>JAPDVU010000003.1:33014922-34336589 GCA_026230045.1 Corynorhinus townsendii
AGAGCTGGATGTAGTACATATGGGACTATTTGGTAACTGCCAATCAGCACTCCGTAATCCCTTCACCTTTTTTACATAGTGTCTCACACTTCTCCCCTCTGGCAACCAACAGTCTGTCCTCTGTGTCTATGAGTCTGTTTCAGTTTGGTTTGTTCATTTAGTTTGTTCTTTAGATTCACATATAAATAGGGAATATAGTCCATACAATTGTAATGACTATGTAAACTACCAGGTGGTACTGGGACTATTGGGGAGAACACTTTGTAAAGTATATGATTATCTAACCACTGTACTGCACACCTGAAACTAATACAAAATAATATTGAATGTAAACGGTAATTGAAAAATAAACTAAAAATAAAAAGCCTGTGCTGATATGTATTAGATGTTATGTTATACAAATTCTAATAATTCCGGGCTCACATTCCTTTCTTCACATCTCAGAAAGAAACTGGAGCAATGATGAATGGATCTTTTGGCTATAAATTCAAACAGCATAGTCAAAACTGTATATGGTGTTTAAGGATCTAGAAGGCATTTTTCTTGTGTTACCTCTATTTATATATAGGCAGGTTTTTAAGCTTTAGTTTCCTTTTCTTTAAAATGGCCATGACTATACCTACTTTGAGGATTGCTATAAAATTAAAATGTGAAATAATGTGCATAAATAATTTAGGATAATACTCAGCCCATCAGACAGTTAGCAATGTTTTGTACCAATGCCATTTTACCTTTTCTACACCCATCTTATTTTGCTTGTCCAGGTTAACATATTTATTAGCAATGCACTCCATGCAAAGTCACCCAATGAATAAACAAATAGGCAACTAGGGAGAACTGTCCAGAGAAGGAAGACACAATCATAGAATGCAAGAAGGTAAAAAGAAGCCCTATGGTGTTAGATTAAAATTAGAGGTAATAGCATAAATTCATGACTTTAATATGTAGCTATATAGCTATCTATATATATAAAAGCCTAAGTGACCATTTGACCAGTAGCTATGATGCACACTGACCACCAGGAGGCAGATGCTCAATGCACAGGCATGGAAACATGGAACAGACTGGTGAATCTCAGAGGAAGGTGGGGGGAGGGGAGGGTGGAAAGAGACTAACCAAAGATCTTCTATGCATACTAGAGGCCTGGTGCATGGATTCCTGTGACAGTGTGGTACCTCAGCCTGACATGTGGGGATCCAGCAGAAACCAGCAGTTTGACATCCCCCAAGGGGTCCCAGATTGCGAGAGGGCACAGGCCAGGATGAGGGATCCCGCAGTGAACGAATTGTGCACCAGGCCTCTAGTATTTTTATAAACTGATATATTTTCTATATCTATATCTTAAATTCCGTAGTTCTCACAGGGCAAAAAAGCCATGACACCACAATAGAAATGAGTTCACGAGGCCCCCAGACCTTCATGTTTAAGAATAAATACTATTCTACCCTAAAATAAATCAAGGCTTCTTGGACACATGGCTGATTCTATATCTGAGGGAAGGGAGAAAAGCCTGGAACATCTTGGAAGAAAAAAATTCAAGGAAGTGCTAAAAAATATTATGAGAACCTGTCAAAAGGACATAGGAGGCTCTCACTGGCTACATGTTGGCAATTTCAGCATCAAAATAATAATAGTAATGGATTATGATTCATTGAGTAAAATAAGGAAGTCAAGAAGAAACTAGACTTTGGTGGTGAGCACATAACAGAGTATACAAATACCAAAGTACAATGTTGTATACCTGAAATTTATAGAATATTATCAACCAATATTATATCAATAACAGTTTTAAAAGAGACAAGAATTTATGACTTCATATTGATAATTTATTAATCAGAAAGATGAGTTCTTATAGTAGAATTTATTGTTGATGGAAAAAAATGGGTTAGAAAACCATAATCTTGCAACCATAGAGAAATCATTAATTTAAGTAAGAAACATTCATTTATGCAAAACTAATGGGTGGAAGTTGGATGAGGACAAGAATATTTAGTGTCTCAAAGTGCTTCCTTACAAATTACTTATCAAAGAAAAAACAATGACTTTTGATTTAAAAAAACCTGAAGTATGCCACCTTCAAAAGTGATCAAGGTTAACTGGTAAAGTTTTATATGGGCTCATAATTAGACATTACTATCATTGTATCAATGTTACATATTCTGAGAATTTACTGATTTTATATAAGATAATACTCTTTATCTTAAGGTATATACCAGAGTTTTAGGCATAAAGATGCATGTGACTTAATCTCAAATGAATAAAAAATAAATGTACATAACACACACAAAAGGAAGGAAGGAAAGAAGAAATAAAGGAAGGAGGAAGGGAGGGAGGGAGGGAGGGAGGAAGGGAGGAAGGAAGGAAGGAAAGAGGGAGAGAAGAAGAATGGTAGAGAGAGAAAAAGAGTAAAAAAAAGGAAATAAAAAATATGGAATACGGACATATGGGAGATCTTTGAACTAATTTTGTAACTTTTTTAAGTTTAAATTATTTCAGAATAAAGATAAATAATAAATATATAATACCATGGTCCATTTAAATAAATAAAAGTATTTCTATTTATTGCAAGTCTATGTATGGATGTAACCACAGATAAATAGTGCAAGACGTTAAAACATTTCCCAGATTGATAAAATACTCTAACAATCAAGCATCTTTTATTCATGTGATAGAATGGATGTGCAACTATGACTCATTGGCCACACCTGGCCTACTTCTTGTTTTGGTCAATAAAGTTTCATGGAACACGCCATGTCCATCTGTATTGTCTAGGGCTGCTTTCTTCTTATAACAGCAGAATTTAACAGAGACCTTATGAATTGCAAAACCTAAGGTGTTTATTTTCTGGCCCTTTAAGGAAAATGTTGCCATGTCTTGCATAAATATCTAAGATCACTCTGTGAATTCTGTCTTCTTCCTCAATATGCCTAAATCCTAAAGTGTTTAGAATAAAACAAGAATCACTAGTTTTTCTCTTGGAAATTTTAGCAAGTTTACAAAAGAATGGCTTTAAAATGTTGGTACTCTATTAAAATAAGAAGAATTACAATATCACTAGCCATCATATCCTCATTGTAAATATATATTCTATGACCATAAAATACAAAAATAAAGAAAACGTCATTGCACCAACTGGAAAACATGCTGTATATAAGATCTTTATAGAATGTGTGGGTTAAATGAAAGTATGTTATAAATGAAAGTTCAAATATTGAAAAACAATAAGATATTTCCAATGATAATCAATAGGACTGTTTTTTACAATTTCTTCCTTCTATGTAATATTATTCCAAGTCCATATTTTATCATTAGTCTCAGTCTTTCAGTGAACTCACAAAAAACCTAAGTTCTAAGAGGCAAGCAGAGTAATTACCTGTATAAAACAATATATTGTAACTGTGCTGTTTGGCTTAAGGCAAATATGTTTCTCAAACCAGAAGTGATAAGTATGTCTTACTTCCAGCTCAAAGGCAACCCCTTATTTCATGAAAGACTATCATGTGCTTCTTTCCCTAGTAAAGATAAATGACTCTATCTCATTTAGAGCAACTTAAAGCACAAAAGATGATATGCTTTAATTCATTGAAAAGGTTGTTAGGAAAATGTGAATCACTGCAGAACTGCTATTCAGAAACTAATAGAGGAGTTAGAAATATATATTGACATATATATAATTACACTATATATACATATAGTATATAGCTTTATGCATAGTATAGAATTATAGATATACACATACAAAGTACTAAGGTTCAGAACGTAGATGGAAACTATAAATGTATATTGATATATACATATATGTATGTGCATGTGCACATATAAATTTGTATGCTTATTCTACATTGTGAGCATTAGTTCTTTATATAAATTACATAAGAATAAACTACCCCTTATGTGTGTTTCAGAATCGTCTTAAGTAATGGAATTCACCCCGCTGTGGCCTAAATAACTTTGGAAGCCATATTCATCTTCATTAGTCTTCACAGAAAAGCTTTTTTATATTCATAACACTAGAGTGTTAAAGGTGCTTTATATTTCTATCTGCTAAAAGCTTAGTTAAATTATGGTTTTTACTAGGCTCCAAATTAAATTGTAACCAATGTATAGTGTGGAAAGATCCATTCTTTATGATTCTGGGCATTAGAATGTAAAAAAATTTAAATTATCCTTTAGCTGGCCACATGTTTTATAGGACAATGTTCAGAGAACTAAGAAATGTGGGGTATTTTAACCACAGGAAGGGAAAAACTTACTTTTCATTACAAATGAAAGATTCTGTGAAAGGGAGTCTTTATTTTTTTCAATTGCTCCAACAATGTCATACATTACCTAGGATAGAAAAAAATGGCATAATTATTAATGATGAAACATGACCATAAGAATAATTCCCTTAAAGAATAACTTGATTCCGGGGAGGTTTAAAGTTATTCATAAAAGAAGTGCCTTCAGGTCTTAGAGTTCACATTACATGCAGGTTCAAAGTGCTTACCTGTGTGCTGTCATTCTGCACATTACACAAGGGACACCTCTCTGTTATAATTTGCAAAGCCCTCCTCTCATTATTAGTTTAAGAGAAAATGGTGGTGACTCACATTCATAGTCCCCTTTATATTCTTACTAGTAAGGCCTCTAACCTGAACAGAAAACTCACTATCCAATTGGAAAGACTTGTGACACCTTGAAAAGGAAGTGTGATTTCAGTTTGATGAATTCAAAGTCTCTTTATTGAAAGGGTCCTTTCGGATCATTTAAACCATTAATCTGAAGCCTTTAAAATGAAGAAGACATAGGAAACAATAATGTCTGTATAATTCAAGGAAGTTTACTTCTAAATACACTTAAATGATTTAATTGTCTTCTTTCATTGGTATTCCAGTCTGGCCTGGGAGACTTAGTCTCTTAAGAGAGACATGGTTTTATTGCCTCTCCCAATCTCAGCTAAGCGTGAACTCCAATGTGGTCTTGAGATATCAGCTCAGCCAGAAGGCTATCAGTTTCAACAGCTGCTTCTGCTTCTTGTAGAAAAATATTGAGACATGTCATTATGGTTAGGTGTCATAGGCTGTCCTTTGCCCTGGTGGGTCAGGAATGAACTAAGGGAGGCAGCTGCCCAATGAATACCACCTCTTTTTTCACAAATGTATTTTTAATGATTTCAGAGAGGGAGAGAGAGAGAGGTAGAAACATCAGTGATGGGAGAGAATCTGATAGGCTGCCTCCTGCATATTCCACACTGGAGATCAAGCCTGCAACCCCCCGGGCATGTGCCTGATTGGGAATCGAACTGAGACCTCCTGGTTCATAGGTCTAGGCTAAACCACTGAGCCACGCCGGCCAGGCTGAATGGCACATCGCCCGTAAGTGAGTATGGGTGGTTAGGTCAATAAAGACAATAATCACCAGACTTCTTGGGGATTTTAACTAGACAGCCCTGAGAGGACTGTCTCATTGGCAGCAAGGGGGGACTAAACAGAAAAAGAATCCATGAGAAAGAGGCTATGTGTCTAGTGAGAGGAATATAGAAAAAAGCCAAATAACCCCAAATGAGCCTTGTAGATACACATTCAGTTGTAAGAAATAATTCAGTTGTGGACCCTTTACCCAATTCCTCCAATGATAACATCCTAGAAAACCATCACAACCATAATATTGACATTAATGAGGTAAACATTCAGGACATTCACATCATTGCCTGGATCACCTGTGTTGACAATTTATGGGTACACTCACCTGCCTAAATTCAGCTGAACGCATTTGCATTAATCTATTTCTCCATTCTTTAATCTGTTCCATTGACCTATGCGCCTATTTCTTCACCTCCACCTTAATTAATTTATAATATGACTTTAAATTAAGTAGACTAATTCCTCCCACTTTATTCTCCTTTTTAAGAGTTGTTTTAACTATTCTACTTTCTTCATGTTTCCATATAAATTTTAGAATAATATTCACTATATCACTATATCTAAACAAAATTTCACGTGATTTTGATAGGAATTACATTAAATTCCTATAGCAATTTGGGGAGAATTATTACTATATTATTAGTAAATTGACTATATTGTGTTGTCTTCAAATCCACAAATATGACATGTATCTCCTTTTATTTAGATCTTTGATTTTTCTGCATCCACATTTTGTGGTGTTTAGCATATAGATCTTCATGCTTTGTTAGATTTACACCTACTTGCATTTTTATGAGTGATTATCAATATTATATTTTTAATTTACTGTCCATTACTAGTGTGTACATATATATATATAGTGTATATATGTATATATTATATATATATATATATATATATATATATATGCCTAAGTGATCATAATAACTGGTTGACTGATCACTATGATACACACTGACCACTAGGGAGCAGACCCTGGTGGTCGGTGTGCTCCCACAGTCAACCTCCCGTGGATGGCCATCCTCCCATGGTTCCTCCCCCCAACCCCCACTAACACCATCCTCCCCCTCCCAGCCAGCCAGCCCTGATTAGCCCCAAAAGGGACTAGGTGAGATGGCCCCGATCAGCCTGATCACCAGCAAAGGCCAAGGGACCCCACCAGTGCATGAATTCATGCATCAGGCCTCTAGTATAGAAATAAAATCGATTACTTTATGTTTATATTTTATCTTGTGACTTTGAGGAGCTCATTTATTAGTTCCAGAATATATATATTTCTTGAGATTTTTCACATAGACAATCATGTTACCTACAAATACAATTTCTTTCTTCCTTTTCAATATGTATTTTATTTCATTTCTTGCCTTATAGCACTATGCCTTTCAGCACTATGTTTAATAACACTAGTGAGAGCAGACATCCTTGCCTTGTTTCTGATCTTATGAGTAAAACACTGTCTTTCACCATTGAATATAAGGTTAACTGTAAGATGTTGGTAGATGCTCTTTATCAAATTGAGGTTGTCCCCTCTATTGCTATATTTTTCTGAGTGTTTTTTTTTTTATCATGAGTGGATGTTAAATTTATCAAATGCTTTTTCCACATTTATTTATATAATTAGGTTATTTTTTGTCTTCTTTAGTCTGTTAACATGGTAGATTATCTTGATTGATTTTCAAATATAGAACCAGCTTTGCATCCCCAGGGGAAAATTAATTATTAATGGTGAATAATTTTTAAGATATTGTTGAATTATATTTGCTAGTATTTAAAAGTATTTTGCATTTGTATCATGATGAACAGTCTTTGTATTAGATACCTTTGATATCAGGGTAATAGTAGCTCCAGAAAATTAATTGAGGAGGTCTCTCTCTTCTATTTTTCTAGAAAAGATTATGTAAAGTTAGTGTTCATTTTCCTTTAAGTATTTGAGGGAAAGCTCCAATGTAACCATCAGGGACTGGAGCCTTCCTGTTCAGGTGAGTTAAATTACAAATTCATTTCCTTGATGGGTATTGAGCTATTAAAATTATGTAGTTAATATTGGGTAAACTGAGGTAGTTTGTGTTTTTTAAGGAATAGGTCCTTTTCATCAAAATTGTTAAATTTACATATAACAGCTGATTGTAATTCCCTTTTGATCTTTTTAATGTCTGCAGTGTCTGCAGTTTGTAGTGATATACTTCCTATTTTAGTCCTGATATTAGCAACTTGTATCTTTTCTCTTTGTCATTCTTACTAGCTGTTTGTCATTTTTTGTGGTTATTTTAAAAGAACCAGATCTCTGTTTTATTGATTTTCTCTGTCTTTTTAAAATTCTATTGATTTCTGCTCTTTGTGACTGCCTTCTGTTTTTTTGTTTGCAGTGTTTTTGTTTCTCCTTTTCCTAGGTTGTTAAGGGGGGGGGTTCATTATGATTTGAAGCTATCCTCTTTTCTAATATATGCATTTAGTGCTATAAATTTGATTCTCAACCTGTTTTAGCCATGTTGCACAAATTTGATTCTTGCATTTTCATTTTCATTCAGTTCTACTTTTTTTTTTCAGTCCCTTGCAAATTCTTTTTTTTTTTTTTTTTTATCTATGAATTATACAGAAGGATAATGCTTAGTTTCCAAGTGTTTGGTGATTTTCTTGTTATCTTTCTGTTATTGATTTCTAGTTTGATTGCACTGTGGCACGAAAATGCATTCTGTATAATTTTGATCCTTCTGAGTTTATTTTTGATTTATGGTCCAGCATATTGTCTTTTTTGATATATGTTCCATGGGTACTTGAAAAGAATGCATATTCTGCTTTTGCTGTTTGATGTGTCCTATAGCAAAGCAGGTCCTCTTGGCTGACGGTGTTGTTGAGTTCTTCCATGTTCCTGATGCTTTCCTAGGAAGATGTGGATCACTTGTCTGGAGGAGGGTGTCGTGGTTTCCAAGTTAACCTTTGTTTTGGCTGGCTCCCCCTGACCCCACTCAGCAGGAGAAGGGAGGCACAGCCTGGGACTGCTGGGTGGGAGAAGTATACCTTCCCCCTCAACCTCCTGGGACATAAAAGAAGAGGGGGCTCTCACTACTGCTGGGCAGGCCTGGGAGCTCTGGGTCGCCACTGGGACTCTAACCACACTTCCGGCTGCAGGGTGAGCAGGCGGCAAGAGTAGATGTGCTTCTTTTTTACTAAGTGGACTCCACCAACTGTGTGTGGAGAGAGAGGAGCTGTGGCTGGGTTACCTCTGGGCAGTGGCGAAAGTCCTGATCCCCCACTAAACCTTTAAAGACATCCCCTAACCATAGGGGTGAGGTGGGAGCACAGTACAGATTCAAAAACTTAGCACCATACTGAAATCTGAGATCTGCCTAAGCATTTTAAAATCATACACACTAAAAGGAAAGCTGCAATTTGAATAAATGTCACTGGAAGGTGTTTTTTAATTGTTTTCACTTTTAAAAATGTATAGCAAATGAGGTGTCCATGGCTAACAACAACAACAAAAAAAGTAATCTGATCTCTGGTAACTCACATGCTTTCTTTTGTCTTAAATAAACACAAGAACTTGAAGTAAATTTTGATAAAAAGATGGGAATAGAAAACCAAAACTCTAACTCAGTGGTCACTCATGTCAAATTTCTGATAAATCCTCACTATCTAGGAGGAGATATCCACTTTACCTAATGAAATCCTTTGATTTATGGTATAGTTCCAGGTGCTTCCCATTGTACTTTCTCCTTACTTCCTGCCACTCTGCTCCAAAATTCCTCTCTTAATATTATTCCTGCCTTTCCATTTAGGAATTTCCATTCCAGCTTTTCCAGCTGCCAATGCCAAGTCCTTTTCCCGAGGCTCCACCACTGGGAAGAGGTTGGCAGCCCTCTTCCTCAGCACGTCCAGCCTAGTACCCAGCCTGCTCAAGATACCAGGACTTCCTGGCTTCTCATCTACGGAACATGGAAAGTAATGCCAACCCCCCTGCCACCGACCTCTCAAGATGACCTTGCAGATAAATGAAAAAGCTTGTCAGTACTTAGCTTTGCATAATACCTATCGTTTTCTCCTAATATCCCTCATACCTGCTTCTACTGTTTACCGGTACTTTTCTCCCAGACCTTCTCAGAATTTTTTTTTACATGATTGACTTGAGAAGGACTCATGGAGCATCTATGTCACCTATTTCTGAGGCTGCTAAATGGGCTGCTTATACAAAAAGGAGACTCTTATCCTGTGCCTGTAATTTTATCAGTCAAAATCCTTTCAGTGCATTACAGATTCCAAATAAAGCAAGTCTTCCCAAGGATCCAAGTACATCACATTCAGACTCTGGATCTCACTGAGACCAGAGGCTTCTAGAAGGCAGAGGGGGCAATAACTACATGGAAAAGCTGCAAAGCAGTGAGACAAGGCCTCTGGATGCCTGGGCAATTCACAGGGAAGTGAACTCCAAAGCCTAGCTGCATGGGCAGAGAAGTTTCTATGAAAGGAAAACAACCGAGGAGGAACTCAATGTATCCTAGAAATCCCTTATATCTTGGTGAGTCTGCCAGGTCATGAGAATAGTTAAAGGTCTACTCTCTCAGCTGAGCCACTTCGGGTGGGAGGAGGGGGGTTAAGGAACATACAGGTGCTGCTGGAGCAGCAGGAAGCAGGTTTGAAGCAGAGACCTTTCTAGGTCATTCTGGATAGCTGCTCTGCTCACAGCCCTATTCTTGCTGTTTTGCTATGTGAGGGAGGAAAGAAGAAAAACATGAAAGTCGCCAAAGATAGAGACCTGGTTAAATTCTTTCCTTTTCTGCTCTGTCTTTATGTTTTCTTCCTCTGAAGGGTTGGATGATAGGATTCCTGCTGGAAGTGACAGCGTCCCTCATGCATGTAATGGCGGAATTTATATGCATGCAGCCTAAAACAAATCTAAGGAAATTGTCATGTATTCAAAGATTTCCTTTGGAATGATTCTGTTCAATAAAATGAGTCCAAAGGAAATTTTAAAATTTGCTTATGTTTCAGCCGTGAGCAATACGTGTCTAAATGCTTGAGTGTGCATGCCAGATGAAGAGTGCAGTATAAACGAGGGAGCAGGGAAGCATGCTGCTTTTTTGGAAGGACTCACTGTAACACTCTGGGACTGCAATAAATATAATTAAAAGATAAATTGTGTTAGCTCCATATGAAAAGGGAGTATAAAACTTTCACCGTGGCTGTGAATTACAATTCCATAAGGTACTTTGTTTCCTGGGTCCACAAAGGAAAGAATAGTTATGAAATGCCAAACCATGCGTGGTTTCTTTCTGCATGAAGGCTATCTGGCTCAGGCTTGGCTAATCACCAAAGAAATGGAAATACTGGAAGGTGAGAGCCCTCTGCTGCAACGGCTCTATCCACCATCACTGATTTTCATTCCCCGAGTTGAAAGCAAGAGCTGTTGGCTTCTTCGACCTTGATGAATAGCTGGGGCTTGGTGTGCTCCCATGTCTGAGGTCTCAACCCCTGGCCGGGAGCCTGGTCCACGGCAGGAGAGCAATGAGAGACAGCAGAGCCTGTGCTAAACTGAGCACCTTCTTTGTAGCTAATACCTTCAGTGTTTCTGAAAATGTGCTTCACAGATTCCCTATCGGGAAACATTCACTGGTGCTTAATAAACATGCACACAGTTTAGACCTCAACCGGACCTCTAACAGTCGTTTATGGGGCTGGAGCCAAGGAACCTGCATTTTTAACTTGTTCCCCTGTGGATTCTGTGCACCTTCAAGCTTGAGAATCATGGCTCCAGGTACCAGTGACTTATGCTCTGTGAACTCTGTCCTCCTAGGTGATGCTGGCAGAGGATAAGGGAGCTCAGGGACAGGGTTTGCAGAGGATCGATGTTTTCTGCACATTTGAGAAATGGAACAACTAATAGAGCAGATAGTGGCATATTTTTAAATTGCTGGTAAGTTTAAAATGAGACTACAGTATAAATATACTCAGGCTAAACTCCCCCCTGCCTTAAGATAGTTAACATTTTGTAAATGGGTATAGAGAAAGAATGTTCAAATACTTTTATCTAAGGCCTCAGCAATAGAAGCCAGTATTTTTTTAAAACCTTGTTACTATGGTGCCCTGCATAAGTCATATAAAGTGTTGGAAGTCTGAGGAAAATAAGGTGAATGAGAGTGTCCTAAAGTAGAAGGGACAATGGACTAAGGGTTATGAAGAAGGGTTCATATTCTGGTTTCCACCTATCGGCCTAAAAACACACAGGACATGGGCTGCACTAATTAACTATGGAAGCATGAATAATCACTCAGCTTCCCTGAGCCTCACTTTCTTATTTATTCAGTATAAAGTTGAACTGGGGCCAGTTCACACTAAAGTTCAATTATTTTATTAGCATAGACCATCAATAAAATATATTACTTTTAGGGGATTAGAACAGGGTATATATGCACATACTAAATGGGCATAAGTGGCTGCATCTATGTAGATTTTCAAATTGCTTTTGATGTGGTTAATAGCAAAAGTTAATAAATATAATTTTCATTGAATCAGGGTTAAAAGACTACATTTGGAAAAAAATCAAGAAAAATAGCTAGGACTGATCTTTTAAATATATTTCATACAATGTAATGCGTGTTCACTTATAAAATTTGGAAAATACTGAAAATTGTAAAATGAAATTTACCTCTAATTCCTTTTTCCAGAGATAGCCTATTTCTTCTCTCTTTCTCGCTATTTCCCTACCTATCTAATCTGTTTTTGTCTAAGAATGCACTTTCAAAAGAATTGGACTCTGTCACACATTGTGCTTAGTAATGGCTTTCCCTATTAACATACACCGCTTACTCTCTAGCAAATCCCTATCCTTGTCTGCTCTGTGGTATGTTACCTAAGCTTCTATCTAGGGCTGCCACTGGGGCCCTGGCAGAAGATTGGAGAGCATGAGTAGGGTAAAAAACCTTGGGAATTCCCTTTCTGCCCAACAAACACTGGCTCAATCCTCATCCTACAGGCCACTGTTCACGGCCCCCGTGTTTCTGGGACAGGCTACCAAGGTTCTGGCTCCCGCTGTCTTTGGCTCCCAGGCCAGTAATACTATCTCCTCCCTTTTTCTCCACAGCCAGAGAGGAGGTGGCTGTTTCCACTGGGGACATACCAATGGCTGCCTCCTACACGACCCCTACTGGGTGCGGATCGAGCCTGCAACCCAGGCATGTGCTCTGACAAGGAATTGAACCATGACCCCCTGGTTCACAGGTCCACGCTCAACCACTGAGCCACCATGGCCAGGCCCAAATTTCTTATTTTGTCTAATCCTGCCTTGGTGCTGACAGCTCAGATGCTTCTGCCTGCTCCACAGCTCACAACAGGACAGAGATAGACACCCTATTTATCACTGTTCTCAAAACACCTGAAGAAAGATAACATAGGTCTTAAAGGTATAAAGAAAGCAAAGAGAATGATGTAGAGACTAGAAGGGCTGATGGATAGAGACAAATTGATAAGGACTATTCATTCTAGAAAGACTGAGTGTGGAAGGAGATATCATCTAAGCCTATAAATGAATCTTGCAGTGAGAGCAGAATGGATCTCAGCATGCTTGCTGGGATGCATGGCCCTACAAGTCAGAGAAAGGAGAAATGGAAACAATAGAGCATTGCTCGCCAGGCTAGAAGCATAAATACTACAACTCTTCAATTCTTCATTCAGGCCAGAATCCAGAAGCAAACAGAAAAGTGCCTGTGTGGCAAAACTGGAGGTATAGTTTTAGGAGGGCTTTTTGTGACATCATTTAGATTCACTATTTAGACTTCATATGCCTTAATTTTCCTTCTGTCTTACTGTTACCTGCTAAGAGATTAACCATTGTTCCCAGATAAAACACTACATTCGAATGAGATACTTTTCCACAGCATGCACACTCTGCCTTGTAAGTCAATATATTATAAGGACAAACCAATTTGCTAATTCTATTATCACATAATGTATTTCTGATATGCAAATAAATATTTCCATTTGATTGAAGTGCTGAAAGTTAATTTCCCTAACAAAACCACATTCAATGATGATTTAAGTATTTCAGGATATCTCAGATTATAGCATGGGTTCTAACATGTGTTTTTGGTAGTACTGGTATTTGATTTATATATGTGTATCCATCCTATCAACTATCTATCTATTATCTTTCTATCTATCTGCTTAATATATTTAATTTCTCTGTGTCTCAATATGTTCGTCTATTATCTATTGCTCTCATCCTATCAACTATCTATCTATTATCTTTCTATCTATCTGCCTAATATATTTAATTTCTCTGTGTCTCAATATGTTCATCTATTATCTATTGCTCTCATACCAAGTTGAGTACACAATAGTGACTGCTTTATATAGCATGCAAATATGGTCATAAGTACTTTTATTCCATTTCTTCCCTCATCTCCTAAGCCAAGAGGAAGCCAAGAGGAAGGCATGGGATACTTCTTATATTTGACATTGTCCCATCAGTTAGAAAGACATTGCAAACTGGTGCTTGATCCTCACTAAGAAGCACAAAGGGCAAGGATGGGCAGGACAGTGGGGGAAATAAACAGCCCCCTTATTCCCATACCTACAACTCCACTCCCCTTGGACATTTGTCGGTCTGTTCTCTATCTATAAGTTTGTTTCAATTTTGTTTGTTAGTTTATTTTGTTCATTAGATTCCACATAGGAGTGAAATTATATGGTACCTGTCTTCCTCTGACTGGTTTATTCCTTAATATGGCTTATTAGCATAATGTTTTCCAACTGAAAAAAAAGGTGAAGGGAGTAAGCAAAAACAAAGTAAAACAAAAAGAAACCTCATAGACACACACAGCAGTATGGTGATTACCAGAGAGAAAGCGGGGGCGGGGGGCTGAGGGAAGGTAGAAGAAGGTAAAAGGGGAATAATTAAAGGAGACATGACTTAGAGTGGTGAACACACAATATACATATGTTGTATTATAGAATTGTACACCTGAGATCTATATAATTTTATTAACCAATATCACCCCAATAAAAATGTTAAAAAATACATACATCAGAGATAAAAATGTATAACACTGGTGGGGGGGTAGGGAAGAAACAGCCCCTGCTGCAGTGTGATGAGCTGTGTCCCACTTAGAAGAGGAGAGCACAGAACATATGATGTTTCTGATGAACTACAAAGATTACTGTCACGTTTTTGGTTCATGCTACCCATACCCAAGAGGACACAGGGGACTTGGGAATAATGGAGCCCAGAGAAGAGAGTGTGGAATGAACACCAGAAACCAAGGCAGTGTGGGAGCTGCCACCCAGTAGAATTGGCATCCCCAAGGTCCTGGGCAGTGCATCAAAAGTTCCCAGGGGAGGACGGTCTCAGTACCCATGAAAGCAACCAAGTGAGAGTTAGCCCTAAACACCAAAAGGCATATGCAGTATGTGTAAAGCCATGTTGTGACAATATGAGTCAGCATGAGAAAATAAAGAAATCAGAATGCCTGAGGCCACTGCACAGTGCCTCCTCTCTTGTTGATGCATGAGGGAACTTAACTTCAGTTATTCTGCAGTTCTGATTATTACATAGGACTACAATTACCGGATTGAGTTCCTGGGAGCCTATGAAAGCAAATAAAGAACTTTCTATGACTAGAAAAATATCACTGGAGCTGCCTGTGTTTTTATCTAGTTATAAGAAGAGAGAAGAGGACGGTCCCTGCTGAATATATTTTAAAAAGTAGTGTGAGCCAAAAATGAAATTGAATCTTGATTATATCCCCCGAGTTGTGCTTGTTCAACTACCAGGTACATGAAGAACACGAGTGTTAAAATGATCTGCAAGATCTGATTTTTTAAGGAGAAGGCACAGTTTATTCTTCTAGCAAAGAGAGCTAAGCTAAAAGGTAAAAATGCTTAAAACAATGGTTTGTGAGCAGTTGGTAAAGAAAGCAGCCATCACTGCCACTGCTTCAGGTCTATTACTAACAAGGTAGATCAGAATAATCACATTTAATTTCGATCAGTGTTATCGGAGAAACAAGAAGACAAATGAAACAGAGGCAGTTAGTACATCTTCAAATAAAAATATCCATTCATCCCTTTATTGATAATTACTACTTATGTTATACTAACACAGTTAATGTTAGGGGGCTATTAAAGTAAGCCGAGAGAGTGAGGGAGGTGATATGAAATAGAGTACTGGCCTAAGCAGGAGTGTTTTTAGATTCGAGAGATAAACAGGGGAGAGAGTAGTTTGTATTTGGTAATTAGCTGGATGTCTGATTTTACTATGAGTTGTAAAGTGGGACATATATGGAAAAATCAGTTTTATTCATTTGTTTACTTTTTGAAGTGTGTTGAAAGGGAGAAATTTTGGGAGGTGGCTAGGGAGTTTAGTTTAGTCAGCTTCTGGATCTGTTGCATTTCAGATTCTAACCAAGTAGAGAAATTAAAAAGCAGATAGGCAGATATGAAGCCTACAGGGGAAACAGTTACACTGAAGATTTGGGAATCATCTCATAGACAAAACTGAATTATGACAGTAAATAACTCCCAGGAGAAGACATCACATACTACCATGAGAAACATCAATATTCATGAAAGAAAAAGTTCATTTATATTTTATAATTTTATAATCCCTCTCTCCACCATGTTATTTATATGATGCAAAATATAAAGCCAAGAAGATACGTAGTTGGAATTAATAGGTGATAAAAAAATGCAAAACTTTGAGATTTACTCTAGAATACAATATATCACATCAAAATATAGTCAAGACTAGAAGCCCGGTGCACGAATTTGTGCATGGGTGGGGTCCCTCGGCCTGGCCAGTGATCAAGGCCTACTGGGGGGCTGGCTGGGCAGGCAGAGGGACCCCAGCAGGTTGGCCAGCCAGCCCTCTTATTGAGGCCAATGGGGGGGGGGGGGAGCGGCTAGGCGGGGGGTAGGGGTCTGGGAAGGTTGGCTGGCCAGGGGGAGAGGTGATGTGAGGTTGGCTGTGGGAGCGCACTGACTACCAGGGGAAAGCTCCTGCATTGAGTATCTGCCCCCTGGTGGTCAGTGCACATCATAGAGACTGGTCAACTGGTCATTCTGGTTGTTTGGTCATAACAGTTGCTTAGGCTTTTATATATATAGATTGGATTTTAACAAAAGGAATAAAAGATAATTTTCAAGAAATATAAATGGGTCTGATAATTTTTCATGCTGGTTTCACTTCTCTATCTGAGGTTTGCTGAAAAGAGTCTCAATTTTAAGTGCAATAGTAAATTGATCTCTTTATAGCATCAATATTTATAAGCAGAGGCTTCTATTTTTTACTTTTCCATTAAGTGAGTCTATCTAATTGTTTTGCTTGCTTGCATTCTGATTTACTTTAAGTTGATACTTTTTAAAAGTTATTAGGAACACATGGTATTATTGTTAAGATTTTTTATCTAGACACTGCCTTGAAACTGACACATCTGAAATTTACAAATATGCCTCATTGGTTGCTTCTAAAGATTAAAAACAATCCACTAATAATAAGCTATCAATATTCTAGGAAATATAAAGTTTCTTATTTATAACTTTGTCAGCCCATGAAAGTAACAAAAGCTATTAAATCTTTGAAGAAACAGTGAGAGTTCCTAAATGGGACCCTGCATTTTCTCTTTCTTACCAAAACCTGGGAAAGGAAGCATTTATCAAGTCTCTGACAAACATTTATGGCAACGGTGAAACTGATAGAAACAACAGAGTGCCAGGCACCTGGTGGAGTTAATTTTTATTTTTCTAAAGTCTGTGCAAGAGGTGAAAACATACGGATGTAAATTCAGCTCTTTCTGTGTGAGTCAAAATATCTTTGTCAAATAACCTTTAATAGTATCAGTTTGGCTCAGACTAGATAGATTCATTGTTATGTCTGGGGATTCTGCCTGGAGAAAAGAAAGAGAATTAAATGGAATCCTCCCTATTGATTAGTCCAGCTCCTTTTTCTCTTGATTTAAAGGTTCACTTTCAGAGTCCTCCTGGATGCATTGTGTCTCCTACAAATGTCTGGGGGATGAAGGCCAGTTGACAAGCTACAGAAGTTGCTCCTAACGCAGGTAAAATTGGAAAGTTAAACAGGCCAAGGTTTCCTTTACATACATGTTATGTAAATATGTCTAAGGACAAAGGGGCTGGCTTTCACCCGTATGTCACCTAGAACTTATTGCAGTATTAATAAGATAAAGATCTCTACTTCTCAGAGATCTGGGTAACAGCATAAATCTAAACCAATGAATTTCAAGATTAATTGATTCAACAATAGGGGCAGATCCTTTTCTGGGAGAAGGAAAAAAAATTCAGGTACTTTATAGACTTGCCACAAATCAGTAACAGCATACTTTTCTCCACATCACTTCTACGAGCAACATTTTGGTGATATGGTTCCCATACAGGCTTGTGGAAATCAGTGAGATGAATAGTAATCATCAGGGCTCACAACTGTATTGCTGAGATGTTTAGGGAAATGGAAAAGGAATCCTGATGAATACAATCAAAACCCACCCACAGAAAAACACATCTATAAGCATATTATATGAAGAGGCTACCAGTATTCTATCATAAAATTGCTTCCCCAAACATGTATATAAATTGCAGACAATGGTTTAATTTTCGTAAGGCAAATCATATGGAAAGGATCTTTTAAAATTTGCACTAAAGTTTCACATACCTATAGGCTCAAGTAAAATATTAGTCATAAAGACAAAAGGTAAGGAACATAATTTTTTACAAAAATCTCTTTAATTGAGGTAGAACTTACCACAAAAATACCTTGTATATTCAGCGAAAAACAGAATGTCACATTACCAAAGTTAAATAATTTATCTAAATATTTTCTCTTTTAAAAGTATAGTTTCCATAGATAGAGGAATGGCCTAATTTTTTTGTGTGTGTGTGCATATCTTCCACTGAAGTTTTTTAAGTGTAATGGGAAGAGTAAGAATATATAATAACTGTAGTGGTTACGTCTTCCCTATCATCTGCTGAAAGTGATCTTAATAACATTGTGATGAATAAAAATAACTATTATAATATGACTTATAAAACACTTTTGTTAACTAATCAAGATCATTTACCACTAACTTGATTTAAGTCAATTGAGTCTCTAATATTATAGTGTGAGAATATAGCCAGTTGATTAGACCCCTGAAACATTTTCAGGTCTTCAATATCTATGATTGATGAGTTCAAATTTTTCCTAAATATGGTGGTATTACTGCATCTAAAGCTATTGTTAGGGAACTATGACTCACAGATTTTTAAAGATATATTTTTATTGATTTTTTACAGAGAGGAAGGGAGAGGGATAGAGAGTTAGAAACATCGATGAGAGAGAAACATTGATCAGTTGCCTCCTGCACACCTCCTACTGGGGATCTGCCCACAACCAAGGTACACACCCTTGACCGGAATCGAACCTGGGACCTTTCAGTTCGCAGGCCGACACTCTATGCATTGAGCCAAACCGGTTTCGGCTATGACTCACAGATTTGATGCAATATCTCAAAATAATCATATTTGCATTTATTGCTTGTTCATTGTTTAACCTTCAGAACAAGTTTATGAGGTTCACATTTATATTCTCCTTAATTACAAACTTCATGGGTGTGTCAGCTGAAAGCCAGTGTCCTACTCAAAGTCCTAGCAATGGAGACCCAGTGTTCCAGTGCATAACCTACCATTTGTCTTTCCACCACACCACATCAACTGTATGACTATAAACAAAAAACACTAAAAATTTCCCCAAACACCATGGCAGAAAGAGAAAAACATGTGGGACTTGAGGAAACGAGACACTGCATTGTGACCCTCTAGGCTATGGTGTGTTGAATAGTGTACCCCCAAAATTCATGTCCATCCAGAACCACAGAATATAACTTTACTTATCAATACAATATTTTCAGACACAATTAGTTAAGATGAAATTATACTGAATAGCATGGGCCCTAAATCCAATGACCAGAGTCCTTCAAAAAGAGGAGAGGACGCACAAAGACATTTCTATGGAGAAGACCATGAGAAGATGGAGGGTGTTGTGTCTAAGCAAAAAAAAAAAAAAAAAAAAAATCTATTGCTGGCAACCACCAGAAGCTAGGAGATGGCTTGGAACAGACTTCTTTCAGTATAATATATATCTGATGACACTTGGTTTTAGACTGTGGCCTCCAGAACTGTGAAAGAATAAATTCCTCTTGTTTTAAGCCACCCTCAGGAGACACACATAGCTGTTCAATCTTTGGTGAATCACTGACCTTCCCCAAGGCTTACTTAACTGGAAAACTGACATAGTAACATTCATACACTTGGTGAAAATGCCTCAGAAGAACTCTGTAAATTGGAAAATGCTATGAAAGCATCAGACATCATTACTGATTGGGGAAGGCAGAGATCAATGCAATTTGGGTTAAGCCAAGAACTTGATACTTGGAAGGATGGTTGGAATTTGGAAAGAAAGAGGGTATTCCAGGTGAGAAAAAACTTATGTGCAAAAATAACGGTGAGAAAATGCTTCAAATGTGACAAAGAAATTCTACAATGCTATGAGTTAAAACTAGTCACTTCTTTTTTAGTTTGTAAATGCTGAACCAATGGACACAATATTAATTTTCTAGGGCCGCTGTAACAAACACCCAAGAACTGGGTGGCTCAAAACAAGACAAACTTATTATCTCACAGGTGTGGAGGCCAGAACTATGAAACCTGCCATCCCTGCTTTCCAAGGGGCTGTAGGGAACACTACTTCCTTGCTTCTTCAAACTTCTGTGGCTCCAGGCATTCTTGGCTGGTGGCTGCATCATTTCAATCTCTGCCTCTGTAGTCTCAGGGCCTCCTTTTCTCTCTCAAAGCTCTCTTACTTTCATAAGGATACTTGTCATTGGATTTAGAGCTCACCTGGTTAAACCAGGATGACCCCTCACCCCCCCCCCCATCATCTCAGGATCCTTAATTTCATATGCAAAGACCCTTTTTCCCAATGTGATCCCACTCACAGGTTTTAGGGATGAGCACGTGGAGATATTTTTTAGATGGCCACCATTCTACCCACTACAACAATTAAGTGTGTGGGAAGAAGGAGGCTGAAACACAGACACTTCATCTTAGGTAAGAGCAATATCGCCAACTTGATTTATGTAAAAAATCAAGACCATAGAATGGAACATTTATATGAGATTCAGAGGTAATCATTTCATGCTAAAAAAAAAAATCACAATAAACAACTTTCAGACAAAGACGTTATGAGCATAAAACAAAGGTATGTAAGTGTGATATATTTTACAACTTTTAATTTTGACCTACATTTTCATTAATTTAATTATTTTATTTGTTTGCTTACCATCTCCTAATCTATTCTCTTTTCTGACATTAAAATTTAGAAACTTCAAAATACTATTTCCCATTAAAGTTAGTTTGGAATCACCCTAATGGAAATTAAATTTTCTTAAGAGCCCAATATCTTTTGCCAAATAATAATTCTTTTTTCCTTTGAGATTCTTCATTTTAAAAGCCAATAAAATTAGACATACTTCTGAATTTAGTGCTAATCCATCACCAGAAATTTAAGAGCAATTCTTAAAACAGATAACCCCCTAAATGACTTAAAATTTGCTAAAACAAATAACAACCCAACACAACTCACAGCCTTTTTAAATTCAGATTCATGATCATTAATGAGATCTTGTTAATATTTCATGCACAGCCTCTTTCCATTTATTTCAACTATTTCTGTAATTGAGATTAGAAAACACACCATGCTGCTATGATAATGAAAAATTCAAATGTGTTTACGAAAGATCTTTAGCTATAATGCAAATAACGTTGCTTAAACATTTCCAAAAGAACCTCTGAGCCTTACAATATTCTGAAGCATGCGAGGGTGCCCTAGTCAGAACAGGATGGGAGAGTCAATCCTGGGGAGCCTGGATGACAACATCATCACCAGTATTAATGATTATCCTTCCTTATGAGAGGCAGTGCGTTTTCACTAACCAAACCAGGTAAATCAATCAAGCGGGAGCAAGTGGTTAGGAGAAAGACTCTTTAGTTCATCCATCAGGCCCAAGAAGAGACTACAAACCAAGCCAAGGACCCCAGACCCATGGGGCTCTACTTGGGGATCAACTTCAGCATCAAAGAGCGATTGAGGAATGCTCATCCTTCCAGTTATCTCTTTGCTACATCTCTTGATTTACAAAATGCAGAATATGCTGCTTTCCCTAAAAGTGTAAAAGCTCAAAATTTAAGTACATGTAGCTACATCTGAATATTAGAATGGCATATGGCTTGACATACTGTCACAAATTACATATAATCTATACTGTAACGTGTGAATTAGTCCTTAGGCAGTCCTTGGGCTACAACTCATTAGTACATTTCAGTGAAATAATTTTTTTATAAAAAACACAAAACTTTCTCCAAATATGGAAAATCCTGCTTAAAAGATAAAGGTGCTTTTACAGGCAAATCCATGATTCCATGGGGTTTTGGTTCTGTGGCAATTAACCAAAAGGCTTGCTCTGCAATGCTTTATTGCTATTAGAATTCAGTAATACGTTCATTAAAACTATTCAGTTTTCCTCCAAATTTTCTTAAAATGTCCATACTACCAAAGCAATCTGTAGATTCAATGCATTCCCTATTAAAATACCAACAGCATACTTCACAGTCCTAGAATCAACTCTCCAAAAATTCATCTGTAATAAAATAAAAAAGACCCCGAATAGCTGCAGCAATCCTGAGAAAGAAGAACAATGTAGGAGGGATCACAATACCATATATCAAGCTATATTACAAAGCCACTGTTCTCAAAACTGCCTGGTACTGGCACAAGAACAGACATATAGACCAATGAAATGGAATAGAGAACCCAGAAACCGACCCAAGCCATTATGCTTAATTAATATTTGACAAAGGAGGCAAGAATATACAATGGAGTCAAGATAGTCTCTTCATTAAATGGTGTTGGGGAAATTGGACAGATACATGCAAAAAAAACGAAACTAGACTACCAACTTACACCATACATAAAAATAAACTCAAAATGGATAAAGGACTTAAACATAAGACGGGAAAACATAAAAATCTTAGAGGAATCCATAGGCAGCAAAATCTCAGACATATGCTGAAGCAATATCTTTACCTATACAGCTCCTAGGGCAATGGAAACTAAAGAAAAAATAAGCAAATGGGACTACATCAAAATAAAAAGCCTCTGTACAGCAAAAGAAACCATCAACAAAACAACAAAAAAGCCCACTGCATGAGAGAACATATTTGCCAATGTTATCACCGATAAGGGTTTAATCTCCAACATTTACAGGAAACTCATAAAACTTAACAAAAATAAATAAACAACCAAATCAAAAAATGGGCAACAGACCTAGATAAATACTTTTCAAAAGAGGACATAAGGAAGGCCAAGAGATATATGAAAACATGCTCAATGTCACTAATCATCTGAGAGATGCAAATCAAAATGACAATGCGGTACCATCTCACACCTGTCAGAATGGCTATCATCAACAAATCAAGAAATGATAAATGCTGGTGAGGATGCAGAGAAAAAGAAACCCTCTTGCACTGCTGGTGGGAATGCAGACTGGTGCAGCCACTGTGGAGAACAGTATGGAGTTTCCTCAAAAAACTAAAAATGGAACTCCCATTACCTAGTGATCCCACTTCTAGGAATATATCCCAAGAAACTAGAAACACCAATCATAAAGGATATAGGCATCCCTACGTTCACAGCAGCACAATTCACCATAGCTAAGATTTGGAAACAGCCTAAATGCCCATCAGCAGATGAGTGGATTAGAAAACTATGGTACATCTACACAATGGAATACTACACTGTGGTAAAAAAGACGGAATTCTTACCATTTGCAACAGCATGGATGGAGTTGGAGAGCATTATGCTAAGCGAAATAAGCCAGTCAGAGAAAGATAAATACCACATGATCTCACTCATTTTTGGAATATAATGAACAACATAAACTGATGAACAAAAACAGATCCAGAGACAGAGAAGCATTGATCAGACCATCAAACCTCAGAGGGAAGGTAGGGGAAGGTGGAAGTAAAGGGGAGAGATCAACCAAAGAACTTGTATGCATGCATATAAGCCTAACCAATGAACACAGACACCACGGCATGTGAGGGCATGAGTGTGTGTGCGTGGGAGGCAATGGGGCGATAAGGATACATATGTAATACCTTAATCAATAAAGAAAAAAGTTTTTTGGATATTAAAGTCAAGTCCTTAAATAATAAAAGCAAGATCTGTCTTAAGGATTAGAAAAAATTTTGAAGTTTCATTAAGTGCTTCTAGAATAAATTTTATAAGCAAACAAAATAATTAAATAAAACATTATTCCAAAGCTAGATTCCATTCAAATTAAGAAAATTAACATTTATTAAACACCTCTTCAAGATATAAACACAACTTTACAAGGCAGGTCAGGTATATACTGACTTAAGATGGATCCTATGAAACTTACAGAAAAATCATTTTCCAAATTCATTAGTTATACCTTATTGTAATTTTTCAACTACATCCTATAAATTCAATAAATGTATAATATAAAGAAAATATAGATTTAACAATCTGAATACTGGACTACAAGATTGCTACTGTCATAAAGAATTTTTAAAGGCTAAGTGGGAGAATTAGGAAAGATCACCAAGAGCAAAGATGTGTCCTTAGTGACCGACACTAAAATCATCTGCACCCTTGTATTTCCAATTACTAAGTGCAAATGCGAAAGTTGGAAAGTGAAGAAGGCTGATAGGTATAAAAAGGATTAACAGTGTTGGAGTACAGCTCTGCAAATTAACCCTAAAACATTGCTGCAAGCACAAATGACAAAATTGAAGTTGTCCTATTTCTGGCACATCAGGAGAAGGCAGAGTTCTTTGCAAAAGACTATAGTGCTGAGAAAAAAAATAAGGCAGAAAGAAAAGAGAATGGCCAAATACAAAATGGATTGGTTCCATAAAAGAAGCCACAGGCATGAGTCTACAGGAGCTGGGCAGCGCTGTTGAGGGCAGGACATTGTGGACATCACACACACACACACACACACACACACACACACACACACACACACACACACAGTCCTCTCAAATATAAAGAAAATCACTCTGGGAACGTTATTGTTATATATAAAATCTTCCACTGGCTTTCTCTCCACATCCATTAACCACTCAAGCCGTCCTTTGGCATCATTCTACTGTAACTTCTCACAAGGATGCTCTTGGCCTCACTGTTGCATCCAGGAACATTTCCTGTTGCCTGCTCCTCCTCCCCTCCCTTTCTTTGACTCTTCTCTTTTCTCCATGTTCTTTCTGGGTGAAATGATCAAGATACATATTTCCAAAAATATAACTGCATTTCTAAAAACCAAAGTCTTTCATCCCAGGGTCAAGTAATTTCAGCATCCTATTGGGAATTCCATTAAAACCTCAAATTCAAAACATCTAACGTGGAATATCTTTCCTTCAAGCTGCCTCATTCTCTAGGATTTCTTCAATTAGTTGGCATAATATAACCATACAGGGGGTGAGAAACCTCGGTGTTATTTCAAGCTATGTGTCCTCCATTGCTCTTCATACCCAGTCAGTCTCTGTCCCCAGTCCCTTCCTTATGAACGCCCCCTCTGCATTCCCCAGCCACTGCTCACACACAGTCCTTGCCTGAGTGTTTCCATAGCCCCCTACCCCCTATCCTTTCTTTCCTCAATCCATCTTATATCATGTTTTTCTTAATTCACCCCACCCTGTCTGAAAACATGTGATGAATGAACACTGAGAAGACAAAGTTCTAAGCAGTACATACATATTTATTCCTGAGTTGTCTTTTTAGACTTTTCTACGGACACATTCAATAGACTTAACTGAAATTCTTGTACTATTTCCCAACTATGATGTGGGTGGATATGGCAGAATGATACACCACCTTCAACCTACTTGCTTTCCTGTACTGCAGACATCAAAAAGCAGGCAAGTTCCCATTCCCAGGCTCCCTTACAGCTAGAATATGATTGTTCTGTAGCATCCACCAGCCCAGCACCATGGCACACGATTTAGAAGGTAGAAGTGATGGAGGCCACACATCTGCTGCCTCTGCTGTTTTACCTGGTGAGCATGCCATGCAGAGGTTTTGTTTTTCTCTGGCAGTGGAAATCTCCAATCCCAGTCACTGACCTCTTCCATGTTGAGTACCAGGGTGTGGGTATTTTACTTATATAGTTGGTAACATTAAATAACAGTCAGTACCTCTAGCAGAAGCTTCTCCATATGGGTGGGGGCTTCCTGATCAAAGACGAGGTATGTCGGTATAGTCTTATCCTGTGGTGTGATTTTAATTAAGGTCATTTCCAAAAGTTCAACTTAGAATCTCTCAGTAATTATTTTCCTGAACTGAAGTTACTTCCTGCTTGAACAGCTAGAATCAATTCTGTCATATGCAACTGAATGCTGAGTGTTATACATGCCATTCACTTGAAAAGTCCATGTCTTTACTGGAATGTCCCTCCATTTTATTCTTAGTAAGCTCTAACTTAGCCTTAAAGGCTTAAGTCACATTTCACTTCCCTAGAAAACATGTCTATATCTAAATATTGGATAAGCTAAATAATTTTAAGCTAAATAATTGCTTCTTTCTCTGTGGTACTACAGAATTTTGTTAATATTACTAATGTTGTTATAAACAAACTAGAGGCCAGGTGCAGAAAGTTTGTGCACAGGGGAAGGGGCCCCCTCAACCTGGCCTGCATGCTCTTCAATCCGAGACCCCTCAGGGGATGTCCAACTGACAGTTTAGGCCCGATCCCTGTGGACCACTAGCTCCTAACCACTCACCTGCCTAATCGCCCCTAACCACCTCTGCCTGCCTGACTGATCACCCCTAACCGCGTCTGCCTGCCTGATCACCCCTAATTGTTCCCCTGCTGGTCTGATTGCCCCCTAACTGCTCCCCTGCTGGCCTTATCACCTCTAACCACTCCACTGCTGGCCTGATTGGCTCTAACCACTTCTGTCTCACCCCTGCCACCACAACTTTGTCTGGAAGGACGTCAAGAATGACACCCGGAAGGTCATTTGGCTGTCTGTGCTAATTAGCATATTACACTTTTATTAGTATAGATTGTATCATAATTATTGGGTAACTTACCTTTTCCTTATTTGACCATAAGATATTTGAGGGCAAGGAATATGCTTTACTCCCCTTTGATTCTCTAATGCTCTGAGTTTGTCGTGTAGAGACTCAGTAAACACTGCTTGAAATGAACTGCAATGCACTGAGTGTGAGAGAGTGAGTAGAGATTTCACCCTCTAATGTGGAATTTGTACTACATGCCAAATGGGGGGGAATACCTGAGGGCCACAAATATAAGAATAGAAGACATTAACTATAAGTGGAAGCTGGACCAAAGATAAGTGGGATGTACTTCTAAATATTAAAAGATGGATACAATTTCATCCTGTGAAGAAGACAAGGGGGTATTTTAAGTTTGAGTGTGAGGGAGTTTAAGGGGGTCAGGGTGGGAATGTAGGGAAACAGTGGATGGATTAGAAAAAATAACCTGAACAGAGGTTTTGTACAGAGCAGTTGTGACAGGTGAGTCATGAAAAAATTAGAGGTATCAGCCTATAGTAGTCTACTAGAAGCCTAGCCTGGAGAGAGTGACAATTTTTCAGACAGGTAAGAGTGATTCCTTGAAGGTTTTAAAGAAAGAAACACATTTTCCAAAGCTGGCCAGGGAATTAAGAGATCTGGGAGTTGCTTTCTTAGGTTGACATGCTTTAAGAAAAAAAAACAGCAAAAACTATTTTAAGGGTAAGTAAACTCAGAGGTCCAATGATTGTTTGGATTATGAAAATACCCCAAAGTTCACATCAGAGCTCTTTGTATGAAATCCAGGTGTATTTTGCTCATATTAAGTTATAATTTTCAAAACATTATGAGAAGGAGAAGGATCATACTGAATGATTCATCACCCACATTCTACTAGTACCAAGTCCTTATCAGGCTAAAAGAAAAGAGCTTAGAAATGGAAAAGTTTGTGCATTGTTCACCCAACTTCCATTTATTAAAATAAACTCTAAAGTATTATAAACTTTAAAGCTTGTCCTTAAGACCTTTGGTCCATTAGTGCATATGATAAATTATGTACTTAACTTTGAACTTACCCGTCCTGCGTAGTGCATAATAGTGAATGCTGTGCCTTGATCTTTGAGGGCAACATTCCCATTCCCATCCTTTATGGGGGAATATATTGCATTTGTATTTGAGGATTCAAGGAGACTTTGTAGTTTTTTGGGAAGATTTGATTCCATTGACCAAATCATTTGACTTTCTTCATCCAATAAAGAGAGAAATCCTGATGGCTTCTGAAAGTTAAGAAGAGAGAATTTTTTTCTTCTGTTATGCAATTTGGTATTTTTGTTATTCATGAATGATCCTTTATATTTTCATCATTTTATATAAAGCACTCAGAAAATAAATGTCTTTACTTTTAACACACATCTATTTTTGCTCACTGTTAGAATCAAAACTCTGATGTAATGTAGGCCCTCAATAGTACTTATTAGAGGAATGAATAAAAAATTAAAGAGTATATTTTAATAACATTAAAACACTAGAGTTGTTAAAAAGTATAATCTCATCTCAAAAAGAAAATTAAATTTCCAACTACAGGATGTTGCAATTCTTCTTGACATATAACCATTTCATATACTTCATACTTATGGTGACAAGTTACTTATCAAAAACCAAGACCTACAGTGATGTTGCCATTAAAATTATGACAAAATCTCATTCAGCGGGAAGTAGAAGTGACTCTATGATATTCCAATATTTAGACTTAGGAGAAAAGAAAGCTTGAAACTATGACTTGTAAAATTGAAATGAAATGCCTGATAGTTTATTGTTGCCAAGTAAGGAAAATAAAGTCATACAGTAGGCAACAATATAAAATTAATCTTATATGAAGAAAAACACTGCTTAAAGAACTTCCCCACCTCTGATACTGCAATCTCCCACACACAGAACACCATTCTATCCACATGGTTTATCCATCAGTTGAATAACTTTTACTCAATTGTATGCTGCTTATCTTAGCTTTCCTAGGAAAAATTTTCTGCTGCTATGTTTTAAAATAAGGTACTTTATATTACTTCTTTTTTTTTAATTCCAAGGAGTGAGGATATTTTTTTTCCATTGCTTTTTAGCAGGAGTGGAAGGGGAGAGAGAGAAACATTGATTGGTTGCCTCCCACACGCCACAAACCCTGACTGGCCTGGGGTTGGGGATCGGACCTGCAACGAAGATATGTGCTCTTGAGCAGGAATCAAACCTGTAACCCTCCTGTGTGCAGGCCAACAGCCTAACCACTGAGCCATGTGGGCCAGGGCTATTATTTCTTTACGTTATTCTGTCTACACTCTGTCTTAATTCCTCACATCAACTCAGTGTGCTTTTTGAAGTATGAATACCATAAAAAAAGAATCCTTCTCAGAAAGTGAGGAGATCTATATTGACCCTCATAGCAGTTATATTTTGACTTGGGGTAACTAAACCATTCTACCACTGGCCTTATCTGATGTCATATATTTGGACAATAGAAAGTCATTTTTTGTGTCATGAATGTTTTAGTTGTTTTATGCCTTTCAGAGTCTCCTGCTCATGCTAAAGAAAACCCAAAGACTGTATACAGTTGTCTGAGGGCTGCAAAAGTTGAGAACATTCTGGTGCCACCCTTAGGGAACAAAGGTTGAAAGTGGCAGACATAGGAAGGATCTCCACTGGTGGAGGCACACAGGCCAGAGTGCCCTTCTGGAGACATCTGGCAACTAGAGGGCCATCTCTAGAATGAGCAGCCAATGGCCTTCGAAAAGGAAAAGGAAGAAGATCTAATGAGGTGGAAATGCTCTCTGAAGGAACTGGAAATGCCTGCAAAAAGCAAGTTCACCACCTTAGCAAATTACCGAGAACACCTGGAGAGACATTTCTTATCAACACAAAAAATGCTTTTCAATAAGGAAATTTGGAGAAAAAAGTCCATTACAAGGAGTGTTATCCTAGCAGGATACATCACAAGAATCTCAGTGTGGCCAGGGACCTTGTAAAGAGTCTCCATGAATAGCACAAAGGTGAAAAAATGTTAAAAATATATAGGTATACAGATGGATGAGGAAAGGCCTTAAAAAACACTCAATGTAAGGTCTGTTAAGGATGAGTACTATCTGGATATTTTTTAAAAAGTTAAAGTCTTTATTTTGATTTAAAGCAACCTCTTTGCTGTGATATTAGCTCTAGTTGGTTTGGTTCAGTGAAGAGGGCATCATTCTGCGGACCAAAGGGTCCCAGGTTTAATTCTGGTTAAGGGCACATACCTTGGTTGCAGGGTCCTCCCTGGCCCAGGCCCTGGTGGGGGCTTGTGCAGGAGGCAACCAATCAATGTGTTTCTCTCACATCGATATCTCTTTCTATCTTTCCCTCTCTCTTCTACTCTCCCTAAAAGTCAATAAAAAAATACCCTTGGGTGAAGATTAACAGAAAACAACAAAGAAAATAAAACAAACAACAACAAAGAAAGTGTTAAAAATAAAGCAGTGATATTATACTTTCAGAAGCTGCTCCTTCATCAATTAACTTGAAGGCCCTTCTCTATCTGCTCACACCCACAGATAAACACTCACAACTACATACAGACACGTGGTGGAGGGATAAATGGGCTATTTAAAGATTGTGTGAAAGTGTGTCCATAATTCAGGGACAGTGACAGACCTCTTTTGGAGGTGAGAATTTTTGTTCCTTTGATAAAGCCTTTAATAGATGGGTAAGTAAATCAAAGACAAGGCCCCAATTAGTTTAAGGGAAGCAATTAATTCTAAAGGAGCTAATCTACTCTGCTCCAAAAACAAGATGATATTTTATATTTTGCAAGGATGATGTGGTTGGTTACCAACAAGATATATTTTTAAAGCATTATAATTTGTATTGTCTCCAAAAACTTTCAAGTTCATATGTGCTGCATTTTCTGCACATTTGCTAGAAAGCCATGAAAAAAAATGGCGATAATCAAACTTACTGACTTGCTGCATTAGGAAAATGCATAAAAGGAGAACACAGAACATAGAGAAATAAGTTACAAAGAGGGATTAACCACCTTTCAATTCCTTCAGAAGTGAAGGCTTAAGAGAGACTGAATTGTTCCTCTGTATGTAACAGGTTATCATATGCATTTTCATAATAATAACAAAAAGCAGCAACATTGCGTGCGACGAACTGTACTAGACAGTTGGAGAATTTGTGAAAAATCTGGATCAACTCCTCCCCTCAAGGACATAAGACAAATATATGTTCACTGAAATATAAATACAGCCTATACAAAACTTGAAATGTTTATAAGTAGTGGAAGATTGGGGGTTGTGAGAAAGGAAACAATAAGCTTGTTTTGTATTATAGGGTATATGCTTGCCTGGCATACAGACCTATGTATTTCATCCTCTACTTGGCATGCTTTTTCACTCCATTTGTATGGGTATCAAATAAAAGCAGCAGTCAGAAATGTCCACTCTCATTTCCAACTCATACTGATAAGGCTCTGACTATTGAAATTATCTTTTCAAAAATGAAGCCTCAGGGATGACAGCCAAAGAGATAGAGGAAACATCATTTGGCTGACCATTGTATAGCAGTCAATGATATAGTAGCAAATGACAATGAGGGTGGAGGTACTGAAGCTTTCCATATACAGTTAAGTACACATTGCTGTCAATTTGAAGATATTTTTAAAATCTCAAATAAGTTATATACTTATATATGTCATGATGAGGGAGGGCTTTCTAGAGAAATAAAGTTTCTAATATTTAAAATAGATTGACAAGTTGGTAGCAGAACAAGAGTATTTTATCTTATTAAAAAACACATAAAATAATTTACAAGTAGGAGTAGAAAATTAAATACTATTCTTTTCAGTAGCTGAATGTTATCAATTTTAAACAATGTTCACATGTTTTAGAGATATTATGGGTAAATCTACATAGTCTTATATTAGTAGCTAGGGACTGCTATTTATATGACAGATTTTTGTTTATATAATAGAAATATCGATGCAAAGATTCTTGCATTGCAAGGTAGAAACAAAGATAATTATAAACACTTGCAGATATTCTAAGAGGTATGCATATATATTTTCTGCCAGTTTTTTCATACTTAAATTTAGAACTTAAAGATAAATAAAAAAGATTCTGAATTTATGTTATGATCTTATTAGTCTTGCATGTTATTTTATAAAATATAAATGTTGCTCATTACGCATTTGCCAAAAGGAGAGTTTAGTAATATAATAAATGTGAATATTTTTATAACACAATGATTTAACATATCCTTTTCTTTCAATGAATTACTAAACCTTCAAATATCCCTTCGGAAAAAGGTAACATGCTCCTCAGTTGACTTTGAAAGATTATAAATACATTGAGTCTCACATAGAAAGATATCTCAAAAATAAGGTCTCTTAAAAAAAATTGTCTCCAACATATCGCAATGCATGTATTCTGTAAAGTCACTAATTATATTACATGCATACCTGGAAAAAAAAATCCAAAACTCCGGTCTGGTTACCAGGAGAATAAGCTGTTTCCATGGTAACTCCCTCTTGTACACATTCTGTTTGCTCGTGGAGAAAAAGCACTTCATTGATATAGTGGTGTATCTTCTCATTGGTCATGTTGACACAAAGCTATTGTGGGGAAAAGAAAACAATTTACAAGATAATATGGCTATGCAGATCCAGTTTTTCTACAACACAGATTGAGATTGGTGAAATATTGACTCAAGAACATTCAACACCAATTAGTCTATCAAGATAAAGCATTGCAGTGTTGTTGAGAAGCCAAAATAAGGAGTTCCACTGGATACATTGTCTGATTATTTAATTTAAAGTATGTTAAAAACAACAAGCATAATTACAGCATTAACTTAAAAATCTGTAGTCTAAAATATATTTGAGGATTTCAAAAAGATTTCCAATAAATATTTGGTCTCTAGTCAACAAGTGAAGATAAAAGCTGGATTGACCGTGACATCCCAGGAAAAGGAGAAGCATTTCTTGCCTCCTCATTTCTGTTGCAAGAGAACATGGGTTTCTTTCAGAAAGAATAACCAGCTTAAGCATTCTATTGCAGAAACCATGTTCTTTATCTGAAAAATTTTTGACATTTTTCCAAATGTTGGTTTTCTTTATTCCTATCAGGAAACAAAGATGTTATTTTTTAACCTTAGTTTTAATTTCTTAATCTTAAAAATGATCTTAAAATATTTTTAAAAGAAAATAAACCAAATCAGAATAAAGTCTTACTTCCCTCTAGGCTACTCTCCTACTTTCCTGCTTTCTTTTTATAACAACAACAACTCAAAAGAGCGTCTAATTATCTCAGATTCCTCTAAATTTTGGTACCACTAAAATTGCTTTTGTGGAAGTCACTAGTGATGTGTGCAATTCTAAATCCAATGTTCAATTCTCAGTGTTCACTTTCCTGGACATGCCTGCCCTATTTGACAGTGATTCCCCTGCTTCTGTGGAGCGCTGTCTCACCTGTCTTCTAGGACATCACTCTCGGCCCCCTCCCTCATGGCCACTCCTATGTCCTCCATCCTGGTGTTCCAGGGCTCAATGCTTGAGCCTTGTTTCTTCTCTACCTATGCCCATCTCTGTAATGAACTTACTCAGTCTCAGACCATCATGTTCCCCCACCTGCAACCTAACCACTGTTACACTAGGTAAAAGCTAAAAGCCACTTAGAGATATTTAGAATTCTGTAACTCCCTGAAAGTAACTAAAGGTGAATAATTTATATAAATCAAAATAATGAATAAAACATTTAAAAAAGGAAATCCGATATTTGCAAAAGGAATAACATTTCATGTGAAATGCACTGTACTTATAAAGAACATGCCAAAGCTTTTGTACCATAAGACCCAAGGGGCACCAGGAAAAAGAAAGACCACCCTGGGTTCCTTTGTACCATGGACCCAAAGTCTTCTCCAAGCCTGGTGTCTTCATAACACCTGTTAAGTAGAAGCTCCTCCTAGACATTCCTGTCCATCCACTGGGAGCTCATGGCTTCTCTCTAGGACATATAAGAGCATCCATTATGCTCTAGCTTCCAATCAGTGAGCCAAGTCACCTTTACAAATGACCATCATCAGAAATGCTTTAATTCCCCATAAGGCTTCTGTGCCTGCGCATAAGGGTGTAGCTATTAATGAATTAAAAATGACATATACGTAGGGAAAATAGAGCCATTTTTCTCGCAAATCCAGCTATTTGTGAGGGTGGGAGTTGATGGATCTCTAGGGATAAGAAGTCACAGCTGGAATTTTTTTCAGGGAAGAAACAAACAAGCATGCAGGGCATTAGTCAGAAAACAGGACTGTGTCCTCAAACAGGGATGGTGTGCTGTGAAGTTCTACTCTTTATGTCTTGCCAGAACCAAAATTTTATGAGTAGCTATAGAAAGCTCAAATGTCTTCAGAAATGGGGTGATTGGAGCATAGCAGGACTGCAGGTACAGGCTTACCTTGGCAAGATCTGAGGAGCTGAAAATGAGAGGCTCTTAGGACCTAATATAGTCAAGATATCTAATCTAGTTCAATGATGACTTTTTTTTTATTGTCTAAAGTTTTACATATGTCTTCTTTTACCCCCATTGAACCCCTCCCCCAGCCATTCCCACCCGGGCAAGCCCCCACTGCCCCAGTGTCTGTGTCCATTGGTCATGCTAATATGCATGCATACAAGTCCTTTGGAATTTACATCAATATTTTATTATTAACTAGTGGCCCAGTGCACAAAATTCGTGCATGGGGGAGGCTCCTTCAGCTCAGCTTGCACCCTCTCCAATTGGGGACCCCTTGGGAGATGTCCGACTGCCAATTTAGGCCTGATCCCATAGGGAGGCCATGTCCACCCCTTCTGGGGTTCTGGGATCAATGGCAGAGCAGAGGGATGCCCTGCCCACCTGGCCTGGGCTCTGCCATTCATTCCTGCCCACAGGGAGGCCCTTCCCATCCAGCCTGGGCTCTGCCGTTCATTCCTGCCCACAGGGAGTCCCTTCCCACCTGGCCTGGGCTCTACCATTAATCCCACTCACAGGGAGGCCCTGCCCACCTGACCTGGGCTCTGCCATTCATTCCTGCCCACAAGGAGGCCCTTCCCACCTGGCCTGGGCTCTGCCATTCATTCCTGCCCACAAGGAGGCCCTTCCCATCCAGCCTGGGCTCTGCCATTAATTCCCTTCAGGGGCTCTGGGACCAATGGCAGAGCAGAGAGAGGCCTGCCCAACAGGCCGGGCCTCTGGATGGGCCCCATCACTGCCCTCAGGGAGGCCCTGTCTGCCCTCACCCTGCCAGGGCTTTGTGATCAATGCTAAACAGAGGGAGGCCCTACCAACCTGGCCGGCACTCTGCGATGGGCTCTACCAGCCTTGTCGGCTTGCCTCAGCTCTCCCAGCCAAGGATTTGTCTGGAAGGATGTCCGGTGGGTTGTCCGGAATACACCCAGTCTAATTAGCATATTACCCTTTTATTAGTACAGATACCAGAGGCCCAGTGCACAAGATTCACAGTCCAGAAGCCCTTGGGGGATGTCCAATGGCCAGCACAGAGAGCGGGCCTAAGCCGGCAGTTGGACATCCTTAGCACTGCTGTGGAGGCGGAAGAGGCTCCCACCACCACCAATGCGCTTGCCAGCCATAAGCCTGGCCTCTGGGCTTCTGAGCTTCTGGCTGAGCAGCGCTCCCCCTGTGGGAGCACACTGACCACCAGGGGGCAGCTCCTGTGTTGAGCATCTGCCTCCTGGTGGTCAGTGTGCGTCATAGCGACCAGTCCTTCGGCCATTCGGTTGATTTGCATATTACCCTTTCATTATGTAGGATAATAGATGGAGAATAATCAATAAAGTAGAAATACACTAAATAACAGATTTAAATAACTTCATAAAAAATAAGATTTATCTGTACAGCATATCTTGATACCCAAAGAGTAACAAATATAATTCTTAGCTCCAGGTCAGAAATGATGACCCAGGACTATTGCCTTTGTTTCCAATACTTTTTTTGCACTTCTGCTTCAAAGTGGAAAAACGGTTTCTGTGATTTGATGTTAAATAAATGTCTATAGTTTGAATTAGCTTCCCTATTGCTTTCGATTGCAAAATAAAATCTAATGAAAAGTAGAATATGAACCACACCACATTGGTTCTGTTATGGAAGTTATTGTAAAACCTAAAAAATAAAATAAAATAATAAAATTGAGAGAATTTTCTTAAACTTAGAATCACTCTTTACATCATCTTCTTCTTCCTAGCCCTCCATCCATGATATCTGGAATTACTTGAGTTTTCTTATTTCTAACTGAAATGGCCAGTAGTTATAGAACTTTTCCTCCCTACCTCTTGACAACTAGATTTCATGAGTTATACACAAACCTGGAAGTTTTGTATATTTAAAATTAAATGTTTCTTAAACTTGCACTTTTACTGGTTAATTCTCTGAATATAAAAAATGCTAGGACTACAGTCACTTCAGGTGAGAACATAGCATATAGAAAATTTAACTTGACATGGTTGGTTGTCGAGGCAAAAACAACTGAATATGAATACAGACCAACAAATTCTGTATATTATGGCTAGTAAAGGGAGGGATGGAATACAGAAACATATACTCTTCTTTATAACTCATACAGTCTAGCACATTCATCCTCTTGTATTTTTTCATCAAAACTAAGTGGTATCAGTAGATTAATAGCTGTGTTTATGTCTAGGAATGATTCTGGAAAGACAAACCATTTTCCATAAAACTACATAGCATCTGTCCACAGTAGTAACCCCACTGTGAAAGAAAAACATTTAATTGTTACTCTCATTTTAATAATAATCAAAATCAGAAAGTTCTGAAGATTGTTGTTAGAAGAAAAAAATGAAAATTTTAAAAATTAGTTCACTTTGCTTAAAAAATATTTTGAGGTTTTCCACTAATCTAATAATGTGTTCAACTCTCTAATGCTAAAGTAATTTTGTTACTAAAAATTAATAAAGATTATTAAACGTGGGGTGAAATACAGAAAATGAATGACTCCATTATGGAATAGAACCATTAAAAAATATTCTCTTTGATTATAAGATATATACCACTGTAAATATTTTAACTTTTGATTTAAAAAAGTATATTAAATAATTTAAGATAACACAAATAGATCCTCTCAGGGGCTTGATTTAAAAGTAGTTATGTAAGGTGTATGTAAATATAATATACTAGTGGCCCGGTGCATGAAATTCATGCATGGGAATCGGGGGCTGTTCCTCAGCCCAGCCTGCACCCTCTCCAATCTGGGACCCCTCAAAGGATGTCCTACTGCCGGTTTACAGGAATCGAGCCTAAACCGGCAGTCAGACATCGCTCTCACAATCCAGGACTGCTGACTCCAGCCGTTAACCTGCCTGCCTGCCTGCCTGCCTCTAACCACTCTGCCTGCTGGTCTGCTCACCCCCAACTGCCCCCCACCACTGCCCTGCTCACCCCCAAATGCCTTCCGTGCCAGCCTGTTCGCCCCCAACTGCCCCCCATGAGGGTCTGCTGACCCCCACCTTCCCTCCCCACTGGCCTTCTCACCCCAACTGCTCCCCTGCTGGCCTGCTCACTCCAAACTGCCCCCTGCTGCTGTCCTGATCACCTCCAACTGACCCCACTGACAGCCAGCTCACCTCCAACTGGCCCCTGCTGGTCTGCTTACCCCCAATGGCCCCGCCCCCCACCAGCCTGATCATCCACAACTGCCTTCCCATCCTAGCCTGATCACCCCCAGGCAACCCAAGCTCCCAGCCCCTCCTTTTTTTCTTTTTTTTCAGTGCCTCCTTGAGCAGAGGCCAGGGCTGGCCAGGGCGGGCAGGAAGCTTGGCTTCCTCCATTGCAGGGGGCAACCCAAGCCTCCTGCTTGCTCCAGCTCCATAGCCACTGCCATTTTTGTTGGGATTTATTTATCTTCTAATAATTGAAACTTTGTAGCCTTGAGCAGAGGCCAGGGCCAACTGGTAGCCTGTGTTGCCCCAGCAACCCACGCTCCCAGCCCCTCCTTGAGTGGAAGCCAGGGCCGGCTGGAAGCAGGTATCTGGGATTTATTTATCTTCTATAATTGAAACTTTGTAGCCTTGAGCGGAGGCCAAGGCCAGCCAGGGCAGGCAGGAAACTTGGCTTCCTCCATCGCCAGGGCAACCCAAGCTTCCTTCTCACTCCAGCTCCATGGCCGCCGCCATCTTGGTTGGGTTAATTTGCGTACTCGCTCCTGATTGGCTGGTGGGCATGGCTTGTGGGCGTGGCAGAGGTACAATCAATTTCCATGTTTCTCTTTTACTAGAATAGATTTTAGGAAATAGATTGCTCCAGAAGTAAATGCTGAAGCCATGAAATATAAGGCAATATATGTTACTGCATGAAACAATAAAAAATAATCTAATAAATGGTTCCAAAATAAGAACATTAGTGGCTGATTCTCTATTGTACAAGAAATGTCCAAATTATATGACTCTTATCTTTCTCATTTTGAGATTCTCTAATTAAAAATACTTAGATAGATGTGAATGCCTCAAATATTTAATATACTTCTCTAATCATTTTGCATTCAGAATAGACTGAGCTCTGTAGCTACAAAAAATATTATTTTTGATGACATTCTGAATAAATCCTCTTGCTCATTTTTATTGAATTTATTGAGGTGACTTTCATTAATAAAATTATATAGGTTTCATGTGTACAATTCTATAATAAATAATCTGTATATTGTATTTTTTGTTCAACACTCCAAATCAAGTTTCCTTCCATCATCTATCCTCCCTATATCCTCTTCTACTTCACCTCACCCCCATCTTTCCCACTGGTAATCACCATACTGTTGTTTATGTCTTTGAGGTTTTTTGTTGTTTGATTTTTGCTTAATCCCTTCACCTTTTTCACCCAGACTCCCAACCACTCTCCCTCTGAAAGCTGTCAGTGTGTTCTCTGTATGTATGAGTTTGTTTCTAGTTTGTTTGTTAGCTTACTTTGTTCATTAGATTCCACAAGTGAGTGAAATCATATGGTACTTGTCTTTCTCTGACTGGCTTTTTTCACTTAACATAATACACTCCAGGTTAATCCTTGCTGTAACAAAAAGTATGATTTCCTTCCTTTATGGTCAAGTAATACTCCATTGTGTAAATATACCACAGTTTTTTTTTTATCCACTCATCTACTGATGAACACTTGGGCTGCTTCCAAATCTTGGTTACTGTAAATAGCGCTGCAATGAACATAGGGATGCATACATTTTTTTCAACTAGTGTTTCCTGTTTCTTCAGATATATTCCCAGAAGTGGAAATGCTGGGTCATAAGGCAGTTTCATTTTTAATTTTTTGAGGTAACTCTATACTGCTTTCCACAGAGATTAATATTCAAAATTTATAAAGATCTTATAAAATCCAACACCAAAAAATAAACACAAAAATTCAATTAAAAAATGGGCAAATGACCTAAATAGACACTTCTCCAAAGAGGACATACAGATGGCCAAGAGTCATATGAAAAAATGATTAACGTCACTAATCATCAGATAAATGCAAGTGAAATAAGACAGTCAGAGAAAAACAAGTATAATGTGATTTCATTCATATGTGGAATTTAATGAACAAACTGAACTACTAAGCAAAATAGAGACGGACTCATAGACAGTGGGCAAACAGCTCTGGTGTGTGTGTGGCGGAGTGTTGAGGGGTGGTGGAGGGAATAAGGAAAAAAGAAAAAGGAAGAACTCACGGACCTGGTCAATAGTGTGGTGATTTCAGGGGTGGTAGTGGGTGGAGGTGGAAGAGGGCATAGAGGGGATAAATGGTGATGGAAAGAATAAAAATAAAAAAAGCCACAATATCACCTCACACCTGTCAGAATGGCTAACATCCATAAATCAACAAACACGTGACAGGTACTTCACTAGCAAAGAAATACAAATGGCCAATACACACAAAAGATTAAGCTCACTAGTAATCAAGAAAGTACAACACCACGTACACCTCCACGGCAGTGATAAGAACTACATTTATTCTTATTGAAATTACTATCAACTTGGGGTGGTGAGCACACAATACAATACCCAGATGATTTACTGAATTGTATACTTGAAACCTGTATAATTTTACTAACTAATGTTACTCCAATAAATTCAATCAAAATTTTTAAAAGGACATGTATAAATAAATAAATCAACAAACAACAAGTGTTGGCGAGGATGTGGAGAAAAGGGAACCCTCGTGCAGTATTGGTGGGAAAACCCTTGCTCTTGACTGTCTAACAGCTGACCATCTCTGCATGTATGCCTAGAGTAGTGTTTTGGCTAAGTTGAGCATTTTTATAATAAAAAGAAGACATCTAATTATTTTTACTTACTAATATTTTATTAAACTGAATTGTGGTTCTGCTGTTTTAATCAAAATGATGATACCAAGAATGAAATATGAACAAAGCCAGGCAAAATTAGGAAAACTGGAATAAGTCAAAATCCCACTCCTCTTTTTTCCTTTCAACTTGTGCGCCCCTACCCTCTGCTCCCCACAGAAGGTATAAAGCAAAAAGCAATCTGCCCACTTTTTCTGCCTATGGGAAAGGGCTTTGGACTGTGCTTTCAAATAGAGCAACTCGAGTGGTTACTCTCCTGGTCAAAATGATTCTTAAAACATAACAACTTTCTCTACTGAGCTTCTAATAATTTTGAAGCTGCAGCATCGGGTATTACTTTGTGTCATAGGATGATCCTTACAATGTATCTGAACCGTTTATTGTACATCACGTTCTTTTTATTCTGGGAGAAGGAAACAAAAAGTAATTTCTTAAAATCCCCCAGGGAAAAGTCCAGCTTGCTGTGTAAAACTGAGTGGCCTGTGGAGTGATATTTGACTCGTAGCTTTAATTACAGCAGTGCTTTCCAGAAGGGAACATGTATTTGTGTTTCTAACAGAGGACAGCGATGCTGGGCGGTAAAGGGAATCACTCAGAGCACATGCAGTTTAGAATAGAATGTTTTCAAACTCACTGTGAAGTAATGTGTAGATTAATATTTCTTTTACCCAAACAGTTTGTCTTTCCCTATTCTAAACTGTTGAAAGACTCACTGTTTGAACCAAAGTTACAATATAAAAGAAGTACTATAACATGAACTTTAAAACTGCCAGGAAGTATAGCTCGGGGACCAATACAAACAGAGCATCCTATGTCAGACCAAGTTGAAAATTGGAACAATGTATCCCACCAACCAAATGGTAGCCAAAATCACGGCAAGAACCTCTTTATTCCTGATTTATCTTCACTGAACTGTGTTGTATGTATGTATGTGGGTGTATGTTAAATAGAACCATGGAAATATTTTTATAGGAAAATTAGTTCATGTATTAGAAGCATAAATATGCATCAATAATTGAGAATATTATGGACTTCAATGCAAAAACAATCATTATTTTTACATTTAACTCTATTTATCAGAATTGTGTTTGGGTTTCTTTAGATTTCCAGGTATTACAGTGGACTTGAATACGGGTGAAAGGTGAAGATTCATAGATGAGAATGAACAGTTATTAAGTACTGTTTAATTAGCATGCACTTTGTACATAAAGTGCTGTTGCTAACGGGTTTAATAATAAAAATTACGCACCCTTTGAAAACATGTTTTAGTAACAGAACATTATTGCTTATCCAGATGGCCTATCATTTGTATTAATGACAAACTTAATTTCTTGAGTAAATTTTTACCAACTGTTCTCCCTTTATTACTCAGTGAAATATATCAGAAGCAAAAATATAATGGAGCATGACATATACATCACGGAATTAAAGTAGGAGATTAATTAAAGCTGACTCTAGTTAAAGGCAGAGCCCCAGGCGTTAGACAGTGATTTGCAATCTTAGTGCACACTGGAATTAACTGGTGGCTTTTTTAAAAAGGCTGATGTCCCCACCTGACCCCAAACCAATTAAATCAGAGTGGGGTCCAGGCATTCATATATGTTAAAAGCATTCCAGGTGATTTTAATATATACACATGGCTGAACACATTGAGATAGATGAAGGAGCAGAGCATACACAATCCATTAACTAATTTGCTCATCAATTACTATACATATATACATATATATATGAGTACATATGTATAGTAATTGTGTGTATGTGTGTATACACACACACACACACACACACACACACACACACACACACACTGAGTGGCCAGATTATTATGCTCTCTGAAGGCATAATAATCTGGACACTCAGTGTATTTCTATATAATAAAAGGCTAATATGCAAATTGTCCCTTCAACCAGGATTTCGACCAGCAGGCAGGACGGCCAACCGCCCATGTCCCCTCCCCCTGGCCAAGCTGGCCAGCCCCAACCCATGCAGGAATTCATGCACCGGGATATATATATATATATATATATATATGTATGTATGTATGTATGTATATGTATATATATATACACACACACACACACACAATCTAAGAAAAGAGTAATATGTAAATTGACCGTACCTCCACTACACCCACAAGGCATGTCCACCAGCCAATCAGGAGTGAGTATGCAAATTAACCCAACCAAGATGGCTGTGGCCACGGAGAGAGCAGGAGGCTTGGGTTTTCCCGGCAATGGAGGAAGCCAAGCTTCCTGGCAGACCTAGGCCTGTGCTCAAGGCTACAAAGTTTCAATTATAGAAGATAAATAAATCCCAACAAAAATGGCTGCAACCACAGAGTGAGCAGGAGGCTTGGCTCTGCTCAAGGCCACAAAGTTTCAATTATAGAAGATAAATAAATCTGGGATACCAGGGCCTCCACTTGGTTCACCAGGGGGCATGGCTGGCCTGCAAACCACCACAGGCCCCTCAACCAGGCCGCCCCATACCCCAAGGGAACCCCCACCCTGATCCTGGACACCCTTCAGGGCAAACCAACTGGCCCCCACCCATGCAACAGGCCTCTATTCTATCTTATCCTATGTAATAAAAGAATAATATGCAAATTGACCATCACTCAAACACACAAGATGGCTGCCCCCATGAGGTCAAAGATGACTGCCCCCATGTGGACACAAGATGGCCACCACAAGATGGCCAGCAGGGGAAGGCAGTTGGGAGGGACCAGGTCTGTAAGGGAGGGCAGTTGGGGGCGATCAAGCCTGCAGGGGAGAGCAGTTAGGGGTGACCAAAATGGCAGAGAAGTTGGGGGGGACCAGGCCTGCAGGGGAGGGCTGTTAGGAGCAAACAGGCTGGCAGGGGAGCAGTTAGGCATCAATCAGGCTGGCAGGGGAGTGTTTAGGGGGTGATCAAGCTGGCAGGCAGAAGCGGTTAGGGTCAATCAGGAAGGCAGGCAGGCAAGCAGTTGGGAGCCAGCAGTCCTGGATTGTGAGAGGATGTCTGACGGCCCGTTTAGGCCTGATCCTGGATCGGGCCTAAATGGGCAGTCAGACATCCCTCGAGGGGTCCCAGATTGGAGAGGGTGCAGGCTGGGCTGATGGACACATCCCCTGTGCACAAATTTTGTGCACCAGGCCTCTAGTATATATTGTGTATATACATCTTACACAATTAGTATACTATACTAATTGTGTAAGATGTAAATTACTAATGTCTAAAAAACAATAAAATAGAAGCCCATTGGAGAGACACTGGGCTAAGCTAATGAGCTTCTCTGCAGGACTTTTCAGGGCCTTTACTATACTGAGTTTACTGTGGGTCTTCAACTCACTTTTTAGAATTTCTGGTGGTTTATGGGACTATTTTATGTTTTTCCCTCAAGTGAAGGACAGTATCTCTTCTGACCAGTTTCATATGTAATATTCTATAGTTTGTTTTGCCTTCTTTAAATTTCCTATGATTGTAGAGCCTGTCTATTTGCTATCCTTGTTTAGGAAAAGTCATTTATATTTATTTAAAATAGTATGTTATGGAGAATATTAAACAGTGAAGAGAATAATGTAATGGGCTTCCTTCTAGCATCAATGTTCAATTTGTAATGGACTTCCTTCTACCATCAACAGTTACCAACTCAAAGCTAATTTTGCTTTATCCATTTCCCTAATACCCACAAAACTAGTCTCATTTAAAGTAATTCTCAGACATTGTGTCATTTAACTGGAAAATGTTTTGGTATGATTCTCTAGGATATAAGAACTTAAAAACACATCCATATTTCCTTTATCACACACTATTTCTATCAACATTAACTTCTTAATTTCTCAAATATCTAGATTTCACATTATAAACATAACACATTTTTATATTTAAACAAATCAGGATCTACATAATATCTAAATATTTAAGTGACTTGAGTAGCTCTTATATCTCTTCCGATCTATAGGTCACTCTTCTGCTTTTACATTTTTACTCTTGTATTTTACATGTTGAAGAAATTATGCCATTTGTCCTGCACAATTTCCCAAATTCTGGATTTTGAAGAGTGCACTCCCTGGTTTTAACATGTTATGTTTCTGTTAATTAGTAGTTAGCTCACAAAACTTCATTATATTCAGGATTTCTCCTTTTTTCCTCCCTCCCTCCCTCCCTCCCTCCCTCCCTCCCTCCCTCCCTCCCTCCCTCCCTTCCTCCCTCCCTTCATTCCTCCTTTTGCTTTCCTTTTGGGCAAGAACACTTGACATACATCTTGTGTTTGTTGTCACTCTTTTGGTAATGTTAGTAATTATTGACACTCATTGCCTAGTTTCATTACTTAGTAGGAGCTGCAAAATTGAATTGCTCTGATTCTGTCATCCATTCTTCATTTATTTGTAGTGGGACTGCATCAAGTTATATTTATAAATTAATCTAGAGATAATCAGCATCTTTATGATAGTAAGCATTTCTCTCTAAAAATGCAGTGTGTCTTTCCATTTGTTTAAGTGTAATTATCTGACTTTCTGGAGCATTTTATAGATTCCCTCACTTCGGGCTATTTACTCATTTTTAACAATGCTTTCTTCCATTCTGTCTTCTGAAAAGGTGTTTTAAATATATATAAAAGTCATGGTTGTACATGCAGATTTTACAACTTGCTACTTTCATTCATTTGTTTTCTTAATATATAATCATCTCTGGAAGTAGAAATTTTTATCATAACTTTCTACTTTTTGCCTTGAATTGCTTTCTCTTTTCTAACAACACCGGCATTACAATGAGTAAGAAGGTAACCCTTTTCTTTTTAATCATCTTTGTACTTATCAAGCATTATAAACTTGGAATTCACTGAATAATGCTGAAGAGTCAACTGGAGAGGCTTTCCTTTGAATGACTTAGGACAGTGATCGGCAAACTGCGGCTCGCGAGCCACATGCGGCTCTTTGGCCCGTTGAGTTTGGCTCTTGCACAAAATACCACGGCCTGGGCAAGTCTATTTTGAAGAAATGGCGTTAGAAGAAGTTTCAGTTTAAAAAATTTGGCTCTCAAAAGAAATTCCAATCGTTGTTCTGTTGATATTTGGCTCTGTGGACTAATGAGTTTGCCAACCACTGATTTAGGAGATATCCTTACAGTGCTAGAGATCAACTTCATATAATAAAAGAGAGTTTATAAAGTTTAGGTATTATCTAACACAAAGTAAGCTGATAATAATGTAATTACTTAGTCAAGGTAATACATGCAGAGCCTCTCCATAGCTATTTAGGTACTTCAGGACTGAATTTTTAGCATGCCCTTCTCCAATGAATCATCAGTCTAATGCTGATAGACAGTGTTTGTTACTCTAAACATGGTACTTATTATAATATATGAAATAGCTTGAAGTAAAAGTTATTTATTAAGAGTAAAAAAAAATAGGATTAACATTCCTATGAGCTGAAACAAATTACTATCTAAAGAATCACAACCATCCATCTAATCTTTTAGAGCAGTGGTTCCCAACATGGGGCACACACCCCAAGGGGGGGCTATTTGATTTTTAAGGGGGGGCAATTCAAGAATGAGTTATTAACAGTGAATTCTTTGCATTCCTTATGGTTCTAGGGGCCTCATATGCAGTATATATATATATATACTCATATGCAGTATATCTATATATATGGTGACATATTTATGGATTTAAGCTCTCTATTATGTGTTTGAAACTTTATTTGCTATTTTGTGATATTACTTCATGTTATTATTTTTTTAACAATTCCTTAGTGATTTCTTCCTCAGTATTTCAACTGTCCTTTTGTTCTTTCATTCTTCTCTTTCATGGATGCCATGTTCTTTGAAAGCTTGTTTAGACCAAGTTAATGACCTTTCAGGCTTCCTCCACGTGAATAGGAGTTCATTTTTTGAATAGTAAGAATTATATGTCACAGGGTGGGGCATCAGGATTTTAGAGATGCTTAGGTGGGGCATGGCCAAAAAAAAATGTTGGGAATCACTGTTTAGAACTACTTGGGGATACCAAGGTTGGAAATGCTGATGTTTTAATGTGCTTGTTATATCTCCTCCAATTTGTCCCTTTTTTAAACATCTGTTAAGTTTCTTATGGAGGAACAATTGTCAAGAACTACATACATTTATTCAGCAAGGAGAACAACTAGGAAATACACTGTGAAGGTATTTTTCATGAGTTTATATGTAAAATTTCAATTTAGAACACAGTTGTTAAACTTCTAGTATATACAAAATGCTGCATCAAATACAACTTCAATCCTGTGGAAGTTGACATTCCAATGAACATCTAAGAGATGGGTCAAAAAGCTCAAAACTGAATAAAACTAAACATTTATAAAGGCAATAATATTTGTCTGGATTTAAGTCTGAATATAATATTGGTTTATTAAGCATTTCTATGAAAGTTTCAATGGAATAAAAAAATAAGACAGTCCACAATCTATTAGTAACTCAAGAATCTAGAATGTATAATTCAAATCAATGGCCTTTAAAAAGTTCCCAGGCAAATTTAGGAATTTGCTACATCCACTGAAAGTGACTTGGGATTCATCACTAATCAAATGATTTTATTCTTCTAAGTGGCTTCTAGTAACTATTGTGTACAATAGCGAAGCACATCCGCTAAGAAAAAGGTATCTGTATTTTTAAAATATTAATTTGTCCAAGAATTGGTCTTCAATTTTATCCATAAAGGTCTAAAACTACCTTTTGATTTTTAATAGAAATTCATTCTTAGGATTTGGGGGAAAATGTCATTCCTTGTTATATAAAAATCTCAGGCTGTGAATCTATTTTAAAACATATTATTCAAATATTTACCAGAATAAAATAATAATACTGGATATACATAATTGTAGTGAAATAAAATGTTTTCATAAGAAAATAACATATATGTTTGTACATATCAGTTACCAGCACAGTCTTGATAGATGACTGTGTTGGGGTGTAAAGCAGGGTGCTGAGAGCATGGCCCCTAGTAGAGGCCTTGACATCATTTCACCTGTGACTTCTACATGTTAGTACGTGATGGAGAATCCAGTGAGTCTCATCACAGACATGAAAGTGTGTAAGTTTTCTAAGGTTGAAATGTGAGGAATCCATATGGCTGTCAGTTAACATTCAAACACTTCACTGAGAAGTACATCACATATTGGCATACTACTGATCATGCTTTTAGCTACTTTCTTCCTTATTACTACTGTTTTTCTTATAAAAAGCAATAAATAAGCACAACCATGAAGTCCTCCTTTTCCTACGAATCCATGGATACAAAAGTAGGTAACGAGGAAAATATCTATGGTCTCGAGCTTATTTCATTCTAGGTTTTTGGGAATTTTTTCTAAAAGACATGATTCAAGATGATTCACCTGGATTAAGTAAATAAGTATGATTTAGAATGCACTCACCGGATGCTGTATCATCTTTTTTAGGGGAAAAAGCTGAATTTTAAACGTTTTTCGGGTGTTCCCATTTACAACAGTAAGAGTGGCTATCCACCACTTCTTGAACAGGTACAGTGAGCCAGAAAACACCAGAATCTCTATAACAGTAATCTTGTTTAATCTCACAATTGTGTAAATCTAGTATAATCCTAATTTTACAGAATAGGGAACCCAAGCTCATTACAGACCCTTCATCTCGGCCCAGAAGCTTTGCTAGTAGAAGTCACAGAACTAGGTTTCAAACTCATTCTATTTAATTCCTTGTCCAGTGTCCTTTACCACTGTATCATCTAGTTTAAAGGACAGCTGGACAAATTATGCAATTATTAACAGTTCTCCTTAAACACTGGAGAGTTGTAATTCTTCGTGTGTAGCTTGGTTTTCTGCCTTTCCACTTGTATCTTTTTACAGGTTTATTTTTCTTACTCTGCCTGGTAAGGCAAAATCTATTTCTACTCCCTTCTTTAACACTTAATATTTAGATATACTTAACTTGATCAAACTATTCATCCAGTGCTATTAAGATACATAAACAAATTAGTGCCTTTCAAGGTGCCCTAAATTGTAAATCAATGGCTCTTTAATCTATTTCTATGAGTTTGCCATAGTCATATGTATGCATGTCACGTAAAGATGAATCCACAAATAACAGCATTTAGCATAAGAGAGTATTTCCATTCTGAATTCTGGCCAAGCTTTCTGAAGATCTTTGCCCTGATTTCAAATACAGATGCCCTCCGTCTGTCTCTCTGACCTACTTGAAACAGCATAAGCACAACTCAGTGCTTCATCAAGCATTGTCTTTCAAAACAAGTGCCTCTGTTTCAAAAATAAGATTATGCCAGTTGCTTACAAGATCACATAAAAAAACGATAAACTGTGAACAAAGTGGGTACATTAATTTTAAAATAGAATGGCAAAGTACTTCTTTTAATTATGTATTTGAAAGCCATTATGCAAACAATCTCTAATGAATCAAAAACAGCTAACTGATTAGAGGGGAAAAACATTATAAAGTTTATCAAATTTCAAAAACAAACACTTACTTGTTCAAATTCATTCTTCTGAAATTCTTCAAAACCAAAGATGTCCAATATTCCAATATCCAAAGTCTGCATGCTGAAATGAACAAGGAAACAGTGAGTAGGCATACTTCAAGCTCGTCCAGGACCCCCTGCCTATTGTTACTTCAGAACAGAGAAATCTGGACACTTAGCATACCCCTGCTAATTTGAAGTACCAGCATGCAAATAATTACCTAAGAGTTTGATGAAAAACTCTGAAAATTAGAGGGGAAAGTGCTATTTTAATGCCTTGATTTAAACAGAGAACATTTTTAAAAATTGATTCCTAAGTTTAAAATATAAGAATACATGGGGTGGCTTAATATTTGCTTTTCTGAAGCAGTCCTGTGTCTTCTCTGGACTTCCTTTCTGCAAAGGAATTTGTGCCCACCTGCTACATGACTCTCATCTGCTAATACTTTATCTTGTTAGGTTACATAAGCAGGAATTAAGCAATTTCTTTATCACACATAGGTACAATATGAGGTAAATGATAAGCCACATGCTTATTCTTTGATAGATTAAATTCAGCCTCTTCAAAATTTATATTATGACCTTCCTAAAGGAATTCTTACGAATAAAGAAGAAAAAGAAAGAACAGGCAATTTGGTCGTAAAATTGAAAGAAATCAATTAAGTACCTTGTGGTACTTTTTTCTCGCCTGTGTAAACTACACTGGAATCTGCAACAGTCTTGGACCGTTCAAATCACAGATATTGGAACCCTCAGAGAGAGTGAGAAAAGAAGGAAGGAAACCTGGCTGGTGACAGCAGCCCTGACAACCTGGCTTCTGTGCAGAGGGTGGTGGCAACACGAAGGAGTGTGCATGAGGGTTATCCTTGCAAAGAGAGCCCCCGATGATGGATGATGATTCTGAAATGCTTGTGCCAGGAGGGCACCCCCACCCCTTCCGCATCGCTGGTCCAGAGCATTAGGACCACTGCTCTCCTCCCTTTCTGCCAGTGGGTGTGATATCCCGTCATCATTATGGTGCCTATCATTCAATACCACCACTCTTGCTCATGCAGACTTTGGTGGTTGTATTCCCTCCACTTGATTTTTCCAAACTACAGAACCACATTGGCCATGGACTCTTTTTGTATCTGGATTTTGTTTTCACAATCAGAACATAATCATAATCCTTTAGGGTCTATGTCACTTAAATAACCTTTTTTTTTTTTTTTTGGAAAAAAAAAGGTAGAGTATTGATTGTGTGATATCCTGCCTCTAAGATGATTTGTTGTCAATGGTACAAAGATGAGCTTCAGATGCAGGAGGGAAAGCATTTTAAAAGCTTTTAATATGGACTTCACATGACAAAGAATATACAGCAGTGGGGGGAAGGAAGAGTCATTCAATGGATGCCTCTAGGTAATGGATTTAGTTTTTTAGAAGAAAAAATAAAGTTAGCTTTGTACCTCACCCTGTGTGCCCAAACAAATTGTACATGGTTAGAGAATTAAAGGTTAGAACAAGAAACTATAAATGTCCAAAAAAGAAAAAAAGAAATTTGGTTTTGTTTTGCTTTCCATTCTGAGGAAAATGTTTAAAAGTATGATTATACAAATACCAAAAAAAAATTGCAGCATAAATAGTATAAAATGAAATTGTGTTAGAGGTATTATTTTAAAATGCATTGTGTCATTCATTCTCATAGATATTTTTCTCAATCTGTTAACACGGTGTCCAGTCAGACATAACCATCCATGCTTCTTTCCATCCTACCCTCTTTAGAATGTGCACGAGCTAGGCTGGGAGTGATGTCCACTCAGTGGTAACAATGATGCGGAGGTTTGGGCTGATGTGTTGCTTTGTCTTGGGTCGCGTGTGTGTGTGTGTGTGTGTGTGTGTGTGTGTGTGTGTGTGTGTGCGCGCGTGTGTGTGTGTGTGTGTGTGTTTTGTGTGTTTTCCATGTTATGAGCTGCGCTGTCTCTCTTGCAGGAGTTTAGTAATGAAACTTGTCAGGCTTGGTGTTGTTTTGTTTGGGGTAGGAATCCTAGTTCAATCACTTTTTACTTAGATAACTTTGGCAAGTTACTTAAATTTTCTGAGCTGCAGTTTTATCATCTATAAACTAAGATAACCAGTAATATGTGTCTAAATAGATTGTTGTTACAATTAGAGGAGACGCAGATAAAGTTCTAAGAAAATAGCTAATATACAGTGTACCTCCAATAACTGCAAATTGCTTTTTGAAAAGCAGGTGTTTAAACTTGCTATAAAAATGAAGAGAGTGACTAATAAAAGAATTATAAATGGCTAACGGGCATATCAAAAATGTCAATCTCATTAAAATTGCAAAATAAATAATATTTTTAAACTTAGGATGATAAAGTCTCATACACTTTTGTTAAGAGTTTAAATTGGTAGAGACTTCTTAAAAAATTAAGTTATGTGGTATAGAGCTTTGAAATGCTCATTTCATTTGAACCAATACTTTCATATATAGGAACCTATACTAACACAATTATCAGAAATGTAATTAAATGCTATGAACAAGAATGTTCATTGTTATCTTAATTACAGCAGCAAAAACAAAAAGGAATAATAAATACCCCATACTAAAGACACAATTAATTAGATGACATGCATCCTATGACGTATTAATTTAGTAAAACTCTCAAGTTAATAGAAAGCAACAGCCCTAACTGGTTTGGCTCAGTGGATGGAGCATCGGCCTGCAGACTCAAGGTTCCCAGGTTCGATTCCAGTCAAGGGCATGTACCTTGGTTGCAGGCACATTCCCAGTAGGGGGTGTGCAGGAGGCAGCTGATTGATGTTTCTCTCTCATCAATGTTTCTAACTGTCTCTCCCTTCCTCTCTGTAAAATATCAATAAAATATATTTTAAAAAAAGAAAGCAACAAATAAGCTCTGTATAAAGAATAACCCAATCATATCTTCAGAAGATCTAGAAAAACATACAGTCAGGCTGAGACGAAGAAATAGAGATGGTATAAGCAGTAAATATTCAATTGATGATTATAAAGACACTGTAAATGCATGGTAAATGTTCTTGAACAATGAGCTAAAAATTAACACTGGAACAAAATTTATACCTTTTGTATATTTACAGTAACTTATAGTATAATTTCAACCATGTTAAAAAAGTAAATTAATAACATAGAAAAAGTTAACAGTAAATGTCTTAAACAGTACATCTAGAGCTGATTTCTTACAATTTTAAATGTTCTATATTGGGTATTATAATGCTCTTTATCATTAATTTTACTTAAAAATATATATGATTAAATGCAGGTAGGGTATTCTGTGAAATGGAGGAGGAAAGGACAATGATGCCCTGAAGGACAGAGAGAAGAGTGTAGCACAGAAGGTGTCTGCCTGTCTGGTGATGGCAGGTGCAGCAGGGACCATAAGATCCAGAGAGAAAGAGCAGGGGTGCCTCCTCATGCTAGTCGCTAGGACGGATGCTGCCAGCCGACTTCTATCACGATCTCATATATGACTTCCCTGTCTGGTTCCCAGCTGTCCTTGATTGCAGTGGCCCTACAGTTACAGCACATAATGTTGATAGGAGTTAGAGAAAAGGGCAAAGCTACTTGGTGACACAATGTCACTACATATGTCCTTCTCCTTCTCCTAAGGACGAAGACTTCCTGTTGGCAAGCAGAAAAAGGATGCTGAGGCCATGCAGGTATGTGAGGGAGAAAAATATATTAAAAGATTCTGGTTCAGATTGGGGGAAGTAAGTTACTAGTACTTGAGACTAGCATAAACTTGGTTTAAAGAGCACTCCTTTTTAATGATTTTTTTCAGATTTCATAGATACTGCACTTTAAATTACATTTAGTTACAAAATTAAAATGCTATTATAAAAAAATGAAGGTAAGGAAGGAAAGATCATTTTCAGGAGAAAGATTAAATGCAGGTTTAATGCATTCTAAGGGTTACTTTTGCAACTACTGACAGGCATAATGTGTTCATTTTTTTTCAAAAAATCTATTTCATCATTTATGATTGAATGAAATATGTGTCTGTTTTTGTAATAGCAACCTTGGCAGGAGGGTGACAAGAATTTGCAGCCAGCAAAGTGCCCATACTATGTAGCAGTCAGCATTACTGTCATTTCTCTTATTGATATCTTGACTTATATTACACAGTCATTTAACTCAACATCCAATTTCTAGCAAGGAGGAGCAGACAGAGGTCATCTGATCAACCAGGATTCAATCCTATAGGCAAAATTAACATATTAATGAGATGGTCTGTTTTAGTTCAAATTCTTCCTTAGAATTCTCCTGAGGGCATTCCTGATGGTTAACAGAATTGTCTCACTTGCATTAACTTATTAATAAAGTACAACTTTTATATCAGACAAAAAATATTAAGTGCCGAGGCATCTTTCTGGTTTTATTGTTTTCCGTGCGTGAATATGGGAAGGAGTGAGGTCTGAATTAAAGAGAATATGCACCTTAAAACATGGATGAGCTTGTTTTATTTGGGCAGAGAGATCTGATGGTATGGGCAAGTCAGATTTTGACTGCAATCATCCTAGGCAAAGAAATTAACTAGAGAGTTTCCTAAGTTTGTAGTCATTTTAGGAAATAGCTGAATCCTGCTTTGCATAAAGCCCTGAGTTGGAGCTAGAGTTGAATCAGCCTCTTTAACTTATCAGTGACCTGTCGGATCCCAGACAGGGTCAGAATGAAATATGAAAGCATTCCAGGCTTGAGCAACCTGGCTGTCCAGACACACTACCCTGGGGATCAGAGAACTTACACAGAGGTTAGCGGTGCGATTCCTTGGGCATGTTGGGCTATGCTATGGCATTCATTCACTAACTGCTACAAATATGCTGAAGAATTTAGTTAATATGTTATATTTTTAATTACTAAGGTACATTCATTGTGGAGGCTAATTCTTCCCATTCTACAGCAGCTCTCCCAGGGATTTCTCTAGCCTATGGGAGGAACTCAGGGTGGAGAAGTGTGGCTACAGAATTGCATCCTTTTGGGAGTTACTCTCTTTAATTCTTTAACTGAATAAAGTACCTGAGGCTTATAATTTTCTGAACACATGTATGAAAGTAAGGAAAGAGACTGCACTTGCTGGCAAGCTGATCTAGAAGCTGGGTGATGGGGTAGAAGTGTTGACCAAAGCAGCCGTCTGCCTCTTTCTATCCTTTGTGGTACTGTGCATACCAACATGATTCCTAGACACAACCTTTCCTTGTACTTATTCTGCACTGAAAAAAAGAAGTTAGTAAGCAAACTTTGGGAAGCCCTTGAGATGAAATGTGCAGGTAATTAGCTTGGATATATAAAAAAATCCTGATATGGGGATGGACACTAGAGCTAATGTGTACCAAGCACTGTATGAGTATTAAAAATATTTTACTTCATTTAGCCTTAAAAACTGCCCTGGGAGATAAGTACAGTGACACCCCATTTTACACAGGAGAATACTGAGAATAAGAGTGAAGTTTTAAGTTATCCAAGGGCACATTAGCATTAGAGGGAGCCAGGATGTGAACTCAGGCTGTCTAACATGAGCTCCTTTGTATGTAAGCCCTATGAAGAACCACGTAAAGCTGCTTCCAATTTCTGGTCCTATGAACAAGTCTAATTCTGATAAACCAGGAAGGGAATGCCCCACAAGAGTAAGAGTACAAAGATCACTTAAGCTGTTCTTCTCAGTGAAAGTTAGTAACAGTCACAGCTGAAAAGCATCAATATTTAATACTTTTAATAAACATATGTCCTTATTTATTATAAGCTGCACTGAATACACACACACACACACATATCTATACATATACATATACATATACATATACATATACATATATATATATATTCAGAAACAGGGATCAAGCTACCATACAATTTACTCTTTTAAAACCATAAATAATATTTAGTGTATATGCACTCTTGCATCCCTAGTCTAAAAACCCTCATTTCAGAACAATAGCAGATTCCTTAAGTAAATTATTACATCACTCTGCCACTATAAAAAGGGATGACAGTTATGAAGAATAGAGAGAAATGTGGATGGTTACCACAATAAAAAAGATTCAGATACAAAGTGTATGTATTGGGTGTGGAGTAATTGGAACCTCTCCTACATGGCTGGTGGCAGCTGAAATTTGTAATTTGGAACATGGTGTGAATTCATCTACGAAAGCTAAATCACATGTCTGCTGAATGACCCAGAAATCCCACTCCTGGGCATGGATCCAGAGGAATGAGTGCGTGTGTCCACTACAACACATGCCCAAGAATATTCATGGCTGCTTTATTTATATATTCAAAACCTGGAGACAACCCAAGTGTCCATCAACAGTAGAATAAATAAGAGTGGTATGTCCATACATGTTTTCACAAAGGGACACTGCTCAGGAATAGAATAAGAATGAACTACCACTGCACTCAGCATTTTAGATGTATCTCACATACATAACATAGAGCAAAAGAAGCCAGGCATAAAAACAGTGCCCAAAGCCTTCTGGAGTGCTAGGTAGATGCTATATCTCAGTCTGTGTGGAGGTTACATGGTCACACTGCATATGTAAAATCCATTGAAATGTGTGCAGAATATGTGCACTTCACCTATGTTATACCTCAATAAAACAATAAAAAAAGATATGCTCACTAGGATCGTGACTATGCATCGGGATAGAGAGATTAGTAGTTGAATATTTGTTAAATAAGAAGCACTAAAATGCATGTTCATGTTGGTACTGTGGAATCTAACATGATGTTAGAATGGTGACCCTTCTTACAGTTGACCTTGACTAATATGAGAGGTTCAAGCCCCATTTATTAATATAAAGACATCAGTAGGAAAGACAATCACACACAAGATGTTAGACTGGCCCAGAGGTCAAGGAAGAGATAGAAATACATTCTGTAAGCAGTTGAATATAATTATAGCAATATTTATCCCATTACCATTTTCATTTGTGTTGGAGATTTATATCTGTCCTCCTCTTATGTCTGCTGACTCTTTTGGCAACTACCTACTGCTCTTTGAAAGCAGAGTTGCATTTCTTGGGAATGCTTTCAGACCAGTGACTTTAGTCCCTCCAACAAAAATAAAGAGAAGTCAATGTGTTCGATTAATTATCCAGCTAACTGAATCAGAGAGAAACCAGAGGGAGGTTCCCCATTGTTGATTCATGCTGGTATAAGGAGAGGTGATGGATTTCCTTCAGAGCACACACGATGCCTGAGAGCTTTTGGGAAAAGCAAAACAAAATGACAATCACAGCATGATATCAACACAGATGTAGGTTTTTTGTGGTTTATCCTTGCAGTCACAAAGTCATTCCATATGCCATACAATGACAAGTAGTGTTATATCTATACTAGAAGCCCAGTGCATGAAATTCATGCATTTGGGGGTGGAGGAGTCCCTCAGCCTGGCCTGCACCCTCTTGCAGTCCAGGAGCCCTCAGGAGACGTCCTATTGATGGCTTAGGCCCACTCCCCTGGTGGTCAGTGCACGTCATAGCGACTGGTCAACCAGTTGACTGTCTCCCCCTGGGGGTCAGTGCACGTCATAGTGACTGGTTGAACGGTTGACTGCCCCCTGGTGGTCAGTGCATCTCACAGCGATCAGTAAACCAACCTTAGCATATCATTAGAATATTACACTTTGATTGGTTGAATGACCAACTGGATGACCAGACACTTAGCATATTAGGCTTTTATTATATAGAATGCCTCTAAATTAGGAGCCTATATCATTGCATTTGGACTACCGTTAGTAAATCAACAACTATCAAAATAAAAACCTGTATGAAGACACAGGAATTGTGTAGCTTATGTCTTTTCATGGAAATGGTTAGTTCAGACTTATGTCCAGAAGATGCCCTCTCCTTTCCTATTGGTGTGTATCCATGGTAGATGACCTCAGACAAAGCCCAGCCACAAGATTCAGGACTTGGACCAGGCTGACTTAGTGTGTTTGAGAGATCCCTGAAAGGATCCACACACATCAAGGAGAGGAGAGGATTTAAAGGAGAATGAACTCTGAAGGTGTATTTGTAGTTGTTTTGTTTTTTTGATTAGGGGTATACAACCAAGGTCAGTCAGGGAATGTTCAGGATAAAATGTAGGAAGACTCAAAAGGTGTGGGTCTGGCAGATCTGGTTTGGAAAGCAGAGTAAAACCAGGATCCCAATAGGGGTGGGTAATCCAAATAGGTTTGGTAGGAGTAGTTCTCAGGAGGCCAACAAATCACTTCATTTGCAACTTTTTCTGATGTTCAGTGGTGATTACTAATTCCTGGAGAGGGAGTTCCCCTGTGAGTGCCTAGTAAAGCCCAGGCTTACTAGGCACTACTAGGCAGAGAAAGCTGGCCATGGCAAATGCTTAAGTTTATTGGGTGCATCCCAGGCAGAAGTCTAGACTTTCAATGGAGTCCAGCATTTTGCTGGGGCTCGGATTTGTTAGGGTAGAGCCGCTAAGAATGGTGAGCTAACCGAGGTCATGGTTATGAGAATTTACAGGTGTGATCTGATCTGCAATCTTTAAAATTCACCCACTAATAGTGGTAGTAACAGTTCTAAGACTTAAGGATCCATTGAATTTGACAAATTCTAGCATCATTCAGGTCATGGAGGACCACTTCAGGTTTCACCCATTATGGTATGAGTTCATGAGACTGATTTACAGAGGGAGCATTTCTGTGATAAAGCATGGGAAAAATGTTGTGGGGCTGCTGGCTGAGCCTTAAGAGTGGGTCATTCAACTCAGTGGACATTTAGGAGAATTCCTAGAACAACTAGCTCTCCCTGGTGATGAAGACTTGCCTGGACTGATTAATCTTATTTTGCTTCTTTAAAATATATATATATATATATATATATATATATATATATATATATATATATATATACATATATATATATATATATATTGATTTCAGAGAGGAAGTAGAGGGAGAGGGAAATAGGTACATCAATGATGAGTAAAAATCATTGATCGGTTGCCTCCTGCATGCCCCACACTAGGGATCAAGCCCACAACCCAGGCACGTGCCCCGACCCAGAATCGAACCATGACCTCCTGGTTCATAGGTTGATAGGTTGACACGCAACCACTGAGCCATGCTGGCTAGGCTATTTTGCCTCTTTTTTATGTTAGATTAGTGCAGTAAGACTGTTATAGGTAATTGGGTCAACTTTTGGCAATGGGAGGAGGTGTGTTGAGGAAGAACTCAAAATAACTGCTTTGGAAATGGAAAGGCGAGCCTATAAATAGTTGTTCACTATTTCAATCTGTCAATTAAAATATATAGTGAAACCTCACCACTATATTTCATCACCCAAAGGCTGGGGAGTTTGATGCCCAGAAGACAATGGAACAGCATTTGAAAACACTAAGAAAGGGGTTTATCTCAGCATCTCTCAAATCACCTGTAAAATGAAGAACTCACCTTCTAGCAATCGCCTTCAAATGTACATACTCACAATTCATGGTTCAAAGTAGGAGCCATTAAATTTAAAGTAATCAGTGACTTGTAGCAAGTATATGTTGCTGGATAACCAACCACCCCAAAGCACAGTGGCTAAAAACAACAAGTATTTATTATGGTCTGTAGGTCCTTTTGTCAATTTGGGTGGCCTGGCTGGGGGTGGCAGGTCAAGCATGACCTCACCCAAATGCCCTGGAGTTGGTGGCTAACAAAGTGTCTCTCATCTTCTGCAAGCAAGCCTGGGCTTTCGCACATGGCAAAGGCAGGGATCTGAGAAAACATGACTGCAAGGGCTCGGGATTGGCACCTTCTCAGGTTTGCTGTATTCTCTGGGCTAGAACAAGTCACAAGGGCAGCTCAAATGGAGATAAATTAGACTTGACCTCTTGATAAGAGAAGTGTATTAGTTATATTGCATAGAACCTGGATCTAGAGAAAAATAAATAATTGAAATTTGCAATCCACCAATGTCTCTTCTAAAAATGGCTTTTAACTAATCATTTGTTAGTTCATTCGCCTTTTCAATGAATATGCACTTACAACTAGTTTTGCAAAGTACTTTACAGGATGCTATGAGCCCAGGTACCAGGAAGAAAGAACAGTTTTGCCCTTTGGGACATGCCTATACACAGATATTTTAAATTTTAAATAGTAATTTCACTGGGAATAAAGAAATCTATAGTTCAAAAGGTTAAATTTTAAAAATTTAGTTTTAAAACCATGATTTTTGTATCACTCTTCTGGCAATCTTCAAGATTGAAAGGTTTTTGGGAAAAACTCAGGTATTATGTCTGACATTCTGGGGTTCATTCATCAAGCCCATCACTTTGTGGCTGTGTGACTTGGACCTCTTACTTAAACTCTCTGAAATCCAGTTTCCTTTTCTGAAAAAGGGAGGCAATAAGACCTACCACATAGCTAATGTCAATATTAAATGTGATGATCCCCAGCTCAAAGCCTAATTCATGTCTAGGTAATATCCAATAAATGATAAACACAATAATTGCGTTTCCACCGCTTATCACATCAGCACACATAAAGAAGCCAGGCTTGGAAAATGTACTTTCAATAAGACGGCATGTAAAGACAGGAAAGTTAAAACCGTAGAGATGACAAAAACTAAAAAATGTCCTTCGGCTGAAAAGCTCATCCTTCCCATTTAGAAAATTATATTGGAAAAAGGCGAACAGTATTTAAATTGTGGTACTGACATTTCCTTCCTCCTGGTGTTGTCTTCAGGGAGAGGCAGGGTCACCAAGAGCCAGAATGGGACATTCTGCTCTCATTTCTGAATGGCACTGAAGCATTATTTATTCTGGCAGGACTGCCACTATGCCCAAATGACAGGCACAGAGGAGCATAATAAATACAGATTTGGTTAACTCTATTGAGCAGGACAGGTTATCATGGGGTTGAAAAGAGGCCAAATGAATTTCCCCAGTTAGAAATGAAACAAGAAAGCAGGCATGGCTAGCAATGCAATGAATTATTTGCTTTGTATAAAATATACAAGCTTTAGCCTCTGCACTCCTGACCCAAAAAAGAACTAGAAAAGTAGAATTCTAGAAGGTTTTGATTAGCCTTATAAATCACCAAATTTCTAACATGTTTTGTTGAATTTATTTGGCTCTCAAATAATATTTGCAAATCACACAATAGTCATTATCAAAAAGGAAAAACCAACTACTGTTTGATACTAAAAGTGCCATATTCTCATACATATGACAAATATTCTTTTTATCCCATTACCTGAAAACATGTACTTTAGGGAAAAGCATCCTATCTAATAAAAGAGTAATATGCAAATTGCCCATACATCTGATACACCAACAAGCCATGCCCACTAGCCAACCAGGAGCGAGTATGCAAATTAACCAAATCAAGATGGCTGCGGCCACAGAGTGAGCAGGAGGCTTAGGTTACCCCGGCAATGGGCAATGGAGAAAGCCAAGCTTTCTGCACAACCTGGGTGCCCTGGACTCCACTCAAGGCTACAAAGTTTCAATTATAGAAGATAAATAAATACTAACAAAAATGGCAGCATCCAGGGAGAGAGAAGGAGAGAAGGAGGCTTGAATTGCCCCTGGTGATGGAGGAAGCCAAGCTTTTGCAGCCCTGGCCTGCCTTGGCCTCCGCTCAAGGCTACGAAGTTTCAATTATAGAAGATAAATAAATCCCAGATACCAGGGCCCCAGCTTGGGTCACTGGGGGGTTTGGCTGGCCTGCAAACCACCACAGGCCTCTTGTCCAGGCTGCCTGACACCGCAAGGGAACCCCCACCCTGATCAGGGACACATTTTAGGGCAAATCAGCTGGCCCCCACCCATGCACCAGGCCTCTATTCTATCTAATAAAAGAGTAATATGCAAATTGACCATCACACCAACACACAAGATGGCTTCCCCCATGAGGTCAAAGATAGCTGCCCCCATGTGGACACAAGATGGCCAACACAAGATGGCCAACAGGGGAGGGCAGTTGGGAGGGACCAGGCCTGCAAGGGAGGGCAGTTGGGGGCGATCAAGCCTGCAGGGGAGGGCAGTTAGGGGTGATCAGGCCAGTGGAGGAGGGAAGTTGGGGACGACTGGGCCAGCAGGGAAGGACAGTTGTGGGGGACCCAAGCCTGCAGGGGAGGGCAGTTGGGGGGGGACCAGGCCTGCAGGGGAGGACAGTTAGGGGCAAACAGACTGGCAGGGGAGCAGTCAGGCATCAATCAGGCTGGCAGGGGAGTGGGTAGGGGGTGATCAGGCTGGCAGGCAGAAGCAGTTAGGGGCAATCAGGAAGGCAGGCAGGCAAGCAGTTGGTTGGGAGCCAGCAGTCCTGGATTGTGAGAGGGATCCCATATTGGAGAGGGTGCAGGCTGGGCTGAGGGACAACCTCCTCCCCCATGCACAAATTTCATGCACTGGGCCTCTAGTTCAATAAGCTATATTATTCTTGAAGCAATTTGTCACATTATCATGATCAATAATTAAATTTAATCATTATTGTGTCCAGAGTATATGGTAATTTTTATAATAAGGGTAGTAAATTTTTAACCATTATTTTATATTTATTATTTGGTCACTTAAAATTACATTTGGATGTTATAATATATGTAATGCTTTTGTCAGTCTCTAATCTTGTTTATCATTCTGAATCCTCCTGATTGAAAAAAAATGAATCTTACAAAATAATGAAAAACAAATATATGATTTCAGAGAAAAGGTCCTTAGCTCTTTAGGAAATCATGCATATGGGTGTTTTGGTAAGGAAATGAAGCAGAAGGAGAATTATTTAGAAAGAAGGTTTGTCTCAGTTATTTTTCTAACTTGTATAGTTTGGTTGTCATGGCAATGTTCACCATGATTTAAATAAGTCTATGCAGGAATAGAAGTCACTTATACTATATTCATAAGAATCAAAGAAATCTCATTATTTATTGGGGGCGAAACTCCCAACTTTGGATTAGGAGAGAAAAATATGGTGTGTCAAATTTATTTTTCTAACAAGCTGTTTGTTATTTTATCTCTGAAACAACATAAAAATGAAGTATTTAGAGCTAAACAACAAAGGAAATGCTGCATAGAAAACGTCTGGAATGCACTAAGTAGGTACTTAGGAGATTCTTTATAGACTCAGGGTCAACCAAATCATCTGAAAATCTGAAGCAAACACTCAGGAAGTCAGAAGAAAACAGAGGAATAAAATTCAAAGACAGTCAAAACAGGGATATAATAAAACTGCAGAAATTAATGAAAACATAAAAATGAGAAATGACAACAAAACAAAACGTGTTTTTTCTAAATAATCCTTATAGGCAGGTTTTAAGTAAGACTTATCAATGAGAATGGAGCAAAGGCATAAGTAAACAATATCAGGAATGCAAAAGGGGCCAAATGACAGCTAGAAGAGAGATTAAAGGATTAGAAGCTGATGCTGATTTATTTTATGAATAAACTTAAAATGTTAAAGTGGACAATTTTCTAGAAAATATAAATAACAAAAAGTAATCTGACTGACTTATAAACTTCAAAGTAATTAATATTCAAAATCAATCTGCTCCTTACCCACCAAAAGATTGTAAGGAGACTTTCACTGGACATTCAAGGAGCATATCATCTTCATTTAGTGCAAACCATTTTAGAAAAATCTATCCAATTTACTTTTTAAAATAAACCTGACAGCAAAGGATTATATAAGAAGAAAAAATATAGAACTCATTTCACTAATGAAAATAAAGGCAAACTTCCTTAATAAAAACTGGAAAATTAAATCTACTACATTATGACCAAATAGGGTTGACACTATAAATGAAGACTTACTCAACATCAAATAATATACATCAATACAATTTGCCACCTGAGCAAAGAAAATGAAAGAATCATTACAATAGCCCTAGTAGATAAAGGGAAAACATTAGATAAAAATTTACATCCATGATTGAAGATACTCAACAAAGATTATCTATTGAAACTAAGTAAACAGATAACATAATGGCAAATGTTTAGAAGCATTACATCAATTTGGAAACAAGACAAGAATATCCACTCTCACCACAAATTTTCAACATTGTACTGGCAGTGCTGGCCAATGCAATAAAATAAGAAGAAAAAATAAGAGACAAAAGAGAAAATGAAGAGAAAAAAATAATTATGATCATAAAATAGTAAGATATTACCCAGGAAAATTCTTAGAACTAATAAGAAAAGTCAGCAGGGTTTCTGTATATAACCTCAACATGAAACTCAAGATTGAGTATTCTAATAAATAAATTAAAATGTAATAGAAAAATAGCACTCATCATAGCAAGAAAAAGCACAAGCACACAGAAAAATTTTAAATAACAATGTGTAAAAAATTGATTACAAATACCAACATTATTTAATGAATAAAAGAACACAAGAATAAATAGAAATGCAGATATTTGTGAGGAGAAAAATCAACAGCCTAAAATGGCCACCTCTCCCCATATTAATCTGTTAGTGTATTTTTAGTCAAAATCCCTAAAGGATTTTTTATGGACTCAGTCAAAGTGATAAATAAAATTTATATAATATATATATATATATATTCAAAAAAAATAAAAATAAGAACTTATAAAAATTTACTTATTAAAACAATATATTATTGATACAGTTTCAGCCAAATAGATTAAAAATCAGGAGGGGGTGTAAAAGCATTTCTAATAAATGAGGTAGGGATAATTGAATATCTGATTAAAATATAAAATTATCTCAATTCTTCATATAAATACAAATAAATATCTGCTATACTGAAAATCTAAAGTTTTTTAGAAAAAAAAGTAAGATGATCATGGAGCAGAAAAATAATCTCTATGATAAATAATGTCACAGGGTGGTGCATGACCTGTATTGCCATGTTCAACTTCACGCATAATGAGGAAACTGAAAATTAATGCTCTTCCTGAAATTCTACCACTTAATAAATACCCCAGAGAAATTTTAAACATGTATCTCAGGAGCTATGTATGATGATACAACACTCTTCATAAATGAGAAAAAAAATGGCAAGAGGCTTCAGTGCCCATCACAAGGGAAACATGAGAATATTCTGGTTTCTTCATCCAGGGGAATTAAGGCAGCATTTAGAAAGAATGAATTAGTTCTGTAGGTATCAATGTAATTAAATATCCAAAAACATGTGCAATTAAAAAAGGAAGTACAGAATAAAATGTACTGTGTGATAGCATATTTTTAAAATTCTTAATGATTCACAATGTTATACAGCTGTTATGGAAAACCAATATCTAGACACACAAAAAAATAAGGCAACTAAATTGTGGAAAGTTTACACAGAATTGACTATATTGCTATCTCTGGGGTGAAAAGGGGAGGGATGAACCTGTCGACAAAAAGAAATTCAGCTTTTAGCTGCAAGTCTATTTCTCTTATATTAATAAATATCAGAAGCAAAAGTTGCAAATGTTAATAGTGTAAATTCTAGATAGTGGTAAGTGGCTTGCCTATACCCCTTTGTACTCTTTTTTATATTAAATCTATCCCCCAAATGAAAAAAAGTGTTAAATGGGAAAAAAATACAACAGAGAAGTTTGCTTTCATTTCCTCACAATGGCACAGCAGGTGACTTAGTATTTCTATAAGATATTTGGGCAATATTAATATAAATGTATTTGTTAAAAATTAAGTACATATCATTAATAAGGTAATATACAAAATATATTTTACCAACTCTTAATCACTTATGAGCTGATTGTCTAGATTTTTACATTGTGATCTTTCTTGCAGAAATACTTATTTATAATTTCTATCAAAGAGCTTAAATCTTTATAATCATTTCATTAAAGTGCTGAAGGAGAAAGTTAAAACTCATAAGTAGATTAAATGTTTGGTTTTTTAAATCTGATTTACAAATTCATTCCCTGCTTCAGACGCAAGCCTCACATTGTTTCCAATTTTGTGTCTGTTAAATGAGGACAGATGATCTCTATGACCTTTCTTGAACTTTAACAGCAATTTATTATATATATATAAATATATAATATATATAATATAATTTTATTATATATATAAATATATGTTTATTATATATAATAAATATAAATATAAATATAAATATAAATATATATATATATTGAGAGAGAGGGAGAGAGAGAGAATGAGATTTTACTTAGGATCCCCAAGTGATGTTAAAGATATCATATGGTCAGATGTTTTCTTGGGGAAATTAATCTCTAATTTTATTATCAAAATAACAGTGGGAAAAAAACACTTAATTTCTAGGTGTTTTATTCTTACTCCATTCTCCTCTAGTTTATCATTTGGTTAAGTTTCTTTAGCTTATTTCAGTTCGAAAAACCTGAGGGGCATTGCAAACTCTTTCACACTGTGATTCCTTGAGTGTTACCAGAAAGATGCATGTGCTTGAGCAATAATATTTAAATTAATTTTAATATTCCTCTGCTTTATAATGGTCACTGAGCCCTGTTCCACCCCATACTCTTTAGAATCGCTCCAGATCATCTAGTCAAATAATGTAGATAGTTTCAAAGAGCAAAAACTCTTAAATCTAGTATTAGGTGATAATTATACAAGTTCCATTCTACCAGTATAGTGATAGGGCAAGGGGGACACAAGCATTCTAAAAAATCATGTTGCTATTTAAAAAAAAAAAAAAAAAATTCTTTCCTGAACATCTGACTCGGAAAGGAGAGGATCATGGCCCACTTTAAGCTTTCCTGGTTGAGGAAATAATGACAAACATGTATGAAAAGGAAAAGTGCGCTGTCTGTAAGGAAGCATGGCAGGGAGTAATTAAATCTTCTGAGAAGATCCAATCCCAATAATGGACAATTCTCATCACCTGAGATGCTCCCAGAGACTACCATACTTGGAGGAGATTTATCTTCAAACTTCTAACTCAAAGCATCAAACAGACCTACTTCTTTGCAAAAGATAAAACAAATTATACTTTTATAAGGACCATATATAAGTATTGATGCTATATTCAAGTCCTTTTAAAAGTCATTGGTGGCATCTGACATTAATATATATATATACATATATATATAATTACATGCACACTCACATTCACACCCCTACATACAAATTTGCACACACCCCTAATTTGAATTTTAGGCTTATGCATCTTATAAAACATCAGGAGATGGTGCAGAAGTAATGACAAATCCCCCTGCACAGAAAGCAAAAAACAAGCCATAGATGGACTTTGAAAACTGTCATAAGATTAGGTAAAGTTTTTATAGATTATCTGTGGGAGAAGTGTAGTATAAATGGTAATCCAAGAGATATTTTTTAATGGCTTGCCTGCGTGCACCAAAAGATGCTCCCTCCTTAGCACCATCTTCAGGCCTCTAAACTAAGTCACTCTTGCTAATGGACAGGATCCTTGAGGAATACTTAGTTATAGCTGAAAAATCTAATCTACTAAAAATAATCTTACAAAATAGATTAACATGCCTACTGTCATAGTAGTGTTTTAAAAATTATGTTACTCATCTCGTAAGAGATATCTCAGTAGATTTTTTATTTAAATTTTTATTGTTGACACTATTGTAGATGTCCCCCATCAGTGTACATTTTCTAATGTAAATTTTATTTAAAACTTAAAAAGATATCTGGAAACTATGAACCATGTTGGAGTTATAGTATTTATTACATTTTTAAGTCAAGAACTTGAAAAAATGTTACAGCTCATATACATGGATTTTTTTTAATTGGGGAGGGAGCCTATTAATCCTGAGAAATTACATAAAAAACTATGTGTACGTGTGTGTGTGTGTGTTTATATGCCATTCATTGGATTCTCAAATTGGACTTTGAACTAAAAAAGACTGATATACACTATAACGTTATGGAAGTACATTAAATGTTATCTCATTGCATCAATGAACACAGCAATATAGAAATCATAAGAAATTTGGCTATTACTTCAATATAAATAAAAATATTCTCTGCTCTTTAAAAATCCTTGGAAAATAAACAAACTTGTGCATACACACCACTAAATATCCAAAACTAATTTTATATATACTGAACTCAGTAGAACGAAACTATGAACAATTCCCACATGGAAACTTAAGCCACATATACACTGAGTGGCCAGATTATTATGATCTTTGAACACATAATAATCTGGCCACTCAGTGTGGACTTAACCCAGATAATTCACTTTCCTTTCATTTCAGAGCATCAAGGTGAAGATCAGCCCTCTCCACCATTCAGTGAGGCTTCAGACCAATACAGATTATCCAAAATGCTGACATGGGTTGCTTTCTTAAACCAGCCTGCAGAATTCTTCAAGGCTATAATGATTTTTCCCTACATGAACTATTTGTTCCCTCTAATTGAGAAAATCAGCAGGTATCACCTACTGAAAAAGTACAAGTTTCTGAAGATGAGTATTACATGGCTTGCTACGCTCGGATTGGTGCAGATTTAGTGTTGTCAGAGTGGAGTGGAATGTGTTCACCTGGTAGACAGGACCTTAGGTTTCCTTTCTACTGGACCTGCTCTTTTTTCTCATTTCAGAGTGTGAGTCATTAGTTGTGAGACTCTGGGGAGCTAAATCCCACTGTTACCATTGCCATCCTTTGCAATGACCTCAGTCAGGCTGCTGGGGAACACATAAATCATTTTTTAAATGTGCTGATGGAAATCTTTCTGGACACCTAGAATATTCATTATGCACTAATGAAATGATTTTCCTTAGAATCAAAATATGTGAATTTAGAAACAGAATAAGTTGCAAAAATATTCTACTGATAATTTCAGGACGTAAATCATTGAATTGATATGCAAATTTAAAAAAACTTTTAAAGAATATAATTTCAACCTCTCCCTAAAATAGCCTATCTTTCTCATTGGTATATGTTTAATACTTTCTTCTGTTATTTAAGTTTACATTATGTTGGATTGGAGAGGAAAGGTAATAGTTTGAGAAAGTCCACTAGTGATATTTTTTAATAGCCTTCTTTTCTGTCTCCATAATCGATCTCAATCTAAGGACCAAAGGATCCTGAGAGGATGGCCCCTGGCTCCCGGTGAGAGAAATGATTACTTTCAGATTTAAATCCTGGAGACCTCATTCCAATTTAACCTTTTTCTCCCACCTGTTCCCAGATACCCAGAGGGCCCCCGTCTCTACAGATGACCAGGTCCCCGTGCATCTATTGTGTTCTCCACCTTGTAGCCACTTCCTTAGTCCAGGCAACGCTTACTCACCTGTCCACGGTTAGTGACCGGTGTCTCTTCACGAGACTTTTACCTAAAAGAACCCCTACTGATCAGGCAACAGCATGATTCCTAATGCATGTGGACCTGATTTTACAATAATCAAAGACCACAAACTGTGCTCTGGACCCGAGTCAGGCATTCTGCCAACGTGTCATAGGTGTGCCATAAGAGAAAGAGGGAGTGTGGAAACTGATTCATGCAAGTTCATTATCATCGCTGACTACAAATCAAAACTGAGCAAACATAGAAATCACTCCTGACGTCCTAGTCGTGTATGTAAACAGCATTATTCCTTTTTCTACAGAACAACATATTTCCTCTAGTTGCTAGTCTTCAAAACAAACAAGATCACTGCATCAAAGTAAATGGAAGAGACTAGACTCAACATGTCGTCCATCTGCATTTTTAAACAACCCTCCTTTCTCCACAGATACACCAGGAAGTCTTCTTTCCAGCCACAACCACCATGCTTTCACTGTAGCAACCATTCTCGCTGCGTCAGGCCCTGTGCTGAAGCTGTGTGCGTCATTGCATTATCCTCAGCTAACCCTGGAACCAAGTTCTTGCAACCAGGTGTCAAATGAACAGGCTTGGATATATGAGAACTCATGACGAAAATGAGTTGCTATAAAATAGAGGTTTTGGTATGTGAGGGTATTTAGAGAACTTTCCCAAAGTCTATAGCTGATCAAAGCTGAATGTAATTCATCATAAAGTTTTTTAAATGTTTATGTTTAGCTCAAGTAAAGTATTATAAGGATGTAATATACTATAAGCATATTAAGAAACTGAGGGCTCAGTGACAAAAAAAAATGATATGTATGCTTAAAACTCTATTTACTGTATTATACTTGCATGTCAAATTATGTTATCCAAAAATGTGGATATCAGGACATGTAGACATAAACAAATGAATGGATCAATACACACAGAAATAAATAAAGTAAATAAGTAATCGTCAATCCCCCTCCACTGGATTATCTCTTAAACTTCATCTATGACTTTCAATCTATTTATTCTTAAAGTGTTTCTAATGGTAAAAAGGAAAATGTTTCACAGGTTATATTTCTCAGGTGTGCCCATAAATATAAACCATTGTATTCAGAATTCATGACAAAAATAAGCTGATTAAACTGTAGTTTTCAGTGTCTGAAGACATTTACAGAACTCTCTAACTTTCTACAAGCCTCTGCCTGCCCATGACTCTAGTGAAGTTTGTACCAAAACTCTGATGAAGATGTCAATTCAGGAAAAATAAAATTTAACTTCGAAAATTCAGTATCAGGGATGTGTGTTGTATTATGAAACTGGTCCAATTTTAGAACTCACAAAAACTAACACTTTTTTAAAAATGTAAGGTGTTCATTATACTTTAATAAGACTCTGCATCCAATTATCTCATTTCAGAATCACAGGGATGATATCCTTTATAAAACCTAAATGCTGTTTAGTGTACATCTTTGGTTTAGCCATTATAAAAAAGTGAGTCACTGAACTATCCACAGCTCCTCACGGCACTGTCTCATTCCCAATTCCCTGTCAATCCAGAGAAATACTGGCCAGGATGCACACCTGGGAAGGTGTGGGGAAGCAACCCCTTCATGGTGTGCACTTATGTCTAGTGGACTGCCCTAAAGAATGAGTGACAATGGGAGTAGGTAGGGTAGGAATGAATGCACTTCTCATTTCTTGAGGCGTTTAGGAGGAGAGGTCCAGAACTGGGAATCTATGAAGAAGCTGAGAGAAGGGGTCAGGGATAACTATCTTTCTCACCAGAAAGCCTCAAAATATCTGGAAGCTAAGACACCCCTTATTCCTTGTTCCTGTCCCCCATTTCCTGGGAGAGCCTAAGGCACAGCCTGAAAGCTGAGGTGCAGAAGCCTCCCTCACTCCCCTTCCTGGAAGCAGGCAGCTGCCACCACAGGCCTTCACTGGGGAGAGAAAGGGGAGAACTCTCACCTTTGGACACTATTAATTTCTGTTCAAATAATGGATATTATGGTACTTAATGGATTCGTGAAACTGTGATTTATTTAAAAGTGAGCAGAAAAGTATTGGGACCTATCCATGTTTTCTCCCAGGGTCAGGAAAATATTATTCTCGTTGAGTTAATTTTGAAAGAAGCTAAGGCATAAGAAGAACATGTTTTCATTACAGTGAAAATTACACTTGTTTAATACAGTGGTTTTATTAAAATAAGTAATAAAGCAACGACATACTGAAAAAATTGCAAACAATTCTGCTTATAATGTTGACACAATAAAACACTCTTCTTGTGGCCAACACAATGTTGTCCATGTGTCCCTATCTTTTACAAAAAGTCTATAATTTTATTAAGAAAAGAATAACAAATGCTTAAGAGCAAGCCTTTCCATTTTAAATGTTATATTAAAAACAAGCAACCCAAATTACCAAATGAAAAAGAACTTTTACCATAACAGGCAAAATAAATCATGGAAGAATAGAAGTATTAAGTACATTTATTCAGAATCTTATCTATGCCACAAAGTTCAGTTTTTAAATATATTTTTATTGATTTCAGAGAGGCAGGGAGATGGAGAAAGAGATAGAAATATCAATGATGATAGAGAATTATTGATCGGCAGCCTTTTGCATGTCCCACACTGGAGATCAAGCTCGCAACCCAACTAGGGCATGTGCCATGACAGGGAATTGAACCATGACCTCCTGGTTCATAGATCGACCCTCAACCACTGAGCACACCAGCCAGGCACTTCATATTTAAAGTGCTACTATTCTAAGACACTGAGGTTAGACCCTAAAAGGACCCTACTTAGAAAGATGCTTTGACAGAAATAAAGGAGTTGACAATCCTGCAGTTTTTACATTATATCTGCTTGTGTCAGGACAGACCAGATATGAGGTCACCTGAGAAGCAGGGGAATTGTAAAGCTACAGGATACTATTCCTGATCAATAAGCTAACCCAGTGGTCGGCAAACTCAGTAGTCAACAGAGCCAAATATCAACAGTACAACGATTGAAATTTCTTTTGAGAGCCGAAAATCGACTTCTGCGCATGGGCCATGAAGTTTCAATTGCACTGTACGTGCGCGCCCGCATGTGGTATTTTGTGGAAGAGCCACACTCAAGGGGCCAAAGAGCCGCATGTGGCTCATGAGCCGCAGTTTGCCGACCACTGAAATAGAGCAATAAGCACATTCAACCAGTCTTTGAAACCACTAGAATTCCTGAAATGTAGCAGTAAACTGTAAAACATAGTTGGGAGACAAGTGTATATCGGTTCTCAACTTCAGAGAAGAGTGTAAAAGGTGTTTGTACAATGCGGGGAAGTCCCATAAGTAGAACAGAAAGCCAATTATAGGACACTGCAAGAAACCAGTAGGAATTCAGTGGAAAATAGCAGTAAATTAGACAGTAGTTAGTGAACAAGTGGAAAAGACTTCTCAATGTCAGGATATAGAATAGAAAGGGTTGGGTACAATGTGGAAAATCCTTGAAATAGAGCAATAAGCACATTAAACCAGTCTTTGAAACCACTAGAATTCCTGAAAAGTAGCAGTAAACTGTAAAACATAGTTGGGAGACAAGTGTATTTCGGTTCTCAACTTCAGAGAAGAGTGTAGAAAGGTGTTTGCGGGGAAGTCCCAAAAGTAGAGCAGAAAGCCAATTATAGGACACTGCAACAACCAGTAGGAATTCAGTGGGAAATAGCAGTAAATTGGACAGAATAGTTAGAGAAGAAATGGAAAAGACTTCTCAATGTCAGGATATAGAATAGAAAGGATTGTGTACAACGAGGAAAATCCTTGAAATAGTAGTGGTCGGCAAACTCATTAGTCAACAGAGCCAAATATCAACAGTACAACGACTGAAATTTCTTTTGAGAGCCGAAAACCGACTTCGGCGCATGGGCCACGAAGTTTCAATCACACTGTACTTGAGCACCCACATGTGGTATTTTGTAGAAGAGCCACACTCAAGGGGCCAAAGAGCCGCAGTTTGCCGACCACTGAGCTAACCTAATGAAGAAAAGAGACCCTGGCTGTCAAATTCAAGATTCCTGAGAATGAGGCGACCACAGTATTGGTCTGATGCAATGTGGGAAGCCTGGGAGGGAAGGCGACTCCTTGGGGAGAAGGGTCGCATCCCTGGGCAGGGACAGGACAACATACACATCTTTTTATTCACGGAGGAAAAACTGGCCAGTGAAGAATGGGATAGAACAGTGGTGGGCAAACTCATTAGTCAACAGGGCAGCAAACCGCGGCGGCTCATGAGCCACAGTTTGCCGACCACTGGGATAGAAGGTCAGTGCCTCCGGTGTCCTTAGTGGTTGCCAATTTTCCACATATGAAGATGTAGGAATCTATTGGATCTCCATGTGGTTTGAACATGTGAATGTTTACTAGTATACTTACACTGTGTGTCAATGTGTGTCATTGACCATTCACACAGGAGTGGAGGCCAAATAACTCTAAAGTCAGATCAAAGTGAACCACTCATTCGTTTTAAATTATTTGATATTTAAAATCACCTTTTAATTATTAAATAGTTTTAAACAAATAGAAGGCATTTTATTATTGTTGTTGTTAGCATTACTCCCTTTTATCTGCTTAGATAGTAAGTTGTTAAGGCAAGTGTCAGTGTGCTTCTATTTTGAAATGTCCTGACCACTAGGTGTGTACCTTGAATAAAAGCCGCCACCGGTTGGTCTCCAGCTGCAGCGTTTGGTGCAGGCAGCCTGCATGGAACTCAGGACCCAGGACCGTGGCAGCAACTGGCTGGGGTATGTCCTCACATTAATCTCACTGACTCGCCTTTGGCCAGGCAAACATGGCAAACACTTCTGCTCATCCTAATTAACTAGTTGTCAGCGTCCACATTGTAACCCATGATTTTCATTTAGAAGCAACCCCATTTGGAATCTAGTTAGAGAAAGTAGAATCTTTTAATATATACATACACATATATATATATATATATATATATATATATATATATATGTGTGTGTGTGTGTGTGTGTATATGTGTGTGTGTGTGTGTGTGTGTGTGTGTGTGTGTATATATATATATATATATATATATATATATATATGGTAGCTATTTTGTTGGAATCCAGGAAATGAATTCAGCATTCCAAGACCATACATTTCATCTGCTATAATTCCACTTGTCTTCCCTTTATTACTTTATTACCTTTATATCTTATTTCTATTTATTTTTGCTTGCACAATTTACAAAAATAGACAGAATGAAAAAATACTTCCCTTCAACATCTAGGGAGCTTTCCAACTTTAACCATAGGGATATATATTTATTTATGTCATATAATCTTTTTTGACATTATAAAATTTCCACAAAATTGGAGATTCATAAACTATAAAAACCTATTCTAATTTTATCCACATTTTGAGACCTTCGTATGGCTTTGGAAATGGGTCTGAAAAACTTAGTTTCCATGAATTTCAATGAATTAGAAATACTGCAAACATAACCTTCCTTTTCATTTTTTCAGGATTTAAATTTGGGTGATCCATGGGAGAAATAGGGAGGAAAGAATGGGAGGTATGACTCAAATGAGAATACTGTATCTTAGAAGTTAAACTTATACTACATTAATTCATTTATAATTTCCCACTAATCCCTGTTCTTGCTCATTTGCTTAGTAAATCATTTTAAATGATAAACTAATATCATAAATTTACATATTGATACAATGATAATATTGCCACTCAAAGGGAAAGAATGTGTTTTCCAAAGCTTATGTTTATATATTTTTTCTCCGTGTGTGTTCAAAAATCTAGACTACTAGTACACATGTTTCCAATTATATAAATTTAAGACTCTGTAACATTTAAATGTCAAGTGGAAATTTTCTAAAAGTTTTTATGTGCAGCTGGATTTATATATTAATTTTTCAATGTCAACTTCAGCAGAGCTGCCAGTAATGTTATGCAAGATTCATTTGGCACTTAGCATATTAATATCATTCTTTAAGTAATCTTGATATTTAAAGGAAAATCAAAATTCTCTGACAATAAGCAATAATAACAAAATAAAAAATCCTCACTATACCAAATACTAAGGTATGTCTGCTAAAATATAAATAATATTATATTTACCCTTAAATCAGAGACTGCATATTGAATCTGCTGATCATTGCAGTGGGGATGATCATTACACATTACTCGAGGCCCGGTGCACAAAATGCATGCACTGAGGGGGTAGGGCAGTGGTTTCTCGGCCCAGCCTGTGCACCCTTGCAGTCTGGGAGCTCTTGAGGGATATCTGGCTGATGGCTGTCCCGCTCCTGGCACCGCCACTGCACTTGTCAGCCATGTGCCCAGCTTCTGGCTGAGCGGCACTCCCCTGTGGGAGCACACTGACCACCAGGGGGCTGCTCCTGCATTGAGCATCTGCCCCCTGGTGGTCAGTGCGCATCATAGTGACCGGTCATTCTGCCTTTCAGGCAATTTGCATATTAGCCTTTTATTATATAGAGTAATGAGAATTTTAGCATCCCTTTGTCCTTGAAATCTTCTGAGATGACTATATTTATTTAGGAACTTTCCCATCAATACATGTTAGTTATAATGTTTTCCAAGACACCTCTAAAGGCAGCAATTTTCAGGAATTTGGTAAAGGGGTGTATATGGACAACTAAGACATTTTCAAAAGGTTTTAGTCAAAGACTAGAGGCCCGATACACGAAATTCGTGTAAGGGGCTCAGCCCTCACAGCCCTGGCTTTGTCTGGAAGGTCGCCCTGACAGTCATTCTGCTGTTTGGTCTAATTAGCATATTAGCTCTTTATTATATAAGATAAGAATGTGTAAAGTCTTCTGGATGCAATTTTGCTTTCCATCATCTGCTCAAGGTCATTATTAGTGACAAGAATATTAACAAAGTTTTCCATTGACAAGATGCCATGGAGATCTATAATTTTTAGATAATCAAATAGTCCCAAACAGCTTCTACTTAAAGATGATTAAGGCTATGTGTGAAATGATTATCATAGAGACCTTTCATCAAGTAATCCACAAAATATATGAAGAAAACAGGAAGAAATGCCGATCTGAAATGCACCACCAAATTGGTTCCGAGACAGACATGGGCTCCTCAACACACTTAACTGCGTTAGATATTCTCGAACTGTCTTCTTCCTAGATTTAAACACCTTTATACTTATTGGTGCTCCAAAGACCCTATATGCCTTCAGTCCAGAGAGAATGTATGTGTATCTCTATACATGAGAGATGATTTGATTAATTCACCAATGTGCCTAGGGTGGGGGTAGGGGTTAAGTCTTTATAAAATAGTCAATAAAATCCTTCAACTTGTTAAAATAAAATGTTTTAATATAATTTAATTTATGGGCCACACTAGACTGTAAAGCATCTTTAAGAGGTGGGACTTTTTTAAGTTATCTATGACACCAGCAGCCAGCATCCATCGATCTTACCTGCTAGGCTCATCTTGACTGTGGAGGTAATAATTCATGCTATTCACCAAAAAGCTAAACAAACGACTGTACAAGGACTTGGCCAGGAGATCCCGGTAAAATTCAGCCATCTCTATAGTATGCCGCCGTGTGATCATGTCTCCTGGAATAGTGGAGAGAAGAGGCCTAAGAACAAGGATTCCTCTCATTTTAAAAGCAAGCAAAACTGCATATCCTGTTCATACTTCACACCCCCTCTAAACCCTAGAAGATGTTGAAAAATATACTTCGATTCTAATAAATGTGTTCTCTTGTCAATTATTACATAAAATGTTTCCCTTACATGTGTCATATACATTGCATCTTATTTGTTACAATTGTTGACCATAGCTTTTGACCTTTTGCAGACTGTTAATTTCCTTTCTCTTAGAGAACCAACTCTTTGAAGGGCCCTCTTAACAAGTTTCCTGCTAACAGCTCACTGGTTTGGATACTGAATCATCCCCAAGGCATTTGGAAACCTGGCCATCTGGAAAATTAGTCATATTTTAAATATTTTCAAAGAAATGATCCAACTAACCAAAATGTGGGTCTGGAATGTGGGAACTAGATTGGGCCTTAAGGGAGAAATTTCTGTGTCATTCTCAAAGAGATGGCAATTGAAACCTTGAATAGTAAGATTTTTAGAAGAGAACAGACTAGAGAAGAAAGCAAAGAAAAAAATAAATAAATGAAGATGTTTTGGAATTGAGCCTATGACAGCATTTATGCTAGAACGTGGGGAGGAAATGGAAATGTCGTATTCATACTTTGTAGTCTTGACCAACCTGGCTAACCATTGCAACTCAGGCTGAGCAGGGAGATAAATGATAGGATGAAGACCATGTGAAATGAAGGTTAAGCTGTCCATCACAGAAATGCACATAAGGGAGCCGAACTGCTTCAGAGACAGGTTGAAATTAGCAAACAAACAAAACAATAGCAAGTAATTGAGAGTCAGGGAGCAGGTAATTGAGAGTCAGGGAGCTATGAGTTCAAGGCCATGGGGATGGGACAACACACAATGGTAGTGAAAGCAGTGTGCCACCTATCATATTATAGAATTGGGGTCTCTAGAGTCAGCATGATTGCGGGCTCTAATGTGACACCCACCTGGCAGGTGTGTAAGGAGATGAGGGCAAGTGTAAGCAGAGGAACCTGCATATATTAAATTATAGATATTAATGGAGGGTTCAATTTCTCATTGAGAAGTCATGAGAAAAAACAAGGCATTTGGATAACTTCAAGAAACTTAGTGTGGATGGATGCAAGAAGACCAGTGGGAAAATGACTGAAAATGAAGCATAAAAGTTAGGTATGGGCCAAGTAATAAAGGATCTCTTGTGCTGTCCTGAAGTGACAAGTTTAACTCTAAAGATGTTGGAAAATCTTTCAAAGACTGTTCCCATGGATGAAATCATGTTTGCAGAAAGATTATACCTGAAAGCAGTGTGAAAAGAAGGCAACATGAGATGAGGAAAAGATAAAAGATGAAGGAGACTGTTCCTGCCATATTCTGGGGAAGGAATGATAAATTAAGGAAATGGTGATAGAAATGAAGGGAAGGCAGTAAGAATGACAGCTATTTACGGAGTAGAGCTGGAGTGTGTCTGATCTACTCAGTGGAGAAGGAGGAGGAAGAGGTATCAAGAATGACTTTTGGACAACTGAGTGGATAAGGGGCAGATTCACAGAGTTCAGAAACATGGAAGGGAACTCTAGATATGAGGCAGAAATTTATAAGTCACATACCTAAACACCTGCAAGTAGGTCTAATAGGAACAGAGGTAAGAAGAATAGTGATTTAGAGTAAAAAGATCAGGTGGATGGTGAGTCTTCAAAATTACAACACAGAGGAAGGTTGGAAAGGCAATGATTTATAGTGAATAACTGAAGAGGATGGAGGAAAACCACTTTCCTTGCCCCTTGACTAGAGATGCAAAAAGCAGAGAGACTTATTCTGGGAATTAGATAACATTAGATTCTAATTCCAAAAATGCCATTTCTTAATGTTTACAAAGTTCTTTAGCATCTTTGAATCTTAGTTATGGAAATGAAAATGCCCACCTCTTAGAAACATGTCAGAATTTTTAAATATCCCCACATTTATAGTGGTTGTTACTATTCTTGTTGTAAGTGCCCAAGAAACAGAAGCTATTTGTTATAAGTATTGACATGGAGGGGAAAAGATGCTCTTCATTGGAGAGGACAGTAGGGCACCACATACACACAGGGATCTAATGTTTTCATTAAATCAATGCTCTTGGGTTGATGATTTTGTCTAAAATGACTGATTAGCTAGAAAGGGTGACCAATTAATCAAAACGGTCTCTCAAAAGCTCTAAGTGTTTACAATATAGAGTCAGATCAAGTGACCAAACAGGTTTTCAATGCTTTTCTCATTTGGCATTCAATTCCCAGAAATCGTTTCACTGGGTGGGGAAAAGTAAGTTTGTATTTATTTTTTGTAGTTGCACAAAGGTAAAAGAGTATTGGGAAAACATACCTTTAAAATATTGAATATCAGTTGTTAGAGCAGATACCAGTTCATCTGCTGAGACTTGTAACATCCCAGCCACTACAATTAAAGCAGCGTGAAAACTAAAGTTAGTATTTTTTCTTTTTTGATAGAACATTGTATTTGATGGTTATGATTTATAAGCTTTTCACAGACCCATTAGGAAGTATGTGTATGAAATAAAACTAAACAACCAACTTGTCAAATTCAACTAAAGAAACAGCCTGTAAGTAATCAAAGTGTTAATGAGTGTTAATAGGCTCCTGCATTAAGTCATGGGAATGTCATATTCATACTTTGTAGTCTTGACCAACCTGGCTAACCATTGCAACTCAGGCTGAGCAGGGGGATAAATGATAGTTTTTTTCTCTCCTTTCCCTCACAAATAGATATGGAGGTTTTCTCCCAATTCCTGATTAAAGGACTTTGATATGAGGTGAAGATATACTGGTCATTGACAATCTGCGGTTTTAAGGTATTTTAGAGAAAAAACAAACAAACTGGGAGTGACTAATAGGTAACTTCAAAGGAGAGAGATTTTTGGCAAGATCTTTGCAGGAAAGTAACTATATTCGGTTTAAAAATGCTTAGCTAATAACACGCCCCCAAAATATACTGGGTGGCGGGGGTGAGGGTAGAGAATAGTTAGAATATAAATAAACCCAAGTATGTGCCAAAGAATCAACTTGTTAACGTGGTGGGCAGCAGCAGAACATAAATGTACATCTTGTTATTCATTCCTATAACCATTTATAAAAAAGAACAAAGTTACAGGGTTGTTTTCCCCCCACCATTCTCACTGAATTCTGTTTATTCCACCTGGCTTTTCTGTACTGTGTCTCCATCTACTGGCAGGTCTGCAAAACTGCACTTGCATTAGGTCTGTTCCACTGACCTTGTTCTAGGAGCTGGAGGTCGGAAACAAATGCAGAGTCCGCCTCTGTCAGAGCTGTGAACTGAATGTCTCCAACGTGTAATATTGCTGCTAGAATGACAAGCAGATTCTCCACTTCCTGTGCATGTTACAAATAGAGAAAAGGAACAGGGTTGCTTAGAAGAAAATAGACTTAAAGAGTGAAACCCTTTAAAACCCTAAAAGTAGGTTTTAAACATGATGTTAATGTGGTCAACTGTTCCTGTTGGATAAGGAATGAAATTATTGCATAACGCACTTCAGTACTTTCACTACAACTTACAGAGAAAATAAAGATCTAATGATAACGAACACTTCTCCATAAAAATACCTAACTGATGTCTGACTGTCTTAAAGTTAAAAATAAATTTCAAAAACAATTTTTAATGGTATTAGTAGGCTTGTGATTTTTCAGATCTTGAATGTTCGCATCTCTAGTTCACAATTAAAATCTCATAATTCAATGTACATTTCCCGTAAATCAATGTTTCTGTTCCTTAAACAAAAGAGAGTGAGGAAGTGATGTTCTGACGTGCATTGCATTTCCATAAAAGCATCAGAATGAAAGCTGAATGATTGTGTAGTGGCGGTCTGACTGGCTGGACATCCTGGAAAGGTCAGGTTCACATGTCCTCCCAGGGCTGGCAAGGAACTGTACAGGGAGGCGAATCAGACCTCCCAGCCACTGTGGCTGCTTCGCTAGGGAACGTGGGCCATGGTGTCCATCTTCTAGCTCTTTCCCTCATGAGACAAATTGTTATTGTGGTTATAGAATTTTTTCACTTCTCCTAGAAAATTAAGGGAGGCATGATGAAAACAACTGCCTAGACAAATAAAATGCTAATTGCTTTTTAAAGGTATTTTAAGGAAAACTCAGAAAAATGAATTTGGCAAGAGCTATCTCTGAGCAGAAGGTAGCAGGAAGAAAAGGATGTTTGCTGAGAGAAAATATCTGAGAATCTGGAACTCTGCATAAAGAAACAAATACCTTAAATTGGGTCTTGGGCAGTCATTTTGTGGTAAGAATGAAAAGTCAATAAAATGCTGTAAGCTAGAACATGCTTTTCTAGAATAATATGTACTTAGTGCGATGGTATCACTAGTAAAATTGGTCAAGTTCCATAAAGGGCAAGTGTCATAACCTTTTAAAGTTTTATTTATTTTCCTAACCTGCAATTTGGAAACCAAAAGCTCCTGCCTGTGGAAGTTTTACTAAGAACTACTCTTATTTTCTTTATAAATATATAGTTGAAACAATATACTCCGTGGGACTTCATGAATTTCTCCAGCACCTCTGCTTTCATCATAAGACATCATTTGACCATCTTTAAAATGAGGGCGTTGACAACAATGATCCCTGAGTCCTTTTTAGGTTAGCGCTCTATGATTTCAGCACAACCTAAAAGTGGCTTTTGGTAGCTCCCAAATCATAAATGAGTGTGTTTCAAATTTAATTCATTTATGCTTGTTTAAATAACACTTTAACTCTTACACTACCTGACAACTCCCCCCACCTTTTTTTTACATTTTTTATTGATTTGAGAGAGAGAGGAAGGGAGAGGAATGGACAGAAACATTGATTAGCTGCCTCCTGCACACCCCTTACTGGGGACTGAGCCTGCAACATAGGCATGTGCCCTGACCAGGAATCGGACCCATGATCTCTTGGTTCATGGGTTGTTGCTCAACCATTGAACCGTACTGGCTGGACTCCCTTGACCTTTTAATAAATCTAGTAACTCGTTACATGTTCTAGCCCCCTGTGAGATAGGCACTTCTGGACACACCCACAGGAAGGCTTTGCTCTGCCTGCAAGGATCTTACAGTTTAGTGGTGGAGAGCAGAGGTGTGAAGGCTAGCCTTCACATGAATTAAAGTGCAGTAAATATTGTGACAGGGACACAAATAAACTACTCTGGGAGTAGGGGGCACCTTAAGCAACACTCTGCCTCCTTGCTGGCAGGCTAGGTTGACGGTGATGGAGGGAAGAGGTGAAGGTGCCCTCGTGAACAGACCTCCAAGACTACAATCACTTACAAGGTCTTGATTCAAGGCCCTTGCCCGCCTATAAATACCTTCCTTTGAATCGTATCAGGCATGATGTAGCCCTATGAAGTAGACTCAATTGTCATTATCCCAGTCTCCCCAAAGGGTCAAGATGAAGGGGTCGTCTTTTATTAAAATGCCCATATTTCTTCTACAAAAAAAGGTTGTTGGGATTCTCGATTTGCTATCTTAGGTGGAAGGTATATTTTGCATGCCCTGCCGTTAAGGATCAATCATGGGTTTTTAAAGCACTGTTTCCAAGCACCTGGTACTTTGGCAGAATGGTTCCTTACCCACCTATACATCCCAGTTTCCTATGAGACAGCAAACATTTCAGGCCATGGAGAAAGGGGAGTGTGACAAAAAATTCAATAGTAGCAAGTATAAAGATAGGAAAGTGCAAGGGGGTAGGAGTTAGTAAAACACAAATACATAGATTGCATGATCAGAGAACCAAAAAGAAAAAAAAAAATGCCATATGATTGCCCTTCCCGGAATTCCAATCACTAATGGGGTAAGGGTGGAGTAAAGCAAAGGGCCCAGAGCTAATTCATTTAGGGTGAGTCCCCATCTCCTTCCCCTCCCTTTTTGGCACCTTCCCACCCCTTCCTACCCATTCACTGCCTCAGTAGCCTTATCTATGTGGGCAAGAGAAAAACAGACAAATACCCAAAGCAATTAAGTTAGTGGTTTAAGAAAAAGAAAAATAACATTTAAAAATCTATGACTAAATTTGGGCTCCTGGGCTACTGGCATACAAAAGTTACCCATGCAATCTCATATCAATTGTTAATGAGGAACTGGCCATAATTCAAGAGAACACCATATTCAATAAGGGAACAGGTAATGTGTAAGGCAAAGAGATTTGGAGGAATTCTGAGAAGTCACAAGGCTTAGATCATTTCATATTTCTTATTCTCTAGACCTGTGACATACAATTCAGTAACCATTCACCACATAATACCATTTCAATTTAAATTAATTAAAACAAAGAAAAATTAAAAACCCATTCCCTCACTCTCATTAGCCACATTCCAAGTGTCCAGTACCCATAGGTGACCATGGCTACTGTACTGTACAACACAGACATTTATATGATCCTAGAAATTTATACATGTTAAATTATATTCCTCAGCTTCATAATGCTTGCATGTGTTTGGTAATTCTTGTAAAATAAAAAAAAGGATAACAATATGGTGACTGCTCAGGGGATGGGGTAGGAGGAGGTAGAGGGTTTAGGTGGCATAAATAGTGATGAATGAAACTTTGACTTGGGGTGGTGAACACACAGTACAGTGTACAGATGATGTGTTGTTGAACTGTGCAACTGAAACATGTATAATTTTGTTAACCAGAGTCACCACAATAAATTCAATTAAAGGGGCGAAAAAGCTTCATATTGTTCAGGAAGATATTGTAATACAGTGATTCTCATCAATAACCAGTTCTTTCAGATCTTCCAATTTTCTCTTATGTGTGTCAATGTAAAGTTCTTTTCATCTGTGTGGCTCACATGGTTCATTTGGGAGAAGGTCTCCTTGGCCACCCTCTGGGAAGTAGCAGCCCCTCCTCTTGTCACTCCCTATGGGTCATCACAGTACCTGTGACCTGACCACCTTGTTTATGTCTATTTCCCCAGTAGAATGTAAACTCCAGGGGCAGAGATCAGATTGGGGTTTATTCTCTGCTGACTCACGAGTGTTTGCAACCACATCCGGAATGTGATAGGGACTTGGTACAAGTTTTTGAAAGATTAACTTTAATAAATTAGTGCAAGGTTGTTTTCTCAGTGAAATATTTATAACTCACCACATTACTGAAGCCAACTACATTCAGGGCTTGTTTCAAAACAGCAAACCTATCCCTGTTCAGGGAATGCTCTGCTGTTGATACATCATCTCTTAGGGTCTGGTTCAAATACCTGTTAAGATAAAGAGCACATAGCATTATAGCTTGGCTCCTGGTCAAGCTGCAGTGGTTAAAAGTCACTTCGGCCATAGCTGGCCTCCAGAATAATGGAAATCACCTGGACATGGCGCACCCATCTGTTTATAAAGCGCGGATACATAATAGCACATGATGTTTCAGGAAGGAAACAAAAATGGTTCTTGCTGTACCAGGACATATTTACACTGTTTTACTTGGTTCTCACCTTAGCTTCACCCTTTCTTCTGAAAAGAGAAGGTCACGGTGTTTTATGTATTTCACACAGAAATTTAGTGGGTCCTATCATACGTGGTGTAATTAATATGTTTATTAAAGCGTTTTAATTTAAAGTAATTTGTTATTTCTTCTTGTTGGTATCTTTTCACTAGGAAGTGGTTGGTTAAGTCATTGATTTATTCCTTTCATTCAACAAACACATAAGAATCACCTACCAAATATACAATGCTAGGCAGCTGAGGATATGATGATAAAGAGCTCATCCCTGAAAGCTCAACAGCCAAAACAAAAATATGTATCCAGGCCACAGACAAGAGAAGAGGTAGGTACAACACCATATGGAAGTAGAACAATAGAAATGGATGGGAGGGGTTACTAAGTGGCCCAGGAGGGGACTAAACCTAGAAGAACATGATGAGGAATGGTTGTAGGAGAGAAAGAAGCTTTGGTTTCAAGAATTGACACTTCAAGAAGAATCTGCCAAACAAATTTTTAAGGAGGTTCATTAAAAATTAGCAACACATACAAAGGAACACAGGATTGAGTGTGCCTGATGTATATGGGAAACTTGGGAAGATCAGCAAAATTGGAGTCTATGGTGACAGGAGCAGAGATGGATGAGGTCGGACACGTAGACAGAGTTTTGTATGCCTTGCAAAAGAGTTTCAACTATGTCTTGGAGGTAATGGGCAGTGCTAATTAATGGTCATGAAACAAAGAAATGACATGAGCAAATTGTTGTTTCAGATAGAACATTCTGGTATCCCAGTGAACGATTACCTGGAAAGAGATAAGGCAACTAAGAGTGCTAGGTGATCTAGAAGTGCCGAAAAGAAGAAGATATGGAGAGACATCAAGGAGGCTGAATTTGCAGGATGAGGGGGCAGACTGAACACAGGGGGCAGAGAAAGGAGATGTGTCAATGATGCCTTTTCAAGTTTCTGTCTGGGGAAAAGAATGGACTGTGGACTCATTCAACCAAAGAGTGTTCTCAAGAGGAAGAGGCAGTTTCTTGAAAGAAAAAGTCTTATATTTTATGTTAGTCCTGTTGACTTTGAACGTCTTATTAAAGTTCAAGTAAAGTTCAAAGAAACAATTGGCCTTAGGGACCTGAAACTCAGAAAAGATTAGAAATAAAATCTGAAAATCATCACCATACAAAAAACCATGGAGGGAATGAACTGAAGATGCTAAAATTTTAGGGGTGAAGAAAGACTCGAGTGTTCAGGACAGGAGTGGGGAAATTAAATGTAACCAGTCATCAAAATAAAGAGAGCACATATTTAGAAGACTGACTGATATTGACAGAAAATAAACCATAGGCAAAGGAAACAGGTGGGGAGGACATGGGCTGCAGACTGTGGTGTGGAAATGGGCTCTGTGCGAACTTCTTTTTCTCAATGGTGGCTGTGAAGGATAGAGATAAAACAGTCCAGTCTCTGGGGTGTGGGGTGGGAGAGACCAGAATAATTATATCCTGAGATAGAAACACATAAAGATGGGACAAAAACTAAGAGAAAGGGAGTTGTTGGGGGAGGCGTGGTGAAGAGAAGGAAGTTGCTGAGAAAGGGAGAGGGGTTTGAATCAGGACTACGGTGGAGGGTGAGTTTCCCACTGCGAAAGGTGAGGAAACAGGTCCAAAGGTGGTGGCATCTCAGGGGAGTAGAGGAACCACTGTTTCGTGGCTTCAGTTTTTGTAATGAACGTCTTAATGGCAAGAAATTATAACCACTCTCAATTCTCCTTATTCTCCTAACAGTTTTTACTTCAGTTAAATTCTTGGTAGAAGCAGCAATGTGAAATTAATCTTGGTAGTTGTAGCCATGGCTGTTAATTATGTAATAGTCCAGGAGAAATTCAATCAAAATAGAGAATTTTAGAGGGCAGTTTGCCTGGTGGCAGGAATGATGCTTTGAAATTGCTCGTTCTCCTCTGTAGCCAGAACATTTGTTGGCATGAACATTATAAAAAATATAGAACTCAGTCTCTTCTAAAAAACTTTTAAATTTCTCCCACTCTTCAACAGTATCTGGGATGATTTCACTTAGAAATATCATTTTTGGTTTACCAGCAAAGCTATCTTAAAATGAGAAGGTTAGTATAAAACATTAAAAGTTTATTTTTTGGAAATTAAAAGCACTCATTTCCCTTTGACATCATTTAATAGCAAAACCACATACAAGGACAGAAAAATACTTGAAGAATATGCCTATTAAAATATTACAACTAAGAATCTGAAGACTCAGAGTTGAGTCCCTTTTGCTCCTTCCTGATGACATTTTAAACCTTTTATTATTTATAAAATGGAGAAAATAGATAAAAAATAAAATTAAAAAATTCTTCATTTTTAGTTCACGATGCTTTTATGAGGGTGAAATAAGATATTGTGCGTGGCATGCTTTCTGTACTTAGCATGCAATGTACATGCAGAATATGAATATTTCTTGGAAAGAAAATATTTTGCATATGTGGGGATCTCCTAGTCAAAGTGCTCTATGCAATGAAGCTCTTAATCACACAAATAACTAAGCTGAATGAAGTGAGAGACATTTTGAGAAATTTTAACAAATGCTTTCAACAATGGAAAATGTTTTCATCTATAAAATATGCTTTTCTGTTTTCTTAGATAAAAGTAATGGACACAAGGAAAAGATCATAGTTCTCACTTCTTGACTAATGTTTCCTGATATAAATCACTTGAAAGTTGATAATCACATGTGCAGTATTTACCCTGGCATTTCCAGGCATTTTTAAACACTTAAAAAATAGGAATGGTTGTGATTGTGAGTTACAGACTAATTGTAACTCCTTGATTTTTTCCCACTAATCTCAACACAGTGGTTGAAAACCACCCTAAATAAATCTGTGCAAGTTTTTTATCTGAGTTTCCAACTTTGTCACCTATTAATTAATGGTCCCACAATTCCCAGTATTCAAACCTTAGTACTCAGTATTCAATATATTTTCCATTAACTTTTTATGACTCAAAATCATACACTTATAGCTCAATCTGCTTTTTTTAATTTCCTCATTTTAACTCATAATTTGGCAACATACAAATATCTCAATGTCCAGAGTCAGGAACATTAGAGACTGTATCATTGGTTGAATCAAGAATCATTGTCGTTTTTTTTCCTAACATTGACAGATCCAGGGAATGCTCTAGATCAGTGGTTCTCAACCTTTCTAATGCCGTGACACTTTAATACAGTTCCTCATGTTGTGGTGACCCCCAACCATAAAATTATTTATGTTGCTACTTCATAACTGTAATTTTGCTACTGTTATGAATCGTAATGTAAATATCTGTGTTTTCCGATGGTCTTAGGCGACCCTGCTAGGTCATAACAGTAGCAAAATTACAGTTATGAAGTAGCAACGAAAATAATTTTATGGTTGGGGGTCACCACAACATGAGGAACTGTATTTAAGGGTCGTGGCATTAGAAAGGTTGAGAACCACTGCTTTAGATGTTGTTTGAACCTTGGAGTACAAGACTGTGACATGTGGGTTGTATAATATTAAAAGTTATAGATGGATGTATACTGTTTAATTAATCCCATTCAAAGGAAAAGCAGTAGGAACTAAAGCCATGTGTCAAATCATTGACTGGATATTTTAAAAGCACTTCTTCAGGTAATCTCCACATTGATCATGACAAGAGCTTGTATTGTGCCCATTTGAGGTCTAAGGAAATCAAAACTTGTTTAACATAACCAGTCCAGTAATTAGCCAACCAACACATACTCTGTCCTAACTCCTCATTTCTTCTCAAGCTCAATGATATGTTTCCTACAGGGGAGATGGGAGGGAAAGAGAGATTGTACAGCCTCACTAGGCATCTTCCTAATTTATATATTTGCTTGAAAATGTGGGAGGACAAAAACTAAGCAGTGAAATTATTATGAAATATAGATATACTAGAGGTGCATTGCACGAAGATTCATGCAATAGGCCTTCCTTCCCTGGCTGCTGGCATTGATTTTCCTCTAGCACCCGGAACCCGGGCCTTCGCTGCGGCCGCAGCAGAGAAGCCAAGCTTCGAGGCTTCTCCGCTCCAGCCATAGTGGAGAAGCCAAGTCTCTTCAGTCTTCAGTCTTTGCTCCGCGTCTGCATATGCAAATTAACCCACCATATTTGTTGGGTTAATTTGCATAGTCATCCCTGATTGGCTGGTGGTTGTCGTGGAGGTATGGTCAATTTGCATATTTCTCTTTTATTAGTGTAGATTTTAATTGAATGAAAAATCTCATGAAGTTTGAAGATTTCACAAGATATTTCACTATTCATGTACTATTTTCTGACCCAAGTCTCTACTTGCTTTACTAGTGTGAATCAGGATAGCTCACAGCTCAGAGGAAGCCTGGGACATGCCAGTAGGATGTCCAGACACGACCCGAGCATCTTTGACATAAGACTGGAATTCAGTGATAGCTGGTTCAGTCCTGCTCCAATGACTTGCCTACCTCATTTATTAGTTCTAGAAAAGTTTTTTTTTTTTTTAGTTTATTTGGGGTTTCCTACTCTCTTTGTTTACCACATTTGATAGTGGTTTGGGTTGTTTTTTTTAGCAAGTTTATAAATCTCATTTTTATAGATCAGCATGAAAAAAAAAAGCACACCTGCATCAAATATACAGATATCTTTGTTTTCATTTATAGGAAACAAAATAGCAAACCAAATAAAAATGTGTCAAAATTGGGCAGTGCAAAATTCTGTTTGGACTTTGGATAAGGAAACATTTTCTTTGCAAGTTAAATGTATTTAAAATAAGTCAGTAACCAATGTTGACCATGTGCTATTTCTAATCAACTATTCCATTGTTCCAATTTGTTGACTGTAGCAGTCCAGTGATGTATCTTCCAAGGTAAGTCAAATTTATAGACAAAATCATGTGTGTACTGTGTGTGTGGTTGTACTGTGTACGTGTGAATGTGTGTGAGTGTGTGCTGATACTTATGCTTTGTGGTAAAGAAAAGAAGATCCTGGACTAAGTTTTTTAGGCTCTTTGAGAATGTAAGGATAAACTTAAGTCATGCACTAAATCACAGGAAAATTTTCCTTTGTTAACAAGAGTCCACAATGAAAACTCCTTGAGAACGTACTGCATAAAGGGACAAATTAAAACCGCTAACACCTCACCTATGGTGCCCCTCCTACATGAAGACTGGGAATTCAAGGTAGCATGATCTGAATCTCAAATACAAACAATGGCCATTTGCAAAAACTGTACCTTGGCATTTCAAGGCCCGTGACCCCCCTGGTGCCCCTGCCTGCTGTCTCACAGTGTTGCATTCACACTGTAAACTGGCAACCAGCAGATGAGTAAGTCCTGGAGATGTAGCACATAGCATAGTGATTTTAGTCAACAATGCTGGACTATTAATTTTAAAGTTGCTAGGTGACTAGATAATAATCATTCTCACCATAATAAAGAAATAATAATTAGGTGACAATTATTGCAGTACATAAATGTATCAAACCAATATGTTGTACACCTTAAACTTGCACAATGTTATACATCAACTATAAAGAAAGAAGAAAGGGAGAAAGGAAGAAAGGGAGGGAGGGGGAGAGAGAGAGAGAAGAAGAAGAAGAAGAAGAAGAAGAAGAAGAAGAAGAAGAAGAAGAAGGAGGAGGAGGAGGAGGAGGAGGAGGAGGAGGAGGAGGGGGAGGAGGAGGAGGAGGAGGAGGAGGAGGAGGGGGAGGAGGGGGAGGGGGAGGAGGGGGAGGAGGGGAGGGGGAGGAGGGGGAGGAGGGGGAGGAGGGGGAGGAGGGGGAGGAGGGGGAGGAGGGGGAGGAGGGGGAGGAGGGAAAAGAAAAGAAAGATGGAAGGAGGGAGAGAGGGAAGGAGAAAGAAAGGGAAAGAGGGAGGAAGGAAATAACCAACTAAAAGAACAAACAAAAAAAACAGCTGCCCGGTCCACATTCACCAGGCACCACCACTCAGAGGCAGGAAAGCACTGCTGTGCGCCTGCATGTGCCCAAGGCACACAGGGAATAAAGACTAATATGTAAAGAAAAGATATATAATGTCCTTAAAAGCACGTGTGTGACCCGTTTACCAAGTCAGAGGCTCATAGACTATAAACAGGATGTTTTGCTCAGTGTTTATCAGAAGCATAAATACAAAAGAACAAGGTCTTCTCTCCTGTGGGCAAAGCTGCCTTGACTTGGGGACATTTAATATGTAAACAGAAACCAGGTAAGGCAAAAATCAAACAGTTGGCAACAATAAAGAGAACACTGTTTGCGGTTTACTAATGTAGATGGTGAATTGCTGCTTCTTGCCCTCCCATCCCCACTTTACTTCTCAAAAGGAAATTCTGTTCTTTATTGTCTTAAAACTATCTGGAAAGTATTAAACTTTAAATCCTCCCCACTCTCATGCTCTCATCAAAATATGATTAAGAGTGTTATTAACATAGTTTCACATACACAAATCTCCACCAATGAGAATGTTAATATGTTAACTGCAAACTGTTTTGTTTGGAAAGAGGAAACGCTGCTAGTGGTCTTCAGGAAAAGCACAGAATCATTTAATAAATTCAGGAAAGGAACAGAATCCGTTTAATAAATTACGCTTTCAGAGAGACTCTGGGTCTTGTGACATTCCCAGAATAGTTTGTCCATATTTTTCTAATCAGTCAGTATATTTCGTCAAAACATCTGGTGGAACAAATTAAACTCTTACCGTCTTTCAAACAGTGAGTGGTTATGGTTAACTAACTTCTTTCCTGACCGTGTGTAATTCAGAGAGCAAGGGGTGGAGACACAGGAACTGAGTGGCTGTGTCCTGCACCAAGGGCCTCGGACAAGTGTGGGGGGGGCCACACCCCTGTCTGCGTCCAGTCCTCACGCCTGTGTCCGGCTTGGGCCCCTGCGGCCACAGGAACAAGCCCCTTTTCCTTCTCACAGAGAACTGACAGTGCAAAGGGGAAAAGGTTTTGCTCAGGATGTGATGTGTGGCTTGGTCTGGCTTTCATGAGCCTGTTTCTAACAAATCAAGGCCCAGGTCCGCATTGGTGAGAGGTGGTGGAGGAGGAGCTTTATCTAATTCACCCCAAGTCAGTCCCAGGCTTGCTCCTGCTCTGTACATGGGGATGGGCATCATCTATGCACATATAAATACCAGTATGGGTCACCCAAGCTTGAACAGGTGCTAACATCCCCCTCAGGGGAAATGGTTATGAAAAAGCATAGGGTAACATGTTGTAAAAGGTCACGTCTGTAACACTATCATGAAGGATAAACATAACCCTGTGTCTTAAATACTGACTCAGGTAGGCAGGGGCATGGAAGCTGCTGTAGTATGTCAATATTACAGAATAGGCCATTGAAACCCAGGAGCATTTACTGAGTTAATACTGATAGATATGTTGTTTCCTGAGTTCTTTGGGGACCCACCAATGAACTTGCATCAAATGATTATGTACTGCCGGGCTGCTGTGGCTCAGGGGTTGAGCATCGACCTATGAACCAGGAGATCACAGTTAGAGTCCCAGTCAGGGCACATGCCCAGGCTGCAGGCTCAGTCCCCAGTAGGGCGTATGCAGGAGGCAAGCAATCAATGATTTTCTCTCGTCATTGATGTTTCTATCTCTCTCTCCCTCTCCCTTCCTCTCTGAAATCAAAAAACATATATTCTTTAAAAATGATTATGTACTGCTATCTCTGTGAAAAATACCGTGTTGATTGCAACCCACAAATATGTCAAGCAAGTTCTTTCCATTTGGTAGACATAAAGGGGAACTGTAATATCCTCTCAAAGGATTTAATGCTAGTATCTACCCTGTTTCTCTCTCCTTTCAGTTTCACTATTAGGATACTCATAATGTCCAAATTTATTTCTCCTCCAATACCCTGTGGAAATTTGTCTAAGGGGGGTGATTCTACATTCACTGGGAATTTTAGAGGTGTTCCTTCCTCTCCATATTCCAACACCTCCAGCATCTAGAGATAAGCTTAGCTCACCTTATGCCCTGGGGCAGCACCAGGCTCCAGTTCCCTCTGTTCAAATCTTCCAAACACTGTAGGAGCCTGTGTCTCCAGGTACCCAGTCCTGCTTACCTCCAATCCATTTTCCGTATTGCAGTCAAAATTCTCTTTTCGGAATGGAAATTTAGTGAGCTCATTTCCCCAGTCAAAGCCTTGCTTTTTTGTGAACTCCCCAGCACAGTTTGCCAGGGCCCACATCATCACATCCTGGGATTCCACAATTTCTTTAGCTTCTGGTCTTGACTAAGCCACTCCTCTCCTGTCCTCTGAGCTCTTGCCACACGGAACTTCCTTTCATCCCTCAGAGAGGCCCCATTCTCATCCACCTCTGTGCCCTCACTCCTTATTCCCTCCACTGCCAACATGATCCCCATGTAAGACCTAATGAGCATTCTGGTAAATCCCATTGTTTTTCACAACCATTTCCTCTGGGAAGTCTTAGGCTGAATGCTCTTCCTATAAGCTCTCCCAAATTCTGCAGTCCCTCTACTACAGCACTTTACAAGACTCTATTAAAATTGCCTGGACATGGATGCCCACCAGAAAGGCAAGACCAGCCTTTAAATCCCACCCATATGGAGCATACCAAGTAGTTGTCAATACAGACTGAAGACAATGAGTGTACACAATGAGCCCTCTGTCAGATTAAACTTCCCAAATTTTCTTGCCATAATGTCAGCTCTCTCCTCTACTCATAAACATTCCACCTCAAAAATAAAACCTCTTGCATGTTTTCCAGGACTCCCATAACACATATCCAACTCATCAAACCATTGTGATTTAGTGGTGTTTTCCATATTGCATCCTCCTCACCACTGTGGCTGCCACCATAGGACTTAATATTAATCTGCTCTTTGCTCTTTGCCACCACCTCCCCTCCAGGTTTCTTTTCCTGCTCATCCAGACCCATGCACCAAGGCCACACCAAGCACACATCCAAAACAAACCCTTTGTAGCCCTAGCCAGTTTGGCTCAGTGGATAAGCACCGGCCCTTGGACTGAAAGGTCCTGGCTTCAATTCCGGTCAAGGGCATGTACCTCAGTTGTAGGCTCGATCCCTGGGCCTCGTTTGGCCTTGTGTAGGAGGCAACCCACTCTCACATCCATGTTTCTCTTTCTCTATCCCTCTTCCTCTCCCCTTTCCTTGCATTTTCTCTAAATATCAATGGAAAAATGTCCTTGGGTGAGGATTAAGAATAAAAACAAAACAAAACAAACAAACAAAAACAACTTTCAGCCACGCTCTTTGAGACTGTGAATTTTATGTGTCAACTTGGCTGGGCCACAGGGTGCCTAGCTACTTCTCAAACATTATTCAGAATATGTCTGTGAGAAGGTTTCTGAATGAATAAGTGAAACGAGTAAAGCAGATTGTCCTCCCTAATTTGATGGGCCTGATCCAGTTGAAAAACTGAAGAGAACAAGAAGGCTGACCTTCCCTCTTGTAAGAGGGAACGCCTCCTGTCTGACAGAATGGAGCCAGGACATTATCTTCTGCCTTCAGACTCAAACTGAAGCATCCGCTCTTCTCGGATGTGGCGCTGCTGGCTCTTGAACTGTAACTTACACCATGCACTCTCCTGAGTGTCCAGCTTGCTGACTGCAGCTCTTGGGACTTCTCAGCCTCCATAACTATGTAATAAATCAATCTCATATGTAATATATATCAATGTACACATATACATACACATATGCACATCTGTATATATAAAAAATACATAATCTTCTATTAGTTCTTTTTCTCTAAGGAATCCTAAAGAATATACTTTCCTTTCTCCATTTCACTTATTCACACATTTAAATATTTAACAGTTCTTATTTAATGTATAAAAATTAAATGCCACTAATTTGATTCTTTGTGGATATAGATCATGTCTTAAAGTTCCCAGTTGATTCTTATAACATCTAAGTTAGTGTTGGATGTATGGTAGGTTTCAGATACATCTGAAAGTTTCCATATCCATCTCGAAGTTTCCATATACACCTAGTCAGTTCTGTTTAGACCTGGTAGATCCCCAGTATACCTAAGAGGAGCCATATGAAGGTAGTTGATAAGTAAATCTTGAATGCAAGCTCTACTCTTTTCCTTTTGTAAAAGGTTGGCTAAATAAGTGAAAAACAATGCCATAAAAACCAATCATTCTTTTTCCAAAATAAAATCAAAAGAAACAAAACCCCCAAATAATATAATGAGAATTTATTTGGAAAATCATCTAGTGAAGAAATTTTAAAATAAGAAACAAACATGGAAGTAAACAACCAGAGGTGATGAATCTGCTTCATTCCTTCCAGAAGCAACAGAAGGGAAACAGTACAAAAGAAAAGGAAGGGGAATGAGAATATAATAAAATAGTTTTGAACATAAATATAAATATTTCACTCTAGTTTGATGGCCTTTCCTAGTAAGGTAAGTAGACAAACAGCAAACTTAACATGTACCCAAAAAATGCATGTCCACACACATGCATGAAGATACACGTCCCACATACAAAAGTTCAAGGCCCTGGCATACTTATAGCTCTCCCAAATTATGCTAAAATATCTCTGACATGTTAATAAAAAAGTAGCACCTTAATTTTAACAAATTTGGATTTTTATCGGAACTTAAAATAAGTAAAATAAAATACTGTATCTATAATTTAAAAATAAATAAATAAAATTCAGGAAAATACTGTGAATCATAATATCATAAAATGCAGATTGTACTTTAAAGTAATGGTGCCCACACCAAGCATGCAACTAGATAATGTCAGAAATGGGATATTAGACTGTATATTTCAGGATATCTTCATAAATTAAATTAAATACCCTAATTTTTATTTTTGTTAAACATCAATTCTTATTTAAAAGCTGAGTAAAATTGATTATGTTAGCATAACATACTCCTTTGCTCATAATTAACCTAAGAAAGGCAGGAAAAAGGGATGGAAAATGTGGGTTTTACACTAGACCTACTCTCCTATTGTACCTCTTTTTGCTTCTATTTTCAAACATTTTCTAGAAAAGTATGTCTGTGGGACATATCGCTGTGATTTTAAGTATGTTACATATTTTCAACAACATTGTATATCACATAAAAATGTAATTCACTTACAATATTACAACATATATAATTTTTTGAAACAGAGCCAAGAAAATGTGAAAGAAAAATAATTAGAAAGAAGCCATTAGCACTCAGAGCAAGCTATTTATTCTCAGGTTAGTTATAAGCGTCCTTTAACTCCTCCAATATTTCTACCCACATGCTAAACACTATTCAATATTTCTACCTTTTAATAACAAAACCCTATTCATAAAGTCATAAATGGAGCTTAAATGATAGGTTATTACTTTAAGTAAGTGGTCCCTCACCATGTAGTATTCTGTGTTTCGGTTAAAATCCTTCTACATAAAAGAGAATTCTCAGAAAAGACCCAAGCCAGTTGCTTAAATATCATTATATCTTTACATTTAGAAATTAACTGAAAGTCAAAAATTCTGAGAAGATTATTATTAAAGGTCAGCTGATGTGATTTAGTTCTAGATGTGTTATTTTCACTTTGAGATATTAATATGAGACACCTAAGTAATTTATACAAGAATATGAAGAAAGCAATCAGTTATATAGAAAAGTACTGAATCCATACTAAATGTTTAAGATTAATTTTTCCAAAGATGTACCCTGTAATCTTCAAGAACAGTAGGCATGACTATCCCGAGCTTAATATGTTTGTCAACTCAAAGGAATAATTAACATTCTGTTTTAACTTTTTCCTCAATATTTTTTATTTTTATTGTTGAAAGTATTACAGATGTCCCTTTTTCCCCATTGACCCCTTTCACCCCACTCCTCCCTCCCCAGGACTTCCCCCTCAGTATTGTTTGTCTATGGGTTATGCATATGTGCATCAGTTCTTTGGTTAATTTCTTTCCACCCTTGTCTGTCCCCGACTCCCGCCCCTTCCCTTTGAAATAGGTCAGTCCGTTGCATGTTTCATTGTCTCTGGATTTGTTTTGTTCATCATTTTGTTTTGTTCATTAGATTCTACATATGAGTGAGACCATGTGATACTTATCATACACTAAAGGAATAAAAAGATATCCTGATCTAGCAAAATTGGGTGAACCTTTTATTATTACTATTACTATTAGGCCAATATTATTCTTTATAGAAGTAATTTTACAGTTTTCTAAACCAATTCCACTTATTACAGATGTTAATAAAAATATAAGGAGGTATGTAATGAAACTCAGATGCATCTTCATTGTCAAATTTATCTTCACTTTTCAAATGTAAAAAACTGTATATTTCCTTAGAAATAAATATAAATAAAATGTTTGTACTGTGGATTTTTTAGACATTACACAAATCCTTCTAAAAGCTTTTTTTTTTTAGCCCAATCTGTTGTTTCTAATAATTTCAGTATTAAAGTCATCAAACACTTCAGAGTTAATTTTGATTCTCAACTTTCATGAAAATAAAAGCCTCTATAATGAGGAAGAATTGATTTGTTAGGGAATCTAAAACTTAGCGTTAAGAAAGAAATAATTAATTTACATAATTAGTTAATTAAATGAACTAATGAAGTTAAAAACCACAATCATTATTAAGAAAAGAGAGTCCTCATGCCCTATTTCCTTTTTCCTTTCTGGATAAAAAGATAATTTTCTTTGGAAAGTTTTATTTAAGGATAAAGCGGGCTAGCCTCTTTCTTTTCTCCTTCTCCTTTTTAATTTCCCTCTAGCAGAATGATGTGTCTGTCACCAGCACTACTGAAAGCAGGAACTCTCTACGTGGTAATAGGCTAGAAAGAAGAAATCCAGAGGAGGTGGAGTGAGAAGAAGAAAAACACCTCATATTAAATTCCATCATGTGTTGAGCTTTGTTTTTACTACTCTGGCTTAGAACCTTAATCAGCTAACGCCAACTATTCTAAATGTCCTCACTGCCCACTAATCTCTGTTTTCAGGTAGGAAATTTCTTCCTGCTGAAATTGAAAGTCATGGCATCAATCACACATTTTAGGCAAAGAAAAAAACAAAATCCATTTTAAAATGTCAGAGAATGTAGGACACTTAAAATGCTGATGATATTACATTCAAACTACTGTACTACATCTCTATAATGATCTAGATCAGGAAATTGCTGTAGGGTTTAATGATATGCTACAAAGTTATTTTGCATTTCAGCAACCACTATATATTTTGATATGATCCTAGTAAATAATAGTCTTGTAGTTAAAGCAGAAATTTAAAGACAACATTCAATCAACCATGATTTAATTTGTCTAATGTAGGATATTAAAATCACAGTGGTTATGCTCATAAAAATATTTTCATACTTTTCTGCCAGACATTCATTTTCTTTTCATTGGATGGACATTCTTATCACAGGAAATAAGACAGTTTCTTTCATTAGTCAATTTATTCATTCTATCTCTAAATGTTAAATTTAATACCAATCTCAAGGTCATAGGTCTGAATAAAGCAGGGTTTCTACTCTCATTACTCACTTACTAAGAGGTAAGATTTTTAAATGAAAATTTAGACCATGAAAATTGCTCGAACACAGCTAACAGTGCTGCAGTAGATCTATGCTGCTTTGATGAAGCAAAGAAGCTTCATAAAGACCAACTTGAACAGATTGTATACTGGGGAGAGTTCCATGTTTTTGTTACTATAAATTGCTAATTTAAGATAATAAAGTTTCAGTCCATTAAACAAAGCTACTGAGTTTCTGTATGCGCCAAGAATTGTGATTATTGGGGATTCAAAGACAAATGAGACACAGTATTTGTCCAGAGACAGTGGGGAAGACAGAAGTGTCAAGACAAAGTGATAGCCATATAGTTCCAAAAAATGTATACACACACTTTGAATAATTATAAAGGCAGTGTTTATTAAAATACATTTAACTTTCAAAATTGAGCTATCAACTGTTACAATATAAATACATTTTTGGTGGGATACCCTACATATATACAATGGGTGGCCAGATTATTATGATCTCTGAACGCATAATAATCTGGCCACTCAGTGTATATCCTATATAATAAAAGGCTAATATGCAAATTGTCCCCTCGAGCAGGAGTTCGGCCAGCAGGCAGGCCAGCCAAGCGCCCATGTCCCCTCCCCCTGGCATGACCGGCCGGATCCCAGCCATGCATGAATTCATGCACCGGGCCTTTAATATATATATAATATTATACATACACACACACACACACACACACAAACACACACACACACACACACTGAGTGGCCAGATCATTATGCATTCAGAGATCATAATAATATGGCCACTCAGTGTATGTTATACTACATATTATGTATAAAGCTAATATATAATATCAATGATTATTTAATGACTAAATCCAAGAAGGTAAACAAATATTTAAAAAGGTAAATCTTTTGTTTGTTTTTTAAATACTGAAATGCTGGTGCACCTTTCAATCAACAAATTGGCTTGATCTGTTTAATTTCAACTTTCATTGCTGTAGTGAGCTTTTTATGTCAATACCAAAAAGAGAAAGCATTTCTTTCAATTAAATCAATGTTTGGCAAACTTTCTTCACAAAAGGACAAAAAGACATACAAGTCCATTTTCTGATTCCTTCATGCAATTTTGCAGCTCACTCTTTTCATATTGTTTTTCTCAGAATCCTTCCCCCCATCAAGCTTTCTGAAGAGGGAGGGGGCAGAGAGCAGGGAATCAAGTGAAGGGTAGAATTTCCCTGTCAGTCCATCCCCAAGACCCTCCTCCTGCATTGACTCCCAGTGGTCTCTTCTTTTTGGCTTCTTCCACTTAAAATGATTTCTCTCCTTTAGATTTCACCAGAACCGTTCATCAGGCACCGACAGTGGGCCTTGCCCAGAGACTGTTCTTCCTGTGAATTTAAGCACTCTAAGCGCTTCTAGCCCACAGCTCCTACTGAGGATTCAGGGCAGTTCTCCATCACAGAAACACAACAGGGAGTTTAGCAGAACATACCAAAGTGATCCTTTTTTGAAAAATAAGTGGAAGTGGTCTACTGTGTAACAGAGGCTCAAGTAGCAGTTTTATTTTCTTCTGAAGGGACTCACTGGGATCTACTCACGGTGATATCAGAATCTTGTTACTTTAATTCCTCACTTGGAAGTATTCTCTGATGTTTTGAGTGTTTAGGGTTTCTTTTTATTATTAATTTATTTTGCAAAGGTTATCAGCAAGCAGGAGTTTTATGGTGAGGGTTTACAGGTACAACATGTGGATTATTTTACCAAGCTAATGCGTTTGATGTAAGAGACAATTGAGAAATAAAATCAGTCATCGTTGCAGGATGTTCTGTTTACCATGAAATATTTAAACAGGTGAGATATTGCAGCATGCCTGGGACAAAGTGTTCTGTACCTGGATATCACACAGACGTTATATTATACATGACCCAGTAGGACATCAACAAGTACATGGCATCACTCTGAGCGATGCCACCCAGTGCCTTCTGTTGATACTGTTTTAAGGACTTTATTTCAGAAAAAAAGTGTTAGATTAATCAATCTAAAAGCTAAAGCTCTGAATTAGCTATCTCTAACAATAATCCCCAAATAAACACATAGATGTTTAGAATTTGTCAAAATACCTAGCTGTAATCAAATTTAGTAACATCCATTTCCTGGGTAGATGTAAAGAGGCTTTAAAATCACACATGTGCACACACACCAGTATGATGATCTATTTTACATATATCTTAAAGTAACCTAAAATCACTACTTACTCTGCATTTATAGTGAAGAAAAACAAAATCCCTTCATCTCACCAAACAGGAAGTACATCATTAGCAGAGTACGCTTCTGAGACCGTGTGGATGATAAACACTGAAAACATGCTTTCAAAGGGAGAGCCAACATCTCACTGAGAAAGGGGACTGCATCCTGACTCGTAGGGTTTCTGGGAACTTTGACTTATTCTGTTAACCCAGGGGCTATGGTCCACACGGGGACGGAGAACATGCTGTTGGTCCTGGAAAATATGTACAGCCGGACGATCAGAGACTACCGCCTCAGGGAGACTGATACCAGAGCATGTCTACCTCACAGATGCAGACAAGCAACAGGACACTTTTCCAGACAGACTCTGGTTGGGCAAATGTCTGCCCTAGAGAAATCATAAGCATAGCCAGTCCTCTCTTAGTTTTTGGGTAGTGGTTCTCAACCTTTCTAATGCCGTGACCCTTTAATACAATTCCTCATGTTGTGGTGACCCCCAACCATAAAATTATTTTCGTTGCTACTTCATAACTGTAATTTTGTTGCGACCCACAGGTTGAGAACCGCTGCTGTAGCGATTTTTACTTTACGATAACACAGATAACATTACATTACAAAACACAGATATTTACATTACATTAACGTTAAACATCACATTAATCACTGCTCAGAAATGGATTGGTAGACAATAATTAGCAGAAGACATTACCCAGAATAAAGCAGAGAGAGATACAGGGATGAAAAATATAAAAGAGAAGTTAGGGGAGGAAAATAGAATGAGAGAGAACAGCATGCATCTAAAAAAGTTTCAGAAAAAGAGAAGAGGAAAAACAAAGAAGAGGGAACATTCACCAAGATAATGGCCAATAATTTTTCAAATTGGGTAAAATAAATGCACCTGATGATTTGCAATGGAAGTCTCCAACTGAATAAATAAAATTCATATCTAGAATCATTGTGATAAAACTAGAAATCTATACACACATGAGAGCACACCCAGATAACAATACTTATTTATTCATCCATTTGACTGCACACCCCCTATGTGCCAGTGATGGTGACAGGACCTAAGTTGATTCAGTCATGGCCTCGAGTCTTAAGATACTTGCATTTGGGAGAAAAACAGCAACACAATCAAAAGATATAACTCATGAGGAATTCCACAGCAGAGATATGCACAGAATCTACTGAAGTTCAGAAGATGGAGGGGATTACCTATGACTACAAAGGAAAGAGGAAGGAGTCATGGAAAGCCTCAATGGACAGAGGTACTCAAGATGAATTTTTAGAATAAAAATGTTTCCTAGGTAGAGAGGAGAATCCATGCAAAAGAGTGTGAAGGCATGCATTCATTCATTCATTCCCTGCAGATGTTTGAGCACGTTCATGAGGCGTGCTGTTCCAGGAGGGCAGAAGATTTAGTGGGAATTGGTAGGAAATTAGCTTGGAAAGAAAAGTCAGAGAGATAGATATATAATTTTTTAAGCAGACTAGAATGCCTCAGAACAGTTTTTCCATCATGAAAAGTCTGATTTTGAATCTTAAGGAATTCCAACATATAAAACAGGTAAAACAGAGCCACTCATATAGAAGAGGACATGTGTATGTAAATATGTGTGTGTGTTTTCACGGTTGGAGCCTAATGAGTCAAAAACCCTTGCTCTCAGAACTGCATCTTATTTGTGAATGTTTTTATTGGGTCATCCTCCTTTACAGATATTTCATCTTTTAGCAGCATCGCTAAAAGAACTACTTCCATCTGTTTTTCTATGTAAGTGGTTATGGCTGGTATATATGTGTTCTTTTTACGTATATTTATGTTTATTTTGAACCCAAACTTCACTAAAATACACTATTAGAGAGAATACTTTGCATTAATTTATTGGATTTTCTAGGTGGACAATCATATTATTTATAATGGATGTAACTTTGTCTTATCCTTCTTGACAATGGTATTGTTTTTTATATTATTCTCTTATTGCAATGATTCCGACTTTAGAATCAAGGCTAAAAGAGCCTGGAACTATTTCACAGCTAAATATGATGTTTTCTGAAAGACTCCTTTTACTTCTAATTTAAAAAAAAGATTTGGGAGTTGCCTGTTTTGTGTTTTGGCACCTTTTAAAATGGTCGATTGATTTTTCTCTTTTTACTTATTGATGTGATGTATACTAATATTTAAATTTCCTAATATTGATCATCTTTTAATGGACTGCTAGATTCAATTTGCTAATATTTTATTTATGCCTCTATATCTACAAGTCAGATAATTGCCTATTCTTTATTTTATTACTATATCTTTTGATGTGTTGCTAGCACAGACATACTGAAATTTTAATTAAAAAATTTTTGAATATCAGAAATGTTTCAAGTTTTAAAAGAGAAACATAGAGACAGCCAATGCATTATTTTCCAGAAAAATGAAAATAGAAATATTGTGATACATTTACTTTAGACATTTATTTGTTTACAAGTAAATTTCACAGATAAAATTAACATTTCCATCTACACATTCCTTTCCTTTCTTATTGGATTGAATAAGTATGATCAAATTTGTATATATCAGTTTAGTCTATATTTAAATAAATTAAGTTATATATAAGTACCTATAAAGTACATAATGTGTGTAGTTAAAATTATATAAATAGTATTTAGATTGCATGAATAAATTAAAAAAAGTGTTTTGTTAACTCAAGTTTAGCTTTTAAAATCTATTCTTAACAGGTATACTTTAGGTTCATTTATTTAAATTGTTTTAAAATACCACCACTCCAGTCTGAGTAACGTATTCATTTCCTTAAACATAGTCATTTATTGTCTTTTCCACTTACTTGCATGTTTAAAGAATATGTCAGTGAAAGCCACGTACATATTTATTGATGCACATGGGGATTTTTCTAGTCAGAGTTTCTCGACCGCAGGACTGTGACTATTTGGAGTCAGATAATTCTTTGCTGTGGGACCATCCTGTGGAATGTGGGGTATTGGGCAGCACCCTCTGTCCCTGCTCACTAGATGTCAGTAACACCCCCTTCCCCGAGTTGTGAAGACCACAAATGTGTCCAGATATTACAAAGAGCCCCCTGTGGAGTAATAATGACCTATGATGATAGGTTATGCATATGTCCACCTTTTGAAATATTTTTTTATTATTTACTGATTTTAGAGAGAGAGAGGAAGAGAGAGAGAGAGATCAATTTGTTGTTCTACTTATTTATGCATTCATTAGTTGCTTCCTCTTGTGCCCTGACCGGAGATGGAACCTGCAACCTTGGCATATCAGGATGATGCTCTAACTAACTGAGCTTCCTGACCAGGTCCACATGTCTACCTTTACTAAATATTACCAAATTGTTCTTCAAATTGTTTTGTACTAATTTGAATGCTCAGGAGTGTATAAGTGCCCAGCTCTTTCTATTTTCTGATTTTTGTTATTTTTGCAAATGTCATTGCAAAATGGTATCTGATTATTTTTTCAATTTGCATTTCCTTGATTACTTGTGAGAACATGCTTCTTTTCATATATTTATTGGAACTCTGGGGGTTTTCTTCTGTATATGGCTGCCTTCTTAACAAAAGGAACAAAGGATTTTCTTCATGCTTTAATTTTTGCAATGTTTTAAACAATTCCCTGTTGTTTGAAGGTTTCAAAGTGTATTCTTAGGAATTTCCTGGGCATGGCTCTTTTTGTGGGTGGAGACAGCCTGGGTTCCCTCTAGACATTCATCTAATTTGATCTCTTATTTCTTTTGTGCAATTTCAGATTTGCACAAAAGATTTTTATTTATGTAGCAACACTACCTATTAGGTTATACTCTTTGTCCATATTGCCAATGATAACTATTTAGTTTTTTAGTGATTTTTGTGTTTGTCTTTGATTCTTTATTAACTTTGTAATTTTATTGCATTGTGAAAAGAATATATGCTGTACAATTTCTGAATTTGGCAATGTATAAGACTTTACTCTCTGGCTAAAATATAAGGCTCATTTTTTAAGTAAGTATATCATAAGCATCAAAAAATATGGTATTGATATAAAAACTGTCAGTTGATAATATACTTTGTTCACTATTTCACTTTAGGCAATTTAGGTAAAAAAAATAAGTACATCTTTGGTCCACTTCTTTTCTATGAATTTTTATTTTACATTACTTCTGTTTGTGTGTTCCCTCACATAAATTTTAAATCTACACAATTTGTCCACATCCACTCCTTTTACTTAACAAACTTCTCCATTCTTCATTTCAATTATTCATGTTTAGTTGTTTATATACATCATGTCATTCTTTTTTTAAATATATTTATTGATTTCAGAGAGGAAGGGAGAAAGAGAGAGATAGAAACATCAATGATGAGAGAGAACCACTGACTGGCTGCCTCCTGCACACCCCCCACTGGGGCTCAAGCCGGCAACCCAGACACGTGCCCCTGGTCGGAATCGAACCCAGGACCCCCCAGTCTGCAGGCTGATGCTCTATCCACTGAGCCAAGTAGGCCAGGGCTTACGTCATTCTTATATGTTAACATCCACCCAACTTACCCAAATGCAAAAATTTCCATATTTCTAGGTAAGTGACACACTGCTGATCAGATATAAAACACTTGGGACTACATGTATTAATAACATATTATGATTGATAAGAATATTTTATATGTAATAATATGTTTTATATCACATTTATATAGAAAATTATATGTAGCATACCTGATATATTTATGTCATGATATATGTACATTATTATTATTTATATTAATGCATTTATTGACATAATATATGATGAAATGTCTGGCACTTGCATAGGCCTTTCTATCCTTCATCCTCAGAGCCTTCCTCACCTCCAGCTGGTCCCACGCTCTCTTCACTTCTTTCCTGAAGGCCTCAGGAATTCATCCCCATGTCCTCTCTTTTTCAAGCTTCTCCCATCTCTCTAAACTTCACATTCCTCCCCTCTAAGGCTGGGGAGAGAGGAAAGCCTGGAAGGCAAGCACACGGATGCCTCTTTAGAAGAGGTGCTGCTGCCAAAACCGGTTTGGCTCAGTGGATAGAGTCTCAGCCTGAGGACTGAAGGGTCCCAGGTTCGATTCCGGTCAAGGGCATGTACCATGGTTGCGGGCACATCCCCAGTAGGAGGTGTGCAGGAGGCAGCTGATCGATGTTTCTCTCTCATCGATGTTTCTAAGTCTCTATCTCTTTCCCTTCCTCTCTGTAAAAAATCAATAAAAATATATTTAAAAAAAAAAGAGGTGTTGCTGACAACTGTACTGAGCAATATAGACTGGGGATTGGAGCAGGGACTTCAAAATGAGAGATTTGGGAAGATAGAAAGTTCTAGAACTCTCACAGAGATGTCTCCATCAGAGCCCTAAGCAGTTCCTGGAAACTTTACTGAAAATGTGTCTGGCAACATGGGGGTAAGATGGTGCAGCATGGAGAGTGTGTGAGCTCGGGCTCTGGGTGTGACTGATGTCCTGGCTTTGGACATCCCAGAGCTTCCGTTTGTCTATATTTTGTCCATTCTCAGTAGAGATGGCAGGAAAGGCCTGCCTTGTGAGGTTGTTGTGAGAACGGAATTTGGTTTGCATTTCCGTAAAGTGATCAACACTTCCCTGCCATGACAATGTCATGCCTGCCCTTTATGTTTGTTTTCACATAGCGGGATATCTGACTTTACCTTCCTCAAAGCATGATCTGCAAAATTTTGAAAATCTTTTCAAAATTTAAACACATTTCTAGGTCAGGTGGTCTTATTTGATCATTAATTCAACAACATAAATTTTATTTGGGTTTCACAGATAAGCTCTAGAAGGGGGGCACCTGCAGAACCACAGCTCGTGATTTACCTAAGATAGTGGTTCTCATTAGAGCACACTGGAGTCCCGTGGTGGCGAAGCTAATGCCCAGGCTGCACCCTAGACCACTTATAGCAGCATCTCCGGGAAGTGGCAGGCATCAATCGGTTTCATCCTCCCCAAGGGATGTTGGAAATCACTAATTTAGAAAGATCACTCTTGCTCTTGTGTGGGGGAAGACATAAGGGAGAAGAGATGCTGAAGTGCAAATATAATTCATTATTTACTACTCCTCACTTAGGACAATCATTGGTGTTTGGACACAACACACTCATTTTCCCTGGGTGTCCTTTAGTTGGGTTATATCTCCATCTGGGGCATTCTCTTTATTTGGTGAATGCTTGTTCCTCCCATCATTAGGGCATCACACTGTCTGAGATGTGTTTCTTGGCTGAGGTCCACAGGTGGCTCTCACTTGTATCACACTCTAAGGTCTATATGCGGGTCTCTTTTACACTAGGACTCTGGAAAGTCAGCCACAGGTTATTTTACATCTTAGTAGTCTTAGCCCCCAACAAAGCGCCTGTAACCTAAAAAGCACTACAATCTGAAATAACTTATTTCTGTAGTATGTTATATTTTTATATTATTTAGCACCAGCAATTCAAAAGGTGAACTGATTATGAGTTGGATGCAATTTATTAGTATTTGTCAATGTGAAGCATATAGTCTTCAGGTAAAGAAAGAGCTAATCTGGAGTGAGCCCATGACTGGCGAGTATTTATTTGTGGCATTGCTCGTATTTCTCTCTAAAAATTGCATTAGAAAACACCACTCCTGTTTCTCTTCTATGGACCGTTAGATTCAGCAGTTTCTGCTTCTCTCCATGACCCATGAATTCACCCATTATAGCCACACTGTGTCCATCTCTCTGCTCACAGCCTCTACTTCATATTCCTCCCACAGCCTGGGCACAAAGAATCCTGTAATGCTCCCTGGAACCCCTTTGTGGGATGTTCGGGACATTTCTCACATTGTGGCATTGATGGCTAGAGGCAGATTGCTTAGATTTTGAACACTTTGAGTCACCTCAGAGAAGTGGCCATCTCTTATTTTTGCATCCCCAGAAAAGACCACTGTTTCTAGGATGCAGTAGATAACAGCAACTTTTGAAGTGGTGAGAGAAACATTAGTGAAGTTATGTGTCTCCTTGAATAGGTTTCCTACAGCCTCTTTAATGGCTGGTCTTCTAGATTCCTCTCTTCTCTGCTCAGTAAGCTGTCAGAACCCCTCTATCCATCTCATGTTGCAAGAGCTATGTGAGCATGTGATGCTTGAGTGGAGGCCAGGGTGGTAAGGAGGAGGACTGGAGGATGAACCCTCTGAGCAGGTGTCTTGCTTGAGTGGTGGGTGTCAGAGCAAGGGAGTGAACCAGAAGCCCATGAACAAAGCCAGAGATGGAAGTGTGTTCTGTGCTCCAGGTGAAAATGCTGGAGGCTCAAAGGGGGATGAGCAGTGATTAAAACTGACTTCTACATTAGAAAGAGCACCTTTACTACAGAGTGGGTTGGGGCTGTTGGTGGGGCCAGTCAGTGTTAGGAAGCCCAAAAGAAAGGCTTGAATAATAGAGGTAAACAATGATGGTAGCCAATCATGGGGCTGTGCAGGGACGTAGGGAGAGGTAACCAGGTGTGCTGTATATGTAGGAGGCCTAGCCAACAGGAATTGCCAATGGTCTGGGAAAGAGAGTTAAGGATAACATATTAGGTTTTGGTGTGAGTCCAGATGCATTTATTGAGGCAGGAAAGACGTGGTGAGTCAAACATCTTAAAAGATGCTACAGGAAATCTGGTACTAACCAGAGTGATGCCATTTCAGGATAATTCATCAAATGTCTTTAAATTCTGGGATGCCTGCAGCTGATGCTCAGCTAGCTGTGCAAAACGATGCTGTTTACTTGATTCTGAACAACACAATGGCTGGAGAACACAGGAACCAATGAACACAAGCCACTTTGATGAAAAGACAAGTGCAAGCCTTTGTAGGCTCAAAATAAGTTTCCTTGAACCCCATGAAACAGTCAAGAAAAGAGATCTCACATTCAGAGTAACAAAATTCATAAATCACTTATTGGTGGGTATGAATTAGTATGGAAAAAAATAAGCTAAATACCTAAGGGTATGACAAACATCTTCAAATAGACTTGAGGAGATGAACAAAACCCTCTGGCCTTCATCTACAGCAGAAGGTGTGAAAACATAAGCGTGTTGGCATGCTACGCCATGTTCTTGAAGAGAGCCTACCGACACACAACAATACAATTCCCACTGACTTCATTTGTGTGACATGGCAATGAACGAGCTCTGTGATACAGAGCTCTAAAGCAATGGGAAAATGCAGCACTTAAAACTCCGTACGTGAGGAAAGTTTGAGAATAATACACTACTAACTCTGATTCCAGGTAATTCTGATAAGATTACAACTGACTTGAATAAAGAAAATTTCTTTCTATTGAAGTTCAAGCATCATCGATTCTTCAGACCACAGGGGGTGAGAGTGACTCTTTGAAGCACTTTATTAGTGATGATCATTCAGCAGTTTGCACTTGCCAAGAGGAAGATATTTGTGGAGCAGAAGGTGGAAGCACAATTAATGACTTTTCCCATGACTCAGAAACGTGTGGGCTGGGCTCTGCAGTGTTTTTGGAACTCTGTTTAGATTCCTGTGACTGGAAGGAGTCACATAATGAAGGAGACAAACTCCACTAGCTTATAACATCTTAGACTCGACTTGCATGGCTATGAAATCTCATGACACATCTTATCTGTGGTGTCCGGCTGGACAGGTTGATGGAGCCAAGCATCCTATCTGAATGAATTTTTAATATATATAAACAGAGATTATTTGGTATATTTTAATATATAGTTTTGACTCTATGACCTTACACTAATGGTAAAAGGAACCTTTCTTCCTTCAAGATTCCGTAGGAAGTTTTATAGAGCTGAAAGAGCTCACTAGCAAAAGAGATGTTAGTGTCAGAACAGACAAAACTAACAAATATGAAAACAAAACCCTTCAGTAGTGCTGGAAAGCCCCAGGTTAGAGTGAATAATAACCTAAACATGAAAAGTCATGCTATTATTTTTTAAAAATAATTTATCTTGCCAAAACCGGTTTGGCTCAGTGGATAGAGCGTCGGCCTGCGGACTGAAGGGTCCCAGGTTCGATTCCAATCAAGGGCATGTACCTGGGTTGCAGGCACATCCCCAGTGGGGGGCATGCAGGAGGCAGCTGATCGATGTTTCTCATCAATGTTTCTAACTCTCTCTCTCCTTTCCTCTCTGTAAAAAATCAATAAAATATATTTTAAAAAAATAATTTATCTTAAGCAAAAGCAATACTTGGGGGGGGGGGGATAAGAATAAGACATTCTCAATGATGTTAGGTAAACCGATACTTTCATATGTTCCCCAATCAACAAGTATTTACTCAGAACCTATTCTGTGCCAAGAATTATTCCATCCACTTTCAACTAATCAATGATTCAGACAAACATCCACACCCTAGTGGAGCTTACAGTCATATAGGGGCAGAGACAAGGCACAGAAAGTATCATAAAAGAGTAAATTATAGAGCATGTCAAGGTGCAGAGTGCTATGAAGAAAAGCTGGCAGAGCATATAAAAGAGCTTAGGAGGACAGGGTTCGATTCAGGTGGCAGTTCTATCAGGAGCTCACTGAGAAGAGGAGATGTCAACAAAATCATGAAGAAATAAGGAAAGCAGCCAATGAGGCATCTGGAGGAAGGACATTCCAGGAAGAGGGATCAGTTAGAGAAAACCTAGGGTGAGAATATGCCTGGGGAGCTCAAGGCATGATAAGGAGGCCAGGGTGACTAGTGGGGGCCACAGGGAGACTGGGAAGAAGTTTTACACTGAGAGGGACACAATCATACAGAGCCTTAGAAGCCACTGGTGGGTCTCAGAGAAATAAGGAAAGACGGTGGCATCAGCAGAAGAGTACTTCAAAGAATAATTCTGTTGACTATTAGCTTGAGGGTTGGTCCCTTATGGGGGACAAGGGTGACCTGTGAAGATGAATGCCATCATCCCAGCAAGGCACATGGGTGAGTTACCCTGGGTGGCGGCAGCAGAGAGTGAGAAGTAGAACCAACTTCATGAGTTGACTGTGGTTGTGAAAGGTGTCAATGACACTCCATGGGATTTTAGTCTGGGGTTCTGGAAGCCTGGAGTGGCCAGCCGAGGATGGAGCAGGTTTGGGTAGGGTTGGGAGTTCATCAGACTGGGACATGTTCAGTTAGATATTTCTGTTAGATGGCCAAGTGCTTATAAGGCCATAAATATATCTTCATACAAGAATCGGCTTCATGTATTAGCTCCAGCACTCGAATGTTCTACTGAGTTAATTCCTCTTGAGGCAACCAAGGCCGTAAATGATGATGGGAGATGTGAGATGCTGTGAGGAAGCTTCATAGAGCCCAGAGTTCAATAACAAAAGACATGCTGGTGTCAGAACAGACAAAGCTAACAAATGAAATGTAAACCCTTGTGTACCAATGCCCAGACCTAGGCTCTGAGATCACAGCATGCACATACGGGCTGGCTAAGGAAGATCTGGTGTAGGAGGAATCCATGTGAAATATAAAGTCTCTGCATGTGCGTCGATGATGAGGTGAGCGGGAAGTCTGGTATGGCAGAATCCCACAAGCAACCAAAACATAAAGGTGGCCCAAGTTCTGGGCCTAGTTTCTGAGAACTCTGAATCCCAAAGAAAGAGTGAGAATTCAGAAGGCAGAGGGAAGGGACACTTGTGGGGAGAAGACTCGTTTATTTGGGGAAGTTAAAGTGATGAGGCTGAGGACCCAGGGGAGGTCTACTCAGTAGGGCCAGAGGTCAGGTTTCTCTTTCCTGCGCCACCCTCCATGTCCAAGCAGCATCACTCTGGAAATGAGACCCCATAACCCTCAGCAATCCCCCTAATGAAGAGCCCTCTCTGCCTCAATCCCCCACATTAGCTGCAGCAGACCCATTCCTCTGAAATAGTTCTCCTCGAGTCAGAGACTGTGAGCCCCGGGAACCCAGTGGCCATGCTGTCCTCACTGTGTTCCTGTAACTCTTCACTCTTCCCGCCTCTGACTCTCCCAGTATTCTGTGGCCAACCAGCATCCTTGCAGCCAGGGACAGTACCAGGACAGGAGACCAGCCACTGAGGTCTGTGCCCTCAGGGGCTCCAGCCTGTCCAAGTATGGCAGTCCTTTTGTGGCTCATTTTCAAATATGTCCACAAAACGTTTCACCTGCTATTGAGAAACCAGTTTGAGAGGCAGAACCACGATGTGTTTCTGAAAGCTCTGGATGAGGCTGTGGCTCCTCCGCTCTTGGCAAGTGACTGTGGGTGATTCCCTCTCCCCTGCCTGTGTCAGGCTGGGCTGTGGACACAGTGAGATGATGCCTGTCAAGTTCTTAGCTCTGCTCCCTTCGTTAACCCAGGGCTGAACAAAGGTCGGTTATTAGGATTTTAATTATACTGCCCGCATGTGTTCAGATTCAGCTGTGGATTTACAAGAACAGAAATAGCTTCAAAGTGCTCATTCTTATTACTGTATAAACTGTAATTGTAGAGTTGTGTGCACACACATAAACACATGCATTTTATCATAGGATCCTATATAAATATCCACGTCATGTTATCAGTTTCCAAACTCACCCTGAAAAGTCCACATGCGTGTCTGGTTTGAACCTGACCGAATCCATTTGAAGAGACAGATGATCGGTGACCAATCATGCATTTCAAAATCCTATGGAGGTCATGATGTCTTGTGATTAAATAGGTGCAGGTTTTCTAGACTTACAGGAAATCTGTATTTTTTTTTTTTTTTTTTACTCTAGCTAGTGAAGAAACACAAAGCATTTGAAGCATCTGAATTGATTTTTTTTTTTGCCCCAGGGAAAATGTGAGAGGAAGTTTTCCAGAAGTGCTCATGCTCTGCTTAAGGTTGTACTTTTCTTTGAATCTCAGTAACACACTCCATTCTTGTTCTGTAAGAAGAACTGCAGAGAAGCTCAGCCAGGGGGCTGATGAGAGACCAGTCCGAGACTTCTCAGGACATCTACACCACCTGCTGCCCATCACCTGGGCCATTGTCCTTTCCATATCTACTCTCAGTCGCTCTCACTTCATCAAAAAGGCTATGTTGATTTTAGCCAAAAAAAAATTCAACTTAATTTAAATAACTGAAATAAGTAATTCATCACAATAACATGAGAATCAAAGTTCAGACTAAATACACAACAGAAGTTCAGAGATGTCCCTGGGCAGAGCTGTGCTGAGGTGGAAGCATAAACTGATAGAAAGACTGACCAAGATTCCAATTCTTCTATGTCAAGCATGTCAAACTTGCGGCCCGCAGGCCACAAGCCTCACTTATTGGGCCTGCGTCAGCCTTTGAGTTTGACATGCTTGTTCTACGTGAACTTAAGTTGTCATGTGAACTCATAATCTTTTGCATTAGCGACTATTACTTCAGTTATTTTCCCACGGCTTCCGTGGGAAAGGGCCTGCTATAACAACAGTCGACAACACTAGCTGGTCCTTCTGTAGCACTCGCGAGGCCCATGCTTCTCTAAGGGTTCACATGGCAGCCCACGCGGTCCTCACTCATCACAGTACTGTAAGGTTGGAGTAGTCAGGCTGGAGTAGATGTTAACTGGGAAAATGGGTCACGGCTCACCCAGGCTCCAAGGATGACACCAATGACAGGACTGTCACAGGGAGAAGGTCACTCCACTCTTAACCCAGAGGAAGGTCAGTGAACACAGTAGTGTGGGCCTACCAAGTGCAAATGGAGGAAGAGGCTGGCAAGGGGGGCTGGGAGAGAAAAGGAAATGCTAGCAACAGCATTGGCAGGACACACAAGAGTGGGCATGACTGGTAGAAGGTTGCTCCCAAGTGTGGGATATTGTTTGCTCTATAGCCACAGGAGACAAATTCTCAAACACACACACACACACACACACACACTCACACACTCATGCGCACACACACTCACACACACGCACACTCATGCACACACACACATATACACACACTCATGGAGCTGTGACCAAGTCCCTCTAAAATGGCAGTGAAATCACCAAACACTTGAGAAGACTGTGGCCTTTCTCAACAAGCTTCATGAGTCTCTGAGAGCCACACCTCCATTTACAAAAGACAGCACCACCACTGGCAAAGGATTGCTCTCTAAATCCATGCCAGTTATTCATAATGTACAATACACTATAAATACTTCTTATTTATAAAGAAGAAACAATTTCAGAGGTAGAGAGACAGAGGGACAACAGAGACAGAGGAAGACACAGAGAGATTAAGAGGGAGGACGGGAGAGAGTGTGTTGAAGTGGACGGGTCCTGATGAGACAGGGAAGCACATGCAGAGATCACTGTCAGTGAACATTTGCCTTGTGGTCCTAGGGCGGGATGTGCCTTCACTTTGAAACATAACTACTTCCATGTTTTCAGACCCACATAAATTTGATTATGCAAGCCACAGCCCTTATCTTAGACTTTTGGAGACAAATACGCTCTGTTATTCAGAAATGTGGAGGGTTTTGAAAATTAGGGTAATGTTTATATCCCGTGGGGCTGGCCAGTATCCCCTAATGAAGCTTTTTAATTCTGGGAAAAACATGGATATTCTCAATAAGTGAGATATATAAAGATGATAAAATACTCATATCAATTCAGGTCTTTATTTGCCCCAAATGAATTCAGGTTGTGTTACTTTTTTAAAAAAAAAATCACATATGAGTTAAAAATTGGTTTTCAGGACATTTTGAATTTGGGATGTTCAATTGGTGCTTTAAATTCATAAAGATTCACTCATATAAACCTAAAAATGGTTATTATATCTACTTGACTGACTAAGAAAGCAATACTCAGCATTTCACTCTCCCCTGAGTGACTTTCTATTTTCCTAACTGAAGGCAGACATGCTGCTTGACCATCTAGTGCATGTAATTCAAGAATGGAAGGAAGTACAAAAGCCACTGACCCTGACTCCTTCCTGTTGGCTTTTCACACGTGAAATGTACCTATCCATTGACCGAGCTGATCCCACCCTTTCCATATTTTCACTATTATAACCTTCAGCTAGAGAAATGCAAGCTCTTGTGGTTTCAAATAAAGAAATGAACTGAAACTGATTTTTATGGTAGAGATGACAACTCCAGAATGTGCAAAGTCACTTTTGCTTAACCAATTTTAAATTTCATTAAGCACAGTTGTTGACCTTGTGCTTTCCCTTCCATTTTCATTAAAAAAAATAGTCTTGACACAAGAATGCAAAGGCAGTGGTTGCTGTTTTCTGGGTAACAACACTGCTGCAGAGCAATGCAGGGTTGAGGTTAAGAGTTAGCAGGACCTGGATTCAAACCTGGCTCCCGGGTCACCTCTCCATCCTCGCATCTTGGTCTATCTGACGCAGACATGCTGCTGCACCCTCTGCTTAGTTACAGGTGAGGATTCAACTAGGCACAGATGATGAGCAATAGGACAGCATCTGGCTTAGGCTCAGTGCTCCGTAAGTTACATATCTTAAACTGTGATCATCATTTAAATAACTAACAGAGTCAGTGAAGCATAGGTGATAATACCTCCTATCCTGAACCTTTGTCTTCAAGCTGTGCTTGTCTAAAATGTGTGGCCAGTCAACTCTGTTATTATATCACAAAACCATGAAGAAGCATCCTCAAATAATATTTAAGTTTAACCTTATCTTTTTTAAAAACATTATGTGACACTTCCTCAGTTTAAGTCCATGTGAATAAGAAACCCTCAGCCAAAAATGAACTTTCGCTGAGAGTTCATGGCTGCAGCACACTGTGACAGGTGTACTCCCGGGCAGCAGTCACATGTTCAAGTGCTGAGTGAGTCAGAGTTTCCTTTCACGAGCACACAAGGTTAGAAACAGGTCACACGCTCTGAGTCAAACGATTGCTCGCTCTGAGTGTATAATTCAAAATCTGACCTTTGCTGAAATGTTAGTATGTCATTCCCATCATCTCAATATGAAGGGAGATTAGGAATAACTTCGGATTCTGGAGCCCAACTGTTCAGGGACTAAACCCATAAAAGCTCTTTAAAGGAGGCTGAAGATAAGCAATTCATTACTATTTATAACTTTCTTTAAAGCTCAATTCCCACAAACATAAACTACATTTATTCCTCAGATGTAATGTTATTATTTCACACACAAATTGAAATAGAACTTGAAATACATGTTAAAAAGCCATGCAAAACAAAAGTAAATCACAGGAAGAATCATAAATAAAACAGAAACCATTCTAAATGAGCTTTTTTATTTCCCCCTTTGCTTCTGTCTGACTTTGTGGGGAGTTCACCATCTAGTGGAAATTCTCAATAAGTGCAATCTTGTTGACACTGCTCAATGTTAGATACCTAGAGACTTTCCCCTCTGGTTTTAAGAATCTGTATAGAAAGATTCCATGCATAGTATTTAAATTTTGTTTGCAAAATTTAGGAGCCGATGCCTATACCTGTGCCATTTATATTCTAGAATTGAACAGAGTGTTTTCTGCTTTTTCCAGATACTGTCCCAATTTTTACAAACAGAATAGCATTTTTAGGTGCAATAGCACAGAAGTAAACCTCCATAAATTTTCATGTCATACTTTGAAAAGTTTTACTTCCAAAAACAGACTCAAAGTTACAAAACCTTTAATTAGAAAGCATCAATTAAACAATGTTGCTTTTTTGTCTCCTCTGGAGTTCTAATCACATAAGAACATGTGATAAATGAGTATCTTCAGATCACAGTTACTGTTACATGTTTCTTTCATGGAGGTAAGGAGTTTATTTTAATAAATAAGAGAAAGGATGCATTTGAAGAAAGCAAACTTCCAATTTTTGTACTGTTTAAGACTCAAGATAGAGTAACAAAATTTCATGACAAGATGCACTGTGGAATGAGTACTGAGTAAGCAAAGGACTTGCAGATGGTAATGTAGGAGCTGGTTGGTTCTATTTAATATATATGTTGACACCTTTTTAAAGAAAATCAGATAAGTAGATGTGATATGGATAGCACTCAGTAATAGTGTTTATATATACACACATATGTAGGTATTTAGACGTATATGTGTCGATATATATATATCATGATACACTTTACCTGTGTGTACTGTTTTAAGAAGACTCAGGAGGATCATCAATTTGTGAAAGGTTAGAAAGGTAGCAAGTTCACATTTATACTGTGAACAAGCCAAACAATTTCCCAAATTATGGTACTTCATATACATAATTACTAAACAAAAGATGAGACCTCAGGTCAAACTCCTCAAATGAATGTTAGTAGCACCGAATGGTGAGAAGATACACCAATAGTGTAACTGTGAGAAGACCCACTTGACCTAAAACACATAAATACTGTGATAGGCAGAGTATTATAATTTGCAAAATAACTTGCTTTCTTATTAAATAATAATTTGTCTCTGGAATTCTCATTGTTCAAATGTTCCAACTGATACTTTTATGAATCTGGAGTGGTGGTGCATATTTGTATTGAGGAATGTTGTTTTGTGCCCATTAGACATGTATAATACATTTTAATAAAATAACCTCTTTGTTCAAGGGAATTGAATTATTCATTATTTTGCCAAGTTCTTTCCTGTTGGAGCTTCTCACAAAGCACCCCCTGACTGTTTGACTTTCTAAATAGCCTAAGTGATTCCAACTTCTCTTTTTGCAAAGAGAAATGGATGTTAGAACTGGCGCTCAATAAAGAGATGCTTGTTTTCTCCCACACATTCACATCCTTCAAAAGACTGGTCCAAACCACAGGCCAAGAAGTTAAATGGTTTCTTTGAATGGCAGATTAGATTGCTGCCTTTTTTTCCTTCAGTGCTGTATGTTCATACCGCCAAGCACACACCCGTGCACGCGCACACACATAAACACACCAGTAGCACACTCTAAACTGGTGATCTGCTCTGAGCTTTGAGTTTTGCTTATAAGAAAGATCAAGAACACAGGAACCCCGACTTTTCTTCCTCACAGCCTACCCGGGAGCAGCTAACCCGTGGTTCGCGGTTTGAGGCTTTCCCTCCCAGGGACATGTCCCATTAGAGACAGAGTAGAAATAACAAAAGTTGATTCCAGGTAAGGGGCTTTTTCCATACTGCTGCTGTAGAATATATTCATTTCAGCACAAGCCTACTTGGGACCTGGATTTGATTTCCTCTTTTATGAAGAGAGAGAATTGGATAAAGACATTTCTAATGCCTTAGGACCTTAGAATCTCTATTTTTTTTAAAGTCATTAAACTGGGATATTATGTTTCAATATTAGCATTTTCTTTTTCTTCTAAATCTCTGTTGTTTGGGGAGACAGTATACCCCCAAAGAGTCTATTGCTTTAAATAGCATACAATTTTGACAAGGACTTACCTTCTGGACTTCTTTTCTTCTACTCGCATTGACAAACAATATCCACACTGCTGGATGTAATATGTGTGATTACATCTGTGTAATATGTGTGAAGCTGAATGAGTGTGATTAACAATGTCATGGTGAATTAGGATATAGCACATTCACTCTCTCCCCCTGGCTTGATGTCCCACCATCATTCAACCTACAGCAATGAAGGAGGTAGACTTTGTATCGTAGCTTTTCCATCCAGTTCTAGGAGCTCAGCCCCATCACCCTGAAAAATCCCTCTCGCTCCAGCTTGCACTTGGCATCTCCATTTTACTGTCTACTCAACTTCTTCACCTTCAAATCTCAAAAACAGCATAACTAGTCCTCAGGCCCTGCTTCTCCTCCCCAGGCATTCTTTAAGCTTTCTCATAGAACTTCTCACAAAATTATGAAAATTCACACTATTCGTCTCAAACCCACAAACAAATTTCCTACTAATTATGAATCAGGTGTTAACAGATATGGGAAATTACTCCTTATCTCAATCAGAATCTAGTTCTTCCGTGCCATGTGCCAATTCACTAGTGAGCTTGGATCAGCACACCAGCTCCCTCTTTCTCCCTTCTCCCACCCGCTTTGGAATGGCATTTACTCTCCTGATTGTTTCGTTCTCGTCCTGATTAAAACCTGGACCAACCCTTCTGGGGAGACCACTTGGATCAGGCAGTAGTGGCAATGCACACATTGCAAAGACATCGGTCTGCTTATGACCCCTCACTTCCATCACCATCCTATGACCAATGCATCCTCATTGTAACAAATGCTTTCTGCCTCCAGTGCAGAAAATCAGCCTCCGGGTTTATATGTCGTTAGTCTTAAACCATTATGTAACCTCATCTGTTATTAATGAATAATAATTGCCCCCAAAATATTTCCCATTATTTCAAAAGACTACTAAAATTAAAGAATGCATAACTAATGTTATATCCAAAATATCCAAAAGGACATAAAAGTTCCATATCTACACATTTTTTTAATTCTTCTCTGAAAGCTAGGACAATAGAAACATTAGTTAATACACACACACAAAACTTTACCTAACAAACATTAAATGATTATACTTTGTTACACAGATGGCCCTAACATAACAGTATCCAATTAATCGCTTTTAGTCACATTTATTCTCTGAAAAAATACAAATAAAATTTCAGATTGCTAAAATGCAATCAAAATTTGAAAGCAGAACTACTAGCTAGAAAATATAGTCACTTACCGATGTGCACATAAATTATTAAGGTGAAGTCCATATTTCTCCTCAGCAGATAACCCATCCATCAACAAGTAGAAAATGAGAAAGTTGCTCTGGCCAAGGGGTTGTGAAATGAGTCTGGATTTCTCTAGCATATATGTATAAATTCTGGCTGGTTAAGGAAACAGAAGTGATTCTGTTAAATGGCATTATTCATTTCATTTCCGTTAATTTTCACAAAAAAGTTAACTGCAAAGATAATAATACATCATCTTTTCAAACACAGACCTTTTCTAAACAATATTAATATACTTTATTCTCAAAGAAATTTTTTAGGGTCAGAAAAATTAAGCAGAAAATTATGAGAGTTCCATTATGCCCTCTCTCTTCCCTCTCCAACATACTGTTTCCTTTATTATTAACATCTTGCATTAGTATGGAACTTTGGTTGTATACAACAAGTTTACTTGAACAAATGGAACCACTATTATAGTGCTGTGCCTGTTATAAACATTGTTAAGTGGTCAACTTAGCCAGAAAGAATGATTATCAGTGTGTTTTTTTTTAAATCTCAAAATAAACAGTATTAAGAAAATTAATATTAGACAAGTTCCCAAAAGTGCATAAAGTGCATAAAAAAATGCTTTAAAATACCCCTATAATCAATGAGTTTAAAATTGGGATGAGGTGGTGTAGTTTCTTTTCCATTTCCATGTGTATTTAGTCAGGTGACTGGCAATTTCAAGTTGAGGTCTAAATTATTAAATTTTCTTTTCTTTGTTGCCTTCCTAACTGTATTATTTGCTGGAAACATGTTCCATTTAATGTTGATAATATTAACCACAAAGTAATTAACAGATCAAGAGAATATTTTTTAAAAATCTACACACAGGAAATAAGCTGCCATAGTTTTTCCCTTTTGTTATTGTCTACTCATCAATTAAAGAAATATCGAGTGAGAATGGGGGGCTGAGTGGTGAGTTTCTGACCATCATGCTTTTAGACTCCGAGAGAGTGTTGACCTTATTCCCATTTGTCCCAACCAACATACAGGCTTAATTTGAAGTAGCATTCAAATCTAATCAAATTCCTTATCAAAGAGTGGCTTCAATATTTTTCACCTATATTCAAAACCGTATAATTACTAATCATCCTAGTTAGCACATCTCCAGCAGTGAATAAAATTGCTGTGGATTAGCAGGAGTCTGATCAGTAGCATTTTTTAAAATATGCATCTTGAAGGAGCTTTTAGATGGAAGAAAACATAAAACAACCCAAAATTCAAATTTCCATTTGAGACCTTTTATGTCAGAAATATTCTTGACTAGATATATACTTGCCACTCTGCATCTTTTCAGTAATCTACATGAGAATATACATTTCTCAAAAGGTTTTGGTACCATAAAATATATACATTTGCAGAATTTATATGTAGGAAAGTATTTTATAGAGCTCCAATTTGTGTTCAATATGGTATAAAATAGAGAATATAAACTTCCCTCTCCTTCAAGAAAAACACATGCCTGCCTTCATTGCCTTTTTGACTTCCAGCACCAACTCTCTCCCTGCCCCATTCACCTAGTTATGAACCATGATCTGTTCCCCAAAAGTCCCACCATGCCTTCAATTAGCAATCACCAGAAGCAAACTATTGATTAATTAATATAACCAAATATTCTCTTTCATACTTACCCATTTCTGTTGGCTTCATTAATGATCATTAATTCTAAGTTCTCAACTAGGAGTCAAAGTATAGGAACTAGTCCTGAATCTGCCATTGCCAATCTCCATGCCCCTCTAAACTTCTCTTTCCCCATCAGTAAATGAGGATTAAAAGATACAAAGGTCCCAGGCTCCCTATGGACTCCAAAAGGGAGGAAACCCCAGTTAGAGTCCCTACTCTATGCTGGGCACTGTGCTGGGTGCTTTTCAAACAATGCCTCCTTTAAATTCTGTTGTGAACCTTTTTTTTTTTTTTTTTTTTTTTTACATTTAAACCCAGAAGACTTATCTCCAAAGCCCGGGCTGTCTGCACTAGAAGACGCTGTTCTTCAAAGGAGATAAGATCAATTAAAGCTCTCTGAAGCTTTTAAAAGGAAATCCAATTGAGAGTGTAATACTGAGGATAACTGATGATAATAATGAAGATAAAGACTATCTTCTGGTTTGTTTTTAAAATCAAGATTTGACAAAAGACAAGGCAAACGCCTTAATATATTTTCCATCTCATTTGTGTTAGCTTTAAGTTTCCCAAAAAGATAGCATAGCCTTGGCCTATTTATTGGCAGACATTTCCAATTGTTAGTAAATTTCAATATCTACTTAAATATATGTAGGTGTCTTTGGGGCACAGAAAAGATAAGAAGCCAACTATTCTTCACGTTTTACACGCAAATTCTGGGTTGTCTTCCCTTTGTAGACCCTTTAGCGTATTTCTGCTTTGCCCATTCCAACGTGACACACTACTCTAGGAAAAGAGAATATGGTTCTATTCTTAGCATACACAAACTCTAATTATGAAAAAAAAAAACTTGGCTCTGATTTAAAAACTAATCCAGAGTTAACTATTGATAACCTTCCTTATCTATTTCAGTAGCGCGTCCTTCGTTGGCAGGAATGAGTCCATGATGGTTTTTCGCAATTTCCTCCCTGAACTGAATAATGACTGTTTCAGTTTATTGTTCCTTTACAATGCCCATTCCTTAGATTCATTAACCCAACGAATAGTTAATGCATGTCTACTATAAAGCAGGGCAGACAAGATCTCTGCCATCAATGGACTTCATCCCTATAGCTCTGGGACAGGAACACACTATATCACATCCACATATTGATTCTGTTTGTTCTGTGCTGATAGGCAATGGACACAATAAATGCTGTCCAGTCCCTCCACTGGATATTAGAACATCCGGAATCAGGTAGCAGAGTCTTTCATATTTGAACTCAGGGAATGTAAAGCAGTGGGCAGCACCTTTAGAATAAGCTGGTCATGGTGCCCTACCTCAGGTCAGACTATTTTAACACGATTGGTGTCACCTCTCCCATCCTGCTCAAAGACACCCAGTGTCAGGGTGAGAAAGCACTTGGCAATCACGAGGAAGTAAGGTGGAAAGTTCTTGTGATTAAGTGAAAATGCCCCTTCTCTGGAACATTCACCAACTTTTTAAGGTATGCATAATATATCTGTGTACCCATGACCCTTTCCATGGTAGCAGATATTTGAAAACAGTTGGCGTATTTCCCTGAGTCTTTTTCTTTTCAGTGTAAATGTGTTTACTTTCTTCAAAGCTCGCTCCAAACACATGGCACTTCAATTTTCACTTTCCTGATAAACATTTTCTGAATACATGCTTTATCTTTCCTCTTAAACACAGGAAACAAAGAACTGAACTCCCAGTCTGACCTCTGCCCCTACCACTTATGTTCTAGGCATTCTGCTTCTATTAATGAAGTCTCAATTAGCACTGGCCTTATTTATTCATTTGCTATTTATTTGTTAGTAGTTGTTCCATTCATAAAATTTTTAAAAACCATGGAAACCACCACAAAATCATTTGGCCAAAATTAAAACACACACACACACACACAAACACAAAACAGGAAGGAACTACCCAACAAAGATAGGCAATAGGAACTGAATTAAGGGTTCTAATTAGGAGAACAGAGTGAGTAGAAAAACAATATGGGAAGTGGAGAAAGGTGGAGACTGCCTACCTACCGACCTGGGAGCCTGTATTGCGCTTTCCCCAAGAGGACAATAAATGTGATTATGCACAATGCTCAAAGTATACAGAAATGATGCTCATCACTCCTTAATGATTCTAAGGGCACTTTGGAATCTTGAAGTGCCTCAGGTTCATCTTTATGAATATTTATTATCGCTGCGTCACAGTGTGCTGCCTGCAGAAGTCGCGTGAGAGGTAGTTGTGGATGTGATTATGCTGAAGCTGTGTGGGACTGCGTGCTAATAGGGACCGCTGATTCAAGAAGCCTCCATATGAAAGTGCTCACTGCAGCATTTTCTAGTTCTTTTTTATATTTGTGTACAATCATTTTATAAATTAACATTCCTAGAGAAGAGGACATTCAAATTCTATCCAGAAAAATTATTAAACAAAATCAGTAATGGGTAAGACCTTCATAGCCATTTAATATATTCTGACCTTGGTGACGGGAGTATCCAATGGAAAGGGTGGAAAAAGTCATGTGACTGATACCCAGAGCCAGTTACGCATCAACATGAGTGTCTAGCTTTACTTGGGTTGGGCTAGAAAAGTGTCTCTCAAACTTTAGAGTCCCAGTCAGCAGGTCTGCAGTTGGGCCTGGCGTCTACATTTTAATAAGTTCCAAATCACGCCCATAGTCCTTATCTTTGGGTCACACATTGGAGTGACAAGAGGTTGAAACACAGCGTTTGGAATGTCCTACCCCCTTCGCTTCTATGGCTCCAACCACTGGCCACGGATAGCTCAGGGGAAATTACGGCCACGGCGTGTTCAAGCTATGCCTTTCACGTGGAGGAACAGTCTCCCTGGGGTGTCATAAAACCACACATAAAGACATGTGTGCCTCAAGAGCTTTCTCCTCTGAGGTCCCCCTAAAGCAGATCTTCAAATAGCGTGCTTAGCCATGGGTTAAAAACAAAAACAAAAAACTTTCCTATTGCAGAATTTAAGCCTCTGATCTTGACATCTAAAATTATCTCTCTTTTTCTTGTCCCTTTTATGCATTTTTAAGCCAAATTTCACTTAGTACACATTTGATTTTGACATAAACTCAGGCAAAATACATATTTTTGTTTCTAAATTGTGGTCAAAACTAACTTTTAGTTTCTGCAAGGAAGACAGAGTAACTTGAAAATGCCAAATAAAACTGGTAACTTTCAAAAATCATTAAATTAGCCAATATTTGTATGCTAACAGCTATTATAAAACTTTTGTAAAATAGTTGATTCCTCTAAGTAGACTAGGCATTCCATCTGCAATTATACTTATACTGTTCATTTGCATGGATAATTTGTTTTGATTAAAAAGATGTAAAATTCTAAGTGAATTCTAAATGAGTTGAATTTAAAGTAGGGGGTTTTCATAAAGTACACAGTAAATATTTAAGCCAAATAAGAAACAGTCTCTTTGGGTTTAGTTGGGTGATTACTGTAATATTTTGCTTTTGTTTTAATTCAATCATTTAAAAATATAGATTCCATTCTGTTTTAAGTAGATTGTAGTGTAGGTTGTATGAAGAAATTATGTACTCATGTTATAATGTAAAGCTGTGGGCAGCACCTTTAGAATAAGCTGGTCATGGTGCCCTACTTATTTGAGTTCATTTCTGTATTCAGCAAATATGGTTCATTTCAGCTCTTTTTGGTTTGGTTCCATATTATATAGTTTATACAATAATCATCTTAAAAACTCACCTCGCATTTCAAAATATTTTTTAAATTCAAAACAATTTTAGAACTCATAACCTGATGGCTCAGATATGCCCACACATGTGCACACACACAGCATGCACAGCATTCTCTGTTACTGCCCTGTGTTCCTCTGCCCTCTTCTGGTAGCAAGTGAGACCTCTCTTTGCTCATTTTAAACTTACCTCCAGTTAACTCTTTTTTCCTCTCGCAGAATTGTAGTTCAAAATACTTTATGAAGCAACTGGACAGGTCATTAAGAGTTGTCTTAGCATGTCCAAAGGCTTCTAAAATGCACATGACCTATAGGAAAAGAGGATCATTTATTGAACTCAGTTTTTTTTGTTTGTTTGTTTTTGTTTTTACATAAAACTAGAGAATAATAGTAAGGATATGGAAAATATTCTATTACCTAAGAGATTCCCTATTGTTCATATAACCCCTTGTTGGATGTTTAAAGTCTCTCTCCTACAGCAAACTACAGTAGTGTCCTTATGCGTGGTTTCACTTTTCCAGTTTCAGTTACCTGGGGTCAACCATGGCTCAAAAATATTAAATGGAGCCCGGCCAGTGTGGCTCAGCGGTTGAGCATCAACCAGTGCACTAAGAGGTCGCTGGTTGGATTCCTGCTCAGGGCACGTGCTGGGTTGCGGGCTCAATCCCGAGTAGGGGGCAGCAGGAGGCAGCCCTCTCACATCGATGTTTCTTCCTCTCGCCTCCCTTCCTCTCTCTCTAAAATCCATAAAAAACATATTTAAAATATATATTCAATAGAAAATTCCAGCAGTAAGTAATTCATGTTTCAAATTACACACTGTCCATCATGTGTAACGTGACGAAATTTTGTGTCAGTCACCTCACTCCATTCCACCAGAAAGTGAATCATCCCTTTTCTAGTGTATCCACGCTACATGTGCTACATGCCTGTTAGGGACTTGTAGCCATCTTGGTTATCATATCAACTGTGGGAGCATTAAAGTGCTTGTGTCCAGTAACCCTTATTTTACTTAACAATGCCACATTCACATAACTTCTATTAAGATGTAATGTTATAATTGTTTATTTTGTCATTGTTGTTAATCTTTTATTGTGCCTAATTTATAAATTAAACTTTAACACAAGTGTGTACCAGGTATGTATAGAAAATGTACACATTGATAAGATGTGTGAATCAAAAATAATATATATGCACGCTGTTGTGGCTTTGGAGGGAAGAAATTAAAGTTACAAGAAGTGATAGAACATATTTAAAAAATAATGAATGCACTTAAATACTGGATTATAACCTTCTTTTAACTTTTACTTAATTTACACTCTTTTCAACACCAAACCCCTACATTATGCTCCCTTCACCCTGTTATTGCTTCAAACCAGCCATTCTCTCCCACATAAACGAGAATAAGAATTCTAGATGAAGCTGTGTGCCCAGCATTTCTTATTCCCATGTGTTCTCTTTTAGAATGAGGAATTTGAGGCTTTAAAATTCTGTTAATAAAGCTCCTCAGATCAACCTGGCATCTGAAATCCATTCTTGATCTGTTTCTTTAAACACTGACTGTAGGACAAACACAATTTATTCTCATAATTTATTGTGCTTGTGATAATGATTATGACCAAGAAATTCTCCAAACAGCATGAAAACATGAAGTTGTTTTTCAAGATAAAAATAATATTAAATACAGTTCCTGCATCAGCCACAAGAGGGAGCACAATAACACCTCATCTTAATTTCAGGTAACAATATTTTTGAGAATTTTAATCAAAATTTTTTTAAAAAGAAACTTTGCTTCTATTTTTTAATTTTCTGGATACTGCTAGACCAAGTCATTCACTTCGCCTGGAAGTACTTTATGTTTTGAAAGGTTATGAAAAACACTTTGATGTTAATCAAGTGTTGAGTTGTGATAATAATGAAATATATAAAATATCTGTTTTAGAAGTTTGATTTTTTGAATAGAAACATATACTAAATCTTTACCAAAACTCTATTATTTAAGTCTCTTTATAATAAACTAATTTTAAAAATCAAATAAATTATAGTAGTTATGGCAGAAATGTTTTCTGAAAAATAACTATAGTTTTTATGAAGTTCCTATTTTTGCTTCTTTTACAATAGTTTAACATTACATAAATACATAGTGAAATTCATAATGCAATTATATCACTGTTTTTACCTTTTTAAGATCTTTATTGTTGAAATTATTACATATGTCCTCCTTTCCCCCATTAACCTCTCCCAGCCCACTATATCACAGATTAAACATTTATATTATTACATTAAACTGTTTAAAATTCACTAAAAGGATTAGAATGTTTTAGAATATTTAATAACTTTTGATGTATCAGATAACAAACTGAATATTATTATATAAAAAAGTACATAAAAGATAAATAATGACGTGCCCAAATAGGAAGTATAGGGTAATTGTTAAATGTATGTGCTTCGTAATGAAAAGTAGCTCCCCTCATATTCCTGTTCTGCTAATGACAAATTATATCCCATAGAGCAAATTTCCTAAATCTCTCGAACCTCATTTTACTTTATTCTAACACAGGGATAACTCCTTTGGTGGTTATAAGTGTATAAAGCCCTCAGATTGGTGCTTGGCACACATTTAGCATTCAGCAAATAACAAAGATTAATTTTATTTTTTTTAACAATAATAGAAATGTAGATATATAACTTCACATATAAATATATGTATGCATTTATGTATATAAAGTTATATATGGATATATGTAAAGTTTTATATATACATACAGGAATATACATGTATGTGTGGATATATGTATATGTGTATACACATATTTTCCTTAACTCCTCACAACTAGTGTGTCTATTTCACAGAAAAGAAAATTGAGAAATTACATAAGTTTCCCAAAGTTCAGAACTTTTAAATAGTGGAGCTGAGATTTCAATACAATCTCTTTGTGGAATTAATGTGTTCAATCACTGCTTCATAGGGCTATTACTGCTAGAATAACAGTAAACAGTACATACAAAGCATAAAACTAAAACCATTAAACAAAATATGCTATAAATACTCACATGGCATTCTTTCATTATGTATTCTAAATTTGAAATAACCAGTGGTTTTAATATAAAATTAGCCATTTGGCCAATAGGTGGCACTAGACAAATGTGTTAAGAGAAATACTAGGGAAAAAAAGATTCCACCATTCAACTTGCCTTTGAGACAAAATAATGAGTATCGCACAGTAATAAAATTTTAAATTAAAAAACGTAGACAAAGGGAAGTATATATTTCTTCAGTACTTACTGACTCATTTTATTAGCATGATTTTTTACTATTTACATGGTATAGTATTATCTTCCCATAAAAATTTTAATAATTATGCCATTAAAAGTTATGCACTATTATCATGGTAGCAGTTAACCTACTGTGTTTTCTAAAAGTAAAAAAATCTGTGCCCCCCTCAGTACAAAATAATGGCTTAATCAATTTGACCCTATAATTCTGCTCTGTAAAAGCAGTCACTCAATAAATGTTTCAATCATTTGACTGAAATGTAATGCTTCTTAAAGTTGAAACTCTGTTGTTCCAGAATTACTGAAAAGTTTCAGGCAGTTTTCACTCCCCCTTTCCCCCAAAAAGCATGACTTTTAGATTCCAACAAGCCATGGGAAATGCCCTGCTTCCATAGTATAAAACTGAAACACGGGGGTTATAAGCAACAGCCTTCTAAAGTGAGCTTATCTGTTTTAAAATTATACAGGGAGACAAAAGCAACAATGGTGACAGGATTCCAACCCACCTGCCCACTGTCTAAAGCACAGTCAGAAGCCCATGGGAGAGGCAGAACATAAACCTAAGCAGACTTTCAAGATGGGGCCACTGAGTGTTAGGCTAAAATCCAGAAATATCACAGCTGTGTATCCCTAAACAGTACATGTGGTGTTTACCTAAAGTGACTAAAATCACCTCTGGAGCTCAATGCTTGCCCCTCCGTCACCTTCCATAGAGCAAGTGAATCTATCTTCCTCTCTGCACCCCCTTCATGGAGAGTACTATTTACCATGACAGCATGAAACTTACAAATGGCCAGCATCCTGTTCTACACACACACACACACACACACACACACACACTCCATATTATAATCTTTAATTTTCAAAACCTTAATTAAGCCTTTGATGTAAACCACAAGGAAAAGGTTCTCCATTCCTCAGCCTCCACACAATTCTCTGCGGAAGACAGTCCTAATGTGTCTTTCCTTAAACGTCCCCACCACTCTTTCACTATGTATCTGGTAACTGCTGATAAGAATAACCTTCAAAGACTGTTTTTGTTTCACACTATGCTAAGAAGCAGGGCTAAAGCATTCAGGCTAGACTCGCCCAGTGTTTCCTAATGGAAGAAGACACCATGTGTATGTCAGTTGCACACAACCCTCGTGGCAGCCTCATGCCCCATGTCTGCTGGTGTGGTACCTCAGAGGGATGCCTCACCATCTAATCTGGATGGACTGGCTCCCTAATTCAGCCCACTTGCTTCTCTCTTTTCAGAGCCATCCAATGCATCTCATTCTGTACTGAGCATCAAGCTTTCTACTAAATTGCTCCATATTTCAAGGATGTTCTTTTCTACTCATCTCCTTAATCAGATTTTCCTTTCATGTAGCTCATCACTTGAATGTATGTAATTTCACTGAACTCCTGTGATGTTATAAAGATTTACAGTTGATTCATAAATGTAGCCAATGCTTGCATGAGATTTCCAGATATACACTTGGACATTGTGCAAAAAAATGTGCTAATGTTTTATATACTGAATAATATTCATGCAGATAATAATTTAAAGGAAGAGCAAAAAGAAGCATAATGGACATGAACTTTAAGCCATACTCAAACCTAGGAAATATTATTTGATGAGATTAGAAATCACTTATCTATGACATCTTCAATTTGCCACGATAAATGAATAAAACAAAACAAAAATGAATTAGAAATCGTCTTAGTTAAAATGTGCATTGATGGTATAATATTGATTCCAAGATTCTAATTAATTTTGGAAGAGTTAGATCTATCTTGTCCAAAGATATTCAACTTGGAATGTATTCACTTAAGCAAAAAGCAAAGCCAATTTGCATAAAGTAATCTAGAATGCATTTTAGAAATTACATAGCCTGCTCTTTCTCAAAGGATCATTTTAATAAATGATTGCTTAAGTCTATAATTTACAGTGGAGACTATTGTTTCTTGTCATGATAATTAAGCCAATGGATCCTGCTATTCTATTAGTTAACCCAAGTCTATTTTACAACTGTGTTGTTTTATAAATTCTCTAATCCTTAACTGTCAGTAGTCAGCATATTGCAATATATGAATAAAAAAGATAATTTATGCTCTTCCCTGAAATGTTAAATTATTTTGAGCTGTGCTGTAGAATTATGCAGGTGCTCAATTTATAGACTGAGCTTAATAAATGGCTATGAAGTAAAGTTTTTAATGAACATGTGATACTATGGATGCACTGCAGTATTTATTTATTATATATTCTTCATAATGAGAAAAATCTCCAGGATCAGGCATATGCTTGGGAATCCATAAAAGCACATTTAACTTTTGAAGGACTTCTTATTCAAAAGTAGAAAATATAAGGAAATAACATTAATCTACCAATTAAATGTAAGTTCCTCTTATTTTTAAATGAGGAATCCAATACTAAATCTCCAGAATATTCCCAGGTAAACACTACATGGCAGAAATAACTCTGCCCTGCAGCACGAGGTAAAGGGGCAAGTGAAAGCAAACCAAACACAAACAGCACAATACTCATTGCGAAATACATTTCTAGATTTTCAATGTGTGAACCTTTACATGGCACTGTTTCAGGGAATGGCCTAAGTCGTGACTGCTTTTATTCCAATGTAATCGGACACTTTCAAATATACAATCGTTGAATTAAATTCAGGTCTCATCCTGCAAGGTGCTGGAGGTGAAGCCTGTGCGGGGGAGATTCTGGAGGAGCAAGCTGTGCAAACTTGAGACTGAATTATTATACTTGCATCACCTCACTTAGAAATACGCTCCAAGAATGTGTGTACTGCTACAGCATAGCCTATGATTAGTATCAAGTGTTTTTGTTTTTTCCTTCAAATGCAAGCAAATGTTTATTTAGAAAGTTGCAGAGGTAGAAGTGGGCCAAATGGGCTCTGTGAGCTCAGAAAGCAAGTTATAGAGGCAAAAGAATGGCCCTTGGAGTTTAGGAGGAAGAAAGCAAAAAGACACCCCTAAAGGAAGAAGTGGTGTGTGTGTGTGTGTGTGTGTGTGTGTGTGTGTGTGTGTGTGACATAATCTTTGGCATATAAAATTAATGTGTTTTTGGCCTGGGGTTGAAGATTTACTTTCTACTTATCAATGCCCGTAAGGTTTCTTGTTGTCAATTCTCTTACACACATTGAAACTTTATTATCAATTTTCATTCATCGCCCACAAGTTTGCTCATCGGGTCAACCCTGCCAAAGGCATCTGCACATTGAAGGGGCACTTTCTCTGTGAACAACAACCGCTAGCTAAATTACATGTTTTCAGTCCAACTGTTCTGAGCAAATATGAAGAGAGTATGTTTGAAACATTTTAAAATATATGAAAAAATAAAAGTTCACTTGAACAATATTTACTTATACCAAGCCTCAAACTTTTCTTTTTCTTTATTTCCACAAATTTTGTCCCACGTATGGTCAAACGCATAGTGTATTATGGTGTCACCCTGTATTTTTAAACGGCATTTTTCTTGGCACAACATATTTTCCAAGCCAAATAACTCACGTGTTTGAATTTGGAATCAAAGATAGGCCGGTTGGTGCCCGACCTACAGGTTAGGTGCCTCATTATTTGTTTGCTGGCTTCGGTCTTTCCAGACCCTCTTTCCCCACTAAAAGAAAACAGAGACAAAACACAAGTTTACTGTTTTAGGAAACTGTAGTAAAAAATTAATAACCACAGATAATTCTCAGGCATGATGACAGTAGGGAACAACCTAATGAGTTTGTGGTGTCCTTTTACTCTTTAATTCGATTCATCCATTCAAATCATAGTGAATGTCTCCTATGTCAGACACACTATGGGGTCCAGATGCGGGACTACAAATGAATAGGGTGCAACCTCTGCCACCCCATACCTTACAGTGGACGAACATGTAACATAGGCGAGTTACAGGAGGAAGGTGGAGGTGGAAAGAGACACCATCAACTGGTCCTCAGCTTTGTCAATGACAGTGGTGAGGTGAAGCCAGGTGATAGCCCTCTGCCCTGGAGGTGCAGGCATCCTAGTCCTAGAGTCACACGGCCTGACCTTGTGAAATCTTCCTGCGCCTTCCAGACAAGACATTACATCTTCCATCTTTCTGAGCTTTCCTTCTCTTTTCTTCTGAATGAACATAAAGTGTGCAGCTGCTAAAACCAAGTTGCTAAGATAACAGAGGTGAGCAAAGCGCTGGCCCTCAGTAGACCCTAACATAGCCCATTTTCTCTGGAGGTTGCTGTCAGTTTGGACAGCCCATGTTTCCCACTGTCCTTCAACCGAGGAACAAGCACTGACCAACTTGTTATTTTCAATGAAATTTCCCAGGCATACCTCATACCTTACCTAATTCCTATAAATAATTACTGTATTATACTCCTGAAATTAGACAATTCAGTATTAAAATTCTAATATAATAATGACCATACCAAAGTGGTCTGATATAAAATGAAGTTTTTAGTACATACAGATAGAGTACTTTTGTCTCTTAGTCTTTTATCTCTGAGTCAAAAAATTAAATATATACACACATATATATATATACACACACACACACACATATATATAGCTCTTTACTAGTGTTTTATCAGATTTTTCCCTTGAACTTTTGTTCTAATGAATTTGATTAAAGGGGGTGTGCCAGAAAAGAAGCTGAACTTTAATTATTTTACTCAGGTCTCAGGTTGTTAACAAATGCTTCTCCCCTTATCCATGCTGCCTGCAAACATTTTCACCACTTTTAGAACCACCACCCCCACATCCTCAGCAGAGCAGGGGGGACAGTGACCTGCACAGGACAAGCAGCTCCTTTTCTGGGTTCAAGGACCTTTTCCTTTAACCTTCTAATTTCAGAGAAGAAATAATCTAGACCTTTCACGGTGGAAATTTAATTTCTACAATTATATTTATCGTTACTAAAATTCTATTTCCCAGCAAAATGATTATGTTTCAAGAATCTCGTTTTTTAAATAAAGATTTTGCTCGCATTCACTCAGGAATAAATCTTGAAAATGCCATTTTCCTTTTTTAAATATTGCTCATTCTTTCAAATGAAAGTCACTACTGACCTACTATGTGCCAGAGGCTTCAGAGGTAAAGAGGTGAAAACACTGCTTCCTGTGCTAGCTACCCAGGATACTCTAATGACACATAACTAAATGAAACACAGTGGGCAATGCACCCAAGAGTGAAGGAGCAAGTATATCTAGGGAAGACGTCTGGATGAGGCAGAAGTTGAGCTGATTCTTGGAGAAGGAGGAGCATAGAAGGGAGCATTTATTTAGCATTAATATTCAATAAATACTCCCCGAGCTTCTGTTAAGCAAACTGAAATAGATGGTGAGTGCAGAGTGGTGAAGGGGCAGAAACAGCCTGTGGATATGGACACCTGGCGGCCTGTGAGGGTATGGGGCTGACCTAGTGGTCATTGAGTCCCCTCTCTGCTCCCAGGGTTGCACTCCCTCTATTGCCAGACAAGGAGCAAGGAAGGTGAGAGCTAAAATTACACATATTTTAACTCTCTCATAAAATCTAAGAATAGACACATTTCATTTAAACTGAGTTAAATACAAGGAAATTTTTTTAAAAAGAGAGAAATGGGTTAGGATAGGCTTGGCTCCATAGGTGATCACGTTAAAACTAAAATTTCTAGTTCAACGTCTTCCAGAAATATTTTTTATCTCAAAATAAAAGTCTATGGTTACACTGGAAGTTGACCAGATATTTGGGGTTGTGCTAATCAGGGCCCACAATAATGCTTAACCTTATCTGAACAGCCTTGTCTGCTAAATCTGTACATGACAGAGGCAGACCCTGTACTGCTTATGCCAAAGCTACTTGTGTGTACAGCAAATAGCATTAATTTAGATTTGCTCAGCATATGGCTAGGATAGTGGCTATTTGTCACAGATGTTCAAACAATTAATTAAAATCCTCTCACAAGGCCTTTGGGAAGTCAAAGGGAAGGCAGATCATGGTGGACTCTGGACCCTCAAATATAGCCCAGGAAAAATACCTGAGAATTACTAAAAACTTTTCCTCAAGATAAAACCTAGTATGCCACTGGGGCCTATATTACCAACAAAATGACAAATAAGATTAAAATTTGGAAATAACATTTCCCTGGCCTCACACTAAGTTACAGAATTCCTATTCTAGGATTACTTAGGTTTTGATCCCAAATCTTAAAAATTGTCTGTTGCATATGCTAGTTATGGGACATAATAGACACCAAATAAGGAAACTTTATAAGCAGCGTGTTTAGTTCAATTTTAAATGTATTAATTTTAATGTATTACTCTAAATGTAGAAAGTTTTTTATATTAGTCAAGACAATCAAGGAGGTGGAGAAGCTATATAAAACACTAATCTTGAAAGAAGACAGAATGACTATACAAATAATTCCTTGTGGTCGCAGATTTGTTCTTCAATTCTGGATACCAGGATGAAGTGATACTCTTGAAACTTAATAAAGAAATCTTTTTTTCAGAGTAGGTGGTTTATACATCACCATTTATTAATTCACATTGTTGGGATCATATCCCCAATTCACTATTTACCTATTTTAATATGCTAGGCTAATTAGTTAACCCTTCTAATACTTAGTCACCTGATATAAAAAATGGTGATAATAACAATACCTATCAATAAGGTTGCTAATGTGATGAATATGATAATACATAGAAAGCATCTAGCACTTATTAATTTCCCAATACCTATTACTTGTTATTATTGTTTTTTTTGTTGTTTTTTTATTAATATATTTTATTGATTTTTCAGAGAGGAAGGAAGAGGGATAGAGAGTTAGAAACATCGACGAGAGAGAAACATCGATCAGCTGCCTCTTGCACACCCCCCACTGGGGATGTGCCCACAACCAAGGTACATGCCCTTGACTGGAATCGAACCCGGGACCCTTCAGTCCACAGGCCAACGCACTATCCACTGAGCCAAACCAGCTAGGGCTACTTGTTATTATTGTTAACACTGCTAAACATTCCTCGTAATCTCATAATTTTTTTAAAAGTGTTTCCTTTTTGTCACAGTAAGACCAGAAAACACAATAGATAAGGCAAATAAACATAGAGTTGCTTGATTCAAGAATGGAGGGGGCCACCCTTCAGTGCCTCCCTTACCCAGGGACATTTTGGAACAAGTGTGAAAACAACTACTTACTTATATACTGTTTTGCAAATGAGAACACTAATGTTTGCAAGCCATCAATCTGAACCCCCATGACACTTTTTTATCAAGTTGATCATGTGAAAGTATATAAATGATGCTTATTTAAACATTTAAATTGTCTCTGGGTTCTCCCCATCTTTCCTTCTTTACATGCCTTCGTTTCACTTTGGCTGCAGCTGTGCAATGGTTTATTCACACGGTCAGTTTTCAACCAACACCATGGGTCAGAACTCAGGCAAAGCCATGAGTATTTACGGAAACCCCTCCTTTAGAGGTTTCTCCTAATGTAAAACATGTTTCCCAATGCAGATCTTATGTGATGCCTAAATATTTATATATATATATATATATATATATATATTTTTTTTTTTTTTTAATGACTTTTTTAGAGAGAGGAAAGAAGAGGGATAGAGACTTAGAAACATCGATGAGTGAGAAACATCCATCAGCTGCCTCCTGCACACTCCCTACTGGGGATGTGCCCGCAACCAAGGTACATGCCCTTGACCGGAATTGAACCTGGGACCCTTCAGTCTGCAGGCCGACGCTCTATCCACTGAGCCAAACCGGCTAGGGCCCTAAATATTTCTTTAATCTTATATCAATACATAATCACATTTCACCTCTAACTCTGTGGGAATATTTTTTTTTTTTTTTTTTGGTGTGAAGAATTTTTGCTCCAATATAAATCCTCCTCCTGAGCAGTGATCTTCACATTTATGGGCTAATGTTACCATTACATTTCAATAAAAAATACTTTGCAGTGTATAATTTCGGTGAAATATGAGCAAAGGTAAATACCTAGAAGCAGGTGGGAAAAGCCACATTTGCAAGCTAATAATTTTTATTTTGTTTTTTGGGCAGCACCACATTTTGGAGAACTGTGGTACAGGTTCACTGATAGCAGATGCTTTTCTCCCCCCATGTGTTCTAAGGTTTGAAAGCAAAAGCACTCTGGTTTGAGGTTGTAAATGTTCAAAATAAACTGAGTTGCAGGTTAAGTTTGCTGATATTGATTCAGCCACACTGGGGGCTATTTCCAACAACAGAGACATTTCTCCTTTGTAAGGAATCAACGATATTCTGGACTGCAACCTGCCCAGAAGTAAACAGATGTAAACCATCATCAATGAAGACATTTTTCCAGCCGAGGCCCGGGGATGGGGTGCAGCATGGGTTTACCTGAGAATGAAGCACTGGGGCCGCTGCTCCTGGATCAGCTGGTGCAAGGCCCGCTCCGCACAGGAGAAAAGGTGGGGTGGCAGCGAGGAGCAGGGCTGCCCCGTGCTGCGCCGGTACAGCTGGGAGACCTGGAAAACAGTGCAGCACAGACAGCCATCTCTGTAAAAAGGCTTCAGGACACTGTACCGCATGACTCAGCTGACTTCGTTCCAAAACATGAAAGTGGATTTATCTCGGATTTTGAATCCCATTTGTAACTACAAAGCATTTGTCAAATTATGTTCTTCTCAGCACATTGGAAGCATTCATAATGATAAAATGGAGACATATTTGATCCTTCATAACTTGGTTCACAGGCTTTAAATTATCCAGCTGTCTTTCAAAAGAGCAACTCACAAAAATCCTGTTTAATAGGTAAATAAGAAGTGAATGGAAACTGTGATAATTTCCATCAAATACAATTTCTCTGCATCATCTAATTTCAGTCGCATAAGATAGAAAGGATTTTTAATTTGAATAGAAGGCAGTTCCCACTGAAACACATATGAATTTATAAATTTCTCAGAAAAACAAATTTTTAATTAACTTAATTTCAGTGACAGTGATTTATGATACTTGCCATGGTGATTCAGTGCCAGTATTTTTATGATTTTTGAGTTGCTAATGAATCCACTTACATGTGAATAAAAATGAAATGATAGAATGACTTGTGAGGCATGAAAAACTATCAGGCAAAAAAAATTTATTTTATAAAATAAGTGGCCTGTTTCTTCAAAGATGTCAAGATTGGGAAGTTCAACAGAAAACTGAAGAACTGCTCCAGACTGAAGTTTCGGGAGCCCGGAGGGTCCATCCCTGCACCCTGTATGGTGGCCTGGACTGTGGACTATCTGCGCATTACTGGACAATGGCAAAGGCTCCCAGGAGGCTTCTTGATCAGGCGAGGACAGTACCTCTGTAGAAATTCCCTATTTTTGATGGTTGTATGGAGGGTAGATAAGAAAATGCCTTTGTTTGCAGAAAACACACAGTACATGCCTTCAACCTTGATACAACCACATGCCAGCAACTTATTTGAAAATGGTTGAGGAAAACGTTGTTAATACTATTTGTCTGTAAGTTTTCCACTAGTGTAACACCATTTAAAATTATAGGGGAAAAGAGTGTTTGACAGTAGAATAAATAATCTACAGTTATAAGACAATTAGAATCTCACAAATATCATGTTAAGTGGAATCTATCAGGTACGTGAGAGAATAAACTGTACGATCCATTTACATCAAGTACAAAAGCGGGTAAAAGTAATCTAGGCTGTTAGTGGTCAGGTCAGGGGGACCTTGGGCAATGTGTTAGCAGTGATGCGAAAGGAGCAAGAGTGAGGCTTCTGGAGTGCTGGTCACGTTTGCATCAGAGAGCTCAGGAACACTGATTAGTCTGTACACTCAGAAGTGAGCACTTTCCCATATGCATTATATCTCAACAAAAATTTCAAAAAACTAAAATCATGAAACACTGTGGTTCTGGCCCAGATGCTACAGAAAGAGCCCTGGAACACACACTACAGAACTAACTCAAGACACACATGCATGGGGAATTGGTACATGACTTATCAGTACAGTAAACAGTAGTGCTGAGAAAACTGACCATGTATTTGTAACAGAAACAAACAATTCTGTATATTGCCATGTGTAAAAATAAATCCCAGGTGAATCTAAGTCACAAATATGAACAGCAGAGCTTATATAATCTACTTTTAAAATTTGTATTTGATTGATTTTAAAGAGAGATAGAGGAAGAAAGGGAGAGAGAGAGGAACATCCATTTGTTGTTCCACTTATTTATGTATTCATTGGTTGATTTTTGTATGTGCCCTAACTGGGGATCAAATCACAACCTTGGTGTATTGGAATGATGCTTTAACCAACTGAGCAATGTAGCCAGAGCAAAAATTAAATAATTTAGGCAAGTAAATAGAATAGTGCTATCATGATTTGGGTAAGAAAATGAGGGTCACAAACAAATTATAATGGTAATGATGGGTCAATCTCACAACATTGCATTTAATAACTCCTGTGAAAACACAAACACTATAATACTAAAATAAAAAGTCCAGGCAAAGCCAGAGAAGAGAATGACCTGTGCAAATAATCAAATATCAGTATTTTCCAAATGATTCTTAGAAATCAATGAGAAACCTGAAAATGAAAGAAAAAAAATAGGCAAAGAATATAAATGAAAAAAATGGCCAATAAATATGAGAAAAGATGCAGAAACTCTGGTAAGCAGACAGTGCCATTTCAAATAATAAGGCAATATATTACACATAAAATATGGGCAAGTTTATTACAGATAGTTAATAATGGTAATAATGGCTTACACTTGCTAAGGGCTTGCTGCTGTTCTCAACGCTTTATACTCACTCTTTTATCCATTCCTCCCAGAAACCTAGGACTTGGGTATGAGCATCATCTTCTTTTTATAGATATAGAAACTGATGCAAAGTTTTAGTGGTCCTAGGTCACATGGCTAGTTAGTGGTGGAGGTTGATTTCCTGTCAACCATGCAATTTCCTGTCCTTTAGGGAAGTTGAATATATTTTATCTTTGTAATCTCAACTTGGCTGTTTTCTTAGCTTGGTATTATAATATATTACATGTTTTCTGAACATAGTATTCACTCTATCATATCAGTTGTAACAGTGGGAGCGGCTAATGTTGGTGATATTCATCATTTACCGTTATTTCAACTGCAGGCTGACCTTATTAGCTGCTTCCAAGGATTTATTAGAGTCCGCAGCTCTTCTTTATTTATTTCAACAGAATACAGTTCGACTTCACTGTATTTTATGTCTAAGTGAAGGTCTAAAAGTTGAGTTTGTAATGTAGCAATCTTGTCATAAGAAAGTGTAAGCTTTAAGGCCAATCAAAATCCTAGAACTATGCAGAAGACATGTCAACTGTTTCTTCTAACAGAGCCTGATTAATTTCATCTTTTCTACTTTTCAAGTATTTCATGATAGCATCTTGATTAAATGAATTTGACTGATTCAATTGTTGAGATAACTCTTCATCAGATAAATTTTTACCAACTACAGCTTTGAAAAATTTGGTAATATATTCCAGAACATATATAATATATTCCATTCTGTGGAATCCCAAACACTCTGATAATCCTGGTAGTCAGGATAAATTCAGCCACAAATGCCATCAATTATTTTGTGCAGAAGCTGTGGGCCCAGCCTGGCTGGAAGCTTCTGTAGCCACCACCAATATGACTGTGTTTAATACAATAAAATACTATAGGACATTTAGAATAAACTAACTAGACCTATACCTTTTATATACATATATACGTGTGTGTGTGTGTGTGTGTGTGTGTGTGTGTGTGTGTGTGTGTATGTGTATTGATTTCAGAGAGGAAGGGAGAGAGATAGATAGAAACGTCGATTATGAGAATCACTGATTGGCTGTCTCCTGCATGCCCCCTACTGGGGGGGATTGAGCCCACAACCTGAGCATGTGCCCTCGGCCAGAATTGAACCCAGGACCCTTCAGTACACAGGTCGATGCTCTATACACTGAGCCAAACCAGCTAGGGCTAGACCTACACCTTTTAATGTGAAAAAAATATTTAAAAGCAGAATGATTCATAAATATTTTAAAAGGATATAGCTAATATGTCTTCTGATGAATGTAAATAGAAAATAATGGAATATGCATTTTTATTGCATATGTATAGTGAATATACAAAAGATTAGATGAGAGTATAATAATTACAGGGCAGTGGTTATGATTGCTTATAAAAGGAATACGCTGAGGTGGAACTTAGTTCATAGTACACTTTGTCATCTGAACTAAGACACCAAGTCATTAAAGCATATCTATTTTCTGTACTACTGAGAAAATAAATGTTATACTTAAACTAGAAAACAGTGTCTTCTTGTCACATCTTTAAAGTTGCATCTTTCTCCAGGAGTGTATGTGAAGCAATGCATTTTTATTTAAAAGGTTTTTAAAAGAAATGAGGTCCACATGGTGGTGTACATACAATTGTCTATTGTATTATACTTGAACTTATTGTGTTCTGATGCATTCCTAAATTTAAAAGGAACATGAAAATGATTTGAATGATAGTATAATCCCTAACCTCACTAGGAAGTTATGGCTTCATTTTCTTTTAAGAAAATTTCTGTTTTGAAAAGTTGCAACAGCTCTCTCTCTTCTCCCCAAGTCCAACACAAACCTTAATCCAATTTTGACAAAATACTTTCAAACTAACCTGTTTGGAAATCCTGCTGAGAATTTCATTAGATGCTATAAACAACAGCGAGACACGGAGACACAGGAGCATATATGAAAGTGCTGGTACGAAGAATGCATTCACATTCCTACTCTGCTTCTTCACACCTGTTTGGGATTCCCTCTTCTCCTTAGGCTACGTGTTACTAGAAATTAGATGTGGTAAAGGATCCCAAGTGTCTAAATAAATTTTTTTCATGATAGCCAAACTAGTAACCTTTCTCAGTCCCCTTTTCTTGCAAATCTCCTTTTTATGCAATTTTAGAGTTTTTATTGTAGAATAGTCCATTGCTCCCACCTGATAATACTTTGCTTGATGCTAATTATATGCTTTATAAATAATATATACGTGACACCCCTTTTTATTTAGTTATTTCTATCAAACCTGGAAGATTTTCACTTAAATAAGTTCTAGTTTTTCTGAGTGGCAACAAGCCATCTAACTGTATATTGGTTACCATGATCAGTAAGAATATTATCACTCATTCTCATTCGGTCAAGCAGATATCAGCAGGGTAAGACGCTGCCGTTCCCACAGGCTGCCTCTCTCCACTGCACCTTACTATCTCCCCGTCTGTACCATTTTGGAACAAGAGGATTCTGGTCAGTGGACATTTTATGTGCTCTTTTTTATCTTATGGATGAGCTGACATTACATCGTCTTCATTTGTGATTATTCTAGTCCTTGCTGGACTCTCTTTCCAATGAACAAGGCCCTTCTTTATGGATCAATTTCCCTCCTGTTTTCCACTGTGCATGATGCCTCTGAATAAACTGCCAGGAGATGGCAGATTCTGCCACATTCTGATTTCTGAAGCCAATCATGCGGTTCCATACCTTCTGAGCGGGCCATTCACAGGCCCTGAGTGTCAGGATCCTGGTAACCAATGGAAGCCCCCATGCCAATAGCTTGAGTTAGCATAGACTGTTATGCTAGTTTCACACTATAGCATGATTATGTCACTCTACTTGCCTGATTAGATTTTCTGTTTGTTACTTATATACCTATATATAGGAAAAATGTTTTGTTCAAAGGACTGCATGTTATTAAATCTATATGCCTCTGGACTCAGCACCTTGTCTCAGAGTAGTCTAGCATGTATTTGCAATGGGGTCACATAACCTGGATGTAAATTCTGTCTCTGCCACTCATGAGAAAACTTTAGAAAGCATATTTAATCTCTTTAAGTATCAGTTTATTCATCTGCAAAGTGGAAAGGATTATTCTTACACTGATTGGGTTGCCTTTTGACGAAATGTGATAATGTATGTAAAGCCCTTTGTAGCAGGCCTACCATGTAATAACAAACCTTAAACAATGCCGCCTCCTGGCATTCTTTCCCAGACCTGCTACTCCATAGCTAAAAAACCCTGCTCAGCCACTCTAGCTACTTGCCAAACCCAACATTTCTGCAATGGGAATATCAGGAGGCCAGCAGCAAACAGAATCTAAAATTAAGTGAAGTCCTAACCTTGCATCCCATATAAGATGCCATATTACATATCGGGAAAGCTTAATCTCACTGACACTTAGAGGATGACAAAAGACTGCATAGTCAAAAATATAATCTTGAAAAAATTATCCCCAGGTCTTTTATTCTGAATGGTATCACCATTTTGCATGTTGAGATTTCAAGGTGATGCATCCTTGGTTTGTGGACTCCATAGGAAAAGTAATAATGAGAAATATCCAAGAAAGGTGTCTAAAATCGATGTGTGGGAGTCCAATGAATATTCACTGCTCAAGGATTTGTCCCCATGACATTCACATGTTCATTGGTTTTCTGATTACTATCTGATTACTAATTTTACCAATGCATTTGACCTAGTTCTTTAGTTGCCACTAAAGATTGTTGCCTGCCCCTCTCTCTCCCCTCTCCAACCTCCTTCATTTCTTACTATTTTTCTACTTTAATCTTAAACATGGTATGAATCCTAGAAATCTCACAAAATAAAATATTTATAGAAATTATTCCTAATCTTGCATGCAAAATAGAATGTCAACACTACTTCAATTTAACCTCTGAAAACTAATATATTTCCCTGAACCTGGTTTTTCCTCATGAATGCCTTTCTTTTTCTTTAATTTTCTTCATTAGCAATACCCTTATGCTCCAAGACTCACAAATTCAAAACCTGTGTCCATTGGTCTTCTCTGCTTCTACTCATTCTGTGTAAAATTACTCTTTGAATATTATTTACTGTCTTTGCAGACTCATTCAATGCCTGATCTTTTTTTCCCATTACTAGAGTCCCCATATTAGGCCCTGATAAACTTACTATTAGATTATTTCAATATCTACTAACTAGTCTTCTTGCCTAAATATCTCCTCTCCTTAAACTAATGGAAACAAACACACTTAAAATATAATTTTTCCCAATAGTTCTTTATTTTCTGAAAAATAAAATCCCAAATCTTTAATTTAAATTTATAATCTAGACTACATTTTTAATTATTCAGCTTTTTTACCTTCTTAATTTATGATATTGGTCTGTGCATTTCTCTAAATGGCCTTTATTTTTTCAACTCCATTTGCTCTAAACAGTTCTCTAAAATATAACTTCATTTCCCCTCATCACAATCTTAATCACTCTTTAAGATTTGCCCCAGTTCATTTCTTTCTGATGTAATGCCCTTCTGAACCTAAGATTTCATCCATTCTAACCTTTCAACATGTCGATGAATAGTGTGCATCTCCAATGCAGGTATTTTTCCATCCTCAGCTACAAGTGAAGTCTGTGATTATTTTTATTTATTTACTTTTTGTATCTTGCTTCTAGAATGTCTATGTAGTTAATTACAGAGACTCTTACTCAGCATCTGTAAATATCTAACATAGCATGTTCTATTTAATAGACTAAAGAAATATTTGTTGGTTTTATAATGCATTCTTGTCCCTGATTATAAGCTTGCTTTTTTTGTAAGCCTATTCAGAAAGATCTGCCTACCTTTCTATTTTCTCCTTCTCCCCTACCTCTTACGTGCTTAAAATGAGCGATGATACTTGTCTTCTGCATAAATAGGCAGCATAATAATTAACCTTTCCCTGTTGATTACGCTTCATTTAGAACTGTCTGCCTACTGGCCCCCTCAGCACCACTTCTCCCCAGTGGTTGTTAGCATCAGATCAACATTGCTTAGGGCAGCAAGCCATCTAACGGGCAGGGCTGTTTGCTGTCATGTGTTCACATCAGTCTCAAAATGAAGTTTGCCACAAGGGTGTTCTACATCCATGATTAATGACCTATTAGATAAGAAATGAATAGTATTCAAAGGCTTAATATAACACAGTTAATAGTATTGGTAACAGAATAAAAGTAAGACACAGATGATATAGATCTGGTCTTTTATTTTTCAACATGAAACACCAAAGTCATTCTCTTGGTTTGTATACTCTTTATAGATGTGATCAAAGTCAACATTTTCTTTTTACTTTTATTAAACTAATCAACACTGAAAGAAACAAAACTAAACAACATTTATGATTTAAAAGAATAAATATAAACATAAATATAAGCAATAGATACACACACAAAAATGAAACTTTCCGTTGTGTGTCCATAAAACAATGAGATTACTTAAGCATAATTCAGAACACGAGTAGCTGATTTTAAATTACAAGGTACTAATATTGCTACACAAGATACCCACTAATTCAACCTAAAAATTAAATCCTTGTTTCTACCTAATATCTATAATTTCATGGGTTATTACTTGTACACAAGGGGAGAACAAACTATTTGATTCTAATGTACATGAATTCCAAAGCATCAAGAACTGTAAAGTTTCATTATGACTTATTAAAAATTTACTGTAAACTTTATATCAGTGTATATTTTACCAAAATATACTTATTTTCCTCTTACATTCTATGTCAGAGTCAGCTGGAAGTATATGGATACACAGTATGATATCCATAATTTCTAAACAGTATTTGCCATTTAACGAAGTGTTCTGGCAAAAATCTCAATGCATTATATTCGTTTATATATTGATAAAGAAATATGTCTCTTCATGTTTCTCTTCTTCTATCTCCTAGCATGTATTTCTGAAAGAACTGCAAATGCCACATATTATTTAAAGCTACAAAACTGCCATACTATTGCGACCCAAAAACAAACCACAAAATAACAGGTTTATTCTATTACAAAATACAATATAATATGACAGATAATGTCATATTACACAATTTATATAAATTGTCCCTGAGACTTAGAATTATACCTCTAGATCCACAGAAGCATATAAATTATATATAATTGAATTATTTAAAACTCATTTTTGTCTCACCATAAGATTCTTGTTCGCTCTACAATTAAATGTGACACTATAACATAAGCCAGGAACAATACATCGATAGTTAACTTTAAATAGTATGTGTGTGTATGTGAATCTGAAAGATACATACAGAATTAAAAATAATGCAATTTTAACCAAGCTGAGATATTTGAAGGCAAATGATCTTCTGACACCAATAAAATAGAAATGGCCTATTTTATTGTAGCTATAATAAAGTAGTTGGAAACAGACTAATGATCTTGCCATGAACAACTATAAAAGCTGGATAAAAATACAAATTAAACTCCTAATTGGAGACCTCTGAAAATCACCAAAGCAGCAAAGACTTAAGGGATAAAGATCTTGGAGAATATCAAAATGCACTGAACCAAACAGGATCTTCTGCCTAACTTTTTCTCAGAGCACATTGGCACCTTGCAGAATAAAGCTCAGAGGCCTCATAGAAATTAAATGTACGTGTCCAAAGAGTTAAGCAAAGATTTCAGCAGTTTAACACTGCTAGGAAGACACAATTTCAAGTTCAGGTCTTAGTAACAAAGGAAAACCTAGGGGGACATCATCCCCATTTCTCAATTGAGACCTTTTAGCGGGCCCGCTTTATGGACAAGAGCAAACACAAAGTAAAAGAACCATACCAGAGTTAAGACCATCTGCTATAATTTATCTCCACTAGCACTAGGACCAAAAAAAAAAAAAAAAAAAATCAAAAAAATTTTAGAAGGAGATAATACCATCCCAGGCTCTATAAATAAAAGGTTCAGTACTCAACCAACATTTTCCAGGACTGTTAGTAAATAACACCCATGTAATGCAAACTAATTGACAAACACACACACACACACACACACACAGATACCATTAGATATTATAATTAGACTACAGGCCTGGTGCACAAAATCCGTGCACGGGACGGGAGTCCCCTCAGTCCAGTCTGCACCGTCTTGCAATCCAGGACTGCTGGCTCCTAACCACTCATCTATCTGCCTGCCTAATCACCCCTAACCACTTCTGCCTACTGGCCTGATGCCCCTAAATGTTCCCCTACTGACCTGATTGCCCCTAGCCACCTCTGCCTGCCAACCTGATCACCCCTAACTGGCTCTGCCTGCCAGCCTGACCACCCCCTAATTGCTCCCCTGCCAGCCTGATTGCCCCCTAACTGCCCTCCCCTGCCAGTCTGATTGCCCTGTCACCACCCTCCCCTGCTAGCCTGATAGCCCCCTAACCACCCTTCCCTGGCAGCCTGACCACCCCCTAACTGCTCCCCTGCCAGCCTGATAGCCCCCTAACCACCTCCCCTGCCTCCCTGATCACCCTCTAACTGCCCTCCCCTGCCAGCCTGATTGCCCCCTAACTACCCTCCCTGCTGGCCTGATTGCCCCTAACAGCCTCTGCCTTGTCCCCTGCCACCATGGCTTTGTCTGGAAGGATGTCCAGTCTAATTAGCATATTACCCTTTTATTAGTATAGATTAGGTTAGAGATGCTATTATCTAGTATTAAGAGCTACTAGATTAATAATGCTATTATTATTAGAGTTATCAGGGACATATTTTTAAATATATTTTAACACATTCAAGAAAATAGGTGGCAAAACAAAATTTTCACTAGAGAAATGGAATCTCAATGTATAAAATAAAAATTTTAATATTGATAAAAAATAACTGATTTCAATAATTTAATAGATGGTTTTAACTGTAGTTTCAAAACAACAGAAGAGAGAATTAACCTAGTAATTTTAGTAACCAGAATATAGATTAAAGTGAAGCAACATAGAAAATAGAAAAAATAACTATATTTTTGTAAAATTCAAACAACAAAGAAAAAATCATAATAGGAAAAAGATATCTTTAACTGAATAATAATAAAATTGTGAAATATCAAATATCTAGAATTTAGTAAAGTTGTACTTAAAGCATATTAAAAGCCTCAAATACAGATTCAGAAAGGCAAAAAATCAATGACATAACTTTACAACTTAAACGACTCAAATTAAACTCAAAGGAAATAAAAGAAAATAATAAAAATAAAAAGGAGAAATCAATTGAACAGACAATAAATATACATTACAAAAAGTTTAAAAGTCAAGAGATTTCTTTGAAAATATTAATATAGATAATAAATTCCTAGCAAATTTATTTCAAAAAGTCAGACAACTTAAATTGCCAACATATGGAATAGAAAAAATCACTCAAAATGTTAAAAACATTAAAAAGTAGTATTATGAATAACTGAATGCCAAAATAGTTAAAGATTAAATATGAAGAAGGAAATCATTATGCAACAACTTAATTTAGAACTTTCTGAAAATTTTGACTTTACCTATTGTTATGATTTTTCTTCTTAGTAGGTCATTTGATACAAATAAGATTGTCTGGTGAGTATTATTCTATACTGTTAAATGGTATTTTAAATTTTATGCTCACCATGGTGGAATAAATTGGAAGCTCCTTGAATGGGTTAACAAGTAAGAGGATGTCCCCAATGAAAGTCTGTTAAAGGAAAAAGATATAAATAGTGTTTGAACCATATAAATAGCACATTTAAAGTTAAAAATCACTCTACAATATGAAGAATACGTAAAAAATATGCTCTTAACATTTTGTCAATTGTTTCATGTTTATAAATAAAGAAATAGACAAGTGAAATTCAAATAAAATCAAGGCCGATATGTTTGTTCCACTGAACACACACACACAAAGGTGAAATGATTAGATTCTGAGAACTAATCTTAAAGTGGTTTTATGAGAACCAGAATGGATAAAAAATACAAAATTAAAACACATAGCAAAATATAATGGAGGAAGTAAATGAGGTAGTTCTATGTTGCTATATAATAATAATTAAATGCATAACTGAGTAGTTGATAAAACGCAGAAAGCAAATGAAGATACCTTTAACTAAAAAGGACAAGTAATGAGATATAAAGGCACATAAAACATATGGAACAAATAGATACCAAATAATAAATGATAGATTTAAACCCAAATACATCAGTACTTGCATCAAATGTAAAGCTACTAAATACTCTCTTAAATGGTTATAAACCTGATTAAAATACTATGTGCTACTCTAAAGAGAAACACTTTACATATAAAGGATAATAAAATTTAAAAGTTAAAGGATGAAGCAAAATATCCATTCAAACAGTAACAGCAAAAAGGTGGTTTAGCAACATTCAATTAATAGAAAAACAAAACAAAACAGTAAGGTAAGAACCAGTACCAGTGATAAAAAGGGACATTTCACAATGATAAAATAAAGCAATCAGGAAGATATTCAAGTCTAAATTTCTATGAGACTGAAATGTAGGATAAAATATCTGAAGCAACAACAGCTGTTAGAAGAAAAACATGAATTCGCAATGATAGTGGGAAATTTTAACAGTTTTTTTCTTAGTAACTCATGAGTAAGCAGACAAAATTTTAAAATAAATAATCAGTAAGTTGACCAATTGAACAATGCTACCAGAAACTGCACAGACTAGTTTCATTACATTTAAAAGATTTGAGTCGCAGAATATATTCTCTGATTAGGGTAAAATTAAGATAGAAATTAATTACGGATACCTAGAAAATCAGCAAGCATCTGTAAGAGAAATACAAAAAAACCTTTCCACAAAGAAAACTTTGACTTCTCTCTCTGTTGAATTCTTCCCAACAATGAAGTACAAAATAAACAATTCTTATACAAATGATTCCAGAAAATAATAGAAGAAAAACCTTTTACTTTAAGAGGCCTGCATAAGGTTGATATTAAAAACATAACTAGTAAATTGAAAGAAAAAATACAGGCTATCCTCTCTCATTAAAATACATGCAAAAATTCTTAGCAAAATATTGACAAACTGAATTGCAATAATGCATTCAAAAGATAAAATTTCAACCAAATAAACTTTATCCTAGTAATGTAATGGCTTCACATTAGAAGACCAATTCATAATACTAAGAAGTAAAGAACAAAAGTCACATGATGGTCTCACTAAATGCTTGGATAAAACCATTTAAATACATTTAATGCCCACTTTTGATTTAAAACAATAACTAGGAAAACTATTAATTCAATAGAACTTCCTTAATCAAATAAAAAGTAACTACACATGGCATTGCTACCACAAACAACATGCTGAATGATAAAATATCGAAACCTTTTTCTCCTGGATACAAAAATGAGACAGTTCTAGATAAATGCCCCATAGAAATATTTATCTTTGTGTACCTCCAAAAAGACAATAAGATAGTTTATAACAGTATTATTCACTAGAGTCCTGGTGCACAAATTCATGCACAGGTAGGGTCCCTTGGCCTGGCCGGTGATTGAGGCCTATCTGGGGGCTGGCTGGCAGGGAGGAGGGGCTGCGGGAGGTTGGCAGACCGGCCCCCCATCAGGACCGATTGGGGGGGTTTATAGGGGGGGTGGGGGAGGGGCCACAGGAGGTTGGCTGTGGGAGCACACTGACCATCAGGGGGCAGCTCCTGCATTGAGCATCTGCCCCCTGGTGGTCAGTGTGCATCATAGCAACTGGTTGACTGCTCATAATGGTCACTTAGGATTTTATATCTATATATATAGATATAAAACCCTAATATGCAAATAGACTGAACAGCAGAACAACCAAACAACCAGTCACTATGACATATGCTGGCCACCAGGGGGCATGTGCAGAACATGGCGGGCATTGGCAGTAAGCAGCAGAGCACAGAACACGGCAGACGTCAGTTGTGGCGGGATGGTGGAGCAGGTGAGCAGAGGTGCCAGATCAATCAAGGCGGGGTGCCTGCCGGTCACTGTCATCAGGGTGAGCCTCTGGTGGTTACTCAAAATTCTTTGCTCCCGCACACCACAGTCCTGCCTGGTGCTCGCACCTGCTGCCAGCCTCAGCCCCATTCGCACCTGCTGCCTGCGCCAGGGCCACCGCTCACACCCGCTGCCAGCCCTGATCACCCCTGAGGGCTTCTCCACCTCCCCCCGCTCCTGAGTGGGGATCAGGCAGCATCCATCACTGCACAGGTCCTGCTCGCACCCACTGCCAACGCCGGCCCCAATTGCTCTGTGCCATCAGCAGGTGCAAATGAGGCCAGTGCCATAAGCATGGGGGAGCGGCAGCGGCAGGAGCAGGGCTGCCAGCAGACAGGGGACTGGGGGCATGGAGGATGGGCAGAGACCTGCCCCTGTGCCCACCACAGCCTCACAGCCCACAGTTCCTTTCAAGGTACACGAATTCATGTACTGGGCCCCTAGTATATAAATAATAACCAAAAAGTGAAAATGTCTCAAAGGTTCCTCAACTGTAGAGTCAATTAATAAATTAGGATATAATCACATAATAATTTATTGTATAGGAATAAAAGTGGATAAGTAGTGTTACAAGTAACAGTATAGATGAATACCAGAAACAAAATTATAAATAAAAGATGAAAAACACAAAAGAGAATATACTTGATGATTTCTTTTATGTAAAATTAAGAAAACAGACAAAACTATTTGATAGCCCAATATGTCAGAAACTTTTGTAATAATTAGGGTGACTTGGGGAAAGGGCTTCTTATATTCCATTTCTTTATGAAGCTGCTGATCATATATGTGTATTCACCAAACAAAAAATTCATGCAGCCATACACTAATAAGTTGTGCATTATTCCCGTTATATGTTGTAATTCAATACAACATTTACTTAAAAGAAGGATTGGCCAAAATTTTATAGTCTAACAAAGAAGAAAAGAAATAAAAGTGAAATAATTGAGCTGAAAGGAGACCTTATTCATTTAGTATCTCAAAATTACTCTTATTCCATAGAATAAAAATGAAACTAGAAAACAGACTGAGGGATAATTTTGAAATCTGTTAATTAAGGAAGATAAAAAAATTTTAAGATAAAACAAAAATAGAGTAACTCCAAATTGCATTTTCCTATTTAAGATAAAACTTGTTTATATTGGTCTAATTACTAAAGAAAATTGAGATTGTCTCTGATACTATATTTTTGATGAATAAAATATAATTTATGAAAATGTGATCTGAATGTTAATGGTAGTCATAAAAATGACTTTATATAAGTTTATACCATAATCTGAAAAGGCCATTTTGATAAAATGGAACTTTTTAAATTTAATGCAGAGAAATAATTTTTAAAATTATAGAAATGTAAAGATTTCCTTTACCTTGTTTTTCTAATACATAACTATTTTAGTAACTTACACATGTCAAGTGTTCAAAAGCATCTTTTAGACTGAATGAATTACATGCAACTATATGGCAGACACTGCATAGCATAGCATATTGTAGTGAGACTCTTAGTAACTAGGCTAGGTTGGAAAAAATGTGTCCATCCACATAATTTCAAATAACCTGGAAGTGAGGGAGACTTCAACTTCGGACAGCAGCTGGTAAACTTCCACCTCTTGAGATGCTCATAAAAAGAAGACCTGCTGCATCCAAGTAGGTTACCTTGAAGGGAACAGTAAGTTATTAAGTGGCTGAGGTGAGCCAGGCTCTATAGTTGGCTAATGAGATGTTACAGAATTTATTTTTATTTTGTAAGGTTTATTTTCTTTATGAGTCTCAAGTTCCACTAGTGTGTTTGTAAAGAGAGTATCATTTGCATACTTATCGGCCATCCATGAAGAGATTTGATTGCATCTTCTATTCTCTCTGTGACTGTTGAAAATAATTGTTTGGGAAATTCAATTCCTTTATTCTGTGCATTTCCCAGCAAGCAGATGTCTCATCCTTTGCAATTCATTTTCTGTTTGATGATGTGGGAACTTTCTACTGCTATAAACTGTATGGAAACTTCTCAATTTGATAGCTAAATGAAATGCTATACACTTAGTTAAAAGATCAATTTACAGATTATTTTGAAAGATCAAACTATATAATAAAGAGGTGATATGCAAATTGACCCTCACTCCTTCACATAAAATGGCCATCCTCACGTGGTCAAAGATGGCTGCCACAAGATGGCCACTACAAGATGGCCAGCAGAGAAGGGTAGATGTGGGCGATCAGGCCAGCAGGGGAGGGCAGTTAGGGGCTACCAGGCCAGCAGGAGAGGGCAGTTGGGGGGGACCAGGCCTGTAGGGGAGGGCAGTAGGGAGTGACCAGGGCTGCAAGGGAGGGCAGTTGGGGGTTACCGGGTCAGCAGGGGAGCATTTAGGCATTGATCAGGCTGGCAGGAGAGTGGTTAGGGGGTGATCAGGCTGGCAGGCAGGCAAATGGTTGGGAGCCAGCAGTCCCGGATTGTGAAAGGGATGTCCAACTGCTGTTTGATGCCTGGGTCTCAACCCGCAGTCGGACATCCCCCAAGGGGTCCCAGATTGGAGAGAGTGCAGGCTGGGCTGAGGGACACCCCCCCAGTGCATGCCCTCTAGTCTTATATAACAAATCAGACTATAGCCCCCACCATAAAGAAAAAATAAAAGGATGAAAATCCTTGTCAAGCAATTAATTCAGATGAAATATTTTATCTTGGCTCGGACAGGTCAGTGGCAGAAGTGGAAGTCATGCTCTATGCATATTTTGAAGGTAGGGCTGGTGATATTTGCAGTAAAGTCAGATACGGGATATGGAATAAAAACATATATTAATACTCTTACCAGCACTTTGGCCTGAAAGCTGTAAGAAAGGAGTTGCCATTAATTGTGCTGCGAGCGGCTAGAGAAGGGACATGTTGGAAGGGTGTGTCAAGATCAGACTCTGGAATTTGAATATTTAAATGTTGAGACATCTATTGAACTGGTGCCTTTATATTTGTGGGGAAGAAACACTTGTTTTTATTTTCAATTCATCATTGACCGATACTTTAGTAAAACATAATAAATATGAGTTCCTGGACAAATGAAATTGAAAAAGACAAAGACATAGAAAATATAAACCTTGATTCTTACTAGATTCAACAGATGGAAATTAAACCATCAAATTGCTATGAGCTTCTAAATGCTTACTCTCATTGAAGATTGCTAATAAAGGTCCATGTATCCAATGGTGCATAGGATACACTTTGAGAATCACTTATTACCATTCAATCAATAATGTTTAAATTGCCTGTCTATACATGAGGGTGAATTCAACCCATAACAAAAGACACTCATCACAAAATTGTTCTTAGACAATTTAGCTCTTCAATATTTCAAGTACCGAGAATAAGAAACCCATGCTTCACACAGTGGCACAGCTGTTGCATGGGTTAGAAACCCATGCCTCATACAGTGGCAAATTTATATTAAATTTAAATTTATATTTGAACTTTAGCAAATCAGGGAATATTAATTCTGATTATCCAGACAGAATATCTACTGTCTACTGCATGGAGGAATTAGAGCTATGACTCAGATAAACAGGTAAAAAGTATTTGTTATTTAAGATTAGAACATGCTTGGCCAAGCCTCTTTTTTAAAAAATATATTTTTAGGTTCATTTGCAATGCTAACAGCAAGACGGCCATTAAAAACACACATGGTGTCTAAATAAGACAAAGGAAAATCGTTTGAACAAAAATAAAAAGGATCCCAAATCAATTATATAGAAAAGATTCCTTTATTAACTTGTGGTCGAGAATATATTTGTATATTTTCAGAAAACAACCCCAAGACCAGATGGATTCCTGCAACAGAGAGGAATTGACAGGAGTGCTCCAACCACGAAGACAAGAGGCAAAAACAGTCCAGAGATGGAAGACGCTGACAACGCCTTGCCATGGGAGCAGTCAGCAGCTGTGCACCGCTGCAGGTTACCTAGGACCAAACCAGAGAGGGTCGGACCTGCATTGCCACCATGTGCCCACCATCCAGATATCACTGCTGACATGTACACATAAGGAACTGTTGGACATTGAAATTGGGACTCAAACATTTTTTTGTTTTGTCTTGTTTTGTTATTATACGTTTATTTCCAGTCTGCAAAGGCAAAACTTTTTAAAGGAAAGAAATGGTGGGAAAAAGATACAGAGGCAAAGAAGCATTGAACAGACTGTCAAACTACATTGGGAAGACAGGGGTGGTTGGGCGAGGAGGGCTGTAAGAGACCAACCGAAGGACTTGTACGCATGCATATAAGCACAACCAATGGATATAAGACACTGGGGTGCGGGGGGAGGGTGGGCAGGTGAAGGCATGTCCTGGGGGGTAGGGGAGGTCGGGGGGAGATCAAAGGGGAAAAAAAAAAGGAGACATATGTACTACTATTTGTAATACTTAAAACAATAAAAATAAAATAAAATTTAAAAAAATAAATAAAATAAAAATAAAAATATATTTTTATTGATTTCAGAAAGGAAGGGAGAGGGAGAGATAGAAACATCAATGATGAGAGGGAATCATTGATCGGCTGCTTCCTGCACTCCCCACACTGGGGATGGAGCCCTCAACCCGGGCATGTGCCCTTGACTAGGATCAAACCCAGAACCCTTCAGTCCACAGGCTGACATTCTATCCACTGAGCTAAACTAGCAAGGGCAATAAAGACATTTTTTAAAAGAAATTCAGCCATTGAGATTTCAATGCATTTCTGAAGGTTTATAGAGAAAAAAAAGAAAGAAAGAAAGAAAGAATTTGAGCAGTGGTCATCTGATATTACTAAGAAGCTAAAAACAAGAATCAACACAATGATGGGTAAGGAGAATAAAATGGAATAAAAATATTACACAAGTAACAGGGTAATAACAGACCAATGTAATCGGTTTTCTCCACTTTATGCCAATGACTCAATTCCATTAATTTTAAAAGAGGTATTTAACTCTAAGTGTATTTACAGTGGCAGACACTTTATCCAAGCATTAAAATGCTGCATTGAATTTTCATAGGCTAATCAGCACCTGACAATTTATGACTTATATGGGAATCACAGACTTCATATTTCCATGAAAATTACTTAATCAATTTCTCAGCAGACTAGAAAAAAAGGATGCTGTCAAAAAGATATAGCAGACGTGTGTATAATCAGATTTCCCTATAGATATTCTGATTGAATTGCTCTGAGTTGAATATAATAAAATCAAGGAGAGAGAAAGAGATTAAGATATGAGATCACATGGCATCTAAATTATTACTAGTATTGGTAGAATTCACACATATAAAGCAAGGAAGAACCACAGCAAATAAATTCTCCATGCTGTTTGTCATCTGAGCCATATATTTGTATCCTATTATCAAAGATCCCTGTCTACATTATTTACTTTACAAAGATATTTCCTGATAATTTAGAGGAATAATAGCTTATCATTTCGTGCAAATAGGGAGGCAGTTCTCCTTGCATAATGAACTTTTCGTCTTTAGTTTCCTTTTCCAGATAATGAAGGCTAAATTAAATAGATGAAACAAACAGCATTTTCAAAAATGATTAGCAGATCTGATGGTTCTAGCAATATCTTCCACAGCAAGCATTACAAGAAAGCTGTCTACCCTTAGGACATTAACTTTCAGTTAACAACTCTGAAATTTGGAATTTGCTGAACTTGCCTTAGAATTGCATCAGAAGAATCACCCTGAGCTCTGGAGAAATCCACTGTAAGCCATCAGCATGACCAGAAGCAACAATAAATCCATTACCTGTAATATTTGCAGCACTGAAGAGTAAAAATATGCAGCAAGACAAATGCAGTGCAAAAGGCAATTTCAAGGGCACTTACGTATATCTGATTGTTCCCAAAGCGCTTTTGAATTTCATAAAGCAGGCTGCCATCGTTGAGCTCACTGAGTGTTGCTAGGTCATCATTTGGAGCAGGAGGCATTAGCTTGACCTGGGAGAAAAAAATAAGAAAGATCAATTCTAATTGCTTTGCAACCAACTTTCTTCACAGTTGGCTGTTCTATTTCAATTACATGTCAAAAGTTTAAAAACTACAGGAGTTTGAAATGGTTATTAAAAGATGAAATGGCTCACTTATAAGAAACAAAAAAATTCAACAGTCATAGAAAAATACATTCAGATGGGAATTTCTGTTGTGTACCCATGAGTGCATTCTCTCTCATTCTCTCTCTCTCTCTCTCTCTCTCTCTCTCTCTCTCTCTCTCTCTCTCTCACACACACACACACACACACACACACACACACACACATCAAATTTCAGCTTACATCCTTCAAAGACATTAATTCTATAAAAATCATTTCAGCAGGTTGATCCTTCCTAGTTCCTACTTACAATTTAGACAGCTCTAAACTGTGCTGAGTCCTTTGTGAGACAAGCAGCTGAAAAAAAAAAACCTCACGTATTTGCAGTGTTTCCAAAGCTAAAGCAATACTTCTCTCTCAAATTACTGTTGTTGGCATGGGAGCAATCTGCCTGGAATTTAGTTTCTGCATACATCTATGAGAAGGCCAGATTTTTTAAGTAAACTCTAAAATTCTGGCTCATGATTTTTATTCTGCTCTACAATACTTTTAAGATTAAAGTAGCTTTGAGATTAAGATAATTCTGTCAAGAAAAAATGCTTTCCTACTCAATGTAATATAGAATAACAGTTTAAAAACTAGGCAAGATTAAAAATTAAAAAGATAAATTTGTATTATTTAATTAGATTAAAGTCTAGCCTTTATAAGTTAAAATTGGCCAATGTTTAACTTTATATACACAGGATACACTCTGAAAAGCAAACATTAGATATAATGTGACAACTTTGGTCTTCCCATGCGAAACACTGAGGAACAGAAGAATAAGAATAATCTTATTAACATTCCTATGAGTTCATTGGTGCCCATATCTATCATTGGTGCCCATATCTAATATTTTTAAAGTATGTTTTTAGTAATTTGAGAGAGAGAGAGAGAAACATTGATCAGCTGCCTCCTGCAAGCCCCCTATTGAGGATTGAGCCTGAAACCAGGGCATTGTGCTCCCATTGGAAATCGATCTGGTGACCTTTTGATGCATGGGATGATGCTCAACCAATTGAGCCACACCGGCAGAACGCCATAGTTAATTTGTAATAACAGTAAATTTATTTTTAAATTAGCATTCATATTTATATTTGCATTTTATATTTGTATTATACATTTAACTACTGGATGTACCATCATTAAATAAGTCGATCCTAAATATTACTGTTCAGCTAAATGTTTTTAGAGTAAAAAATATTACACATTTTTAAAAGCTAAATTTAGTGCTCTTTCTCTGACATGAGTGGCTATTTTCAAAATTGTAATCTTTCCCATGAGTTCTTAAATTCAGATCATGGTTATCCAAGACTGCTAATCCTAATGCATTAATAATAGAAACTCAAATCCTTTACTGAGAATTTCACATACTCAGAAGAATGGATTGTTCTATCTTCCCGTTGGTTGGAAGGGTGTCATGGCAGCGGGCTCTCTTGCATTGGAAAGACAACCATTTGTGTAAGTGGCAAACACAATATTCCAATGAGAACATGTTTATTAATTTAAAATTAATTTGTAAAATATTCCAGACCTCAGAATGTCGGGAACAAGCCTCCTCCTCTCCCACAACATGTACACACTCAGCTAACACCTTGAGTTTATTTACTGGTTTTTTGTAGAATTTAAATAATAAGATGAAATGGCTCACTTAGAAGAAACAAAAAAATTCAACAGTCATAGAAAAATACATTCAGAATTAACCTACAAAGGACATATAACACAGTCTTACTAAAATTAGACCTTTAACTTTAGGTTAAGAGCACAGCTTTGAGTCATTGATAATGTCAGAAATATGGACTTACATAGTTCAAGAACAGTATAAAAACTGGCACTTGTTGCTGAATAGAAGTCATCATGTCTCAGCCCTCCTAATACTTTCTGGGTTGTCAATATCAATTCGGGGATTGTGTAATACGCTTTTTAACTTTATATATTTAGTTCCACTTTGAAGAGTCACAGGCTCAAAGTGCTGCCGAGACTAATGGTTCTCAGAGAAGCATGAAAATCAAGCAGTGATAACTGCCTCTGCCTATCCCCTCAGTAGTTTCTCTTTCTGCTTTTTCATTAGTCATGCTAATTCAGGTCAAAATCTTACACACTGATCTGAGTACTGGAATACTGAAAAATTCAAGTTCATCTAAGCCTAAGACGTCAATTATTTTTATTCATCTGGGTGAATGATGTTTAAATCCCAGGGGTATAGCTTCCTGTGAGATCTTTTTTTTTAACTTTCTAAAAAAAATTTTAATTGCATTTTACACTTAATATTATTTTGTATTAGTTTCAGGTGTACAGCATAGTGGTTAGACAATCATAAACTTTACAAAGTGTTCCCCTGATATTTCCAGTACACAATGGGCACCAATACATAGTTGTTATTGACTATATTTCCTATGTTGTACCTTACATCCCCATGCCTATTTTGTAACTACCAATCTATACTCCTTAATCCTTTCACCTCTTTCACCCAGTGCATATATACATACACAAAAAATTAATGCACAAATATATACATAGTCATGCATAACATGAGATAAGCCAAAAAATATGGCTGCAACAACTTTGAACAATGCAATGATAAAAGTCTCCCACAAGTTAACATACATATTTAATTCCCAAAGAAATCATAAAAAGAAGAAAAATCAAGAGCAAGATTTGTTTTTCTTCAGAAGTAATAATTTACACTGAGATAATACTCCTCTGATAACCACAACTTTAATGAGCTCAATGCAAATTTCTGCATGCATATTTAGGAATAGCATGACTACCACTAACAGAAGTTCCCCATTTGTTCCGACAAGCCTAGAGGAGCTATTGCAGACATCTCCCTGGTATTCTTGAGGGTTTTCATCTTCAGTGGCACAGCTGTTGCATGGGTTACATAATATACTAGGCTGACAATAAAAATGTGAAGACTCCCTTGTCTGTTTATAGTAATGAACTGTGACAAATACAGTATTACATTAGATCAAGGGAAGAATTCCTTCAATTTATCATACCAAGATACCAAAATGATTAGGAAGGAAGCTTTGATAATCAATCTTAAGCAATGTTATCAAAGAGACACATTTTTTATAAAGATTTCAAAAGTGTTGTGGCAGCTGATAACAAGTAGAAAGAAAAAGAAAACATGTCTGTGAATATTTTTATGTTATAGTTGTAAACTCAATAGTGTACACTACCAATATCTGCCAAATATGTATTACCATAGTAAAAAAATAGATGGGATAAATATGTAAAAAAGTTATCCTCTCTAGAATACACCACCTTGGTTCTTCTGAAGACATATAAACTAACCATTATATATCTCTCCACATATATTTCCAAAAGCAGATATCTAGAACACAAAGTGGACAAAATTCAGGGTACACTTTCAAAAATGTTTCCAGATACAAAGGAAATGTAAATTGTAAAGTATTTTAATTCCCTGATACCCTGTCTCCACTTGTCAACACTGCTCTGAGTGCTGTCAACGTTGCTGTGTTGTTCGGTTGCTGGTAATTTTTCTTTGAGGGAAGTTAGTAGAACATATACAAGGAACTAGAAGGCCAATGGACAGAACAGATGGTCTGACAAATGGGATAAGGGCAACAGGATCGTTGGGAAGGCAGATTAGAAGGAAAGAACCGAGTGTACATAAATAAGTAGAAAAAAGAAAATCCTATGTAATAAAAGAGCAATATGCAAATTAATCATCACTCTGCTATACCCACAAGCCACGCCCACAAGACAATCAGGAGCGAGTATGCAAATTAACCCTAACCAAGATGGCTGCAGCCACAAAGCAAGCAGGAGGGAGGCTTGGGTCTCCCCAGTGATGGAGGAAGCCAAGCTTTCCACACTCCCTGGTGGGCCCAGGCCTCCACTCAGGGCTACAAAGTTTCAATGATAGAAGATAAATAAATCCCAACAAAAATGGTGGCAGCCATGGAGCTGGAGAGAGCAGGAGGCTAGGGTTGCCCCCCGTGATGGAGGAAGCCAAGCTTCTGCAGCCCTGGCCTGTCTTGGCCTCCGCATAAGGCTACAAAGTTTCAGTTATAGAAGATAAATAAATCCCAAAAGAAATGGATGCCGCCCAGAGAGCAAGAGGCTTGGCTCCACTCTAGGCTACAAAGTTTCAATTGTAGAAGATAAATAAATCCCAGATACCAGGGCCTCTGCTTGGGTCGCTGAGGGGCATGGCCGGCCTGCAAACCACTACAGACCCCTTGCCCAGGCTGCCCCATGCCCCAAGGGAACCCCCACCCTGATCCGGGACACCCTTCAGGACAAACCAGCTGGCCCGACCCATGCACCAGACCTCTATCCTATCTAATAAAAGAGTAATATGCAGATTGAGCATCACTGCAACACACAAGATGGCTGCCCCCATGTGGTCAAAGATCCTGCCCCCATGTGAACACAAGATGGCCAGCAAGGGAGGGTAGTTGGGAGGGACCAGGCCTGCAAGGGAGAGCAGTTGGGGGCGATCAAGCCTGCAGGGGAGGGCAGTTAGGGGTGACCAGGCCAGCAGAGGAGGGAAGTTGGGGGTGACCGGGCCTGCAGGGAAGGGCAGTTGGGGGGCACCCAGGCCTGCAGGGGAGAGCAGTTGGTAGGACCAGGCCTGCAGGGAGGGCAGTTAGGGGCAAACAGGCTGGCTGGGGAGCAGTTAGGCATCAATCAGGCTGGCAGGGGAGCAGTTAGGGGGTGATCAGGCTGGCAGGCAGAAGTGGTTAGGGACAATCAGGAAGGCAGGCAGGTGAGCAGTTGGGAGCCAGCAGTCCTGGATTGTGAGAGGGATGTCCAACTGCCCGTTTAGGCCTGATTCCACCAGGATCAGGCCTAAACGGGCAGTTGGACATCCCTTGAGGGGTCCCAGATTGGAGAGGGTGCAGGCTGGGATGAGGGACACCCCTCCCCCATGCACGAATTTTGTGCACTGGGCCTCCAGTAATGATAATAAAATAAAATAAAAACTAACTGAGTAGGATAGTCATGACAGGGAAAAGGGCATTAATCTGACAAAACACTTTGTACTGAATCTCCCAAGGCTGAAGCCCATTACGATGCATGGACATCATTTAAACTGCTTTTTCCTTTCCTTTGTTTTTCTGTTAGATGTTTCATAGCGAAGTGTAGTAGGTCCTTACACTCAGTGTGCCTCGTTTGGCTAAGGGTTTATATTTTGTGTCTGTGGATGTTGGTGTATCTTTGGACTCTAGAAAGAGAATTCTCTCCAGTCTTTGAAACCCCTATCCTGCCCATGCAGCCACGGAAGGCAAACTTTCTCTCCTGTTCACAGAAGTAAGCAGCACACCAGAGGAGAGGAGCCAGAAGCGGGAGTGTCTTCAGAAGAGCACTGGCTGCAGAGTAAAAGAAACAGGTGATTCTATGTCATTTGCTTCAGCTTCTTGAGTTTAGACTTGGTCACTTTAAATTCAGTTTGAAATTTGAGTATAGGTATTGAAAGTATATAATAATTTCCTCACAGTGGTATTTTGAAGATTAAAATAATGCAAGTGAAAGCATTTTTCAACTTTGACATGTTAACCAATATACAGTATTATTTTGTGTTACTAGATTCCAAAATAACCTATATTTACATTGAAAATAAAACCTGGTTGATATGTTGACTTGATTTACATAAATCAAGAGCAGATAAGTTAGTGAACAGAGGACTCAATCACTCTAGCAAAACCTAATAGATAGTCTATACAAATAACAACAACAAAATAATGAATACATCTTGCTGAGTTTTTATTTTACTCTTGGCAAAATGCTGTCACCTTACATCCTTAATCTTTTGTTATCTTTCTAACAGCCATATAAGGTCAGTGTTATGTGCCCATTTCACAGACGGGGCTTAGTGAGGTTAAAGAATTTCCATAGTTGAGAGTTTCAGTAGCAGCCCTAAACCAGAACAAATCTGTATGACTCCATCACCTCTCCCTTTTCTCCCAGGATAATATACCTTCAATAAATGGAATAAAAATTTGACCTAATTTTAAGCTTTAACTATTCTCAAAGGAAAGATGAGAGAAAAGACAGTAGGAAGGTAGGAAACTAGAAAGAGTATAGAAGACAGCAGGGCATGAGAGAGGAGGGGATAACCAAACAAAATTGGAAAAGAAGGGAAAATGTCTTACAAGTTTTTAAGCAACTTTAGAAAAGTTCTACATTCTCACAGATATTATAATAGCAATTGTTAATGTCGGTGATTATCAGAACCATAAAAAGTTTAAATCAGCCCAGCCAGCATGGCTCAGTGGTTGAGTGTTGACCTATGAACCAGATCACAGTTTGATTCCCACTCAGGGCACATGCCCGGGTTGCAGGCTCAATTCCCAGTGCTGGGCGTACAGGAGGCAGCCTATCAATGATTCTCTCTGATCACTGATTTTTCTATCTCTCTCTCTCCCTTTCCTTCCTCTCTAAAGTCATAAAAATATATATTTTAAAAATTTAAATCAAGCCTTAACTAATCATTTATACAATTACCATTTGACATGACCTACATTTTATAAAATCTTGGAAGGAGAGATGCTGTAGCCTTTGTTTCAATTCAATGTTTTTTCTACATTGTATATTTCTCTTTAAAGTGTTAATCAGAATGTTACTGCTTTAACAAGTCTTTCCTAAAGCCCTCTTATGGGATATAAATGTATGATCCAGGCAGGATTCTTCCTCTGGAGAGAATCACTGATGCGCCTCATGGCAAAAACATATGACAGCATAATGCCCACAGTGGAAGACATGGGTGAATATTAATATACAAACCTAAAACCTGAATAAGCTATTCCCTCTTTAGTACCAAATAAACAGAATATGGTTACAACCACTTTTCATGTCTAGGATACAATTACAAAGAGCTTATATTAAAAAAGAAAAGTCATTATACTTATTAAGTTATAAAAGGATTATATGTGACATTATGTTGTGAATGTCTTCTCATTTTTTTAAAGACCTTCGTTTTTTAGAGCAGTTTTAGATCCACCGCAAAATTGAGAGGAAAGTATAGAGATTTCCCATATACCTCTGGCCCGACACACATAGTCTGCACAGTTATCAACATCCCCACTGAGTGGTACATTTGTTACTATAGATGAAGCAAATGACACATCGTAATCACCCAATCACTCTGAGTGTTGCATATTCTGTGGGTTTTCAAAAATGTGTAATGACATGTATCCACCACTATAGTATCATAGGCAGTAGTTTCTCTGCCCTAGAAACCCTCTGTGTTCTAGTCATTCCTCCTCCACACAACTGCTTGCAACCACTGACCATTTTGTTGTCTCCATAATTTTGCCTTTTCTAGAATGACAAGTAGTGGAATCAGAATATATGTAGCCTTTTCAAAGTAAATGTTTTCACTTACTTAAATGTACCTAAAGTTACAGGAAGCTTGTAAGACCCTTAGAAGGTTAAGAAACAACTTGGCCTTAAATTTTCCTAACGTTCAATTTGCCTACTGCCATGGACTGAATTGTGTTCCCCACAATTCATATGTGGAGGCTCTTGCTGCCAATGCGACTGTTTGTGGAGACAGGGTTTTAGGAGATAATAAAAGTGAAATGAGGGTATGGGTTAGAACCCTGATCCCACAGGGTTAGTATCATTATAAGAGATGCCGGAGAGTTTGTTCTCTCTCTCTCCATCTCCACCATCTGAGGACACAGTGACAAAGCAGCCATCTGCAAGCCAGGAAGAGGGCTTTCACCAAAAACAGGCTCAGCCAGCACCTGGATTTTGTATTTCCAGTCTGCGGATCGTTGAAAAATACATTTCTGGCTGAAACTGGTTTGGCTCAGTGGATAGAGCAGACTGAAAGGTCCCAGGTTCGATTCCGGTCAAGGGCATGTACCTGGGTTGGGGACACGTCCCCGGTGGGGGGGTGTCTAGGAGGCAGCTGATCGATGTTTCTAACTCTCTATCTCTCTCTCTTCCTCTCTGTAAAAAATCAATAAAATATATTAAAAAAAAGAAAAATACATTTCTGCTGTTTAAGCCATCCAGTTTGTGGTTTTATGTTATGGTAGCTTGAGCAGATGAATATGCCTAATAATATTCAAAAGTATTTCAGATGTCTTGTGGTTTCAGTTATTTTAAAATAGAAATTAATGAGATGAAGAAAATTTGAAAAGTCTTTGGAAAACATAGTTAAAATACCTTTAAAATATTCATAGATACATTGAAACAAGACATTTCAAGGATTATTCTACCATTTATAAAATACCCTACCATTTATAAAACACAACACATATATAAATCATTTATTTCTATGAAAATGATAACATAAAATACATTAAATTTTGTAACTCCAAGCTTATCAAAATGATCCCACATAACTTGGGCACTGGAATATGCACATATGCACATTGATACATACACAATACAACATCACAGTTACTTTTAAGAATAAATGATTCTGATTGGTTTGTCTTCCTTCTTGTGGAAAATATTTGGCTATTTGAAGGAAATAATTATTAAAATGATGACCAATGAAAGAACTAGAAATATTCAGGAATTAATATATTGGCTGAGCTCACAATCCTGATAAATAAGTCCAAACTGTAAATTCAAGTCCTAGCTGGTTTTTCTCAGTGGTTAGAGCATTAGCCCATGGACTAAAGGGTGATGTGTTTAATTCCCAAGTCAAGGGCACATACCTCGATTTCAGGCTCAATCCCCAGCCCCAAAGTGTGTGCAGGAGGCAACCAATCGATGTGTCTCTTTCACATCCATGCTTCTTTGTCTCTGTCTCTCTCCCTCCCTTCACTCTCTCTAAAAAAAATTCAATGAAAAGGAAAAAATATCCTCTGATGAGAATTAATTTTTTTAAAAAGACAGTAAATTCAAATCTTTCTAAAACACAATAGCAGTATGTTTGTTAATGGACAGTAAAACACAATAACATTTCATAAATAAAAATTTTAAAATACTAACCTATGCTTTCATTAAAGTTTCTTTGAGTGGAAATCAGTGGGTATTTGTTTTGGGACGTAACAGGACACATTACTAGCAGACGCACATGGGGTGTAATTACCTGCTCAGGCTTGGTGGGGCCAGTCACAGTGGCGCTTTCAGGAGAGCTGTCCTGAGACTGTTTCTTGCATAGGCCTTTTGTTGCATCTTTGAACATAATGTCTTTTTCCAACAAACTGTCTTGCTTGGCAATTGGCCACACCAGGGGACTGCTACAGGAAATAATCAATACTAGAATTAGTCTTCTTCCAACATGGCTATATAAATCAGAAATTACCACGACAGGACATCTCAATTATAGATAGTTGTTTTATTCAAGGAGGAAACAGTTTCTCAATACTGTAGGGAAAAAAAATGGGAAAACAGTAAGCCTTTCTGTTAGCTCTGAAGTTCATTCAATTTCACATTGAAAAGAAAAATATATTCAACTTGAGAAGAATATATTTACAAATGTATGTACGACTAATAGATAAATCAATAAGCAATTTAAAAGCTAAGGTTGACACACCTGACTAAACTAGGAAAGATATTTAAATGTGAAAAAGAATAAACAACAAGTAAAGGCAAAACAATACAATTAATTAAAATGCTGTACATATAAGATTTAAAATATGTTATAGCATCATGGGTGATAGAGTTTGTAACTAAATAACAATAGGATACTAAGAGAGAAGTGATGTGCATAAGATTGAAATATTAACAAAATAATGTTTTATTATTTCTATACAGCTCAATCTAGCCAAAAAATAAAGTAAAGGCTGTTTCACGGTTTTGTTATGCTATAGACTGCATTGCCCAAAGAAATGCTGTAATGTTCATAGAAAATAAACACATCTAAAAGTAGAATTTTCATTATACCATTTTAATACTTAGATTTTAAAATATATTTTCCTGTTATCATACAAGCAGAGATACATACATAGTTAATCAGGTGCAATATATGTAAACCTAATTATTTCGCGTAGTCTACAATAGGAGTTGCAATTCTAATTGAAGCGCAATGCACTTATTTTGGCTTTTTAAAAAATTCAAGTTTTTTGAGTTATATTTACATATAGTAAAACTCACACATTGTAAGGTTACAATTCAATACGTTTTGAATTGTATATATACATTTAATGGTGTGACCAACGTACTCAGCAACACATAGAATTTCTAACACTCGCCTTTGTGTCTCGTTGTGATCACCCTTCAGAGTCAATTATCCTCCTTTGCCTCCTGGCCCTTGCAACTGCTGATACTTTTGCCTTTTCCAAAATGTCATAGGAAAGGGGTCAGAGTATGTAGACTTTTGTGTATGACTACATTTAACTAACAATGTTTTTGAGACTCATGTTGCTGCATATAGCAATAGTTTGGTTTTTTATTGCTGAGTCGTATTCTACTGCAGGATATACTACACTTTGGCTAACCATTCACCAAAGATTTGGGTTGTGTCCAGTTTTTGTCAATTGTGAGTGGAGCTTCTATACATATCCATATACAGGTGTGTGCGCAGACATATGCTTTCATTTACCTTGGCTAAATATCTAGGAAAAAACAGTTTCCAAAGTGCCTGTACCATTTGGCACTTCCCAGCAATATGTTGGAGTTTCACTTGCTTCACATCGTTGCCATTACTCTTTTTCTTATTGAATTTATTGAAATGACATTGGATAATAAAATTACATAGATTTCAGGTATGCAATTACCAATACTTTTTAGAAATCCATTCTAGTAAGTGTATCAGTGGCTTCTCACTTTGTTTTTACTTTGCATTTCCATATGCTTATTTGACATAAGTATGTCTTCTTTGGTAAAGTGCATGTTCAAGTCTTTTGACTATTTTTCACTGGTTCTTTGTTGTCAGGTTCTTGAGTTTATATATCTGGATTCAAGTCCCTTATCATATACATACTTGGCAAATATTTTCTCCCAGGCTGTGTCTTGTCTTCATTTTTTAAAAAAATATTTTGTTATTGATTTCAGAGAGGAAAGGAGAGAGATAGAAACATCAATGATGAGAGAGAATCAGTGATTGCCTGCCTCCTGCATGCCACCCACTGGGGACTGAGCCTACAACCCAGGCATGTGCCCTAACCAGGACTCAAACCATGACCTCCTGGTTTACAGGTAGAAGCTCAGCCACTGAGTACACTGGCTGGGCTGTCTTCATTTTTTAACAGTATGTTTCAAAGAATTTTTTTATCTTATGATTTGTACTTCTTATATCTTATTTAAGATTTCTATTCTGAACCCAAGATGAACATGGTTTTCTTCCAGAAATTTTAGATTTTTATGTTTTACATTTAGGTCTATTATTCATTGCAAGTGACTTTTTGTATATGGTGCTATATATGAGTTGTGGTGCATTTTTTTTCATGTAGCTGTCCAAATGTTCCAGCACCATTTCTGAAAAGAACATCTTTCCCCAACCAATTACCTGAACATGTTTGTTAGAAATCAATTGTTTTGATCAATGAAACTTCAGAGTAATGCTTAAAACCAGGTAATGTGAGTTTCCAACTTTTCCTTTATAAAAATTATTTTGACTATTTTTGGTTATTAGCATTCTTACATAAATTTATATGCTATATGTCAGTTTTTATAAACATGACCGTTGGGATTTTGATTAGCATTGCATTCATTTGGTAAATCAATCAGGGGGAAATTTACGTTAACAATGTTAAATTTTGTCATTCCTAAGCATGTGTATATTTCTCCATTTATGTTGATCTTCATTAATTTCTACCACCAATATTTTATGGTTTTATGGCGTTAAAATCTTACAAGTAATTTATCACATTTATTCAGATATATTCCATGTTTTGATGCCATTGTAAATGTATTTTTAAATTTCAGTTTCCAGTTGCTGATTGTTAGTATTTAGAAATATAAACAATTTTGTGTCTTAACCTTGATAGGGAAGAAGAGAGGAATTTGAAGGGCTTCTTTCAGTAATCACAATGTCTCACTGTTTTGCAGCCCATCTCTATGCTCTGCCGTCCAACTCTACTGTAATCTAGGAACGCATGAGTAAAGACACACTCATAAGTGGCCACATTAGAGCCAGGCCTCGAGGAAAAGCAGAGATAACTAAAGAACACATTTACAGAAATGTGAAGTAAGTTTTATTTCCTTTAATCTTTGCAAGCTGATGCTTTAAAGTATTTCAGTCAATGAAGATATTTTCAAGTAGGTATGGGGGACATATATTTAAAAAAAGGCAGCATGATGGTCTAGTATGGCTGCAACAAGCATGCATTTTTGAGTCAGAAATTCTACACAGTTCAATGTCTGGCTCTGCCACCTTGGGCAAGTTATAAAAGCGTTCCATAAAACCAATCCATAAAAACAGCTTGTAGTGAGGGATTGATAACATAAAACACATAAAGGGCTAAGCACATTGACTATGGTAATAGCAGGCAATAAAGTTATCTGCTATTTGTGTATGTCCAGAACGGTGACGTTTCTGGGATTTTACTCTACTTACAAGCTCTGACAGGTTAGCTTGCTACTCTCTCAGGGTGGGTGTAGAAGAGAAGAGATCCCTGGATCAGAGACAGAAAACTTTATTACTCACAGCAAACACAGTATCCAGAGCTTCATGTTTGCCCAAATTCTCCTTGCCCCTATCCCATAAAGCGTAGGAGTGGGCAACACCCGTGCACTTAAATGGATGCCTATGCAAGCAGGGTGTCATGTAGAGGAGAGACATCTAGCAAAGAGTCAAGTGCTTTTTTTAAAAATATACTTTTATTGATTTCATAGAGGAAGGGAGAGGGAGAGAGAGATAGAAAGAAATATCAATCATGAGAGAGAATCATCGATCAGTTACCCTCTGCATGCCCCACACTTGGATCAAGCCTGCAACCCAGGCATGTGCCCTGACCAGGAATCAAACCTTAACCTCCTGGTTCATAGGTGGATGCTCAACCACTGAGCCACGCCAGCCAGGCTCAAGTAGTTTTTGAGCAAACAGCAAACATTGTACCAAGCAGCAGGCGAGCCAGTGCCCTCCTCTGGGGGTGAGTGCTATGGTAGTCTGTGAACTACTTAGTCACCTGTACCTTGCACTCTAACAAACTGAGCAAGAATGTGGAGAGTGCCCAGGGCACATATCCCTCCCAGTAGTAAGCTTATTAATTTTAAAAACTCACTATAAAAAGAGAATGTTATAATGCTTATAAAAATTCATATCCAGATCTTTTTTAATCTAGTGATAAAATATCCATAACTCCCAAAGAAGCCTTATTTCTTCCATGAGCAACTTTGGAACAATACCTGTCTCCTCAAACTTGTATTCATCGTTTTTAGGTCTCCCAAGATTGTGGCCTATGCTTCATTGACATGAGAGCCTTTCAGATATTTGAACTCAGTTGTGGGTTTCCCTAAAATTTTCCATAATTTAAGTGAGCCACTGCAAAAGATTTAAATAATTATGTGGTATTTAATGTGTGATAGTCTAAGTACTCTACACATATTCACTCTTTATTTGAAAACAACATTATAAAGTGGGCACTTTTTTATATCTATTCATAGATGAGTAAACTGAAGGCCACCCAGAAGAACTTGGTCTGGACACAGCATGCAGTAGTTGAACTGAGATTTGAGCTCCAGAGCTTGTGTTCTTAACCACCCTGTCACACTGCCTACACCTAAAACTCCACCCTCACATCTGTCAAAATATTTCCTTACATATCTTTCCTTATCTAAATAATCTCAATTTTTTCTGGAGATTTAAAGAGGTTTTGCATTTAATAAAGCAGCAGTTTGGTAGTTTGGTTAGAAAATAGACAGTTCATTAAATACATAAAATCACCAATTATAAAGGACTTATGAAAGAAAGAAACAGTGAGTTTACTACAATAACAGGCTCCTTGAAAACTACAGTAGGAAAGATGATTGGTCCAGGAATACAGCCACCTCCTTCTCAGTCAGTTTTTACCTCAAGTTGGCCTGACCATTTAAGGCCTTCACAGTCTCTAGGTCACAGCTTCCCTTTTGTCAAATGCAGAAGTTAGACTAGGTGATATCTAAGTGTATAGCAAGCTCTATGATGTCAGTATATAATCTTTCTTCATATCTTTTCACCTGCATTTTGAAAAAAATTTATTTACACATTCAATAATACTATAGGTAATATACTCTAGGATCTATTACTAACAATAATTGAAAGTAGCAGGTTACAAATATTCTCTTATCTAATAAAGAGGGAATATGCCAATTGACCATCACACCCTCACAAAGATGGTGGCACCCACAGCCAATAAGGAGGGAATATGCTAAATGACTGCCATGCCCTCAAAGATGGTGGCACCTACAGCCACAAGATGGTGGCGCCCAGTCCCCTCAGCCCTGCCAGGGTGGCAGGCATGTGATATGGCTGGGCCCGCCCCCAGGCAGGTCCGGCAGCTCCACGCACCAGCCTCAGGAGTCCCCCAACCCCCCAGGCCCCCAGCAGTCCAGGGCCGGCCCGAGGCACAGGCAAGCCTTGGATGGTGGCTGCCCAGACACCCAGGGCCAACCCAAGGCACAGGCAAGCTGCCGATGGTGGCTGCCCAGCCGCCAGGTACCACCCAAGGCTCAAGTAACCAGGGTGGCCCAGGCTTGCACTGCTGGCAGTGGCAGCAGCAAAGGTGTGATGGGGGCATCGCCTTCCCGATTGACAGGTCGCCTCCTGCTGGGGTTCTTGCACCGGCATTAAGAAGGGTTCAGGAATCTGGAGAATTGCTGTGGGTAAATTATATAAGAGTCCAGAGATGAAAGATAATTTTGAAAGGCATTGGGGTCAGAGGAGCCTGGCTGAAGAAACCAAGTTCTCCTTGTCTCAGGACCCCTTGATTTTTATTAACACAAATTGTCCTAAGGCAAGGTGGAGATAGACACTTCAAAGGGTAGGGTTTCCTCTACAGAGGCATTGTCAGATTGGAGAATTGCCTGCAGCTGTTCAGGTGTTTGGCCAGCAGGAGGCAATAACATGTAGATTAAGATGCCCTGAGCTGTCTGGCAGCAAACAATTTATGCATCCTTCTCAGGTTTGGGGAAATGCCTTTAGCCATTCCCAAAAGGTGATAACATATGTGACTCAGCCCTTATTGAGTCCCCAAATTCCATCAATCTTTTGATGAAACTCTTGCAATTATGACATGCTGAAACTGGCTTCCGGCAGCCTCCCACCCCGATAATGTTTTAAACAACTATGGAACAATTTTTTTTTAGGTTTCTATTCCACTTTTTAACTGAAACATATTTTATGTATAATCATTGTGCTTAACAATAGCATTCAAATGTTAACTGTTATATATTTAAATTTTCACTGATCATCAATTTTTGGAATATAGACATGTATTAAAATGCTTTCCTTCTTTAAAAAGGAATAATTTTAAATTATTGATATTTAATGCTCATTAAATGTTTATCAATCATGCAAAATATTTATAAGATTATTTTTTAAATGAGAAGCAGTTGTGTATACAGAGCAAACACTGAACTTAAAAGTGAAAAAAAAAACATATAAAGGATAAGAAGAAATATACGAGTTTCATAAAAATGTAGACTAATAAAGGACTTAACATTCCATTCATTTCAACTAAACTATGGAGAGTCTTCTTCCCAACTCTGGACCACTGACCTGGTTCTTCTAGCAATTATTTTCATTGTGAATTCTTTGTCTGCCACTTTGAGATGTAAATCTTCTGCAACCCAGCAATGCCTTTCTCAAGGACTTGACAGTCATCCCTTTGACATGCAATCATAGGAAAGATAAAGCCCTTCTCCCAGTCTCTATGGAGGTAGGAGTCCAACTTCCATAAATGTGAACTGGCGCCCTAACCGGTTTGGCTCAGTGGATAGAGCGTCAGCCTGTGGACCAAAGGGTCCCAGGTTCGATTCCGGTCAAGGGCATGTACCTAGGTTGCAGACACATCCCCAGTAGAGGGTGTGCAGGAGGCAGCTGATCGATGTTTCTCTCTCATCGATGTTTCTGACTCTATCCCTCTCCCTTCCTCTCTGTAAAAAATCAATAAAATATATTTTAAATAAATAAATGTGATCTGGCAAACAAGAATGACCTAATCACACTGACCAAGGTTCCTCAGAACATCCTCCATCCAGCACTTTCCCACTAGCTCACCATAAGCTACAAAGCTATCTGGCCTTTTGTTTCACGGAGTTGAGCTTCTTTCTCTCTCTCTTTCTCTCTCTCTCTCTCTCTCATTGCAATTCTATTGGATAAAGTCTTTCTTGCATTTTTAACTTCTCTGGTTCATTTTTTGTCTTATGCTAATGAGTAGGAGTTTTTTCTTGCTTCAGGAAGAACTTTCCAAATTGTCTTCGATGAGAAAATATTATTTTGATTCTAAAAAGAATTATTAGGGACAGAAATTTATCAGTGAGAAACAGAAAAAATAGGATTGAAATAGTATATTTTCTAAAACAAGTCTTTTGGTATGACAGGCTCAATAAACATAAAGAAAATGGAATAGGTATCATCTAAGAGTACTTTAGGTTAATGCAGAAGAGATAGCTTTAGCCTGACTATGGGACAAATTAGATGGGACTATAACAGCAGACAACCAATTTCTAAACTCTACTGGATTTAGTCAAGACTTACTTATTTCTATGAACATAAAAGGCATGCCATGCAGAGCAAGTGTGCCTGTAGGAACTGAGATTTTATTTCTGAAAATGGAAACAGGAGCATAATAAAATGAAACTAACAAAGGCAACAATTATTGGCCATTATATCTAAAGCAATTTTAGAAAACCATAAAGAACAAATAAAATTGACTCTACTGAGATATATTAGGCCAATGAAGACAAAAATCTATTAGAAACAATTGTGAAGAAATGGCATATGTGGCTCAGTTATTTTGTTGGTTAAAGTAATGGAATGAATAAATACTTCTCAATTTTAACACTTGGAACATAGCTACATAAGTTATTTATTACAGGGAATTTGGGATTTCCTGCATCTATAAAATAAGAGAATGATCCAAAAATTAACATTGAATGAAATAGTTCCTAGAGAGTTTTAAACTAATTTATTTCTTTCTTTAGTATCCCCCCCCCCCCAACACACACACACACACACAAATAACTTTAGTTTTTATAAGAAAAATATTTATAATTTAAAAAGCCACTTTGGTAAAATATGACATTTCTAAAACCCAAAAAATAATTTCAATGTGATTGTGGTAGGATTAAAATTTATATTGCTTTTACATCTCATATTCACCTCAGTAGTTCTCAATATATATCTGCAAAAAAATTTTTAAATTTTAATCCAAATGCGACAAGTATTATATTTGCTTGAAGTGCTAAATAGGTATTTAATATATGATATTTATAGGAAACAATATTATTATTCATTAAGTATGATGTTTAAAGCCAATCACCAAAGTCTGAGGGGTAACTGAAATCGCTTTCTTTACATGAAGCTTGCATAAGAAGATTTCACTCTAAATATTATTCCTGCTCAAAAGGGAAGTCTCTAAATAAAACACAGTTTCCTTTTTTAATAGGTGCCAATATTTTGAAATGCACTTACATATTATTTCTTTCATACATGAAGCTAGTATAAATGAAGAATGTTTCTGATCCCTGGAAACTTTTACTAAACAGTTGTAATAAACTTTGATATACAAACACAAAGGTTCTGGTGGAAGCATCTTGTATGTCATGAATCCCTCCAGACCACAAGCTAATAAAGTCCAGATTGCTCACAGCCAGCCACAGCTCCCCTGATATCTACAACAACAGTACAAGGTCCTCCAAATGAAATGAAGACTCGGAAGAATCTAGAACTAGGTGTCTGGTCAAACTTTATCTCAGGTGATGCTATTTCACTGCACAATGGTCACTGAGACTGCTGATTTTGAAGATGCTTGGGTCATCAGGGTCAGTAGTAAATTTTCAACAACTGCCTTACAGGTGTAACCAGAGATATGATGCTCAACCAGCAGAAGTGAGGGAATTAATGTCTGTAGTGCAATTCTACCTAAGGGTCTTAGAATAAAGTGCACTTTGCAGTGCTTATCCAGGCATCTAAATTACAAGGAGCCATTTGCACAATGACTGTCCCCATGTGCAATGATTAGGCATGAGCCAAATGCTAGCTCCCTCATATGCATAATTTTTTTTTTAGATCTGCATGGCAAGATTGTGCATACCATGAGGCTATGAAGATGCTGAGACCATCATCCTGAGCTTGTTCCTGCATTAGGCTGGAGAACATGAACAAAGAATCGAAAGAATTTGGATTCTAATTGTAGTTGCCATTGATTAGCTATACTCTCAAGTCTGCCTCACCTCCGGGCTTCTGTTTCTCTGTAAATAAAATGTGGATAATTATGCCTATCCATCCTAAGTCCTGGAGTTGAAATGAAGACCAATGAAAATGATTATTAAAATTGCTTTGATATGTAAACCATATTTATTTTCCATTGAGGAACAAAGGCAATAGAAAAAAATCACTGTGTAGCCACAAGTTGGCTTGCTTTTGAATGAATACAATAAGTTGAGCCTGTTTCATAAAATGTGGTACCTTCAAGGCTTTCCACAAAAATCTACTTAAGCCTATTGTTAGTCTCAGGCTTTACTGTGGTCAAGAAGGAAACAAAAGTCATACTGAGCCACTCAAAAATTCCCACAGGGTATTTCTCTTTGGAGATGGCTACTTGGCTGAAACCACCCTAGGGTTTCTTCCTGTCCTCATGTCCCTTTTCCTGTAGCCCTCAGCCCTGTTCAGCTCTGCCAACTCTTAGACTTTTCTTAGTCCCACACAAAGACCAATACCTTCTCTCCATCCCAAATTCCAGATGACTCAGAAGCACTGGTGACCCACACCTTAAGCAATCTAATCAAAGGACACAAGCTGGTCTTCTCTGAAATTGGATTTCCTTTCCAGCTGACTAGAAAATAAGGTTTTCGGCATATGGTTATAATCAGTGGCAAAGCACCAAGCTGAGAGCCTAATTCCATTGTCTTCTAGTCAGTAGCCAGAAGCCTTTATTCTTTAGATGATTTGCTGACAGTTCACAGATGAATAAAGAACATTATTTTTTTTCTTTTTGTCATTTCTCTAGCACTTATGTAGTATTACAAGGAGCCAGTTACTGCTCTAAGCACTTTTATAAATATTAACTACTCAGCTATTCATCAAGAACAAGCCCAGGAGACAGGCATCATCAATCACCACCATCATCGCTCGGTGGTGTATACAGAACCATTTAGAGGCTGACCACCTAGAGTTAGCATAGAAGCCACAAGTTAAGGGCCTCATCTCCAACAAGGCTGCCACCACTTCAGATGCCAGCCACACATTTGGGAATCTCTATGCCATCTACCCTTGGACCAACTAACTACAACTGTTGGGGCTCCCATAACCCCCTGCAGGTTAGATAATTCACTAGAACTCGCAGTACTTGTGAAAACAGTATACCTGCTATTATTACAGCTGTGTTATAGACCAGCCAAACAAATAGATGCACAGGGTGTGGCTGGGAGGGTCCTGAATGCAGAGCTTTCATGTCCTCTCCCGATGGAGTCAAGGCACATCACCCTCCCAGAATATTCATCTGTTCACCAACCAATAAGTCCATCAAGCTTGTTGTCAGAGTTTTCATTGGGGTTTCATTATGTAGGCATGACGGACTCTATCATTGGCCATGTGTTTGAACTCAGTCTCCAGTCTTTCTACCCTTCCAGTGGTCAGACTGGCTCAATGCCCCTGTCTTTTAATCACATCATTAGATTTTCTGGTGTGACCAGCCCCCTCCTTGAATCATAAATGTAAGTATTATCTAAGAGAATCTATGTTAGCAAACATTTAAGTATGATCCAAGGGGCTTTTGAATAACAAAGACACTTGAGAATTCTAAGGAATTAAGAGACTCCACTCTCAGGAGATAGCAATAAAGGCCTGGCTAAATACCTATATTTTACACTTGAGGAAAAATGTGACCAAGAATTTCATTATGTTACCCAAGCCCCAGAACCAGTAAGTACAGAACCCAGTAAGGGAAACCTCTCCCAGATTACAGACTGTCTTCTGAAGTTGGCACACTAAACATTCAACCTAAATTGACAATGTGTCACAGCTAAAGCTGACTGACCGTAACAGTGAAACTCAGTTAACAACTTCCACTTTAAAGCCAAATCAGAAATTTTAGAATCACAAATAAAAAGGCCCTTCTCACAGCAAAAGAAACCATCAAAAAAACAACAAGATAGCCCACTGCATGGGCGAACATATTTGCCAATGTTATCTCCGATAAGGGTTTAATCTCCAACATTTACAGGGAATTCATACAACTTAACAAAAGGAAGATAAACAACCCAATCAAAAAAATGGGCAACGGACCTAAATAGATCCTTTTTTAAAAAGGACATAAGCAAGGCTGAGAGACATATGAAAACTTGTTCAAAGTCACTAATCATCCGAGAGATGCAAAGCAAAACAACAATGCGGTACCATCTCACACCTGTCAGAATGGCTATCATCAACAAATCAACAAAGGACAAGTGCTGGCGAAGATGTGGAGAAAAAGGAACCTTCATGCACTGGTGGTGGGAATGCAGACTGGAGCAGCCACTGTGGAGAACAGTATGGAGTTTCCTCAAAAAAACTAAAAATGGAACTCCCACTTGACCAGTGATCCCACTTCTAGAAATATATCCCAAGAAACTAGAAACATCAATCAGAAAGAATATATGCACCCCTATATTCATAGCAGAACAATTTACCATAGCTATGATTTGGAAACAGCCTAAATGCCCATCAGCAGATGAGTGGATTAGAAAACTGTGGTACATCTACACAATGGAATACTACACTGCTATAAAAAGGAAGGATCTCCTACCATTTGCAACAGCATTGGTGGAGCTGGAGAGTATTATGTTAAGCGAAATAAGTCAGTCAGAGAAAGATAAATATTACAGGATCTCACTCATTTGTGGATTACAATGAACAACATAAACCGATGAACAAAAACAGATCCAGAGACAGAGAAGCATGAAACAGACTGTCAAATTCCAGGGGGAAGGCAGGGGAGGAAGGGGTTAGGGGAAGAGATCAACCAAAGGACTTGTATGCATGCATATAAGCCTAACCAATGGACACAGACACCAAGGGGGTTAGGGCATGAGTGGGGGCATGGGGCGGGGGGACGTAATGGGGGGCTAAAGACACATGTAATACCTTAAACAATAAAGAAAGGGAAAAAAGGTCCTTCTCACAGAAACAGTGTAAGGTTGGGTATATTTATGTGTGTTGACTCAGGTCACTGAAGTCTGAGCACCACACAGTGATGTAGAAAGGACAGTGATAGCAAACACTTTCAGGTATTGTGTTGAGGTTTAAATGGCATTATCTGTGTAAACCACTTTGCACAAGTTCTGACACCTAACTGCAAACAAAAAGCTTTTATTGTTGTTATTATAAATTATCATTAGTTAATATTAATAAGTGAAAACCCACAATTATTTAGTAAATTACTCTATTTAGGCATTGTGCAGAATTTTTGTGACTTCCAACTTAAGAACTCCATGAAATAGAAAATTAGAAACAAAAGTTAGCACATATCAGAACTTCTGCATGATTCAAAACCCTAGGAGAGCATTTCTATGTTCAAATACCAAATGGCATATTCAGCAGCAGCTGGTTCCGTAGCAGCAATAATAGTGTTTAGGCACTAAGATATATAGACAGAAAAGACAGCACAGACAGGAGGCACCCAGCCAGCAGGAAAGAAAGAATGCAGTAGGGAACAGCAGTCAAATATGAGAACAGTTATTGTAAATTTAAAGCTGAGAGAGGAAACCTACAAGCTTTACAAATAGAGACCAGATAGGGAATATTATACTTGGAAGGATCTTGGAGTTAAATCTAACCTGCTCATTTGAGACATGAACTTGCAAATAAGGCAACAATAAAGACCATAATAATATTCACTGGATAGAAGAGAGATTAGACACATGAAATATGGGATAATCCAATAATGTAGGAATATCCTATTGATTATATATTAAAACAAAGAAAGACATTTACTAATAATGGTGGGACACAATAAAAGTGAAATTCTTATTCTGGCTAATTCATGATTTATCACACAAAATAAGGCTTAGAACATGGAATAAGATAACCCATGAATGTTCTTAGTATAGTGTCTGACATAAAAATTTACAACAAAGTTATAAAAATACAATCCAGCCCTGGTAGGGTGGCTCAGCTGGTTGAAGCATCAGTTGCTTGTGGGTTCCATTTCCAATCAGAGCACATACCTAGGTTGCAGTTTGAACCCTGGTTGGTGCACGTACTAGAGGCAACTGATTGATGTTTCCCCCTCACATAGATGTTTTTCTCTATCTCTCAAGTCAATAAAACATATCCTCGGGTGAGGATCAAAACAACAATCCAATCCAATAATGAATATATCTTAGTATTAAGTAGAGGTCAGTGTATTTACATATGGCTTTAGCCTCTGATTTATCTAGATTAATTATAAACTAAAAGTGTTTTTTGAATGCCAGCAAGATGGAACAGTCTCTGAAGTAAGATGTTTCCTCTTTGAGCTCACATATTCATTATAACAGCCTTGGGGCATGTCTGTAGGCAGCATCTTTTCAAATTCCCAGGAAGAGAAATGAAGTCATGGTAATTATGGGCCTCCTTCTACATGTAGGAAGCATAATGGTCTGAATCTGGGAAGAATTTCTCCTCAGTCCCTGTCTCCTTCTTCTTGCAGCAAGCCTTCCCGCTGAGAGCACAGTCTTCCTCTTCCGCTGCACTGTTACCTGGTCTGGGAGTCCCTCCCTTGGGAGGCCTGATCTGGTTTCTAAGTGCCTTATTGGTAGAGCTGCCTAACAATGGAATATACTCACAAACCCTTTCAGCTGCCACATGCAGCTATGTCCTCCCATGTACCCTCTATCATTGAGTAGGTGTGATTTGGAATCCATTTTTCTCTTTGATTATTTCTCCAATTGTCCAGAAACTAGATAGTGATATTTATTCAAGGTCCCCTCAAATATCCCAAATACGTATTAGACATAATCGCCACTGTCAGAAAAGAAATGTGTTTATACAAGGAGGTAACTGCCTCAAGATCTTACTGGTTGTGCACAGCAGATTTTGCTTTCAACCTGAATTATAGCTTATCGTTTTGCTTTATGTGTTTACTTCTTTTGTTGAGATATAATTCACACAGCACAAAATACATGCTTTTAAAGTGTACACTTCTCTGCTTTTTATATTCACAGGTTTGTGTAACCACCTACTTCCAGAACATTTCCATCATTTCCAAAGACTCACATCCATTCAGAGACATTCCTCTTGACCCCTTCAGCCCACACCTGGAAAATACTAATATGCTTACTGTTTTCATGGATTTGACAATTCTGGACATTTCATATCAATGGGATCATATAATATATGGGCTTTTGTTTCTCACTTTGTCCACTTAGCATGATGTTTTTAAGGTATATCCCCCTTTAAAATAGGGGGATATACCTTAAATGTTAATATTTAGGAGATATTTTAGACAACAACAAAAAAAATCATTGGTTTTAGACTTTAGAGAGAGAAAAAATGAATATTCATATTTCCTACCTTAGGAAATTTAGCCATATGGGTCATTGGAAACCTTACATACCCATTTAGCTAAAAAACATGGAGTGTGTTTAAAATATTATCTCTGATCTCATGGTGACAAATATATCTGATTACTGATATAGTAATGTTTTACAAAATCAGAGTATATTCATAAGAGTAGGCTAAACTCGTGATTGTCAACATGTATCTTTTGATAAAGATATTAACATGTAGCTTCAATTTTCTGGCTTTCAGTTGAGAGATAGGCCTAATATTGACTCCAAAATGAATGACTAGTGGTTAGAGGGGAAGACAAATGAGAATAGTTAAATGAGAACCAGGTCTGTGGCTTTCCTCTTGTATGAAGAAGGCACTTACAGCTTACTGGAAAGAGCTGGCAGGTCACGAAGGATCTCTTCATAGGGTTCCTCTTGTGCTAAGGCAGGCACAGATAAAGGCTCTTCCATTTTTTCTTCCCAGGCAATTTCGGCTTTCAGCAGCATTTCCTCAATAAACTCAGATGCAGCGATATCTACACAAACCAATAAGAAAAAGTGGACAGTGAAACCACAGAAAACTATTTACTTTCAATAGTTCTGAAAATGCTAAAATTTATCAGCACATGTAGCAAAAATGAAAACATTAAATGTTTATGCCAGAAACAAAATCGCAGCGCTGCCATTTAAAAATACTATCTTTTTTCACATGAGACATATTTAATTATAACTGAAAGGAAAACATATAAAAATAATTTCACTAAGAGTGATGTGTAAAATGTAAATCATTGAGAAGCTAAGCTTGAGAGAACTTAATGTCATTTCATTGTCAGGAAACTCTGCCTTCATCCTGGTGAATATGAAGCAAAATGATAAAAAATATTATACCTTCAGAATGACTGGGCTATTATAAAACATGTAGTAAGAATTCTAAAACATTTTACATAATGGGTAGATGTACAAATAAATAGCTGTGTACCAAAATAGTGTGTCTAGCCTCTCTATCTGAAATATGAATTATTATAGTTCCTTATAAATTACACATTAACAGTGACATCTGAACATATCTGGACAGCAATAAAGATGGGAATTAATCAACTTATAATTATTAACAAATGATACTGGAAATCAATAAATCCTGAAAAAATTCACATTAATAACAATTAGGGGCCTATGGAGTCACCTGCTCCTTTCAACCCTCGTAACTAAACTGCATGACCATCTTTGTCTCTAAACTTGATTTTTGTAGTTTTATGGGCTGAAAGCAGTAATTCACCTACCACAGGAAAGTATTTATACCAGGATTTTATCATCATTTACTTTAGGTTAAGTCATAATCATATAATGAGTAGGAGACTGCTCAGTTTCTTTACCTAGGAAGATTATTTCAGCCTCACCTAACAGCTATGCCACAAATTGATTTTATTTCCCCAGATAATTTTTATGTGTCCATTCCAAGTTTAAGAAACACAAAACAGCAAGAACCTAATATGGTACTGTGATAATTTTCATTTGTTCAGTAAAAATACATGTCAAGTTCACTTCTCTCTGCACTATTGTTTTATTTGGCTCATTCTTCTTGCTCTTGGATAAGATGCTGGGATATCCTGCATTTATTTTTAACCTCTCACTGCATTATTGGTCTTTGTCCCTTGTGTGTGAGAGAAATATTTTCATTCAATTAATAAATGTTTATTGAGGGTCTACTATGATCACATCATTGTGTCTCTCATGACCAACATGGTATAGAAAAGGGTTTACGTTGATGGTAGACATGGCATGACCAACAGGGACAAAATTGTGTGAGTCATCATACACTATGCTGGAAGTGATCAGGCTGAGTCTGGACCAGGAATTTATTCATTACCTAGGGCTTCAGAACTGTCCATTACCTTGGATGACCATTTGGCACAGTTCACACTAGACCTAAAAGATGAAGTGTGACAGATGGGAGCCTATGCAGTCAAGGGTCAATCATATTTATTCCCTTCTCTGGGCAAGAAGCTAAGGATATGAACTTGAAATTGTGATCTGTTAGAACTAGACTAGAGTTAACAGAAGGTGTGATATATTTCAAAATACTAGTAAATATATTTATTAAAAAATAGAAGAAAACTATTAATTCATATTTATTAGACATACTTTTTGTTGTTCATGTTAAAATTACTACAATATCATTAATATTAGCCTGTTCTAATCTTTGACACTGTCAAGCTATTAGTTCTGTTTGTTAAATCATCAGTTTATTTTAGCAAAGATAAAAAAACAATAATAATACTTAATTGCAATAATGTGAGAAATGGAGCAAATCCCTCATCCTGACTTAAACTAGATGTTTATCAATTAATAATATTCCCTACCATAAGTATATCAAATAAGAAATTTGAGGCTGGTAGAAGAATAAGTAAATATAAGTTATTCAGATCAATTACTACCATCAAAATTTTTATTTTATTTTGTTCCTTACACTAGACTTTTCTCTTTGTTGTTTAGAATTATTTTTTCAAATATGTTTTTATTAATTTCAGAGAGAGAGAGACAGAAGGATAAAAACAAAAATGATGAGAGAGAATCATCAGCTGGTTGCCTCCTGCATGCCCCCTACTGGGAATCGAGCCCAAAACCTGGGCATGTGCCCTAACTAGGAATTGAACTGTGACTTCCTGGTTCATGGGTGGACACTCAACCAAGGAGCCACACTGGTCAGGATAGAATTCTTCTTTTAATATACCAAAGTAATTTATGAGTAGTAACATTGTTGTCAAATTTTCTAAAAGCTAAAAAATGAAAGTTGCATTCATTTTTAAACTACATATATGAATATATAAAAGAACACTAGTAAAAAGAACTGCAGCCCTGGCTGGGTATCTCAGTCGGTTAGAGTGCCATCCCAATATGCCAAGGTTGCAGGGTTGATTCCTCGTCAGGGCACATACAAGAATTAACCAATGAATGCATAAATAAGTGGACAAACAAATCAATGTTTCTCTCTCCTTCTCTTTTTCTCCCTCCCTTCCTCTTTCTCTTCTTTCCTCTCTCTTTCTAAAAAAAAATCAAAAAATATTTTTTACAACTTTAGAAATTTTCAAAAATATATATTTTTTAAAATAAGTAACATTAAACTAAGTTTTTTAAACTTTTAAATTATTTTAGCATATTAGTCTCTATTTCTAGCAGTATAAATATCTGTGCAGAAAAAAATACTGTTATGTTACTATTTAAAAATACCCTAATGAACAAGCATGCATTAGGTCTGATGAGAAACTAGTTAACACAAAAGCAAAAAAAAATCTTTTGAAGTAATGACAGTGCAGGAATCACCACCCTGGAAGTTTAAGCCTGAAAAGCAAATTGTAAGGAAGAACACAGTAACCCATTAATGTAATTGCTCTCTAATGTCCTCTTGTCCTGGATCAGGGCATCTGAATTGTGAATCATATTAAACTGGGATGGTTTCCACAGAGCTTCTCAGAGAGCCTGACTCTCATTTCCTAGCTACACTCATGATGAACAACTTATATATGACAGGAAGGAAACAGTGACTGCTCAGTGGTCCCAGGACACTCATAACCTACCTGAGGCCTTCTCTTCATTGCAGTTCAGAAGGTTTGGATTTGCCTGATGCATCAAAAGAAGTTTCACCAGGTTTGTCTGAAACATTAGAGATAATTGAAATAGGAAATATCATGCTGGATACTGAAGATTCATCAGTCAATAATACACATTCAAGGGGCACATAAGGTTGGAGAAATGAGAATGCATTAGCATAACTTCACAGTGTAGTCCTGCAAAGTTAGGTCAGATTTGACCACTTAACATTTTCAAGAATAGCAAAGAACCTGTAAAGGATGTGCATGATGGCATATTACAGAATCTGAAAGAAGTTCACTCTGGCTTCATCCTCTAACCTGGTGGGAAGAGGCAGGAGAACTAGAGCTGGAGAGTTAAGCAGAAGCCCAGGCACATTGGGCTCATAAACTATTTTATGGAGTGGGCATTTCATATCAACGACAATGGAGAGGATGCTGAGTTGAAATAGTTTAATTATTTTTGTACTGAGAATAGCGTGGGGGAGGGGCAGGGAGCTCTGTTAGGAGGCTGGCAGGACAATCCTGATGTAGAGATGCTGAAGCACTGGATACCCTCATCCTCAAAGGCAGCGAGGATACACATGATTATAGCTCAAATCCATTTACGAGGTAAGAGTTTTGGGGCTCAGTGGTTTAATAGATATGGGTGAGGAGAGGAAAAATAAGAAAAGAATAATGACCAGTAAATGATGAAATAGAGAAGAGGGCAACAGATTGGAAATGGGAAAAAGAAGATGACCATTCTCTTTGTACACAGTTGCGTTTGAAGGCAGGTTGACAGGGATTACCCTCTGGGCAGTGGTCCTCTTGGGTCTGGAACGTGGGAGAGAAACAAGAGGAGAGGAGGCTTTGGGAGACATGAACATGCATAGTATGTGAAACTGTAGGAGGAAGACTCCTAAAGACATAAATGTTGAGAAGAGAGAGAACCTAGGACAGAGCGTTGAGCTTGTCAGTGCTGTGTGCTCAGAGGGGCAGAAGGAAAACCAGGCAGTGTTGTTTTTTCCAAAGCAAAGAAGAAATGTCTGAAGAAAAAAATCTAAATGTATCTCAATTCTTATGTACTTAAGTAAAAATGTATTTGAGAATATAAATGACTCCTTTGAACATTAACATATAGGAGTTGTGTGATATAAAGTACTTTTGAAGAGAAGTATATTTAGATTTCATCATTTCACAATTATTTTCTTATCTTTTACTGTAGTATTTCCAATGCTATTAGCAGCACTAAAATATGTACAAGGCTAGAATCAAATTTTATCTTATGTACAACTCTTGAAAGAATTGTTGCTGACATAACTTATTCAGTTCTCAATTTTAGAGAAAAACAGGTATTTCTTTGTTCTCAATGAAAAAGTTAATGTATGTATAAAGAGAAGTTTTAAAATATATCTGCCATCTAAGTATAAATGACAGTAATAAATACTGTAAATACTGTTATAAATTATAAACTAACTTCTCCATAAATGTATTCATATTCATAAGATATTTATAAAAAACTGAAATTGCTATGAATGTCTCTAAAAATGCCAGGAGTCTTTCTAAAATGTTAGCATTTATCAAGTTTTTTTTTTTCTCAACTGAGATGCATTTATTTACAATAAATGTCTTTAGAGAGTTACAAATCTCCCATGCATACAAATTGATAATTCAAATAAAAACTATTCCTAAAATATCATTTCCAAAATGAATATTAAGTTGTATTTTATGGGTAAAGAATTTTTTAAATAATTCTAGATATCATATGGTATATTCTTGACAAAAAATCAAGGTATAATTTACTCAAAATCCTCTATTAACATAAATCTCTTAGTTATGTCCTTAGTTTGAATTGAGGACGAATATTCTTATTCTGGTGTCATATATCCTAACATTAAATCCTCACTCTAACTCTCAGCAGTAGAACTTTGCTTTCAGTTCCTGGTTGATTAATTTGTCCATTTAATTCCTTCAGTTACTCTGCTGACACAGGGATGGCTCAGAGGGCCACACAAATCACATCTCTCCTGTTCTGGAGCTTACAATCTGGTGAAGAACCCATTCTAGTAGGATTCATGAAACAAAACTGAAAAGACATATATAATCTTCAGGTCCTATCCTTAATACTAAAATATGTAAGAATTTATAAAATATAGAATTAATGGCTACTCGTTTTCTACAGAAGCAGAGGATAAAGGTGAAATTGTTTTAAAAATCTGACTCATTTGCACATTATAAATGGCCATTGCTAGAAAACATTATGTTCAACATCTCTCTGTACAAAGCCAGCAGCTGGATCAATTGACTAGGACATATGCTCTTTGATATTTCAGTGTTGCATTTGCCTTCTTTATTCTCAACCATCTTCTGAGCTATGTAACAGTTCCCCTGTAAACAGATGTTGATGGTTCTCACTAATTGAAGACCTTGGGGATCTGTGGAAGAAGGACTATTAAGGCTTATTAGGTTCACATGGCCAGCAGTGGTATTCAGAGCCAGGGAGGGGGCTATGGAAGTTCTCCAAACAAAGCTGGCATAATCATTTCATTGGGCAGATTAAAAAATAGGTGTGTTTGTGTGGTGGGGAGAGTCTGGAACATAGAAGAAAGTATAGGAAACATTAAAAAAAAAGTGAGGCATAATGGTTTCTGAAAGTTGGGGACAAATATTTTGCAGCTGGGTTAAAAAAAATAAAGCCATTGGAAAGTTTCTTAAGTCACTTAATGTTAACAAATGACGAGTGTTGGAAATGTAGCTGGCACACTGGAGAAGTAGTAATAAAAACATCAATCTTAATTACTCCACATCTCCCAAAGCAAATGCACCTTTTGAATCATATTTTCCATATAGTTTCAATACCACGTTTCTCTAGGCTGAAAGCATAGATTTAGAAACCCCAAACTTCAGAAAAAATCTTAACTATTAGTGACAGCATAGGTAGACCTAGAGGGTATTATGCTACATAAAACAAATCAGTCAGAGAAAGATAAATACCATATGATTTCACTTATATGTAAAATCTAAAGAACAATATAAATAAACAAACAAAACAGAAACAGATTCATAGATACAGACAACAGACATTTGGTTCCCAGATGAAAGGGGAGTTGGGAGCTGGGTGAAAGGTGAAGGCGTTGGGAGGATAAAATAGTCACGGGGATGTAAAGTGAGCATGGGAAATATAGGCAATAGTACTGTAATAACTATGTGTGGTGCCTGTTGGGTACTGCAAGTATCAGGGGAAACATTTTGTAAAGGATATGACTGTCTAACCACTGTGCTGTACACTGAAACTAATACAAAATAATATTGAATGTAAACTGTAATCTATAATAATAAAAGCTTAATATGCTAATTAGACCAGACAACCTTCCGGACAAAGCCGGGGCTGCTAGGAAAGCCCGGGTTCCAGGTGCCTGCTGGCAGCCAGAGGGAAGCCTGGGTCCCAGGTGCCTGCTGGTGGCTGGAGAGAAGCCCGGGTCCCGGGTGCCAGAGAGAAGCCAGTGCCGGCAGTCGGGGAAGGAAGGCCTGCTCTTGCACAAGTTTTCTGCATTGAGCCTCTAGTTGAAAAATAAAAGAAAACCCAAAGTTTGGAAGTTTTTCTAATGTGATAGGTAAATGGGGTGAGACTACTGATAGCCACTAATTCTCTCTGCCTGTTTAATCACTGATTCTTCTGTCTTATGACTTTTATGTGACAGGAAACTTCAGGAAGCTTTAAGAAGGAAGTAGCAATTGAACTGGGCTTAAGTTCCTCATATCACTGAGGCATAGCAGGTATCACATTTGGCATATATGCTAATCAGAGAATGATGTTTTATTGTTAAACATAACAGAGTAAAATAACATTTTTAAAAATCTACTTTCATCCACTAAAACCAGTTAAAAGTATTTTTACTATATAGCTAACCTGTTTTATTAGTTTAATATACTCCTTTATCTTTTGTCATGGATACATAAAACATGTCTCTCTCTCTCTCTCCAAGACACAATTTATCTGACTGTGATTTTGCTCCTTCTTCAGGATATAAGGGTGCCTAGTAAAAATGAATTTGTGCAATAGTATCTTAGATGTATTAGCTATAGCAAAAAGTCAATTCAGAGAAAGAACTCTGCTACCCATCCCTCATTCGTTAAAATGAAATATAATTTATGGAGAAAAATAAAACGTAAAATGTAATTTTACTTTATATCTACTAACTGTAGAAAACAAACAGAATTATTACAGACTCATGAAACAGTAAACTTATAAGAACTATATAATATTAAGAACACTGTGTTAAGTCCATATTTAAAGGATATTTATGTTTTTGATCATTTCTCGAATGATTTTGAGTAGATTATGCAGTATGCCAGTATGCTGAGTCCTAAGGAATATATGTTATTATTTGTATTTTTAAAAGTACATATTTTCTTTCTTTCATTCATAAAACTATTTGTTTAGTAAGACCATACCATTAAAAGTCAGATTACATAATCATTAGTACATAATTTGAAATAAAATTAATATAAAAGGATTCATTGATTATAAAATAATTTATAAAAATAGCTCAGGAACTCACTTACCTGGCCATACTTTGCTGCCAAGTGAAGTGGGGTCCAGTACTGATTATCCACTGCATTGAGGTCTCCCCCATGTTCCAGGAGGAGAGACACCACCTCCTTGTAGCCACTGGCACATGCCATATGTAACTGCAACAAAGAGATATTTATTTATCTTTAAAAAGCAGCAACATCAATAGTTCATTCAGTGGGTTAAAGAGAGCAATTTAATAAAGTATTGAACCTAAAATACACAGATTAATAAAAGAAACATATATACTTTGTTTTATTCGGTACAAGTGAATGTCATCATTGTTTGAAAAAGGTTTATGGGTTAATTATGTATTGTTTTTCTTCTGACTCTGACAAGGTACACTTTTTCATGTAATTCCTATTTTCCTCTCTAATGTACCTTTCTGCTATAATACGAATACTTTTAAATACAAAATATAATAATTCCATACTTTATCACTACTTCTCCAGAAGTCAAACATGTACTGACTAGCTCTAAAATTCTAGCACTGCATTTGGTGTTACAGGAAAGAGATTCAAAGATACAAATGACAACAGAAAATGTGATCCTGTGATGCTTTTATACACATAAAAGGGACAGGAACTGGAGAGGATGAATGAATCCTGACAAGCTTTAAAATGATTATGCAGCTATCGTCTTGACATGCTCCCATCTTGGTTTCTCAATGCAACTTGAAGTTCAGAAATGAGGCCTCGGGAACTACAGTGATGAGCTCAGAGTTTGGAGCACCTTTCAAATTTTTCAGATGTGGTGATTCCTGTTTCTAAGGCAGTAGCCTTTCTTTCTAAGTAAACTGTCACCCAACCCAATTTAAATTAGGTTATTAAGTAACTACACGATTTATTTTACAGTTAAAACAATTAAGAAGAGAAAATTATCAGAAGAAATATTTTCATATCACATTAGTATTACAGCAAATATCACCCATGTCCAACTCTACTGTAAAATCATGGTAATCATTAGATCTGATACTTAGTGTATTCATTAATAAAGCACAAACATTACATACAACAAATTTAATTTCAATATTATGATTACTATATTTCAACATAACTGGCTTTCTATGTAATTCTATGCACCATTTTGTATTACATAAAAATATTACATTGGCAAGGGACTAATGAGCTACACCATATGATTAAAGGGGAATATGGCATTAAAAGGTCAATGAGCCTGGACTTTATTCAAGTTGGGAGTTTTAAATATTACATTGGTTTGGACATTCTGATCTCTAAATTGAGGCTATGTTTTGTGACATAAAGTAATCATAAAAGCTGTCTTCCCTAAAAATGACCAGAAAACTCATGCACTGGCTATTGTCTTTGTCCAGAAGTAAGCGATGAACCAACACTCCCGATATCACAAAGAGAAACAAAAATAAGATTGCTTGATATTTACATCTCATGAATAATGGTTTTCCAACAACCCATATGTATCAAGGTCAGATGTGATAGATCAAATTCTACAATAAAACAGCGAAGAACCAGCCAACATCTTTGTGGTATATATGCTAATTATTACAATAGTATTTTCCAAGAGCATATATACATTCAAACTCAAGAACTAATTTTTATGTGCTCTATAACATGGCTTTTTTGGACTGTATCCTTTTCTAAGGCTTATGTTTTCTTTTCAGAAGAATATTAATGCAAACTAAGAGATATTTTTAAAAGAGCTGCAATATTTTTGGTTATTTTAGTGTTTATTCTAAAAAAGAAAGAAAAGATAACATAAAAACCATCTTACTAGAAGTTTATTCCATTGAGCCTTTTGTTGATGATTGCATCTCTTTTTGCACAGCAATTTAACATGTGTGGAAAATTATACCTAATTTTGAACCACAATTGACCCTCCAACTCAAGATAAAGAAATCAGTCTAAGGACAAAAGTGTCTTATGTATCACCAACAATAGACAGGAAAGCACAAAATACATGTGTCTTACAGAAAGGCAACTCCAGGGATGGCAGTCATTAGAATAACAGACTAACCAATTTAGACCTAAGAATCAAATGTAACTGTCACTTGCTAAATACTCTGATCTCCAACTGACAACTTTCTAGCTTTCCATTCATTGCTATTCTCATTGTAAAAAGCTCAAAGATGATCACCCAAAGATTGTTATTACAGAAAAATTATTAGCAACATTTATGGGAATGTCAAAATTGAAGATGGTTTAAAATGAGAGTGGTCTATTACTCTATATTGACTATGTCAATAGCTTTCCTACTAAACAATGGCAGGTCCTTTTATTTAACAGTGTTTGAAGCATAATACATTAGTGTCATTTAACAATGATTTTTTTAAATGTATGTAAAGTTGTAATATCTTCTGCCAAACAAAGAAACAGTTTTTATTGGGTTTCTACAATGTGTTAAGGCATTAGTGTATTGCATGTGTTAAATGAACTATTAATTAAAGAGCCCACTGTAAACTGGATTTTGACCCAACCACTGCACTGAAACTACCCTAGGTGAGAAGACCAATGACCTCCATGTTACCAAGTCCAATAGCGAATTTGTCATCTCTATTTACATGACTCTGTCAGCAGTATTTAATAATCTATCTTATCCTCGTCTTCATCATACTTTTTTCACTTGGCTCCCAGGACATCTCATTCTCTTGGTTTCCCTCCTACTTTGGGAAGTGTTCCTTCTCATCTCATTTCTGGATCTTCCTCTTTTGCCTAAGCTCCAAGACATAGTCCCAAATTCTCTTTCCTGCTATATCAATTCATGATTTCATCCGGGTCGGGAGTTTTCAAGATCACCTATATGCTAATGTTCCACAAATTGTTTCTTCAGTCCAGACATTTCATGAATCTCAGACTGCGATATCCAACCACAAACTCAACACCTCCATGAAGATGGCTAAGAGGCACTTCTAACTTTATATTTCCAGAATTAATTCGATCTTTCCTGCTTGAAGCTCCATCTTCAGCCTTCTCTATCTCATTTGATGCCAACTTCATCACTCCAGTTGTTCAAGCAAAGAATACTGGGAGTCATTTTGAAGTCTTTTCTTTCTCTCACACCACATTTCCATTAGGAAATTCCAATCGAACTTTCTTTAATGTTGACTGAAATTAGCCACTTCTTATCACCTCAACTTCTACCACCTTTGGCTGAGCCACACCATTGCTTTCCAAAATCACTGGAAAAGCCTCCTAATTGAACTCTCAGCTTCGCCCTTGTCCTTATACAGTCCATCCTTAACACAGCACTCAGTGAGTGATCTTTTCAGAACTGAAGTAAAATCGCCTCTCTTCAGAACTCTCCAATGTGTCCCCATCTCACTCAGAGTAATTGCCACTGTCCTTACATGGGCCCACAATATGTGTGATCTGACCTCAGTTACTTCTCTTCTCTGCTTTACCACCTTGTTGTGTTTCAATCACACCACACCTTGTCCTGCCTCAGCGTCATTGCACTTACCAGTGATCAACCTGAAATCCCCCGTGTTCAACCTCGCACCATACCTTTTTCTATGGTAGAAAATCATTGGCTCCAACTCCTCTGTGTGTCCCATGTTTCAGAGCTTCATACTCTTTTCCGCTGTCTAGTTTACTTATTTTTTCTGAGCTTCAATGAATGTATTTCCATCATAATTAATTTTAACCCCTGCATGCCTACTCGAGGTAAATTTTATGGGTCAATAGGGCCAAATGTTCATATTTTGATCACTGAACTTATGCTTATATAAACATTAACCCAAATTTAATTGTTCTGTTTTTAACTTACTGCAGCTATGCCTTATATCAATAAAAAGCAATGTTTCCTTGAATTTAGATATTTATTCACCAGACTAAGCCATCATTTGTTTTGCTTAAAATTAAAATAAAAACATTATCCTGTAAGTTCCATCTCTAAAATCACATTGACAAATAAATACCAAAAAAATCTTCTAAATTTGTAGAGAAAACATGCATGAGAAGGAAGCTTGGAAGAAACTATATCTATATCTATATCTATATCTATATCTATATCTATATCTATATATCTATAGCTATATCTATCTATCTATATATAAACATCAGTTTGCTCTGGGTGATGGCGTAAGTGATTTGCTTTTTCTTTCTTAATATATTTTATTAATTTTTTTACAGAGAGGAAGGGAGAGGGAGAAGAAGAGGGATAGAGAGTTAGAAACATCGATGAGAGAGAAACATCAATCAGCTGCCTCCTGCACACTCCCTACTGGGGATGTGCCCGCAACCAAGGTACATGCTCTTGACCAGAATCAAACCTAGGACCCTTCAGTCCGCAGGCCGATGCTCTATCCACTGAGCCAAACCGGTTAGGGCATGCATTATCCTCTGGGTATTTATATGCTTTCTAAAATGTCTACAATGAATGTATATTACTTTTGTAATAAAAAATACATTATTTAATTATAGTCATATCTATGTCTTAAAAATAAACTTATATTCTCCATTTAAGCAATATTTCTGAGTCAAGAATAATAACTTACCAGTGTTACTCCTTCATCATTTTTCTCATTAACATTCCCTCCACATGATAAGAAGTGTTTGACGTCAGTTAACATACTCATGGGTCTCTGAAGCTTCAACTGGCGAAGGGAGGTCAGATCCACTCCTAGGGGGAAAAGAGCCTTTCAAACAGAATGTAGAGTTGCTTCTCAGATGCTGGAGTGAAAATTGTTTCATCTTATATTCGTCCAACGTGTTCATCTTTGAAGCCCCTCTTCACTTTGAATTCTCACTCAAAGTGCTATAATTATTTCTCTAGCAAGAATTCTATTTCCAGCTAGAGTGTGGTGTTGAATAATTTTCCTTATTATATCCCAAAATCAAGATACGATACCTTACATATGGCAGGTTCACAATGGATATTGGCTTTAGTATAAATCAACACACACTGCCCAAAGTATTTTAAAGTACCTAAATTAAATTACAAGAAAGTATAAAGATACAGTTTTCACTCTTTATGATTTTTCTGGCCAAAATACTTGCTGCTAAAAGCAATCTATCTTGGAATAGATTTAAAAAATGGGTTTTTGGAAAAAATAGAAATAATTTGAATAAAGTCTGTTGTTTAATTAATAGTATGTACATGTGATACTGATTACTATCACTTGGATACATTTGATAATATCTACGTAATGTTAGTTCTCAGAAGCTTCATCCCATGCAGCGAGGTCAGAGGCCTGTCTGCAAAACTGAAACTACATTAACACATCAAGTCCATCTGAACCCTATCTTTACTTTCATTAATTGTCCCTTATCAGGTAATATTGTCTTTTTGACAATTCAATGTTTTATTTACTCTATTATCCATTATGTATTGGGGATATTCTATGGTGCTATTACCGATAATTTTACCATTATGCTAACTCTGAAATGATCTATCTCATGATTTTAGCACAATATTCTCCAATAAGCTCCTAGGAGTACATCTAACAACAATTTTTGTCTCCATAGTAAGCTTCCTAAGAGAGCCAAGACTTGTAAGAAGCAAAAGGGTTGACCAGGCACAGAAAGGTGGTTCTAACAAAGATAAATATGTTCAAGCCAAAAGGGCCTGTAACCATCTACCCAGCCCCTTCCCTCAACCCTGACTACAGCACAATGTAGGACTGCCCTAGGCAAAAGGGATGCACTGTCACCCTGACTCTGGGTGATTCTGAAGATGTTGGTTTAAGGACAGTATTTTGAAGGAACTTTATTAAGCAGAATAAATAGATAAGTTTATTTGTGGACTGATTAATCTGAGAGTCTTCTGAAGAATAAGCAGGAATGGCTAGAGATGACCAGTTTCCAAGACTGTTCCAAAATGGAAAGAGTGCCCTGGCTGGTTTTTCTCAGTGATTAGAGCATAGGCCCTCACACCAAATGTTCTCAAGTTCAATTCCTGGTCAAGGGCATGTACTTTGTTTTCAGGTTCGATCCCTGGCCCTGGTCAGGGTGTGTGTGGGAGGCAACCAATCAATGTGTCTCTCTCACATCAATGTTTCTCTCTCTCACCTCCCCCCTTCCACTCTCTCTAAAAATCAACAGGAAAAAAATATCCTTAGGTAAGGATTAACAAAAATAATAATAAAATAAAAACAAAAAAGAAAGTCCAGAGTTTTCACTAAGATACTAATAGCAAAATTAGTGAGAGATATGGGCATATTAGAGATCAAATGTCAAGGAAACAGACTCTGTCAGATTTGGTGACAATTAGATGTGAGAGATTTAGAAGACGAAAAGTGATGTTCAGATACTTCCCGGCTGTTATGATAAAATATAACATATATAGAGTGTATGAAAGGGTAAGTTCCATGTGCGGTAGACAAGTTACTTCAAATTTTCTGATATCCAAGTCAAGAGACTGAAATCTGTGCATACAAGCCTGCAGGTCTTGAAAGATAACTAAGCTATAGGAACATTCTTGGGAACAGGTAGGTGGAAACAAAACAAGGAAGAGGGCAAGATAAGCCAGGGTAGTTTGGAGAGACAAAAGGAGATACTTAAAGACAAAGCCCTGGGAACGACCCACATTTTGGTGTCTGGATATACACGTGGCACATCCGCAGAAAACTAAGTAGAAGCTGGAAGAGAAGGGAAACTATGGAAAGGTCTTTGCAGGTGAGAGAGTTTTCATAACACAGTGTGATCAAGGTCATCAGCTGTCACAGAGAGACGAGGTACTAGGGAACAGAAAAGTGACCACTGGATAGAGAACCAAAAAGGGTGACACATGGTGGCAGGGACCTTCCCAGTGGATTGGTAGGGACTGTGGGCTAAAGTAGAAATTAGGAACTCGGGAGAATAAAGGTGAGCTACTTTTTTAAAAGGCTCAATTTGAAATGAAGGAGAAAGGGCAGAATATGATGATATACTGTATGTTGAGCAAAGTTCTTTTTTTCTTTTTCAGGGACTTGAATATATATTTATGTACACATATACACATAGATATATGTGCCCCTCCCCCCATGGTGAGCATCTATCTGTCCTGGACCACCTTGAGCTCTTGCTGCATTGCTTTTTCTATGCGCTGGCTCATTTTATAATCGATTGATTTCCTTGAACACCAGCTGGTCTGCCTTGCACTGGAGATCTAATATGCATCACATGCTCAATCAGCCCTCCCTGGCTGCCTCACTTTCCAGCCTGGATAGCTCAGGTGGTGAGCAGAGGTTAATTGCTGTCTCCAGGTATAGTGTATGTCAGTGGTGACAGTACAATTAGAACCTGTGACCAGTGATTTTCCATGTAATCAACTTGCTCACAACCTGGAATGCCTTCTGCCACATGTGACCTGGTGTGACAGCATGATAAGTACTCTGGTTTGAAACTGTTTGATGCAGGTTGAAAATTCAAGGATTGCAGGTGCCTGGTTATAAGAATGCAGTACTGAAACCCTGGGCACTAAATACCAATCAAAATCCATCTCATAATACCAGAAATTTCTAGGAACATCAGCCCATGCTGTCATAGCAGATATTTCTAAAAGGGCACCAACAAGGGGAGAACACATCAAATTAGATGGTATTTACAGGAACTGTGGCAGCCGATATGATAAGTAGGCGGGACACTGTCAGAAATGGAACCAGATTGTGAATGAGGTGAGAGGGGGCAGATGGATGGGAAGGCAGAGGCCAGTGCCACAGTGGTGACAAATGGGAAACAGAGTTTAAAATTTAAGAGCTATTACATTGAATTTGTTCCAGCAAACACGTATTTACAAACTAACTGTGACAGCCATCACCGTGGCAGATTTTCTCTGGACCATTCAGAGTCAGGACCTTCCTTTCATTTTTTATTCCTAATCACTTTTTAAAGTAACCTCTCAAAGGAATACACTTCTTTTTATTTCTATAGAATAGATAATACTGCTTTTGCAAATACTAAAACTTTTTACGAAACAAAATCCTTTAATGAGTTAAAGAGATTTATAAGTAGCCAGAGGCCCGATGCATGAAAATCGTGCAAGGGGCTCGGCCCTCGCAGCCCCAGTTGCCGCCTTGGCCCTCACAGCCCTGGCTTCCTCTGGAAGGTTAACTGGATGGTCATCCAGAAGGTTATTTGGCTGTTCGGTCTAATTAGGATATTAGCTCTTTATTATACAGGATGTTAATTCTTTTGTAAATAAAGATAGTTAACTTTAGTTCCCAGAGAAACCTTTATCATGATGTTAAAAATTCAGAACAGTAAGAAGAGCAAGAAAATATCATTTAGAACTAGCACAGCTAAATAAAAGACAGGTTCATGTCAATTCGGAATCATGTGACCACAGGTCAAACTCTGCAGATGTGCAAATAATAAAGCTTCCCAATATGGAATGCCCATAACTCTCAGCTCATTCCATTTAGAGGTAATTAGTCTCAAAATCATAGCAAGATGGGAAGAACTCAGGGTTTTCCTCAGGTCAGAGAAGGTAGGTACAAAGACTGAGGGACATGTGGTATGAAGGACTGACTACACCACAGTGCCTGCACATGCTGCTCTGTCACCCAGGCCATGACTCAGTGACCTTCAACAGCACAGCTAGGTTCACATTCACGCTAATGAAAATAACTGTTCTTACCTTGCTCTCAGAATTAATGAGACTATTTTTTTAAGAACTCGTGGCTGCTCAGTACTAATTATTATTATTATTCTAAGCCACCCTCAGAACAAACCCTTTGATACAAGCAATCTGGAGGAGACAAAGAGCACAGGAAACAAAGAGGCAGATGTGCGGGCTTTCCTTAGGGGCGAGAATAGAGATGGGGCTCTTAAAATTTTTAAACCTTTTCTCTGACAAAATATCATATTGGAAGGGATTATAATTTAATTGTCTTTATTTATTCCTAAACATCAGAGGGGAAAAAAATAAAAGAGGGGACATACTTCTTAATTTTAATACCAAATCAAGCTCAAGATTTCAAACACCTCTCACTTTGCCAATGTTGAACTTACTCATGAAATTATACTCTGGGTACATGCAATTAACTGTTCCTTGCCATTGAATACATCTGGGACCCCAGCCGCATCTTTCCAGCCCAGCACCATGATCATGAGTATTCTTCTGACGTTTCTGTTCCCAAGTGTCACCAAGAGTGGATGCTGAGATGCCCATGCAAACTGCCCTTGACTTATGCCCTCACTTACCCACAGTAATAATTCTTAAGAGGACCATGGCTCCTGAGAGAATACACTTCACATGACCTCACTCTCATTAACTCAAAATTCAGTTGTGCTGGTTCACTTCCTTTCTCCTCCCAGTGGAGAATAGATTATAATGACAAGCCCAGTCCCTCTAATTATGGATTTTAAATGCTTGTTAAAATGTTCCTTCACTGTTGGCCTCTAGAATTTTGCTGGCTTGCAAAACTGCATTGACTAAACCAACAATGTATTGCAGTAGGAAAGTGAAATACAGTGTAGAAACATAATTCATTTTATGCAATTTAGGGAAATCACATCAATAGGAAATCATGTAGGAAGACCCCAAAAATAAGTACACTTATAATGCCACCAACCTATCTCTTTGTCTATTTCTCTACAGTTTTTCAAAGCTCAGCTTACCCTTTTCATCCAGATAGGTCAATAGAACAGAGCTTGATTCTGTCCCTTCTACAGCATAATCCAATGGTATATTTCCATTAACATCCTGGAGAAGGACATTGGCTCCAGCCTGTACATGAAAAGAACAAATATAACGTATGTACACTGTTAACATAGAAGGCAGGTCAATCCTTTCATCTCCATCTTAGTCAGAAAACAGATACACAATAGTTTACATCAGATACAATCCCATAGAATACTGAAATTATTTTATGACAAACACATTAAATATTTTTGAGAAACGTTGACAGTCTAAAAATGTTCAGCTGACCATTGAGAGACCTGAGTCCCAACTACTTTTCCCCATCCCTCTTGCTAACCTCAAAAAATCCAATCCAAGGCGACTAAACCACTCAGGCCAGTGTGCTGGCTACCCCTACACAGCCTGTCTTGTTTCTCAAAATCCTATGTCTTCAGAGTCCAAATGAAAAACTCTTGTATGACCTTTGATCTTCCCCAAACTATTCTATAAAATCATTATACTCCTTGCGCTCCACAGAAACTCATCTAAGAGGTGTTTTCACACCATGATGTTTTCATAAGGTTTTTGTTTTTCCAGAAACTTTTCTAAGAAAAAACATAATCTTGTAAGTATTAATAAATGGAATATATTATATTAGGTTCTTACAAATCCTTTAGCTTCAAAGGGCCTTCCATCAAACATCTCTGAGCACACCTGTCCACCCTTTGCCATCTCAGCTTAAATACAATGATCAATGTGCTTTTTCTCTAAAAAACCTGGTCACGTAAATTGTCACCATTGCTTTACATTGTTTAATGAGCTCCATACAATTGATCAGGCATGGTTTACATATTTTCTCCAAGGGCATGACATGAACATGTTCCCCGTGTCCAAGATTTCCCATATACCTACCCATAACATGCTGTTAAACTGAGGCCAAACAAATGCAAGTGTCTCCTTATTCTTTTTAATGAATAGGCATCCGTATTGCAATATAAATATAGTTCATATAATATCCAAATTCATAACTTTACATAAAATGTCACATTCATAATTTAATATATTAAAATGTGGAGGTTTGCCTTGTGTGTGTTTGTGTGCATGCATATGTATATGTATAAATATCCTAAACTTTAGGTTTTCCAAAAGACTGCTCTAAATATATTATAAACAAACAAAAAAGTAGGCAAAAGTGGTATAATGTCCCATATCCTAATATTAACCAACCAGATAAGCTAAGCTGCTTACCTCACCATTTAGAGTTTATTACATTACACATTCTATACCCATAAAAATACACCACTTTATGTGAATGGATCAAGTTATTTATTTCAGATTTTCATTTACATAAGGAAAGCAAGCAATTTTAAGATCCCAAAGACTTCAGGTTATTTTCTTAGTGCATTTGATTTCAATTTTGTTATTCAGAGTTTGAAAAAGAATTACTTGAGGCACTGTTCTAAAGTAGGCTTTGCTAATAATTCCATGCCTTTAGTCCTCAACCATGAGAATAAGATTTTACATAGGTACCCAAGTATCAATTATTAAAGAATCAATTAAGGCATACCAATTTCAATACTAGTAGGTGGGAGATAATCAAGTTATTCTTTTTCCCAATGCAAACACATTTCAGATAGACTCTTATCTATGCCAAACATCTGGGCACAAAGCAACGGTGAATCTAATTAAGAGCCATTTATTATCAATCACAACAAAAATAACTAGGAGAGCTACTTAAGAGAGGTGGGACACTTGGAGGAACGTGTCTATTCTTTCAGAAGTAATGAGGCTCTTTCAGAAAGTCTGAAAGTGAAACATGGTTCTGAATATTTTTTCTGGACTCATTCATTGAAATTTCACCCCATTAATCATTCACTGGGCTGTGCTGCTAAATTACCAGGTATAATTCCCTGCACAGAAGTTAGGCTTTTCTAGTCCCAGATCACGTCTTATTCCTCTTTATATTCCCAACACTCATTACACTGCCTCGCACACACGAGGTACTAACAAAGATTTATTGAAATAAATGGAAAATAAGGAGCCAAACACTGAATTAAAATAATTATTAAAAATTGAAGCAAAGAAATATAATTTTCATAATCATTTTTAAACTAAGTTTTCTGACCTTCCTTTCAAAGGTGTATAGATAATATTACAAAGTCACTATATGCATACATATGCTTCTTGCCTTCAATCTTTCCATATGGATGATGAAGGGAAGCAGAGATTGCCACCCCAAAGTTTGCCTTTGGGTATATTGTTTTAAAGATGGTTATAAAGGAACAAAGGACTCAGGAAAAACCTTTCACATCCCCTGGAACTGATGCAACAAATGCAGAGGACCTGCTCCAGGAAGAAAGACAGCCTCACAAATAACTATAGTTTCATATAAACTTGTGTATGACAGCAGAGAAGAACCTATCAAAAACCATTTTTCCAAGTTCTCTCTGCATCCCATTGATGAAGATGGCTCAGCAAACATTTATTTATCAAACATTTGTCTTCTGTCTCCCTGTGAATTGCCTTCCTGCCCTTTGAAGTCCCAAACAACAACCACCCTTTTCCTGAGCTTTAGAATAACATATAAACCTCAGCTGCCCAATACTTCTTTGGGTCTCTATTCTTATGGCACCCCTGAATGTGGATAATAAACTTTGGATATTTTCTCCTGTGAATATGTCTCTGTTAATTTGATTATTAGATAGAAGAACTTAGAAAGTGAAGGAAAATTATTTTTTAGCTCCACGATGACATTTATGAAAGTTAGCCTCCCTCCCTCCCTCCCTTCCTCTCTCTCTCCCTTCTTCCTTCCTTCCCTCCCTCTCTTTCTTGTTTGCTTTGTGGGCTAGAGTGCCCAACAGGCCCTGGTCCTAGTGCTCTGCCCCCACCACCCAGACCATCTGGTATTGATAGATGTCCATAGACAGGCTGGCCATGTGCCATCACAACATGGATCCTAAAGGATCCCCGGAGAAGCTGTATTTCTTCAATTAGAATCCTGAAATTGTATATCTATTTTAAAAAACAACACCATTGAAAAGACTCATAGCTGATTATTATTCTTAGACCGACTAACTTAGAAGTTAATGTGCAATTATAGCTGTTAATGGATCCCATTGGAAATAAGATGCTGATGACTTTCAAAGCAGGGTATTTCCTAGAAATGTCAGACTTTTCTTAATATCATCAGAATGGTTTCATTTCTAAATACAGAAAGGGAAATGGCTCTAGGGGTGGGAATTAGTAGCATTTATAAGGTATTGTGTTAGTACTTAAACACACATACACACACACACACACACTTTGAACCAATCAGGAACATAAAATGGATTTTCTCAACTTTGTAAAGTGAGAGCTAACAAATAATTCAATTCAATAAAAAGATCACTATTGACAATGTCCATTTTTAGTTTGAGAATTTAAAACATGTCCTAAAATACTATTTTTCTCTTCCAAGACATGACATCCTTAAATATCTTTTTTAGATGTTCTTTTTAAAATTTCAAATTTTATTCCATATGAAAGTGTCCACTATATGATTTTTCAGCTATAATTTAAAAGCCTGAGAAAGTGCTCCAGAATAGGTATGCATGTTAATTATATTGTCTCCTTGGATACACGGTTCAGAATGAGGATGCCCACAGTAAACAGTAACTTTAATTTCCTCATGTGCTGGTTTGCACATTTGATTGTGTACACAGTTGTCTTATTTCAAGGCATGAGAAACAGGGCGAGTTGAGGATTTTAGACTAGATTTTCAAATATAGGACAAAGAATATCCAAACCTGCACTTATTTTATGGAACAATAACTTTAGCAATAACTATATTAAGTTACTAAATCTTAAGTAATATTTTAAAGTTACTGAATGCTATCCTTTATAAAAACATATTAGGAATTGGGCGTGTAAAAAAGGATACTGAGAGAATAGATGGAAGACATAAGGGTGTGTGTGTGTGTGTGTGTGCATGTGCGTGTGAGATACCTTCTTGGTTTTACTTTCCTACACTTAATCACCAGAGGTCAAATTCCTTACACTGACAGTAGTGATTATCCTTTGTCTAAATAAAACAAGAAACTCCAAATTAAGTTAAAGTAGTGTTAGTAAGAACAGCTCAACAAAAAAAAATTATCTTTGTACAATACAGATGCTGAGGCAAGTTATTCAATATGGCTTCAGGAAAATCAATCAATTACACAGTGATTGGTTTGCACCCGGGAAATGAAAGTAATCAATGTTATATATGCAAAATCAACAGAAACTTCTCAAATGTTTTCTGTAACTGGGGACTATTTCGTTCCTACTGGGAGCCCTAAACACATTTCCTCTTTAATTATTCAAACTGGGAGGCTGCCTAACTTACAATTCGTCCTATGTCCTAGAGCAGTGGTCGGCAAACTGCGGCTCCCGAGCCGCGGTTTGCTGCTCCGTTGAACTAAATGAGTTTACCAACCACTGGGATAGGGGCTTAATCACAAGGAACAACAACAGCCTGTAATTATTGGAATCAAGAGTCTAGGTCAGCGGTCGGCAAACTCATTAGTCAACAGAGCAGCAAACCGCGGCTCGCGAGCCGCATGTGGCTCGCGAGCCGCAGTTTGCCGACCACTGTAGAGTACTGAAAATGTAATTCATATATATCATTCCTCCCAAATATGAATCTTATTTATTGCCTATTAGGTGACATAAGAACAAATAAATATTCTTTTACTTTATGTAACAATTTAGTATCAATGAATATACTTATCAATTGTTTGATTTAGTAATAATTTCTAACACACTAATAATTAAATTTTCATGAAAGGTACCTAATGGCATTTTAATAAGCAAATTCTTTTTATATGCTAATACTTTTTGGTAACTTTAAATTTGATGCAATTTCAGGTTTACTCAAAGTTGTAAGAGTAGTACAAAAATTTCTGTATACCTGTGATGGGCTGAACTGCATCCCCCAAAAGAAATGTTGAAGCCCTAACCTCTAGTACCTATGAATGTGACCTTATTTGGAAACAGGATCATCCTATCTAATAAAGAGTGAATATGCTAATTGGCCATCACGCCCTTGCAAAAGATGGTGGCACCCACAGCCACAAGATGGTGGCACCCAGTCCCCTCAGCCCCACTGGGGCGGCAGGTGCACAGCATGGCTAGGCCCACTCCAGGCAGGTCCGGCTGCCCCACGTGCCTGCCTCCGGAGTCCCCCAGTCCCCTCAGCCCCCCAGCCACCCAGGGCCGGCCCAAGGCACAGGCAAGCCTAGGATGGCAGCTGCCCAGCCGCCCAGGGCCTCCCAGGGCTGCCCAGGGCTCAGGTAACCAGCACTGGCTGAGGCTTGCACTGCCGGCAGGGCAGTGGCAGCAGCAGAGGTGTGATGGGGGCGTCATCTTCCCCTGATCACCGGGTTGCCTCCTGCCCTTGAGGGCTCCCAGACTGTGAGAGGGGGCAGGCCGGGCTGAGGGACCCCCCTTCCAGTGCATGAATGTTCATGCACTGGGCCTCTAGTTGTATATATAATTAGCTAAGTTAACATGATGCCATGCTGAAATAACCAATATAACTGGTGTTCTGTGTTCTAAAATATTATTTTTTCTTTTCTAAGACATGATATTCATAAATATCTTTTGTAAAAGTGTTATTTGTACATTTCAGTGTTTTTTTTTAGAAGTTTTCAAAAAATGTTACTTATTTTTTATTGTTATACTATTATAGCTGTCCCCACACCTCCCCCTTGCCCACCTCCACCCAACCTCACTCCCGTCCCTCTGGCCATCACCACACTTGTTGACTATGTTTATGGGTTATGCATACATGTTCTTTGGCTTCATTCCACTGATACAAGCATCCATTGTATAATTTTACAGATACAGAGGGAAGATGGGCAAATTGGAGTGATGCTGCCACAAACCAAGAAATTCTCGGGGCCTCCAGGAGATGGAAGAGACAAAGAAGGGTCCTCCAGAGAGGTTTCAGAGGGAGCAAGGCCCTGCTGGCACCTTGATTTCGGATTCTGAATTCCAGAATTGTGAGACAACAAATTTCTGTTGTTTTAAGCCATTCCTTTTGTATTACTTTATTATAGCAACCCTAGGAAATTAATACTCTTAATAGTCTATTGTTTATCCAAATTTACCAATTATTTATACTCCTCCCCCTCTATCCCCTTCCCTCTCCCTCTCTCTCTCTCTCTTTCCTGTATTTCTTCTGCATCACTTAAAGGTGAGTCAGAGATACCCTGTCCCTTTACCCCTAAATATTTTAGTATTTAGAACAAGGATATTCTCTGGCACAAAAGTTATGAAAATCAGAAAATTTTAATGTTAATAAATGCTGTTATCTAAATCATAGTCTATATACAAATGTCATTAATATTTCTAAATATATTTTTGATAGCAATTTTCCCTGACTGAGGGGACTTTCCAGGGCCACCCAGTGCATTTAGTTGTCCTATTTCTTTAGTTGCTACAATTTAGAATAGTTCCTTTGCCTTTTTTTTTTTAAGATCTTCTATGATGTGTCCTTACAATAAGATTTTTGGCAGGAAAAACACAGAGGAGATGGCATGTTCTTCCTGCTGTGTCATATCAGAAGACACATGCTGTCCCTTGGCCCCATAACTTTCATCACCTGGTTAAGGTGAATTTTCTTTTGTTTTGCAATGTAAATTTGCAGCAAAGAATCCATGAGTTCATGGTGATATTAATAAACAAATGAATGCCTGAATCTAGGGGAGAAGAAAAAACTTTTCCTTACAATGTAATAGCAGCTAATAAATGTGGGAAAATGATAAAGTTAGAATTTACCATTCAATATAGGAATAACTGATTCAGATGACAGTTATCAAGGGATATTAACACTAAAGCAAATGTCTGATGAGGAATAAAATATTTACATAGTCTTCAAATATGTTTCCACATTTATGGCTATTTGTATTCCTTTTCTACATTATCTTGTCAAGAACTTTGTCAATTTAAAAACCAGGGTTGTGCTTTAGCCAGTTTGGCTCAATGGATAAAGCATCGACCTGTGGACTGAAAGGCTGATTTCTGGTAAAGGGCATATACCTACATTTCACGCTCCTCCCCAGCTCAAGGCCTGGTGGGGGCACTTGTAGGAGGCAACCAATCGATGTGTTTCTCTCACATGGATATTTCTCTCTGTCCTTTTCTCTCTCTTCCACTTTCTCTAAAAATCAATGGAAAAATATCCTCAATGAGAATGAAAAATAAATAAATAAATAAATAAAAATAAAAATCGGGATTGTGTTTTTTGTTAATATGAAAAACGACTTATAGTTTCTTAGCATAAACTCTTCAGAGCTCAGCGTAAAACTTCTAAAAACTAATCTATTTGAAATGCTGTGTTCAGATATGATAAATCATTATCCATTTATGATTTATCATATCTGAACACAGCATTTCAAAAAGATTATATATATATATATATATATAAACAATGCATTACATAAATTATTTATTTATATTTGTTTGAGAAACTATATTGGAAAATATTTTTTTATATTACATCCATATCCTATAACGTTTGGAGGTACATTAGCATATTAATGTCTCTTCAAAGCCCTGCACTAAATACCAGTGAAGATTATCCCCAAATTTTTCAAATTCATTTGGCCAAAAATGCCCTATATTGGGGATAGGTAATAATAGTCATTGCTGAACTATTCATGAAGTCTCATATTAAACAGTAAAAGCTGCTATCCTACAAAAAATGCACATTAAAAAAAAAGTGTTTTAGATAAGGAGAGATCAAAATAGAGTTTCTTATAGGAAAGTCCACAAAATTTTAATTATGTATTTTCCACTATTTTGCATTCATTAAAGTAGTGAGTTTGGTGAAACTAGTAGAAAATGGAAAATAGAATATTAGAGAGATGCAAAATAGAGATTCAAAAAGATAGGGGAGTGTTTGAGTTAAGAGGCAGTAGGAAGCTGAGGAGAAAGAGGAAGGAACTTCCCTTGGCATACTGACAAGAAACGAGGCTTTAGGTGAGAAAAGCCTAGCTCTGTGTGCAGGGTTACTGTCCACTGGTTTTGTGTCCAAGGTCAAACCACCTAATTCTGGCCTTCAGTTTGAAAAGTGGAGCCAACTGTTAGTATTCAAAGTTAGAATTTACCATTCAATATAGTAATAACTATATATTCAAATATATAATAACTATATATTACAAATATCTTCAGCATAAGCCTATTCAGTACCCAGCCCAGTACTTTACATCCAGCAGGCACTCAATAACTTGTATCTATACTAACAAAAGTATCAGGAAGAGAAAGAGTACCTTATGAAATGAATTATTTGCAAACACAACCATAGACTATGTAGTATAATAAATCACCCACCCTTCTCTGCCAGCACAAGTTTTAGCTAAGTTTAGATATTAAAAGAATGATGCAAAATGAAATAGTAGTTGAAAGAGAGAAGGGAAATTCAGGCCCGAGCTCCTTGAAATATTAAAGACTAGAGGCCTAGTGCACAGATTCATGCACGGGTGGGGTCCGAGCAGCCCAGCCCGAGTTGGGGCTGATCAGGGCTGGACCTGTTGGGAGGAGGAAGATGGCAGGAGGTTGGCCAGCCAGCCCACCCCAATCAGGGCCCAATCAGGGCCAGGCCAGCTGGGTGGAAGGGCCCTGCATGATTAGCCGGCAGGCCACACCCTCGATTGGGGTTGAGGGCCAGTTGGGGACCAGTGGCTTCAGGGAGGGGTCATGGGTGGTTGGCTGGCTGGCCCCACCCCCTACTGAGGCTGGGGAGAGATCAGGGGTGGGGTCAGCCAGGGGAAGGGGCTGCAGGTTGGATGGCCAACCCCGTGCCCTATTGGGGTGGGGGTGCCATTGAAGGCAGGACTGGCCAGGGGGTAAGAGAGGGCATTTGGCCACCAGCCCCACCCTTTATTGGGGTGGGAGAGTCTGATCAGGGGCAGGCTGGCCAGGGGAGGGGCCACGGGAGGTTGGCCAGTGGCCCAACCCCTGATTGGCTGGCTGGCCCCACCCCCTACTGAGGCTGGGGAGAGATCAGGGGTGGGGTCAGCCAGGGTGGTTGGCTGGCTGGCCCCACCCCCTACTGAGGCTGGGGAGAGATCAGGGGTGGGGTCAGCCAGGGGAAGGGGCTGCAGGTTGGCTGGCCAACCCCGTGCCCTATTGGGGTGGGGGTGCCATTGAAGGCAGGACTGGCCAGGGGGTAAGAGAGGGCATTTGGACACCAGCCCCACCCTTTATTGGGGTGGGAGAGTCTGATCAGGGGCAGGCTGGCCAGGGGAGGGGCCACGGGAGGTTGGCCAGTGGCCCAACCCCTGATTGGGCCAGTTCGCTGGCCACAGTGGGCGTCATAGCAACTCATCATTTGGCATTACAGTTGCTGGCTTTTTATATATATATATAGATGGTAGATGAGATTTGTTTACATCCCTTCACTCTTACCATCCAATATGTTTGACAAAACCAACAATGAGAATATAAAAAAAATGTTAGTCAGAGGCAAAAAATACTTATAAAATGTCATTCCCAAAATACACAGGTCAACATTGACATTTTCCCAGGCAATCTTTGTAGCAGACCAGAAAAAAATCACAGAATGCTTTCTATTTTTACAGGTATTGAAAAAAAAATGCAACATACCCTGAGATGTATAAGGGAACACTTTATAAATCTGCTTCTTAAAATCAAACCAAACGTGCCCCACTGGTGTGGCTCAGCTGGTTGAGCGTTATCCCATGCACCAAGAGGTCACAGGTTCATATCCCGATGGGGACACCTGCCCAGGTTGTGAGTTCCATCCCCAGTAGGAAGTGCCAGAAGGCAGCAGATTGATGTTTCTATCTCTCCCTCTCTCTAAAATCAATAAAAACATATTTAAAAAAAAAACAGATGTAACAAAATACATTTATAAAATATTAAGTGGAAACTTACAGGTACCTCTGAAAGAGATCTCAAAAAAAAAAATGTGTCCAATTCATTTATTTCCAAGTAATTACTACTTAGGTTTTTTAGAGACTGTCTTCCACCCACTGACTTAGGAAAGCATTGTGGAGCGTTCGCTATTGCTCACACCCAATTATATGAGAATAAAAAAATTTTTTTCTCACAATCCTGACCTTGTCTTCAAGGACAAATTCCAAAGAACTCCTAGACCTTCAAAATCAGAACAAAGACAGAAAACTGTTTTTATAAAAAGACAAGCAAATCAATGAGTACCCCCCAAATGAAAAGAAATCACTGTAGAAAAAAGATAGTAGATAACTGACTCAAAAGGGCAACCAAATGCAGTCTGAGTAAAAGAAGCACGTGGTCTTGTATACTACTTAATCTCTCTATCCTGCATCATTTTATAATCATTTTTATTATTGAACTAGAGGTCCGATGCACGGGGATTGGGCCTAAATGGACAGTTGGACATCCCTCAAGGGGTCCCAGATTGGAGAGGGAGCAGGCTGGGCTGAGGGACACCACCCTCCATGCATGAATTTTGTGCACCAGGCCTCTAATACCCAGCCCAGTGCTTGACATCCAGTAGGCATTCAATAACTTGTATCTAACTGCTTCCCTGCTGGCCCGGTCACCCCTAACTGCCCTCCCCTGCTGGCCTGGTTCCCCTGCAACTGCCCTCCCCTGCAGTCCGGGTCCCCCCCAACTGCCCTCCCTTGTTGGCCTGGTCTCCCCCAACTGCCCTCCTCTGCCAGCCCAGTCACCCCCAAGTACCCTCCTCTGCTGGCCTGGTCACCCCTAACTGCCCACAACTGCCCTCCCCTGCTGGACATCTTGTGGCAGGCATCTTGTATCCACATGGGGGCAGCCATTTTGACCACATGGGGGTGGCCATCTTGTGTCTTGGAGTGATGGTCAATTTGCATATTACTCTTTTATTAGATAAAATTGGGCAATTAGCAGGAATGTGTTTTATAAGAATTATTCAGAGAGTAACCTCTTTCATTCCGAAATATTTATGTCACCAAAGGGAATGGGTGAACAAATCTCTCTAACCCTAGCCATTGAATCATGACCTTTTTCCCCAAACTCAGTTGAGACATCACAGTCAGAGAGGGAAGCTGTCAGGTAGGGTGTGCACCAGCAGAAATCTGAAACAGTGAACTACCCCTGAAAACTACTGTTGAACAGGCTGAGAAGGAAGGACCCAAAGCCTTGGCATAGGCTGTCCTTATTGTACTTCAGTCTGACCAACCAAAGGACAGTTAAGCTTCTGCCTGCCCACAATCATGAAAACAGAGACCTGGAGGGGAAGCTTCATAGGTCTCTTGTCTTAAGCAGAGACTTTCCCACAGATCTCCACTATTTAAGCAGAGGATGAAAACTAGAAGCATGTAGCTTTCTTTTGGGTTCTAGATTTGGGGCAGATAACAGAGGAGACCATATACTTGGAGAGTCCACTTATTCATTAAGGAACTATGTACCAAGCCCTCATTATGATTAAAGTATACTTTGAGATTTTAATGATTACAAATGTTTAGAGAAATAAACAATTTTAAACATACTGTATTACAAAATTTACAGTATAACTGTTACAACAGTCACAATTATATTGAAAACATTTTCACCGCTCCATCTGTAAACATCCTGAAGTGAGTAATTGCTACTTTGGAGCACGTAGGTATTTATGTGTAGCCTTGCTAATGTGCTAAATGACAAACCATGTCAAGTAAACAAAGTATGTAAGAAAGAAAGGGTAATCGTAGAATTCCAAGAGGCTAGGGTGTGAATAGCATTTACAGTCATACTAAAGAAATCTCTACATGTTGGCATGACAAAAGTCTGATGTGATGATAAGGGGAGGTGGGCACATGAGCAGAGTGTATGTATCTAATGGGGTTGGGAGTATGTGTTTATACATTATAATTAAGCAATGTTTATCAACCCAGCATTTTCTTTCACTTGCCTTATTTTATTTATTGATTATTTGAGCATCTCACATATATACATTTTTTATTTTACATTCTACATTATGCAGTTTTAAATATATTTTTTAATTTGTGCCATTTTCCAACACCAGTGCTCAATAACTCTAATAATTTTCTAGTTTTAAAAAATAATCTCACCATAATTTTCTATTTACAAGATTTTAAAAAGCTTTGTTATTCAAGAATAAATCATATAGACTGAAAAGTGATTCACTCAAAGTATGTCAGATTTTATTCCCTAAAAACCTTTACATCATATTTATTTTAACAAGTTCATATCCCAATATATATATATATATATAAAGAGCTAGGTGGCTTCACGACTGAACGGGCGACTGGTCACCATGAAGCACATGGAGCACCTCTCGGTCCCCCTCTCCTCAGCCCCCGAGACACTCACCATGAGGTGGGGCTGGCAGCAGGGCGGGACTGGGGACTGCTGAGCAGCGGTGGCAAGCTGCTTCGCTGGGTGGCCGTGAGCTTAGCAGAGCAGTCACCCAGGCAGCAGCAAGTTTCACAAAGCAGTTGTGGGGCGGGGGAGTTTCAAGGAGCTGTTGCAGGGTCAGGGGAGCCTGGTGGAGCAGTGGCAGGGAGGGGGGAGGGGGTTTTGTGGAGCATCCAGCTGCAAGCTTCACGGGGCAGCAGCAAGCTTCATGAAGCAGTCGAGGGCAGGGGGGAGCTTCATGGAGCAGTTGAGCGGCCATGAGCATCGTGGAGCATCCCAGGGCAGGGAGCTTCACATAGTGTCACAGGGCGGCAGAGGTCATGTGACAGAGGCCAGGCTAGGCCTAGGGGCCCTAACCGTGCATGATTTCGTGCACACTTGGCCTCTAGTATATAAATATATATATACACTAGTAGCCCTGCACACGAATCGGTGCACCAGTAGCTTGCCAGAAGCTCACTGCTGCCCCCCAGTAGCTCTCTGCCCGCTGCTCTGCCCTCCTGTAGTTCCCCCCGCCCCCCATTAGCTTGCTGCCCTGATCCCTCCTCTAGCTCTCCGCTGCCCGCTTGTAGCTCACTGCCTCACCCTCCTGCTGATCCGTGATCCGGTCGTTATGTGGTTGGTCGTTACGCTTCATGATGTAATGACCATTTGCATATTACATCTTTATTAAATAGCATATGTGTGTGTGTGTGTGTATATATATATATATATATATATATATATATATATATATACTAGTATATATATTTCTAGCTTGTAGTATCAAATCATCTGTGCCCTGAATAAATGCTTTCAAAACATCTTCAGAATCTACTTCATGGCTAGCCTGCTGAGAGAGGAGCAATAGGCTTTTCTTTGCTATTTTGCAAAATGTGATTTCATAGGGAATGGTCTCTAAATAACCTTGCTCAGTTCTCGCTTCTTTTCTGATGACTGGATTAAAAATTTTCATATATCTGCAGCATGCTAGATCTGAAATTTCACATTTAATTTTTCAATGTGCCCACAGTTGCTAAGTTGCTCTGCATTGTTGCAGTTCTAAAGCTGTGACAAATCTGCACATCTGAACAGTTCATTGCACTTAAGCCACAAGAAATTTCATTTTGGCATTAATTATTTCCAAAAAAAATAATTTGAGTAAAATATTGTATGATATTTGTATTGGGAAAAATGATTACCTGTGTTCCTGACTAATCATCTCAGCCTGTTTCTCTCTCCTTTTAAAAATTCAGGGTGGATATGATTTGATACATATCCCAGAGCCATTTAATAAGTGTTACTATTATACATAATTTCAAGAAATAAGTAATGATAAATGAAGGATAAAGTGTCACTTGTATTAGTTTTATTTTTAAAGGTGTGACAGGCAATAGTGAATTGCTGAATTATTACTATTACATAATACTGAGAGACCTTCGAAATATTCTCACTCATAATCAGAAGGCTGATGGGGGAGTATTAGAAAATGAATAGCCATTTAGTAAGTGATGCTTAGTAATGTCTTTATCATTGTTTCACTTCAGTAACAATGGGATAGGCTGCAAATTGCAGTGAATATTTTCTCCATCCTTGCCCTTTTTGTGTTTGAACATCTGATGTTAGTAATTTTATTGCCTGTTGGAAGAAGTGTGTCATGGACTGTGTCTAATGGGCTCTGTGGAACTAGATCATTTTTATCGGTTCTGCAGGCAACTGTTGCAACCCAAAAATTTTGTCATAACTGAAATAGGAAATTGTTTGTGTTGGGTGGCTTAAATTGATAGATCAAAACTAAACCATTCCAAAACTTCACTCAATAGTTGCTCTGACTATTCCTGGATTAAATACTACTATAATAATTATGTTGTTTAGTTATGAATAACTCTTTTCACCACTTTGATTTGTTGAATATTAGGAGGTAGGTTACCCTGCTATATTTCAGGAGCTTACAGTTCTCCCTAGAAAATGAGCTATAAATCCAAACGGTTCAAAATAAATGTGCTTTTCCAATAAGGACTATGGTATAAGAACTGAGCTAAGAGCCTTGTTATTAACTCTTTATGTACATGACCATACATAATATTTACTCTCTTTCTCAGCAGCTGATCTTGACTTCAACTTTACTGAGAAAATTGAAGTATTCAGGCTACTGCCTTCAACTTCCTACTAACAAACTATTGATTTTGTGTATTGATTAAATCTTTGTTTTATTCTTAAAGAGGTGTTTATTCTCCTCTATAAGCTAAATTCTTCCACATCCTCTCTCAGATTGTACTACTTACCAACTCTCTATTTCTCTTTCATCATTTATTCATCTCTTGTGTTCATAGTAATTTTGTTAGCCTTTTCTTATATTTGTCATTCATTTTTAAAACCAACTCCATCCCCCTCCTTCTAACATTCTTCTGCATTTCAGCAAATTGCAACCCTCCAGTTCTCAGGCCAAAAAAGAGTGGAAATCATCCTTGACTCCTATTATTTTTCTCAAGCCCTAAATCCAGTCACACACCAAATGCTAAAACTTGATCTTCAAAACGTCTAGATGTCAGCCACTTCTCACCACCTCCACCATATGTAGTCTGGATACTGGCAACAGCTTCCTATTAGTATTCCATATAATTCCCTTTCCCTTCCCATGGTCTGTATTCAACAGAGCAGCAAGAGTGATCTTTCAAATGTAGGTCAGATCATGACACTTCACTTCTCAAAACCCTCCAATGGTTCCCTTAATCTCCTGCAGTAAAAGTAGATCTAATGTCCTTGCAAGGTTCGATTAGCTCCACTGCCTCTCTGACTTCATGTCCTGCCCTGACCTCGTCTACTCCACTGGACCCTCACTTTCTCCTCTTCCTCAAACACAAGATGTTGCCACACAGCTCTGCCCTTGCCATTCCCTCTGCCCAGTACACTTTGCATCCATATTTCCACATTTCCGCAGGCTCACAGCTCAAATACCACCTTCGGCATCAGGCTATTCTTTAGTACCCTCTACTTCATTTTTCTTGTCTCCTCAAACAATTCTCTTTAGTTAACATACTATATATTTTATTCATTTATATATTTTTCCTATTTCTCCCCAGGAGAATGTTAAGTTCCAAAAGGCAGGGACTTTTGCTTCCTTTGTTTACTGCTGAACCCCTTAGTATAGAATAGAAATCATTCAGATATGAATTGAATAAGTGAATGTGCACAGTCTCCTTTACTCATCAATAAGCTTTGGAAAATGAAAACAATATTAAACATGAAAGACTAAATGTAGAATGGCATCTCAATTTTGAGGTTGTTAGCAGGAACATATTTCTACATTAATTATAATTTTCTGACAATGCATTTCATTGAAATTTATTTGAAAGTGAATTACTTCTGTAGATGACTGGTGGGCTAGCTATAACATGGTGGCAATGAGGCTACTCAGAATTGCTTAATTCATTAATCAGATTTCTTGGTGATGCACTTACATTACTTGTTTTTGTTTGGTTTTACCATTACTCTGTAAGATAAAATGATAAAATGTCTTTTTTTGTCCATTTTGTAGGACTTAGGACATAGTAGTCATTCAATAAATATTTACTGAACTAATAAACTGCAATTTATTTAAGAGAAGAAATTATGATGTCAAAAATTAGTAATCAATAAATACTAGTTAAATGAATGATGATAGTGATCAACATATGAAGGTTATTGAAAAACAGTAACTAGCAAATGTATAACTCTGCATATAAGGTTGGATTATTCTATAATGTGAGAAATGGCATGGCAGAACCATAAAAATGTGAATAACTTGACAATTAAATATTTAAATCTATGTTTATATATGAAATAAAACCAGTTTCCATTTCTTAATTCTGTCTGATAATGAAGAGCAACATCATCAAACACTGAGACGATTTGTGTGCTGAATCAAGCACTTCCTAATATAAGTGCAAAATGAGTAGAATGAGGAATTTTAAAAGAGGTAAAAAGATGAATGTGGCTATAAGGCAGCTTTTATTAGATACACATTAATAATGGCAATGTTAAATTTCAGGCTGCCTTACAAAAACTGGCTTTCCATTTATTCACTATTTGTTTATTTATGTATTCAACAAGTATACACTGAATATCTATAAAGTGTTGGCACTCACTTTTAACAAAAGTATTGTGTATGAGGATTAATATAAGGGTCTAAGCCATAATTGAAAACAACAAATAACTCCAATGGTTTTTATACTTCAAATTTTCATAAAAATAAATGTTATAGACACGTTTTTACTAGATGTGAACAAGAGAACAAGATTCAATACAAGCCATATTTCATGTATGCCTAGTTGACTAAAAATTAAAAGAACAAATTGAAAAATTACAGCAATTATCAAAACACTTTAGTTAGGACTGACTTGTGAAGTATTAAGGTATATAATAACCAAAAAAAAAAAAAAACAGCAAGAAGAGTAGAGCCTGACATGACATCTACACAATTGGTTTTACAAATTATGTAACCCACAACCTTAGTCTTTATCTTATAATTACAGGCAAATAAGTCATGACATACAGTATACTCACATTTTTCTCTCTGCTGAAGTATACATATTATGAAATAGAACTAGAGAAATATGCAGCTTTTCATATGCCATTAAATCTTCAAAGGTTTATAAATGTAATTGCTTTACTTACTAATACGAGGAGCAGGACAATATCAGGATTATCACATGCACAGGCAATGTGCATTGGCGTCCAAAAGTCTTCATCCTGGTGGTTGACATTGACCCCTTTGTCAATCAGGATCTCTGCAATGAAGGCGTTATCATACCGAGCACACTAAAGGAAAGAAAAAAAATTAAAGTATAATATTTTAACAAGCTATGATAAAGTTTATACCAAATTTCAATGGGTAGAAAACTCCAATGCCAATTTTGCAAGTTTAGAGGTGGATCTAACCTGGGAAAGAATGTATTCATGTTTCTCAACTAACCTACAAGAGAAGAGCATCTGTAAGACGTCAGGGGAAACTGAGTCTGTGAGCAGTGGGAAGAAAAATAAGAAAGAAGGGGCAGATAGTATAAAGAGAAAAAATATATCACTGCTTTGGTCCTCTTCATTTATAAATAGTATTATTAGAAAATCTTGGACCATTTATCAGAATTATCTTTCTAAAATAGAGATTTAATCACATGCTTCTGCTTTAAAAATGTATAGTTTCTCACTGCCAAAAGAATAAATTTTTATCATTTTATTTCATCCAAGATATACAAGACTGTTCACAGTCTTTCCATCTTCATCTGTCAACATTCTCGCTATATATGTGAATATATGAATATATTATTTCCCAGGCTTACTTACATAAGACAGCTAGGCATTACACAACATGCCATCTTACAAAAGTTAATTGTTGTGCTGATAAGTTTCTTTAAACGTCTAACATATTTTAACAATTGCATAATATTGTATTTTATAAATATTCTACTATACACTAGATCAAACCCTTCAGGAACATATTTTGTTCTTATTTTTACTTACTATTTATTGTTAAAATACACATTTATATATATATGTGTGTGTGTGTGTGTGTGTGTGTGTGTGTGTGTGTATATATATTAGTCACAGCTTACTTCATTAGTGTATGATCTGTGGAGTTGTACTTAGATGCATCCTGCCCTTAGCTTAGTGCCCTGCTGTCGCCATCTTGAATATTTAATAACTTTTGTAGAATCCCATATATCCATTTTGTGCCTGGTCCTGAAAATTATTCTTCCTTTGCATAAGACTTTCCATATTTGTGTCATATGACATCAATGCAAATGCATATTAGTAAAAAAGAACAACAACAACCAAAAAAAACTATTAATAAGTCAAATTTCACATAGCTTGTGAAATTTCTGGGTTGTATGATGCACACTCTTTATAGAACTTGGAAACAAAACAGATTCCCTTCCCAAAACATGTACAAAGCGATGCTACCACCAGAAGTACTGTCATACCAATATATCTACCTTTTCACTGAATAGTAAAATTAAAACCAATTCATTGGGAGACTACTACATTTGAGTAACAGGGACTTTATTTACCTACCCACCTCAACTTACTGAATAAAAACAAACTATGGCCTCTGAGAGCTGTTTCCCCAGGTTACTTACTGCCTTGAGAGACTTTCCAAGCTACAGAACCAAGAGAAGAATCCTGGCTGACCAGGATCAGTCATGAGGAAACTGAACTGAAGGTCCAGAGAGACAGAGATGGGTTCAGGGCACAGGGCAGGGGAGCAGAAAGGGAAGAGCTGCACATACAGAGAACATCCAAGATTTGCTGGAGCCCCCCTCAACTACTCAGCTGAGTTATTATCAGAATATATTTTCCTGGAAATTTCCCAAGGTCAGAGAAGGAATCTCCTGAACAGAGGAAGGACTCAGAGCTCATAAATTGCCAGGAATAGTGCCTGTTTCCACTAGCCAGACTGTGAAGTTCATAATTTATTGGTATGTGGCATGGGGTAGAGAGACCAGATGTGTTTTGTACCCAGGGTAGGAAAATGTTATCCCTAAATTAACCACTGCTGTGTTCCCACCTAAAAATTATTAAATTCAATGTCTGAAATGATCAAATTGTTTCCAAATAATTTAACTGCCTCAAAACAAAGCTTGAGATTATTAACAGAAATACAAAGATATTCAGTACCCAACAAGGCAGAATTGACAATGTCTAGAATCCAGAAAAAAATGACATATATACCAAAAAAAGCAGAGAAAAAGGAAACACAATGAGAAGAAAAAAGTTATTAATGGAAACCAACTCAGAAGTAACATGCTTGTTAGAATTAACAAATCTGAGTGTTAAAACTATTATTATAATTGTATTCCATACGTTTAAAAAGCTAGGGAACTACTGAACATGGAAGATATTAAAAAGGCTCAAATTTTAGTTCTAGAGATGATAAATACAATGGCTGAAATGAAAAATATACTCCTGGATGAGATTAACAACTGACTATGTGTTGCAGAAGACAAGATTAATGAACTTAAACAGTAATAGCAATTATGCATAATGGAACACACAGAGAAAAATGACCTTAAATAAATGAACAGATAGATTACCAGCGAGCTGCAAGAAAACTACAAACAAACTGATACCAAACAGATTGACAGCATGGAAATGGGAAGTATGTGGATACATTTATGTTTTATTACTACTTGATTGTCTTAAAAAGTAGTAATTAAAAGACAACCCAATTAAAAAAAATAGGCACAATCTTAGAACTAACATTTCACCAAACAAAATAAGGTAGGAATTGTGGTTCACAGTCATAATATATAGCCATGGAAGAATAGTCATATCTTTCTCCATTACCTGTTAGTCTCAAAATGATACACTAAGTACGATGCAAAATTATGGTACAAATTCCATATGGAGGAAGATGTGAGCATGTATCAGCATTGGGTTGCATGGAAGCACCTGGGCCTACATCAAACACAGGAAGATTGAGAGATTGTTTTCAGTTTTGAATGAGGATCTTTGGCTGCCAGATGTTCCACATACTGTGTAACAATAGCAAGGGTCACCACTATCAGGCCCTGATGGTAGGAACTGCATATGACCCCACCCACAGGAGAGCTGCAGGTGTGGTCACAATGACTGAGAAGGTGAGAACCAGAGTCAGAAAGCTCAATACAAATTGTTTTGGAATTTGGGGCCGGGATCCAATTTATTTCAGGAAATTCATTTGGAAGTAATTTATATTCTACCCTCATCTTTTTGATTGCTCCCTGCCTAATCCATAAAGATGTGACCTCCTCCTCCTGTGCCTGCCAAGGTATCCTCCACCTGCACCTCGGGAGTCCACATTTACAATTCAGATACCCAGGGCTTGGCTTTCCAGTGTCTTTTACCAAAAAAGAGTTAATTAGATCCAGTGTTGAAAGTGGTATCAACCCCTCGAAACCAATGTCGTTTTTAAATTCACATTTCAGAAGATTATGGATAATGATTTGACAGCAATAAATACCCTCTAATCACACTTGTCTGGAAAGATTACGATGGTTGAACATTCCTGTTATAATATTCTTACAGTATTATTGGTAGATAGTAAACTTAATTCTCCCTAAAAAGAATTTTCCTCAAGCAGGCAAATCTCCGTCCCAGTTCAAGCTGTTCTTTAACACTTTGTCCAATTTCTAGTGGCACTTTATACACCAAGTAAACGGCTGCAGAGCCACTCTGTCACCCTCAAAAGCACTCTGACAACTCCAGTTATCTCTACCTGTCGCCTAGACCTGTAGACCTAGACCTGTAGCTCCTCCTGTCACTACCCGCTTACCTCTCAAAGTGCCAAGCATAGCAGAATGTGTGGGACCCAGAACAAAATGAAGATGTGCGGCCCCTGATTCAAAACATATTAGGCATTTCAAAATGATGACAGCAGAAGATGAAATGAAGCATAAGCCCTTCTAAGAACAAAGCCCTTTGTGAGTACATGGACCACCTGCCCAGGAAGTCAGCCCTGAATTGACAAGCCTCTTAATCATCCTACCTCCCAGTTTCCCTCAAACCCACTTTCCCCTTTCTCTCAGCATCTTCCCTTTGCTTCCATTTTGCTCCTTTATTTATCTCTCTGTTTCCTGTTGCACTGGTCTGTATAGAGGTTATCCATCCCACATCCCCCCAAAAATTCCCCAGAAACAGCCCCTGTGGAGGGCGTATTTTCCTCAACTCTGAGTAATGTCCCCGCCAGTCTTTACCCTTGCAGCTTTTGTCCTTTGTCTTTTGGGAAAACAAAGGATGGTGGAGTTACATGGTCTCTGCCCAGATGTTCTGGTTTGGGTGAGGAGGGCAGAGTGAGACGCCATCCACATATTGACTATTTTTGTTTACATCTAGGCCAGTGGTTCTCAACCTTTCTAATGCCGTGACCCTTTAATACAGTTCCTCATGTTGTGGTGACCCCCAACCATAAAATTATTTTCGTTGCTACCTCATAACTGTAATTTTGCTACTGTTATGAATCGTAATGTAAATATCTGTGTTTTCCGATGGTCTTAGGCACCTAGTGGCACACAGATATTTACATTACGATTCATAACAGTAGCAAAATTACAGTTATGAGGTAGCAACGAAAATAATTTTATGGTTGGGGGTCACCACAACATGAGGAACTGTATTAAAGGGTCACGGCATTAGAAAGGTTGAGAACCACTGGCCTAGACCACTTTAATAATGATAATTTTTTAGCCATTTTCTCTAGAGTCCTAGTATTCTGCCTCTTTCCAAAATATAGTATCTACTCCTTGGTTTTAAAGATGTTAAGTTGTTGAACTGCCTCTACTGTAGTAAGTTGATAATTATCTCTGCTTCTTAGAACTTGATACTTTAGAGAAACACACAGTGAAGCCCATTTATATAGACTAGTGGCCCGGTGCATGGGGGTAGGGGGTGTCCCTCAGCCTGGCCTCCAGCCTCTCCAATCTGGGACCACTCTAGGGATGTCCGACTGCCGGTTTAGGCCCATGGCCTAAACCGGCAGTCGGACATCCCTCTCACAATCCAAGACTGCTGGCTCCTAACCGCTCGCCTGCCTGTTTCCTGATTGCCCCTAATTGCTTCTGCTTGCCAGCCTGATTGCCCCCTAACCGCTTCCCTGCTGGCCCAATTGTCCCCAACTGCCCGCCCCTGCTGGCCCAATCGCCCACAACTGCTCTCCCCTGCTGCGACCCACCTCCTTTGCTGGGACCTGTCTCCTCCACGTGAGGTGGCAGAGACGCTGGGTCCAGCCTCCACTGTGCACGCAGCCATCTTGTGGTGGCCATCTTGTGGTGACGTCACATGCAAGGGCCACCTAGGCTTTTATTAGCATAGATATATCCCTCTTTTCTCCCTCATCTATTGACCTCATTGTATTATATGTACTAATCCCTGACCTGCTTTTGGTATTTATCAATGTCTTGGATATATTTGCATATCTGTCATAGCTCAGTATTTTAAAAACATTAAAATTAAAGTTTAGTTTGCATACAATATTGATTAGTTTTCATTTCACAACACAGTGATTCAACATTTACATACCTTACAATCTGATCACCACAATAAGTCTAGTACCCATCTGCCACTGTGCAAAGTTCCGGTATAACGATATTATTGTCTTATTCCCTATGTTGTACATTATATCTCTGTGACTTATTATTTTATAACTGGAGTGTGCTCCACTTTTCACCCATCCACCAACCCCCCTCCATTCTCACAACTATTGGTTTATTCTCTGTATCTACAGTCTCTGTTTCTGTTTTGTTGTTTATTTTGTTTAGCTTCCAAATACAGGAGAAATTATATGGCACTTGTCTTTCTCTAACATATTTCACCTAGCATAATACCCTCTGAGGTCCATAGATATTGTCACAAATGGCAAAATTCATCCTTTTTTATAGCTGAGTAATGTCTCGTTGTATATATGACACATCTTATTTTACCCATTCATCTATTGATGGACACCTAGGTTACTTCCATATCTTGGCTATTGTAAATAATGCTGTCATGAACATAGGGTTGCATATATCTTTTCAAATCAGTGATTTGCTTTCAAATTAGTGTTTTTGCTTTTGCATATATCTTTTCAAATTCCAGAATGGAATTGCTGAGTACTATGGCAGTTCTAATTTTAATTTTTGGAGAAATCTCTATACTGTTTTCCATAGTGGCTGCTTCACTTTACAATCTAACCAACAATGCCTCAGGGCTCCTTTTTCTCCACATCCTCAGCAACACTTGTTATTTTGTGGACTCTTTGATGACAACTTTCTGACAGGTGTGAGGTTGTATATCATTGTAGTTTCACTTTGCATTTCCCTGATGATTAGGGACATTGAGCATATTTTCATATCTACTGTCCATCTGTATGTCTTCTTTGGAGAAATGTCTATTCAGATCCTCTGCACATTTTTTAATCAGATTGTTTTTTATATTGATTTCTATTAATTCCTTATATACATTTATATTAAGTCTTTATCAGATATATCATGTGTGAATAACTTCTCCCATTCAGTAGGGTGTCTTTTCATTTTGTTGATGGTTTCCTTCACTATGAGGAAACTGTTTAGACTGATGTAGTCCCAGTTATTTATTTTTGCTTTTGTTGCCCTTGACCATGTGGTTCAATATTTTAATAGCTGCATGAAATTCCACTGCTTAAATCACAGTCTTTATGATAAAAATAGAATTCCCCGGGTAAAAGAAATAATATTGCTTATTTCTAATGTATTCCACTTACGCTTCACTAAGGACTGCTGCTGTCAAAGGGTGGCATGAAAAGAATTTGCTTTCACACTCCATTCAAGAAGGTTTTGTTACCATCAGGAGCTCTTCAATAGCTCACTTATTAAAGGCCATAACATAAAACCCTGGAGAGCATTTTAGCAAAACTTCCTGGATTCAGTTTTTAGCTCCATAAATATCATACTATTTTAAAGAGTTAAATCTGAGTTTCCATCTACCAGTATACTGCCCTCAGGAGACTAAACTCCTGGTTTCTGATTTTGTTACTTGTTGACATTATTTCCCTTCTGTCTATAGCAGTACCTGATACCTGCCTTATTTAGTGAAGGGTAGATAAACAGACAAATGCAGATGTATTTATTAAAAATGTAGATGGTAACTTTAAATTTTATATGCAAAAAAAAAAAAAACACACATTAAAACCTGTTTCTCAAATACCCATCTGCAATACAGTGCAAATGGTAAATCTCCAACATAAAAGTTCTTGTGGCCTTCCAAGAGAAATGTCCTACAAAAAATCGACCCTTAGAGTCAAGTACTCACTGAATAATAATTGAGTTAAATAATCAAAACTGGAAAAATCACAAAGATTTCCACAGCTTATCCTGTTACCTCACACAAACATATGCTGCCTTTTTCTCAAAGACCTTGACCCTAGAATATATAATTAGAGCTAGGGGCTGTAATGAGGAGTGCCTAAAACATAGGGCACGCTGCAGAGCAACCTACTCACACTTGACATTTTAGATGGCTAAATTGCCTTTTTCAGTATTTAAGTCATTTTGAAACCCTGCAATTTTGTCTTTCTGGCAACCTTCAATTTTTCATTTGTTTTTATTTACTCAGTTCCCAGGAAAAGGAGGCTCAGCCCTGAGAACCATGTTTCTTCGGGCATCACCAGGTTTTCTTACATGTATTTCAGGTCCAGCTTCCCCCTTCATCTTAGACTCACAACCTATGTGTAACAGTATACAAAGGCAATATATTCGCATTGAGTCAAGAATTAATAAAGCATTTCCCATCTAACTTATCACTTTAATCTCCTCATTTTATTTCCAAAAGAACGTAAGTTAGTTTTATTTACTTGTATATGAGCTGAGCCACAAGCAGAGTACTGTTATTTGGAGCAACAAAAACAACTAATAGATATAAAAGGATGATTGCTTAATAATCTGTAATTGATACAATATTCTCCTGCTTATTTGTTGAATATTATTCATTTACAAAGGCATCTTCTTTAGGGCAAAGACTCTCACTCTATTTGCTATGTATTATTTACAAACTATAATGCAAGTAATTAATGAATATAAATTTATTATCAAATACTTTTAATTTGAAACATCCTTTCTCTGATCATCTGTCAGATGTACACCTTGCTACTGAGTTTTGACCCCATAATTGAGTCTCCTTGTCTTTGCTGTCACCCACACTTATATTGGTTATCACAGTTCTTACCAGATGGAGCAAGGACCCTCCTGAGGAAACGGGAGTGTGGGGGTCCACTCCCTCCTTCAACAGTCGAAGTGCTGAAAGAATGAAAGAGGAGAAGAGAATTACAATACATCTTTCTTCCACACTCTGACCTAAAAGTTACAGGATCAACTATAACCAGGCATCACATGGTACATCTCCTTGCTGACTTGGGTATCTTCCTTCTCTGCCATTAGGAAAGTCCAGGAAGGCAAGGTCCTTGGAAGGCAAAGCCTTGGAAGAAATCATAATAACTTAAGATATGCTGGTGGCACCTTCCTACTGGAAGAAAGTAGCAATGACTTGAACAACTTCTGATTAAAGTGAAAGAAGAAAGTGCTAAGCAGGACTGCATCTGAATAACAAGAAGAGAAAAACCATGACCACAGAGGCAATACAAAATTGTGTCACAGACACTGGAGACATTGAAAGGGCTAAAGATTTTGGTCATCTTGTTTCCGTCATCAGTTCAAATGGAGAGGAGCGCCAAGAAATCAACAGAAGGCTGAGACTTGGAAGGCAGCAATGGAAGAAGTGGGGAAGATCACCAAGAGCAAAGATGTGTCATTAGAGATCAAGGCTAAGATCATCCACACCCCACCTTGTTGCCAATAACTACGTATGGAAGTGGCATCACCATGATGGGATTAGTGCCCTCACAAGGAGATGAAGAGTCCAGAGCTCCCTCTCTGGCCACGTGAGGACAGATGAGAGTGCATCCATCTGTAAACCAGAAAGACTGGTCTCACCGGGGACCATATCTATTGGAGCTTTGATCTTGGACTTCCCAGCCTCCAAAACTGTGAGAAATAACTGTTTGTTGTGTAATCCCCCCAGTCCACATGAGCTAAGACAATGAGAGAGGGTCCAACAAAGGCTAGAGAGGGTCTCTTGCTCTCACTTTCTGTTTAAATGTAGATTCAGGATCATCCCAGAGGGCTGGCTGCAGTGAGGGTGCATGGCTTTGTTATTGGGTTTAAAGAATGGACTACCCAGCCTGTGGCTTAATGGGAATGCAGAAAGAAGGATCTAAGGCAGCACTAACTTGCAAGGTGGGGCTGAGCCACCATGTCCAAGGAATACAGTTTATAAAGTGCAGAACATTGAAGGTAATCTCCACAGAAGCAGGGTGGACCATAGCAATGTGCTGGGAATGCTCAAGGATAGTTGGAGATGAAGATATAGATGTCTAGATGTGGAGATAAATGGATTGAGGGAGGGAAAGATAGATGGATAGACAAATATGTGTTTATGAATATATTACACATGTTACTGATATAAAGGCTCTGTAGTTCCCATTTTAAAAACATTAATTAAATATACAATAGTAATTATTATAAATTCCACATAGCCAACTGATTCTCACAAAATGTTTGGTTTTTTAAAATTTTACTGAACTCTTGGATCCACAGGCAATCTATGGGTACAATTAATGAATGTGACCTTGATGTCTGGTTGATATTTTCATTGACATTAATGCGTAAGAGCCAAGGGTCCCAAACTATGGGCAGAGGCAGCAGGCCAGATCCAGCCCTGACCTGTTTTTGTACGGCATTTGAGCAAAGAATGACTTTTACATTTTTAAAGGATACATAAGAAATAAAACAGCAATAAAAAAATTCAAGAATACTGTGCACCAGAGATTCTGCATAGCCCCTAAAGTTTAAAATATTTACTATCTAGACCTTTACAGAAAAAGTTTGCTGAGCCCTGAGTAAGATTAAAGTGAACCAGCGAAGTATGTCAGAACATTATTTATTTATCAATGATCTTGGTGACATGTTTGCTGAATCAGACAACAGATTTTGAATAACATGATCATATTTCATCATATTTTTGTGCTATTCACACCATCATGGCTACTGACACATTTTTAAATACAGCCTGCATCATTAATATTTACTCCATCATTTCATCAACTCTAAACAATCAATAAGACAATAAATCAAGCCCTGATTTGTAGTTTTCGATTTGCAATCCTTCCCACCATGTTTGATTTTAAGCTACTCATGTGATATTGCTAAACCCATAGTTGGGAAAAGATGTACATACCTCACAATTATGTGGCATTTTCACCATACAGACACAGAAAAAGTAAATAACTTCATGAGCATAAATGAGAGAAAAATGTGATGAACTAATTAGGAAGTGTCAAGTTTTGAGTATGTATTATTTTGTTTTTTAATAAAATCTACTTAGTTCTAAGTTTATATGCTAACTTTTTAATATAAGTTTAGTTTATTTCACAACGGACCCACAAACTCCTGAAATTTTAACAACTGGCTACCAGGGGATGCAGGGTAAGCTCCAGGACACTCCAGGCAGCAGCTGAGGTAGATGAGGAACATTTTCCAAGAATGTCCAGGAATGAGGACACTACAGGCAAGAACTCCAGAATTTCCTTCTTGCCACAGTGATAGAGATGGCTAAGCCCCAACCCTTCCTTCATCCAGCCAGACATCAGCCTACAGTGAAAACTCTGAGCATTTTCTTTTCTTAGAAAGAAGGCCTAGTTCCTGAAACAGCTGTTTACATTGCCAGGTGGAACTCATTCAGAACCTGGACATTGACTGGTTTGCCCCTAGATATCTCAGAAGGAAACTCAACAATAAGATAAAATCAACTATTAACAACATAAAGAAACAATGGAGAGTGAGCTAAATTCCATGCCTTTGCTAAGGGTTAAAAACTGGACATCATAAGGTACCTAGATATCTATAATAATCAAAGCGTAATATGCTAATTAGACCAGACATCCTTCCAGAAGACCTTCCAGATAAAGCTGGGGCTGCAAGGGAAGCCTGGGTCCTGGGTGCCAGAGGGAAGCCAGTGCCGGCAGCTGGGGGAAGAAAGACCTACTCTTGCACAAATTTCGTGCATCAGGCCTCTAGTAAAGTTATAATGAAGAAAATGCAAACTGTGCAATAATTCACTTATAACAGAATTTTGAAAAAGCAGCACATTTTTATAAAACTAACACACAGTGAGCATTTTTATACCTACTTAGGTTCTAACATTGCTCTAAGCACTTTAAATATAATAATGACTTCAATTTTTTCAACTCCCATTTTAGTTACCATAATTGTCACTGCTTTACTAGTAAGGAAACTAATGCTCTGATGACTATGTGCTGTCCCAAGCTACAGGATAGCATGGTGGATCTAGAACTTGAGTGTGGGCCGTATACCTCCAAAGATTGTATTCTGCACCAAGAAAAGCAGTTTCCCTCTCACATAACATGATTGTTGAAGGTGCCCCTTCAACTCTGAAATGATACAGAAATCAAGATCCATTGTAATGCCCTCATAATTTACTAAATTTGTGGGATTAGGTTAAAATATTTTCTCCAAAAAGGTATGGGTTCGTAGCACTTGTAATCATATGATTCAAATCACCAGTTGAGTGAAATGGCCCCACTACTCTGAGTCTTCTTTCTGTTACAATAAAATCTGCAAGAAAACAGCCTAAGGAAAACCAGCCATCTGGGAACCAAACAGAATCATGAAGCTTAGGATTCCTTTTATAGTGTAACTGTTTGGAACTGATTCAGCATTTATTGTATATTTGTGGCTTCATTATCAAGCTGCCACAAAACTTCAAGATGATTTGAAATTTAAAAAGAAACATTCGGTCTCCAATTTTCAGATATTGGGGTAAAAAAAAAATGGACTAAAGTACACCATAAAATTTTGCTAAGGAGCTTTAATAGAAGAGGCACTGAATGTCCTCACTGAATGTCCCCACTGAATGTCCTCACCATCACCACAATAACCAAACCTCATGGTCCACCTGATAACCAGCATTGATTTCAGTCTCTAGATATTAATTACCACGAGTTATCTGTGCTGATGGTATATAGCACATTGATGATAGTAACTTGATAGCAACTTCATCAAAGTAAGTGCTTTGGCAATCCTGTGAGCTGGTATGGACGTTCTATTGCATAGCAACTAGGACTGCTCTCACATAATTCTTATGATGATGGTGGGTCTGCATACACAAAGATTTTACATTTAAAACCAAGAGAGGAAAGAAAGAGTTAAACAAAACATAGCTGTGGGTGCTAAATTTTGTCCTAGTTATAAGCCCTTCAAAAGGAATTTTCTAGAAAGAGGAAAAGATAATAATCCATATATATAAAGAGGTAATATGCTAATTGGTCCTAATGGTGTCCCAGTCACGACCAGTCAAGAGGCAGGACAGAGATGGGGGTGGGGACTTCCGCCCCCAATGCAGGCGTGCACAGGCCTGCCCAGCACTAACATCATGCTGATGTGGAGGCAGAGGCTGCTCCGGATGTAGGCACATGCAGGCAGGAGCTGCTGGGTGGGGACTGGGGCAGGAACTAGTGCCACCAGGACATGAGACTGCTGCCAGGGCACCCACTACCCGCACCCACCCCCCCCCACTCCTGGCGAAAGCGTGCGCAGGCCCATGGTGGTGCCGCCAGGCCCAGAGGGGGCAGTGTCAGGACGGGGGCGGGGCCTCAGCTGAGAGCTCTCAGCACTCCTGTGCTGGGATCTGAAGGTGCAGAGAGGAAGGGAGAACACATAGGCAGTTAGGAGGTTTAGGCCAGGAGGGGAGAGCAGTTAGGGCCATCAGACCAGCAGGGGAGCATTTAGGGGCCGCAGGCAGGCAGGTGAGAGCTTAGAAGCCAGTGGTTCTGGATTGCGAGAGGGATCCAAGATTGGAGAGAGTGCAGGCCAGGCTGAAGGACTTCCCCACCCCCTGTGCATGAATTTCGTGCACAGGACCACTAGTATACAATAAGATGTTAGCAATTGGTAAACCTGGTTGAAGGGTATATGGGAGTTCTTTGCATTGTTTTCCCAACTTTTCTGTAAGTTTCATTTAATTTCTAAATAAAAAGTTACAATGAATAACAACTAAAAAAATCAAGCCAGTATCATTTTTTTCCTTAAGTGATAACAAAAACATTTATGTGAAGACTTCTAAAAATATAGATGTAAAAATTTCCATAAAAATCGATAGTCCTCTAAGAAATGCTTTAAAGGTGTATCTTACCTCATCATTATATCAGTAAAGAAGGGAAGCTGAAAGCAGTGATACAGAAATTATGTTATCAACACCACAAAATTTCCATTTGCTCCTTAACATACAAATTTCCTGCCCTAGTTAGTACTTGAATTTCAGGATGTCTAAGAATGACTTGAGGATTTTTTAAAATAGATTTTACTAGTTCTTTCCTTCTCGATCTAGTTTTCATTACTCTCCATGCCTTCACCCACAACCTCCATCATGGAATTGTAATTCCATAGATATTCTGTATGTCTCCTTATGTACAGTGGCCCTATGAAGGGCAACAAATGAATGTTAAAGCTAAAATATTTCTCCCCCAAGAACCAACTTTTCCACATTTTGGGGCTATTCTTTTTTTTTTTTTTTTTTTTTTAGTATATTTTATTGATTTCAGAAAGGGAGAGGGAGAGAGCAATAGAAACATCAATGATGAGAGAGAATCATTGCTTGGCTGCCTCCTGCATGCCCCACACTGGTGGTCGAGCCTGCAACCTGGGTATCTGCCCTGACCATGGACATGACCTCCTGGTTCATAGGTCAACGTTCAACCATTGAGCCATGTGGTCCAGGCAGGGTTTCTTGCCTTTTTAAGAATTACACCCTATTCCCACTTTCAGTTACTCAGATTCATTAGTATGGGGATAGGATCTAAAACCATGCATGTTAACAAAGGACTCCAGGAGACTCTGGTGCAAATGCCACTGAAGACACTGATAGGATTTAACAATTTCATAAAATTACCCATGAATGTCTCTCTTGGAGCAATAGAACCAGCAGTGGCAGTTAACAACTCGTTAACCAGTTCCCATTTATTTACCATGGAGCACAATACCCTGTAGGTCCATCCATGCTTTACCACTGAGATTCTGGCCCCTCCTGCTGCATGTACCACTGTACCCCTCAGAACACACAATTTATTCTCAATAATATATCAATAAGTATATATTTAGCAAAACTTATCAGACCTGAATCTTGGTTTAGTGGAGCAATCTGTGAGGAGAGAGTCAAGGTCTTTGTAGATGGGAAGGCCTCAGGTCAGAACACACCCTGACCCAGAAAATGATTCTCAATGATATAGAACAGCTAGTATAACTTTTAAAAAATACAAATGCTCAGATTCTGTCATCAAATTCTAAAAAGTCAGTCAGTCCCAGATGTGCCCATCTATCTATATGTGTTTAAGGTCAAAGCATCTCAGTGATTATAATACTGGGAAGGGTGTGCAGCAGTGCAAATCAGTATCCAAAGGGCTATTTAGCTTGTTTCAATCCCACCCATCATATCTGAGTGAGTCTAGTAGGTTTTTAAGCTCACGGTGAGCATCTGCCTGACATCTATACTCAGGTGAGTTGCTCAGTCATACCTTGAGTGGCCCCTTCTGAATTGGTCAGGTCCACATGCATCAGTGGGACACTCAAGGTTGCTACAAGCTACTCTCCTGAATAGGAGACCTGTGAGGATTGGGTACGGGGTCAGAGCTGTATTAGGGTTCCAGACTTAGCAAAGGAACTACAGACTAATCAGCTAGGTGCACTGGAGAATCAAGTGGGCAGAAGCCCACCTCAGCTGCACTGGCCTACCAGGCTTTGGGCAGTTAAGACTAATTTCATATTACTTTGCAATGGGTTTAAGAGTTCTGCTTTGCTACCTAACTTGGTAAAAACTGGATCTTACTTAAGCCTGGAGGCTGTAAGCCCAAAGGCCAAGATCCCCATTGCCAAGCTGACCCAAAATCCCAACCCAATGAGCAGGTATGACTAATGCAACAACAATCCAGTGAGTGTCTTGTATGCGCTAAACACTACCTTAGAAGTTGGAGTTGTGAGAGAATATATGTATTTTTTAAATCCTGTCTTCATAGAGTTTATAGTGTAGTGGATTGTGGGTATAGAAGACAAAAGACAAAGAAATACAATAGTTACACAATAGAGGGCTTTGCAATTCTCAAATCAATGGCTGAATATCCTGAATATATTTTTGAAAATTATTTGCCATTTTTATCTTCAAATGTTGCTTATAACCCATTCTCTCTTCCCCTTCAAGGAACTCACTGACCTGCAGCTGAAAAGTTATTCCAAAAAAGGCTATTATCAAACTCACCTATTCTACAGAATTTCTAACACATAAACACATATTACCAAGGTATACATGCCTGTTGGGAATCAGGAATGGCCTCTGTACCTAAACCAATTCTAAATCATTAACTCTAAATATCCCCAAACAGAACTCAAGTGACAGTTTTATGACAGCATAAATTTAACTGTATCGTATTTCTTCAGACCTTGATGCAGGAACAGTAAATCCAGAATGCACACAGTATAAATACATGATTCATTTTTTTATTTTCTCTCTATATATGATCCACTATCAATTTATGTTACATAACTTTAAAATGCTCTTTTTTTATATGCCATTGCACTGTACAAATATCTTTGTAGGAAATCAGATAAATATACCTGTGTAGACTTCATTCTGAACTCTTTAGTGTATTCTTTTGTCTAATTGTTCATCTTTTGATAAATCAGAATTGCACATTTTTTGTAATTATTATTGTTTTACTTCATACTGAAAGATCATATTATAAGTTTGCCATAACTGTTAAAAAATGAGTATTAACATTTAAAAATGCTGGTTACTAACTAATAACTATTCTTTGGTAAATCAAACTGCTACAACTAATATCACTGAGAACAAAAATAACTATTCAAGGGAGAAAAAGGGACATGAGATATCCCAATGCCATATCCCTATCAAAATTCTAAGGGCCTTAAAAATAGTGAAGTGCTGACTAAAATTACAGGGGTCTCTGAATAGCCAAAACAATTTGAAAAAGCAAGAAAAATAAGATAGGATAATTCATACTTTCTGATTTCAAAACTAACTGCAAAGCAATAGTAATCAAAACAGTATGGCACTGACATAATGTAGACATATGGATCAAGAAAATGGAATTGAGAACTCAGAATCCATAAACCTATAGATCTCTTTCAACAACAGTTCCATCTTTCAATGGAAGAAGGAATAGTCCCTTCAACAAATGTGGTTTCTGGAAACAACTGGATGCTTCAATAATAAAAATAAAGAAAAATAACAAGCATTGGTGAGAATTGAGAAACTGAAACCCTCAGATTATAGGTGGAAATGTAAAATGGTTCAGTGACTGGAAAGTAGTCTAAAGATTCTTCAATCCCACCCCTAGGTATAAGCCCAAAACTATTTATAACAAGTACTCCAACAAATGCCTCTTCATGAATGTTCATAGCAGCACTATCCACAATAGACAACATAATACAAATGTCTGATGGATAAACAATGAGCGATATATCTGTATAATGGAATATCATCTGGCCATAACAAAGGAATGCATGCTACATGCTACATATGAACAAACATTAACATTATGCTAAGTGAAAAATGTCAGAAACACTAAACTGTTGAATCTCAGAGGGAAGGTAGGAGGGATAGATGGGTAGGTAGGAAGAGATCAACCAAAGAACTTTTATGCATATATACGAAACTCATGGACACAGACAATAGTGTGGTGAAGCCTGGAGTATGGGGGAGAGCGGGGGAAGCTAGAAGAGGTCAATGGGGGGGTGGGGGGAGGAAAGAGGAGACATCTGTAATACTTTCAACAATAAAGATAAATTAAAAATACAGTAAAATCAATAAAAGCATATTTTAAAAACACACAGACATGCTTAGTTGTACTTGACCCTACTATTTCCAAGTTTCTATTTCAACCATACCCTTTCCTTTTGAGTCTTATTAAATCAGTACATTTTTCTCTTTTATACTCAGACATATGCCCCATTAAGCATTTATAACTGTTGTCCCAGAGAAGCCCACGTAGAAAAATATGTACCTTGTGACACATTAAGGCAGACAGATAAATGCTGCCTTTCAGAAAATTATCCATTCCAATTTTAATACTTGCCAGAGGCCTCAGCATTCAACAAAATCAGGTGAGCCCTCCCTGTCCCAGGCTTTTCATGACCATAGAAGCTGCCAAAAATTCTATTAGTTAGGTCTTCATATGAAAAGAAAAAAACAACAACCTACAAATGCAAAATCAACATTATTTAATATTCTTGCATGTTAAATACTTTAAATATGAAATTTCAATTTATTTCTTAAACATTTTTTTAAAATCCAGTATTATGCACACCAACTAACTTTTGCTAATAAATATCAAATACTTCAGTCACAGAGGTGCTGAGGATATTTCTGTTTCATGGAAAATCAAGGAAAGATAAGGCATGCATGATGGATATCATTCTTTATAGAGTATAAAGAAATCTTCTCCTAATGCCCAAGTCTGGTTTAGCTTCAATCTATACTGAGCTTTTCTATTTGATTCCTCATGTTCTTTGTGTAAAAATTCATGTTTAAATTTGAAGAGAAGGTCAAAAAAGTCAGAGGCAAAGGTAAAATGAGTCAGGCTTCAGGGATATGTCAATATATTGTCATTGGAGAGGTGCCTTTCAATAAAGTTAGAAACACTAAAAATAAATCTGCAAGTGTCCTAAAAGGGGTACTTCTTGTGTTGTCACCTAATCTACCTGTCAAGCAAGGCCCTGTCCCATGTGGAGCGTGCTTCCCTAAAAGTTCAGAAATGTGACAGTAGTGGTAATAGTCTCAGCTCCTGTTCTAGTCTATTTATGTTTATTAAATAGGAAACCAGATACTGTGGACTGCAAAAGACACCTTGCTTCAAGCAAGCAAACAAACATACAAAAGGTAGGTTTGACTAGAAACTGTAATAATTAAGCAAGTGACAAAAATTATTGAATAAGTACATCCTCCATGTCTTTGGACTCAATGAAATAAATCCCTATTTTAAAATAAACAATAACCACAATGACCAAATGATCTGCACTCTGTGTCTCTCCTCCCCTCCTCCCCACCTCCCCTCCTCCCCTTCTCCCTCTCTGTTTTTCTATACTACTAAGATCAGACCACACTGGTTTTCTGGTTTTCCTTGTTACTTAAAATAATATAATCTAATAGGCAAAAGATTGGCAGACAATACGAAGTAGAACTTTACTGCAAGGACTAAATGAAGTAGAGTCAAAACACTATCCTCTGTCTCACACTTTCTTAGATTACTGCTCAACAGTTATCTGAAAACTAGTGTCCCAGTGCACTGATTTGTGCACATTGAAAGGAAATTAATTAGGATAAATATTTTCATATCACTATTCACCCTTTCTCTATAATAGAAGTGTCAACCAACTTTACGATCGACAATGACAGATCAAAACATACATGTGTGATTGGCACAGCAAGAGCTCTATATGTATCAATAATGTGCAACTCAACTTAGCCTTTTATAGATATAGAATAAACTTGCTTAATTAGACCTGCTTTCTGACTTAGCTAAACTTTTTCCAGCCCAGTGAAGCACCCCAACTTCTTTTTCAGGTAATTGTCAGCAATACAGCAATTAATATCAACACGAAGCAGATTATTATTGTAGATCACACAGGGAGAACAAAGGGTAAAATATTTAACTGCAGCAGTGTTTGACTATATTCTGTGCAGTGAGAAAACCTGAAGTCATTTTCAAGTTCCACCATTTCTTACTTCTTTTCAGTTGGGTCAAGTTTCTAAACTTTCTAGATCTCCATTTTCTGGCTAATGAAAAGAAAATAGGATTCTACCGAGTCTCCTATCTACCTTCTCCAGGACTTCTGTGAAGATCAAATGGGATGAGGCATGAGAAAATGCTTCACAGACCTTTAGTTAAAGTATAAAATATTTTCACCTGGCTATAAAGCAAGTCGTGTTCCTGGGCTGAAGAAACTGCAAGGAGGCTAGTCGCTAGGGAGAGGAACCCGGGCGTTGCTACGTGATGTTATTACCCGGTGCCCACAACGACCATTTCCAGGCTGGGCTGGGCTGGGCTGTGAACCACATTTTGTTCCATGGGATCTAGGCAGCATAGGCTGCAATTTGGTGGGCTATTGCTCTGGGGTGGTAGCGGGGCCTGTGCCCCACTTGTGGGAAGCTGAGTGTTGCTTTGTTGGCGCCAGGTCCACGGTGCTGTTTCTTTGTAAATGGCCAGTGTGCATCACGGCAGCTCCTGCATTGAGTGTCTACCCCCTGGTGGTCCGTGCACGTTATAGTGACCGGTCAGATGGTCGGAGGGACACTTAGCATATTAGCTTTTTATATATATAGATATGTAGAAAACAGAAATATGTCAATATTTTGCACATCTAGATGTTGTAAACATTAAAAACTGACTCTAATTTAGAATTATAAAAGCAAATTTAAAATCTCCTATGAATAATACATTACTTACTATCTTGCCATGTTAAACTAATCAGAATCTACAATTACAAAAAGAATTATAATTTTACAAACAAATGAGAATGGTGAGTCAAGACATATAAAATGCTTGGTATATTATAGTGTAGCAGTGATTGGAGCATTGGTCCTTAGCAATGTGAAGGACTAATATACCTGAACTGATACAACCCTTGCCCAACATTCTTATCTTTTCAGGAATGCATTCTTAGGAGCTATGATTTACCTGTTAAATGGTGTTTTGTTTTGTTTTTTAAAGAAAAAAATGTCAAGAAAATATTTCTATCTTTTCAGGAGCATTGCATATTACAAATATTAACATGGTAAACACAGAAGTGGAATGAGTTGACATTTGGTCACAGTGATGTTGTGTTACCAAAAATAGTACTGGAAGCAAAGTGTTAGGTAAATCTGTAAATCTGAGGTTCGCTGCCAACTTTAAGATAGGAATTTAGTTATTAAATATCACTTATCCTATTTTAGGAAAACTTTGATCTTATGAAATTGGTTAAACACTTAACTATATTTAAATGTATTTTTACATTAAATTAATTGATCCAGCTGCCACCTGCTTAATGGCATGAAATAAAACTCCCTGTGATTTCAATGCCCTTCCTGCCCCGTAGCACTCTCATCACTTCCATGGCTATGCAGCAGCATATTGGGGTCACAGCACCCAGAGGAACTCACAGAAGTCCACAGGTGGAGGGAATGTGTACTTTAAAAATTACCTGTAAGAAAATCTGATACAACCCTTTGCCCTTTCCCTACATTAAGTCAATAAAAAATCATTACTACAAATTGATTTATTTTCCTCAAAATTAGCCTATTATTCGGTCTCATTTGTTAAGTAATCTTATCTCGTTTTGCTTAGATTCTCTATCATATACTCACTTCTAACAAACACCATTTTATAATTATTGCTTAGAAATACTTCAGGATTTCTGCCTGACACATATAGTGCTCATTATTGCTTCAAATATTTGTCTGATGTATTTAGCTCCTAAGGTCATGAAAAGTTTCATTTTTGTACTAAAGTAGAACCTTGTGTTTTCAAGTCATCAAAGATTTTTAGATTATCACATACCCAAGGTTATAAAAAAGAGGTTTGTAATAAAATTTCTCTAGGGATTCTATATGTGTAATAAAAAAACATTTAAGCCCCAAACTAAGGAGAAGATAATATTTTTATTTGTATTGGATCAAAAAGATTTAGCAACTTTGAAATATTTAACACATTGGAAGCTATAGTCTAGAGTACAGCTGACAGTGAAGATAGGCAACTATAGAAGATTAAAGGATTAAAGAGTTAAAAGGAAACACACAAGTGACATCCCTATAGGATTAAGAGACTGAGATGACAACAGGGAAGCAACAAGATGTAGCAATAGAGGAAATATAGATAGTACACCAGTTGAGCCAAGTGATAAAACTGCCAGATTATAGCAGAGAGAAGATGAAGAAATGGATGTTCCATCAGCAAGTCCAACCAGAAATTACAACAGACAAAAATGGAAGACGGCTTTAAGATAAAGCCTCTCACATATAAAAGCTAAAATGCATATGGAATTTTATAGAATGACTAGAGGCCCAGTGCACAAAATTTGTGCCTGGGGGTTAGGGGGGAAGGAGTGTCTCTGAGCCATCAGTCAGACATCCTTAGCGCTGCCACAGAGGCAAGAGAGGCTCCTGCCACTGCCGCTGTGCTCACCAGCCATGAGCCCAGCTTCTGGTGCACTGACCACCAGGAGGCAGCTCCTACATTGAGTGTCTGCCCCCTGGTGGTCATTGCTTGTCATAGCAACCAGTCATTCTGCCATTTGGTCGATGTGCATATTAGCCTTTTATTATATAGGATTATGGGAGTATATGTGTGTATATGAGAGCCAGTATTTTGTGCTAATACCATTATCTGAATTTTACTGATTATAATTCACCTGATTACCAGAGCCATCAGATCAGGAAGTTTAATTTAAAAATTGGCATTGTTACATACAACAAAGTCTACATGTTGTATACATGTGTAATATTCTAGTATAATCTAACTTGTCTATTTTTTAGAAATTTTTTAAATTATTTTTCCTCCCACAGAGGTTTTTGTTTACTCTCCCAACTTAATGAAACAAAGAGTATCTTCTAGTTGCTATTTCTCCAGGTAGGGTCTTTAAACAAATAATTAAGGTAAAATGAGGACATTAGGCTGGGCTCAATCCAGTCAGACTGATGTCCTTCTAAAAGGAAGGGATTAGAACACAGATTCACATGGAAGGAAAGGTGACTGTGAAAACACAGAAAGGTGAGCATTTGCAAGCCAAAGAGACAGGCCTCAGAAGAAAGCAAACCTGCTGACATCTTGATCTTGAATTTATAGCCTCCAGAATTGTGAGAAAATAAATCTCTGCTGAGCCACCAAGCCTGTGGTAGTTTGTTATGGCAGTCTTAGCAAACTAAGACAACTGTGGTCACACCAGCCATTAGTACTGAAGGCTCTCCCAGGCTTCTCTGGGTCTTTCCCCCTTTTCCCTTGCAGGCATTTTCCCAAAAATCTCTAGCACATCTAATCTTATTTTGGTATCTGCTTTGTTGTGAACCCAAACTAACATAGGGTCCTTGAAATGAGAAATCAACCAAAATACACCTGTTATGGACTGCATTGCATAATCCTAAAATTCACGTATAGAAGTCCTAATGCTCAATGTGACTATATTTGGAGATAATACCTTTTTAGGAGATGATAAAGATTAAGGAAGGTCATAAGAGTGGGAACCCAATCCAATAGGGCTGGTGTCCTTACCAGAAAATAATTCAGAGTTCTGGTATAGAGGACATGAGAAATGGTGGTTGTCTGCAAGCCAGAAACAGGCTTCACCAGAAACCTATTTTGCTGGAATCTTGATGTGGACCTTCTGGTTTCCAGAACCATGAGAAAATTAATTTCTGTTAAAGCATTTTGTTATGGCAGCCCAAGCAAAAGAATATAGCACCTTTCCTGCTTAAGACAATCCCATAAGGTGGAAAAAAAAATCCTCCACAAATTGTACCTGGTTGTCATCCAGTTCACATCCTTCCTGTGTTTTGGAAGAAGGCAATCCATCTTAACTTCTCTAGAGTTTCCAAATGCATAAAGCATGTTACTCCCTGTCATTTTTCCAACTTGAAAAGGAAATTCAGAACATAAACACAAAGACCCTAAATTCTCAAGTTTAACTTTAAGCCTTGTCTTTCTAAAATTCAAATTAAACATAAAAATGTGTTTGTGATCCATTTTATTAAATCAAGAGGGCAATCTTGCTTTCTTATAGAATTAGCTTAAAATGAGAAGGAAATCAAGGCCATTATAAAATCTATGTTGTCCCAGAGTATTTGAAAAAGGCTCCTAGAACCACTCAGCTGGAACTATGGTTTCTAAATCATGCACCAATTCTGCATGAAGCAGCTCATTTATCAGACACATTTCTTGCTTGTAGATGCTGTGAGAGTTTGGTCATGGATTATTATGTACGGGTATTTCCTTTTTTCATATGTGCAGACATTGTTAAATGTATCAGAATGATCTGTGTTTCTTATATTCAGGAGCTACTACAGTGCAAAGAGAAAGAAAAGGAAAGGAAGTTTCTACTATGAGCTTACCACAAACCAGCAACTCTGCTGAGGACAGAAAGTAACTGAAGACATAATCCTGTCCTGAGTTGTACAATGTAGGAAAGATAAAGACATTTGTATTAGGAATTATTTTAGAAGGCAGATATGAATAAAGGATAGATCCATGAATAAAATGCCTTTGAGCGTACAGAGGAGAAGTATTCTTTTTTCAGTTTAGGAAATCAGGGAAGATTCCTGAAGGACAAGCTATTTAATTCAGGCCTTGAAAGATGAATAGTCTATAGACATTTTGAGATGAAGATAAGGATAAGAAACAGAGTGAGGAAACACAGAGGAGCAGGAAGCCAGCTTTTATAGTCAAGGCATGGCAACATTTCTATTAGACCAAATTCATCACGTTCATTGGGACGATTACGACATTTGAGACAGGGAATGTGTTCAGCAGTTCTGTTTTCTGGACAGAGAATTTCAGTGGAACTAAAGAATGTAACAAACATGCCCAGGTGAGAACCAGAGAACCATTAGAATCGAACTAAATCCCCAGCATGCATAATAATCACCCAGAGAGATCGTTAGAGCCCAGATCCCAGGCTCACTCCCAGAGTTTCTGATTCAGCAGGTATGGGGTGTGGCCCAGGAATCTGCATTTACAATCAACAACCAAGTTATGGCAATACTGCTCTCCTGGTGTCATTGTCTAGGATGCACAACATAGAGACAAAAACAAAGTTGGAATATTGAAATTATGAAGGGCCATGAATGACAACTAAGTTGTAGAAAGAGTAAGTCTCTGAAGACAAATGCCTAACTACATTCCTACTATTCCATTCAAAACTCAAAGAGACAGAAACAAAAGTTGCATGGCTTTAGAAATCTCTTATGAGCCTCATGCAGAAGGATCAGAGAAAGCCCCTCTAGTTATGTGACACTGGAACAGAAAGAGGTAAATGAATGATCCCTGCAGAATACAGATAAAATGTCAAAAGACTGTGAGACAAGAGAAGGGGAAGCGTTTTTGAGAAAAGGTAAGAAAGCCGAAGGGGCTCAGGAAGAGCATCTGAGAAAGAGCATGGGAGAAAATAAAATCAGATAATTGGCTGGAGTAGGGCAGGAGAGGGAGATGTTGTAGGTCTTCAGTGTCCATGACTAGGGCTTCAGATACCATTCCCAGTGAGCCAAAATGATGTAGGGGGGAAGGTTAGGAGTGGGGTGATGTTGCAGGAGACTACTTCCACTAAACAGGCAGAGAAAGTGATGGCTTAGACAAGAGTGCCATAGCACTGGTGAGAGATGGTCAGATTATGAAGACTAGGAGGTAGAGCCAAGATAATTTATTCAAGGATCAGACGAGAGTGTGAGAGAGACATAAAGGTGTCAAGAAAGTCTCCAAAATGTTTGACATGAACAACTGGTAGTATGAAGTCATTCACTGAGTTGGAAAGATGGAGGAGAAGATGGTCTTGTCTGGGACAGTCAAGAGTATAACAGTGAGCAGGTCTGTATATGATGTCACAAGGACATGCTGTAGAGAACTCTTACATGCAAGGAAGAGGTCTTGGCTAGGCATAAAAATTAGGGTTTGTAGTATACACATGTCATGAGAGGTAATTTCTAGAGAGGGAAGATAGAGAAGAGCTCTAAATTCTTGGGATATTTTGGTGTTCAAAGTTTGAAAAGTTGAGGAGTATCCTGCAAAGAAGACTGAGAAGGAGGAGCCTGTGAGGTAGATATAAAACCAAGGAGAGAGAACAGGTCCAGAAGTCAAGTGATGAAAGTCAACTGAGGAGGGAGACATGATCAAGGGTGTCACGTGCTGCTTTTAGTTGCCTGTGATGGGGACAAAGAAAATCTGAGAACTTGGCAACAAGGAGATCCTTGATGAGGGTAAGAGGAAGTAGCAGGTTTGGTGGTATCAATGGGGAAAATATCTAATAGGAGTGTTTTCAGAGACAGTGGAGGTGAAAATTAGGACACAGTGAATATAAACCACTTGTTCTGAGGAGCTGTTTTATGAAATGAAAGGGAGTTTACTCTTCCTTTTACTTTTAAAGATATTGTAGCATTTCTCATCCATGGAAATGACCCTGTGCTGTGGCTAATGAAGGGGGCAACTGGAAAAATGATGATCTTGAGAAGGCCTGAGGGAGTGGATTTACTGGGAAAATTGGAATCTCATTGCCAATATGCTACTTTATAAAGCAGTATTTGTAAAATTTTCTTTCCTGGACATTTTTTGTGTATTGAAAGACCTCAGAAAAAACTCTGAACTCTGTTCTATCTGTGCACGCAGTAAATGACTTCTCTGATCTTACAAATGACAAATCCACGTTTCCCTGTAAAACGTTTTACTTTGGCGTGTATTACAGTCATACTGTCAAAGGCATATATGATCTACAGATGGCTGTGCGACTGCCCCGGTGCACTAAGCAGCAATCTGGGCCTCGGACAGATTGTGCCTTTTTCCCATCAAAATTACAAGTCGCTTTTTTCTCTTTTTTCCTCGACTGTTCTGAGCACAATGAGTCAGAAAACTCTTGGTTTACACCAGCAGCAATACTGTCTAAAATTTGATGGAGAAGAGCACTTAGCTGCAGCATTAATTCCGTGAACTCAAATGTTTGTTTGTTTTTTCAGTTTCAATTTAATCAAACTGAAATTGTGTGCAGAGTGGAAATTACAGATTTCATCTTGTGCTATTAATGCTTATAGACATTCACCTCAGTCAAAAGAAAAAAGTCTAAGAAGTAACACCATGGGGAGCAAGAAATTGACATGGAGAAGTGAAACTGTACAATCGTGAGACAACATTTCATTGAACATACCAGGAACTCCTATCTGCCTTCCTCTTCCCTAAAATATGAAAACTACTGGGTTAAATTTTTTTAAAAGAGAGAAAAAAATGTGTTTAATTCAATGTTTCTCCTCCACACATTTTCTGATATTCATGTAATAAAAGTTATAAAAATGTAAGGAATGACACCTAAAAGATTAGTTGATACCTTTATGCTCTTGCCCCTCTGTTGCCATTCCTTTGAACAACCAGAAAAAAAGCTTTAGATGATTATCTGTGGAGAGGAAAGAGATAGCAGCATCCACACTGGGAATCTGGAGATTCACAAAACCTACAATGCTCATAGACAATTGAACACATTTGGGTAAAAACAACTGCTCTCTCTCTTACACTCAAACCCCAAAGCTCTGTACATAGCACTCAAGGTCTCTGCAGTTCTGAAATATTACACTCTTGTAGGAATTCAGGCCTTTGACAAACTGTAGCTTTAGTTTCCTGACATATAAGAGCCAAGAGATCCATTACCTTTGTCCCCTTCACTTCCCACTCCACTCCAACTGCACTGCCCTGGCCACCCATCTACTACCTTCTACTATAGACATTAAATACTGATGGCCTTTCTTCACTGGGAGGCCTCTCCTTCTACCAGGTTAAAAATATCAGGCTCTATTTCTCATGATATCCCCAATACCTAGCCCACTGCTTGGCATGCTTAAGAGAGTGAGCCCTTAATTTTGAGTGAAAGAATGAATGAAATGTGCTGAACGTTGATATGCTCATGTCACCACTCACTAGGTGCTATTACAATTATTTGTAAAAACTGAAAGAAGTAGAATGGCAGGCTGAAGATGAGGAGGCTGGAGTAAATAAACACTGGTTTCAACAATTTAAAAAATGCCCTGACTTTGCATGTACAAGAGCATCAGGAAAAATCATTTACCCTTCAGTCAATTATTAATTCCAAACACTTACAACTTCCAGGGTAGTTTAGATTTAAGAGCACACTGTTCATGAGTGTTCACAATTGCCCAATACGTACTCACTGACTTGGCTTGACCAAATTCTACGTACTCACTGACTTGGCTTAACCAAATTCTACTCAGCCTTCTCTCTTCCCTGCAGGCTGCAGGCTCATCCTCATGTTTAAGCATGATGGTGCTGGAAATCGTCCCTTAACAGCTCACTCCAAAAATAATCCAGACACAGACAGAAAGATGTCCCATTAACCCACCCAATCATGCTGTCTGCTCACCCCAGCTCCTGGCCCTCCTCCCTAAAAGTTCCTGCTGGCCCTAATTACCTCTTCCTATAAAAGGAAAGCCTCTTTCTCTTTGATTTTGAGATGCTCACCAGTCCTGAGGTCAGAGTGTTCTCCCTATTGCAATAGACTTTTTTTAATAAAGTCTTCTTTCTTAAATCCAGATTTGTTATCTATTTGTCAGGAGGCTCTGAAGCTAGATTGTCTGTGTTTTAATCCCAGACTGCCATAACAAATGTTAATTGTTAACTATCAAGTTGCTTAAAGAATCTGTGGACAACCAAGGGGCCACATTCTAAACCTGAAAAGTTCAGGAAAGACCTGTATGGTGGGCCTTACAAATTCAGAGTCCTAAAGTAGCCACATAAAATGGCCTGAAATTAAAACTTCCTAACCAACCCTGGTCGGTGTTGCTCAATCAATAGAGCATCAGCCTGCACAACCAAAGGTCACAGGTTCAATTCCTGGTCAAGGGGATGTACCTGGATTGCAGGTTCGATCCCTGACCTGGGTTGGGACGCATCTGAGAGGCAACCAATTGATGTATTTCTCTTACATTAATTTTTTTCCCTCTCTCTTTCTGTCTGTCTCCCCTCCCCTTCCCTTCCATTCTCTCTGGAAAAAATATAAAAAATTTCCTCACTACTTGGGTGAGGATTTAAAAAAAAAACATCAAAAGTAAAACCAAAAACAACTTCCTAACTATAAGCAAGTCATGGTGGATAGTCATGTCCTAGGCCAGTATCTTCCTTGAAAAAGATCAATATTTACCTTAACTGATCCTGTCTATTGTCTTTTTGCATCTAGGATAACATACCTTTACAATCACAGAGTTATCCCCCTTTTTTCAGACCCCTGAGGACACCATCTCCTAGCACAGTGGTCAGCAAACCACGGCACGTGAGCCACATGCGGCTCTTTGGCTCATTGAGTGTGGCTCTTCCACAAAATACCACATACAGGTGGGCACGTACAGTGCAATTGAAACTTCGTGGCCCATGTGCAGAAGTTGGTTTTCGGCACTCAAAAGAAATTTCAATCGTTGTACTGTTGATGTTTGGCTCTGTTGACTAATGAGTTTGCCGACCACTGTCCTAGCAGAACAATAAAACACAGAAACCCTCATTGTTATCTTGTTCTCTCATATACCATCTCTATGTACTGTAAATGTTAACTGTTAACTATTTTATACTCACCAATGTAAAAGAAGTATGTGTTACCCTGGCTGATGTTTCTCAGTGGTTAGAGCATTGTCCACTCAGAGTCACCCAAATGGTCTTGGGTTTGATTCCCAATCAAGGGCATGTGCCTGGGTTGCAGGTTTGATCACTGGCCCTAGTCAGGGCACGTGCAGGAGGCAACCCTGTTTCTCTCACATCCAGGTTTCTCTCTCTCTCTGTCTCTTTCTCTCTCTCTCTCTTCCTCACTCTGTCTCTCTCACTCTCTCCTCCCTCCCTCCCTTACACTCTCCCTAAAAATCAATAGGAAAAAATAACCTCGGTTGAGAATTTAAAAAAAAATATGTCTATCCCTTTTTTCCAATCTCAGAATTGCCTGCTTTGTTTTCTCTCCTGTCTCCCTAATTTGCCACCAATGAATTTCATGTAACCTTCCTTACACCTCCCCCTTTAATTCTCATATATAAAATAAGGCGCACAACTGCCATTCTCCAGAGCACTTTCTCAATTTGTAGAGATTTTACTTCCTGCCAATTGTTGTCAGTTTGGCTCAAATACACTCGTAAATATTCTTACTGGTTTAGACATTTCTTACACTGACAAATCTAGCCTGTTTTGGGGCCTGTTCTGAGATCATATGGCCATAATGAGACTGATAAATGTTAGTACATTTAAAGTGTTTATAACAGTACCTGAACAATAGCAAACAAAAAATGTAACCCTTATTATACCCTGTGAAAGTCTATTATGGTTAATTTTATGTGTTGACACGACTAAGCTATGGTTTCCAATTGTTTGGTCAAACACCAGTGCATATGTTGCTGCAAAAGTATTTTTAGATGTATTAACTGGTCAATCAGTTGACTTGAGTAAAGCAGATTACTTTCCACAATTTGGGTGGGTCTCATCCATAGTTGAAGACCTTAAGAGAGCAAAGACTGAGATTTCCAGAAGAAGGAATTCTTCCCCAAGACTGCAACATAGAAGCCCTCCTTGAGTTGCCTGCCTACCTGTCTGCAGACTCTGGACTCATGACTGAAACATCAACCCTTACCTGAATCTCCAGTCCACCCACAGGTGTCAGACTTGCCAGCCACCACAATCAATGTGGGACAACTTTCCTTCCTTCTCTCTCTCTCTCTCTCTCTCTCTCTCTCTCTCTCTCTCTCTCTCTCTCTCTCTCTCTCTCTCTCCTCTCCTCTCCTCTCCAAATACACATATACACGTGTGTGTGTGTGTGTGTGTGTGTGTGTCCTGCTGGTTCTATTTCTCTTGAGAACCTTAACTACACAAATTCCGCGCTAGGACAGAGATAGAAATATTTCACTGGGGCAGAAAAAGAAAACAAACTTTCTTTTCTGCCTTTGCTCCAGCTTTTCTTTTTACCCAGAATACCTTCCCCCCTTTCTGTAATTTCCAGCACTTAGCATAGTGCATTGAAAATGACAGGGGTGCAATAAATATTTGCTAAATAAATAGATGAATGATGAACAAGTAATGATCCTTTCCTTGCATAGCACACATTCTGGCAGAAGATAACATGTAAACAAGTGAATATATAACCGCCAGGAAATAGCTCTGACAAGAAAATGGAGGAAGGGATTCGTTTGCATGAGAATGTCAGAGAAGGTGCTCATGGGCAGAGGAGAAGGTGCATTTAGAAGAGAATGGCAGGAGAGTGTTCTGAGCAGAGGGAAAAACCCTGAAGACACAGCAGTAAGAATGTGTGGCTCCGCCCTAACCGGTTTGGCTCAGTTGATAGAACATAGGCCTGTGGACTGAAAGGTCCCAGGTTCGATTCCGGTCAAGGGCATGTACCTTGGTTGCAGGCACATCCCCAGTGGGAGGTGTGCAGGAAGCAGCTGGTGGATGTTTCTAACTCTCTATCCCTCTCCCTTCTTCTCTGTAAAAAATCAATAAAATATATTTAAAAAAAAAAGAAAAGACTGTGTGACTCCACCACTGAAACTGCAGACTATGGACCAGCCAGAATGTTAATGAGGAAAATGACCATTTCCCTTCCCCAGCCCATTCATCAGAGAGGAAAAGTGGCTTGGGCATAAGTAAAGGAGAAACTGATTCTCCTACCACTTTAGAAAAGGTTCTGGAAAAAAGATCCCAATCTCAGAATTTTAGACTAGATGCCTTCCCAGTGTCTTAACAACATGATTCCATCCTCTGCTTCATTAAAGCCATTGTTCAAAGAGTACATGTCTTTTCTCAGGAAGCCTAGCTATAACCCCAGGGTTGCAGAAGACATCAAGGGAGGAAATTGCTGGGAGGGGTTGTAGGAAAGGGAGCTATGGTGAGAGGTGGAGGTGGCTGGAGGGAAAGAGGAGCGAGGACAACGTGGGAGGAGGAAGGGGCAGAGACGTATCCACTTCCTACTCAGTAGGCATGCAGGATGCTGAAAGCAGACAGGACTTCACTTGAAGGCAGCAAAGAGCCCCAAGGAGATAGGGTCCTGGCATAGGGCCCCTCTGCACCACCACAAGCCAACACCTTGGGCTGGAGTACCATTTGCATCCTGGATAGTGGCGACAGAAGCATCACATGTGCAGATGTCCTCAGAAACATTTACTTATGGAAATCAGTGTCAAAAGTCCCATCCACAAGAATGGGGCAATCAGATGGAGGGAAGAGATGTTTGGTTATCTGTGATTTCTCCCCCATTGCTCATAGCCTATACTCCGCGAGTTCCAACCTTGTTCTCATACTGCTCTCCTTTCTCTGACAGTTACAGTCCCGATAGAGTAATCAGCTCTAACATTTCGGAGACACAGAAAATTAGAGGTGGAAGAGGAGATAAAGTTCTCCTCAGGAGGAATCCAAGATGGTGGCGTAGGTAAATACCTAAACTGCTGCCTTGCACAACAATTTCAAAACTGCAACTAAAAGACAAAACGTCTATCACCCAGAACCACGGGAAAGCTGGCTGAGTGGAAGTTCTACAACTAGAAGGAAAGAGAAAAGAGCATTGAGACATGCACAAGCGCTGAAAAGCTGAGGTACGGAGGCGCGGGATCTGGGCTGGCGGCAGGCATTGCTTTTTTCAACCCAAAGGGGAGACAAGCCCCTGATTATTCTGAAATACAGTTTCTGGGGAGACGCGGGGGACCCAAACTCCTAGGGGACAAGCTGGATTGTCTGCCACCGGGTCGGAAAGTGAGGGGGGCCTGCTTGCAAAACTGCGTGCAAGAATAATTGTTTACTGCGCTGGGGCACGGGACGCAGTCAGAGACACAGAGCTGGCTAACTAGCAGTCATTGCTGTTTGCCACGCCCTAACCTAATGATGCCCTGAGACCCCGCCCCACACAACCTACAAACCCACCCAAGCTCCAAGCAGCAGTTTTAGCATACGAAAGGCCTGCCCTATCGCAGCTTAACCTAACAAACTTGCAGCCCGGAGCAGACAGCTCCAAAACCTCCAAACCCCAAGCAAAGAGGAGAAAACTGTAGCTCTTGCTGTAGCTCCTGCTGGGTGGACTCAGACAATAGCTGACCTGCACCCCATTGGAGATCCAGAAGCCAGTATACCTAGTGGTCAGTGTGAGAAACCAGATTTCAACTCCTCACATCCATAAGTGACACATTCGAGAGGCAGACTCAGCGAGCACCAAAGCCCCACTGAAACAAATCCTGCACCATAAGCATGTCTCCAGCACAGCAGTTCTTATAGACACAGCGAGTCCTCACAGCCAATTGGCCTGGAGGTCAATTCCTCCCAGCGTACCAACAGCAATTAAGGCTTAACTACACCAAGACTTTGCACTCAGCCCACAAAGGGGTGTACCAAGAGCGTCCACATCAGGTGATTGGGGAGGCTGAGCTACTGCCCCCTATAGGTCACCTACCACACAAAGCCACTCCATCAACACAGGGAAGCAGCCAAAATGCGGAAACAAAGAAACATGTCACGAATGAAAGAAACGGAGGAAAGCAAACTACTGGACGACATAAAGTTCAGAACCACATTTATAAGGTTACTCAAGAATCTTCTAAAAACCGCCAAGAAACTTGATGACACTTCTGAGGAGCTTAGTGAGACCTTCAAGGACCTTAATGAGAATGCCAAAAAAATGGAAAAGGACCAGTCAGAAATGAAGCATACACTGTCTAAAATAAAGAATATACAGAAACTCAACTGTAGATCAACATACCCCAAGAATCAAACCAAAGATCTGAAATATGAGGAAACAAAAAACACCCAACCAGAAAAACAAAAAGAAAAAAGAATCCAAAAATATGAAGATAGTGTAAGGAGCCTCTGGGACAACTTCAAGCGTACCAACATCCAAATTTTGGGGGTGCCAGAAGAAGAGAGAGAGCAAAATACTGAAAAACTATTAGAAGAAATAATGACAGAAAACTTTCCCTATCTGGTGAACAAAATAGACTTACAAGTCCAGAAAGCGCACAGAACCCCAAACAAAAGGAATCCAAAGAGGACCACACCAAGACACATCATAATTAAAATGCCAAGGGCAAAAGACAAAGAGAGAAAAGCAGCAAGAGAAAAACGGTTAGTTACCTACAAGGGAGTACCCATACAACTGTCAGCTGATTTCTCAGCAGAAACTATGCAGGCCAGAAGGGAGTGGCAAGAAATATTCAAAGTGATGAACAGCAAGAATCTACAACCAAGATTACTCTACCCAGCAAAGCTATCATTCAGAGTTGAAGGTCAGATAAAGAGCTTCACAGACAAGAAAAAGCTAAAGGAGTTCATCGCCACCAAACCAGGATTACATGAAATGCTGAAGAGTATTCTTTAACAAGAGGAAGAAGAAGAAAAAGGTAAAGATAAAAATTATGAACAACAAAATGACATCAAATACATACCTACCAACAAGTGAATCTAAAAATCAAGTAAATAAAAAATCTGAAGAACAGAATGGACTGGTGAATATAATAGAATCAGGGACATAGAAAGGGAGTGGACTGACAATTCTCAGGGGGAAGAGGGTGTGAGTGGTGCGGGAAGGGATTGGACAAAAATCTTATTCCTATGGATGAAGACAGTGGCAGGGGGTAAGGGCATGGGGTAGGGTGGGGTGGGGAATCAGGTGGAGGGGAGCTATAGGGGGAAAACAAAAAGAGGAACACCTGTAATCTGAACAATAAAGATTTATTTTAAAAAAAAAAAAAGAAAAGAAAGAGGGGTAGCGACCTGGTGGCAGGGTCAATGGATTACAGAATGTGGTGGTGGATGAACCAAAGCAAATCTCCAAGAAAAACAAGATTTCACATGTCTTCCTCAATAATGAGAGGAAGTCGAATTATGTTCCTTCACCAATGTTCATTCACAGAAATTTTCTGTTAAATGATTTCTTGGAAATGCTTTATCAGAGGGCCTTTTCCTTGCTTCTTTGCTAGGCTTTTCAGATGGTGTGTAAAAATGTTGGAAGTCAATAGGTGTCATATCTTGATTAATTTTTTCAGCACTCACTCAAAAAAAAAATTCCTCAGAAAGAGTTTTGTTAAGTTAAATAAACTGTACTACCTAGTCATATAGTTGTACAGTGCCTTCAGTTCAGTCAACCTTCAACAACTCCTTTGCTGTGTTTATTAATTTTTATCTGTTTCTAGAAGGATATTTATTTTATCAAAGAATCATAATCCATGAGAACTATGAAGTCCTGGTTCTCAGGCCAGGCTCTTTTTCTCTCTCTGGATGAACTGAGTCCAGCCGTTCATACTTTCACTGTACCATCTTTCATGGATTGTATAAAGAATCCCTCCAAATATTAAAGACCAGCTAAGAGCCTTAAAAAAAAAAAAAAAAAAGTTCTCCTCATTTACATACAGGAACATCTGACCAGCCCAGAGTCAGCCTAAGAGTTAATGGGGTGTGAAAATCGAGTGAAAGAATACAGCAGTTAACACCTTGAACTCCAACTTCAGACATGTGGGTTTGAATCCTTGTCAGCCCTCTGATCTTATTTGACTTCCTTAAACTCTAGTACCCCTTAATCTATAAAACTGGGGCAGTATCTGTATGTACCTTTATTAGCTGTAACAAAGTTCCATAAACCGGGGGGCTGAAAACAACAGCAATTTACTCTTTCACAGTTTTGGAGGACAGAAGTGTCAGCAGCACCACCCTCTCTTTGCAGGCTCTGGGGAGAAGCCATTCCACACCTCATTTCCAGCTTCTCAGGGCTACGGGCAATCCCTGACTTCCTTGGTTACAGTTGCTTCATTCCAATCTCTGTCTTCATATTCAAAGGCTATCCTTCTTCTGTGTGTTCCTATGTCCAAATTCCCTCATTTTTAGAAGGGCACTGGTCCCTGGATTATGACCCACCCTAACCTACTATGATATCATGTTAACTTGATTACATTTAAAAAGACTATTTCCAAATAAGGTCAAATGCATAGGTTCTGGGGAACAGTAATGTTGGGGGAAACACTATTTAATTCAGTAAGTACCTCATAGGATTATTTTGGAGACTAAATTTTAAAATGCATATAAAATGTTTAGAGAAATGACTGGCACATCTATATATGTAAAAGCCTAAGCAACCAAACTACTGGTCGACTGGTTGCTATGATGCACGCTGACCACCAGGGGGCAGACGCTCAATGCAGGAGCTGCCCCAGGTGGTCAGTGTGCTCCATGGGAGCGTTGATCAGCTGACGGACCTGTCCCAGCAGCCCAGCAGCCCACCAGCCCGGTGGCAGCCACTCACTCCCTCAGTAGTCCTGCAGATCCAATCTCCAGAGAACAGGCCAGGCACCAATGGACGGATAGACCTGTGCCATTGGCAAGATCCTGACAGCGCTGCACGCCTCCTGGAAGTCAGCCTCAGGCACTGCCGCTACTTCCCCTCCCTAGATGCTCCACAAGGAAGAAATGACATAAAAGTGACCGCCAGGTGGATCCCGACAACCTGTGCAAACGGCAGCGGGACAGAGCTGGATCCCGGGCTTGCAAGGGCATCCCACCGCCTGCCCAGGGGGCCATTCGCATTCCGGCCTCCCCCACCACCCTCAGGACAGATGGGTGCCAGATGCAGGGTTCGCACTAGCCTCTCCCAATCGGGACTGACTGAGCACGAGCCCGCGGCAGGTGCAGCGGGGCCGGGATGAGGGGAAGCGGCAGGCAGGAGTGGCAGGCAGTGTTGGACTGCTAGTTTTGGCCCAATCCCCACAGGCCACCCGGAGGGACCCCACCTATGCACAAATTTGTGCACTGGGCCTCTAGTATTTATATATACTAGTACATATATATGTGGCACATATTTATATATGTGAGGGGGCACATATATGTGTATGTGTATACCGCAATCCCCCCTTATGTGTAGGAGATACATTCCAAGATCCTCAGTGGGTGCCTCAAACCACAAACAATACTAGACCCTATATATACTATGTTTTTTCCTATACATAAATACCTATGATAAAGTCTAATTTATAAATTAGGCACAGTAAGAGGTCAACAACAACTGCTAACAACATAGGACAGTTATAACAATGTACTGTAATAAAAGTTCTGTGAGTGGGGTCACTCATTTCAGTGACTCTCTTCCTAAATGAAGTCTTCGCATAGGCTCAGTGCTCTCTGGCACAACACATTGTCAATTCGGAACATGTTTCCTGTCCTTGTCTTCCACTCACAAATTTAATGCCTTTTTCATCTTAACTAAGACTTGTTATGCACTGTGGCCGCAACTTGCAGTTTGAGGTATGACAGCAAAAGTACCATGAATTTTTTTTTCCTTCTTCACAATTTCACAGGAAGCAGATTTGTCCTTACCATAGAGCTTAGCAACTCCAAAATAACATGTTTTTTCTTTCCTTATTACGTTGAAACTACACCTTTTCACTTCCAGGAAGCACTTGACAGTTTCTCTTTGGTATATTTGACTTGCCAGCATCCCTACTCTTAGTTTGGGCCCATTATTAAGTAAAATAAGGGTTACCTGAACACAAGCGCTGCGATATTGCGAACGGCTGATCTGATAACTGAGACAGTTACTAAGTGTCTAATGTGCTGTGTGGATACGTTGGACAAAGGGATGACTCACATCCCAGGTGGGAGGAAAAGGGACTGTGTAAGATTTGATCATGCTACTAGGGATGGCATATAATGTAAAACTTATGAATTGTTTATTTCTGGAATTTTCCATTTAATATTTTCAGACTATGGTTGACCTCCATAATTATACCATGGAAAGTAAAACCATGAATAAGTGGGGGCCACATTACATGTGTGTGTGTGTGTGTGTGTGTGTGTGTGTGTGTGTGTGTGTATATATATATATATATATATATATATATACACACACACATATATATATTCACACATTGTCCTAGCAGAAGAGAAGAAATTTTTTAAATGCTGTGAATATTTTATATTAATAATGCGAATTTTTCCTTTTCAATCCATTTCCAAAGGAACCATCCAATTTCTGTTTCTCCTTATCCCATGGTTATAATAATGCCCTGAGCTTACTAGTACATGCCTATCTTCAGTCTTTTCCTCCTCAGTTTCATTATAGTTTATATGATTGCCCCAACAGTCTAATAGCTATGCTTGTATCACATATAAAATCCCATTGTGATCATCTTTGAACCACATGCCAATCACAGTTATTAGCCACTCTTTACTGCTTCAATGCTATTCCCTTAATTACATTTCAAATCATAAGAGTGGCTAACATTTATTATGCATGTAGCAATACGTGACAGATGTCATTTGAAGTTCCTTGCATGTATTACCTAACAAATCCTCACAGCTGCTATGACAGAGGTTTACCTCTAGCTCAACCTTATTTGCAGGATAAGAAGGCACAGCAAAGCCCAGTGGGCATGGCTCAATGGTTGAGCATCAACCTATGAACCAGGAATCAGGGTTTGATTCCCAGTCAGAGCACATGCCTGGGTTGTAAGCTCAATCCCCAGTAAGGGGCATGTGGGAGGTGGCCAATCAATGATTCTCTCTCATCACTGATGTTTCTATTTCTCTGTCTCCCTTCCTCTCAGAAATCAATAAAAATATATTTTAAAAACAGAAGGTACAACAGAGAAAGCACCCAGTCCAGGCACACGGCTCATCAGTATTAGCATGGGGATGGAACTCATACCCCAGCTGAGAGTTAGAACCCTGATAGTTGACTCCCAGTGATGCTTCTATCCTGATGCTATCCTATCAGAAACCCGCTTTTCTAGGCCTCAATTCCAGGGCTCTAGCTACTTTTCACATCCAAAAAGTCTCTTTCTCTTTTCCTACCAAACTCGAACACATTCCCACAGAGCAGTTTCTGATTCATATCATCCCCACTTCACCCCCCAATGAATGACATGCTACAATTCCTTTTAAATAGATCAATTCTACTTTGACTTTTTTAAACTTTTAAAATTTATTTACAGAGAGAGAGAAGGAAAGAGAGTTAGAAACATTTATGAGAGAGAAACAGCATAGATCGACTGCTTCCTGCATGCCCCCTACTGGTGATCAAGCCTGTAACCCGGGCATGTGCCCTGACTGGGAATGGAACCATGACCTCCTGGTTCTTAGGTCGATGCTTAACCACTGAGCCACACCAGCCAGGCTGTTTGTTTTTTTAAAAGATGGTGTGTCATTCCACTGAGATTAGAAAGGCTCTTGAAGTACATTTTCTCTCTCTCTCTCTCTCTCTCTCTCTCTCTCTCTGTCCCCCCCCCCTTTCTCTCTCTCTCTTTCAATTACTCTCACAGACCCTGGTAAGTTGTGATTAAATAGCAGGCAGTTAAAATAATTAATACTTCTCAGGAATATGAATTTGGTATTAGTGAACTATTAAGCCACTCATTAAATTCATGCAGAATCCCTCAGAATGTAAATGCACTTAATTTTCAACTCTTTATGATTCTATGACTACTTTTGCAATGGAACATTTAATTACCTAGCAGCTGTTACCTATTAATTGACAGCATCATGGTCCAGTGAACCTAGCTCTGTGACATTCAGAACCACCCAGGGTTGCTGGATTCAGCATGTACATGAGTTATACACACCTCGCCTTCCAGATAGATCTCTGATGTGGACATTGTCTGTAGATGAAAAGCTCATGCATATCTCTAAAAATCTAGAAGCGGTCCTTTTGTTCCTGTGTCTACCCCATTAAACATCTCCCCTGAACTACATCTTCCCACAGTCTCTCCCTCTTCTGCCAAGTTAAAGGACCAGATTAATTGACAGCTTACCTTCAAGGATTTCTGTTGCTGTATAACTGAGAAGTTAACAAGATAGGGGTGGTTCTGATTAACTGCCATTCCCCTCACTCTGCTCAGGCTTGGTGCTAGCTACTCTAGAACATGGGCAATGCAGACAACAGTGTACTACTGTCTTTTCACTATGTTCTTTCCCCCTATTTCTTCCTTAAACACAGGAGACTGCTTTATATTTCCTTCACAACCCCAGGTATCTAATACACAAGACATTGATTATTTGTTAAATCCAACTCTTTTGGAGACAGTTTACATATATCCAATGTCAAGTATATTATGCTCCTAGTTTTGTAGTCTAGAAATATTTTTCCTTGTAGAAAAGTTAACACACACCACACTCTATTATGTTCACAATTAATGCATGTAGGGAAACAGGGTTGGGTAGTTGGTTGTTTTGACCACTGTTCCAAGAGGGGCAGAGCCTGGGTTTCAATCTCTATGGGGCATCAGCTTAAATGCCCTTATTGATTGTCACATTCTCTAAATGCCACTTTGTGCAGCTGGTTATGGGGAAGTGAGGAAGAGAGAATGAGGCCGCCTGCAGTAAAAATCTATACCCGCCACTAAGGAAAACGGTGCCAGAGCAGATGGGCCATCCTCATAAAGGCAGCATTAAGTAAATAATAGCAGTGGAAAAATATAATTGGCTCCATTTTCATTTATAGTCTAGATAATAAAATATAAATAAATAGAGAGATAGATAAGCAAATAAATTTATGTGGTAACCAACGACTTTGGAATTTTAACTTCTGTGCCAAGCTAGTGAATGCAATGAATACAATGAGTGGGCTGAGCTAAGTATTCACAAGCTGAGTTTCACAGGGAGTGTCTTGTGCTTCATGTATAAAATACTTAAGGAATACATGAAATTTATTTTTTTACCTGAGGCTACATGTTCAAGGGTGGGAATGGGTAGGGGAGAGAAAACTTGGTCCTAAATATTTACTTAGAAAATTCTAAGTGAGGAGATGTTCATTCAGCCTAACAATAGATAATCCCATATATGTTTAGCATACTGAATTCTAGGCATATTCTTAGAGGACTCTGAGTAATATACAAACAGCTGACACTTCCTGTAAATTATTCCAGGAGGTACAATCATCAACACTTTACAAATGTACACTTAAATCAACATGACATCAAGATTTCTGGGCTATTAGTCTGGGGAAGTGATTGTGATATTAACTGAAAGAGAACAGAAGAGAATTTTGATGTGGAAGGAAATGATGGTAGATATTCAATTTTGAACATGATAAGTTAGAAATGTAAGGACATCACAAAGGTGGGGTCTAGAACTCAGGAGAAAGGTCTGAATACAATTTGGGAATCATGTGTGTGGGAGGAGAGGAATGCAAGAGGAAAAGGTGAGGCTTTCCAGAGAGGCTAGGTAGACAAAGAAGAGTTAGGGTCAGAGCCTTGGACCATGGGCCTGGGACCCTAGTCCTCCAAGGAAACTGGGACCAGAGTTCTGAGAGGTAGGAGAAAGAGACTATCTAACATTGCTGTAATTTGATATTTTCCCTTTTCTAAGATACTATTTAGAATATTAGGTTACAATGGAGATATACATGAAGTTTGACAGGTCTATAACCACAGGTTATAGCCACACTTATAAGTTCTTTGTGTGGTTGAAACAGTCCCTCAGAAAGTATTTGGCATAGAAATTAACCAATTAACTGCCACAATATTTTGAATTTAATTAAAAAAGGTCCGCTGCTTGCCTCTGTAGATGCTTATGGCATGGTTAACAAGCAAATTCCCTTAACTTGCAAAAAGAGCAGTGGGGGGAGAAGGTGTGGGGTGCCAATCAGGGAAAGAGGAGGGAAAACATGAGAGCATACAGAATATCAGCCCCTACCTTTGGCAACTTCCTTGACAGTGGGCAATGCGTTCAACCAGGTAAGAGGAAGAAATAAAGCCAAATGGCCACGGAAGCAAATCAACTTGTGGAGTAAATGGTTTAGTTCATTTACCATCAGAAATCAGCTTGAAAAGTGACATGTTAAATGCTGTTTCCACAAATAAAAAATAATTTACTTTAAAAAATTAAGAGGGCAGAAGGAACCTTTCGGAGGTGATGGGTAGTTGTGGCCTTGATTCTAGCGATGGCTTCACAAGTACATGCTTATCTCCAAACTCATCACTTTGTGCACAGTAAATATGTACAGCTGTTTACATGTCAATCATGACTCAATAAAGAGGGTTATTTTTAAAGACATAAACTTGAGGGACAGTACAGTGTTGTGGACAAAACCATGGTTTCCAAACGCAGGTAGACTAAAGAGATTACCCATAATGAGTTCTGAGGTTCAATACTCTCACTCTTATGATGGGGAGAATATCCTATCACATGCAGTAGCATATGATTATCAGAAGAATTTAGTGACTACTAGCAGCGGTCGCCAACCTTTCAGACCTCACGGACCACCAGTGGTCCGCAGATCACCGGTTGACAACCACTGGAAGTACATTCAGAGCTAAGTATGTCTGCAAAGTGCTAGATAGTAAAAGAATAATGAAGTCACTCCATTGTCATTTGTAATATTTTTAATAAACATATATGGACTAACTAGTGAAAATGACTGAAATTTGGGAATAGCACTTCTAACAGAGGAAACTGCATTCCCATTTAAATTTCCTCTACATATAGACATTTTCTTCCTGTCTCTTTAACTCCCCAAGTCAGTCAGTGTCTCCATCTCTTTCTTTCTCTCTCTTTCTCTCTCTCCTTTCTCCCCTCTCTTTTTCTTTTACATGATATGACTCACAGAGCATTGAATTAAAAGTTCTAAAATAAAATATGGAACAAATTTCCCTATAAGATGGAAAATAACTGAACACATTTTACATTAATGCAGTATATTAAAATGACACATTATACACTAAAATGTCATCCCCCCTCCAAAAAAAAAAAACAATAAAGCATCACAGGTACTAAATTTGCACTTACAAATATGCAACTTTTATAAAGTTAGACAAAAATCCTGAATTGCTTCTAAATGACATGCTATAAACCTTATCATGTCATCCTCTGAAATAGTGTATTTGACTATTTATACTCGGTAAGCCAATAAAAGTCTTGGAAGTAAGTTGTTGTTTTTAATTTACAAAAATGCACAATCTAAAAAAAACTTTTAAATAATTACTTAAATGAAAATTATTTGTGGCAATATTATTTTACTGTCTCAATTATATAAATGTGTACATATAACTATTTGAGTAGCTTAAACATAAATGAAAATATGACTGCTATGACTGAATGTAAACATTTTTCTTAATACAGTTCTAGAGAAGTAAACATATGCAAGACAGGTTATAATGCCTCCAAAGAGATTGCTTATATTTTCAATGTAATTTAATCTCTTAAATTTACAAGAAATTAATACTTTCCCTCTGATACAGAAGATAGCTCAGCATTAATGTGAGAGTTTCCAAGGTTGATAAAAGACTCAAAAGAAGAAATAGAAGTGACTATTATTTCATATGTGGATCAGTTTCAAGTACAGCATAAATATACCATCTGTTATGAATTTGTCCCTCACAAATTGATATATTGAAGCCCTAACCCAATATGATGATATTAGAAGTTGGGGCCTTGGGAGGTAATTGGGGTCAGATGAAATCATGAAGATGAACCTCCATGATAACATTAGTACACTTACAAGAAGAGAAAGAGAAACCAGAGCTTGCTCTCTTCACCATGTGGAATACAATGAGAAGGTGGTCATCTTTAAGGTCAAAAAAGTGCTGTTAAGAACCAATTCTTGTGCTCACTTCAGCGGCATATACAGTAAAATTGGAAGGAAACAGAGAAGATTAGCATTGCCCCTGAAAAAAAATGACACCCAAATTCGTGAAGAATTCAAAAATTAAAATTAAAAAAAGAACCAAATCTGATGGCATGTTGATCTTGGGCTATCCAACCTCCAGAACTGTGAGAAATAAATGTCTGCTGTTTAAGCCACCCAGTCTGTAGTACTTTTTATGGCAGCCAGAGCTAAGACTGCTCTTTGGACAAACATTTTAATTTATATTGCAATAATACACTTACAATTTTAATAATTGATTAGAAATTCAAACTCTTTTGCTGAATTCAAAATGTGAGAGTTTCCAAGGTTAATAAAAGACTCAAAAGAAGAAATATCAGCCTCTAACCACTCCCAGCCTGATCACCCTCTAACCACTCCGCTGCCAGCCTTATTGATGCCTAACTGCTCCCCTACCAGCCTGTTTGCCCCTAACTGCCCTCCCCTGCAGGCCTGGTCACCCCTAACTGCCCTCCCCAAAGGCCTGGTCACCCCTAACTGCCCCCCCAAAGGCCTGGTCACCCCTAACTGCCCTACCCTGCAGGCTTGATTACCCCCAACTGCCCTCCCTTGCAGGCCTGGTACATCCCAACTGCCCTCTCCTGCTGGCCTGATCACCCACAACTGCCTACCCTTGCAGGCCTTGTCCCTCCCAACTGCCCTCCCCTGCTTGCCATCTTGTGGCGGTCATCTTGAGTCCATATGGGGGCAGCCATCTTTGACCACATGAGGGCAGCCATCTTGTATGCTGGTGTGATGGTCAATTTGCATATTATTCTTTATTAGATAGGATAGAGGCCTGGTGCATGAGTGGGGGCCAGCCTGTTTGCCCTGAAGGGTGTCCCAGATCAGGGTGGGGATTCCCTTGGGGTATGGGGCGGCCTGGATGAGGGGCCTGTGGTGGTTTGCAGGCCAACCACACCCCCCAGTGACCCAAGCAGAGGTCCTGGTATCTGGGATTTATTTATCTTCTATAATTGAATCTTTGTAGCCTTGAGTGAAAGCCAGGACTGGCCAGGACGGGCGGGAAGTTTGGCTTCCTCCATCGCCAGGGGCAACTCAAGCCTCCTGCTCTCTCCAGTTCCATGGCTACCACCATATTTGTTGGTTTAATTTGCATACTCACTCCTGATTGGCTGGTGGGCGTGGCTTGTAGGTGTAGTGGAGGTATGGCCAATTTGCATGATTCTCTTTTATTAGATAGGATATCCTGGGAGTAATAAAAGTATATAAATTGTTTTTCTGAGGCATTCTTTTCTAATAATCTTCAGAATATTTTGTGTTACTTCTGTCATAAAGAATAAACACAGTAGTATATAAGAAGAGTTTAGTACAGTAAATAGCAAGATTACAAAGTATATTGTGTGTGTGTGTGTGTGTGTGTGTGTGTGGTTTTGCTTCTGCTTCCTATCGTCCCTATTATTTTGAATTACTTTTTATGTTGGTGGTTACAACAAACAAAATGTGGACCCTTTCTGTCCCATTCTTTCTTTTCATTGCAACTCAAAAAGCAAAGACACATACATAAAGCAATCCTATATAATAAAAGGCTAATATGCAAATAATATGCAAATTGTCCCCTACACTGGGAATTTGACCAGGAGTTCAACCAGGAGTTTGACCAGGGGATGGGGCCGGCTGGCAGGCCAACCTTCCATGGCTCCTCCTCCCAGCTGGCCTGGCCCAATCAGCCCTGATCAGGGCAGACCAGCTGGACCCCACCCATACATCAATTTGTGCAACAGGCCTCTAGTTTCAATAAAACCCAACTCAAAGTTAATCATGACTTCACTGTGTTCCCAAATATCATATTTTGGGAAACATTACAGCATTACTTATACACTGAGTGGCCAGATTATTATGATCTCTGAATGCATAATAATCTGGCCACTTAGTATATATATATATATATATTAGAGGCCCGGTGCATGAATTCGTGCATGGGTGGGGTCCGGCCAGCCTGCTGGTCAAACTCCTGGTCAAGGGGATAATTTGCATATTAGCCTTCATTATATAGGATATACACTGAGTGGCCAGATTATTATGCGTTCAGAGATCATAATAATCTGGCCACTCAGTGTATATAATAGTTTCTTCTTGGTCTCTAGGTTTATTATTGTACTATTTTAATTTCTTTTAAGCCTTAACTTAGGCATTATTTTACCCTGTAAATATTTTACACAAGAGATGTTATAAATTTGCAAGTAATGTTTTTGTTGTTTCATTACTTTTAAATCAATATAGGCCTTCAATCTGCCCACATTCTAACTTAGATTTGCTCCCACAACTACTGCCTCATGGACTTGAAGAAAAATCTTCCTTTCTAGTACCACTGGAAGGTACTGGAATGAGCAGTAGGATGTGTTGAACCTGACTGAGAGTGTCCCTGCCCCTCCACGTGCTTATAGCTTCACAGAGCAGATGGCCATTCAATGAAAAGCTTCAAGTGAGAAGAGAATGATAAAATGTGAGGTAAGAGGGCTCTGGGACAATTCCTTCATGTACAAAATAAGAGCATTGGACTATCAGGGGTGAGGAACCTTTTCTCTGTCAAGGATATTTATAATATCATTTGAGGGCCATACAATATTATCAACTTAAAAATTAGCCTGCTATATTTGGCCAAATATATAATTAACTCACCCCTAATGCCTTGGCAGGGCCAGACCGAGTGATTACACAGGCCTGATACACCCAAGGACCAGTTGTTCCCCACCCCTGGAATAGATGATCTGTAGGTATGTTCCCACTCAGAGATTCTCCGCCACTATCACTGTATTTTAAAAATTTTTTTTCAGAATTTCCCAGAGTATTCTAGTTTGAATAACCAGCCAACAAAAATCCATGAAAAGGATTTCAGTCTTCTTACTATAGCTATTATCTTCTTTATATATAAAAGCTTAAGCAACCGAACAACCAAACAACTGGTGGCTATGACACGCACTGACAACAGGGATGAACACTCAATGCAGGAGCTACACCCTGGTGGTCAGTGCACTCACATAGTGGGAGCACTGCTCAGTTGCCCAATGGGTACCAGACACAGGGCTCACAATGGCTGCCACAGTCCAGAGACCACAGCGGAGCTGCAGCAAGCCTACCAAGCAATGGTGGTGGCAGGTGTAGCAGGGCCAAGATGAGCAGGAGCAGCAGACAGGAGAGGCAGATGGCACTGGACTGCTGGTTTGGGCCCGATCCCCCACAGGCTATGCCAAGCGACCCCACCCGTGCATGAATAAGTGCACTGGGCCTCTAGTTGTATTAATGTGCTCAGTTTTCTTAGTTACAGAACCATGATCCCTATTTGAAAGTTTCAGAACCATATATTTTATTAAATTTACTAGAGGCCCAGTGCACAAAATTTATGCAAGGGGAGTGGGCGGGTGTCCCTCAGCCTAGTCTGCACCCTCTCCAATCTGGGACCCCTCTCACAATCCAGGATTGCTGACTCCCAACTGTTCACCTGCCTGCCTTCCTGATTGCCCCTAACCACTTCTGCCTGCCAGCCTGATCACCCCCTAACTACTCCCCTGCCAGCCTGATTGATGCCTAACTGCTCCCCTGCCAGCCTGTTTGCCCCTAACTGCTCTCCCCTGCAGGCCTGGTCACCCCTAACTGCCCTCCCCTGCAGGCCTGGTCCCCCACAACTGCTCTCCCCTACAGGCCTGGATCCCCTCCAAATGCCCTTCCCCGCAGGCCCAGTCACCCCCAACTTCCCTCCTTTGCTGGACTGGTCACCCCTAACTGCCCTCCCCTGCAGGCTTGATTGCCCCCAACTGCCCTCCTTTGCAGGCCTGGTCCCTCCCAACTGCCCTCCCCTGCTGGCCATCTTGTGGTGGCCATCTTGTGTCCACATGGGGGCAGCTATCTTGTATGTTGGAGTGATGGTCAATTTGCATATTACTTTTTTATTAGATAGTATTATTTTCCAGATTGAACAGGTTAAAAAATATAAGTAGCTCAGCAAGTGTTTTGCCACTAAATGTATTACCAAAACAAAACCCCAAAACAACTGTTTTCAAAGAGTTGACTTTGAAATGTGATTAATGGATTGTGGAGCATGCCTGTTTGGGATTAATTCAACCACTGGTTTTAGGGCTAACCAAGATAAATTAATTTCTATTTGCTTCCTAAAAGCCTTATATATTTACTGGTAGCCCTGTGCATGAATCCATGTGCATGAGTAGCTTGCTGCTGCTTGCCTCAGCTGGCCACCTGCCCACTGCCTCTGGTAGGTCTCCACTACTTGTAGCTTGCTGCTGTGCCCTCCTGTAGCTCTCTGCCCACTGCCATGCCCTCCTGTAGCTCTCTACCCGCTGCCCTGCCCTCCTGTAGCTCTCTGCCTGCTACCCCGCCCTCCTGTAGCTCTTCACCACTTGTACATTGGTCATGATGCTATGGCATAATGGATAATTAGCATATCTCTCTCTTATTATATAGGACACCTACAGCTGGAAAGTTTCTCACACATTAGAACTTTGGAAATTAGGTCCTGCATTAGAGATTGAGAAGTGTAGAGGATCTACCTAAATATAGTCACAAACCCAAACAGACAACCAAAATGAGGGGACAAAGAAAAAACCCTCAAATGAAAGAACTAGAGAATTCTCCAGAAGAAAAGATAAATGAAACAGAGATAACTAATTTTTCTGAAACAGATTTCAGAATAATGATGGTAAAAATGCTCAACAGTATGGAAAAAGATATAGTAACTCTGAAAAAAGAACAGTATGAGATAAAGGATGACATAAAACAAATAAAACACATTTGAAGGAACACACAGCAGATTAGGGAAAACTGAGGATCAAATCAGTGAATTAGAACACAGAGTTGAAAATACTCAATCAGAGAACCAAAAAGAAAAAAAAAAAACAATTAAAAAAATAGAAGGACAGCTTAAGGGAGCTGTGGGACAACATGAAACATAACAATATTAGAATAGCAGGTATGCTAGAAGAGGCAGAGAGGGAGAAAGGAATAGAGAATGTGTTTGAAGAAATAATGACAGAAAACTTCCCTAACCTGGTAAAGGAAAAAGTCCTACAAGTTCAGAAGGAACAGAGAACCCCAAAAGAAGAAGAACTCAAACAGACCCATGCCCACACACATCATAATTAAAATGCCAAAAATTAAAGACAAAGAGAGAATCTTAAAAGCAGCAAGACAAAAGAAAACTGTTACCTATAAAGGCGTTCCCATAAGGCTGACACCTAATTTCTCATCAGAAACTCTACAGGCCAGAAGGGAATGGCATGAAGTACTCAAGGTAATAAAAGCAAGGATCTGAGACCAACATTACTATATCCAGCGAGGCTATCATTCAAAATAGACGGTCAAATAAAGAGCTTCCCAGACAAAAAAAAAAAGGCTAAAGGAGTTCATCATCACCAAGCAAGCATTACAAGAAATGCTAAAGGGATTGCTGAGGAGAAACAGAGAGAAAAACTGAGCCATACAGAATCAAAATGGCTATAAATAAGTACCTCTCAATAACCCTAAATATAAGTGGATTAAATGCTCCAATCAAAAGGTATAGGGTAGCTGAATGGATACAAAAACATGACCCAACTATATGCTGTATACAAGAGACCCGCCTTAAAACAAAAGACACACACAGAATGAAAGTGAAGGGATGGAAAAAAATTTTCCATGCAAATGGAAAAAAAAAAAGCTGGAGTAACAATAGTCATATCTGACAAAATAGACTTTATAATGAAGGCCAGCACAAGAGACAACAAAGGTCACTACATAATACTAAAGTGATCGATCCAACCGGATATAATCCTGGTAAACATATATATACCCAATATAGGTGAACCTAAATATATAAAAACACTTCTAGAGGATTTTAATGGAGAGATTGACAAGAATACAGTCATAGTAGGGGCTTTAACACCACTCTGACTTCACTGGACAGATCTTCCAGACAAAATCTTAACAAGGAAACAGAGACTCTAAAGGATACACTGGATCAGATGGATTTAATAGACATTTATAGAACATTTTACCCCAACACAGCAGAATATACAATCTTCTCAAGGGCCCATGGATCATTCACAAAGATAGAGCACATGTTAGGACACAAAACAAGTCTCTACAAGTTCAAGAAGATTGAAATCATATCAAGCATCTTCTCAGATCACAATGGAATGAAATTAGAAATCAACTACAGTAAAAACACCCAAAAACATTTAGATGGAGGCTAAATAGCATGTTATTAAATAATGAATGGGTTATCAACGAGATCAAGAAAGAAATAAAAAACTTCCTGGAAACAAATGAAAATGAACACACAACAACCCCAAATCTCTGGGACACAGCAAAAGCAGTTCTGAGAGGGAGGTTCATAGCACTGCTGGCATACCTAAGAAAATAAGAAAAATCAGCAATAAACTATTTAACTCTACAACTTAAAGAACCAGAAATAGAACAACAAGAAAAGCCCAGAGTAAGTAAAAGGAAGGAAATAATAAAGATTAGAGCAGAAATAAATAGCATAGAGCCTAAAAATAATAATAATAATAATCAATGAAACCAAGAGCTGATTCTTTGAAAAGATAAACAAAATCGATTAACCATTAGCCTGACTCATCAAAAAACAAAGAGAGAGGACCCAAATAAATAAAATCAGAAATGAAAGTGGAAAAGTAACCATGGACACCACAGAAATACAAAGGATTGTAAGAAAATACTGTAAACAACTATATAGCAACAAGCTAGACAATGTGGATGAAATAGAAAAATTCCTAGAAAAATACAATCTCCCAAAACTGCATCAGGAAGAATCAAAAAACCTGAATAGGCCAATAACAACTGATGAAATAGAAGCAGTAATCAAAACACTCCCACCAAACAAAGCCCGGTCTGGATGGCTTCACAGGGGAGTTTTTCCAAACATTCAAAGAAGAACTAACACCTATACTCCTCAAACTACTTCAGAAAATTCAAGAGTAAGGAACACTTCCAAACTCTTTTTATGAGGCCAGCATTATACTAATTCCAAAACCAGATAAAGACACTACATAGAAAGAGAATTACTGGCCAATATCCATGATGAACATAGATGCTAAATTCCTCAACAAAATATTAGCAAATCACATCCAGTGATATATTAAAAAGATTGTATACCATGATCAAGTATGGTTTATTCTAGGGATGCAAGGCTGATACAATATTTGCAAATCAATAAAGGTGATACAGCACATAAACAAATTGAAAGACAAAAATCACATGATCATATCAATAGACGCAGAGAAAGCATTTGACAAAATCCAACACCCATTTTTGATAAAAACTCTCAGCAAAATTGGAATAGAGGGAGCATATCTCAACATGATAAAGGCCATATATGACAAACCTACAGCCAACATCATACTTAATGGGCAAAATCTAAATTCATTTCCCCTAAGAACAGAACAAGACAAGGATGCCCATGTTCACCACTCCTGTTTGACATAGTACTGGAAATGCTAGCCATAGTGATTAGGCAAGAAGAAGAAATAAAAGGCATCCAAACTGGAAAAGAAGAAGTAAAACTATTCACAGCTGACATGGTTTTGTACATAGAAAACCCCAAAGACTCAATAAAAAAACTACTAGACTTAATAAATGAATTTGGCAATGTAGCAGGATACAAAATTAACACTCAGAAATCTATGGCTTTTTTATACACCCATAATGAATTCACAGAAAGAGAAACAAAAAAAAAATCCCATTTACCATCGCACCAAAAAAATTAAGATACCTAGGAATAAACTTAACTAAGGAGTTAAAACCCCTATACTTGGAAAATTACAGGACATTGAAAAAAGAGATAGAGGAAGACAGAAACAGATGGAAGAACATAACATGTTTACAGATTGGTAGAATCAACATCATCAAAATGTCCATACTACCCAAAGCAATCTATAGATTCAATGCACCTCCTCATTAAAATACCAATGGCATATTTCACAGACCTAAAATGAACTCTCCAAAAATTCAACTGGAATTTAAAAAAAAAAGACCCCGAATAGCTGCAGCAATCCTGAGAGTGAAGAACAAAGTTGGAGGGATCATAATACCAGATATCAACCCATATTACAAAGCCACTGTTCTCAAAATTGCCTGGTACTGGCATAAGAACAGACATATAGACCAATGAAACAGAACAGAGAACCCAGAAATAAACCCAAGCCATTATGCTCAATTAATATTTGACAAAGGAGGCAAGAGCATACAATGGAGACAAGACAGTCTTTTCAATAAATGGTGTTGGAAAAATTGGACAGATGTATGCAAAAAAAAAAAAAAAAGGAAAATAGATCACCAACTTACACCATACACAAAAATAAACTCAAAATGGATAAAGAACCTAAACATAAGACAGGAAACCATAAAAATCTTCGAAAAATCCAGAGGCAGCAAAATAGCAGACATATGTCATAGAAATATCTTCATCAGTACAGCTCCTAGGGCAAGAGAAACTAAAGAGAAAATAAACAAATGGGACTACACGAAAATAAAAAGCTTCTGCACAGCAAAAGAAACCATCAACAAAACAATAAGAAAGCTCACTGCATGGGAGAACATATTTGCCAATGTTATATCCGACAAGGGTTTAAGATCCCAAATTTACAAGGAATTCATACAACTTAACAAAAGGAGGATAAACAATCTAATAAAAAAATGGACAAAGGACCTCAATAGATACTTTTTGAAAGAGTACATAAAGAAGGCTGAGAGACTTATGAAAACATGTTCAAAGTCACTAACCATCTGAGATATGCAAATCAAAACAATAATGAGGTACCATCTCACACCCATCAGAATGGCTATCATTCATCAAATCAACAAACAAGAAGTGCTGGGGAGGATGTGGAGAAAAAGGAACCCTCTTGCACTGCTGGTGGGAATGCAGACTGGTGCAGCCACTGTGGAGAACAGTATGAAGATTCCTCAAAATATTAAAAATGAAACTCCCATTTGACCCAATAATCCCACTCCTAGAAATATATTCCAAGAAATCAGAAATACCAGTCAGAAAGGATATATGCACCCCTATGTTCATAGCAACACAATTTACAATAGCTAAGAATTTGGAAACAGCCTAAGTGCCCATCAGCATTGAGTGGATTAGAAAACTGTGGTACATCTACACAATGGAATACTACACTGCTGTAAAAAGGAAGGAATTCCTACCATTTGCAACAACCTGGATGGAACTGGAGAGCATCATGCTAAGTGAAATAAGCCAGTAAGAGAAAGATAAATATCACATGATCTCACTCATTTTTGGAATATAATGAACAACATAAACTGATGAACAAAAATAGAGCCAGAGAAAAAAAAAATATTTTAGAATATAATAGAAGTAATCCTGTTATTTGCAGATTTTTAATATTTCCTACAACTTTTGTGATATCATACTACACTAGTCCAGTTTGGATAATATTTTACTTGAAATCTTTTTTTTCTTGAAATATTAATGTTTATTACATATAATATTATTATATTTAAGATCAATTTTCTTGAAAAATATTAAAAATAGCACTGCCATATGGTCCAGCAATCCCACTTTGGGATATTTATACAGATAAAATAAAAACACTAATTAAAAACATAACTTTGGAAATTATATTCTAAAAACAAAAAAATTAATAAACAAAAACACATGAAAGATAAGAAGGTTAATAGTTTTGTAAAAACAACTGAAACTTGGATTAAGTATTCTAAATAACATTGGATACTACAAGCCAGATACTACAAGAGAGTTTGAGAGGAACTGACTGTATGACTATGTCTATTCATGAATGACATAATAATAAATTTTACTGAACAATCTCATCTTCAAAGGAAACAATTTCATTTTTAAAAGTTTCATTAACAATTGGAATGAACAATTTGCAAGGAAATCATTGCTTTTTAGGTAGGTAATTCTTTATAAAGATATAGCACAATTTTACCAAAATTTTGCATTTTTGAAATGTTTACTAGGAGACTTGGGACTTTTAACTATGTTCATAGACGAGATCATTTTTTTTCTTGAAAGAAAGCCCCTATTATTTAAAAGAAATTCTACCCTTCATCCCCCCCCGAAAAAATCTAATAAACCACAGAAAAATCATATCAGAAAACATTTTTATGCCATGTACCTTCTTTGTCATCATGGTGGATAATTGCATCCTGAATCATGTCAGCAAGGTTAAAATGCACTTTCTGATTCTTGCCATGCTTCAGTTTTTTCAGGACTCCTTCCTGCTTCTGAAAAGCCTTCTCTCTTTCATAGTAGGCTTTGATTTGTTCACAGCGCATGCGTTTCACCAGCCGCTGCCTTTGGCCAAGGGGAAGGGTCTCCAGCAAGCACTGGTCAATTTCCATTTCATGGGATCGGAAAACATTACATAGCTGAAAGCAACCTGAAAGAAACAAAATGGGAAAGTCACTAGACCCATTATTACAACAAATACAGTAGCATTACAGAACATGTTTGATTTCCTGTTACCATCATACAAGTCAGAAACTCATTCCTCTGGAAGAAAAACAAAGAGTTAATATCTTTTCTCCCCTCTTTTTTGAGAGTTAATATCTTACTTAAGATGGCATAGTGATTGCCTAGCAGAGAGGGTGCGGGGGAGGTGGAGGAGGATGTAGGAGGGATAAAGGATGATGGATGCATACTTGACTTAGGGTGGTGAACACACAATACAGTGTACATATGATGTGTTGTGGAATTGTGCACTTGAAACCTATATAATTTTGTTAACCAGTGTCACCCAATAAATTCAATAAAAAGAAACAAAGATTGCATGATAATAAAAATTTTAAAAGAATTAGATATAGAGGTGTGGTTTTGTTTAATACTTAACAATCCGTGTTTTCTTGTTTCTTTAAAGCTACACCCAAGCCCTAAAAGTATTACCACCGCATTATGATTCTTCATCTAACTGAATATGCTGACTAAACTTTATGTGATACAGTTTGGCAGAAAGCCACTCTAAGTCTTTAAGCACAACCTAATAAAATTGGTTTTGCATTTCCTGATGACTCTGCTACTCTAATGGAATAGACTATATGTAAGCTATAAATTGTTTATATAGAACATAGGTATGCTATCATTGTTTATATGACACAATGATCATTTTATTGATAAACACATTTCCTAGTGATTGGTAAACATTCATTTCTAAGAAACCTAACAATGGTTAAGTATAAAGATTGAGCAACGGAATGGAGATTTTGCTCTTGGCAACTCAAAATCATGAATATAATTGGGGCTGTTGTATACTTTCTCTTATTCATATTTTGATTAACAAACTGAGTTCTCTGTCTTGTTAATGAAAATATTCATTTTCTTTCCAGATACTATTTCCTATATCCTCCACCCAAAACACCTGTAATGGAATTGTACTAATTTATGTATTTGCTACTTGGTTAAAATTTTACTATTGGCAGAAAATTAATGTTAAAGCACTGTAAGTTCTAGACTCTGGTTCACAAATACAGGTTCAGATATGCATTTATATGTTTTTCTCTTGACATATCTATGATGTAAGCCTCAAGCAAGTAAAAATACCTATGCTTGCATAAAGATGCGGTTCATCATATGCCATATCTGGAAATATGCAGTTAGGATAGTGCTACTTCATTTTTGGAAAGGTGCTCTATTCCTTTGAAAAGACATCAAGTTATTTCTATTTCTGTTTCATTTGATGCTTTGCAAAGTGTTATTCTCACAGTCACCAGGTAAGACCATCCATATGTTGCAAGTAAACTAAGTTGAGAGAGGCTGTGACTTGTCTAAGAGCAAAGAAGATTTTATGACAGTCATAAATGGTCCAAAAAGGCTCAAAAAAATAAAAGAGAGAGGTTCTCTACAGTCATGTATTTAATATATATATGGGGGAGGGGAGAGAATAAGCATTGGAGAACTTCATTTTGGTTGTTTCTTTGCATTTGACAACATTTGACCATCATATGTTTTCATAAAACTCTTAATAAGTATTTGTAAGAGTGATGTTAGGAGGACCAGATAACCACACATAAACTATCCCTTTCCAATGACATAAACACAGAGATAACAGCAATTCTGAAATTATTACAAATTTCTCCATGTATGTTTCTTTGATAAAAACCATGATCACTGTCACAAGCAGATTGTGAGAGTTCATTAATAATGGATGGGGACCATCTCCGAATTTCAGATCTGTTTAGAAATCTGCACCAAATTTGATTCACTGACTTGGATTCTCAAGGCAGTTGGACTTCCATGACTTCCCTAGGTTGACAGCAGGTGCCCAGGGAACCTTTGGAGCCACTGAATATCCTAAAGAGGTCAAACCAATGACATCACAGGGTCATATATTGAGTAGCACACAGTCAAACGTGGAGGATGATTTTACAGTAGACAATTTTAAAGTTGATTGTAGCCAAATTTATCTTTCCTCTTTGAATTTTTGTCTTAGACATCATTACTGAAAACCCATCTGTATTCTAAGTCACAGAAATTGAGTGTTGGTAGTCCTATTCTTTCAGCTTTTACAATCAAATCTCCCATGCACCTGGAATTATAAACACAACAGTCCTCTAGTTTTTAACTGTGAAATAATGTTTATGGAATGTGCAGTGATAACTCATGAGTCATTGAGCAACCCACTCAGGCTGTCAAAAAGGAGTGCTGAGAGTAGTTCATAAATGAATCCCTTATGGTTTGGATAATCAGAAGCTAAGGCAGTTACATTTCAAATCCATACATGATAAAAGGTTGATCTTTAATAGATTTCCATTCTATCTAATAAAAGAGTAATATGCAAATTGGCCATCACTCCAACACACAAGATGGCCACCACAAGATGGCCGGCAGGGGAGGGCAGTTGTAAGCGATCAGGCCAGCAGGGTAAGGCAGTTAGGAGGGACCAGGCCTGCAAGGAAGGGCAGTTGGGGGTGATCAGGCCTGCATGGGAGGGCAGTTGGGGGTGACCCAGACCTGCAGGCGAGGGCAGTTGGGGGCAAGCCAGGCCTGCAAGGGAGGGCAGTTGGGGGGAACCAGGCCTGCAGGGGAGGGCAGTTGGGGGGAACCAGGCCTGCAGGCAAGGGCAGTTGGGGGCAAGCCAGGCCTGCAAGGGAGGGCAGTTGGGGGCAATCAGGCCTGCAGGGTGAGGGCAGTTAGGGGTGACCAGGCCAGCAGAGAAGGACAGTTGGGAGCAACTAGGCCTGCAGGGGGGGCAGTTGAGGGGGGGGACAGGCTTACAGGGGAGGGAAGTTGGGGGGGAACAGGCCTTCAGGGGAGTGCAGTTGGGGGTGACCAGGCTGGCAAGGGAGGGCAGTTAGAGGTTACTGGGCCAGCAGGGGAGGGCAGTTTGGGGCAACCAGGCCTGCAGGGGAGGACAGTTAGGGGTGACCAGGCTGGCAGGGGAGGGAGGTTAGGGGCAATCGGGCTGGCAGGGGAGCAGTTAGGCGTCGATCAGGCTGGCAGGGGAGTGGTTAGGGGGTGATCAGGCTGGCAGGCAGAAGTGGTTAGGGGCAATCAGGAAGGCAGGCCGGCAAGTGGTTGGGAGCCAGCAGTCCTGGATTGTGAGAGGGATATCCCATATTGGAGAGGGTGCAGGCTGGGCTGAGGGACAACCCCCACCACTACCGTGCATAAATTCCATGCACCAGGCCTCTAGTTTTAAATAATTCACCATTCTTTGCTTTTAAATGGTCTAAACTTTGATGTATTGGGCACTGAAACTTGTTTTGTCTAATTATTAGTGGATCAGCTATCTTTGTATATGTGCTGCTGTCAATCTGTAAGATAGTCACTAAATATAACAAAGTTATAGGACACATACTTTTGAAGCAGTCTAGTCAAAACTTATTGAAATTCATCACTGGGACCCTAAGATGAAAATGATCTAAACTCATTTTTGAAATTAGCATAAACTTGCTATCAAAACCAAGTGAGGACATCACACAAAAAAGGAGTTACAGATCAATCTCATTTATAATTATACATGCAAGTAGTCTACATGAATATTAGCTAAATGAACCCAGGAGTGTGTAATTCGTTCATGGAGTAAAAGAATGGCTTATTTTGGAACACCTATGACTGTATGACACTTCTTTAAATTCTGCTTCAAATTTAGAAAGGAAGGCTTCTACCTTACCTCAGTATGAAGGTTTTAGTCAACATAGGGAGAAAAGTAAAAGAAGTAAGGGCCAGAAGGGTAGAAGGAAGAAAATAATTACTTAACTTTGTAAATACTGTGTTACGCATATGTAAAAAACAACACCCTCTACGACTCAGCTGTTAGAACTGATAGTCCAGAATCTTCCTAATACAAATCAATACACACAGAGAAGAAAGCCACACTTTCAAACTTAACAATAGAAGCAGAGTCCCACTAATGTATAGAAAAAATTAAAGATATGATCTCATACTCAATTGACTAACAAAGATAATAAGTATTATAATATTGGAAAAACATAGTTAAATTTAAGATGTATCTCTCCCACATCTAACTATGAACTCTACAAAACTTTTGAAATATATTGCAAATAAAATAAATACAATATAATCTAGCATGTAATAAAAAAAGATTAGGAGTAACAAAAACCAACTTGTCAATGGCCCATTCACTTATTTTTGAAGGAAATTAACATGTTTTGTCAATTATATTTTCAATAATTTCTGTTCCTGACATTGGTAGAAGAATAAACATTTAGATTAATGGAACAGAATAGAGAACCTAGAAGTAACTCCACATAAATACAGCCAACTCATTTGTGACACAAAGGTAAAAGCAAGTCAATGAGGAAAGTCTTTTCAACAAATGATGCTGTAGTAGTGTCACATCCATGTTTCTCTCCCCATCCCCGCCCTTCCATATTCTCTAAAAGCAATTAAAAATATCCTCAGGTGAGTATTAAAAAAAATAAATTACATTAGTGATATTACCAAATATTGGTGACAATGTGGAGAAGCTGTGTCCCTGACCCTCATAGTGGGTATGTAAACTAGCACAGTCATTCAAGGAAACAGTTTGCCAGTGTCTTTCAATAACAGCATTACGTACTTATCCTTTTAGGTGAGATTATGTGTCATAAGAGTATAAAACTCATAGATGAAAAAATAAATACTTCATGACATTGGACTTAGTAATGATTTCTTGGATAAGACACCAAAAGCACAGGCAATAAGCATAAACAGACAAACTGGACTAACTAAAAAACTTTTGTACATTAAAGAACACAGTCAACAGAATAAAAAGGCAACCTACAGAATGGGAGAAAATATTTCTAAACCATATATCTGATAAGGGGTTCATATCCAAATATATAAAAAACTCTCACCACTCAACGATAAAAATAGCAATAACCAATTTTAAAAATGGGCAAAGGACTTGAATAGTTGTTTCTCTAACGATGACTTACAAATGTACATGAAAAGATGCTCAAAATCACTAGTCATCAATGAATGCAAATAAAAACTGCAGTAAGCCATCGCCTCACACCCATTAGAATGACTACTATGGGGGCGGGGGGGGGGAGGGGGAAGGGAACACTCAGAAAATAAGAAGTATTTCTTATTTCCCTTTTGCACTGTTGGTGGGATTGTAAAATGTTTCAACCACTATAGAAAACAGTTCTTCCAAAAAATAAAAATAGAACTACTATAGAGTCAAGAAATCCCACTTCTAGGTACATACCCAAAATCATTGTAAACAGGATCCCAAAGAACCATTTACCTACCTATGTTCATTGCAGCGTAGTTCACAGTGGCCAAGAGTTGGAGGAAACTAAATGTCATCACTGGATGACTGGTTAAACAAAATGGTGTATATACATACCTTTACAACAGAATATTATTCTATCTAAAAAGGAAGGAAATCCTATCACATGATTTAACACAGATGAACACTGAGGACATGCTAAATGAAATAAATCAGTAACTAATAGACAAACACTGTATGATTCCACTTATATGAGGTATCTACTTAGTCAAATTCATAGAAACAATTTAGAATTGTGGTCGCTAGGGGGCTGGGAAAAGGAAGTGAGAGTTGTTGTTTAATGAGTATAGAGTATCAGATTTTAAAGGTAAACGAGATCTGGAGATCTGTGTCAAAACAATGTAATATGCTTTAATACTATGTACTGTAAATTTAAAAATGGATAACTAATAAATGTTATATGTTTTGCCACAACAAAAAAGTGTGGGGAGACGGGGCTGCATCACAGGGTTTTAAAAAGATACATACAGAATTTTATTTAATGAAAAATATATCTGCAAACATATTGTTTATCCGAATTTATAAAAATGTTTGCTATGATCTCTTAAGAGGCTAGAGGTGGCTGTTCAGGAAGGAAATTAGAATGCTGTGCATACATACACTCACACACATACACACTCTCTCTCTCTTATATCTACACACCCAACAATTCTCCTAGCAGAAGTCTTATTCTCAAAATCAATTGTTATACATGCTTCCAGAGTTATTTTTTACTGTATATACAATGACAATGAAACAAAGGAAGCGTGAGGATTTTCAAAGACAAGAGTATAATCACTTTCAACATACTCCCCCAGAGCCTTAAAAAAATCTTTCTAAGCATTGAAGTCTTTAAAAATGGCTAGATTTTAACATCCTTGCAATCAAGCTGCAGGTCCATATCCTTTTTTATAGAGCAAAATATAGTACAAAGAAATTGCATTTGCAAAAGATATAGATGTTATGTCCTAAAATATCTCAGATTTAAGTCCAAAATGCCTGCTTCATATAATCCTGCATTGAAATGCTTCTCTGAGAGAAAAATAAATTTAATTTAAATTCTTCTTTAAAAATATCAACAATATTTTTACCTCACTACTTTACTGTTTTTAATTTTTTAATTTATGTAGTATGTGACCATTTCTTGGGTTTCCATCCAATTATTAGGGCATGCTTTTCTAATGAGAAAGCGTGAAAATTGTTTTATTTTTTTCATTAAAATGGAAATGAAACAAACATAAATGACAAAAATTATTGTATACTTTAAAGAACATTTATTTTGTCCATATCGATCTATACCTTTCCACATTTAATATTTCCCTTTCAATATTTATTGAATAACAAGTTGTTTGATTATAATAAATAGCTTTTCAGTGAACATAGATTTACAGTCATAATTCTTTTTAGGATTTGTTTTAGAGTAAGAATAAAACTGAAGATAGTTACCCTGAGGTCATGTTCCTGATTCATTATCCCAGTGGACCCAGATGTCTAATCAAATCTATAGTTCATGGAGGGTACCATGGGTGCTCTGGGATAATGCTCTGTCCTGTGTCATAGTGGTTCCCATATCATGCCCAGGTGCTAATGCCTAACACAGTAATTTACCTTGACACTATGAGGACTGAATGACTACGTTCCTTTTCAGAGACAACCCAGCTACATTCAGGATGTGCACAGCCTGGTGATTTGGAGTGCCACCTCTGGGTATCAACTAGCTATTATCTTATCATTTACATCATTTACACACTCAATGAGAACTTCTCTGGGGAAGTCCAGCCCCTTGAAGATTAGAACTGCCCCCTGATGGCTGTTCTCAGATATTTCTGAATTACATGCCATATTGCTGAAATCAAACCCTGTCATTTCATGATTGTCCCTGCCTTTCTAAATACGATGATCCCACTACTGGGTGTTTGCAAGTTTTGGAACCCCAACTGCTGCCCTGTCGCTTCCAAGAGAGGGCAAGACTATGAAATTAAAACAATATCATACAAGCTTGAATTCCTGGGTAGCTCAGGAGAGAAGCTCTCTTAGGTTCAGACTCAACAAAACAGAGTTAGATCCTTACCCCAAATATACATTATGGGGTCCGCAGACTTTAAATAATCCTCTGCTCTGAATCCATATCTACACATCATCCTCATCAACAGCTTCAATCCTAGTTGAAAGAGACTCTGCTCACTCTATTCCTTCCTGACAATTTCTTTAAATAGACAAATTCCCTGGTGTTCAGATTGTCTGAGAATGGGATACCTGCCAGTTTCAATACACTGGTTTCCTCCTAAGGAAACAGAAATCCTGACTGGCTTCATGACCCCACTGGTCAGTCAACCAGCTTCCTCCATGACTTTAGTCTGAGTCCTGCAACAACACTGAAAAACAAACATTGCACAAATGATTCAAATACAAAACCAATGAGCATGTTCTTTACCTTAATAGTTAATTCCTCCTTAAAAATTTTTTAATGCAAAAGCTTGTGTGTATGTGTCCATGCAACTCTAATTTCATGACTGTAAATAACTTTTTAAAATATCATCATTGTCTTGGGCAAATTGTATTATATAAAATGTTACTTTGGTATAAAATATTTGATACATGCCATTGTTTTGATATAAAATATTTTCAGTCCTAGATTGTGACAAAATTAAATTTTATATTTAGTACTTAATTTTGGCTTTATTAAGTCTGCTTTTTTCCGCTTTTCTCTGTAAAGAAAATAATTGAAGAAAGAATGATAATATTTCTATTATCATTTCTAGGCTAAAAAACAGTTAGGTTATAGTTTGTGGTTTTAAATTATTTCCATTGCTCTTCACATCAATTTTAAGATACAATTTCAGATAAAAGAAACTAGGTTTCTTTCAAGGACAATTTAAAACCCAGTATCAAAACAAAGAGTATACTTCTCAGAGAAACATCCCTATGTCAACCATAAGGACCCTCCTTATCTCAAGACTTAGTTATTGCAGCAAACACCATTGGCTTTAGTCTCAAACCACTCCACTCTGCTGGGCAGAATCTTCAAAAATACATTTATCTTAATACTAACCCAGAATAATGGTATAGCAAATAAAACTAGTCATAAACTCTGAGGTAATCAACAATGGGCTCTACCTTGCCCATTGGAGATATGACTCATTAGTGCCACAAACAAACAAACCAGCCTTTTACATACCTTCCATTTTCATTACTGTCTTCCTGCTATTTCATTATATGGAATCTGAAGCTATCATTAACTACGTACAGTGGCCCATTATTTCTTCTAGGAGCACCCTCCTTCTGGGAATCACCTCTCCTCTCTTACTTCAGGTGGTTCTAGTGGGGTTATTAAAATTGTTGCCCAACTCAACTGCCAGTAGGATTTGAAATGTGACTTAGATTGAACCCATCATAATGGCCATAGACTGATGGGAAGTGCTGGGTTCTACTGTCATTATTGGCCGTATCTATTCCTTCAGATACTCTGAGGTTCCTAATCTATCACAGTCCTTGTGGTCCCATTGTATTGTCCTGTCTTGTCTGTTGTGACTCGCTGTGTTTGTTCTGCAGAGTCACAGCTGGTAAGAACCACTGCTAGAGGTCTTTTCCTCAAAATTTTTGTATGTAGACAGTGCTCCTTACAAGGGAGGTGAAAGGAGGGTTGATAGGTGGTATAAGAAGATCTGAGGCAGAAATAGACCCTGATTAATGGACCTGGGATATACAAGTCTCAGAGAAATACAGCAATAATCCTCTGACTAAAACTGTCTAATTGAGATTTTAAAAAATAAAACCATCTATTGAGTGTTTCCCAAACCTGTGGCTTACTAACTAAAGCACAGTGGTTTGACAACCATATTTCTATTTATTTTGCTTAGTAGTCAAATTCTCCATGTACATCAGGAATTTCAGTGAGTTAAGATGCCAAAAAAAAAAAAAAGAAAACACTGTCTATGAATATTTATAGCTACTTTACTCATAATCATAAAAGATTGGAGACAAAGGAAATACCCACAAAGTAGAAAATGGAAACACACTGTTGTGTGTCCCTACAACAGGATATTACTCAACAGCAAAAGAGAACAAATCAGATGCATGCACCAACATGAATAAATCTCAGATGGATTATATGAAAGACAGAAGCCATTTTCTTCAAATTACTAAGCATACACTATACACTAAGCAATTGCATCCCTGGTATTTATCTCAGAGAAATGAAAGTGTATGTCCACACAAAAATCAGTAGAGAATTGTTCATAGTAGATTTATTTCTAACTAGAGGCCCAATGCATGAAATTCATTCAAGGGCCTTGGCCCCAGCCCCTGCCCACTGCCACCTCTGCCTTGCACCATCCCCCCACCCCACCTACCCCCCGGCAGCTTTGTCTGGAAGAAAGGACGTTCAGAAGGACGTCTGGTCTAATTAGCATATTATGCTTTTATTATTATAGACAGACAAAAAGTGGAAACAAAAAATGTCACCCAATAGTTGAATAAACAAACCATGCTACATCCATTCCATGGAATACTACTCAGTAATTAAAAGGAAAAAATAATTGATACACACAACAACTTGGATGGATCTCAAGAGCATCAGACTGAGTAAAAGAAGCCAATCTCAAAGATGACATACTATATGATTCCATTTATATGACATTCTGGAAAAAGCAAAGCTACAGGGACAGAAATGAGATCTCGCATGCCCAGGACTGGTAGTTAGGGGAGGGGATTGTGAATTGGAATGAGAACACTTTTTGGTGTAAGGAAATGTCCCAAATCTGGATTGTGGAGCATTTACATCATGGTCTACATTTGTCAAAATGTATCAAACTATATACCTAAAAAGAAAGTTCTGGAAGTAAATTATGTCTTTTGTAAATTGTAAATTATAACTAAATTAACAAAATGGTAAGTTTAAAACCAATTTTTCAAAAATTTTAATAGAGCATTAAAATAGATGTTTCAAAATACTGAGGCATATTCAGTTATATGCTGCTACAATGAATATTTTTAAGAGAAAACTTCTTTTTGGTATGATTTTTAAATTAAATTAAATCACTTTTTAAAATACGAAATAAAGAGTCTTGTAAACAAATTCCAGCCTTTGTCATTTGTTGTAAATCAGAGAAGTTAGAGAAAAATACCCAGTGCTACCAGGTATCTGGTTAAAGTGAGGAAGAGGGGCCTGGCCAGAGTTGCTCAGTTGGTTGGGTGTCATCCCTGTGCAATGAAAGGTTGCTGGTTCAATTCCCAGTCAGGGCACATACCAGATTGTGGGTTTAATCCCCAGTCAGGGAGCACAGAGAAGGCAACCAATTGATGTTTCTCTCTCCTCCTAACTCCCTCTAAGCAGGTCTGCAGGTGAGGATTAAAAAAACAAAAGTGAGAAGGAGCATATAACTCCATTCCTACCCCAAATTCTCCATCTGCATTGCATGTCACAGATTTCTAAGAGTTTTCACGTATTGTCACTGGACTGTAGATTTCAGGATTCCGGCAACAAATATGCCATTTTTAAAGATAAGAACACCACCCTGTATCCATAAGTGGCTCAGTAAGTTTTGACTACAGAGATGGATGAATGTATTATGGATAAAGGGAGGGAAGGAAGGGAGAATTATTAATAGACTGATTGACTTTCACAGACACCAATGAAAGGATATTACCAGCTACATTTTTCAAATGAGGAAAATTACCAAGTCCTAGAGAAGTTAAGTGAAACACCAAAGATGAAAAACAAAACACAAAAAACTAGAAAGTAGCGGAGACACCCTAGGATTAGCCTGAAGGGTCCCACAAGTAACAGTTGAGGCTCCCCAACTTGTTGAAGAGGATGTGTGCTGCTTCCATCACCCTCACTGGCTACATTTGAAATCAGTTCACAAGGGCAGAGAATAGCACGCCAGGCTTCGCTGGCATATCTTAAACTGATTTTGCTGGTACGTCAGAGGGGATGTTCTTTATGGATCAGTGGTGAGATGAAAGAGAAAGATTAAGGCTTGTCTAGAATCTCATGAGAATAGAAAGGTAAAGCAACCTGTGGCCCTGCACTGATCTGTTCATGAGTACCCCGAGGAAAGGGTGTGAACCAAAGCTAACTTAATAGAAGTTGTTCAGAGTACAGAATAATGAACTAGAAATTTAGGCAACAATTCAACCTTTGAATAGTTTTCTCCTCTCCATAATACTCCACAGAATTGACTTTTATGTACTTAAAATATGAGGCACCAGGAGACATATCCTTCATTAATCTCCTATTTATTGTCATCCCACTCGGAGGAGTAACTTCGTCCTTTTCTACTAACAGCCAGAATGAAGAAAAACAGTCCATTGATTTCCACAAAACCATTCATTAATTTAAATGTCTCTCCTGCCACTCCTCATTTGCAGATAATAAATAATTCAAGACTCACCTTTTCATATTCAGAAGACCATGAAGTTCTGCCTTTAATTATCCTTCCCTCAACCACTTCAACCACTTCCTATGAGCCGACCTGAACTAAGCAAAACTGGGGGCAGTACTTAGAATGTACCAATAATTCATTCAGTGTCATAATTTCCATTTTGTGTACCATCATCTTGCTTTACAATATAGAGGAACTTCCAATTAGTGTTTTTACCACAACTATCTGTAGAGATGATATATTTAGTGAACTGCCCACAATGACTTCCATATAGTTTTCTGAAGCTATAACTCAATTTAAAACCCAACAGTTTACGAGTCATTTTAATGGACTTTGCAGCTCTCTGATGCATTCTCCTTAGAAAGGAAAACATAATTCAACTGTGGTTTGGAACAGAAGTTTTCAAAGCCTGGTACAAAAGGGTGATTTTCATATAACAATCATTCTTAAAACACAATTTTATAGGTACTATTCTAGCATGAATTTACTTATGGAAATTGTTAAAAACCAATGTTTCTTTTATGTTAAGGCTTTCTAAATCTGCACTGTCATCACTAACATTGTTACTGTCATTTTAATTTCTCAAAAAATTGGAAATGTCAAAGATTAAAAGAAAACAGTTCCAATACATAGCTTTTAATGATGGTGAGTGTGAAGGAATAAATAGGATTGAGTTTTCAAAGATGAGGAAGCAGATACAGTAAATTAAAAACTATGCAAGTGTTTATACTCTTAAACTTTTTTTAGGATCACATCTCTGTCCATCAATTGATCTTTATCTCTTTTTCCTTTTATTTTTTCTTTCAGCTTATACACCACTACCTTTATTTGCTGCCACAGTCACATTTTTTATTGAATGTATTGGGGTGAGCATAGCTGCCTTCCTTTACCTTTTAGAAGCCAAAGCTTGAGAGTACTCTGTACTCACAATGACGGGCTACAGTCCCTACAGTTTGAATTCCACTCCCACTTATCCATTGACTCAGCTTGGTGTCCACATCAATAATCCACATTAATGGATTCCTTGTCCATTGTCCCAATGGATCCTCTGGAACATGTACCCTAATCTTGTCACATCATGCCAGCTGTTTAGCAGACCCTGCCTCTTGACACTGTTATGCTAGTGTTCTTAACTAAAGACCCCTGAATTCCTTTGTGAACTCCTCTTCCTCTATCTATTTTTCATAAGTTTCTAATCTGAGTAATCTATTTTTTTGCCGGCTCCTTCTTCCTGTACCATGGCTTAAATAAAACCAATGTGCCATTGTCCCCATTTCTATGTTAAATAAACATCTCTCACCTGAGCTTCAGACCTGTTTATACAACTACCTACTGGACAGCTTTCCTGGGACTTCACGGAACTCAGTATAGCCAAGCCTGCCCTTCCTCCTCTGGGTCACATCTGAAGCTTAATGGTAATGCCATACACATAGTTGCTCAAGCAAAAATCTGTCAGTCTTGAATAATCCTTTCTTTCATCTTTCACAACTCCTAAATTTGGCCTGAAGTCTAAGGTTCCTGGTACTCACGTCTCTTTCATATTGGTCCATTTTTATCTACTCTCAGATAACTCACCAGTATGCACTTCCCTCCACCCAGGTGTGGACTGTCACATGAGACACCCAGCTGGCCTCTTGCACTTCACTGCTGCTCCCCTCCACTTGTTCTCCATACTTGATCTTACTAATTAATGCAATTCTTTACTGTCCATTCTTTATTTTAGTGGGGGTTTTTTTCTTATTTTTTAGATAGGGGGAGAGAAACATCGATTTGTTGTTTGTTGTTCCACTTATTTGTGCATCCAGTGGTTGTTTCTTCTATGTGCCCTGACTGGGGGATTGAACCCACAACCTTGGCTTATCTGGCAGGACACTCTAATCAACTGAGTTACCCAACCAGGGCTTTGCTGTCCATTCTTACAGCTGAAAGATTTTAATGGATTCCGATTACTCTCAGGAAAATTCTACACATGGTAATATGGCCTATAGGTCCTTCAGATTCTGGACATTCATGTTTAGGAAGAAAGAGCATAGACTCAGTTTGGACATTCCACATTTGCAGGGCTGATAGGATATAGTGGTCTGCTTGGGCTTGACAGTATGCACCTAGAGATTTTCCAAGAATCTATGTACAGTGATGTTGACAATGAAATAATTAACCTAAACAGAACATATATAAAGAAAAAGGCAAAGCAAAGCACAACTTTTTCACTGATCACACAATAAGTTCTGTTAATTCTATCTTAAAAATGTCTCTCAAATCAGATCATTGCTACCACCCTGATTTGAACTATCACCTGACCTACTGCCTTGACTATACCTTTTTCAGCCTCTCCTGTCATCCATCCTTTGCATGCTACCAAAATGACAGTTTTAAAACAGAAATCTGATCATTTTCCTCATTCTTTAAGATCATTCAGGTGGCTCCCTCACATGATAAATAGCATTAAAAAATCATCACACCTGTCCAAGTATTGCACATTATTCTTTCTCCCGCCACAGGGGATGCCTTTTGTTTGTTCTTTGAATGCACCATCCACTCACAACAAGGTTTTATGCACATCTCTTCTCCCAGGTTCCTCACCTATGTTGATCATGAGTAAATGGCTCCTCATCCTTAAACGGCTTCCCACTCACTTTGAAAAGGTTGGCCCAGCTCCTTATACACCTTCCCCACTGGGTGCCCTTCTTCTGCCTTCTCTGAGAAAAGTGACTTACAGAAATGCATCTAAAGTGTTTATTCACATTCCAGTCTCCCCTCTAGATTGTGAATTTCTTGAAGAAAATTAATTAATTCACTTAGTTTATATGGACAAATGTCCATATAAACTAAGTGCATAGCACAATGCCTGGCATGAGGGAATGACTCAAATATCTGAAAACAATGGTTGTAAAAAAGACTAAGTCATGAACCTGGAAAGGCAAAATAAGTCAAAGAGTTAATCACAAGAACACTTTTTCAGGAAAGTTAAATGTGGGTGGAGGTGGGGGGTTGAATTAACAAATTAGAGAGCCACTACCTTAAAGTATGCAAATATAGGAGTGGGGCAAAAGTATGTCTACAGTTGTTAATATGGAAAACAATACAATAAATAATAATACAAAAATAGACTCTGTGTTTCGTGCACTTATAACCATAAACCAACTTTTGCCAGCCCATGTATTTTAAGATAATTGTGGCACAAATAAAAACAGTTTGATATTTCAATACAATAAATACAGAGCAGGAGCTAAAATGTTTGTATAGTAGTTGGCATTTGAAGGGCATATATAAATAACATTTGTAAAAACTTTGGAAGTAAAAGTAGATGGAGCTACAGGATATAAGTCTGAATAGAGAAGAACATTGAAATAAAAAGTAGTTTTAGTATGACTTTGGAAAGAAATGTTATTTAAAAAAATTCCTAAGAACCTAGGTTCTTTAACAATATGAAACATACTCATCCCTGCCTCAGGGCCTTTGGACTTGCTGTTCCCTCTGCTTGGCTCCCCCACTTCAATTACTCAGAGGTCACTTCTCAAGAGAAGTTATCCCTTAACAACATATTTAAAATTGTTTCCTACAAAGGTTTGTTCTCAGATCACTTGTTAGATCTTTAAACACATTTATTTCCTTCACATCAGTTGCTACTATCAAACATTTTTTATCTACATCTGCTTTTTACTTGATTACTCTCTCTCCATACTAGCATGGGATTTTCAAGACAGAAGGGGACCTGGCTCATGTGGCTCAGTTGGTTGAGCATTATCCCATGGACCAAAAGGTCACTGGTTTAATTCCCCCTCAGGGCATATGCCCGTTTGTGGCTTAATCCCCATAGGGTGTATGCAGGATGCCGCTGATCATTGTTTCTCTCTCACTGAAGTTTCTATCTCTTTATTCCTCTACCTTCCCCACTCTCTAGAATTAACAGAAACATATTTTTAAAAATGGGAGAGGTGCCCAGCTGGTGTGGCTCAGTGGTTGAGCATCAACCCATGAACCAGAAGGTCACGGTTTAATTCCCAGTCAGGGCACCTGCAGGGGTTACAGGCTCAATTCCCAGTAGGGGGCATGCAGGAGGCAGTTGATTGATGATTCTCATCATTAATGTTTTGATTTCTCACTCCCTCTCCCTTCCTATCTCTGAAAATCAACAAAAACATATTTAAAAAATAAATAAAAAATGGGAAGGGTGTTAGCTTGCTTGATTATCCTCTTATCCTTAGCCCTTACACCAGTGCTTAGAAAAGAATAGGAGCTCAAAAATATTCCTTAGATTAATAAATAAAGATATGAATTAATGACACAAAAGGAAAATGAAATCAACTAAATCTATCTAGCTGATCTAAGTTACCATGGCATGTTTATGTCCCTAAAGTGACACTAAGTGTAAGCCAATCATTGAAAGCATAAAGAGCCCCCCTTCATTCACCAAACAACCTACAGAAAGAGAAGGTATCACATTAGCATAACAGATGTTGGGTAAGAACACAGGTTTGGATCCCTACAGATATAATGACAAGCCTTTAATAATGCAATGTCAACACTGTAGCAATACACAAAGATCTATCAGTGGATGGATCATCAGGACAAAAGTATCTATGACATTCATGAGAGTTGGTTAAAAAAGTGAACTATATGAATAACAGTCAAATGTTGAATCATATACATATACTACAAGAATTTTATCATTTTAAACATATCTTTTAATTCTGTTTCTTCACAACTGTGGAGGAAGAATAGACATAGATGTAATAGACAGAAAGAGAGTGGCCTATGCACCTCATTAGCACATTAATGATTTGTATCTTTTTCTTAATTGTATTAGGTTTACCAGTCCTAGATTTATCACTAGTATGTGAGCTTTACTTATTTTCTTCTATATCTAATAATATTCAATAAAACAGTTTTAATAAAATATTAAAATATTCATATACTTCTTATAAATATATAAAATATTCTTATAATTATCAATACTGTTGTAAAGATAAGTATCAGTTTGGGGTAGTTGTACTATGTATTAAAACCAATTTACTTAGTAGAATTATAGATACTCTTGATCTATAGATCTTATTCCAATATATTACTAAATTTAAATTGCTGGATAAGTTTTTAAATGAAAGAATTTTCTTTCATTTAAGACTAGTTAATTTTAGTTTTCAATGGAAACATAAATATTTGAGAATATCTAGGAAAATAATAATCAGAAGGGATTAAAGTTACCATACAGCCATAGTCACCAAAACAGTATGGCCATAAACTAGACAAACAGATCAGTGTACTTAACAGAAACCAGAAATAGATGCAAACAAACTTTGGAATTTAAAATTTTCGGTGGATATGATTGGTTCATATAGCCATAAAAAAGGAGGAAAAAAGTGCCCTCATCTCATATTGTACCTTAATTTTTCAAGGATTAGAATTGTAAATATAAAAATAAAAGTTTAGAATAACATGTTGAAGACTAATAATTTAGGAATAATAGCTAACCCAAAGCAATAACAAAACTAAAATTCATAAAGAAAAAAAGAGACATAATTTCTATGTGAGAAAATTGGGTGCCAAAAGTACCCAAAATTCAGACAAAAGAAAAAACATAAATGTGATCTTCAGCACATATCCAGAAAAATATTAATGTTTCCTAATATAAAAGGATACATTAAATTATTTTTTAAAAGAATAAATAATTCATTATAAAAATGAGGTCAGACATAAAGAAATAGGAATAACAAAAATGAGGGAAACCCTTAAGTATCTATAATAATAAAAGCATAATATGCTAATTAGACCAGACGCCCTTCATGACAAAGCCGGGGCCAGAGGGAAGCCCGGGTCCTGGGTGCCAGAGGGAATCCGGTGCCAGCAGCTGGGGGAAGGAAGGCCTACTTTTGCACAAATTTCATGCACTGGACCTCTAGTTAGTAAAATAAAATCAGAGCCTTGTGAGGAACTATATTTCAACCATGGAGTTGACAACATTTGGAGATAGCATCCCAGGCTGGTAGATACAGGGATGGATGAACATTCTCTGCTGGTGGTGGGAATCTTGTGTTATACTTCTTAGAAAAAAAATTGGCAGTTACTACATAGTTAAAACTACACATGCCATCTGATTCAGCAATACTGCTTTTGTGAATCAATACTCTAGTAATATAAGCCAAATACAATGTTTTAATGCCTATCAAAAAGAGATGAGTTTATAAATTGCTTAATAAAGCTCTGAAATATTGCCTAACTATCAAAACAAGAATAATTTGATATATCTTTATTGGTCAGAAAAGCTGTCCTTGTTGTTACAGGAAGGAGGGAGATATCAGAATTAAAGGTACATATTAGGGAAAATACAGATACCATTCAAAGCCACAGGATGAATGAGGTCAACCAGGAATTTTGCAGTTTCAGAGCCATGCTCTGCAAAGGACAGAAAGCTGACAATGAGGCATAGAAAAAGTTGCCAGCAAAATAGACAGAAAAATACTAAAAGAGAAGGGGGTAGTCAAGTGAGAAATTAACATGAGGAAAGACTCATGTTCATAGGATTTTGCCACATAAAGGTGGTTTTTACTTAAGTGGATTCATTGCAATGGTGAATAGGGCAACATTTGGAAGAATGAAAAAGGAAATGAGGGTCAGAAATCATGTGTTCTTACAGGCAATCTTTCCAAGTTGAGATCATGAACACAAGGAAATAAAGTGGTGGCCAGAAAGAAATATGAGGTCAAGAGAGACTGTGTGAAGATAGGCATATTAGGCCATGTACTGATGCTGATGGAAATGGTGCAGTAGAGATTGGTGGTGCGGTATAAAAATTGAGAACTGAAGGAATGAGGAAACAGGGGGTAGAGTCAAGAACCACTGGCTTTGGATACAAAGAGGAACAATTCATGGTTACACAATGGAAGTGGTCTCAGGAGCTCATATGTAGGCAGCTTTGTAGATTTAATAATGAGAAAATACAGGAGTTATCAGATGAATTCTATTTTCCCCAGGTAGGATATTTAAGGGATCTCTAGGCATGAACAATCACGCCTTCTAGGCAAACATGATAAAGTGAAATTAGTTTTTGTTCTGAAATTCTTCAATGATCATCCTACTGCTTTGGTATAAAGACAAATAAATTGGAAAGTTGGGTTCGACCTGAGTTAGGAATCTGTCTCTTGAGCGCAACAGAGGGAGATGAGGACAAGGAGGTGGAATGGGTTCAATGGCTGACCATGGATCTGGTTTGGGTAAAGAATGGGGCTAAGGGAGAGTGAAGCAATCATAGTACCATGTGTTGATGTTTTTATGGAGCTTGCAGACTTGCTGTAGTGGAGTTTTTAAACAAATGAACAGCATGTATAATCTGGGAAAGATCAATGAAGGCATTTTAGTTGGAGTAACATTTATGAGCATGAGTGATGAGAAAAAAATAAGGTGACCTTGGTATTGTAAAATTTGTTTAATATGAAAAATAGCAGCCTTTTGGTATAATTCATCCTTAGTTAGCTATGAATGAATTAACAGTTCTAGAATATATTCATTTAAAATAACTTCAACCTTCTTCCTATTGTAAACTGTGCTGCCCCAACCTCAAATAATTACAGAAAAATTAAACAAGGAGCGATATAGGCAGGCATAGTTGTGGCAACATGGATTCCCAACATACATAAAGGAATTTAACAAGGAAGCCCTCAAGTTTCTGCTCCAGTTTGTTAAGAGAAAAGCAGAAATATAGTTCCAAGTTTCCACCGGGCACTAAAACTCTGTGAGCCCTCACCTTCCATTTCTCATTTCTGTTTGCACCTCAGCTGAGGCACCTGGACAAATCCACAGGTCACTCTCCCCAGGCACAATGCAGAGACAGAATCTCACTACAGATCCATCTGAAGATACTTCTTAGCCAGAGGGTTACATGAAACATCAGCACTTTTTGTAGCAGTGTTCCTGAACTTTCCTATTGTATCTTGCTTCTGCAATAAATTGTTCTACTCCAGTTTTTAAGATGTCTATACAAGATATATGAAACATGCAGAAACAGGCCAGTTTCCAAGGAGTCAGAAAGGAATGTGGTAATACAAATCCAAGTCATTTCTTACTGAGTATTCTCTTTTACACATTCTTAAAGTTGTGTTTTTCTGAGAGTAAAAGTAAAACGTGCCCATTGCAGACAATTTTGAAAAAAATAGAACAGTTTATAAAAGTAACTGATAATTCCATGATTATAATTATTATAAACATAATTATATTAAATATTCACCCATAATTAATTAATATATGAATGTGTATATTTTCTATTTGCATATAATTAATTATAATTAATATAATTGTATTATATATTTCATAAACCAGAGTTAACTAATGTTGGAATTTGAGTTCAGATCTTCCAACATATGCATACTTTAATAGTAAATAATGAGTACTTCCCTAGATGACTGAAAGTTATTGCAAACATTCTTTATTGGTCTCCCAACCTTCTGCCATAGGCTCCCTTACTAGGATTCCATTTTGCACATTTTCACCTTTTGCTCCTGCTCTGGAATCTGACCACTTCCTCCCTGCATTGCTGTCTAGCTTGGAAGTGGAAATGGTGCAGTGATAAGCCAAGGTCATAATGTGGAAGAAAGAAAGCACATGTAAGGACTAGATGTGAAGAATGTGGGTCATTAACCTTGCCAGTAGAACAGTGCACTATAAGGGGCAAGGAAACGCATTATGGGAACATATTATGCATCAGGAATAACAATTAAATTGTGGATTAGGATCCTTAACAATATATCCCTCTGATTCTATAAAAGCCCTCAATTTTCCTTCTATATTGTATTCATCCTTCAGTATCCAGCTCCCAGCTCACGACTATAAAATATCCCTTAATGAGTGGCACACAATGAAACATAATTTCTGAACTTCTTTAGCACGCTGTACCATTCTGCCAGAGAAGTTAGCATTCAACAATATTCATGGGGCTTTTTTCATTTTATACATATTGCCAAACACAGAGTGCAGAACATAGATCTTCAGCAAGTAGTTGGTAGTTACTTTGATAAATCCATGAGGAACATTTTTTCCCACGTATTTGGAACATCTCACTATTCATTCATTTTAGATTTCATCTGGATTGCAAGAATTATCTCAAATGCTTCCATTGACCAGACATCATCACTTCCTTTAATTTTCTGAAATTCTGAACTCCAATAATTCAGCTGAAACAAAAATAATATAAGGCAGAAAAGGGCAGCCTCCTGCTACATTTGATGACCAAATGTACCCTGACTCTCCCAAGTTCATGTCACTGTGTCCCCTTGTGCTTTTGCCATGTTCCATGGCTGCCTCCCACCAGATGTGTTCTGTCTGATGAGAGCCCAAGCGCCTATAGAAATGGTGCAGAGGTTTTGGGATTTCCTCTGCAGAGGCACAGAGAGGAGAAATAATGACATTCTGCTGGTGCAGTAAAACAAGAGGAGCAATGCAAAACCAGCCAGGAACACTGTTACACACACACACACACACACACACACACACACACACACACACACACATATATTTCAGCAAGATAATAACCCCAATATTTCATGGGTTAAAACAAAAGACTATTCTCATAATTCCTAAATATGCTGCATGGGACCAATTTTTATTTATTAAAGAGCTAATTTTCAAACTTATGAGCTGATCAGTGAATTCTCTTTTAGTTCAAATTGTTCTGCAACATAAAAATATGCCTCTTTGGATTGTGCTGAAGAGTAAGCCATTTTTATTTTTATTAATCAGAGTTTTAATAGCTATATACGTCCCCCACAAAACACAAGTGGAAGGTTAAGTATTTTGTCCTTCTCAGTTATTATTATTTTTCAGTATTCTTTAGTGTAAAACTCAAGATCCTTTCAAAACATGTGTTCCTTTAATGATGTTACTTAAATGTAACATTGTAATGTCCTTTGCCGACAAAACCCTCATCCTAAGAGGAAATCATTTTATATAAATGTCATATGTAACTTTAAGAAGATGACATAAATGTACAGAAGTTTTCAGAAGTGCCACTGGAGAAAAATGTATATCTAGCAAGCCATTCTTGCTATATATAATACGAATCCCTCTTCATTATTACTATCCAGAGAAGGCTTAAATGCTGCTTTTATCTAGCTCAGAAAAACTTGTTAAAATTCAGGCACTGAAAAAATCCTTGATGGACCCACTGGAAAAGCCAGTAACAAACCCTCCTAGCATCTGTGGAGAGCATTTGGTACAGTACAGATGTCATTCGAGTCCCTGACACTGCAAGGTGAATGGTGCAAGGACAAAACTTTACAGTCAAGGATAATCCTAACAATCAAGCTTACAACTTGAGCACTGGATTTAGGCATTAAGCAGTGAAACTTGAGAGTAAAATGATAACTGAATGTCCTCACCATACATGAATAAACTAAGTTTTGATACAAACACTTAATATATGCTGATCCCCAGAAATATTCTTATAAAATTCCATTTTATGGATTGCTTCAAAAAAAGTAATGTATGTATCTTTTTCTTTAAAAAGCTAAAGTTTTAAATATTTTATACTGTCAGCATTTGGCTCACACTGGAATTATTTCAGAACCTGAAATTAAGAGAAAACGCATTTAGCATGTAAAACATCTTTCAAAGTCACTGTTCTATGTCAGTCACCCAGATGTGGCATACTAGGAGACCTGCCTTAATTTTAGCACCTGCATAAAATAATATTTCAAGAAAACAGCCACATGAGCAAAATATCAAGCTTACTTACAGCACTTGATAAAATGATAGTGAGACATCCTTCCATCTCAGAGAAAAATCTTGCTATGGGTTCCAGCATTCTCTTCTGCTACAACTGTTGATCCCAGGAGATGCATTATTTAGAGCCCTGACTCAGGTAACAGTTTACCTCAGGATGCATTATTGAACAGGAGCTGTGTTCCATGATCAAGCAAAAAGCTTCAAACTCATTCTCATTCAGCAGCCAGAGTTAAGATAACGCCTCCCTGTGGGTCTGGAGCCACCACTGCTGCACGTGCTATTGTAGTGTCTTTGATTGACAGGGCTCCTAGTGCCACAATCCCGGGAATAGTCCATTCTAATTGGTGCTCACATGCAGCCACATTCTGCCAGCACGGAGGTGTGCTGCAGTGCGGCTCTCCCGTTCCTGCCTGTTAATGGCTTTTCAATAGCTTTCAAATGGCAGCAAACTAGATGATGAGTGGGCTGGAGGGAAGCAACTAAAGAAGGATCCTAAATCTCATTTGTGCATGTTGTCCAGGAGCCAAATGTGACCAGATTCTTAGCTACTGGCAGAGCCAATTATTTTTAGTTGCCACCAGTTGCTGTGTATGAATAGGAGATGGATATCAGGATCTCAAAATAACCACCTCTTAGAATCAGGGTTCCTTTGATCTGCCTCTAATAATGAAACAATCACACTGTATTTCACAATACATCTTTTTTGTTTTCTATGCAGAATGTAAAATTGAAATTATCCACAAAAAGCTTTTATTTTGCATAGCTTTACAAATTTAGAACTCCGCTACCTCTGCAATGAATGTCACTGTACAACCGTGTAAGTTTGACCAAATTGCAATCAGAAATAAATATATGGTATTCAAGGGTTATTGCAATAAAAATAAATAGCATATTCATAATGCAATAATCATGCTAGCCAAAGAAAAGGGTCACATTTAAGTCACTTGCAAATGCAAATTCTCCCCCCCCACCACTCCACAAATTGTTAGGTTTTAATTATCTCTGAAAATGAGCTGACGGAGTCTAACATTTGTGTTTCGGATTTTGAGGGCATTGCAAAGGCAGACATGAACTGCATGGTAAGCATGCACATTGTACTATGGAAGAAGCCTAGGTTTTGGATTACCTTACTCAGAAAAACTAAGAATAGTGCCCTTATTAAACATGAAGATTATCAATTTCAATCTATGCAACAAAGGATCATGACTTAAATTATCACTAAGGAATCTGTGTTAGTAGTATGATGCATACAAGTTCAAGATTTGGGTCGGAATGGCTTGAGTTCAAATCCAGATTCTACCACTTAACCACGTACCAACTCGGAAAGTTATTTAACCCCTTAGTCTCAGTTTCCTCAACTGCACATGGGAAGTACAATTCCTAACCCTTATCCTAAACATTAGAAAGATGCATATAAAAATTCTAACTTATGTTTTTGGTATTCAATAAAAGTTGCCATTAACATTAATAAGGAAAAAATATTTAGCTATATATTGAATGACTTCAATGAACACTTCAACTTGTTTTGCCAAGAAATAAAATAAGGATTTCCAGGCTTCATTAGAAATGGATATTCCTCATTTATTCATTCTTTCACAATTAATTATTGAGAGTAACTATTTTAAATGCTTCCCAGGTATAAAAGTATATCAAAACCATAGCCTTTATATACAGGCATGTACATTCTATTATTTAAGATTTTGTGTGCTTTGAAATGTTATCTAATAAACTGTAAGATACAACTATTTATGTCTGTGATCCAGAAAACAAGATTCTCTCTTTTCACCTCAATACAAGTCCTTCATATATGCACACAGTAATTATGAGTTTATGTGAATGTTGTCCTATGTCACTTTAAAGAAGGCACTATCCATCTAGATATCCCTCCTCTTAACACATAGGTATGTTGTCTACATACCTTTTTTAAATGTATGAATTTCTGTTTTTTTGCAAATTGCATGCTGCTATGTACTCAATAAACATCTTTAAGAAACTGAGTTCTATGAAACCATATATTCTTTTAAATTAAAAAAGAAAATATATGAGACACAGGGAAGCATGGTGTCTGCTTAGCCAAAAAAAAAAAAGTTATTGAAAATTTGATTGATTTGCATCCTAAAAATGTTATTAAAGAGTTAAACCCTGCACCTGTGAGAACTTTGACCAATGTTCCCTGGGATTAGTAACCACTCCCCAAATTCCAGGGGCTCATTACCAAATGGGTTTATTATTCACTTAATCATTTATTCTGTAAATAGTTGACAAGTCATTGTTTTTGCTACTTGACATACATTGAGAAGGATGCTTTCCTTCCTGCCCTCAAACTGCTTACAGTCTGGTAAAATATATATAATCAACCAAGCCAGCACAGTGAAATGGGCTAGAAATTACAAGATGGGAAACAAAGACCTCTAAAATAACTGATAGGAACTAAAAGAAGCTCTCCAAAAAATGTTTTCTTAGCTTTATGAAAGTACTTAGAATTGGCTTCTATATGGTACAAAACTGTATATACATATAATTCCCCAGATTAAGAAGTTCTCTTATCTTTTTGCTCTAAAAACCACATATTCATGCTGAAAACATTAGTAAAACTATGTTTAACCACATAGAAATAATCTTTATATTTTTCATCATTATCAAACAGAAATTAGTTTAAAATGCAGGCATTAATATAGGTGGAAAACAATTTTGGTTCTATTAACTTCATTCTCTTTATAAAGTTTTAAAAATGGTAACTTAAAATAGATTAAAATTTATTGATCTGTACATATCTCTATAAAACTCATCTCAGCATTAGAACATAACACTGATAATTCCAAGGGTCTTTAAATCTGACATGTTCAATATAAAATCAGAGACAGTAATGATGCTAACAATGAAAAACCCAGATTGCATTATATATGTTGTGAGTAATGTATGTATTTTGCAGAACATGATCAAGTAGAAAATGAAATTGTGCATTTGGAAAAAGGGGTTGGTTTCATTTGTTTGTTTTGTGTTTTGTTTGTTTGTATCCTCATCCGAGGACATACTTAGCAAGAGGAATAAAGAGAGAGAGAATAAGAGAGAGAGAGAGAGAGAGACACCTATTGGTTGCATTCCATACATACTCCGACTAGGGATGGAACCTGCAATCCAGGTATGTGCTCTGACTAGGAATCAAACCAGCCACTTTTGGTGCACAGGACAATGCTCAACCAACTGAGCCACACTGGCTCAGTGAAGGTTTTTGGTTTTTTTTAACTTCTACAAAGCTCACACACTAATAAGGCGCAAGTATTTTATTATCTTTCAAGATTATTACAATGAAAAATTTTTCTCATTAAATGTCACACAGAATATTTCAAAAGCGATTTGTAAAGAAATTCCTTTTTCTCTTTTATAAACCAAACAGCTGCTCACTATTCACAGTATTTCTGATAAAAACATGATTTTTTTTCTTTTAAAGGTTAGCATCATGAAATGCCAGATTTCTTCAAATAAAGCTAAATTATTTCCCAGTCAAAAAAAAAATATGAAACTAAAACGAATGTCGTGACAGACAAGCATTTAAGAATTACATGCTTGTTTATTATTAAATATATTTTAAAATGGGATATGTGTAATGTATAGCTTCAAAATAGTTTTTCTAATGAAATCTCACAGATGAGATACTACTCCATTTTGACCCCTATTGGAAAAATCTATTATTTATGTCAGTTTTTCATAAATAATTCCTAAACCTAATAGTTCTGCATTTTTCACACTTTATTAAATGATGGAATTAAAACTCCAGTTTACAAATACCTCTAGTTTAGGTGGAGTGCCAATACACAGGTTACATATATAAAAATTCCAAAGGAGGCTGTAACTCACATGCACAAATTGTTTATAAAACAAAACCAAGCTCTATGACACAAGCGTCTTTGCCTCTGCTCTGGGAATAGGTTAGGGTTTATGAATATTAGACTTGGATGAAGCGATCAACACAGGTGACCACACAAAATGGATGGGAATTAAGTCCATCATGTCACCTGTCACAGATACTGACTGTTTTTGGGTGGATGGACCTTCTCCTTGGAGCAATACTCTGGTTTAATCATTTAAGGCCCTATAATGCTTAAGGGGTCTTTTTCTGAAGGCTGAGAGAAGGAAAGGTTTTAGTTGTCAAGAAGAAAAAGGAATAAATAAACTCAATTCTTCTTAGAAAGTCAGTCTCACTGGTCATCCCTTAGGAGCCTCAGGACCAGGATCAAGCCTGCCCTGCCTGACTGATCAGGCCCCTGCCTTTCAGGTCCACTGTCTGCAGAGTGTTGGGGCTGACCTTGAGTTCAGCTAGTATATTAAACCACTGGCTATCAGATTCAGGGCTCCTAACCTTCAAACAGCCTCACAAGTCTCCTACCAAAACAAGTAGCCATTTAACTAGGGCAATTGTGGGGTGAACAGAGAAGAAAACTAAAACAGATCAGCATTGCAGGGGGAAAAAATGGACTGACCTCTGTGTCAGCAGAGCAGTGAGGATGCTAACCAGGCTAAATGTACATATATACTATAAGGGCTGGAAATTACTAATCAGCATTTTTACTCAGATTTTCATAGAACAGTAATGTAAAGTTTAAAAAGAATGTAATTTTAAAGTTGCTCCAAAAAAGATGGGAAATTGCTCTTTTTATAATGCAGTATAGCATAATATGACATGGATACTACATGTACATATCTACACACACACACACACACAATATGGAATGCTCTAATTGTCATCTGGTTACCCACATTCCCTTTATGATTTTCTTCTCCCTAATGGTTTGAATTCTAAGTATCAATTAAATTAAGTATCTAGGAAAGGAAATTTGTAAAACATTTGTAAATTTATTCAATTGAAAGTTAACACTTTGAAATATCTTCATCATATGTGTTAGAACTCTCTAGGATGACTTGCCCACTTGCAGATATTGTTTTACCTCCCCAAAGTTGGACCTTGAACAAGAGTTTGCATATTTTTTCTATAAATAAAAAATGAACAGTATTGGTTTATGTTTGTATGACTGTACCTTGGTTTGTGTGCATGTGTGCAATGCTATGTATGTATGCAAACCATAAATTAAGTAGAGTCTGCCTTATCCTTAATTCCATTTGAGGTAGTTAACAGCTATATTCAAGTAGTGGTATAATCAAATAATGAAAATTACCATAGAGATCAGTGATGGCCTAACTAAGAGAGAGAGTTGAGAAATAAAGGTCAAATTCTTATGCAGATCTATACACAACTGCCACCTAGAAGACAGTATCTGAAGTACTTTGATGACCTAAATGATAATCTCTATTTTCCTAAAAAGAATGAAAGGAATTTTGAGGTAGTTACATTTGGGGCCTCTCCTTTATCCTTTTCTTTCCCAATTGATATGGTCCTTTAAAATATGCCCTTTTAGTTGAATCATGTCCTTATCTATAACTTAACAATCCATGCACTTAACTACAAATATACTAGTTATTTATTCAATTTCTATGTATTATTTTATATTTATTTGGAGTCCATTTAACCTACAAACTCTTCTCAACTTAGAGATAGTGATATATCTTTGGAGAGATTTAGAGAATTCCCACCCCAGACTCATTTATTTATATTTCAGAGTGATGAAGCTGCAACTTTTTCCTCTTCTATGATGATGATTTGTTCACATTATATTCATTCTCTCCCTCTCTCTCTCTCTCTCTCTCTCTCTCTCTCTCTCTCAGAGATGGGATATTCAAATGCCAGGGAGGATGGTGATTTGAAACTTATGAATATCTCTCTGATTGCAGGATGTGATTGGAACAGGAAACAGTAAGAATGATAGTGTAGTTGGGAAGCTGCCAGGGAATCCAGGGCGAGAGCAAAGGCTCTGATAAATAAGGAGAGGAGAGAACATATCCTTTGCCAACTAAAATATGGGTTCCTCCAAAGCCTATGAGAAAACCCCTCTCTCCACTTCTGCTTCCTTCCTTACAAGTTCCTCTTTTCAGACCTCTCACTCAGCCTGTTCTTTCCCAGTGTCCTCTGATGTGCTATTTCTTTCATGTATCTCATGTCATCAAGCCTAGAAAGTATCTCTTCTCTAGAGGCCCAAGTTCCAAAAGTTCCAGACATGGGATTGGCGCCAGAAGAATGGATCTGGGATGCAAGAAGTCACTTGAACTAATACCCCTAGTATTTGTCAGCACTTCTTCCTCTCTTCTTCAGTGTGGCTTCAATCTCAACATCAGAACAGTCCCAAAATACAGGTAGTCAAAAAAATATATATATGCTGTTATTCCCTTCAGCACTTCCAGAATAAATATTCACATTACTTGAAAAAAAAATTAAAAACTGCAATTAAACTTATAAGTGAACAGTTCTAGGAAGTGACTTCAAATTTTTCTTAAGGCTTGATTTTATAGAGCAAACTATAAAAAAGTACTTGTGTGACAAGCGTAATTTTAATCACTTTAGAGATGTCAAGTCATTTATTCCTCACGATAGACCTATAGAGTAGGTAGTATCCTTTTTTAACAAAGGAAGAAACTGGGGCACAAAGACTAAGCAAGGTGTTCAAGATTCCCCAGCCACGAAAGCAGGGGATTCACCAGCACTCTCAGGCCGCAGTGTGCACCATCCCCTTAATTACTGGCACATCACCTCCTGCTCAGTGGTCATGCCTTTTTAAAAATGTTTTGATTCTTTAGCATGCCACGGACCCTCAACCTTTAGCACATACTTCTGTCTGGCACATTCTTTCCTGCTTTTCTTACCTCCCAAACTCCTTTGTCTGAATAACTCCACCCTATATATTACATACATATGGAGGGATAGGAGAGAGAAAAGGAAGCTACACATAGAAAAGACCTGTAGGAAAAAAGAGGTGAAGGTAAGAAGATGGGTAAAATGAAGTGGGAAATAAGCACTCAAGAATCAAAGGTGGGTAAGCTACCTCCCTTCCTGTGTCCCCCACCCCTTTGTTCTTTGCTTAGGTGAGCTGCAGATTTATTGCTTGGATGCCTCCTGCATTCCATTATGGTTTATTTATGTCCTTTGTGGGCTTCCTCTCAAAATGCTAATAGGATGCTAATACAATGAAGTTTTACTCTCACGCCTAGATTATCCATCACTACAGAGCTTGTAAAGTGCAGATTAGTCAACCATAAATGTAAAGAGAAGGGAAGTGTTAACAAAATATTTACAGATAGGAAGTAGAGCTTCATGGAGGGAAGACATATATATTTTTATATATGGGATTTAAGGAGGATAGAGAGGAATGGAATTTTAGATTCTAGTGAAATAAATTGCTAAGTTATAGCAATTGTAACAGATTTTTATTGATTTAAGAGAGGAAGAGAGAAACATTAACAATGAGAATCATTGATTGGCTGCCTCCTGACTCATTAGTATCTACCACCCAAATATGCCACCTCGTGGAGAATCTTATGTTTTATCATAGTAATCAGTTTTAGTACAACTTTGTTTAAAGCATAGTGATACTTACTTTTCTGGAATCAGCACCTTATTCATGTTTTCTTTCCTACTTGAGCATTCCTTCTTTGGCGTTCACTCACTCATTGAATAGGCAACGTGCAAGACATGGGACCACATGATAAATAAGTTACAGTCTGGGAGGAGCTTCAGAAGAATCAACAAAATAGGCCATTGAAACATTATAATAGTCATATATTATCCATAAACTAAAGCTTACAATTGATTAAAATCTCTATAGAGGTGCACACACATTATGTGTGTGTGTAAAAAGTAAAGCATGTTTGTCAGCACATGTCACCTGCCTGCTAGATAGTTCACCTTAATATATAACTAGAACATGAACATCTAGCAGACAATTTCTGTTTCATACCTCTTGCCTATTTTGTTTCATAAGGGTTATGCCCTAAAACCAGCAGTTCATAGAATTGTGGGTTTCAGTTCCACTCTGAGCAATTTATAGGTGAGATGAGTATGATCCCATTGCTTGCCTTCTCTGAGCCTCCATTTGCTCATCAGTTACACAGGATAGAAGACGGCTGGACTTCCATGTGGTTTTGCAGAGGGCAGAAGGTCAAATGGAATATTGAGTCCCTAAGTCATGGATGCAATTCATCTTTTCAATAATCACTAAGTACTAACTCAATTCCTGGACAAGCACCAACATGTTTTATTCTGGCCTTATGTTCTTTAAATGGCCTTTTCAAGAGCTTTCCTCATATAGGAATCTCTAAGGACCGTAGTATTCAAATTTTACAAAGTTCTTGGAGAGGCAGATGGTAAAACATAAAAGTTGTTCTGATTTTAAATTGAACTGAATCCAATACTGGCTACATGTCATTTTTCTAGTAGTTCCAAATTAATTCCTTTCTCATTTGTTTCAGTGTGACTTCCAATTTAGAATTGCTTAAATGATTAATTTGATTCATTGAATAGGTGCTTTTATAAGGTCCTTTTTTGTCTCTTTACTGTAGTTTAAGGCAAGTGAAAACAATAGACCAGGTCCACCACCCAGGTCTTTGAAACTTGAAGGCTATAAGATGTTATTATACCAGTGTCTCTTTATATTTTATGCTGACTTACTCTTCCTTAGGAATACCTAAATTAAATAGAACTTTAGATCATTTAAATGATACTTTTTGCAAATTTAGACAGAAGATATGGCATCATTTTCAAAATGACATACGTGATACTTAATGGATATCTTTAATTTTTAAAGATGATGTATGAATTCATCATTCTAAACATGGCTTTGGGACCACTGAGGTCTCCTTGATAATTTTATTATTTTAAAAAGCCAACTTAATTTCTTATTGAAGCATCTGAAAATGAACTTCCAGCAGACCTTTATTTATCTGGAGGAAAACAAAACAATGCATTGAAGTGAAAGGAAAGGTGAACACTCTTTTTCTTTTTTTTTTTAACCATTCCCAATTCTATCTACTCAGTCCTCCCAGCTTCTCTCCTTCCTCTGCCTCAAGGTCACCTGTTCCCTGTAAGGTAGCTGCACTCAGCCATTTGCTTATCAAAGCCTCTGCCATATCCAACAATACAGAAGCCAAGAGTGAAGCGAAAAAATAAAATAAAATAAAATAAGGGGATTTACTATGAACTGCAGTGTGAATGCAGTTGAAACGTAAATGCTAACACAATTTCAACATACAGCACTTCCATCAGCATCTTCCCATGCATATTTGAAAGCTTCCTTAGAGCACGACTGCTCTGCACACTCTTTCATAAACCACTGCTGGGGCCTTATCTGTCCACCAGATGCACCAGCATGCAGCAGGAGTAGAAAAATGACAGAAAAGTACTCTTCCCCACAAAGCACTCCAGGCCCCAAACATTTTGAGAAGCAGTCCAAGAAAAAGAATTCTACCACAGCATAAACAGTACAAGGGAAGCTAAAGAGAGGAAATGGCCAAAGCCGGTAAATGTTAGTAAATGTGGTACATTAATATAAAGACCTCAATCTAATACCACCCAAGAGTTAACAAGCACACTAAATTCTTGCTACACAGGTGCCAGTCTCTGTGTTAAGACTTTCCTGTGCATTTGCCCCTCTGATCCTCACCAAATCCCTGTGACCCGCGTACTAGTATTATTACCTCCATTTTACAGGTGAAGAAACAACGCTAGAGAGGTCATTATTCATGGTCAAACTGAGAGGAATCTCTGGATGCCTGTTTCAGGCATAGCAGTCTGTCCCAGTGCTTGAAGTGAACTCAATTCTGCTTGTACTAAGTCCTTTCCTACTTTTGTGTATTTTATGAATTACATTAATGACTATTTGTGAAAATATAGTAAATTCATGGACTATACACAATGTCCTGGCTTGCTATACAATTTCCTTTTGAGCACAATCTTTTTCAGCCTAGCATTCTTTCACATGCCCATCAATGATCATTTCTAATTACTATTAGTGTATTAATTCTAGCCCATCTGTTTCATAATAGAGTGCAATTTCATGAGACTTCCACTTAAATGAAGATTTATCTTCTCACAATATCAGCATTTTTACTTTTTTTTTCTTTCTGCAGATGGTATGGGCCATCATGCCCTGTATTAAAAACAAAGAAAGCATTTGTACCAGACTCAGTTCAGATTTACACCATTTTTCGTAAATTTAAGACAAGAGGGGAGAAGTATGATTTCCATCCTAGCAAACAAAGCTGAATCTGAACTTGTGTTATAGCATTTGGTCCAAGTCCTCCTCTGATCTCCCTCTAGTGTTTTCAGCTTAGTATTGCATTGACTCATCAGCTTAATGACTCCTGGGAACTGCTCCTTCATTCATTCATTCATTCAACTGATACCACTGAGCACCTACTCTGGGCCATGCACCACACTAGGAGATGAGTCAGTGAACCAAACAGAAGTGGCCACTGCCCTCTTCCTAGTGGGGCCGGTAATGAAACACCACAACAGGCATTAAGGACCCAGCCCCTCAATGGCCCGAGAGGGTTCCCCACCATCTTTCCTTGCTCTGAGCACTCTGTCTTTGCACCCACTTTTAGCACCTTCTCCCCAGGGAAGTGCCTGCCACCTCTGCTCTTTATGCTGTAGAATCAGAAAACAGCCAGGCCTTGTAGGTGCCAAGCACCTGAACAAGGACAAGTAAGAGAGAGGGGAAGTCCTGAGTGGTTGGCTCCATAGCACTTTGCTGAGGGAAATTCCAGGAGGCAAAGCAAAAAAAGAAACAAATAAACAAGAGCCTGAAAAGCAGAGTTCGTCCAGATGGTCAGGACTTGAGAGATCAAATACAGCTCAGGGGCCAGCTCCCGGTGAGGTCTGTGCCATCTGGCAAGTGGGATGTACTGATCCTGATTTCCGGGAAAATCAAGAAGAATAAGGCAGAAGGACAATGGGTTGTAAGGAGCGTGCTCAGGGTCCTAAATTGGATCCCTTTCAATGTCTTTCAATTAATAAAGATAAACAATTCCTTACACTAAATAGATATCTCACATTGATTTGGGGTATGGGAGTATAATTTTTTAAATGACATTCCCCTCATGGAGTGGGCAAATGGGTTCAAGGTTTATTCAGGTTATAGACAGATTAGTATGTATGTAGACAAAATATGTGGAAAATACTATACAAGTCAGGAATAAGATATCAGAACATTTTTTTAAAAGCATTATTTTATTTGTGGGAGAGGGGGTTTGGGCCAGGTTTGGATGAGAATGGATTTAAGATGAGATGTGCACAGTGAGTAGGTATTAGCTAAGGCTGGAATCCCTAGGCAGTGTGTGAGGCCTGGACTGCTCATGTCCATGATTCAGGAAGGATAATGGCAAATTATTAATAGATGAGCTGAAAAAACAGCCATGTGGTGCAGTGGGAGAGGAAGTGGGAGAAGGGTAGCTTAGCGGCCAATCACACAGGAGCTGCAAATATTTGATAATAAGCATCTAATGTATCACAGTAAATACAAGGTCATATTTAAACACTGCCTTAGGCTGCCTTACATGAGTAAAATGTTCATGTGAATCTTTCAAACCAATGATGAAAACTAACATCAGAATTTCCAGAAATCTGCAAAAGTGAAAGTGATAATTACCAGTCCTTAGAATTACCAAGTGCTGTGGAAAGAGATCCTGACTAGTTGAGAAAACCAAGGGAAGCTTAATGATGTTTACACTGCCTATTTCAAAAATGGGCTATTGTCAACATTCTGAGATTGAGATGAGGAAGAGCTCCAAAGCTCTTGGAACCGAGGGGAAAGGCGGAGGAGAGAAGAAAATGGTGAAATGCACATCAGAACAGCCAGCAGTCGGACGCTCTGAATGACAGAAGAGGGTAATGATGTGTGACACCACTACATTACTGGCTAGAACTGGACAACTCATGAACATGTTAGTCCCAAAAGAGTTCCACAAGGAACAGTGAAGACATGGAGGTTGCTTTCTTTCCACACCAACACCACTTGTCTAGGAGTCTGGGGACCATCAGAGATCCTAGAACGTTGTGGAGCGTTAGAATGTTGCAGGGTATCAGCACATTAGAAGGGATTTGTTTTCTTCACAGAGAGTAAGTCAGATGGGGAAAATTCCTTCTAGATAAAAAAAGGAAATATTCTTAGATATGTCACGAAGACAGGCTCCTTAGAAACATAGTTACTTATCTTCCTGGCACTATATAGCCTATGAAGGCTATAACTATCACAGCAGCCTACGTTAGGTCAATGAGTCAGTCCTTTGGGAAAGGAAATTAACATGTAACTATAATACAGGACTATGATAAGGGGTCCAAGGGCTTTTCTCATAATAAGAACCAGATATAGTTTCTTTCCACAGACAAGTCCATGGATAATGCTGGACACGTAGAAATGTTCACACATGGATTGCATGTTTCAAAAGTGCACTGTCCTGCTGAACACTTCCAAAACCCACTCATCCATCTAGACATTAACTGATCCATCTCAAAAAGTTACCTTCATTTCCTCAACCTCATTACCACATTCTTCTTCCAAATGTCAGAGTTCTTATACCATTTGGAAGAACATTATACAAGCTGAAATATTCCCAGAAAGGGAGTATCAGAGTTATCGCCTTGGTACAGGGATGTTTTCCACCAAAATATCTCTAATATCCCTTAAAAACTACACACACTATAGGTAGGTACTCAATGCATTCACTTTGTTCTATCATTCAAGGGTCACTAGTCATTACGGGGGGCAGGGGGGAGGGAGAAACTTAGAAAAGAAGAATGCATTAAGGTTTGTCTTAAAGACAAGAAAATAGCATGAGTACATATGTTAAATTTATTCGATAAACCACTTTTGTCCCTTTAGTCTGGTACAATCAATCATAGCCATTAAAATGTTAAATATAGCCAGTGCTGTGAAAAATAAGCCATTCGTAGGAACATAGTGAAAGAAAATTTAAAAATTAATCTGAAAAGGTTAATAGCATGATTTAAAACAAAGAATGATAAGTAGCTTCACCTTAAATAAAAATTGACCATTCCAAACATCAACAGAATGATTCCAACATTTTAAATCCAAGATTCAACATCTAAAATCAGAAAAATAAACGTTGTATGTTAAATAAAAGAGTAATATTTTTGAGGTAAGCCCATGAATGTTTGCCAACCTTGGCTCAGTTTAGAAATATACCTAATCCTAGAGCAGAAATAAAAGATAACTAAGTCTAGAGACAATGAACAATCAGTACACATGCACTGTCTCTATTAGGAAAAGCAGTCCATTTAGTGCTTCACAGATTGATTACAACATTTTCGGATGAGGTCAATATGTCCAGGATTTTCTGTAATTAGCAACACTGGCCATTTGTCCCAGGGATCATCATTGCATACTCCAAATCTAATTGTCCCAGCTAGCTTTTAAGCAAGATGCTTCATGATATTGCACAATGTCCTCTAAGAGTATGTTCTCTAAAAAAGACTACATCTTTTGTAAGTTATTTTAGATCTGCGTCAAAATTCTCATTTACAAATGCTTTCTAGAGACAGCTTTTTTTTTTCCACTTTTAAACCAGGTTTGAGTTCATCAGGGTTTTCCTTGCGATTTGAAATACATAAGAAAATGAACACTGGGAATACTTCCAGGTTTTTTCTTTGGCAGGATTCCTTCAATGTATATTTTTTTTCTCTTTCCATAACTATGGTACAGTCTCTGTAGGTTTGCCTAAAAGTTCAGCAGAAAATTTTCAGTCAGTCATGGAGAGCTGCAGAATAGAGGAGAAATGGGTTCCACTGATGGTAGTTTAAAAATAAAAGTCCTTCTAAAAATATTTCACTAGTTCCTAGCAAAAAATATTCCTCAGTATTCTCCAGAATGTCATAGGACCAAACCATCCACTTATAGAGTGATCTTCATTCAATATTGCAAAGTCAGGACACATTGATTTCTCAAAAGCAAGACTCTAGGCCTAAATTACAATATAGCATGTATTTTTTCCATATATGATGACATTTTAGCATTTCAGCTTATTAGTGACGTGTTCTATGACAATTTTGGTTTTTGAAAATTACCCTTGGTTGTGCGAAATTACATTTTTGCCAAATTACAACAAAATCCCTAATGTAAACATAGTGACTACCAAAAGTACATCAGAGCGGGGAGAGTTAAAGAAAGTATAAATAGGCTGAAATGAAGTAGACATCTTAAAGACACTGATAAAATGTTATATGTCTGTGTGGGTAGCAAGGATCAAGATCACCAATTTAATAAAAGGTCACACTCTCCAAAATGAGAGGTCTGAGAAAATGTAGACTACTAAACCTCTTGGTAATGTTCCTCAAAGTGACTTATAGGGCCAGTAACCAAGCACTAATCAGTGTTAACATGGTTCCTACCAGCATTATTCTAAATGGTGTGGGAATTACAAAGGGAAGACGTAGGGCAGAGCAGGAGGAGTGGGATGCAGCAGAATGTGCTCCAGGCCTGTGGATCCTGCAAGTTGCCTCTTAATTCCTGTGGTACACATTCTCCAAACACACGACACTGGAGAGCCTAGAGTCACCACAAAACTTGAAAAAATTATTATACTACCATTATTAACAAATAAATAAGACTAGATCCCTACTCTTATACATTTGACAAAAATAATGTCCCTTCTCATTAAAAAAAAAAAAATCTATTGCAATGGAACCTACTGAAAGTTCAAATAGTTTATTCTTTTTAAAAATATATATATACTGTATATTCTAGGAATATATCCCAAGAAATCAGAAACACCAATCAGAAAGAATATATGCACCCCAATGTTCATAGCAGCACAATTTACAATAGCTAAGATTTGGAAAAAGCCTAAGTGCCCATCAGCAGATGAGTGGATTAGAAAACTATGGTAGATCTACACAACAGAATACTACTCTGCAGTAAAAAAGAAGGAACTCTTACCATTTGCAACAGCATGGATAGACCTGGAGAGCATCATGCTAAGCAAAACAAGCTAGTCAAAGAAAGATAAATATCATATGATCTCACTCATTTGTGGAATATAATGAACAACATAAACTGATGAACAAAAATAGAGCCAGAGAGAAAAAAAATATTCTAGAATATAATAGAAGTAATCCTGTCATTTGCAGAATTTTAATATTTCCTACAACTTTTGTGATATCATACTACGTTAGCACAGTTTTGGTATTGTTATTATACTTAAAATCCTTTTTTCTTGAAATATTAATATTTATTGCATGTAATATTATTATATGTAAGATGATTTTTTCTTGAATAATTGGTGTTTATTGCATGTAACACCATATTTAAAATAGTTTTTCTTGAGATATTAATGTTTATTGCATGTAACACTATTATATTTAAAATCATTTTTCTTGAAATAAAAAAATGAAATTAAAAATATATTTTTAATTGATTTCAGAGAGGAAAGGGGAGGGAGAGAGAGATAGAAACATCAATGATGAGAAGAATCATTGAACTTCTGCCTCCTGGAGGCCCTACGCTGGGGATCAAGCCAGCAGCCCAGCCTGGGCATATGCCCTGACTGGGAATCGAATAATGACCTCCTAGTTGATAGGTCTATGCTCCACCACTGAGCCATGCCAGCCAGGCTAATTTATTCTTATGATGATGTAGCTACAATAAATTATCTAAGTAGGGTTTTTGGAAGCTTTCTAATTTTTCATTTCTTCTCACACATTCCCAAGTCCATGGAACACTAGTTTCAAAACTTCCATGTGATATACATCTCTAAAGGAAAAAGGTGTGCTGAGTGGAAGCACACATTCACCACCATTACCCCTGACCTTCCTCTCAGAAAAAACGTTTTTTTCTTTGTGAGGTTTTTTATATGGGTCAAAATACCCTACACACTGTGTTCAAAGTTGTCTAAGAATCACTCAAGTAAAAAAAGACCTTGTATTACATTTTCCCCTCTCCATATTTCTTTCTGTAAAGCAGGAAAAAAAATCCTCATGGTGAAAAATGTCTGACAGAATGCCAGTGTTTAAAAAAAAAAAAGAAAGAAAGAAAGAAAACCCTATTTTTAATAAGACCTGCTGGAAAATATAAAGTTAAAAAAAGCTTATTTGCTTATAAAAACCATAGTAAAATGACAAAATTGATTTTATCATCAGAGATGTCATGGGCTACATGTAATACATGCTCCAAAGCAACTGTAAAATAAAAGAAAGAAAAACAGTGCTGCAGTTGAAACAGTGGTGGCTAAGTTTCAAAGCATTTTCACTTCAAAGTACTAGAATTTCTATCAAAAAGTCAAAGGTCCAGTTATAACAGTAAGTCTAATGTATCACTTTTTCTCCACTCTTAACTTTTTTAGGTCAGCTAGATCCCCTGCTAGCGAACTATTTTTAAATGTAGTAAATTTTATAGTAGCAAAAATTTCTAGAGATGATTGATGGAACTAACACAAAGTCTTCTGAGGGTAAAAGAATCAACAGTAGTACTATTAATACTACAGTGTTAACCAGAGTGCTATTGCCTGCTTATTCGTTGCTGGGCAGTGTGCTATACACCTAACAGCATTGTGCTCACAACTCAGTGAGGTAGGTAAAAATGTTATAATTACCCACATTTCATAGGAGGAGGCTGAGGCTTGGAGAAGTCCAGCATATGTCAAAGATCGGTAAATAACAGAGACAAAATACAGACCCAGTTCTGTCTGGCATCATCGCAAACTCTTGAGTAACTTTTGCTCATCAATACCCCAACCCACTCTTTCAAGGCAGTACCGCCAATTTTTTTTTGCATTAGAATTAGAGCTCCAGAAAAATGTAGTCCTAAAAAGTCAAGAATCAGGATAAACAGGAGTAATTAGAGAAGTGCTGACTTTGTTCCCTTGAGCAATTTTGTTTGTAAAACTAGGCTCCTGGGAGTGCACCTAGACAGAGGAGACTATGCGAATGGATGGCCAAATCACTACACATAAAAACTGAGAAAATTTCCCCAAATTCTGTATAAAGACTGCTGCAATCACACATGGCTTTTTTCTTCTGTGGCTTTTCTTTTGAGTATGTACAAGGCTATGAAAAGTTAAAAAAAAAAGAACCTCATTTCACTTCTGGACTCTCTCATTGCAAAACTGGGAAAGCATGTATAGTTCTGTGAGACAACTAGAACATTTTCCTAATTGGTGCAAGAAGTCTTGAGCCAAAAGGAAACATAGGTATTTTAGCACCCCTCTCCGGCCCCGCCCAGGTATTGAAAGAAAATTCAAGGCAGGCTTTGATTGTCTCTGTCACTGAGTGGGGTTTCATTTAATTTTATTAATTCATGGATTCCGGACACATTTATTGAGCACTGACTATGTGTTAGATGCTCCTCTATGTGAGATATCACTACAATGTAAGTGGACTCTGAACTATGACTGACATATGGGTTACAAATTAATAGGCTAAGTGAGCACAACTCTTGTTGTTTTATGAAGATATCTGTGAAGAGGAAATGCCTACATGAGGAAATAATAAACCACAGGTAAGTTTGATTTCCAGTTGTTCATATATTGGTTTTATTTTCACAGCATGTTTTTCTAGATTCCAGTGAGTAAAAATAGTGTAAAGGGAGAGCATAAGTATCTCTTCAGATCACAAAAGAAACCAACATATATGTGTCCATTCCTATATATTTTTCATTAAAGAAATTTTTTCTAAGAAATACCAGGTTCAGCAACAACAAATGGATGCTTTCAACTCATCTATACTAATAATCTATACTAATAAAAGGGTAATATGCAAATTGGTCAGGACAGCCTCACAGTAACAACTGAACAGCAGGCTATGTGGGGCAACCAGGCCAGCAGTTGGTGGCAACCAGGCTAGCAGGGGGCGCTGTGAGGGGCAACCAGGCCAGCAGGCGGGGGGGGGGCAGTTAGGAGCAACCAGGCCGGTAGAGGGGAAGCAGTTGGGGGCAACCAGGCCGGCGGGGGGGGGGGGGGCAATTGGGGGTGACCAGATCAGCAGGCAGAGGTGGTTAGGGGTGATCAGGCTGGCAGGGAAGGCAGTTAGGGATGATCAGGCAGGCAGGCAGGCAGGTGAGCAGTTAGGAGCCAGTGGTCCTGGATTGTGAGGCGGATGTCCAACTGCCAGTTTAGGCTCAATCTCCTAAATCAGCAGTCAGACATCCCCTGAGGGGTCCTGGATTGGAGAGAGTGCAGGCTGGACTGAGGAGACCCCTCCCCCACCATGCATGAATTTCGTGCACCGGGCCCCTAGTCCTATATAATAAAAGCCTAATATGCTAAGTGTCTGGTTGACATGCTAAGGCTGCTCAACCACTCATTATGACATGCACTGACCACCAGGGGGCAGACGCTCCAACTGATAGGTTAGCTTGCTGCTGGGGTCCCATTGAGATGGGCCAGACATGCCCTGGAGCCCTCCCATAGTGCCCCCCTGGCTGGCCAACCTGCTGTATCCCTCCCCAGCCCCCATGCACCAGTGGGGTCCCTCGGCCTGGCCTGGGACCTCTGAGGGGATGTCAGAGAGCCAGTTTCGGCCCAATCCTGCAGGCCAAGCCGAGGGACCCCACTGGTGCACGAATTCATGCACTGGACCTCTAGTATAATATAGGAACAGTGAAAAAACAAAATTTTAAAAACCTCAAACTAGCACTTTAATAACAGCCTTTACAAATATTTTCAACCATGAAAGGACAATTCAAATTTGGTTTATTATCTGAACTTAACATTTCATTTAAAAACTATGTAAACAGAATCTTTCCAGACCAATTAATATCAATGAAAATCATAACTCCAAGTTATAGCTAAGAAAACTAATATTAGAGTAAATAAGTTATTTATAGTTTATTAGAATTCAGTAAAAAAAAGGAAAAAAGGTCACAACTTACAGAAAAATCTAAACATGCTCTAAAATTTCAGTGAATATCAGCAGAATCCTAGCCTAAATTTACACACACACATGCGCACACACTCACACAGTCCGTCAGTTCAATATTTATTTTGTAGAGTACCACAAAATACTAACCGCGCCTTGAAGTTAGGGGTCTGTGTCTGATTTATTCTTTGTCCTAGTACACAATATCTGATATAGGTTAGGTTCTCAATAAATATTAGCAGAATAAACAAATAAAAGTGACACTGATATTGATCCCTGCCCACCTTTCTCATTTATCTCATTAACACAGCTATCTCCAAAATGCTAATGACTAGCCTTACCAGTGCTAAAGCAGCATAAATAATTTTTTTTTTCAGAGGTGGAGTACCTGTGTCTCTGGATAAAAGAAATAATGGACTGCTCAAAAGGAAACTACATTCTAAAGTAAAGAACATAAAGGGCTCATAAAGAAGGAAGAGTTCATTTTTTTCACTGTGTTCCTGTTTCTAAACACATTTATATTGTCATAATGATACCATTGTAATTAGCTGGTTATTAATAACTAGGAGCTCAGCACGCAGCACTGCCCACCCACCCACCGTCCTGCCTTGACACCCAAACCTCTCCACACAGAGCTCCAGTGCACCTGGTCCAGCCTCCGACCTCTCTGGCCTTCTCTGGCCACTTCAAGCCCCACCCTCAGTCCCTCAAGTCACCTTGGGCTGGTCCCGCCTTCTCCCCGCTTCCGTCCCATCTCCGGAGTAATGTGGCAACTCTGTCCCGTCATGGCACTAGAGGAGAGCATGGAAGCCTTCCGCTTGCTGCGCTGTGCTCCTTCCCCTGGCAGGTGGGCGGCGGGACGCTCTGAGTGTGAGCGGTTGTGGCGAAGGACTGGTGAGAGGGGCACTACGGCCTCTCACCCCCATCCTCCCCAGCATGGGATGGTCCTGCCTCCTCCAGGCACCTCCCTGCTTCCGCCCCATCTCTAGAGCAATGCCCTGTGGCACGCAAGGCAGCCTCCTGCTGATAGGAGCTAATAGAGAGTTAATATGCTAATGGTCCAGTCGTTACACATTACGGCATCCCAACCATTAGCATATTAGCTATTTATTAGTATAGATAGGAGAGAAGCAAAGGAGGAAGCCAGACATTTTAAGCGTGTCATTTGGGCAGCTTTACCAGAAAGCTGCAACTTTGCACTCTCTAGGGAACCACCAGCCTATTCCCTTCAAAACCCTGGGAGAAGGGACTCAACAAAGGGAAGACATATGCATGCCCAGTAAAGTTGGGGTGACAAAGGGAAGGTATCTGTCTGTCAGTCACACCTGGGAACAAGGATCATTGGCCAGAATGGGCATGGCCACTGCAAGCCTGCAAAAATTGGGGAATACATAATCTCCTAAGCAAAGTTCTTTCTCTTTCATGCTCTTGACATTCTCTTGGCTTCTGTGCATTCACCCATGTTTCTTCCATGGCCATGTGGCCTTGTGTACCCCACATGCAATGGACTGCTGGACTACAGCAGGAAATACAAGCTACGTTAGGCTGATGCTGGATTGGACACAGCTCCAACATGGAAAGGAAACTCTGGACAGTGGCTCTGGTTTTAACTCTACTGAAGCCCTAGCTATACTTTTTCTATCACTGGGCACAGGGAAATGGAACTCTTGAAACTCAGGGATATAATTCCATGGAAATAAAAATCACTTGTTCTCCTGTGCGAGTCTAAAAAAATCCTCTTTTTCTTGGGGTATTGCAAGAACTCCACTCCCACAAGCATCCACGGGAGATGAGAACCACTTTCCTCTGTTAACTATAATAATATAAATAATAATAACTATTTTTCCATTTAAAACCATCCCATACATATGGAAGACAAGAATAATTAAGAAGTACAATGTAATTGTATCTACCTTGGCCACAACCATTTGACACTGCTAATTTTGTAGGTTAAAAGCAATCACATATCAGCAATTCCATATGCTTCAAACTGGTCAAAATCAAGGTATAACTGATAGAGATTTGAAAGTGGAGGAGAGAATAACAGTGCAGGAAAGGGTGGGAGAGCTAACAATTATATTTTATAAAATGGAGAGTTAAAAAATCTTGTCTATGGTAAATTCAACAATAAGTACAAGTTTAGTTATATTTTTGAGGTTTCAAAGGTAAGAGATAGGAAAGAAAGCAAAAATAACTATATATATACATTCAACTAAGGAGACAAAAGGGAGATAGATGTAGGATGGCATAAAGGAAGATATAGGATCAATTTATTCACTGTCCATCATAGCAGAATATCAATAAACAACATCTAAATAAAGTAATTGCCATATTGGTATATTGTTAGGAATCCGGAGGTAACTCCCTAAAGAGCTAAAAGCAAAAATAAATGTGTTTACCTTTGGGGTAAAAACTTAGGTGAACATGCTTAGGGCAAGAGATAAATTGTTTCCATTATGAGTCCTTCAGAATCATTTGTTTTATTTTAACAGTAGTTATGTACCTCTTTAATATAAATATATTTTAAGGGAGTAACAAAAATGCCTCACTCGTGAGTTTGTTGTATATAGTGACATGATGCATATAAAAGATCAATAGCGCCTGGCATACAGGAAGCAATAAATAAATGATAGATATTACTTTTTTAAAAGTCATTGTCAAGGTTGAAAAATTCAGCCAAACTAGATATAATGAAAATACACTATATTTTGTGAAAACAAATAAAAATGTCTGTAGGTTTAAGTTGCATTGTATACACTGCAGTGGCATGTAAATGTTTCTGTGTACTTGAATAAGGAAGGTGACTATTTTCCAGTACAAGCTTCAATCTTAGGTTGCACATAAGAATTTGCTAAAGCATGTATATCAGGAAAAAATCACCTTCTTTCCTCCTTTGTAGAACTATGCTAGCATTTCCTTTTCTTAAAAAATGACTTATATTTTTAAGTTTGATTCAGAGCTAAAATTTTTTAAAATATATTTTTATTGATTTCAGAGAAGGGAGAGAGAGAAACATCAGTGATGAGAATCACTGATCGGCAGCCTCCTGCACGCCCCCTACTGGCGATCGAGGCCGCAGCTCAGGCATGTGCCCTTGACCTGAATCTAACCTGGGACCCTTCAGTCTGCAAGCTAATGCTCTATCCACTAAGCCAAACAGGCTAGGGCTAGAGCTAGAGCTAAGATGTTTTTAAAGAGACTGATTGCATTCAACTGCAAATGTAAATGATTACATCAAAAGGCAAAAAGCAAAACAAAAACAAAGGAAGGAAGAAAAAAGTTTGATAGTAAAATATACACATTCTAAAGTTAAAATCAGGGAATTAAAATTCATCTGTGGAAAATGCAGGATTAAGTCTGCATGGGTTTTCTCTCTTCTCCTGAACGGAAGAGTGAACTAGAGCTGACCCACTTACCACAGTGTGGGTGAGAGGCTCAGATCAGAAGAAAAATACAACCTTTGAAATCTCTCCTCTCTCCTCTGTGCTGACTCTAAGTCTCCGCATGCAGATCCCATCCACACTCAGTCTGAGGCAACCTCCCCCTCCCCTGCCTCCTCCCAGGCAGCTGATGGGCTGATTCCTGTAAGTCAAAGCCTAACTTTTTTTTTTTCAAAAAGTCATTCTAGAAAACAAAGAATCCCATGTTGACCTGAAGACAGCCCCAAATTCATCTCCACAGCAGTTGGCCACTACTCATTTGTGACTGTAGTGCACCTCTTTAATTAATAAGAAGGCAAATCTCAAGTCTACTCAAGGTAAAAAAAAAAAAATTAAAAACTTGAGTTTGTAAAGAACTCTGACTTGTACACTATCTTTTTTTAAATTGCTATCAATACTCCAAGTAGTTAGCATGATGCACATCAAAATCGATTCAACAAATAAAGTTAAAGGTTTACCAGTAAGACTTGTCACACAGAAAGAATTGGAGGGGAGTTCAGGGAGGGAAGAGGAGGGGTGACAATCAGCAGCTTTATTTATTGGAGGGATCAGAGGCTGCTTAGGGCTAAATCCTTGTTTCTTGTCAAAACACTGCCCAGCAGGTGGAAAGGGGCTTTGGCAGCACAGTGATTAGAGAGCCTGGCTGGCAGAGTGTCTGTGGAGGAGCAGCCAGTAGTGGGGTTATTAGAGACTGGATTAGCACTCCACTAACAGAATGTCACCACCTTAACCTGCAGGGGTTGTTTTAATCACTCAGAAATGTAACATTCCAAAATATTCAAAACTGCTCTTGAGAAAACTAAAAAAAAAATTCTCAAGTGCAAGCTCTGAGTTGGGCCCCTTATAATACATATTAGATCTAGACTTTTTGCTCATCATTTGGGGGTGGGGAAATTTGACCTGATTCTACGAATTCATTCAAATTTGTAGAATGAATTAAAGAAGCCCAATACTCCTATGACACACTGGAGCAAAGCTAGTGAAGGCAATGTGAGTGCTGGTCTGCCCATTTGACAGCCCAGGCTTCAATGACTGGTCACTGAAAAATAAATATCTCCATGTAAAGCAATTGGAGCTCATTAAAAAGGAGAGATGAAATGTATAGAAAGAACTAATTCTCAAAGGGAACTCAAGATTTTGGTATTTTTATTTCAAAATTTTTCAGGCAGTCAAAATACCTATAAAATATATAGATTGAGTGTATTTTAAAAACAGTTCAAAGTCTGGAAAGGAATAAATTATTTTATATATATATATATGATCCAAAAGTCATATATATATATATATATATATGACTTTGTGACCTGTTATAGATTGCTTTGGCTTCCCTTTCAGCCAAAGCAATCTATAACAGGTCACAAAGAAGCAAGAAGATACCGGTCCTCCTCAACTTCTGTGAGTGTAACATCACAGAAATTTTTATTTAGAAGGGAGCTCACTAACTATGGATGCATTATCCTTCCCAAATCAAGGCTCCCATCCAGCATATGACTGAATATTCCTGGAAAGCTCACAACAGTCATATATCAGACAGGCAATGGTATAGGGCCCAGCATTTGCTTACCAACATAGGGCTGGTGGAGCCTTTAAGAACTAATCCAGCTACAGGTGTCACACCAGAGTATGCAATGAGGTGTGTGCACATTGAGTTCCAGAGTTGTCTGAAAGTGTTCAGCCTCCAAGTGTCCCATTGTGACACGGATAAATGAGGCATTGCAGCATAGGTGAAATGAAGCCAATCCTACCCTGGACAGATGCCAACCAATATATTTGTTAAAAATGGTATGTTGTGCCCTAGCCAGTTTGGCTCAGTGGATAGAGCCTGTAGACTGAAAGGCCCTGGGTTTGATTCGGCTCAAGGGCATATACCTCAACTGCAGGCTCCCAGTCCTGGTCAGGGGCATGCGAGAGGCAACCAATCTCTCACATCTTGTTTCTCTCTCTCTCTCCCTTTCCCTTCCACTTTCTCTGAAAATCAATGGGAAAATATCCTCCAGTGAGGATTTAAAAAAAAAAGGGGGGGGGCAGGGTGCCAATCACCTGGCTAGCAAGAGTAGAATAAACCAGCGGGGATTCCAGGAGTGGCTTAACTAGTCAGAGGGCACAAGAAACAAACATGTACGAAGGTGGGAGGATCCCCAGGAACACTCCTGAAGTTGAACAAGTTTGGGAATCGCTCACTGCAGTAGGAGAGACAGCACACCTGTGGAATTATGCGCCTCTCAGTAAGAGGGGCTTATAATAGGATGTGGCCTGCCTTAGGTAACTGTGGAGTGTCTTTCAAGAACCAGGGCTTTTCTCTGGATCATAAGATGTCAGAATATTGGGTTAATTCTATGATTGGGAATCAATAAATCTCTCTTAAAAGGGAAGGCTAGAGCAAGGCTAAAGCAGCATTACTCATACTGACCAGCATGGGGATGTTTAGCAATTTCTATTACTTTAATAATGTTCATGTTTTTGTCTGTATTTATACAAGACAATGGAGGGGTCTCATTTTTGTCTGGACCCACCATAGGCATAGAGTGTCTAACATTGGTGTTTGGCAAAATTGTTTATGTTCCGCTGACGGATAGCACAGGCTAGCTGTGCATTCCAGGCAGCTCCTAGACAGCGGGGCCTACTCTCCTCAGAGGATAAGTTGGGATGAGGTACTTTGACTGGACAGGAGCCTCAACTTGCTTGCCAGAACTTGGGAGCCATGTGGGAGCACAGCAGACATCTCTGTGCAGAAAAATTCAGTCTGTGACTTTATGCTATATGAGGAGGAATGGTGACCCCTAACCTTCATTGGGTCAGTTTATGGAATCCATAGGTAGAATCTGAGGAAGGCAGGGACTAGGACTGGAGTTATCAAATCCCTCACTAGCTAGTCCCACCCACACTTGTTCACTGTTCTAGGTAACAACCTCCCAGTGTCATAGCTCAAAATATGCCACTATGTCAAGCATAGTCCATAATCCTCAGTGTCATTAATGATTTCTTAAATGTGCCCAGATCAAGGAAACTCTGAATTCTCAATAATAGCTCAGGCCTGTCCCTACAGCTCTGCCCTCAGTTAATTTATTCCCAGAAACTTTACCCAGTGGCACTCCCTGTACTGCTGGATTCACACAATCCCAGCATTCCAGCTGTACCCGCTATATAGTTTTAAGTATATTCACATTGAATCTTACGTTTTGATCTTAAGTTCCTCAGGAACAGTTCTTAGAGTACTTTAGTTTATTTCCATCTCTCTACATGTTGTGCTGATACTAACTGCTAAAAATATTCCTGCATCAGGAGGAGTTGTCAGCCCATATCTTGAGCATTATATTCGCCCCTAATTAACTGCTCTTCATTTACTCACAGGCTTCAACATATTACCCTACTAGATCACACTGAAGTAACAGTATACATGTGAATATCCACACACTACCAGGGGAAAGATGTTGTATCCCACCCATGTTCACGAGAACTAACAGAAGTTTCATCAAACTAGTTCAGTTCAAGCATAACGTTATAGAGGGTTAGGGTGTTTTATTTTGAAGGAATTATAGTTATTTCTTGTGGGAAAGAGTACAAAGGCTTGAAATTCAAATAAATAATAATTATATCAAAGTCTTCTATTTCAACAGCAGCATAATTTGTTTCTTAATTAAAAAAACAATATCTGTCATCAAATTGTATTGAGAATGACCATGTTACCAATGCTGGTAACAAAGCATTGATGATAGAATAGTCCTATGGAGCCCCAATATATGTGACTGTAGGACTTCAGGTCTTGCCACCCCCAAAATATGCCACTTTTTTATGTTGATGGTTTTGAGCTATAGGTACTCGCAAAACAGAACTCCCCTAATCTGTTTAAAAGATAGATCCTCCAAAAAGAACTCAACTGCTATAAATAACCAGCTCAACCCCACAACCACAGATGTTTTTTCAACAAGATTTACTTTTGTTGTAGGTAAGGAGACTAGAAGTAGACATCACATCCAAACAAACTTTGTCACAGACTACATTTATTGTGGATTTATATTTTCTCCTTTAAAACCCCATCGTGGTCAGCTCCTTGTTCTGACAGAACTAGCAATGTTCCTCATGCACATGGACTAAAAACGAATCATCAGGTCGTCAGGGACAGACTGTAAATCCAGCTCAGTCATCTTTAAGACATCTTTTGCTATTCTTCTAAGGGCTTATTCGTCTTCCCTATAAACTTACTCTCTCCTAAGAGGCCTATACCTCTTGCCTCTTCCCCTATTAAGATGGTATTTATTTCTGAATTCTAAGTCACCTTTTTGAGTTACTAATTTTTTCCTGGTGTGCACATGAAGTATACATGTTAATAAACTTCTGTTTTTTTCTTGTTACATGACTTTCAGCTAAGAAACAGGGGAGGGGGGCACAGAGGAAAGATTATGTTTCTTCCCCTACAGTAGCTAGCCAGCAACATAAACACACACTCACAAAGTGCTCCCTTCACCACTAGTTAACCTATGTCTCAAAAAGTAGGTAAACATCTTTTATTTCTTACTTTTTATTTTTTAAATCAAATGCTTCTATTCATAGAGTGCAAATATTGGCAGGTCTGTTGCTTCCCTTCGAGCTAGAAAAGTTCTCGTGAGTGTACCAGACAGGAAAAGCTCTTTCTCTCCTTCTCTACACTCAGCCATGTTACACTCAAAGTCAGGACCTTTTCCAAATTTGCTAGAAAAAGACGAAATCAAGGGCCAAATAAAAGCCCATTTAACTTGTTTTTATTTGAAACTTCAAAGTAGGTCATTTACACAGTGAAAAGGACAAGGAAGAAGAAAGAGAAAGCAGTTAACATACAAACGAAGGCTCAACCACAGTAAAACCAAAACCCAAATACATTCTTCTCTAAAGCACATTGTCCAGTACTGTCAGGAAAAAATGAGTCATGAAACTGGTTTTGTTATGTTTCTCTCCAATCATTATGAAAGCCCATTGACTGTAAGCTAAAAATGAAAAAACAAATAGCCTAGCACTCAAAATAAAAGGATAGAGATATTAACCATTTATGAACCTGAATGCCAGATATCTTTTTTCTTTTATAAAGCAAGTGAATCAATATTTTCTGTTGATCTCGTTTTGTAACTGTATTTTCAAATACTGAATTTTCTTCCTTTATGTTTAGGAAAAAAAACTACTGTTCTTATCAACTAACTACATTTCCTGGAAGATTAACACTCTCACTCATCTTAAAAATTGTTTTCTTGGCCACAGCCACCTATCTCACGCTTTGGAGTACCTTGTTATCCCCTCAAGACAAGCCTGGTCAAACGGCAAGGTGCACAGAAATCACTATAGGGGTCTTGTTCAAATGCAGATTCCATTCAGATCTGGTGAAGGACCTGAGACAGCTTTTCCAACAAGTCCCAGATTATGTCAACACTGCTGGCCCACACACTGTAAGGGAGGAGAACTAAGTGAAAAAATCAGCAACCCACGACCAATACCCAGATATTCAGTTTAAGTATTTATACAGTAGGACTGACCTTCTTTATTTTTAATAAATTTAACAAATGACCATGATACTCAGTATCAGTGTCATAGGGCTGCCATAACTAAGTACGACAACTGGGCATCTTACAAGGACAGATCATTCTCAGGGTGCTGGAGGCTAGGAATCTGAAATCAAGGTGTTGGCAAGGTTATCGCTGAAGGCTCCAGGGGAAAGTGCTTCCTTGCTTCTTCTAGTTTCTGGCATGCAGTTGGCCATCCCTAGTGTTCCTTAGGTGGTAGATGCATCACTCCAATCTCCACCTCCATCTCAACTCAGCTTCTCACTTTTGTGTCTCCCCAGTCCCTATGTTGTGACAAGATATTGTCCTCTCTGTCTCTGTGTCCAAATTTTCCTCTTCTTACAAAGGCATTGGTTATTGGATTAGGGCCCACCCTACTCCAGAATGACCTCATCGCAATTAATTATTCCAAATAAGATCCAGGAGTACTAGGGGTTATGACTTCAACATAACTCCTTGTGGGACACACTTGTATGCATGCCAAAAAAATTGGGATTCACTAAAACTGTGTTTCACCATAGTGATGATTCATTAGAATCACCTGGGGGAACTTTCAAAATTACACCAATACTGGGCTCCAACCAATTAAATCTGACCCTCTAGAGGTGAAATCAGGCATTAGTAGTCATTAAAAGCATCTCAGGTAATATTCTAATGCATACGGTTGAGAGCTACGACATGAAACTCAGATTTTACAACTCTGTGAAAATGTGGAATTTTTTTGTGGAGTTGGAGGGGGTGGTGGCAAATTACTTTATTTGAAGGAATGGTACAAATTAAAGACATAAGTGGATGATTTGGTACAAGTTATAGAGAAGGTAAAGTCAACTCCAACATGCATGTACTGCTCTAGTGATCAGGGAACTCACCCCCGTGGCTATGGGAAGCCAGCCCAAGGCTTAGCTCTCCTCATTGTCTCCCACTGTGTGCTTCTCAAAGAGATATTCTGCCATGCCAGATCCGGGGACCACCATCTTGCACATGTTGGTTATGTTCTTTGATGGATTTCACCTGCTCATTCAGGTACTAAGTCTCAATGAAGTCACACAAATGGGGGTCATTTTCTCAGTGGCCAGTTCCTGCAATTCCAGCAGTGACTGATTCACACTACTTTCTAAGTGTAACACACACTCCAGAAAATGTGGAATGTTTTTAAAGGAGATGTTTACATGGTTTTCTTAGTTTGCAATGAAAAAATATATACTGGCAATTTAGTCTTTGCTAAAAAATGCTGTTTCAAAAACAGAGGCATTAATTTTTCAATGACAGCTTATATTCAATATTATCTTGTATTAGAGGCCCAGTGCATGAACATTCATGCAGTGGAGCGGGGGTCACTTAGCCTAGCCTGCCCCCTCTCACAGTCCAGGAGCCTTAAGGGGCAGGAGGTGACCAGGTGATCAGGGGAAGACGATACCCTATCACACCTCTGCTGCTGCCACTGCCGGCAGCGTAAACCTCAGCTGGCCCTGGTTGCCTGAGTCTCAGGTGGCCTTGGGCAGCTGGGCAGCTGCCATCCAAGACTTGCCTGCACCTCGGGCCACCCTGGTGGGCCTGGGCGGCTGGGCAGCCACCATCCAAGGCTTGCCTGCACCTCGGGCCACCCTGGTGGGGCTGAGGGGACTGGATGCAGCCATCTTGTGGCTGTGGGTGCCACCATCTTTGAGGGTGTGGCAGTCAATTAGCATATTCCCTCCTTATTGGCTGTGGGCACTGCCATCTTTTAGGGTGGGGCACTCGATTAGCATATTCCCTCCTTATTAGCTGTGGGCACCTCCATCTTTGAAGGCCGGGCAGTCGGCATGAGGGTCAATTGGCATATTTCTTCTTTATTAGATAGGATTAGTTTCAGGTATACAGTACAGGGGTTAGACAATCATACACTTTACCAAGTGTTTCCCCAATATTTCCAGTATCCACCTGGTGCCATGCATAGTTATTACAATATTAGTGACTGTATTTTTTATGTTGTACTTTACATTCCTGTGACTGTTTTGTAACTACCAGTCAAAACAGAAGCATTTTGATAATGGTCTTTAAGACCCCAAAAGTTTCTCATCAATAATATTACAGATATTTGATCATTTTTCAATGGGCATAATATAGATTATTAAATATTTACTTCTCTGCATAGTAATTGGAGACATTTAGGAATAAAGGTAAATAATTGAGGAAGAAAGTGTATGTGAGAGAATTAAATGGAAGAAATATGAGCTTGGGAAATTAAACTAAGTTCATGATATCTTAACACTGTTGCCAAGTCTTGCACATGGTGTTCACTCTCTCATTTTGTTCTAAAGGGACTATAATTTAAGACTGTATTTGGACTAGTCTTTCCAAATTTCCCTTCAATTTTCCACAGTTATGATTCCAGAAAATACTTAGTTATGGCTTCTAAATGTTTTTAAAATAGTAGCAACTTCAGCATAAAACATAAAGACAAGAAAAGAAAGAATGAGGTGTTCAATATATATAGTCAGACCTGCCCTCGCTACAAATTTCTTTGAAAAGGTTAAATGACCAATATTGGGTGTCATTTTCTTTTGGGGATTGAAGACAATTCTATATTGGTATTTGCTTTGTTGTCACAGTGATTACAGACAGTCCTCAGGTTACGTCGGACTTGACGTATGTAGTTTTGTGGTTATATTGCCATCTCTCATTTATTTATAAAATAAAATAAAAAGTTCCATCATTTCAACATATGTACATATGTGTTTTACGTTTTTTATTATTTACTGTATTTACCACAAGTAAAGGTGAGGAATTGTTATCTTTCTTTTACATTTTTTTTTACTGTTTCACTTCATTACTGCTGTGTATGTGCTCCATGTGAGTGACGTAGGTGATCATGTAGGTGGGTTCCAACTTACAGCAAAAATTGCGTTACATTGCGCTGTCATAACCCGAGGACCTACTGTACTGGCTAACTTAATAAAAGTTTCATGAAATAATAAATTTCACTATTTATTACAGATGGTGTAAAGTAAGGAGCTAAAGAAGTAACAGTATATTATAATCCAGAGGATAATAAGTAGTGCACTAATGAAAACACTAGAAGCTAGCAATTGAGAAATATAGCATAATAAAATGTGAGAAGGAAAATACTAATATGGAAGTGAACTAAAACATATTAATCAGGTTAATAAACAAATCTAACAACCTTTCCAATAGGAATAGGTAAGGATAAAGAAGTCAACACATGGCTTTGTAGAACTACCATCAAAATTCATCATCTAAACCAGAACTCTTGAGAGGAAAAGAAGTTACTATTAATAATTATACAAGGACAACAGCTACAAGCAGTAGCTGCCCAGAAATCTGAGGTGTGTGCTAACTATCGTTTTAATACACTCTACCAGTATTCTTGGCTTCACTTTAACTGTGCCTCTTCTTTAGCCCTTAAAACACCTTTCCTATGTCTTTTCCATCATCAAACATGAAAAGATACAGTTAGTCAATATAGATTCCAAAATGTTGTACACAAATCCATAAACACTAAATAATTATGAGTAAGAATGGGCTAAATTACACCATGGTGAAATCAACCCCAAATCTCAGTGGCTGAAAACAACCCAAGTTTCTTTGTCTTTCATGTTACAAGGCCATCAGAGGTGGGCAGGGGGTCTCTATTCAGTTTAGGCTTGAATGTTGCCCATCACAAAAGTTTCCTTTTTCAGAGGAAAAAGAGTGTCCAGGGCCTCACACCACAAGAGAGTGGCATTTCCTGGAAAAGACACAGAAACACTTTCTCATCACATTTGCCCAAAGTCGCCACATGGTGCCACCCAAACATGAAAGGCCTAGAAAGTGCAATCAACCCTACGTTGTGCCTGGAAGAGGTGAAGTGGAACTATTTACAAATATAATTGGTGACTGCCATAAAAATATCTTTATAACTCCATATCTTCTTGAAACTTGCTCTTGTTATAAAGACCTACTTTTTTTTGGAGGGGGAGTGTTGTTGTTTTTGGAAGGGAGGCAATCTAGCCCTCTCTTTTCTCCAGCACACTTTTCTCTCTGATTTCTGTCGTGCTTTGTCTTGTTTTTATAAGTTCTAATGAATGCATAAAAGTCTGCTCCTGCTACACACAGGCTGCAGAACACACCATATTTCATTATGCCATTTTCTGTACTAACTCTTCTACTTAACACTTAGCAAGCAATGAGGCATGTCTGCACAATCCCTGTTATCAGTACAGCTGGAAAACAGCCACATTTTTCAAAATACAAATTGGGAAAATGCCCCTTTCCCCAACAGCAAAGTGGTGATTGTAACACAAGACACGCATATCTGAGTAGAGTGCACGTAATACTCTGGATGTAGAGCACACACAAAATTCCATATACAGAATGGCCTACCATGTAAACTTAATATGTGTGTATAATGTATAAGCCCTGTAGAGGGACTTTAAAGGTTGTTATTCCTAAGTGATGGCATTACAGCCCATTTTTAAAATTACATTTTCTTCTTTAGATATTTTCTTTGTTTTCTAGATACCCTATAGTATACTTGTATTTGTTTACATTGTTATATAAGAAAAAAAAAGTATAATTCTGGTCCTGGCTTTAGTAGGATGTATTTGTCTTTCTCTGAGAAGGCTGACTTATGGATCAGATGCTAATCTCTGTTTATATGTGTATTATGGCTTTAAGCTGCTTTTGGAACACCATTTGATTATATGGTTATAATAACCTGGTGTCTTAGAAATAGATCTAAGTGCTTTCCCACTTTCAAGGAGAATTTTTAATGTGGAAAATTGGTTGTGTGTATATATATATATATATATATATATATATATATATATATATATATGGAGTTGCGTGATGGACAAAATTTACACATGAATTGTTATTCTCAGTGGTACCAAAAATGAGCAAACACTAACCTCATTTTATGGTTCTTCACAGACACCTTTAAAATCTTAACTCAAATCCATTCCTAATCTACATAATAAATTATCTAAATATGCTGATTTGCTGTTCAACTCAAAATGTATATAATTTTTAAGCAATTGTAAACCTTCTAACATAACGCTGTTTGCTAATTTAAAGTGGTGAAATATCATATAGCCTTTATAACTGAGCCTTAAACAGGACCATAATTCAGTAGCTATATAATTGCTATTACTTAAAAAAAAGAACAGGTGTTCTATTGACAAAGAATATTTGCAACTTGATACTTATTACTAGGAAGGAAGTTGAGACTCAGGGTGCATAGATCCAAGTCTCTACTTGCTGTATTGTTTTGATTTTATTTGTTTGTTTGCTTGGATAAATCAATTTCTCTGAGCCTGTCAAATAGAGTTTTAACAGTACCCAGCTTATTTTCATATATATATATATATATATATATATATATGTGTATGTATATATATATATATATTTAATTTAAAATGTTATAAAGATCAGAATATCTTCTAAAGTGAAAATATTTTTAAAATAGCTAAATAAGAGTTTAGTTTTTAAAAAGTTTATTTCTTCATTTGCAGTATAAAATTATCATTTATAAAGTCTTTTTGTCAATTTTAATTTAGTTCAAATCTATATATTGTTCAAGTTAGTATTTCTTTCTAATAATCTCTTACTATATCTTGGATACGTGCCTGTATGTTTCAAGTATGCATCACACATATATATATATAAAATATAAAAACATTTCTATGTTAACTTATCAAATCCAAACATTCATCCATTTCAGTTTACAGGTTGAGTCTTAGGGAATTAAAAACATTTTCCTGAATGTTAAGCATTATTATAAAGAGCAACTGAATTATTGCTCCATCCTTCAACTTACAATAATTTTGCACAAACAATAATCTAAATTTTTATCTAAACTTAAACCTAAGTTCAAATATGTGTGATTAATTATAACCCTTAGGATATCTTCCTCGTGGTTCACTATTACTCTTAGTTCAAAATGATCTTCAAAAAAAAATTAATGTCTCGTAAGTAAATAACAAATATGTTATTCAGCTAGGAGGGGAACCACTGAATCTCAGACTCCATATTAAATATAGGGATAAGGTGTGCCTCTATTGGGCAAACTCTAAGATCAGAATTCAATTTATTACTACTCTGCAAAAAATATAGCTTTAAAATAATATAAGTCATGAATAATGATAATACTTATTTATAACTGTGACAGAATTTTGTTTAAAGTTGCTCCAATAGCATACACTGGACTTTGAATAATATTTGATCAGAAATCATAGACAATGCAACAACTTTATCTAATTATGTGCATTAAAATTGATTCAGAAATAATTTCAATAAAATAAATCTTTTGGTAAGGTCTTCTCAATAGGATTTTAAAGTACTGTTAAATTATGTCAAACAACAGTACAATAAATACTTGAAAAAGCAACAACTTACCAAAAAGAATGATTCCATTTTTATGTAAAGTAATGTAGTGCATCTTATATATAAAATATATTTTTTATAAAGAGTCACTGGATAGGTACCAAAAGGATAGTATTTACTGTTTTCTGCCTGGTAATATTGAGAGTAGTTTTAATTCCTTCATTTCCTTATCTTTGTTTTCCAAATTTTCTACAGTGTGCCAGAATCAGCTTTGTAATTTATAAAAATTACAGAGCAATACCAAATCCATAAGTGAGTAAATTATTATCATTCATCATTCTAACACTTTGTCAATGGATCTATTTTCATTTTTTAAATCCTTTTCTATAGTTACCCATATAAATGCAATAATACCTGCCATAATTTAATTTAAAATTAGTCTCTGTGAAAAAGTAACAAAAAGATATGCCTCCTTTCTAACTATTCAAAAATACTGATGTATCGCTGGATTATAATATTTCAAGTCCGTTATGCTTATATGTGATGTTCATCCTGAAATACAAAGTTCAAATCTGCAATGTACTAACATTCAACATTTTAGCAAGCCAAAAGAATATTATAATCATGTATCAGCAAAGCTTTTCTAAGTAAAGTCTCTTCTAGAACTCTTTGCATCTGAATACAGGGATTCCCAGTGAACAATGCCTTCAACCCTGTCAACTTGATGTATGGGTCCTTTCTCCATCTCCAGGATGATTTACGGATGTGTTCCCAAAAGTAGCTCTCATATTACATCCTGAGGGCCTTCTCTGATCAAAATAATGAAGACAATAAATGTGTACAAAAGAAAAATACTACATATATTTTTAAAAGCAGAAATGAAAACAATACAATCACTATTGCTCCTTTCATTTTGTTAAAAATATAACAGCCAAAACTCAGACTATACAATTTTATAAATCTTCAAATATTATTTCTCTTTGAAAGTTCTTTAATATTTGCTCATAAGCATGATCTTTATCATTATCTGAATCTATAATATCAACATTAAAGCTGAATATTTATAGTAATATTGCAATTTAATGCTTTTAAAATGATTTTCAACATATGATCCCATTGGAGTGGGTAACCCTATAATCCTGGAGATGAGCAAAACAAGTAATATTTCCATCATTCTTTACCTGATAACATCATCCATAAACTTTTAGGGAATGACTGTATGCACTGTAATGTTGCTGTCTTTCTTTTGTATGAAAGGGTCCTCATCTTCACGCTATCTCCCCCGCCCCATCCCCACCACACACACACTCATATCTTTCACTTGACCAATCCCTTTCATCCCAACTCAGTCTTCACATGACATGGAAGCCATCTCCAAAATAGTTCACAAGAATGCTTGGCAATGGTCCTGCTGTCTATCCCCTTAGCACTGTTTCCTAATATTTATAACTATGAATTAAAATGTTCTGATTAAATATCTTCCTTATTCCCTTGCCTGGGTTTGTATGTGAGAAGGGGGTATCACCTGCCTCTCCTGGTTGAAACATCCTTCTTCTCCTTAAAAAATCCTCAAGTTTAGAAATTTTGTCTATTTCACTTTGTACTATCAGTATCTACGCAAATGCCTCATGTGGAAGAGACTTAACAGAAACAAATTGAGATCAAGGTCAAGAATAAAGACAAGCCTGACTGGTGTGGCTCAGTGGTCATCTTGTACACTGAAAGGTTCCAGGTTCCATTCCCAGTCAGGGAACATATTTAGGTTTTGGATTGGATCCCTGGTCAGGAGGCAACAGATCTGTTTCTCTCACACAGCAATCTCTCTCTCTCTCTCTCTCTCTCTCTCTCTCTCTCTCTCTCTCTCTCTCTCTCAAATCAATAAAAACATATCCTCAGGTGAGAATTTTTAAAAATTTCATACAAAGACAAACAACACAATTAAAAAATGGCAGAACACCCAAATAGACACTTCTCCAAAGAGGACATACAAATGGCTAAGAGACATATGAAAAGATGCTTAACATCACTAATCATCAAATTAAAATGACAATGAGGTACCACCTCACACCTGCCAAAATGACTATCATCAATAAATCAATAAACAACAGTGCTGGGGAGGATGTGGAGAAAAAGAACCCCTAGTACACTGTTAGTGAGAATGCAGACTGTTATAACCACTATGGAAAGCCAGTGTGGAGTTTCCAAAAAAAATTAAAAATAGAACTGTCATTTGATCCAGTGATCCCACTTCTAAGAATATATCCTAAGAAGACAGAAACACCAATCAGAAAGAATATCTGCACCCCTATCTTGATAGCAGCACAATTTACAATAGCTAAGATCTGGAAACAGCCCAAGTGCCCATCAGAAGATGAGTGGAGAAAAAACTGTGGTACATTTAAACAGTGTGGTACTCCGCTGCTATGCTTCTTACCTTTTGAGACAGCATGGCAGGATCTGGAGATTATTATGCTAAGTGTAATAAGCCAATCAGAGAAAGGCAAATACTATATGATCTCACTTATATATGAAATCTAATGAACAAAATAGAAACAGAAGCATGGATACATTGAACAGACTGACAGCTGTCAGAGAGACTGGATGAAAGAAGATGAAGGTATTAACCCAGAAACATATATATCCTAGTGCAGTGGTTGGCAAACTGTGGCTCTCGAGCCACATGCAGCTCTTTAGCCTCTTGAGTGTGGCTCTTCCACAAAATACCACATCCTGGGCGAGTCTCTTTTGAAGAAGTGGCATTAGAAGAAGTTTAAGTTTAAAAAATTTGGTTCTCAAAAGAAATTTCCATCATTGTACTGTTGATATTTGGCTCTGTTGACTAATGAGTTTGCCAACCACTGTCCTAGTGATCCGGTGCACTTATTCGTGCACATTGAAAGGAAATTAATTAGAAGGTGGCCGGCGGTGTGCGACTGGGTGAAATGAACCAGACACACCCTGGAACCAACCTCTGGTGGTCCCTTTCTGGCATCTGTAGAGTGAGAGGGGTCTCAACAGCAGGTGGGGTCCCTCAGCCTGGCCTGTAGGGATCAGGCCAAAACCAGCTCACTGATATCCCCTGAGGGGTCCCAGAGGACAAGAGGGCACTCTGCAAAGTTGCTCTCATACAGGGTGTGGAAAGCAAATGCAAGTGTGCAGTAAACCAGATTCAGGGCCGACAGTGTCCCAGCAACAACATAACCCATGGCTGAAGGTGGAATCGTGCAGTCACACAAGGAATTGGACTCCCTCCTCTCTGGATTCAGAGTGCGTCACCCGAGAACCACCACTGACAGACCACTGCAGCTAGGCAGCTCCTGTGTTGAGCATCTGCCCCCTGTTGGTCAGTGCATGCCATAGCGACCAGTCTGATGATCAGACAATTAGCATATTAGCATATATATATATATATATATATATATATATATATGTAGATAAGCCATAGATACAGACAACAGTGCAGTGATAGCCAAAGGGAAAGGAGGAGTGGGGTAGGTGGAGGTGGGCAAGTGGGGCAGGGAGGACCAAGAGAGACTTTTTTGGAACAACTGGCCCACAATGCAGTGTGCAGGTGATAATTTATTGAGTTGTAGACTTGAAACTTTTTTGTGAGCCAATGTCACCACAATAAATTTAATTTAATAAAAACAACACTTGACAAAATCTAACAGCATTCTTTGTTAAAAACCCTTAACAAACTGAAAAGGGAACTTTCTCAACTTGGTAAAGGGAATCTACAAAGAAACCTCAGCTAACATTATATACTCAATGATGAAAACCTAAAAGTTTTCCTTTAAAGTTCAGAAGATGAGATTGTCTGCTCTCATCACTTCTATTCAACATTGTAATGGAGGGTCTAGCCAGGAAAATTACACAATAAAACAAAAATAAATAAAGGCATCAAGATTGGAGAGAAAGAAGTAAAACTATTTCTATTAACAAAAGACATTATCTTATACTAGAGGCCCGGTTCATGAAATTTGTGCATGGGGAGGGGTATCCCTCAGCCCAGCCTGCACCCTCTCCAATCTTGGACCCCTCGAGGGATGTCCGACTGCCCGTTTAGGCCCGATCCCGGTAGGATCGGGCCTAAACGGGCAGTCGGACATCCCTCTCACAATCCAGCTCTGCTGACTCCCAACTGCTCACCTGTCTGCCTTCCTGATTGCCCCTAACTGCTTCTGCCTGCCAACCAGATCACCCCCTAACCACTCCCTGAAAGCCTGATTGATGCCTAACTGCTCCCCTGCCAGCCCAATTGCCCCTAACTGCCTTCCCCTGCAGGCCTGGTCACCCCTAACTGCCCTCCCATGCAGACCTGGTCATCCTTAACTGCCCTACCCTGCAGGCCCAGTCGCCCCCAACTTCCCTCCTCTGCCAGCCTAGTCACCCCTAACTGCCCTCCCCTGCAGGCTTGATTGCCCCCAACTGCCCTCCCTTGCAGATCTGGTCCCTTCCCTCCTGGCCATCTTATGGTGACTATCTTGTGTCCACATGGGGGCAGCCATCTTGTGTGTTGGAGTGATGGTCAATTTGCATATTACTCTTTTATTAGATAGGATAGAGGCCTGGAACATGGGTGGGGGCCTGCTGGTTTGCCCTGAAGGGGGTCCCGGATCAGGGTGAGGGTTCCCTTGGGACTTTTGGTGGCCTGGATGAGGGGCCTGTGGTGGTTTCCAGGCCAACCACGCCCACAGTGACCCAAGTGGAGGCCCTGTTATCTGGGATTTATTTATCTTCTATAATTGAAACTTTGTATCCTTGAGCGGAGGCTAGGGCAGGCCAGGGTGGATGGAAAGCTTGGCTTCCTCCATTGCCAGGGAAACCCAAGCCTCCTGCTCTCTCCAGCTCCATGGCTGCTGCCATTTTTGTTGGGATTTATTTATCTTCTATAATTGAAACTTTGTAGCCTTGAGTGGAGTCTATGGCTGGCCAGGGTGTGTGGGAAGTTTTGCTTCCTCCATTGCCAGGAAAACCCAAGCCTCCTGCTCGCTCAGTGGCTGCAGGCATCGTGGTTGGGTTAATTTGCATACTCACTACTGATTGGATGGTGGGCTTTGCAGAGCTACAGTCAATTTGCTTCTTTCTCTTTTATTAGTATAGAGACAGAAAATCCTAAGGGATCTACATGCAAAAATTCTACTAAAACGAATAACTGAGTTCAGCAAGCTTAGAAGATACAAGCTCAACATTTTTTAAAAAAATCAATCATATATCTAATTACTAACAATGAACAAATCAAAATAAAATTAAGACACTAATTCTATTTATAATACAAATAAAATAATAAAATTAGAAATAATCTTATCAAAAGTTTAATAGTTGTACACTGAAACCTACAAAACTCTGTTGAAAGAAATTAAAGACTGGAATAAATTGGAAGACATTTCATGTTCATGGATTGAAAGCCCTAGTATGTTAAGATAGTAATATTACCCCAGAAAGATCTACTGATTCAATATAAACCCTATCAAAATTCACCTGACTTTGTGAAGAAATTGGCAAACTGGTCGTAAAATGTATATGAAAAGGCAAGGGACCAAAACTAGTCTGAACAACATTAAAAGGAAGCACAATGTTGTAGGACCAACATTTTCCAATTTTAAAACTTAATGAACAGCTACAGTCATTAAGACAATGTGATACTAGCATAAGGATTGACATACAGGTCAATGCAATAGACATAAATCCTTACATTTATGGTCAACTGAATGTTAACAATGGTTCAAAGAGATGAAGAAGAGTTTTCCAACAAGTGATGCTGGGACAACTGTGTATTGCCATGCAAAATAATCAAGTTAGACGTCTTTCTTACACATATACAAACAGATTGCAGACTTACATTTAAGAGATAAAATAATAAAATTCTTAGAAGAAAACATAAGGGTTAATCTTTGTGAAGATTAGGCCATTGTTTTTAAGATATGACAGCAAAGGCACAAGTGAAAGAAAAGAAAGAAAGAAAGAAAGAAAGAAAGAAAGAAAGAAAGAAAGAAAGAAAGAAAGAAAGAAAGAAAGAAAGAGAGAGAAGATAAACTTGGACTATAGCAAAATATACAACTTTTGTTGTGCAGTTAATCCTATCAATAAGGTGAAAGAGACCCCACACAATGAGAGAAAAGATTTACAAAACATGTTATAAAGGACTTTATATCCAGAATATATAAAGAATCTTTACAAGTCAACAATAAACAATAAAATGATAACCCAAGTAAACAATGGTCAAAGAATTTGAGTAGACATTTTCCCAAAGATATAAATGTCCAATAAGCACATAAAATTGGAAATGCAAATTATACCCACATAATGAAATACTACTCAGTAGTAAAAAAGAAAGGACATTCTGATAGCATGCTACAATACTACAAGAATGAATCTTGAAAACATTATGCTAAGTCAGTGGTCAGCAAACTGCAGCTCGTGAGCCACATGTGGCTCTTTGGCCCCTTGAGTGTGGCTCTTCCACAAAATAGCACAGCCTGGGTGAGTCTATTTTGAAGAAGTGGCATTAGAAGAAGTTTAAGTTTAAAAAATTTGGCTCTCAAAAGAAATTTCAATCCTTGTACTGTTGATATTTGGCTCTGTTGACTAATGAGTTTGCTGACCACTGCGCTAAGTGAACAGAGCTAGTCATAAAAGGTCACCCATGTTTCTATTTATATGAAATGTTTAGTACAGGCAAGAAATCTATTTTAAAAAGTGTTTTAGTGTTTGCCTAGATATGGGGGGTAGGTAGGTTGGAATTGGGACTAATGGATATGAGGGGAAGGTAATGAAAATCTATAATCTATACTAATAAAAGAGTAATATGCTAATTAGACCAGGACACATCTTCCTACTGTCCAACTTCCTTCCGGACAAAGCCACAGTGTTGGGGGCCAAGGCAGAGGAGGTTAGGGGCGATCAGGCCATCAGGGGAGGGCAGTTGGGGGCCATGAGGCTGGCTGAGGAGCAGTTAGGCAGCAATCAAGCCAGTAGGCAGGCAAGTAGTTAGGAGTCAGTGGTCCTGGATTACAAGAGGGATTCCAGATTGGAGAGCGTGCAGGCCAGGCTGAGAGATACCACCCCAATGCACGAATTTCGTGCACCGGGCCTTTAGTTCTATATAATAAAAGCCTAATATGCTAAGTGTCCCAAAGAGGTAGGCTCTGCCCACCCAGCTGGGGTTTTGCGATGGATCACCCCCACAGATGGATCACCCCCACAAAGGGAGTCCCTGTCCACCCGCTACAGCCCCCAGCTGGTGGCCTGGGCCTCCCTGTGCAGGGCAATCATGAAGCAATGGCCAGGCCCCCAACCAATCGTATCACACCCACCTTGGCTGGCCTGGTGCCTGTGGATGTCATATTATGGTCAGCCAGAAGATCTTTCAGTCGTTCTGCTGTTCAGTCGTTCAGTCAATTTTCATATTATACTTTTATTATTATAGATATGCTAAGGCTGCTCAACCGCTCATATGACTTGCACTGACCACCAGGGGGCAGACGCTCCAATTAATAGGTTAGCTTGTTATTGGGGTCCAGCCGATTGGGACTGAGCGAGATGGGCTGGACACGCCCTGGAGCCCTCCCATGGTCCCTCCCCAGCTAGCCAACCTCCCATGTCCCTCCCCAGCCCCAATTGTGCACCAGTGCGGTCCCTCAACCTGGCCTGTGCCCTCTCACAATCTGGGACCCCTCAGGGGATGTCAGAGAGCTGATTTCAGCTGGATCCCACAGGCCAGGCCAAGGGACTCCACTAGTGCATGAATTCATGCATCAGGTTTCTAGTTAATTATGATGGTTACATATCTGTGAAAATACTAAAAATTATTGAACTGTATGCTTTAAAGGGATGAATGTTACAGTTTGTGAATTATATTTTAACTAGAGACCTGGTGCATGAGGTGGGGGCGGGGGGAGGGGTCCCTCAGCCTGGCCTGCACCCTCTCGCAATCTGGGACCCCTCAGGGGATGTCTGTCTACCGATTTAGGCCTAACCCCTGCTGGATTGGGCCTAAAATGGCAGTCGGACATCCCTTTTGCAATCCTGGACTGCTGGCTCCTAACCACTTGTCTGCCTGCCTGATTGCCCCTAACTACTCTGCCTATCTGCCTGATCAACTCTAACCCCTCTCTCTGCCTGCCTGCCTGATCACCCCTAACCACTTGCCTGCCTGCCTGATCACCCTAACCACTCTGCCTGCATGCCTGATGCCCCTAACTGCTTACCTGCCTGCCTGATTGCCCCTAACCACCTCTACCTCGGCCCCTACATCTTTGTCCAGAAGGACGTCTGGAATGTCAGTCAGCTGTTTGGTCTAATTAGCATGTTACACTTTTATTATCTACACTAATAAAGCCAATCAGGAGTGAGTATGCAAAATAACCCACAAAGATGGTGGGTTAACTTGCATACAGATGCTGAGCGGCCGGGGGTGGGGCATTCCACACCACCCCAGCTGTTCCACCATACCCCAGCCATTCTGGGCCTCTGGGCAGTGTGGGAAGATGGAAAAGCGGCTCCGGGCTGGAGGGAAAAGACGGTTCTGGCCAGAGCAAAGGCGGTGCCAACAGCCAGGGGAAGGACGGCCCATTCTTGCATGAATCTTCATGCATTGGGCCTCTAGTTATAGATAAAGATGTTAAAGCAAGAATCAACTTAGCCATATCTTTTCATGTTTTAATATACTCCATAACATAATTTCAGAATATTATTTCATGTACTAAATTCTCTTCATTTATTACATAAAGCTTATAGATGCCATAAGTATCCTCCTTTGCAATTCTCTTAGTAGTTTTTAAGCCATCACAATATTTCTTTTTAGTCCTCACCTGAGAATATGTGTTCATTGATTTTTAGAGAGAGAGGATGGGAGAGAGGGAGAGAAATACCAACATGAAAGAGAAACATCAATCTATTGCCACCTGTACACACCCCAACCAGGTATCAAACCTACAACTTAGATATGTGCCCTGACTGGGAACCAAACCTGCAACCTTTTTGGTGCAGTGGCCAGGGCTACAACCAGCTGAGACACATAGTGTCAATGCTGTACTTATTATCGACTGATAACAACAACAAAAACTTACAGACTAGCACTGCTCCATATAAGTACAGCAAAATATATCACAATTGTCTACAAAGCCAATTATTTATTTATTTATTTTCTTTATTGATTAAGGTATTACATATGTGTTCTTATCGCCCTACTGCTCCCCCCCCCCCCCCCCGCCACTCATCCCCTCTCCCCCCTGTTGTCTGTGTCCATTAGTTAGGCTTATATGCATGTATACAAGTCCTTTGGTTGATCTCTCCCCCTTACCCCCACCCTCCCCTACCTTTTTAAAGGCAAGTACCCTTAGTAGTTTGCATATGTTTCCTTGTTACCACTAATAAATTGGCATAACCTTAAAACCTGCACTAATGATGTGCCTGTGTGCATTGCTAAAGTAATTTTACAATGAATAATCCCTTTTTCTACTCTTCTACCTCTTCTTATGCCTTCTAGTAGTTGGATACCTTCTATGAAAAACCTTACTTGGTCAAGTAAACTACAATACAGTCCAGATTCAGAAATGCCATAAACACATTAATGGAGTGAGGTTTAATTTAGGAATATTGTCCTGTCTACTGAGATTCTGTTTTGAAAAGGCTTATTCCCTTCATACCAGGAAATACACCATTATTCTAAAAGTGCTTTGTGCTAGAGAATATATTGCATTTATTTGCTTGAGAAACATGTCTTATTTAGTATTTTAAATACACATTTTTCCTTAGATATGGGTGTTCACAGCTCTAAATGGGTTTACACAGAAGAAATAGGTAATAGCATCTACATAGGAATGAATACATGTGTGGTTCAATACAAAAAGCAATTTTATCTACAGCAACATGTAAATGTGCTAGAGTCTCTAAATATCCGTGTATAATCACAGTTTTAGGTCATTGAACAAAACAGAACACATTCTATACTACGTAACTTCAGTTTTAGTTAAAACATCTGTACCTTTCACAATAAAAATCAATGGAAAGTCATAAAAAAAATTACTCAGACAGCATTGCTTTAGAGAGTTCCATTTTATCTCCCAAGAAGAAATGCACTGTCAGCAGGGCCCTGCCAGAATCTGGCAAATGTTGCCCTTGGAAGTCTATGCCACCAGAATAAAAGAGAGCAAATATTGGTTTCTGTTATGTAAACAAGTCATGCTCTTCTGTTCTACAAGTCAAACTAATGGGAAAGTGGACAGCTCTTAGTATATAAGGGTCCCCTGATATTAGACATCTAATTTCAAACTGATCATGCCTGTTAAATGTATTTTGTTAATATAAACTGCATCAAATGTTAGAGGTATTTCAGTAATTACCAGGTCACAGATAGATCCTTCTCTGTCCTATAGTGTTTTCAACAACCTTTTGAAATAGACAAAGCCTAGTATATGTATTATAAAAAAAAAAAAAAAACACACAAGCAAATCACACCAATTTTAAATTACTCAAACCATTCATCATAAAAGATGACATTGACCAAGTTCAATACATACTTTGAACCTAGAGTAACACTGTATAATAATTGCATACTAAAAAATGAGTCCTGAACACAAATAATGTCATGTGAATAAATTATTTTTAGAGAGCCTGGTCATAGGCTTCTTAAGTGTTAAAATATAAAAACATGTTTAGTTTTGACTGATTTATACTACTTGTAATATTTTACACTATTCAATGCAAAATTAAATTTACAAATGTTTATGTTTCCCTAAATAGTCACTTCTCTAAGCATGTTTATCTAAAACGAGCAAATAAAAGCAATTTAATATCAAGAGTACATAACTAAATATCCATCTCAAATGTAAAATTCTGCTTTATCCAAATTTAAATGGATGGAAACAAAATCAGTGTTACCTAAAATAAGTGCAAAACATACATAAAAAGCATAAAATTTCCATAACTCACTTAATTTTTCAATACTGTTCTACTAAAATATCCAAAATAGATATTTAGTATCACATTCATCATATCTATGTAATTAAAAATGCCGTTTCCTGCCAGAAATTGTATCCTGACAAATTTGGCTTGAGCATATTCCTGTGTACAACTGAATCAATTTCACACTTACTCACCTCCCTGTCTCTAGGAGGTGGTCCATTCATTGGTTTGATATTGCCATAGCAACTCAGCAACATGGTAACACACCCGCCAAGCTCTGCTGTTCAAGTTCCAGTATATGGTGAACTGCCTCAGGCAAATTGAAACACTGTTCTTTTATAGATGGATCTTTTCCATTTATTCTTGGCCTGATATTCTAACACTGATATTTTAATTCCAATTTATAGTAATTCAAGAAAAGCAAATCTAAGGTTAATTTTTTCTGCTAGAGAGTAAATTTTGGTGCACATTTAAAAATTTTTTAAAGCCCCAAAGAAAAGAACATGTGCTAACATGCATTACCATTACTAAGGGTGTTAGAGGGCCTGTAGTTTACTAGTAGCTGAACAATGTTTAAGTAACCCATTTTTTAGGCTGAATATCTAGCCACAATATTATACTTTCAAATAAAAGGCAGTTCTTTAAAATTAAAGCTTTTAATTGACAAAGTATCACAAACTAGGTGGTCTAAATCAACAGAAAACTATCCTCTCACCTCTGGACACCACAAGTACAGAGTCAAGGTGTCATCAGGGCCACCATCTGGGGAGGAATCTGTCCCATGCCTTCCTCTTAGCCTGGGATCCTTGGTTTGCGTTACCCCAATCCCTGCCTCTGTCTTCACCTGGCTGTCTTTCCTCTGTGTGTTCATCTATAACAGTGGTCGGCAAATTGAGGTTTGTGAGCCACATGCGGCTCTTTGGCCCCTTGAGTGTGGCTTTTCCACAAAATACCACGTGCAGGCACGCATGTACAGTGCAACTGAAACTTCGTGGCCCATGCGCAGAAGTCGGTTTTTGGCTCTCAAAAGAAATTTCGATCGTTGTACTGTTGATATTTGACTCCGTTGACTAACAAGTTTGACAGTTTGCCGACCACCGATCTATAAGGACACTGGTCAATTTGAAGGACTCATCTTAACTAATTACATCTGCAAAGACCCTATTTTTAAAAAAGGTCACCTTCAGAGGTGTTAGTGGTTAGGATTTCAACAGGACATTGTGGGTGATACAATTCAACCCACAACAGAGCTATGGAGGAAATGGCTACACAAAGTGAAGAAAAATCAAACATCTCATCAGGCCACTGTTTCCTTCATCAGTGGGGACAGGCAGCCCCAAGTACTAAACTGCACTCATCAATATACAAACAGGTGAAAAAGGTGGTGGTTTAGTACACTACACAGGACAACATATGACACCAGCCGTGGAGTTTGCACTGTTCTCTCACAGATCACTTCCTCCAATGGCATCATGCTGGGTCTCTGTGGCAGGTCCCAACCCAGTGGGAGCCATAGGGGGCAGCGGGCACAGAATGGAGAAAACAGCTCTGCCAGCTAAGCCAGGAAAGCTCCCTGAGGGCACATTCATTTATAATCCATTAGCTGAAGCTGGGCTGAGTGGGTGGCTTTAGCTGCTCAACAATGCATGCCTCTCACTCCTCTTCACGTCCCTCAGACAGACTCTATCTGCCAACACCTCCACAGTGCATTTCTCCCCACAACTGCAATTCTTCTGTGAGAAGACCCTGTTAAGGGTCTCTCCCTCAGGATTTGCCCTTTGATTCAGAGTGGAGCTGAGGAAGCATGACAAGGGATGCCTGTGCTAATGCCAAGCCCTCTCGCAAATGTGAGAGGGCAGAAGAACTGGGAGACTTTTCCTAGGGCAAAATTCAGTTAAGCATCAGGGAGCCAGCAGGAACCAGGAAAGCCAATTTGACTTCAAAGTAAGACAGACAAACTTGGCAGAGCGAACACCTGAATAGGAAAAAAAGAACACAGGCATCCCAAACCCTGGTGTCATTACCTTTGCTAGGGGAATGAATCAAGCTTTCTGTGGAAAACTGTGATCACGTTTTTCCCCCATTTTACTGAAAAGCTCCTAATATTTGTAATTCTCTCTTTAAGAAGACTGAAAAATAAGCTTCTAATGAAAGATTACCTCAATTATTCTCAAGGGATGCTTGGAGTTGGTTGCTTGGCTCAATCCAATGATCATGTAGCCCCACTATGTGATAATGTATGCATGTATCTGTCATCCAGTTTTATATGTATATATAGTTTTATATATACTTTTTACCACTATATAACAAATTTAAACAAGAGAACATGCATGTGTAGTACTCAAGTTTTTCTTTGCATAACCTCTTTGCCTTTATAAGAAACAGTGCTGTATAAAAATGTCAATTCTTTCTTTTGAATAATTTATTTGCCTATTTTCACCATCCTATTTACATAATTAAAAACTTCTTCTCTTCAAAGATTTTCATGTAAACATACCATGTCCCACTCTGAGGATAGAAATCAATGACTATTGTCCCCAACTTCAAGTAAGCCACAACAATGTGCAAACTACGGTTCTTGAAACCAATTTAATGGCAATCAGCATTGTTTCTACTCTTCAAATAGAGACCATATCCTCTAGTAAGTTTTGTGAAGCTTTTGTTTCAGTTATAAGTTATACTTATGTTTTGGTTGTAAGTGTGTACATGTGTGTGGTGCATAAATATGTTTGTTGCAGTGTTAAATGTATTACTTAAATGTGCACCACAAAAAGTATATCTGCAATCCACTGCCCTTCAGGGACCCTTCCTATCCTGCTTATACTCTGGCAGACATCATCTGTATTCAACTCACCTGGGTACCGCTAACTCTACATGAATTTTAAATGCATTTTAGCTCACAATGAGCACTTGATAAGAGCTTGTTCAATGATTGAGGGAAAGAAATGATAAGAATTTGTGTAAGAAATACACACGGGTCCAAACATGTAATGATCCTCTTTTGAGACTAGCCAACTAATTAACAACTACTTATTAAAAGTGACAAACAAGACATCCAAAACATAGGCAGGATATTTGAAGCTAGCAAATAAAAAAGAATAAGTACATAAATTAAGATTTCTGCATAGTCCGGAAAGCTTGCACTTGTTAGATAATATCTAGATCTCTTCAACATTCATGAGAGACCATCACCAAAAGATGAATGGGGGCACCTCGCTTTCAATAACAGATGATAAATTGGAGAAGCTAGTGAAAGCTGGAAAATATTAAACCCTCCCCGCCCACACATACACACACAGAAAAGTAGACAATAATAAGAACATGACTAGTACTCAAATGAGATGGCAAAACTTATAACTTAGAGTAGGGAGCCAACATCATAAAGGGGGTAACTCAAGGCAAAAATGAACTATAAGAGTTGTTTACAGAAAAATTTGGGAGATGAGCTCTGACTTCACAAAGAAAAAGAAGCAAAAAAGAAAATGACAGGGCAGTATCACAAAGGTCACACTAAAAATTTTTCATGAAGGAAAAGTATTAGCATGGTATACAATTTCTGTATTTTGTTGGCAATTCAAGAGCATTGAGTTGTATTTATGAAGAGAGTATCAAATATAGAGAATATGTTCCCCAAGATGCAGAGACTTCTTCCCAAAGAGCTTTTCATACAGCTCATCAAGAAAAACCAATGTTACAGCAACTTTGAGAGAGCACAGTGTCTTTGGGACATTGGAGTATATTGGGGATGATGCACCTCAATTTCAGAACTAGCACCTTCAGCATAGGGATGGTTTCAAACTATGTTTCCTCTCATTTCTCAGGCACCAGAGTCCTCAGCAGCAGATGATATGAGGGTGAATGAAAATTAGCCTAGCAAATGGAAAGCAGGCAGATATGACAGCAGGGCGGCACCAGGTCATGAGGACATAGCATAGTGTATGGCTATAATACATGCATGTATTGAAGGACATGGATTTGAGAATGTGTTTGAGAATATTTAATTCTGATATAAGGAAAATATACACAAACATGTTGGATGAACTCATGAAAAGGAATCAATGTACAATGTAGGTAAGCTGGTAGTTTGTGAGATAAAGGCATATGCATCTGATATGTTAATTACAGGTAATGTATAAAGAGGAATTGAAGGAAGAAGTGTAACAGCACACTCCTGGGGTGGCTAAGAAGACTATTCGATGGATGCACATGTCCTCTTTGGGAATTTCTTATATGATGGGGGGGAGGCACAGTCTTGAAGTGGAACCAGAATGTTTGCACCTGGAGGTAGAAGTAAAAGTATAGAAATATTGTTTGTTATCAACACCATAACTACATATACCCACTGTGGGAATATCTCAACATGGGATAACTCAGAATACCAATAGACAAAATTTCTGCCCAAAGTTGTTCTCAGTATAATGTGAGAGAATGAAACAGTTAAGTGTGAAGTTGCAGTAAACTATGATTAAACACTATGGCAGATGAAGAGAAAGAAGCATTATCTCTAGGCTTCTGTTCCAGACTGGTAAGAGCACAGATGCTTCTAGGGAGGAAAAGCAAGAACTAGATCTAGAAGGGTGAATGAAAATTAGCCTAGCAAATGGAAAGCAGGCAGATATGACAGGAGGGCAGCACCAGGTCATGAGGACATAGCATAGTGTATGGCTATAATACATGCATGTATTAAAGGACATGGATTTGAGAATGTGTTTGAGAATATTTAATTCTGATATAAGGAAAATATAGACAAACATGTTGGATGAACTCATAAAAAGGAATCAATATACAATGTAGGTAAGCTGGTAGTTTGTGAGATAAAGGCATATGCATGGAATATATTAATTACAGGTAATGTGTAAAGAGGAAATTTGTGCAACACAGGCAGAGCTGAGATGAGTGTGAGTGAACTGTAAGACCATGTCCAAAGTAGAGAAAATAAAATATGCTTCAAAAACAAAAGTAATGTTATATAGTAAAGATGGCAGAACTAAACCATTACTAGTATCTTATCACTTCCAGGCTGACAGCTCTTTCACCTGAATATAACCATCCACTGGTGACACCCATTTGTCTCCCATTCTGGACTTACATGTATACAACCCCAGAAAAGCACAGAAAACCCCTATCTGTTCACCAAACTAATGATCAACTGATAGTTGTAGGCAGATAAACCTGCTCTCTGATACAGTAAGCACATGGCATTGGCCCAAGGCATCTTCAATCCATGGGCTCTTGCCTCAAACCTCATTTCAGGTCTTTATCACAACAACATCATCATCATCATCATCACCAGTATCCCAGTACTCAACCAGTATGGCTTCCAAAACCCTGGCATCCTTATCTTTGCTAAGAGAAGAACCAAGACCTCTTTGTGGAAAACTGAAGTCACTTTTTTTCATTTTACTGAAAAGTTCCTAATATTTGGAATTCTTCTTTAAGAAAATTGAAGATAAGATTTTAATTAAAGACTACCTCAATTATTCTCAGGGGATGCTTAGCGTTGGTTGCTGGGCTCAATCCAATTACATTTAGTGCCACTATGGAAAAATGCATGCATGCCTCTGCCATCTATTTTATACTCTATCCAATAAAAGAGTAATATGCAAATTAACCATCACTCTGCTACACCCACGAGCCACCCCCACCACCCAATCAGGAGCAAGTATGCAAATTAACCCAACCAAGATGGCCGTAGCCACAGAGTGAGCAGGCAGCTTGGGTTTCCCCGGCGATGGAGGAAGCCAAGCTTCCTGCAAACCCTGGCCTGCCTTGGCCTCCGCTCAAGGCTACAAAGTTTCAATTACAGAAGATAAATAAATCCCAACAAAAATGGCTGCAGCCAGGGAGCAAGCAGGAGGCTTGGCTCTGCTCAAGGCTACAGAGTTTCAATTGTAGAAGATAAATCCCAGATACCAGAGCCTCCACTTGGGTCACCTGGGGGCATGGCCAGCCTGCAAACCACCACAGGGCCCCCACCCAGGCTGTCCCACACCCTAAGGAAAGCCCCACCCTGATCCAGGACACCCTTCAGGGCAAACCAGCTGGCCCCCACCCGTGCACCAGGCCTCTATCCTATCTAATAAAAGAGTAATATGCAAATTGACCATCACTCCAACACACAAGATGGCTGCCCCTATGTGGACACAAGATGGCCACCACAAGATGGTCAGCAGAGGAGGGCAGTGGGGAGGGACCAGGCCTGCAAGGGAGGGCAGTTGTGGGCGGTCAGGCCAGCAGGGAAGGGCAGTTGGGAGGGACCAGGCCTGCAAGGGAGGGCAGTTGTGTGGGGACCCAGGTCTGCAGGGGAGGGCTGTTAGGGGTGACTAGGCCTGCAGGGGAGGGCAGTTAGGGGCAAACAGGCTGACAGGGGAGCAGTTATGCATCAATCAGGCTGGCAGGGGAGTGGTTAAGGGGTGATCAGGCTGGCAGGCAGAAGTGGTTAGGGGCAATCAGGAAGGCAGGCAGGTGAGCAGTTGGGAGCCAGCAGTTCTGGATTGTGAAAGGGATGTCCAACTGCCCATTTAGGGGAGTCAGACATCCCTGAAGGGGTCCCAGATTGGAGAGGGTGCAGGCTGGGCTGAGGTACACCCCCCCATTCACGAATTTCATGCACCAGGCCTCTAGTGTATATATAATTTTATAAATGCTTTTATTACTATGTAACAATAAATTTAAGTAAGGAAAATGCATGTGTAGTACTCAAGTTTTCCTTTGCATAACCTCTTTGCCTTTATAAGAAACAGTGGTGTATAAAAAAAATTTGCCTATTTTCACCATCCTATTTACATAATTAAAAACTTCTTGTCTTCTGAGGTTTTCATGTAAACATACCATGTCCTACTTTGAGGATAGAAATCAATGACAATTGTCCTCAACTTCAAGTAAGCCACAACGATGTGCAAACTGTGGTTCATGAAATCAATTGAGTGGGTGGCAACAACATCGTTTCTACTCTTCCAATAGTAACCATCTCCTCTAGCAAGTTTTGTGAAGCTTTTGTTTCAGTTATAAGTCATACTTATGTTTTGGTTATAAGTGTGCATATGTGTGTGGTCTATAAATATGTGTGTTGCAGTATTAAATGTAGTATGGATGAAAACATATTTCAGAGATGGCAAGTGGGCAAGACCACGGTGATGAGTAAGTTAAGAGTAAAGCATCAGAGACATATCCAGGCAGGCAGGTTGTTTATATGTGGAATAAAGCAGGAGTGTAATCTCAGATCTCAGCAGCTACCCGCAGGAAGTGACTCACTGGACTGGCTGCTAGTAGATGACGTGGGCTGACAGGTAAATAAGGAAGTTACCTGGACAATTGCAAGATGAACCCAAAAGAACATATAAAATTCCTCAGCAGGGCTGCATAGTGTGAAAACAGATGAAGATGGAACAGATGGATTCTTTAGAACCCCAATAGCTAAGAAAAGTCTGGAGAAAACCAGGCATGTGCAGGTAAGCTGCTCTATCAAAGGTGACAATGTTCTTCTGGTTACAAAACCAAGACGTTTTTATAAAAAGGCACAGGCACAATGCCAGTGTTACAAAACATGACTTCCTGACATGGTATTTATCAAATACATAAAATATTAGTTGCATTTTTATTTTTTAGTTTTTGATGTGTTTTTATTGATTTTTGAGGGAGAGGGAAGGAGTGGTAGAGAGAGACAGAAACATTGATGAGAGAGAAACATGGATCAGCTGCCTCCTGCACACCCCCTACTGGGGATAGAGCACGCAACCTGGAACCTCTTGGTGAATAGTTGGAGCTCAAGCACTGAGGTGCATTTTTAATCATGCCTTTGGTTATAGTGTTTCTCCTTAAGATGCATTCTCAAAGAGCAAGTTAACATTTCTGTCAACAAACAAGAGAGGAAAAATAATGGGATGCTTTTCTCCCAAGTGCAATAATTCATTTTCAAAGCATTAGCAGGGGACTCAATAAATGTTTTATAATTGAAAAAGCAAATTTAGAAGGGAGGAATAGCTTTAGTAAGTATAATAAAATAAAGACAAATGATAATCATTACTTTCCTCTTTCAATTTAGTTTATTTCAATTACAGATCTACAAACATCATAACTTTAAAAAGTGCTATAAATGATTCAATATTACTGTGCCTTAATTAAAAGTCATGACAGAATACAAATGGCAGATCTAACATCGCCAGCTTGCTTTCTATTTTAAATTTTGTTTGTACTCTAGCAGGTGAGGAAAAAAAAACTATTTTTATACTTTCTTCAAAGAACAAAAGACTCCATTATCAGGTCCCAGGCTTTAAGTCTGAGTAAAGTGTCAACATCACTATGAAGGCAATTTTCTGACATCACCCGAACATACATGCTCTGTGTCTTTACCCATGAGAGATAGTTGAGTTAAAGGCACTTGCAAAAACTTTTGTGCTTTCCAAGACCATGTGCACAGCTGCCAAAGGGCTGACGCCACTGGAAGTAGCACCCCTAGCAGCTCTGTCAAACAGCAGATGGACAGGGATGCTGTTGCCAGTGACTAAACTGTCCCCGAAGCTGCTGTCTCTCCTCATCGCTCATATGCCCCACTCCTTGCCCATCCGCAATCGAGGTCATGGATGCACAAAGACAGTGAGATGGCGTGGCAGCCAGCTGGCCCCATCAGCTTCATGGACATGAAACAGAGCTGGAATCCGTTCCAAATGCACGGGAGCCATCAAAGACAGAAATTCAGAGTATCTTGCCTAGGAAGGGGCCAGAGAATCTGCACTACAGTTCACTGTAGGAAATTTGGGCTCATGCTTTCCTTCTACTTTGCATCATTGCCAAAATTAGCTCCTATTTTAAGTCAAATTTGTTAAGATTTCTTTTTATTTAAGATTTTATTATTATATTCTAAATATGTTTTTATTGATTTTAGACAGAGAAGAAAGGAGAAGTATAGAGAGATAGAAATATCAATGTGAGAGAAACAGGGATGAGGCCTCCTCCTGCACACACACCCCAACCCCACCCCCACCCCCCCACTGGGGATCAAGCTTGCAACCCAGGCATGTGCCCTGACCAGGAATCAAACCAGTGACCTCTTGGTTCTTGGGTTGACATTAAACCTCTGAACCACACAGCCAGGTAAGGCTTGATTTTTTTAGAGCAATTTTAGGTTCATGATAAAATTAAGGAAGGGATAAGGAATTTCCTATATATCCCTTCCCCCCGGCATACTCAGCCTCCCCCATTATGAACATCCCCCACCAGAGTGATGCATTTGTTACAACTGATGAGCCTACACTGACACAACATCATGACCCCAAGTCCATAGTTTACATAAGGGTACACTCTTGGTTTTATAGATTCTGTTGGTTTGGAAAAATGTATAATGACATGTATCCACCATTATACTAGTAGTATCATAGACAGTATTTTCACTGTCCTGAAAATTCTCTATGACTCTATTTATCCCTCCCCAATTCCAACTCTTAGCAATTACAGATGGTTTTACTGTCTCCATTGTTCTGCCTTTTTCCAGAATAACACATATTTGGAATCATATAGTATGTGACCTGTTCAGATTGGTTTATTTCACTTAGTGTTATTCATTTAAGGTTCTTTCATATCTTTGCATGAGTTAGTAGCTCTTTAAAAAATAAAAAAAGGCTGAATAATAGTCCATTGTCTGTACCACTTTTAATTTATCCATTCACTTACTAAAGGATATTTTGTTTGCTTCCAAGATTTGGCAATTATGAATAAAGCTGCTACAAACATCCAGGTGCAAGTGTTTGTGTAGATAAATAGCAAGGAGCATGATGGCTGGTCATACGGTGAGAGTATGTTTAGTTTTGTAATAAACCGTCAGACTGTCATCCAAAGTGGCTGTAGCATTTTGTATTCCAACCAGCAAATGATCAGAGTGCCTGTTGCTGTGCATCCTAAGATTTTTTTTAACCTTTAATCATGTTCTAACGCCTTCTAGTGTAGCGGGAGTTGGGTTGGGATTTTTATTACCATATTTAATACTATTTCCATTACTTCAACACCCTAAAAGTTTTCAGTCCCAGACACCTACAAGCACCAGGCTTATTTCCTCTCTCCTCACCCCCCTAATCCCAATATAATTTTCTTTCTATCCCATAGGGACCAACTTCCCCTCATGCCTTCAGCATAAAATCTAATATGCTCCATTAGATTGTATATGCCCCATTTCATCTTTCATTTACTCACACATCAAATATTTACCAACTCTCTCCTCTACATATTTTGTATTAGTTTCCCATTGGTACCATAACAAATTATTACAAGCTTGATGTAAAATGATACAAATTAATTATTTTATATTCCTGGGGTTCAGAAATCCAAAATGGATTTTACTGGGGGAGTGAGGGGAAAGGAGCAAAAAAAAAAAGTGTCAGTAGTATTATGTTCATTCTGGAGGATCCAGAGGAAAATCTGTTCCCTTGCCTTGCCCAGCTGCCTGCATTTCTTGATTTCTGACCCCATCTTCAATTTTCAAAGTCAGCGATATAGTATCTTCTAATCTTTCTCTCACTCTGACACTCCTACCTATCTTTTATAAGGACTGTTAGATTATATTGGGACCACCCAGAATCCAAGATAACCTTCCCATCTCAAAATTACTAATTTAATCACATCTGTGAAGTCCCTTTTACAATGTAAGAGAACATATTCACAGGTTCTGGGGATTAGGACATGAACATCTTTGGGGGATTATTCTGCCTTGCCACATACATATGGGAATATAGCAGTCAGTAAGATATTCCTCAAATCCTTGTCCTCAGGAATAGTGCTGTCCAGTTGGAAGATATTGTTGGAATACACATACTTTTTTCTAATAAAATTGGAATTTTTCAGAATCGTGAAAGAGACAACACATAATTCAAGACGGGTAGAGGGTGGCATGGTAGTCAGATCTTACTGGATAATGGAGTAACAAACTGATTCTCAATGACTGGACAATAATCAATTGTATAAGGAATAGTAATAACGAATTGAGCTGAGGATTAACTACTAGTAATTTGTGTGTGGGGGGAGTAGAAACAGTCCATCTTTGATGATATGGAAAATGTGAGGAAGAGAGAAGCCAGATAGAAGGCTGGGCAGTGGCTCTCCTCCTTGCGAGTAAAGAAGTGGGGATTTAATTTTGAGGAAATGAAGAGTTGTTGAAAGCTTTAAGCAGGAGAATGACCTGTCTTTAACGTAGGTAACAATGACACCTTAGTGGTGGACAAATTTGAAACTAGAGACAGAAAAACTAGTTGGGGGGCTATAGCTATGTCTAAGTACGAGATAGGAATTTGACATGAAAGCTAGACAGTGGGAATAAAGTGAAGAAATACATGTAAGCATATGTTTGCTTGAAGTAGCTAGCACAAGCAGGATTATACAAGAGGAGAAACTGACTTGAGGTGGAAGCCTATGAGTGGAGTGTGAATAACTTGTAGAAGGCTGCATTAATTATGTCAGTCTAAAGTTCAATGGGTTGAGGACAGAGCTAGTAATAAAGAACTAAGGACATTCATCATTGGTTTAAAATGTTTTCATAAAAGTTCCTGGCTCACTGCCTCCTGTTCAGAATGGCTAACCTAACCACATGGACCTCACTGGACACTGTGCTCTCCCATCCATGGTTTCATTCATACAATGTAGAATCCAATGCCCTCCAAGTCCTTTTCTCAGATACCCAGGTAAGACCCTAGTTTCATGAAAACGTTGCCAGGCTCATTTGTTTGAGGCTAAATTCAAACTGATCTAATCTCTCCACGCTTTCCCACCTAGGCTACTGCTGCATTTTCTTTATTCCCAGACAACTCTTGTTGAAAAAAAGTTCATATAATGCACATAATAACCAATGATGTGAACCACAATTTTTTCATAATTTATTGCCTTTTCGTGTATCTGTGTCTTTTATCATGGAATAAGCACCAACAATTCTTTATTGAGTGTGTAAAGTGCAGAGAGAATTACATTGGGTACTGAGAATATAAAATAAGAAATCTTTTTGAGTAAATTAATAATATTTGAGAATTAATTTACAAAGTTTTCAGAGACTAAAAATCCACTTATCTTATAATGAATTCAGTGTCTTTGGTTAAATTATTAATCTATAGCTATGATCAAGCATAAGCATGAAGAAGTGTTATAGAAATATGCCCTGGAACAGATCTGGGTTTTGTTTTGTTGTTGTTTTATCTGAAAATAGACAAGAAGGCCTGCTCTCTTGAGTTATTGTGAGAAATAAATGAGATAACAGTAAGAGAACTCTCTGACCCCTAGAAGACTCTCAAAATATGAGAGTTTATCTTTGTCTTGTGCAAACAGTGAACTCGCTGGATTCAGACAGAAAATGCAAATGCTTTAAGGCCAGGAGGGATAAATGATTAATAAAAGATTCAGGGGAAGGAGCAAAGGAAAGTGAGGACTGTGACTGGGGTGAGCTGGAAGAGGCCTGGGCCTTCAGCAGGGACCTCTGGCTGTACGTGGCTGCAGTTCACGTACATGGAACAGCAGAGGTTTAGGCCCACCTGCTCTGCCCGTCAGTCCAAGGAAGTCAGATAAAATCACAGAGCTCATGTGAGTACCACTTAACAAGCACAGTTTATTAAACTTTAGTCCGAGAAGAATGGAGATGTCTGCTGAATTCACCATGAATTGCCAATTTGCAATTTCTGCTTTAAAACGTATTTGTTCAGTGTTAATTATAATAATAATAACTAAAGACAAATCATGAAAATATCTAAGACCTTGTCTAAAGGTAGAGATGTGCTTGAGAGTAAAATGGTTATGGAGAGGGAAGACGCTTACCTATATCTGCTTTTATTTATTCAACAGGTGCATTTTCAGTATCCATTACATGCCATGTACTATGAATAGCATTGGAGATCCAACCATGAAAAGAATAAACAAATTATCTCCTCAAAATATAAATTTTTATGGATAAAAACACAAAAATGTATTATGCTTCAGTGTTATAGAAAAAAAAATTTGTTTCACAAGGTATGGTGATTATACATATATATTCACAACTTTAATATACATATAACTATGTGTTTATAATTTTATATAAATGTAACAATAAATTTCCAAAACCTATATAAGGAAAGTTGTAAAACACTCTTGAGAGACATAAAAGTAAACTTGAACTAACAGAAATGCATGCATCATGTTCTGAGAATTTTAATATTTTAAATTCTCAAAGCATTAAAATAGCATATAAAAAGCATAAAATTATAGGTGTATTTTATATACTATAAATTGTGTAATAAAATAAAATACTATTATATTAAAATCATATTATATAAAATCTAATTCACCATAAGTTGTTTTCTACCTCAAAAAATAAGAATCTTTCAAGCTGAGATCTTTATAAGAGAAATGCGTTGTTTTTTTATATGGTAAATGTTTTTAAGGTAAGTAGATGAGCTAAAATTCACAATTACAATATGCAGTATTTATTTTCTTGTTAATAGCTATAGAACCCCTGGCTGATCTGAACCCAGAAACACATTGAATTTAGAACCATGTACTTTAAGCTATATTCGTTTCTCACAAGAGCTCTGACTTCACCAGCAAGCCTGGCCACCTGCGTGAGGAGAATGTAAAATCTGACCAAACAAAAACAAGTAGACAGCAAATAAATTGGAAGCAATAAGTAATCATCGTACCTTATCATTTAATCTTTGTAAAAAGAAAAAAGGACAGATATTCTGGGCCATTCCTAGCCCACAAAAACAACCATTTAAAACCCTGATTTCTGTTATAGGATGTACTTGGCACTGGGATGTATTGTCATGGTGTAATGGTTATTCTGATTTATTACTCTCTTCACTATTTTCTCCTAAACAAAATGAATCATTGTTGATAAAGTGTATCTATATGAAGTTTCATACACACACACACACACACACACACACACACACACACACTCACTCACACATCACTAACAGAAACAGACATCACTTGTGGAAATAAGAAGAATTCAATTTGGGGTTTTTCAAGATTATAGTTACATTTTTTAATGAGATTGTGATATGGAATGAAAGTAAAGCATAATTATTGCAGTTCTTACTTTGTAAGAATGGCATGTGTAACACTTTATAGGCATATACTGACTATAGATGCTAAATAACCATTCTTCCTCAACTTAGTCTCTTACCCAGGTTCTGTTTATTTAATATTTTGTGTAATAGGCCTGAATCCATCTTAGAAATAGTAGGAACAGGATCTATGTAACTATTAGGTAATTTTTCCTTCCTGCAAAACTGTATTTTTCAGTATAGACCAGAATTTATTTTCAGATAATTTCCTTTCCTTTCTTTTTGACCTTATAAAACTAATTTAACACACCACGGGTAGCCGAGAAAAGAGAGAAGTAGAGTGGTTGGTAAATCTACAAAATCTACATGAAATAATTCTGCAGTTGGCCTGGTGCCACCAGAGCTTCCTCCCAGGAAAAGGAGAATAGGACCTTGGTAAGTGCACAAGGAGGAACACATACATGTGTTGGGATCCCTTGCTCATTTTATTTTACGAATCCATACTATGCAACTACTTACAATAATTAATAAATTCCCAAGAAACCGTGTTTGCTAAATTTGGACCTAAAACACTGTGGTGGGAAGCTGAATTTAGAGTATTTATTAAGATCCCCATCATCATCATCATCACCACTGCTGCCTTCATTATTCCAGTAAACAGAACCACACCATCACCTTATCATCATAATAGCTACCTTTATCATCTTCATCACCATCCCCATCATCATTATCTGTAGCGAGCAGCTCTAGGGTCAAGCCTCAGGCTGACCTGTGGCAGGGCCACAAACAAGTCCCAGCCTGGAGGTCAGAGCTCTCCTAGCATAATTAAGCCTGACATTGTAGCCCTCCCTAATTCCTTCCTAAGTAGCTAAAGGGCTGTGGGAGATACAGCAAGTGTTGCCAAAACAAGAACATTTGTATACATGTTAATCTACCCTTGTTTTAATCAGCCTATAAAATAAAGCATCAGCTTTGTAGGCTTGGTCTTTTGTGTCCTCACTCAGGCACGGGAGATCCACCGAGCCCCAGCTGTATTCTCTTATCTGCCTTTTCTTCAATCCTTCACCACTCCTCCTCCGGTTCACCCTTGGCCATGCTGGCACAGCACAATCATCATCATCACTATTTTTATCATCCACATCACCATCCATATCGTCATCCCCACCAACATCATCATCATCATCATCATCTCATCATCATAACCATAGTCAGAGTTGTTGCAGCATTAGAGCCTGGTACACCTGTAAACTGACCTTTATCATTTGAACACATTGTTTTTCCTCTACTTCAGCAAAGTAGACCACAGTTTTTGTAAAGGGCTAATCTGTATATTTCATATATGAGGAAAACATAGGCTCAGATAAGTGAGTCTATTTAGGAACCTGCTCAACACCTTCTATTTGAAAGTAACAAATCAGCTCTTTAACCTAGATCTTTTGATGATTCAGCACTCTCTCCTCAAAACTACACTGTCTCTTGGAAAGTTTAAATGACATGGCCTCTGAACTAGAAGGGAAGATGGCAAATTCAAAGCGCTGCTCATTTAGCTTTAAGTGGCCTTCCTTACCTCAACATTTCTATCATAATGTCTAACTGTATTATAATGAACTCCTTCTAGCATCCCCTTTATTAAATTAATTTTAAGCTCAGATGATAGACCCTGTATGTCCTACTTCTTTAAAATCCCGTTAGTACATTGTATTGCTCTTGGAAATAACCTAGTAAAGATCCATCAATTGACTAACTGAATGTCCAAAAAGGTTTGATTACAGGTGTGAAGAGTGGTGAGCAACAGCCATCCTTTACAGGCACTTGGTCGTCAGTGGTGTGCATCTCTTCCCATCGTGTGCAGTGATATCTTGTCAGAAAAGTGAAACCTGCCATGGTAGGAATATTATACTTTGGAAATATCAAGAGCCCCTCTGCCCCAGGGAGAGCCAATTGGTAAATAGTAAAGACACAGGTGGGTTTTGTTGGGAGCCCTGATATGGGCTTACTAATTGATTCTGAGCCAGCTCTCATTTCTGTTCTCTGCCTGTAATCTGGAGTTAGGATAACATTTATCACTTACCAAACTCACTTAATTCTCTCTCGAGTAATTTGAAAATCAGTTCTGAAATGTATACTATGAATACAAAATCTTATTATTTTGATTATACTGCAAAACAAAAATGAGATGAGCAGGGAAACACAAGGTCCCACTTCCCTTGTGGGATCTGTGTTGTATCAGGATTGCAATGGGAGGAAAAGAGATTATTACATTCTTGTACAAATACACTCTCTAGGCCTCAATTATCAGTCAAACGGTATTTCGGAGAGTATTTTCTTTGCTGAACATTCAGAAAGCAATAAAGAAAATAAACATTTAGCACTGGTAAACTGCCAGCCAAGCTTTATAATAAGCTACTACATGTGGGGCTCAGTGTGTGTGAGTGTGTGCGTGCGTGCGCGTGTGTGTGTGTGTGAGAGAGATTTCTTTGAGATAATAGGTATTATTTTGTATTTTACAACCATAATAAACAAATATTATTGTAGTTAAACTTTAAGTTCTTCTTTAAACTTTAAAACACCTTCAGGGTTCTCTTGATACAGTTTCAACATCCCAAAACTAATTGCCCTTGAAAAGCCTATCTTCAGAAGAACCTCCCGAGAGAGCAGTTTTCTTATACAATAAACCAGTATAAAAGGTAGATAACTTCCTGCTGGGAACCATGTCTCAGGATGCAGCCCCAAGGACTTCTGGCCAGAGCTGCAATAGTCGCCTCTAAAACTCTCAGCCATTTAAATGCCACATCTCGGCTGCCTGGAACCTCACTTTTCTCTGTACCCCCATTTCACGCACAGTCAGAACACACTCAGATCTGGGTAGCTTGTGACTATGAGGGTTTGTGCTCACGCATAAAAATGGTACCCCAGCTCAGTTAGAATGACTTTCTTCCATCATGGCCAACAATCAAAATCCCAATAGCATGGCAGTCTTTACCACCAGTACGAGTGTGCATGAGTGGTTGATGTGGCAGACACTATCCACAGATTTTCACATAAGGTCTTCATAGAACCTAGCAGGGAGACATCTCCATTTCACAAAAACTAAGGTTGTTCAGGCACATGGAAAGTGTGAAAACCAAAATCCAAACCCAGTTCTGACTCAACATGTCCAAGGCTTGGTCACTGCCATGTATTACCCCAACATATAAACAAACTCCACCCTTCTTCCACTAATCCTTTTATCTAAAATATGACTCAATAGCCCAGCTGATATGGCTCAGTGCTTGAGCATCAACCCATGCACCAAGAGGTCCCCCGTTCAATTCCTTGTCAGGGCACATGCCCAGGTTGTGGGCTTGATTCCCAGCAGGGGGTGTGAAGAAGGCAACCAACCAATGTTTCTCTTTCATCGACATTTCTCTCTGTACATCCTTCTTCTGTCCTCTCTCTCTAAAATCAATAAAAACATTTCTAAAATATAATAAAATATGACTCAACAATTCATTTATTCTCATCTAATATCTATGGTTTTATATGACCAAGAAACCTCCGGAGTCGTGTGCCCTGTCAAAGGAAGAACAATTGAGGATGGGTACTGATCTCCACATTATCCCAGTAATAAATGAGATCACAAATTGGAATATTAATTTAAATATATTAGTACCCACAAATGCTTAAAACCATTAAAAAGCTAACACTGTATAGTATGGAATGTAAAAATTTTAAACTAAGGAATGAATAATATTCTTTTCTTTTTTTTAATCCTTACCCAAGACATGCTTAGAGAGAAGGAGGGAGAGAGAGAGACAGAGAAACATCAACGTGAGAGAGAAACATCTATCAGTTGCCTTCCATACGTGTCCCAAGTGGGGCATCAAACCCCACAGGCCAGGCATGTACCCTGACCGGGAATCAAACTGGCAAACTTTTGGTGCACAAGATGATGCTCAAGCAATTGAGCCACTCCAGCCAGGTGGAATGATATTCTTGTAACCAAGTGTATGATTAAAGTATTAACGGAAAGTAGTCAAATGTGCCTGGTACACTTATTATGGTCAATTCAGAGAATCTAGGATACAATTTCACTAAAATAAAATCTTATTTTATTAAGTTATATTAACCTTAAAATATGCTAAAACTACTGGGTATTATTGTAAATTTTATAATCAAATAAACACAGATTATTGTAATAAAACTTAAAACATTTGTGAATTTCTCTTTCTTCAAACAAATCTTCCTTAGAAATCATTACTGTACTCAGTATATAATGAATTTTCTTATCCTTCCCAAATATGAATTTGATACTTTTTGTAAGGAGAGGTTTGTGATATTTGATATTGAAAGATGCTTTGAGTTAAAATAAGTAAGCATGATATTTTAGGACAAAATCAAACATCTTATTTCTATGGACACAAAACAGTGTTTTATCAGCACACATCTTCATGTTGATGTGAATGCACTCACAAAGGAAACATCACATATGTGATGTAACAATAAAATCTTAATGTGACAATTAATAGCTTGTGTGAAAATTAATCACAGCATAAAATACAGATGAGCTTCATCATAATTTTCCATGATTCACTCCAGTTTTAGAAAACTATTTCTCAATAATATTATTAAAATTATAGGAATAATCAATTTTCTCTTTAGTGTTATTATGGAAAATTTCCTGAAACCTTGTAAAAATATCAGTAGCGACAGCTATATAAATTCCAGTGTGTTTATTACTTCCTGGGAATTTGCAGATAAGATTTCAAAATGAAGACTTATCCCAAGGATAAATATATGGATTTAACCTATTCCAAGAAATACTATAGGATTTCAGACATTAAGAAAGTAACAGAACCAAAACCCAAAAAACTCTTCTGTTAAGAAATATTAATTGTTTAAATCTAGAAGTATCTGAAAGTTTACTATACTATTATCTCTATTTTAAATATGTGGGAAATTTTTTCATGGTAAAATATTCCCCCAAAAAAAGAAAAAAATGTTTAACCCATAACCTTTAAAGCATAAAATAAAGTATGGAATAAAATATCTGAATAGTTAAATCAATTGTGTATTGAATATTTCATTGCATTAAAGGGCATAATCCTTAAAGAATTCTGTGAATACACCTATATTCATTTTAATATTTATACAAACCCCTAAAGATGTATAATAAATAAATATATATACCATAGGTCTTTAAAGTCACTTATAGGAAATGTGTAAATTTTCACTTGTTTCCCAATTTTCACTTGAACAATATCGTGGCAAACATCCAATGTTAAGTAGTCACCCAAGGGTATTGAGGAATTTTGAGTGATGAGCATTCAATAATGCTAACTCTCCTTTGGAAATCATGTGGTCTTCTTAGCAAGTCTCAGGCCATGTAAAAAGAGAACAACATCCACTCTATCTTGATATTTATCTCACCTAAAATTTCCCCTAACTTTCAAATGTCCACTTATCACATGTATTTTGAGTAATACAATAACTTTTACAATTGTTAGTATGTGAAAAATTATAATTTTTCTATAATTTATAACACAGAACCTTTCTTTCTTGGCTAATTGACTTTGAGACTACATTCTTGGAATAGTTTTGCTTTTGGAAAATCACAGCTTTACACTTCTGATTCAACTAACCCATTTCACTCTACTTTCTAAACGGGGATGTTCAGAAATAAACACTCTACAATATTCCTGTTATGATGAATACGGAAACAGGTAAAGAAAACAGGAAAAGTATATTCCTCCTAACTAAAGTTACACTATATATATATTTTTTTTTCCTGTGAGTGGAAAAAAAAATCTACAGTTTTCTAGCCTTTAACATAACTGAGCGTTTGAAAAAACTGTTTACAATCACACAAGTTCTAAGTTCTTTCGTGTGGAGAGGAACTGTCAATTATACCATATGCTACAGTCCTGCAATGAGTTCCTTGGTCATGCCAGGCTCATTTCTTTTCGATGACATCTTTAAATGCAATTGTTTGTAAAAGGAGGCTTTGTCCAAATGTACAAAAGAAAAATTTTCCATTATCTTCATTTTACACAGTAGCTACTGCAATTTAATTGTTCTACAAGATACTGTCATTGCCACAAAGTAAAATACATAAAAATACAGCATTCAAAATTCATACTATGGACCCCTTCGTACTTCTACCATTGTGTTGACCACTGCATGCCTATGCATATTGAATATAATATCAAATATTTCCCACCTTTGTCAGTTCAGTCTAGTTTTTGTAGATCTAATTCAAGAATTTTATCAAAGAAAGTATATATCAAAAAAAGTTGAACTTTATCCCCAAAATTTGGAATCTTTTTCTTAAGAAGTTTCTGCTGCTGATGTTTACTTCCCATTACAATCTATTAATTTTAATTTTAGCAATAAATACTGTTTGCATAATCTTGGCATGTAACTCTCAACTTGCAATAATACAAATGATCTCATACTCTTTTTCCAGCTCTGCACCCCCTTGAAAATTATGCAAGTATAGAGCCAAACAAAAAGGAGAACATGTGTGCACTTCCTCCCACTAGATTACCAGCAACATAAAGCAAAATAAAATATTGATCTATTCTTTTGACTGAGCTTTCTTAGTTTTACAACCATCCTCTCTTTAGCTGTGTACAGAGTAAAATCAAAAATTGATTATCACTCACTTCTAGATCTGAGCTTCATGGATCTTCAAAGGCTGACTAGTTAATTAAATACGGTAACAGAATCCCAGATTAGAACTTTCTTCATAAGCATGTCATTAATAAACTCATTTTTCAATGTGAGAAACATCTGCACATACCCACCATAATATCCCTTCTTAACCATAGTATTCCATTCACTATTTGACAGATCATAAGATATTTGAGTCACAGGGAGACAAATCATCAATTTAGAGTTCCTTGTCTGGTTTACTGGACAAGCCAGGAAGTTTAAAATATGCTTTAGGTCATTCATCATTCATTTGCTCAAAGGATGAAATGCCAATTCTCTAAGAACTGAAAACCAAAAGAGAAGGGGTACATGCAGATTGCTATTTGACCAATACCAGTGAAATGTGGGCCTGTCCTGCTTAGCAGTGTGCAATGGTGAGGACTTCTCAAACTCCTGAGACAGTTTGCTCTTCTACAAAACAGATATTAACCATCATTTGCCTGTGCACACATAGATTACTGATGTTAAGAAGGATATTTTCTTAAAAAGGTAGTCTTTGGCAAACACTCATCAATCCATTTCTCTTAACTCCGGTACAGAATACGCAACACTGAAATGCAATTTTTCTGATAAATGACAACTCAGCATAGTATATTTTTTTAATCTGGTGGTGTAGCAAGAAAGCTGCAGGTGGTGGCTGCAGGCTGGGAATAAAACCAAGGGGAAGGCAGAGGGCCCTCGGGTGGAGGCAGGAGCAGAGGCAGGAATTGGTGGTATGCCTTTTTCAGTTGAGAGAATTTAAAAAGTGAACATTTAAAACTTACATCCTCCATTCTTTTTGGAATTTTTATCAACAACAGGCGCCAGATTCAAGTTTATGATTGGTGCCTGGGATAGCACAACAATCAAGTGAACGTGGGATGTTCTGAGCTCTAGGCTTCTTCTGGGACTGATGAATATTATATCGACAATGTAGATCTCTTTCTCCAGAAGCTATAGGATTGTCAAGATGAAACCATTCACTATCTATAACAGTATGTAGCAATGATGGCCCACGGGAGATAAATGGTTTTTTATTATGACCCTAAAAGATAACACTAGCATTGTATTCTTGTCTGAAGGCTTTCTCCTGAATTTCCTATTAGTGTAGCTGAAGCAGTAAGTTATTATTAGACACAAACACCGTGTATGGATACATGAAACATAAAGCCAGAACTGAAATTTTAAAAAAAGAACTTCTTATAATCAGAACAAGCAACATTTCAATCATCACACGATGATTATAGTAATTACATTGAGTCCTGCCACTTTCAGAAATATACAGCCTACCTGAACAAACATAAACAAAATACACTTTCACAACTCTCCAAAAATAAGGGAGTGGAGGAAAGCCATGTGAAATACCCAGTAAAGAAAGAAGTCCCTGCCCTGGCCAGTGTGGCTCAGTTGTTTGGATCATTGTCCCCTTATACCAAGAGGTGACAGGTTTGAATCAGGGTCAAGGCACATACCCAGGTTGTGGGTTTGATCCTCGGTCAGGGTACATGAGAGAGGCAGCCAATCAATGTTTCTCTCTCATGTCAAAGTTTCTCCCCCCTCCCTCCCTCTCTCCAAAATCAATAAAAACTTATTTTTAAAACAAGGCCCATACTAAAATCAAAGAATCATTTGCAAGGTGCTATATCCTCAATTGAATACATGCAGTTGAAATCACTACCAAAAAAATCTGCATTTTTTAATTCAAGGAAATTTTTACTTCAAGGAAATATGCCTTCATTTCTATGGAAACTTCCCTATCTCTTTCCTGGCTTAAAATTCCTCTGTCAGTCTGATATCTCAGTGTAGGAGTAATTGCAAGTTAGAACCAGCCTTTCTTCTCACTCTTCTCTGGCCCTGTCAGCTCACCCACACCCATATTAATCGTCATTCACTCATTTTTTATTCCTATGCCAGGCCCCTTTTATGAGCTTTATGAAGCATAAACAGGTCCCAAACTGAGCAGCTCTTCTGTGTTTTCCATCTCAATAAGCAGTGCCTCCACTCACCAGGTACTCAGACCAGAAATCTAGTCATCTTCCTTACATCTTCTTATTCCCCTAAACCCCACCTCCTCAAATCTGCCCCCAAGTCCTGTCTGTCCTACCTCTAAAATGAATTTCTGAAATGCATGCACTTCTACCACCTGAGCCTCACTTTTATACTGACTACTACACCCCTACTGCACATTCTACTTTACATCTCTGTCTTCTGTGAATGCTGTGCACATTACCACCAGAAGAGTCTTTACACTGGTCATATCACTGTTGTACTTAAAACTCCTCCATGGCTGCACATTTCCCACAGAACAAAGACACCAACCCCTAATATAGCCTCAAGCCCTGTACACTCTGACCTCTGACTATCCTCCTAACTTCATTGCATCCCATCCTGTCTTACTCAGAATTTTGATCTCACTGGGTTTCTTTTATTTCCTTAAAACCTCTTCACCAGGCCATCTCCAGGTCCATATAAATGCTATTCCCACTTCCAACCAGGCTGACGTTTGTACGGCCGAATACTTTCTCAGCCTGAAGCAGTGAAAAGAGATCCCTAAAGAAAAGATCAACAACTATGAAGATAATCAACTTAAAATACCTTCATTTCAAAAAGGCATAAACAATAGTAAAATAACCTAGAAAATGCTGACAATAGTCACAGAAAAACTTAATAGCATCACAAAGATTAATAAAGAAATTAAGACCCAAATGATAAATCAGTAAATTTTCCAAAAAGGAAGTACAATGATTAACAGTCATTTAAAATGTCAAACCTTTTAGTAATGAGAAGTACAGTATAACAAATATGTGATACAATTTTTATTATAACTTAAAGAGAAACACTAAAAGTTATGTTTCTACCATGAGCTAGGCACTTAGCTAACTTAAGAATATGAATATGGCAGTAGTCAAACAGATATATTATCTGCCTCCAGAGAGCCTATGCTCAGCAAACTGGAGACTTACAGCCAACGAATCATATATAAGTAATGTGTTCAAAACATAATTAAACTAAAAGCCTATTTTTTAAAATCAGGGCCCCATTCTTAAATTAAGTAACATATACTGAGGTTTGATCTATTCAAATCTAATTTCTGTAAAAACAAAAACAAAAAACAGTGCTAGAAATAAAGATCTGGTCCTATAATCCTATCACACTATATAATTAATCATTTCCCTGGTGTCTACAACTTTTAGAACTATCCACCATCCCTTTTCATCTCTTTTACTTTTTTTAGCGCATCTCCTATTTTTTTCTTTCTTGGCCATTTCTCCTCCTAATGACACCCTGTAGGTGGTGTAAGTGTGGGCTGTCATCCTTCAGGCTCATCTCTCTAGGATCAATCCATCCATAGAACTTGGAAGTGACTTGGAAAGAGCAGATGGAAGAATTTGCAGCAGTAACTGGGGGTCTTGCAGCAGGCAATACAGAGCCACATCAACATGGAGCCCACGCTGGAAGCAACAAGGAATAGGAAACAAACCCACAAATTGTTGGGAGAGATTTGGAGTTTCAGAAAATCCAGATGAGGAAGAAAGCAAGGGAATACTCTTCAATAATGTTACTGCTCTGTCACTATGTGCCAATTGGATGGACCTAAGGGAATACACGCTACGCCATATGTGGGCTATGAATGAGTATGCTAACTTAGCTAAAATCATCCTAAGACTTGTCCTGTTGAACCAAGGATCATTACAAGAGATGTTTGGTATTCCCAATGAGTTATAACCATGGTGGTTAAGCAAATCAGCATTAATTAAAACAACATTATTCAAAATGGGGCTGTATTTTTTTTTTTGTAACATCAATTGTAATTTACTCTGCCAATTCAGTAATGTACAGCACAATTAAGTGTCAGATGCAAGGGGAAAAAATGCCTTGAAGACAACAAAATTGGGGTCCACACTCTGTTCCTGATGACGCATTTGATTTTTCCCAACATTTTTAGTCCATGTGCCTGGAGAACATTGCTGGCTCTGGAAGAGCAAGGAGCTGACCTGATGGGGTTTTAACAGAGGACATATAAATCCAAAAAAATATGGAGATTATTTTTCTTCCCAACTGGAATATTTTTGAGATTCCAAAAGAGGGCACTTTATTAAGCTATAAAAATAAGCTTAATGTGGACATATATAAGATTTCCAGATTGACAATTCAACAAATGAAGAAGTGCCAGGCTAGTGTTGCTCAATGGTTGAGTCACCAGAGGGTCACAGTTCGATTCCCGGTCAGAGCATATGCCTGGGTTGTGGGGCGTGCAGGAGGCAGCCAATCAATGATTCTCTATCATCATCGATGTTTCTATCTCTCTCTACCTATCCCTTCCTCTCTGAAATGAATAAAAATATATATTTTTTAAAAAGAACAAATGAAGAAGTATTTAATGAAGAACATATTCTCTTTAAGAATCATGGTAGGCGCTATAGTGATAAAAGAGTATATGAAACTCTCCCTGCCCCAAATACCCTAGTAATCTTAATGATGAAGGTGAAGTAATGAGAATCAAAATATATAAGAACAAAATACATAAGAAAATACTTTGCTAACAATGAAACAAATATAATGCAATACATAACTAGTTGACAGTTAATTAGCAGGCATAATTAGTGGCTGGTATTAGGATTTGGAAGTAGAGAGAATATTTCAAATTGGGATAAATTAGTAGGAAACCTTTCTGGATGAAATAGTATTTAAGTTATGTATTTAAGTTATGTTTTGAAGGATTTGGAAAGGTAGAGGGGAAAAATACAAGGAGATTTTTTTAAAAATATGGAGGCCTTGCCGAAACCGGTTTGGCTCGGTGGATAGAGCGTCGGCCTGAGGACTGGGGGTCCCAGGTTCGATTCCAGTCAAGGGCACGTACCTAGGTTGCAGGCACATTCCCAGTGGGGGGCTTGCAGGAGGCAGCTGATCGATGTTTCTCTCTCATCGATGTTTCTAGCTCTCTATCTCTCTCCCTTCCTCTCTGTAAAAAATCAATAAAAAATAAATATGGAGGCCTTGTTGGTGACAAAGAAACAATAAGTTTCTTTGTTTTTTAATTAAGTAAACCCAACCCTTTGTTTTTTAATTAAGGAAACATAGAATGAGACTAGTTAAGTGCATTACTTGCACAACTAGTGAATACACAACTGGAATTAAATCCTACCTTCTAGACCAAGGATTTATTCATTCTACCAGGGTGCTCAAAAGAGGTGACCCATCCAGGGTCAAAGAAAATAAAGCAATTGTCTAATTCTTCATTGTTAATCCTCTCTCTGGTCTCAAGACTTTTCTTGGACTTCAGACATTGCTATTGAACCATCTCTTCTGACCTGGTATCTTAGACTGGTTTAAACCCTTTACTTGACTTCTTTCCTGTTTACCTTCCCTTCTCTTCCTTTGGTTAAAGTATTATCATTTTTTTTATCCCATGTGCTCTAAGAAAAAAAGTTAAAAGCTGAGAGGAAGAAAGGAGAAAAGAAAAAAGGAGAAAAAAAAGAGGGGAGGAGAGAGGGGAAGGGAGGAACAGAGAAGAGAAAATGAAATAAAATGTAAAAAAAGAAAAGGAAAGGAAAAATGAGTCTGTACTGTCACCTAACTTCTTCCTTGCCCATTTGCTATCTCTGTCCTTACTCCACCCAGCCATGAAATATAATTTAAATAACTCATTTTTCCCAGTTAATATAAGAATCTGCACTTTAAATCTTGCTGTATTTATTCAAGTGGGATAATGCCTTCTCATTATGTTAGTTTCTTGTCTTATTCTTGGCATTGGACTTCATGTTTCTCGTCCCAGTTTCTATCCTCAGATCTTGATAAACAGCCTCAAGTTGTGCCATCTGGCCCAAAGGTTAATAACTGTTTGTAGAGTCTGTTTCTTTATGGGATTTTGCCCTTCACCTCATTTACAATGCTTTCACTTAAAAAAAAACCATATATTTTAAAAGCTGTCAGATATGGTAAATATATGCTAATTTGGTTCATGGAGCATTAGTAACAATTGTTTCAAGTTTCACATCTGTAAATGTTTATCACTTCTCCACTCTTCTTGTTTACTTTAATCTTACTTCCTCATAATTCAACAGATGCCTGGGTACCCCATGGTTAGCAACTTCCCATGTGTCAAACAATGGAATCAGGTCAGAAGGAGTGGACTGTCACAGCAGTGAAGCATTTACTCCAAAGACACATGATATATGAAGGAATCATAAAACAAGGAGCATATTTTGGAAGTCTGTGAACAAATAGAAAAACTAACAACCTCAGTTTCAAAGAATCCTTTCATTGGTATACCAGTTAACACAGACACACTACAAGGGGCGACTGAAAAGAAAAAATTTAATAGGGTAGACAAAACAAAGAAGATTTTGTCTGAATTAAGATTCCTATATTAATAATCCTTACAATTAAAATGAATAAATTGTGCTCTGGCTGGTGTGGCTCAGTTGGTTGAGGAGTTTGATTCCTGGTCAGGGCACATGCCCCAGTTATAGGCTTGATTCTCAGTAGGGAGCATGCAGGATGTTTGATGTTTCTTTCTCTCCCTCTCCCATCCTCTCTCTCTAAAAATCAATAAAACATATATTTTTAAAAAAGAATAAATTGTGACACTTCCCTCTCATGTCCAAAGAAATCTTTTATTGGTATACTAGAGGCCCAGTGCACAAAATTCATGCACTCAGTGGGGTACCTCAGCGCAGCCTGTGCCCTCTTGCAGTACAGGAGCCCTCGGGGGATGTCTGACTGATGGTTTACGCCCACTTCTCATGGAGATAAGGCCTAAGCCAGCAGTTGGACATCCCTCTTGCAATTCAGGACCACTGGCTCCTAACCACTCGCCTGCCTGCCTGCCTGATTGCCCCTAACTGCTCCCCTGCTGGCCTGATCACCCCTAACCACCTCTGCCTGCCAGCCTGATCACCCTCTAACTGCCATCCCCTGCCGACCTGATCGCCCCTAACTGCCCTCCCCTGACAACTTGATCACCCCCTAACTGCTCTCCACTGCCGGCCTGATCGCCCCTAACCGCCTCTGCCTTGGCCTCTGCCACCGTGACTTTGTCCGGAAGGACATCCAAAAGATGTCTGGTCTAATTAGCATATTACCCTTCTATTAGTATAGATACTATACCATGGTGATGTCAAAATGACCACTCTACACTGATTGATGACTCATATACACTATGATTCAAATCACCAAACAATTTTGAGCACCTAATGAAACCTGTGTTAATGATTTCTTTAATGAGTGGGTAGAAAACAAAAATGCATAAGCCCTATATTCTTTGATTCAGTGTTTTTACACAAAACTATAACTAGAGCCAGAGGCTTGCAAGTCTTATTGCACAGTTTAATAAGGAAGCATAAAAAGAACTGAGTGTCAATATAGAGAATGTGATGAAACAGAGCAGAAACTTATCTATTACAGAAACTTATCTATTACATCATGTTAAAAAATAAGAAAAAGGATGTTGAAATTTACTTACTACTTACCATCAAACTCAAATTGACTATACTTAATCTGTAACGTGTCCTTGTAAACTTGAATTTCTAGAGCAACTCACTTGGTTTGATGTGGGGAGGGGGAACTGTTTTATTATAAATATTGAAAAGTATGTTTAAATAATTTAAAAGTTTCAAGGACTATATTTATGAATGCTGGTTGTAATATGCTACATTTGTTAGAAATTTGTCTTCGAAAGCTGTGCATGTTCACTTAAAGTTCTGGGCCATTTTGCCAGAGTAGGTTGATTTTATCCCCAACCTCATCACAATTAACTCACCATCTGTGATCCCAGAGTATTCTGTAACTCCATCCAAATGTAATAACATGACCTTAATTGTCAATGAAAGAACAAGATGGCACCTTTAGTGGTTTTTTCCAAGATCAGACTATTGCAGACCAAAGATTCAAACCCAGACAGTTTGACAGTAACTTTGAATTTTTAACCCTTACACTATTGCTTCTTCCTATAAATAAAAGTGATAAACTAGAGAAAAATATTCAAATCTGCAGCATGATGCCTAGGGGAAAAAAGGCAAAAATAAAAGAGAATATTTATGGGACTACCCAATGTACTAGTTAGTAAAAAACTTTGGCCTAAATTCAAATTTAGTGGACTGAGGAGAAAATGGGGAGTGAGAAATTAAAAACTGTGTGTAGATTGTATTTTTGAGACTATTAAGGTCCTTCCTTTCAACTCTACAATTTAAATTGAAACGATTTAGCTTAGAAGATTTTTATTCATATATCAAATCCTTGCTTGTTGGAATCTGATGCTTCTACCAGGTGTATGGATGAAAATAACTATGACAGGAAAAGGTATTCCAATTACTTCTTGAGGTACAAAAACTGCCAGAAATTCTGGAATTCTATCATGGTACAGAGAAGACAGAATGGAGTGACGCCACCCCTGGCAACAGTAGCAGTTTGTTTTAACCCACCTGCATTTTTTTAAAGACTCTATCAGTGCAATTAAACCATTAACTTATCAGCATTTGGGGAGGGGAAGAAATATCTCCCCAACTGCTGCCATGAACACAGCATTTTTTCTTTCTTTTTTTTTTTACTTTTAAACATGTGGGTTTGTTTTTGTTTTTTTCGTTATTAAATATATTTTTTATTGTGAACACAGCAGATTTTAAGGGCCATTTAAATATTGTTGAGACCATTCTTTTTAAAATCCAACATAAACAGAAAGCTCACTCTTCACCTATCCAAAAGTTTTCTACCTTTAAGACACATATACTTTAATTCTAAGTCAGTATTTTTTGAAATGTATTTATGCAATTGCATTTAACCATAATTCAAATGCTACCTAAAAGTCAGTGAATTAATAAATTTTATACTAGATTTCTGAGTCAAGATCACATACAGCCTAAAATTTTCATCAGCTGTGGTGCCTCTAACAAAGCTTCCAATGTCCAAATCCCCCCAAAAAAAATTGCAACATACTCTTCCAAGAAAAAGAATAAAGTGTCTGTCCAGTTACTGGTAATCTTAAAAGGACAGGCACAGCTGCCAAAAATCATTAGAGGTTGGTAATCCATGTGTCTTTTTTTGAGGGAAACACTCTGTAATTAATTCTGCATTCACCAGCTGGTGTCACCGCTGCCCTCCTCCCTGTCCCCCAAAAGAGATAAATCAGAAGTAGGAAGATGAAGAGCAGCGTCTATTGCCAAACTTAAAAAAAATATCGGCATCATATGCCCAAGCAATATACACAGAAAATGTGTAAGATGAGTAAAAAGTAATTAATTCTACATCATTTATATTGTGTGTAATACACATAGAAGGAACGGTAAGTGTGTGGGTTTTCGAGTCAGGACTCTTGTTAAAGCCCCTTTAATAAGGTAATAAGCCTCCACGGCATGCTAAGTAATCACACACTGACTCATTGAGTAGGTGTTCCCCACAAAGTATTTAGCTCTCAATATAATGAAAAATAAGGTAATGAAGTTGGTGCTAATGCCTAGATCAGTGCTTTACAACTGGGTGTATATTTTGCTCCTTTTACCTTTTGGCAATGTCTGGATATGTTTTTAGTTGTCAAGAGGGTAGACTAGTTAGCAGCATCTAGGTTGGCAGTCAGGGATGCTGCTTAACATTCTACAATGCACAAGACAGAACCCAAAACAAAGAATGTCAATAGTGCTGAGGTTGAGAAACCCTAATCTAGATATCTAGATGCTCATGAATATACCACTTCATATTTAGCTATAGATGTTTCTAAAGAGTCAGGAACCATCAGTTGGATCAGGATGTCCCTCAAAGTTATACAGCCAGCCACCTGATGGCCAGGCCAGTATTGTTGGCTGGGAGGCCAGAGCTCATTTCTCATACAGGGCTGCCTCTTCAGATGGAAAATACAAACCATAAAAGGCCACTGTGAAACAGGGACAAAATGCCACTCAAATGTGCATTCAAATAAAATTACAAAACCTGGCAACTTCACCCTATGGTCCAAGGACTGGACACAGAGCACAACCTTCCCAACATTTGGTAAATGGTGTTCACTACTCCATTAATTTAATTATTTCCATTATAAACAAAAAATGTCTAGGGGAGGTTGGGCGAGGAGGGCTGTAAGAAACCAACCGAAGGACTTGTACGCTTGCATATAAGCACAACCAACGGATATAAGACACTGGGGCGGGGGGAGCAGGGTGGGCAGGTGAAGGCATGTCCTGGGGGGTAGGGGAGGTCGGGGGGAGATCAAGGGGGAAAAAAAAGGAGACATATGTACTACTATTTGTAATACTTAAAACAATAAAAATAAAATAAAATTTAAAAAAAAAATGTCTAGCACCTGATGATTACTTCAAAGTTGGCAGATCCAAATAATTTAGCTATTACTTTGATTGCTTCCTAACATATATATTAAGTAAGGTTGTTTTTGAGGCAATAATTCTCCACTATGGAACATATTCATGAGAAAGCAAATGAAGGGGGTTAGACTAGTTAGCAGCACCAGCTGCACTTATTCATATTTTATCTAACGGCATTGTAAGATGATTTTGGTTTTTATTCTTAGTGGGACCCGGAGGTAATGTCTGTGCCTATTATATGTGTACTTTTCATCCCCATACTTCCTCTCTGTGATCACTCCTGAATATAAACTAATCATATCATAGTAGTTTGATTTTTTCAAAAGGGTTTATAAATTTAGGATGATCATTTTAACTTGGAATCAGAAATAGCATAAAATATTTAAGTTGCTTTTTAAATTTTCAAAACTAAATTTTATATAAACATAAAATTTCAACAAAAACCTTGCCCAGACAGTGTGGCTCAGTGGACTGAGCATGGTCCCATGCACCAAGAGGTCACCTGGTTCGATTCCCAGTCAATGCATGTGCCCGGATTGCAGGCTCAATCCCCAGTAGGAGGATGTGCAGGAGGCGGTCTATCAACGTTTTTCTCTCTCTCTCCCTCTCCTTTTCTTTCTCTCTAAAATCAGTAAAAACATATTTTTAAAAAACCTTTACATCCAAATTCCACTTACATTTTTTCTCCTATATATTATCATCTCAGTCTTTATTTCATCATTTTGCTCACATTTGTCATTTATCCTCTGTCATCACAGCACAATCCTTGGTTCAATTGTTATAATCTAAGTGCCACAGTCATTTTTCATAACAGTGTTTGCATCTTAGCCGAGTCTTGAATGATGGGATTAACAGGGGCAAAGGTGTAGATATTTCAGAAAAGATAACATAACAGTGCCATAAACAATGCAGAAGTGAGAAAACACACACGCATGCTTGAAACAGTCATGAATTTAAGTCCGCTCTCTAACAGGTGAAGTTCCTGGAACTGGGGACAGAAGACAGGACCAACCTTGTTGAAATGTTGTGAAGGGTTCTTATATGTAATGGAGGGATAAACCAGATGACTTCTAAAGTCCATTGGCAAGCTGAGATTCTTTAATCCTTCTCAATGTGGACTTGAGAAATGTAGGCTGGGGTCAGGCTATGGAAATATTTGACTACTGGAATGAAAACCTTGCATAATATTGGTAGAGTAATGGAACGATATGGAAGGTTTGGGCCTGCAAAGTAATGACCAAACTGGTACTAAAGGCATAAATCTGTGCAGGATGGATGGTGAAGGGAAGATGACAAATTTAGGGATATCACTGGCATTCTAGAAGGAAACCTGCCACTGGGGAATAGCAGTGAAAATGGAAGGGAGGGAAAGAACACAGTTATTTTGAGAGAAAAGAAGAGATAAGATTTGTGGTTTAAATGGAAATGATGGAGAAGAGAGAAGACTAATTCCATTGACTCCATTAATGGAATTAGATGATAAAGGAAGAAGTTTAGTTCAAAAACTGAGTTTCCTTCTAGATAAGTTAAACTTGAGATTTGTATTCACTGGACAAATTCCAACACATTCTTCAACTCTAGAATCTATCTCTGAGGTTAAGACCTCCCTGACTTTCCGCAACCAGACATGATGGCTTTTTCATCATTATAACCATTATACCCAAGACCTCTCTCCACTCTAATATTCATCTTACTAAATCTCTGTTACATCTCCCAGTCTATATTTAATCTTACCCTCTGTCTAGGTACCTCTTACATAGAAAAGATTGGGCCCGTTCTTTGGCATTTTTTTTAATCAACTGATTTTGAGAGAGAGATCGATTTGCTGTTCTACTTATTTATGCATTCATTTGTTGCTTCTTTTATGTACCTTAATTGGAGATTGAACCCACAACCTTGATATATCAGAATGACACTGTAACCAACTGAGCTACCTGGCCAGAGTGGACATGCTCTGTTATGGCTTGAATTGTGTCCCTGGCAAAAAAAAAAAAAAAATATATATATATATATATATATATATACACATACATACATACATATGTTGAAGTACTAGTGTCCAGTACTTCAGAATTTGACCTTAATTTGGCCCACCCTAATCCAATATGACTGACCTTCTTATAAAAGAAAAAATATGGACAGATATGCACTGAAGATGAATAAAGAGATCTACAAGCCAAGGAACACCAAAGTAGCAGCCTACCAACCAGAAGCTAGGGGAGAGGTGTGGAACAAAGTCTCGTTCACCACCCCACAGACACCTTGATCTTGAACATCTAGCTCCAGAACGGAGACAAAAAATTTCTGTGTTGAAGCCACCCAGACCATGGTACTTGGTTAAGTCAGCCTTAGAATTTTTCATTTATTCATGAAAAATTACATACTGGTATGTTTTCAGAAGTTATGGCATTAAAGAACTGGGTTCTCCTGAAACACAATTTTAAATCCATGAGGAAAATAAGTAACAGATAATATGGAATTTTTAAAGTATTCACTTTTTCATTCTTTCAGTAAACAAATAGGAACACATTTGCCAGAGGTTTGCTGACCAGCACATTACTTGCATCATATAATTCATATATGCCATTGCCTTCTGAATGGGGAAGAATTGGAGCACCTCCAACATTCTGGCCCAGTTCTTTTTTCTAATATATGGATATCTTCAGTAGCTAGCTGTGCAAAATAGTCCTGTACTTAGGTTTGTTTCCTTCTTTCCTTCATGACATTGATTTTGCTTTTATATTTGGAAAATAAGTAATAACTACTTACTTAGTAACTTTGGTATATAATTCTGTACATATTCTATTGAGAACAAAGTTTGAGAAAATTGCAAAGAATAATTTCCATGGATCTAAAAAAGAACATAATATTTATGTTGTTTGAGATGAATAATAATGAAGTTGTGTTTAACATAAATCTATCAGAAAACAGAAAATATATACAAAAATAGAAACATTTTCTTAAATATGTAATGCTCACATTCCTCATCTATTTTCTCCACATCCAGATCCAGTTGACTACCCTCAGGAAGGAAAAACCATTGTATTTATAAGACAGATCATTAAATATAATTACAGTTACAAGCAAAACTACTTCAGGTCCCAACAACCAGGCTCAGAGGCAGATTAGCTGACATAAAGAGGACAGTTAGCAGTTTGAAGAGGGCTACTTACCAAGCAGCTGCACTAGGCGAGGGAGCAAGCAGTATGGAGACACCTAAGATGTTTATACTACAGTCAATTATGTTTGAGATAGAAGGAACCAAAAGACATTCTTCCTCTAACAGATATCTGTGCTAGAAGTAAATATCCTAACTAATAAAAGAGTAATATGCAAATTGACCATCACTCCAACACACAAGATGGCTGCCCCCATGTGATCAAAGATGGCTGCCCCCACATGGACACAAGATGGCCACCACAAGATGGCCAGCAGGGGAGGGCAGTTGGGAGGGACCAGGCCTGAAAGGGAGGGCAGTTGGGAGTGGTCAAGCCTGCAGGGAGGGCAGTTAGGGGTGATCAGGCTGGCAGAGGAGGAAAGTTGGGGGCAACCAGGCCTGCAGGGAAGGGTAATTGGGGGGTCCCAGGCCTGCAGGGGAGAGCAGTTGGGGGAAACCAGGCCTGCAGGGGAGGGAAGTTAGGGGTGACCAGGCCTGCAGGGGAGAGCAGTTAGGGACAATCAGGCTGGCAGGGGAGCAATTAGGCATCAATCAGGCTGGCAGGGGAGTGGTTAGGGGGTGACCAGGCTGGCAGGCAGAAACGGTTAGGGGCAATCAGGAAGGCAGCCAAGCGAGCAGTCCTGGATTGTGAGAGGGATGTCCGACTGCCCGTTTAGGCCCGATCCATCGGATCGGGCCTAAACGGGCAGTCGGACATCCCTCTAAGGGTCCCAGATTAGAGAGGGTGCAGGCTGGGCTGAGGGACACACACCCTCATGCACGAATTTTGTGCACCGGGCCTCTAGTCATAAATAAATAAGTTGGAATTCATTGCAAAAGTTTCAGTTGTTTGCTCTATTTGCTACCCAACACTGAATTTCAAAAAAAAGTTAACACACAATACAATTTTATCATATAACCTTCCTTTACTTATTATATACTAGAGGCCTGGTGCATGGTGCACAAGATTCATGCACTTGAGGGGGGAGTGAGAAGGGAGGGAGGTCCCTCAGCCCAGCCTGAGCTTTCTCAGAGTCTGGGAGCCCTCGGAGGATATCCAACTGCCACTGAGGTGGGAGAGGCTCCTGCCACCACCGCTATGCTTGCCACCCAGCCGTGAGCTAGGCTCAGAGCTTCTGGCTGAGCAGCGCTCCCCCTATGGGAGTGCACTGACCACCAGGGGGCAGCTCCTGCATTGATCGTCTGCCCCCTGGTGGTCAATGTGCATCATAGTGACAGGTTGTTTCACCATTCGGTTGATTTGCAAATTAGCCTTTTATTATAAAAGATAACTTAACTATATTTGTCCTTCAGGCTCCTAGGATTCACAGCGGTTCCATGAAATTTCCCCATCCATCTTAGTGTCATTCTCTGGAATTTCTGCCCTTCTTGGGAATGTCTCTAGCATGCACTGTCTACTCCTGTCTTGCTGGGTCAACAGTCACATATTGACTTGTGCTCTGCCTTTTTCCCATGCTTATTTCCCTTCTCTTCATTTGATGCTAAGTCCCAGGAAGTCAGAGAACATGTCATGCGCTGTTCTCATCTCATGTGTAGCCCAACAGACACACATACTTTGGATAAAAGGAAGATGGGAAGGAAGAAAGAAAATGGAAGAAAGAATCCTATATAATAAAAGCCTAATATGCTAAGTGTCTGACCATTCATTTGACCGTCCCACCAGTTGCTATGATGCGCACTAACCACTGGGGGCAGACACTCTGGCTGGTAGGTTAGCTTACTGCTGGGGTCCGGCCGACCAGGACTGGGCAAGATGAGCCAGACACACCCTGGAGCCCGCCTGCGGTCCCTCCCCAGCTCTGATCACCCCCAATCAATTGGGACTGGGCAAGACAGGCCAGACACATCCTGGAGCCAACCTCCCATGGTCCTTCCCCGGCCTCTAAAATATTTCTTCTAATTAATTTTCTTTCAATGTGCATGAATCTATGCACTGGGCCTCTAGTAGAAGAATAAAAACAGGGAGAGAGAAAGGAAAGAAGGGAGAGGCGGGATGAGGGATGACAGAGGGGGAGGACATATGCAAGATGGAATTACCCATTACACAGAGTAATTTGAGCCCATTGGCCCAAATCCTAACAAATGCCAGTTCTCTGTCGACTGGAAGAAGAGTGTCAGAGCATCTGCTGCTAGTCAACGCTGGAAGAGAGAGCTCTAAGTCACTGTGATATCTTTACTTCTGATAACACACTTTTATTCTGATGCAATCTCATTTGTCTTCTATGTTTTCACATTGATTATCCACATCACAGAGTATGTTATAAGTTTATTGACTTCAATGTATCTGAGGCTAAAGAGAATTTCTATGTATATTATAATTTAATAGAATTGTAAAAATATAACAGATTGTCAATAGATTTTTTACTAGCCAATTTTCTCCTTGACAAATACCAATTTGTTCAATGGGACTGCCACATTTTATTAAGTCAAGATTTCAAGATTATTAATTCCCAAATGAATACTTATTGGCAAAGTTCTAAAAAATAGACTCTCAGACTCATAATACAGATATAAAAAATTATTTCTGATATCCCAATAAGAAATATAGTCTAATTATATATTTACTCACACATATAAATTGATATTTTCAAGTAAAATGGCATATGATTTCATTACAATTGTAATTGCACATTTTCACTTATTTGTTATATATATTAGTAATATATAGATTATGTGTATAGAGAGCATATATAGGTTTTAAAATGACTTTCACATCTATCATTTCATTTAAATCTTACCAAATCTGAAGCAGACCAGACAGATTTTATGAAGCACACTTTATAAATTAGGACACCATCACACTGACATGAAATGACTTCCCCAGGTCATATAAAAGTAGGGAGATAGGGAAGAAAGAAGAGAGAGAAGGAAGGTCAATGGAAACCCAAAGAAATGTAATATGTTAAAAATTTTATCCTCAGTTTATTTCCTCAAAAGCAATATACTCAAAATTGTAATAAATTGTTACCTTGTAAACTAATGGTCCCAGAGCTGTAGTGTCAAGATATATTTGTATTAAAATGTACAAGTCCTTAACTTTTGAAAACTTGTGTTTTCAGTTAACTCACACAATGCCAGTAACTTCAGTTTCTTCTTTTAAGGGGAAGAAGGGACAGGAGAGCCATTGCCTAGTGCATTTACTTTGAATCCCATAAATAGTTTTCCTGCTGTTCCTTTTACATACTGTCCATTTAGGAGATAGCTTTTGTAAATTTTCAACAAAGCATTTGGACTTTGGGCAAAGTTAGATTTTTGCCCTGATATACATTGTGTGTGATACTTTGCATGCAGCTTATTTTGTCCAAGTATATCTTATTTACACTGTTATTTACATTGTTGAAATTTGTGTACCACAGCAAGTTAAGCATAATTGTGCTTATATATGCAGTACTTTTACCCAAGCAAGAAAACAACTAAGTTCAATTAAATCCATAGCTAAGCAGGATGGAAGGAAGGAAGAAAAGAAGGGAAAGAGGAAGAAAAGAAGAAAAGAAAGAAGGAAGGGAAGAGATAAACAGAGTTCTATCCTACAGAAAAAGTCACCAGCCTGTTTTATTTTTATAAAGCAGGTTATATTCCAGAGAGCTGGCTTCCTTACACTGCCATTGGTGTGTTACAAATTGCTATTGGCCACTGACCTGGAGCCATCTGCTATGCAAGATTAAACTATTCTGTGCTCACCTGTGTGAAATCTGGACTTCTTGCCTCTGGTAAGATGATCATGTTGCAGACTTAAGAAATGTATTATGCTACTGATCTCTTGAAAATATATAAGCAATAGAATTTCTTTTTTTCTATGTTCTTAAACACTTTTAAAGCAGCATGTATTCCAAGATAATTAGGGATGGTGTTGCTTTTAAGTGTGTCTATTTCAGGACACATCACTAAATGTATGTCCATCCTTTGGTCTGATATTTTTAATGTTAATAAATTGTCTTAGAAAATTAATCACTGAGTTTGTAAAGCATCTTGAATTCTGACATTCTTTTTTCTTAACAAGAACCTTCTCCACTGTAACTCCTGCTTCTGCAAATCAAGACTGTTCTGAGCTAGGTAAGTTAGAACTGTAAAGAAGACCACACAATCACGATGGCTTGTGATTTTGCACTTCTTTTTTACATATCTATCCTTAGAAGTTACTTTTTCCTTTGTTTTGACATTAACCCTTTTCAAGTAGCAATTATTTATATGGAAAACAGGTATAGTTGTCTTAGTCACATTACACAAGTGAATGGAAGCTATAATTTAGGATTAAGGAATACCTCTCTGTTCAAGAAATAAAGAAATGCTTGGAGCAGGAAATCTACGGTTCCCAGGATGTCCCTATTAGGGGCTGTGAATTTTTCCTACATCTCTCGAAAGAGATATACTGAGAAGACTCTAATGAGTGACCATCTAAACCCAGGACATCTAGAGACATCACCAGTTTCTATTTGAAACTTATTTGATGGAGAGCTCCCTATGTGTTAAGAGGGTCTGTTCCTTCCCTTGAAATTATTAGAGCCCAAATTTATATTAAACTATTAAACACATGAATTATGCCTTAATACGGTTTTGTCCCACCCCTCCCACTGCTCCAAGGTAGACTACACAGAGATAACACATAGGTAACATGAAAGGAACATTCTCTCTATCCTTTTCCAGGGTATATCTTTCCCAGGATCAACTTTTCACATTGGTCTTTCTGAGATTTAACCGTTCTGGTTTATTTCCTTTAGTATATATTTCAGTTTGTCAAATCCTTAATTATATATGACTCCCCAAAATGATTACACTATTTTAAATGTAAACTCAACTACTCAGAATATTCAACATTAAGTTTCAATGTCAGTAGTATATCTGCATGTATTATGGTGGCATTGGGCGTATTGCATTGAGCATTAGTCAACTACCACCCACACATTTATTCCAAATATTCCATTATCAAGACATATCTTAGCCATTTTGAACCTGTGCTATTGATATTTTGAATCTATCAACATCTAGAAGGCATGCCAGGACTTGACTGAGTAGCATTATTCATATTACACCCAAGTTAAAAACAAAAACCCAAAGCTCAGTAACAGCAGAATGGATAAACACATTCTGAAAGAAATATGTCCGGCAATGAAACTGAATAAGCTACAACTCATGCAACAATTATTGATAATTCCATTTACATTAAGTTGACCATCAGATTGAACAAAACCACAGTGTTAGCAATGCATATATGATAAAGCTATACAGAAAAGCAGAAGAAACCAATACCTATAAAAGGGCAGTGGGTAGTGGAGTTGCTTATAATAGTTTATTTCCTGATACATGTGTTTACCTTACAGTTAAGTGTGCACTTATGTGCATTTTTCTCTATGAGTATTGTAATTCTCACTTTTAAAAGTTTAAAATTCAATTAAAAGAATTAATTATTGTCCTTGTGTAACCCACAAACATTCTAGTTCAAAGGTAATGACAAGAGGGATGTTTCAGGTGCTGATTGATCATGGCAGGCATTAGTCCCATTCTCTTCTCATTCAACTTATGCTATATCTTGTGATAGCTTTATTTATAGGACAGTTTCTGTCCTGACAGTATCATGGCCACAGTAGGACAGTGTGGAAAGACAGAGAGAGAGAGAGAGAGAGACTCTCAACAAGGGAAGAAAAGTCCTGAGCCGCACTCAGTTGGATCACATGACCAACTGGGATTTACCCTGGGATGAAAGGATATTTCAATATATGAAAATCAATTAATTTATACTCCACATTAACAGAAATACTAATATTACATAATTATCTCCATTAACACAGAAAAAAATCATATGACAAAATTCAACACCCTTTTGTGATAATATATGTTCAAGAAGCTAGGAATAAAAGAAAATTAGCTCAACATAATAAAGATTATATTAAAGGACAAAACTAACATCATACTCAGTACTGAAAAACTAAAAGCTTTTCCTCTAAAATCAGGAACAAATCAAGGATGTCAATTCTTACTACTTCTATCGACACAGGACTGAAAGTCTTAGCCAGAGCAATTAGGCAAGGAAAAAAATCAAAGTCATCCAAATTGGAAAGGAAGAAGTAAAATCATCTATTTTGTCTTATATGTAGAAAACCCTATATTACACACACACACACACACACACACACAAAATAACTGTTAGAATAGTTGTGTTTAGTATATATTATTAATAAACAATCTTAAAAGGAAATTAATAAAATAATCCAATTTATAATATATATCACTAAAAAATAGTTGGGAATACATTTAACCTGTATGCTGAAAACTACAAAATATTAATGACAGAAATTAAAGAAGATAAATGAAAACATGGCCTGTGTGGATGAAATTAAAAGACTTAATATTATAAAATACACATATTGCCCAAAGTGATCTGCAGATTCAATGCAATCTCTATCAAAATCACAATGGCTTTTTTTCCCTAAAAGTTGAACCTAACCTGATTTCACTTAAAAGAACCACATTTTTATTTTTAATTTCCTCACCTAGGTTAAGGTCTAATCGAAGATTCTAAGCTGTTTTTTTTTTTTTTAACTCATTCTCTTTGATGCAGAGGGTGGGAACCAAAATCTTGATGGATACATCCACTTTTATATCATCTTTACTGTTTATATCAATAATCCTAAGCAGAAGTTGACCACTGCCTTGCTTTTCTTAATCTAAGCATGAGAAAAATAATCTTGTTTATTCTCTTTAGGACTTTGTAATACCTGCACTCATGGTAAGATTTAGTTCTGACATTCTTCTTATGGGTGGGTTCACATTACTCTTTCTTTTACTTTGCTTGGACATTTGCCCAAATCTCCACCTTGTACACATGCATGTCCAGACGAAATGTCATCTCACCGGTGGCCCTAGGGAGCAACATGACATTTCTATGTGACTTTTTCTTAATAATGTGTGACTGCAAAGTCATCATGTTGCTTTTAAATTCTCCATTTTCTTCTTGTCATTTCAGGTTTTACAATTTCTGTCCACTGGGATATAATGATCTTTCCTCCTAACATTTCAAAATCCACTCTCCTATGAGCTACTAAGGTGGGTAACAATAGCGGACATTTACAGAGCTTCTGCTCAGCGGTAAGCCCTGAGCTAATCACATATAGACAATTGCATCTCATTGAATCCCACATTTAACCTACCAGGCAGGCTTTGCTCACCCCATGTCACTGATGAGTCCCAGAAAGGTTTCTGTCATGTATTCATGGTCCCAGAGAAGTAAGCAGCAGGACTGGAACTCCAAGCAATGCTTGCCCAGCAATGCTTGCCCACCTGAAGCTCACCCTCTCGCTGATCATTCACGCTGCATTACAATTTCCCACACCAGTGCTTCTTTTACCTATCTGCATTAAGAGAACAGTTTACCATCCTTGTTTGGGTTCTTATCTATCTGTAGCTTTAGCAAGCCTTTTCCTAAGAAATAACCTGTCTGAGGTTTACTCCAGGAATCTGTTGTTTCTTTCTTTACCCTGAAATAGCAAGCTAAAACCTATATAATTTCTCAGTATTCTGTTCTAATAAAGTTCTTTGTTTCTTGTGCCAAAGTTCTTTTGTCTTGCTCTTGCATTTAGTTTTAAATCACTGAAATAAATGTAAAGTTAATGACTTGCCATTCCAAATCGTAAAGATAAAAGGCATATTAATAGACTTTTTGAAAGAAGATTTCAGAGCTCATGAAGCGATGTCTATCCAGGGACTCCCAACCACATATTACTGAGCTGCTTATAACCAAGAATCTAAATTAGAAAGAAAATGAGTAAGCCTGAATAAGACTTTATCATTCTTAAAGGAACTATTTAATATTTTAAATGCGTTCATTAAAGGCATACTGTTCCACATGATAGAGGCTTTAACCTCCCAAGTTTATTTTTAAAATACCAACTAATTCCAGTAATAAAAATGAAAAAGAATGCATCCAATGTTTATTTATAACAATAAAATATTCAAATGCCTATTTTGATGTAAAATTCAGTTCAGCTTGTGAGAACTTGGACATCAAACTCACCCTTACTCCTACCTTCAATCACATTTTATTAACCAAAAATGTCCATAGTGATTTTTATGTGGATTTACCTAATTTATTTTACTTGTATTAGTTACTTCTAATAATTTCTATTATGGTAATTATTCGTGGATAAATGATAAGCATCCAAAACTTAAGAAATAAATAAGAGGTATCAACCATTTGAATGAAGTATAGGTTCTACCTTCATTTTTGCTTATTTAAATTCAGTAAATCTACAACTTAATTTATGCCCAGTTTATTTACCAAAGTCAGTTTCCACATAAATTGCACTGAATTTCACCTTCAGGTCCCATTGTTCCTCCATATCAGGCTCAGCAAATACTCTCTGTAAAGGTCAAGACAGTAAATATTTTGAGCAATCAGGGCCATGGGATCTGGGTAGGTCCCACATTCTTTGTTTTGTTTTGAGTTTGGTTCAGTATCCTTTAAAAATGTGAACAGTGCAGTTTCACTTATAGGCAGTACACAAATGGGTTACAGGTTGCATTTGGCCCTTGGACTATGGTTTGTTGCCCCAGGCTGTAATGGTATTCTATATGGTACTTGTTAAAAAAAAACACACACACATTTTTTTTATCTCTTAGAAAGAGAGAACCTGGATTTTTGCTCAGTGATAAGAGCACAGAATTAATAATCAGACCTCTGTGCAAATCATGGTCTACCCTAAGCTAGCAGTGTAACTTTGAATAAATTATTCAGTCTCTCTGGGTTTTCTTTTCCTTATCTGTAAATTGAGCAGAGGATTTTCATAGGAGGCAGAAGGAGATGAAGAGTCAGAGGAATCAATAAGGAAGGATCTGGGGAAATGGAAGCGAGAGCAGATTCAATAAAAAGTGTGGACCCTGAGGAGAAAGGTTCATTTGACATTGTGGACTATGAGAAAGAAGATCCCTAACAAGAAGGGCTCCTTGTGACTAACTGGGGTCAAATTTAAAAACAGCATCTGTACTTCGGGGAGAAGCAGGGCTGAACTCCCTGCCCGCACTGTGTTCCTGCCATGTGATCCAGCCCTTCAAAAGGAGTTGCTGGAATTGTATTTCAATCAAAAGGACTGAAATCAATTAATACTTCACAGCTATATCCCCATTAACATCTTCATGGACCAAAGTAGCTCTATTCTGACCAATCAGGACAATGCCTGTTGGACCAATCGACCTGGAAGGATTTGGAGTCCTCATTTGCATGAAGATGGACGAATCAGGAATTGAGGACTTCTCTATATAAGTCAGCTCCCCTCTGGTTCTGGGAGTGCTTCCACTGAAGACAGAAGACTGGGTTTCCCCCCTGGAGCTGAAACACTGAAGACATCTTGGCCGAATAGAGTGGAGAAGAGCAGGACAGAGCTCAGCTGTCTAGCCAAAGAGAGGCCTCCCCCCAGTACCACCACAGCTGTGCTGCTTCATAATTGAGCTGTAATAGATTGAGCTCCTCCACTGTGCTGTCCTCACAGCCATGCTGTATCACAATTGAGATGTTTGCACTGAGTAGCTTTCTTCTCCACCGCACCCCAAATTGGAGATTCCTATCAGAATTAAACTGGCACCAACAACCATCAGTGACGATGTGAACTCTGAGAAGGAAATGATTTGCTGGGATGAACGCCCCATGGCAAAGGACCACATCCTCTATAATAAAACCCTAATATGCAAATTGACCAAACGGCAGAACAACCAGTCGCTATGATGCGCACTAACCACCAGGAGGCAGACACTCAATGCAGGAGCTGCCCCCTGATGGTCAGTGCACTCCCACAAGGGGAGCACAGCTCAGCCAGAAGCTGAGCTAATGCCTGGTGAGCGCAGCAGCAGTGGTGTGAGCCTCTCCTACCTCCACTGCAGGCGGGCGATAAAAAGTGAGGAGTCCCAGACTGTGAGAGGGATGTCTGATTGCTGGCGTAAGCCCAATCCCCCTAGCTTAGGATTGGGCCTAAGCTGGCAAGTGGACATCCTCCAAGGGACCCCTCCCCCAGCCCAGTGCACAAATGTTGTGCACCAGCCCTCTAGTTTATGAATAATAATCTAGTGGCCATTTGCTGACAGGGCTTGTCATGTATTCTGTATGCAGAAAAAACCTCTCCCTCACTGTGCCCCACTTGCTTACACAGTCTGAGTCAACCACTGCAGGGTAGCCCTGGTTTCATTTCATCTTTCTACCAAGGGACTAAGACCTGCCCTGTCTAACCATAACTGCACAAACTCTATCTCTGTTTGCATCTACACTGACAAATCAGAACTGCACAATTTGGCAACCTATTCACACAAAATTGGGAACTTGGGCAGGAACTTTCTCTATAAAAGATGGCCTCCCCTTTGTTTCAGTGGAACCCAGTTTAAGTTGTTACCTGAATCTGTGCCTTCTGGGCTGCAGTTCTTTTTGCTCAAGTAAATGCTTTTTATTATTTACTAGGGGCCTGGTGCATGAATTTCATGCACTGGGGGTGAGGGAGGATGGGGTCCCTCAGCCCAGCCTGCCCCCTCTCACAGACAGGGAGCCCTCAGGGGATGTCCTACTGATGACCTAAGCCACAATCTGGCCTCCCTTTATGGGAGGCGACCAGGCTGATCAGGGGAAGACACCAGCCCCATCACCCCGCTGCTGCAGTCACTGCCAGCCACCACAGCTGCCAAGGTGTTTTCATCAACACGGACTCCAGTTCTTCACCATGAAAAAATGACAGCTTTCAACTTTCTTTAGGCATTTTCAAGATGTGTCTTTCATAGGATATGACATTTCTTTCTTTATTTATTTTTTTTATCCTCACCTGAGAATATGTTTCCATTGATTTTTAGAGAGTGTGGAAGAGAGTAGGAAAGACAGAGAGAAACATCAATGTGAGAGGGACACTTTGATTGGTTGCCTCCTGCATGAGCCCTGACCTGGGCCTCAGCCAGGGATGAACCTGCAACCTAGGTACATGCCCTTGATCAGAATTGAATCCAGACCCTGCGGTCAGGAGGCCAAGGCATTATCCACTGAGCCAAACTGGCTATGGCAGGATATGATATTTCTCAGCCCTCCAGCAGTGGACCTTAATTTTTTCCTCCAGGACTGTGGTGGAAAAACCCTAGATCACCTTTTTGGATTCTAATTACCCAAGTTACTAAGAACATTACCAGTGGCGTACAGGGAGCTTAGCCAATGAGTGGTCAGAAAAGGTATTTCCTCTGCAGCTCATGCGCAGAGACAGAACTGCTGGCAAGCCAAGGCTGGCACAACCCCTGTCTCTGGGCCTGCTCAAGCCTCTGCTGTGGCTTAGGCAAGGGCCCCCCAGCTCCAATCAAGCCTCTGCCATGGCTTGGGCAGGGCCCCCCGGCTCTGCTCAGGCCTCTGCTGTGGCTTGGACAGGGCCCTCCAGCTCTGATCAAGCCTGTGCTGTGGCTTGGGCAGGGAACCCCACCCCCCAGCTCCACTCTGGCCCTGCTCAAGCCTCTGTCACCCTGCCCCTTGCCACTCAGCACCAAGGCCTATAGGCCAGGAATGGCCAGGGGCATTCTGGGACCCCCGGCCACTCAGGGCCTACGTACGCATGGGCCTACAGGCTCATAGCAGCCTGCGTCCCGAGTACGTTCCTGGGACCCACGCTGCTGGGTGCCTGCATATGCAAATTAACCCACCATCTTTGCCATGTTAATTTGCATACTCACTCCTGATTGGCTGGTAGGCATTGCGGAGGTACAGTCAATTTGCATCTTTCTCTTTTATTAGTGTAGATTACACTCTAAAATTACTTCTGGTGTATAAAAGTGAGATGAAAGCTCCAAGTGGTCACAGCATAGGGAACTATGGGTCAAAAATCTCCAAAGGATATCTTTCAGGCCTCTAAGGCAACTTTTGCCTGTACAATGCTTATATCCATTCATATAACATCTAACCAATCTAGAGACACAGAGATGAGTAAGGAACTAATAACTATAGCACAGGGAAAAGTCAGATATTCAAACATAGTAGGGAACACTAAACATTAAGCACAAGATGTTTATGGTATAAAAAGAGACCCAAAAAGGGACATCCATGGGACATGGGTGTTTGGGGAAAGATGGTCTGCCTTTGACTTCAAGTGAGCAAAGTGAGAAAAAGCACATCTACAGCCCATAGGAGCACCAATACAGTCTCCACATTAAGAAATGCTAACTTCTATTGGAAGACTCCAAGCAACTCAGTGTTGTCCAAGGCAGGGATGTAAGTCAGGATAGCTGAGGGGAGGCTGATGGGTGGGGACAAGAAGGACAAGGTGGGATCTGCAGAGGAGCATGCACTGTGTGATAAGGGTAATGGAAAATCACTGAAGTCTTTTCCACAAGAAGTCTCGGCCAAATTTGCAGTTAAGATAAATCACTTTGGCAACTCTAAGACTGGATGTGAAGGGAAGACTAGAGCAGGAAGATGAATCAGGAACTGAGCCCTTATCCCTGGCAGGGGGTGATGAAGAGTTGACCAAGGTCAGTCATAACAGGTCAGAAAAAGAGAAGACTAATCTCAGCAATATTTATAAGATAAATTGTAAAGCCTTGATGACTGATGCAAAATGGAAAGTGGGGGAGGGAAAAGGAAGAGCAAATAAATGAAAAGACTGTGGATGGTTCTTCTACTACTTGGGGAGGAAAGAAAAGAAAAGAAAACAACAGGAATAACAAAGATAGACTTGAAGACAGTAACAGAGATTGTGAACTCCAGTTTGGATAAATGAAATCAGACTTGGTATGGAACACACAGCTAAAGTGTCCTGCAGGCATATACAGGTCTAAAAATACCCAAAAAAACTCAGGATTGGAGATGCAAGTCTGGAGCTCAGCCACAGGCATATAGAGAACAAAGGAGAAACTTAGGGCAATGTGGAAGCAGGAGAAGCGAGGCCGAAGGAGAGAGCATGGGAGAACCCATCTGAGGATCTGGACAAGAGCAGCAAAGCCAGAGAAGGAGACATAAAGGAACCAGAGGTAGCTAAGGGGTGAGACATCAGATTTCAAATGCTGTTCAGTGAGGGGACAGAGGAGTGAGAAAACTAGTTCATCAGCATCCTCTGAATAGAAGCTGGATAACAACGCCTGAGGAATGAACTCTAACGAAGTAGAGTGAGTGTAAGCCCTCTACTCACAGCTTCTTTCATCTTCACAGAAATAAACATATTACAGAAAATAAAAAGACTAGGTCATTTAAAATAATTCCTTTAACACAATTATATACAGTACAAAGTATTGTAATCCTGTGTAATATTTAAATTAATCAGTTGATATAATTCCACCACTTAAAGTTTATAATCTATCTGAAAATATCATTTTGTCTGGGTATACTTTTAGTTACAGTTAGATAATGTGAATCTAAACTTCCTTAAACCAATGACCTGGTTTATCGTCTCCTTAATTGCTGTAATCAAACATGAGGTTAACCAAGTAAGAACATCGTTGCAGATTCCATATAAAGTAGGAGAGGCATATCTATCTAGGGGGAGGAGACTGTAACCTCTTGAATGATCTCACTGTGGATCTCAAATGCAGTACTTATGAAAATCACTTAGGGCTTGATGAGAGAGACTACTATGTTCCATTTCAGACTGTGAATCTGTAGGCCTGGGGTAGGCTGAGGAAATCCACTCTTAAGGTACCTCTGGGACATGCAGAATTGGCAGCCCAGGGAGCCCCCTGCCCTTCTCCTTAGAGATGTGCATTCTCCTTTTCTAAGCCAAGTTATTGTGAACTTGAATGACTGCTCATTCTCAGGAAATGTCACAACAAAACTGTTAATAAAATTTTCACCATTTTATCATCTAAAAATTATTGGCACATTCCCTTGAAAAAGGTCCATGATTTAAAAGAGGCCAGTTGAATATAAATGCTTGATTTAAATAAACTCATTAGTTCAATATATTCTAAAAGCATTTACTGAATCCTTACCGAGGGCCACATTCTAGGCAAGTGATTGGGATTCAAAGGTGAAAACAAACAGAGTTGGGGTGGTAAACATACAATGTGATGATCATCTATGAAGAGCATCTAATTTTGCCGGGGGATAGGGGAGGGAGGAGGGCTTCGATACAAAGGAGAAGAAACCGATTTCTGTAATCTGAAATGGAGGATGTGGAATGAATGACCATGCCCACCTGCATCCTCCCAAGACCAGTTGTATCAAGGGAGATCTTAGGTGGAAAAGCAACTTATGAAATGGTCAGGTGTGGTTACTATGAGCTTCTCAGTGTCAATGGGTGAAGACACTTTACTTCCTATAACTGCTTCCTCACCTCAATGCATTTCAGGCAAAAATTATCTTTTTTATGCCTGAATCATTTTTAAACCCAAAAGGGTAAACTGGATGCATTTTTAATCTTTCCCGTTCACTTGACATGTTCACCTTTTTTGCATTCTGGACTGCCTACACAACAATGTATTATTCGTAGTACAGAGAAAAATAGAACAAGGAAGTGGCCAGAAGAAGGAAAATTCCCATGGGAAAGGGGTGAGGTGAGGAGTGAGAAGATCACCTGTGTAAAAACTTACCACCTGTGGTAAGTTTGCAAAGGATTCACCTGTGGGCCTTCCACTCAGGGAAACAACCAAACCCCCTACCTTCCCACACATCTGACACTCCTGTTCCCAGGGAAGAGCAAGGACCTTGCTAAGATCTAGCTTTGTGATCTTGAAAATATGGCCTAAATCCTCTGGACCTCATTCTCTTCATTTGTAGTAGTGGAAGCTGGAAAGATCACTCTACAAGTTCCTTTTCACCCTGACGTTTCTCATTCTAGGAACATGAGCTGTCATTGGCCCAGATTTGCCCTGGCCATCCAGTCCCAAAAAGGCAGATATATTGAGCTGAACATTTTAAGTGCTCAGCTAACCAACCACAGTCTCAAGTTTAAAGAAGGATCATTTTCAAATATCCCAGTTCCAATACAATGTCTTTTCTCACTTATGCAAGTGTTTGAACACATTTAATGATCTGCAAGTTACACAGATACATAAAGATACACACACATAGTATGTGCATTATATGTATTATGCTTTTACTCAACAGATTTTATTTTCTGATTTCTTAAGGAACAGGACATGTTTCTATTTTTATTTAATCTCCTTCAAGAAGATCCATGTTCTGCACGGGGTTCATATTTAGTGTGCATTCTCCTTTATCTTCAGGAATACTGACTTACCCACAGATCACATTAACAGCCTGCCACAGCAGCTACTGGAGCTTGTATCTTCATGCATTCTCACATCAGAGGGGAAAAAAAATCTTTCAAGTATTAATTGCACAAAGTAAAATACTTCCACTATCTTAGTGTATAATGAATAAGTCATTTCACTCCCCAGTTCTTGTAGGACACAGATATAATCAAACCTAGCACCATGCCCTCCAGATGAAATTGTATTGATTAATCTTATTTTCCTTGAATAAGCAAATATCACATTCTGGGTGATTTTTATAGGGATTGATACATCCATGAGGCATATTAATACTGTTTCCTAAGCAACACCATATAGTCTGGTTTCCAAGAAGTCGATCAAATATGAGCCTCATGAGCTCACACAGGTGGATCATATGTGACGAGGAACCACAGCTGCTGTTAATGTTAAGTATATGTCACAGACACTTGTGTAATTTTAATAAGCTAAACAACTTCACACCGACAGACTTGTTGTTGCAAGAGCCTTAATCCAGGATGACAAATGACCTTCAAAAAGACCTTAACAATATTAAGAGCAAAATTGATTTTGGCAGTTATCCCAGAGAGGAGCTTGAGGGTCCAGGTAGGTGCTTGCCCCCTCCTCCCTCCTGTCGCTTTGATTTCAGGAGCTCATGGATGACTTTGGGGTCTCCTGTGCTTCGTGTTAATACTACGTGAAAATCACTAAGCGATGCATGGATAGACTGCAGGGGCTTCATAAACACCCCCAGCCCGTGACAGATATGTACAGGACCTTTTACCCTTCCCCTGAACCGAGATCCCAGACATTTCGGAGATCCTCAAAGGAAGCCACGGCTCAAAGAGGACGAGCGCTTTCTGGGCTCAGGCACTTGGCAGGACGAGGACCGCCTTTCGCACCCGCCTTTTCTACTCACCGACTCCTCTGGCCAACTCGGAGCGGCTAAGTCTCACTTGGCCCTGTTTAGCAAAACACAGTCCCTCCGCCTCCAATGGCTAAATCATTCTTCTAAAGGGCAAACGATTAACACGTAATTTAAATGTATTTGGCTCCCTCCCCCAAAAACAGAGATCTAGCCAGGGGCAGTAACTACAGCTTTTCAATAAATGATAGAAATGCTAAGAGAACTTGATGGAAATTATCTTCATTACTTTCAGGGGCATAAAAGGTACCAATTAAACCCAGCACTTCCACCGACCTACGCGGGTTTACCCAGCCAGGGAGGATGGGGGCTGGGGGGGGGGGGGGGGTAGGGAGGAGCGGGGAGCGGGAGCCGTGAATGAAGAGCCTCCGATGGGTACCAAGCCGCCTACTTGGTCCAACACGTAGTGTCCGGGCTCCCAGACAATGGAGCTGACATTGTCCGGCGGGGGTCGCGGTCAGGGGTCCGTAGATCACTAGGAGAGGCAGCAGCCAGGGAGCCCTCCTCCAACCCTACATCTTTGTTCTCTGTAGTCGCTCCTTCCCATGCCCGAAGAAAAAGGAAAAAGGAACGACTCCCCTACCCCGCGCCTCCCCCACAGAGGTTGTGGCTACTCCGTTTCCCCATCTCCCTTAGCAACGGGAGGCTTCCCCGTCCCTCCAAACTGCCAGTTTCGCCTTCTCCACTGGGCTAGATCCAGAGTTCAGCGGGTTTCTGCTCTCAGCTCCCAATTCACACGCCTCCCCACGTCCCTTTCCGGGAAAGGGACCTCCAGCCGCCTCCCACGCCCCCTCTCCACGCGGGACTCTGGATGGGCACCCTGGGCACCAGCGACACAGGTGCGAGCACCCCGCACCCTCCGGGAGTCGCCAGCGCCTCGGGGTAGGAGAGCTTTGCTCCCCGCCGACCTCCGGACCCGGAGGCGAGACTGCTCGGCCACCTGCCCGGCGCTGGGAACCGCGCACGGCGCCCTCCTCGCTCCTACCTGAGGCAGAAGGGTCCGCGGGAGCCGGGAGCAGCCGGCCGCGCGTTCGCGGAGGTCCGTTCCGGGTGCGCCCGGAGAGGGGCCGCGGCTGAGGCGAGGCGCGGGGCGCGGGGCGGCAGGTCCTTCGGGGCGGAGGCTCCCTCGGAGCGGGCGCCGTGAACACTGCCCGGCCCGCGGGGCTGGGGACTGCCGCTCTCCACCGGGTGGGCTGTGCTCGCTCGCTGGTCGGAGCGCAGCGTTTGCGAACACGCTCGCCCCTCCCCGCGCGCCCCGCCAGCCACGGGGCTGAGCTCCTCCAGCTCCCAGGGGCGCCTGCCGTCCCTCTGCTTCTCACTCGCCAGCCTTGGCCCGGGTGCGGAGCTCGCCTCCCTTCACTCCCTTCAGGGGGGCCTCTCCAGGTCCCCTGCCTCCCTCCTTCCCACGCTCTCACGCGTTGTCTGAAACCGCGCCTCTCTCTCCAATTCCAGCTCCTTCGATCCTCCCCTTCGGGTTCTCCCGCCTCTCGCTTTGCTGCAATCTAAGAATGGGGCTCACTCTTCAAACTTTTCCGTCCCGACTTCGGCAAGAAGCGTGGGAGTAGGAGGGGAAAGGGGTGGCCCAGACATGGATCCTCTGGCCAGTGGCCGGGGAGCTGTGACCTGGAGTGGGCTCCCCCCTTGGACAGCCGGACCAGAACAAAGGCCATCGCGGGGACTATGCCAGATGAGTGACCCCTTTTTACAGATTCAGACACCAAACAGTCCTTCCCCTTCTGGTATTTGAAAGCCTTCGAAATTCTCCTGAAATCTGCTCCAAAATATGAACTTCAGCATGAGACAGGACGAACCTGGACAAAGACCAGCCTTGCTCTAAGTCTAGGAAACTGCTGCTCCCTGTTGCAATTTTCATGACAAAATAGAAGGCTTCCACCCCACATCCCCAACTGTGCTCTTAGTTGGCTCTGTAAACATGTTTTACTATCCACATTTTGCCATGGAGATGTTTTCCATACATAATGTGACAAGAGTGGAGTCCCAAGTCAAATTTAAATCTTAGAAAAATAATTTACAAAATCACTGAATTTGTCGAAGCACTTCAACCAAGGTACTAAGAATAATGTAGGATAGTAAGAATGACTATGAATGAAAAGTAAAATAATACTTTGTCAACTAATTGTTTTCTTGTTATATACATTGGCACAAAGAAATAGAAATAGACTGTGAAGAATAGTATATGTTTCTGCTTATTGTATTGCATACTATGTGAAACCATTTCATGCCTCTCTATATTGTAAGATTTGTATGGAGGAAGAACCTTGCACAAATTTACCTTACCAAGAGTTAGCTCTGGTAACTGACACTTAAACTCTACAGACAGCAAACAAAAGGTATCTATTAAAATACTAATGTGGATTTATTGAGTGGGAATGCTCAGGCTTTATATTACTAACTTGCTTATATTTCTCAAATATAGGTGGTATATTTTATATATGTTTATTTCTGTCATATATCTAAGTTTCCACATCATTAGCTTATAGTTTTTAGAAGACATTAAGAGAAAAAATATATAAAGAAAAAGCCATGAATCACAAACATCATGTATGTATTCTAGCTATTCCCATCACATTCTGCTCATGCAGTCATCACAGTGGCTTCAAATACACAAGGAATTCTGATAAGGTTTTTAAAAATGATTATGCTATTCAAGCATACAGGCAATATATTATTAAGGATGTCAATATTGGTTCAGTTCCCAAGGATAATTTTTCTCTTTAAAGTGAGATATAAATGCTGGTTTGCCATTGGCGAGCACTCTGTTTACATGGAGACATCTGATTCTGAAATAGTGATTCTGTTGCTATCACAGAAGTATGCCTTTTCTAGATTCCCCTGGCCCATATGGTACATCATAGTTCAAGAAGATTGCCTTAATAGAACGCAGCTACTTTTACATCTTGAATTAAAGTTGTCACTTTTCAGAACATAAATGATTAGCTTCATCTTCTGGAAAGGTTTGTGAAGTAAATGCTGTATATATGTTATTATGCTCATAATCTAGTGTACCTCTTACATACCTTTTTCAAATAAACTGGAAATTTAAACATGGGAGTAAAGACATTTGCTAATTCTTAACAGCTATTTGGGAAACAGCAACATTCATTCCTCATGAAACAATACCTCTAAAAGTATTGGTTTGTGCCAGAAAACAGAGAATTTCATCAGTATCATTTGTTTAAATCGATGCTCAGTTATAACTCCTGCTTTACAATTTGTATGAAAGTCTAGTTTCTCTATTTGCTATGGGCTGAATGTGTGTGTACCTCCAAAATTCATCTGTTGAAATCTAACCCCCGCAATATGATGTTATTGGGAGGAAGTGCCTTGGACAGGTGATTAGGTCATGAGGGTGGGATTAGTGCCCTTACAAAAAAAGTGCAGCTGCCATGTGAGGATACAACAAGAAGACCACCTTCCAGAATCCAGAAGAGGTTCTTTCTCAGTAGGAACATGCCAGCAACCTAATCTCAGACTTCCAGGTTCCAGAACTCTGCGAAATGAATCCGTGTTGTTGATAAGCCCCTCAGGCCTATGGTAATTGTCAGAGCAACCTGAACTAACACACTATTCTACCAATTACAGAGGGAGGGGTGTTGAAATCTCCAACCATAGTTGTGAATTGTCATGTTTCTCTGTAGAGTTCTGTCAGTTTTTACTTCATGTGTTTAGAATTTCTGTTTTGATGGCACAATGTTCAGAATTCTGTACTCCTGGTGAATTAATCTCTTTATCATTTTGAAATTAACTTCTTTATCCCTAATAATATTCCTTGAGTTGAAATCTGCTTTTTCTGACACTGATATGGCTGGCCACTCCAGGTATTGTTTTTTAATTAGTGTTAGCATGGTATCTCATTCTATCGTTTTACTTTTAAAAAATATTTGTCTTTATATTTAAAGTATGATTCTGTGGAAGGAGGTCACTGAGAGGATGTAACAGTTGTGGACCCTCCAGCTGCAATTCCCTGGAAATACCAGGCTCCTCCCCATGCCCTTTTTGGAATGTCTGTTCAGCCCACCGTTCCCACACTAGCAGCCGTTTTCAAGGACACAGCCTTGAAAGAGCAATGGGTTCTTGAGAGAGCAATGAGTTTGGGAGACCATCTGAACTGAAGAAGTAACTGAACACTGCTCAAGCCTCTCTAAAACTTTTAAGATTCTGGCAGGCGGGTATGGAGATGTGCTCATCTTGCAGCACCCAGGAAAAACTTCCTATGTCAGTTCCCTTGCTTATTAACCTGCCACCCACCCATCTGGAATGGCCTGCCTATTTCTATGGTCTCTCCCTGCCCTCCATGTACTGGGGTCAGTTTCTAATTTCAGCCTTGAACTACTGAGGTTCTGAACCAACATTAACATGCTTTAGTTACCATGGAGACATGAATGTCACTTATATGCAAAGCTTATTGATAAAAAGTAATGAAGTTTAATTATCTTTAGACATTTGTAGTGGTTATCAAGACCATATTTGTGATGTAAAATCTATTTATAAATCTGAATTGCTTATAAAATGTTTATAATTTTATAGATATAAAAGTGATCTGGGAACATTTCTTATTTTTAAATATTCTTTCTAGAGGATAATTGTTTTTCTTTTTATTTAAATAGACTTCATCACTCACTTATAATTGACCATTATCTGTGTCCCCTCACTCCTTCTATTTTCTAACCATCAGTGTAGAGCAATGATAGAGTCCTGAAAACTCCTGAGGTAAAGAAGAGAACAACACATTTCTGCTAAATTTTGTTACTGGAGAAATGTTTAGCACTGCTGCAAAGAATAGGCTACAGTTTACAATAAAATGATTTCACTTCCATCAAAGGGTCTAAGCCGGAGATCTTTTTCACTTTACTAAACAAACAGCAAATTGCTTTCCAAGTGTATCAAGCTCTGCAACTGGGACACCACAAGTGTGTCTATCACCTGAGCTCTCAGCCTGGAGTTGTCTCATACAGCCACACCAGCTCCTTTTCCTCACAGGGCCCTCGTTCTGTCCTACATACTCATCTCCTGGGTCTTATTATCTTAGACGTAGTCCCATCCAAGCTTTATGCCACACAGACTCTGATTCCAGTTTAATTGCTCCCCAGTTGCCCCTATTTTTTATAGAAATAGACTTTTTTACATGCTGACCTAAAATGAAATGCATTTCCAACCAAGACTTTGAGCCCTGTCTTTATTTGTAGTAAAATGTCCTTCCCAGATCAATGTGGTCATGTTGAAGCTGATTCTGTCTCCAACTTTATGCAGTCTGCTTAAGCTATAACTCTATGGTTTATTTCTGTTCTTACACTGGCATTTTACTTATAGATTGCCTATCAACATCAGACAATATGACTCTTCTCCATTCCTCATGAGTGCTATCTACATATTTTTAAAGATGTGATTAAATGATTTGGATAAGTGACCATACAACCTTATTATAATTCCAGCAATTCTTGATGATTGACCTATGTATATTGACTTTATTATTGCAATAAACACTTTCAACTAGCTGAATCTGACAGAGCTAGTGATTTATGTAATTATTATTGTATTTTATGCTAATTAGATAAGAAAGGTAAGACAGTCCTTTGTAATTAACATTATATTCCAGTGGCCAAAACAGCTTTTTTCTTTGTTATAGGGTGGTTTTTTTTTTTTTAATCTTGCATTTATAACTGAGTTCAATAGGACATATTGCTATAAAAGATATCATTCCATATTTAAAATTTTATCTTCTAGAGTTTAAAAAGCAAACATTTTTATATTTATTCTTCAATATCTACCTACCTCTTCATGATCTTAGAGTCTTAGATGTTCTTAGAAGCTCATCCACAATAGTCTATCCAATCTCCTCCCAGGTCCCCCAAATACATCCATACAGACACTTCAACTACTGTTCCTGCCCCCTCTGGTCCTGTCAGGTAGCCTAGAAGCTGTCAAAGCTGAGATGGTAAGCATAGAGTATCAGGAAATGACAAGCATCCTTGCTACATGGCACCGATTGGAAGCAAAGGCACCAGGTAGAGGAGAGGACTACCCAAGAGCCGGTTCTGAAGTTAAACATCTCAGGGACTTGGAGGAGAGGGATAGGATGGTCATCTGAGGAAAGCAACAGAAGAATGAGAAGTGAAGGGAAGCAACAGGACTGTCTCATATGTCTGCTCACAGTTTGGATTTTGTTTCCTCCTTTTTATGGAGCCATGGAAACAGCAAGTTCAGTGTCAGGCTGGTCCTAAGTACAATATGGTCATAAGTAAGAATATCATCCACCTCCTATTAAAAAAAAAAAACTCTTACTTTTTTATATTAGCTAAAAATTTTTAACAAGAAATTCTTTTCTTCCAAAGGTAAAAAGAAAATATTTAGAAACAAACATGTCAGAGAGTGTGGGAGCTGACATATGACAGGGAATTCATTTACAATCAGTGTAGGTGACAGTACCATTTATTTTCCATTTGTTAGAAGGTCCTGAGATAATCATCTTAAAGAATGGTCAGAAAGAAAAGACACCACCAGAGGTGGGAGGAAACTGAACAAAGGCTAGAGGTTCCCAAAGCCAGTTTTTCTGATTCTGTAATTTACTTGTTTCTTCTTAGTCAAGAGCTGAGAGCAGATAGAAGTTCCTCTGGAAAGCATTTCACATCTGCACGACTCAGAAAACCATCCCCTGCCTGGGGGCTGATGCACCGGAGGCCAGCTTATTCTCACCCAAGGTCGGGCCTCTCTTAACTGTGCTTAAATCTTAAATGTGAATGCCAGTTTGCAACCGAGACCCTGTTTGTTTCAGTGTTGAAATCTGTGTTATCAATCATTTTGCTTTGTTTCAAATCAATTGTGTAAATGCCATCACCTCTGGGCATTTTCAAAATTTCTTTGTAGTGGAATACATTTGCCAGAAAAAAATGAGGCATCATTTCAAATATATCTCTAGAGACCACAGTGGTTTGTTTTAGCCATTATATTTTCACATGGTTGTTACAAATTCCTGTTTTATTAGAAATCACTAAGAATAAAAGCAAAAATATCATTGGTCTTTAAAAATGCAAGGTTCAAAACTTGAATTTTTAACACATCTTGTCTCTTTAACAATACCAAGTACAATTGTGATGTGTGATTAATATCTAACTCAACATCCTCAATTTGGTTCCATCATAAAAGGCATTTAAAATCTATATACTATGCATGTATAATGTATACATATATACATGTGTAATGTATATATAGATAATGTATATTTATTTCAAACATAACTTGCTTATGAACAATACTCTGAGATATCTATTTATTTATTTATACTTATTCTTCTCATCTTTCCAAAAGGATATAAGATAGTTTACAAGAAGAAATATTATAAAGTAAAATAAAATGAATGAGTTTAAAATAAAGGCAAAAGCCAAACAGAAGCAAGACCTTAAGATGAAAGAGTTTGTGCACAATACTGTCTCCAAATGATTCATAAATGATTGTAAACTCTTATGGAATGCCATCTATAATAATTGATTAATAATATAGTGAGCATGAGTGGCCGCTAAAATTGAATCTCATAAGTATTTCAATCTAAGCAGTAAAAGTGAATGTAAACTTGATCGTTTTTAACATTTGCATCTTTCACAAGATAACTGTGTATTACTTGTTACAGAAGAGCCACAATTTCCTTCCTTGTTATTTTGGCCTGGGAAAAATATTTTCTTCAGGGCATTTCATTCAGAGAGACCCATAACCAGGTTGTCTAAGAGGCAGTATTGCAAGAATGATTGCAGCTCATTTTACCTTTTAAGATTCTCAGGATTAGAAAAATGTCAAGCATTTCAAAATAGAAGCAACAAAAATAACAATTAATATGTATGTATTGCTAGATAGCTTACAAGTCACTGTTATATTCAATAGGTCTTTTAATCTCACCATTCTACAAAAACAATTATTATCATCACTCCCATTTTATGTATGAGGCCATTGAGCTTTCAGATTTTGAACAACTGACCTAATTGGGTAAGGGAGAGATTTAGGGCTCAAATCCAGATCCCATAACTACAAATTATATAATCCTTTCCTTTACCTCTCCTGAACTTCAGGCATAAAGTTATACTTTTATTTAAACTTACATTATTAGCTTGCATTAAAAAGTTTTTTTTTCTGAATTTTGATCAGAGGTATATAAGCTTTACCCAAGAAATGCGCTTAAGTATGAAAACTAAGTTGATCATCTCCTATTTACCAAGGTGACTTAAAAGGCTGTTAATCTTTAACATGCATGTGGGCTGCCTGGGAAATTTGAGAAAATACAGCTCCTGCCTCAGTAGACGTGGGACAGGGCCTGCCTCTAACAGCCTCCTGTTTTCCATCATGCCACATGGATCTCTGGAGCTCCCCCACTCTGGGCTGGTATAATTCTTTCCTATTTACAGATTTTAATATAACGTATCTCCTTTGAGAATATCACAGCAACCTTGTGTAATGTGTAAGCTTTAAATTGCTAGCATTGATCCTATTTTGCCAATAGAACTGAATCTTTCAAGGAGGTCAATGGGTGCTCAAAACCATTCAGCTGGCTAGAGAAGCAATTATAAATCACATGGAGGTCTGGTTTTCTGATCCCAAAGCTCCTTCCACCATGTAGTCACCAGTCCAGAAAAAGTGCTGTGACACTCGCTCATGCACCTCTATCCTGGGACTCTGTGTATCAGCAAAGGCAGGAGTAGGCAGCCTGGTGCAGTCTTTACCCAAATGGCCTGGGAAGACTTGCAGAATCCGGGCTACAGAAGTTCCAGCTCACACCCTTTCAAGACAAACCCACAGAAGTACCACTTGGCAGGTGCTGCTTTTTTTTTTTAATTTCTTTATTGATTAAGGTGTTACATATGTGTCCTTATTCCCCCATTACCGCCCCCCCCCCCCAATCCCATCCACTCATGCCCCCACCCCCCTGTTGTCTGTGTCCATTGGTTAGGCTTATATGCATGCATACAAGTCCTTTGGTTGATCTCTCCCCCTTACCCCCACCCTCCCCTACCTTCTCTCTGAGGTTTGACAGTCTGATCGATGTTTCTCTATCTCTGGATCTGTTTTTGTTCATCAGTTCATGTTGTTCATTATATTCCATAAATGAGTGAGATCATGTGATATTTATCTTTCTCTGACTGGCTTATTTGGGTGCTGCTTTTTTATAGTGCTGGCCCGTAGGCCCCAGAGAGTGGGTTACAATTGTGCTAAATCCACCCGACTCATTGTTCTGAGCCCACTTCCCAGTTTATGGCCCGAACAGCTGCTCTCACTTCACTGCCCACATTTCTCTCCTGTCAGTCTTCATTTACCCTTTATTCAACTCCATCTCATCCCTCAGTGCCATTTAATGACAATCTCAGCCCTCCCTTATCTCTTACCTAAGTTTTATTTCTCCTCCTTTTTCCTCTATTCAAGCTATAGAAGAGGAGAATTTATTGTATGATTAGCAAAATGGTTGAAATACATTCTTAGGTGCTTATTTTTTCATCTGAGAAAAATTGCAATCTGGCAAGTTTTTTGTGTTTTGTTCCTTTATCTCCCATTTTCAGTTTCACCCCCATGTGATTGTCTGAGAAGATTGCCTTTATCATGGTCAGAAGAATGTTTTACATTCGGCTGATTGACTCGCAGCAAGAGCTGTACCTCAGGGTCCCATCTTCACACTGCACGGCCCATAAATGTTGAAGGATGGTAATGCTGCTTACACTATCATTTCATGGTAAGCTCAAAAGGTGCAACTGGCAACTGTCCGTAAGAGAAACACCATAAATTTCAGTGAAAAAACTGCAATACTAAACCACAAGAGCAAGCTGATAGTCTAATCCAGAACTGCAAAACTCTTCCCTTGTGAATCTGCTGAGAATCTCCCAAAGACCATAAGTAATGTAATTAAAGAAATGGAGCTTACAAATGCAGTCTGTCATCACCAAAGAAGATTTAGAAGGGATACTATATGCTGCAAAACTGTCCTTTTCCCCCTCAGATTATTCAATCAGTTAGCATAACAGGCATGGAGGATACAAAAAAGAATAGCATAATTCCCTGTGCAAAATAACCTAACAGTAATTTTATTAAAGGAATAAACTGCCCTGGTCTGTGTAACTCAATGGGTTGGAGCATCATCACATATACCACAAGGTCTCAGTTTTCATTCCTGGTCAAGGGCACATGCCTAGATTTCCAATATGATCCTGCGGTTGGCTGGGGTATGTGCAGGAGGTAACAGATCAATGTTTCTCTCTAGTGTCTCTTTCTCTCTCTCTCTCTCTCTCCCCCCTCCCCTTCCTAACTCTCTAAAATCAATAAATATATCCTTGGGTGAAAGTTTAAAAAGTAATAATAAGTGCAAGAGTAACCATGTACATTATATATATATATATATATCCTATCTAATAAAAGAGTAATATGCAAATTAACCACCACTCTGCTATATCCACAAGCCATGCCCACCAGCCAATCAGGAGCAAGTATGCAAATTAATCCAACCAAGATGGCTGTGGCTACAAAGTTTCAATTATAGAAGATAAATAAATCCCAACATAAATGGTGGCAGCCACAGAGCTAGAGAGAGCAGGAGGCTAGGGTTGCCCTGGTGATGGAGGAAGCCAAGCTCCAGCAGCCCTGACCTGCCTTGGCCTCCAATATAAAGTTTCAATTACAGAAGATAAATAAATCCCAACAAAAATGGCTGCAGCCACAGAGCAAGCAGGAGGCTTGGCTCCGCTCAAGGCTACAAAATTTCAATTATAGAAGATAAATAAATCCCAGATACCAGGGCCTCTGCTTGGGTCACTGGGGGTGTGGCCAGCCTGCAAACCACCACAGGCCCCTTGCCCAGGCTGCCCCATGCCCCAAGGGAACCCCCACCCTGATCCAGGACACCCTTCAGGGCAAACCAGCTGGCCCCCACCCATGCACCAGGTCTCTATCCTATCTAATAAAAGAGTAATATGCAAATTGACCATCACTCCAACACACAAGATGGCTGCCTCCATGTGGACACAAGATGGCTGCCACAAGATGGCCAGCAAGGGAGGGCAGTTGGGAGGGACCAGGTCTGCAAGGGAGGGCAGTTGGGGGCGATCAAGCCTGCAGGGGAGGGCAGTTAGGGGTGACCAGGCCATCAGAGGAGGGAAGTTGGGGGTGACCGGGCCTGCAGGGAAGGGCAGTTCAGGGGTACCCAGGCATGCAGGGGAGAGCAGTTGGGGGGAACCAGGCCTTCAGGGGAGGGCAGATAGGGGTGACCAGGCCTGCAGGGGAGGGCAGTTAGGGGCAAACAGGTTGGCAGGGGAGCAGTTAGGCATCAATCAGGCTGGCAGGGTAGCATTTAGGGGGTGATCAGGGGCAAACAGGTTGGCAGGGGAGCAGTTAGGCATCAATCAGGCTGGCAGGGTAGCATTTAGGGGGTGATCAGGCTGGCAGGCAGAAGTGGCAATCAGGAAGGCAGGCAGGTGAATAGTTGGGAGCCAGCAGTCCTGGATTGTGAGAGGGATGTCCGGTTGCGCGTTTAGGCCCGATCCTACTGGGATCGGGCCTAAACGGGCAGTCGAACACCCCTCGAGGGGTCCAAGATTGGAGAGGATGCAGGCTCGGCTGAGGGACACACACCCCTGTGCACAAATGTCATGTACCGGGCATCTAATATATATATATGCATATATATGCATATAATATGTAACAGAGCAACTACATAGATAGTTACCCACATGTCTTTTAAAATGAGGATGTTATTATTATTCAGGTATGTTAAGACCACTAGAGCAGAAGATGACTCATTGAAAAGATGAGTTGTTATACTCACAGCTCCTGAGAGGAGGGGGCACGCCATGCCCTTCAGGTGAAACAACATGGACAAGAGTCTTTGCTGTGCTTTCTGCAGTAAGGAGGGGACTAGGCAGTGTAAACAGCTTTAGGATTGGCTAATCTGAATAATTTCAGTGTGTTCCGGTGTGTAGCTGTGTTCTTAGTTATCTGGTACCTGGCCCTGGAGTGATTAGGACAGGGGAATAAGAGGGGAGTATGAGAGCCCCATCAAAGAGATGGTTGGGTTATGGGGTCTGGATCAGTTGATTTGCATATGAAAGGTACACTTGCTAAGCCTGGGAAGGGCAGTTCCTCCAGAGTAATCAGGGCCGCAAAATCCCAAAGCATCAAACACAGAATATAAAAAGGCATAATCAATACAATATATGATAAATTAAAATAGTTATTCAAAAGGTTCTATCTTTCACTGTATGTAACCACAATAAAAGATATTAAAAATTATGTAATAAAGTATTTTCACTAATGGTTTCTCACTTCACCTATGCAAAATCCCACAATAAAGATAGAGAAGTGTTATCCTAATTTTACAGGGAAAAGAAAATATAATTTTAAAGTAATTTATCTAGTGCAAAAATACATCCTAAATGTGGTAAGCATTTAACTATTAAGATGAAATCATAACAGAACTAGGATAAATTATAAGTGAATTTTTTATGATGTTGAATTTAAGGATTTCATAAGATAACCACTGTTTTAGTTATTTATTGATGTATAAAAAATTGTTCAAAAACTCAGCAGTTTATAAAACAAACAGGTGTTATCTCTGTTTCTGTGGATTAGGAACTGTTTGTGGCTTAGCCTGTGCTCTGACCCATCTTCTCTTAGGAGGCTGCAATCAAGGGGTCAACTGAAAGATGAGACAGAGGACCGGAGACCAGGAAACAGGCTTTATTAGAGGAGAAGACCCCTGCTGGGCTACCTTCCAAATGGAGAAAGAGCACATGTGCAGGGGTGAAGGCGCCTTTTGAGGGGAGGAAAGGGAAGGGATGGGGCTTAGGGTACGCGGCACACGCTGATTGGTGGTTTCATATAAGGCACATAATTAGGGACTTAGGAATCGAGGGCTTAGGGTATTTGGCAGGTGCTGATTGGTGGTTCAATGTAAAGTCCATATAAGGTGTCTGGTTAGGTGTTCAGGAATGTTCAGGCTGCAGGTGGAGTTTACGTCATTCTCTGTCCATCAGTTGGGGGAAGGGAGGATCTATCATCAACTATGCCTCAATTTAGGGATGTCCACGTGGACTCTCCACAGAGCTTCCTCCTGGTTTCAGAGAGAGAGAAAGAGAGGAAGAGAGAGAGAGAGAGAGAGGGGGAGGGGGGAAGAGAGAGAGAGAGAGAACTCGACAGAAGCCACAGTCATGTTGTCACATGATCTTTGGGAGGGGCTTACACAGGGACCAGGGAACAATGAGTCAGCTTAGAGGGCACAGACCACACCACAAAGTCAGGAAGCATAAAGGAAAGGATGAATCCTTACATTCCCACTTTAAAATGTTATATATCTGCAGGTTAACTGTAGGACACAGAGTGAAAAAACAACAAAAAAACTGAATACTTGACAAAGAGTATGTTAGTAGCCTAAATATGCAATGAGTTCTTAAAAATTAGAAAATCATTAAATTCGAAAGACGAGCTCCCAGGAGAATAAAGAGCCATTCAGGAGAGAAGGAATTCATATTTCCATCAAACATGGGGAAAAATATTCAAGCACAGTCACAATTAAAGATATCAATTAAAAAGCAAGAGCGTACTTTCAAATAGCAGATAGGTAAAAATTAAAACAATTAGAACTACTGGCAGTATAGATTGGCATAGCTTTCCTAGAAAGCAAGTGTCCAATATGTATGACAAGCTTTTAAAAATGTCCATACATTTTATATAGAAACCCTCATTCTAGGTATCTAGAAAAAGAAGATATAAAATGTAGATGCAGATTTATCCATAAAGATATTTATCATAGAGTTACTTGTATTGGCAAGAAAGTGGAACCATTTTACTAGTAAATATTCAACATTAGAGGAGTCATGCAAATGGGAAAATGATTCCCTCCCCTAAATAAGAAGTGAAAATGAAAGGATTATCTTCTGAGTCAGAGAAAGTTCAAAGAAAGTGCCACCGCTCAGCTCAGGGACCTACACTGCCAAAATCTGCATTGTTTCCTGAAAGTAAAAGGGAGAAACTCAGTTTTGCTCTGTAGAGAAAGGGTCAGAAAAGTGGATAAACATTTAGAAATGGAGGAGAAGGAGGAAGGAACATAGATAAATGCTGAGAAATAAAATATGAAAGTGGAGCCTTTTAAAAAAGTCCTCAACTAAGAAATATACTAAAAGCAGTGATGTCTAATGTTAATAGCTAGGTGTTTTGCATGGCAGCAAGATGAACCCCTCCAGCTCCCAAAATCCTCAGGTAATCACACATGCACATGCTTTCTGGGAGATTTTTATGAAGGAAAATACCCGAAATTCATACCTGGGTCAATGTGCAGACAAGGAGATCGTATGTTAGGCAGTGAGAAGATTCTAAGAGAGAACTAATTGAATGGAAGCCTGAGCATCGTCAGGATTGATGGTGAGAAAATAACACCCTTAGTAATTTACAGAAATCCCGGGCAGGGCATTGAACTTTCTACTATCTATTATATGGGGATTTTGAGCCAATCTTATCTTCAGCTTAGAAAGTAGTGTGACCCCAATTGCTACTTCGATTGCCAGAATTGTAGAATTCCACTCAGCCTTTACAAATGAAGCTTTAGGGGAACGTGTAATGGCAGAGAAGGGTGTCTAAGCTTTATTGTTTAGGGAATATAGTATAGCTAGTGTTGAGATTTAATCACACACGCATTTTTATAGATGGAAAAGGAGACAGCATATATAAAAATGTTAATGGTGGCTGTAAGTGGGTGATGGGGTTAAAGTGATTTTTATCTCCTTTGTTCAAATAAAAACCAGTGCTTTCCTTCTGAGGCAATCAGATGTCTAACCCCTTAGTAAGGCTGTCTGTGTCTTAGGTCCAGCTCCCAAGAAACAGAGTCTGGATGAGAGGTCTTTGTTTAAGTGATTTACAGCTCTTAACAGAGGAGAGTAAAGGAAGCAGTCTAAGGCAGTTGAAAAATTAAGCTAGAAGGTTTAGGTATCCCAGGCATACAGGAATATTCCCATTTTCCCTTTAAAAGTAATTCTTACATGGCTCTTAAACTCCAAAGTTAGAGAATTCTATTTACAAAATGAATACACACTCATATTTAGTTTAAAAGTCTTTTGGATTTTTTTTTCCTGTAAATGGTCATATAAAGACCCACTGAGTAATATGTAGGGTGGGAATCCTTAAAGACTTTGCTCTCTTCAATGATGTCTGTTTTCCAACAAGGTGAAGGAAGTGCCCTGACTAATCTATATTTGGTTCAGTAAAGAAGACTAACATTTTCTTCATAAGAATGAAAATTCCATGATGCAAGTGATATTATCTCTGGTGGTAAGTGGGTGTCTCAAACCTGCATCTCCTTACCCATTTGTTCAAATCTGTTGTATATCACCCTCTAGTACAGGACAACTCTGGTTTTCCCACTTGCTTAGGGTCAACCTGGAACCTTCTTTTTGCACATGTATTCCATGGACAAATTCTGTTGGCTTTCCCTTCAAATCACAGAGAGAAGCGACTCACTTTTCCTTACTTGCAGTAACAAAGATGATGGCTGTGACCTCGTCAAAGCCATCACCATCATCTATGCCTTGGGTTGTGCTTTAGCCTCCAAAATAAAATCTCACTACTTTTACTCTCATTATAGTCCATCTTCATATAGTAGCTGGAATGATCCTTTTAAAATCCAAGCTGGGTTTTGTTTTTCCTTTGCTCAAAACTCTTCAACCTTTTCATCCATTTCAAACACTGACTGTAGAAACAGACACTCTTCCCAGCCCTCAGTGAGCTTTAAGTACTGTTCCCTCCATACTTACAGTACTTCTTTCCCCATGCTGGGTCATTCCCTCACACCCATGCAATTAGCAGCACACTTAGAACGTTCAGTGGGGACCCACTCCGGGTCTCCAGAACTCTCTACATGCTCCTTCCTTCTCTAAGATCTGCCAGGTGGACTCTAGCCCCTGTTGTTAACTCTGACTCTCAGCTCGTCTCATTGGTCTTCTCAAGCCAAGGAGTTGGCCAGGCTCTGCCTAGTTCATCCTGCCTGCACTGTAGCACTAAGGAAGGCTCACCTGGTTCCCATCTCTCAGGGATCACTCTCCTTTATTGCCTGATGTTCAATTTCTTGAAAACCATTATTTCACATATTTTGTCTAGTTTTTTAGTTGTTTTATGTGAGAGACTATAGTCAGTCCCTGTTATACTTTCTTAACTGTAACCAGAATTTGACCCCCTGTAATTAATATTGGCCAATTCTCAGCCCAGGTGAACTTTCAATATATTTTCCAAAAGCTCTATTAACTTCTATATAACAACTTTTTCCATCATAGAACTTTTTTCTTTTTTCTCATTAGAGCATGAGAAAGTCTTTGATTAGCCCAAGCTCAGTTTCAAAATTCCTATTTCTTCATGTCTAGCATCCGTCTCTTCTTCCAGTATAAATGGAAAAGAGAATGCAAAGATAGTCACAGAAATCTATAATTCTTCACTGAACATTGTTTTTAAGTACTATTTATCTATGGTAGAGATTTTCAACCTTTTTCATCTCATGGCACACATAACCTAGTTACTGAAATTCTGCAGCACACACAAAAAAATATTGTACTTTTGGTTTATCTGACAGAAAAAATAGGTATAATTTTCATTCATTCACAATGGACGGCTATTGTTGTGTTGGCTGCTGTCATCTTTTTATTTGACAATCTAAAGGAAAAGCGGTCACTGCCCCTGACTAAAAAGTCAGGTGTTGCATGTTTAAAAAATTCCTGTAGCACACCAGTTGAAAATTGCTGACCTTTGGTATAGTACATCATTACTTGAGGAAGATTTAATCGATCATGGATTTAATTCGGTTTGTCACTTTGTAATCATGTTGCCTTGATCAGAATATTAAACCTCTGGTTCTCATTTTCCTAGTTTGTGAAATTGTAAAATTATAACTGTCTGGGGGATGTTATGCAGACCAAATGAAGTTGTGGATTAGGAGTCCTTTACAAACTAAAAAGTGAAGTGCTATTGTATGTCGTCGGATCACTCATACACTTTTAAATTGAGAGAATTTTAGAAGTGTCCTCTCTGGAGAAGAATCATAACATTGCATCCAAAACACTAAAAGTCTGCTTTTGGGAGGTACCATCAATCCAAAGCACAAAGAAAGCTTGGCACACAGATCTTACCAACCCACCCTTCCTAACTGCTAAGCACCCTTGTACAGAGCACAGTGGGTGCCACTTAACAGGAATCCAGGTGGCCAGGAGTTGAAAATGCATCTTGATAATGCTTCCATCATTCTATACGGTGTCTTCACAAGACTAATACTGTTTCTTCACTGAGAGTTCCTGCCTCCACTATCTCCTCTATCTTCTACTTTTCCTCCACTTGTTGTTTTCTGTCTACCTATAAATATACTCAAATATGTCGCATGAAATTGTCTTCTAATCACTGGCCAACACTATTTTGAGTTATCACTTTCTGCCATTTTTTTCCCTTTATAATTTAACTCTATCTCCTACCTTGTTTTCTGTTCACTCATAAAGCCAATGAAATATTGTGCCTGTCTACACAACTTCATTAAAACCACATTTTCCCAATGACTATTTTGCAACTACCATTCTGTACTTTTCAATACTTTCAACTTTTTCACCCAGGCCCCCAACCTCCTTCCCCTCTGGCAACCATCAGTCTGTTCTCTGTATCTATAAGAAACACAGTCATTATTATTGTAATAACTATGTATGGTGCCAGGTGGATACTGAAAATATCAGGGGGAACACTTTGCTAAGTATGTGGTTGTCTAACCACTTTGCTTTACACCTGAAACTAGTACAAAAATATTGAATGTAAACTGGAAAAAATTATATGTCAATAAATCCATTAAAAAAAAACACACCACACAACACTTTACAAGGTCCCTAACAATCGCTATATTGTCAAACCCAAGAGATACTTTTCTGCTTATTTTTTGTGATCCTCTGTTGCCCTTATGATCAGCAACCCCTTTTCCCTTCCTGAAAGTATTTCCCTCCTTGGTCTTAATAACAGTCCCCTGTCCTTGTTTCCCTCCTACCTCTCTACCTGCTCCCCATATTTATGGACTTCTCTCTTTCTGTTCATTCTTTAGTACTTATGTTTGCAAAATCTACTCTTAGTCTCCTACTAAATTTATTCCTTGTGTTAACTCGCTGTTCCTAAAATCAGATCAGTATAGTCATTTTTACTTAGATACTGTCCCTCTGAAAAAGCAGACTGCCCCCAAAAGCATCATTAACTTTCTCGGTCCCTCTCACATCCAACCCCGAGTGGTCCCCTATCCCCATGAAGGCACCATCATCATGCCAAAGTTCACAGCTCTTGTCCATATTCAACTAGTTAACAAATCCCGTTGTTCTGCATCTTAAATATTTCTTGAATCTTTATATTCTGATTCACCCCTCCCTACTACTATCTTAATTCACGTTTTTTTTCCCCTCTTCCTTTAGATTACTGCCATAGTTGTTCATTGACCTTTCTGTTAACAGTCCTGCCCATATTCATTCATTCCTTCAGGGATGGTCAAACAAACAAAGACCCTTCTTTCATGGAGATTTCATTTTAGTGGGAGCAGGGGTACAGCATAAACAAATAATAAGTTAAAGTTCAGTTTTTTATAAGTTCTATTCAAAGAACTTTAGATTGTAGGGGGAGAGAAACTTTCTCTAAAGAAATTATATTTGAGATAAGACCTAAGTAGCATGAAGGAAGCTACTGTGAATAAAATTGGTGGAGGTAGGGCCAAGATCCTTTAACATTTCATCAGATTGATTTTTCTAAAATAAAACTTTGTCATGTCATATCCCTTAACATGAAAGCCTTCATTGCTTGGCTTCTGGTAGAATTCAGGTCAAGCTTCTTATCATAGTACTAGAGGCCCAGTGCACGAATTCGTGCACTGGTGGGGTCTAGCTGGCCTTGCCTGATCTGGTCAATTGGGCTGGGCCAGCTGGGGGGAGGGACAGAGGGTGGTTGGCCAGCCAGTCCTGCCCCCAATCGGGATAGGTGACTGATTGGGGCGGGGGGCAGCCAGGGGAAGGGGCCATGGGCAGTTGGTCGGCCCTGACCCCTGGTCGAACTCCCAGTCCAGGGGACAATTTGCATATTAGCCTTTTATTATATAGGGTATGAAGTCTTACAGACATGGCTCTTGTGGGCTTCTCTGGCCTCATTAGTCTCTATCTTAGTCTGTTCAGGCTGCTAGAACAAAATGCCACAGATGGGTGGCTTATAAACAATAGAAATGTATTTCTCACAGTTCTGGAGACTGGGAGTCTGAGATCAGGATGCCCGTATGGTCAGGTGAAGGCCCTCTTTCAGATCTTAGACTTCTCTCTTTGTCCTCACATGGCTCCGTAGGATCTCTTTTATAAGGGCATGAATCTCCTTTATGGGGTCTTTGCCCTTTTGACATAATTACCAAAGGCCGTACCTCCTGATACCATCACAACAAGCATTAGGTGTTTAACATATGAATTACAGAGGGGCATAAACATTCCAACTAGAGCAGTCTCTAATGGCTGTGCCTTATTTCAGACATAGGCAGCTGCTTACTATTCCTGAAACTCATGTTTAATTACTTCCTCCATTTCTCATGTATTCTCTCTCCCTCCTGAGAGAATCATTGCCCATTGGCCAGTGACTCAGTGAAGCTGGGAATCACTACTACTGTGTATTACTAATTGGTCCATACTCTGCCCACAGCATATTTTAAGTCAAGTCTTTCATGGCCTGAAATGTACTGGTGGGTCTGTGCACATTCTTAGTAGAGAGTTTATCCAGCTTTTGACTCCTACACTCTCTGTGAATATTCCAATAGCTATGTCTCACATGAACACAAATCCAAGTGCAAAATAAATTAAAGTCTAAGCTCATGTAGGAGAATGTTTAAATTTATAGTAATGGACAAAACAAAATAGAATGTAAGCTATTTTTTCTGCTCTGATACTTAAATGAAGGTTTAAGATTTCTAACATAAACTTATGTATACACACAACTACAACATATAGATGTAGAGATACATTTATAATGATACTAACCTGTTCAGGTTCACATACAAGATTACTTTGTTCTTTAATATGCTTAAATTTGGTCTTGTCTTCTGGTTTAAATAAAAGAAAAACCAGCCCTACATTCAATTCCAGTCAAGAGCACAAGCCTGGGTTGCAGGCTCAATCCCCAGCAAGGAACGTGCAGGAGGCAGCCAATCAATGATTCTCTCTCATCATTGATGCTTCTCTCTCTCTCTCCCTCTCCCTTCCTCTCTGAAATCAATAAAAATATATTTAAAAACAAAACATGTATCCACTAGAAATGTACTATCTAAGTTTTTGCCCTTAAATATAAAAGAGGTAGGATGATTGTTATGGACTGAATTATACTCCCCTCCCCCAACCAAATTGATGTGTTCAAGCCCTAATCCGAATTGTGACTGTTTAGGGAGATAGGGCTTCAGGGTGGTAATTAAGGATACATGACATCAGAAGGGTGGACATCTAATCAGATAGGACTGGTATCCTTATAAGAAGAGGAAGAGACACCAGAACTCTCTCTCCACCATTCAAGGACACAGCCAAAAGGCAACTGCTTGCAAGACAGGAAGAGTGTCCTCACCGGAAACCAAAATTTCCATCACCTTGATCTTAGATTTCTAGCCCCCAGGACTGTGTAAAAATAATTTCTGTTCTTTAAGCCATCCCATGTGTGCTGTTTTGAGACTGGAGCCTAAGCGATTAATACAACAATGTAAACCTACTCCACAAAGTAAGCTATAATTTAATGGTGAACCTTGCTACATAACCTTCCTGAACGCAGGCGGCATTTTAAACCTTCTTCAGCAATCCCTTCAGTAGGCTTGCGAGGACTGTGTGGGGTGAAAGGGTTAAGTAATGTTTAACCAGTATGTACACTTAGTTCTCTTTATCTCCCTGGAACTTATTAGCACTCTAAGTATCAATTCACTAGGAATGAATAATACCTTGAATGACATCAGCTTCCGCCAACATGTAGAGGTTACTATGGTAATGGAGAAAGTTTTTCAGAGCACAAAACAAGTACCATGCTTGATATATTAGTCAGCCGGGGAAAGCGGTCACATATAAGCTGCAGCATTCATTCAATGAATAGTCATTTATGCCCCATGCATGTCAGCAATTCCGCTGTGTTTTTCTGAACATCACAACTTTGGCAGTTGTATTGAGATTCTTGGCAGATTTACAAAAGTGTTAAAACTCATTTTCAGAGCCTAGTTTTTCTTTCTGTTTTATTCTCTATTTCTTGGAACCCATATTTTCAACAGGTTCACAGGATCTCCAATCCAAACGCCACAGTGAAAGTTCTGCACGAGGGCGCAGCTCCACGGTTTGCTGTAAAATCAGCAGGGGCTTCCTCTTTTAGTCATTTGTAAATCACTGTTGTGTGGTTAATTATATTTGGCATTTTCTAGTACCCTGTTTTATCACACTGCCATTGTCTCTATGTATTTCCTTAAGACTTTAAATTCACACACAATTAAAATGGTCTGGTTTTCTTAAGTCTTCAATTCCTCTTTATTGCCCTTTTCAAAAAAGGCCGTAAAACAAAAGAATGAAAAACTATTAAAAATACGATAACCAATCTAACCTCATAAAGCCAGGTGTAGTTTTCATTTCAATATGTAGAAAAGGATCAATTCCTTCCCCCTGAGCAGATTACTTATAAAAGGAAATACTCCTTAGAAACCAGAACTTTAACAGATTCTCTTAAGACTGAGGCATGCCACACGACAAACACTTCCTTTCTTAATAATGCTATAATACTGATAGTTCAGGACAAAACCACAGTGTCTCTTGATTTTAGCAAAGCATTCAACAGTCTCTCATGTGATCTTTGTGCATAAAATCCCTAAATCCTAGTTCCAGTAGGAATTTCTTGCTTTGGGAGGTTCCAAGCAAGTTGATGACAAGTTTTGCAGGGCTCACTCCATACATGGAATCTTCAGTAAGAAGACCAGAAAGTTGATAATGCTAGCAACCCTGACAAAATCCCTGGTGACACCTGACAGTGGCAGGAGATGGGCAGGTCTGCAGAGCAGAGCTGAGTCTGCCTGAACTCACTTTATTGATATGCCATCTCTCTGCTTTGTACTTTGTGACTATTCAAAGTGTGAGGGGATACAGACTTCTCTTTCCCCACCACACTCTAGCTAATGGTTTAGTGATGAAAATGAACCAGAAATGAATGTTTCTAAGCAATCTTAAAGGCATTCTCATTGAGATGGATATTGCTGGATGAGAGGGTACCAAGCAGTACCTTTTTTTTTCCTCCAGAAATTTATTCAGTTTGCAACCAACCAATTTAAACATTTTGTCAGGAATGAGGAAGGAGCACAGCAGACAGACACACACAGATACACACACACACACACACACACACACACAGTTAAGTTTAATGAAAGAATTCATATAATTATGTATTTGGACTTAGCTAATTTTTAAAAAATCAAAATGTAATAATTCTTCTAAAGAAATGACCAGCTTCCTGTAGTAGTCAGGCTCCTTCTTGCGTCTGATTAAGGCACCCCTAGTCAAATCAGTTTTGCTTTTACTGATGATTTAATTTTAATGTAGAGCAATTTAAAGGAGATTTGGTGAGCCAATTACTCGGATTTTAATTCACAAATGATAAGAGCCCATTATTCTGCATTTAAATACAAAAATCTTTTTGGGAATTTGCAATTTGTTGTAGTTGAAGGTGAAAACACATGTAGTGGAGTAATATTTCAAAGAGAGCATTAATAATATATATTAAAGACCTGCCTGATCTTTTTGGTATGAACACACATAACTACATTAAACTCAAAGTGAAACTAAGTAAAAATGGACTTTTATCGAGACCAAACCACACAGCCTGGTTTCATTTCAAGGACTGACCACATCATCAACTCAGACTTAGCCATGGTTACTTTCACTTTGTGTTATAATCAAACTAGTGAACACAGAGTGCAAAGAACCCCCCGGAGGATACATGGTGCTGTGTGTGAGCTCTCCGTGGCTCCCTGCTTTTCACAGATTTTTAATATGACAGAGTGAGATGCTCAGTCTCTCTTATTCCATGTTGGTCAAGTCTGCTTTGTTCCCATGACCTTCAGGTCAATAGATTCTGCTGAGTCTTGCCTATAGACAGAGGAATTCTGCTTGAGGCTTGAGTTTTACAAAAATAGCTCCATAACAGAAAGTGCTTCTCCAGAGGAGATAAGGGAAGTATGTAGAAAAATAATGATTGATTATCAAAGATTTGTAGGAACCTCTTAACTGGACTCACTTCAACTAGAATCAACAGACCAAAAACAAAGCAGCTTCACAGCCTTCCCGGGACCCCTTCTGGGGCCCTACGTCTGCAACGTCCATACACCTCACCCCGCCCCCCCCCCCCCCCCCCCCCCGCATTTTCCCTTTTCCTTTGATACGAAACAAGCCTGCATTCTGTACTTTTGAAAGATGCTTCTTTAGAATGCTTGCTGGCTTTCGGAATAAATTTGCTTTCCTTGCCCCAACACCTTGTCACTTGACTTATTAGCTATCCTAAAACTAGTGGTAAGAGCTTGGACCCAGTAACATTACCTGATACAGGTAGCTCCTGGAGTCCACAGAAAATACTCCCGCTCTCCCCCAAATCCTGGACAACCTGGAAACTGCAGCCATTGCTCCCTTTTCAATACTTTAGCTGAAGTTATGGGGAGACATGGTAGGTGCCCAACAACACTTAGTTGGCTTTCTGCTTACAACAATTGCACAACCTGGTTACTTCTATAGTTCAGTCCTTGAGGCCTGCCCTCCTTGTTAAAGAAAAAGGTCTGGCTATGGCCTCTTACAGGCATGACACTCTGAGAAATACCTCAAACAACTATTAATTTAGAAATTAGAAAATTAGCCCAGCTGGTATGGCTCAGTTGGTTCAGTGTCTATCCCATATACCAAGAGATTACCAGTTCAATTCCTGGTCAGGGCACATGCCTAGGTTGTGGGATCAATCCCCAGTAGGGGGTGTGCAGGAGGCAGAGAATCAATATCTTATTCTCACATCTATGTTTCTCACTCTCACTCTCCTTTTCTCTCTCTCTAGAATCAATAAAAACATATTTAAAAATAAAATAATAAAATTAGGAAATTAGTTAAACTACCAACCATGAAGTTGTCAGGATATAGTAAAGAGGCCAACACCATATTGACTAAATTGTGAAGCAGAGGAAAAGCACTACACAAGATATTCAATTTTCAGAAGAAAAGTAAGGTATTACAAAAGTCCAATAAGTGTCATGATACCGCTAATATACTTTGAGCAGAGAAATATTCTGGGTTAACATGTACAAAACTTATGTTTGCAAATGCATGCCTTTAGCTGCAGTGCACTGGTCGTGGGCATGCTCTACAGTTGCACAGTTCTCCTATTTAAAGTCAATGTCCTTGTTCAAGTAGTGTGAACACTCTGAGCCTCAGTTTGCTCATTTGTAAAATGGGCATAATAATAGCAACTGCCTTGCAAACTTGTTAAGAGGGCAAATGAATTAAATACTTATAAAGCCCTCAGAGCATGCCTGGTGCAGGTTAAGTATATAAACTAGTGGCATCATTACTGCAGGATTCCAGGGAAAGGACCACTTCTTTCCTCATTATGAATGTTGACTGCCATAGTCTCTACTGGTAAAAGAGGTAAAATTAGTGAGCAGGTTTAGCTTTGGGAAACTGATGAAGTAAGAGAATGTCAACCAGAAATGAGATAGAAAATTCTGTAAATCCTGAGGAAATTCCATAAATGTAGCTCATGTCATGTGATCATCATCTAGTCAGTTTCTAAGGTCAATGGCAACTTCTGACAGAATCAAATAATAATATGACAATAGCCACAGCAGCAACTGCAGAAGCATCAACATTAACATATACTGGTTCTGTTCTAATTGTACCAACAAATGGGCTTGCCTTTAATCTTCACACTAGCAGCCATTATTGCTAATGCTCATTTATAATAGGAAGAAGTAAATTGCCCAAAGTCACACAGTTCCAAACTGGGCTAGTCAAATATCAAGTCAACATTTTTAAATAATATCCCAAACAGACTTTTAGTAATTACTTGAAATTGAGAGACCCAGCAGGAATTTTATTAGAAATCCTAGAGCCACTGATGAAAAAAATCCCAAGAGGCGGAGCTTCTATAGACACATTGCTTGGTCTTCTAAAGAAGATGTAATTTGAAAGTGCAACAATTTCCATGTCATATTTAGTACTTGTTTCATGAAAAGAAACAAAATAACTATTAGAGAAGCTTAAAATAGACTTCCTATTTCAAAGTTCAGAATAATACAATTGTACACTTCTGCTTTCTCCACCATTATTACTCTTAAAATATATTATAAAAAGTACTATTGTTACCTCATTAGTCTAAGAGAAACTGTCAGTCTCTGGATCACAAACAATTCTATCCCTAGGATTTAATTTATAATGTCACTCAGATAAATACGAGGTCTTTGCCTTAGATTACTATTTTTGTTGTGGCAAAAAAGGAACAAAGATTACACTATCATATACTTCAAAACGAGTTTTCTCTTTCTTGTCATTGTAATTATATTTTCATTGAAAGGGTTAAAATAATCCACTTATACATGTGGTTATCTGAAGAGACTTTAAATATCATGGACGCATAACATGATTATTCATTTCTTCTTTCAATAAACAGATATGTGCTGAGTACACTAGTACTCATAAGAGGTAGACAAGCTGTCTTCATAGATTAAACATCTTAGTGGGGAGAGAAATAACAAGAAAGAGAGACCATTAAAATGTTGGGTAGGACTGGGAAAGGAAGAAGAAGGCAGTTGTGATGAAGATTATAGTACAGACCTACTTTGAACAGTTCTGTATTATAATCTGAGCAGGTTAGTTAGGGAAGGCCACCTCCGTTTATAAATTAGATTGAGAAAAATTTTTATTTATAGTTCTCAGAAAGAAAGATATATTTCATTCATGTGATCTAGTTTTAGTTTACAAAATAGTTTTCAAACATCAATAATTTTTCATATAGTCTACAAAAATGGGATCCAAACACATTTTCAAATACCTCCTTGTTTTTTGCTTGTTTGTTGGTGTGTGTGTGTGTGTGTGTGTGTGTGTGTGTGTGTGTTTGACTCATTAGTAGGTCTAATGAGTCAGATTCACCCGCTCAGGTCCTAAGGAAGCACGCACTATTTTTTGGTGTATGCTGTGCATATTATTCATGACAACAGCTTTGATTCAATACTAAGTAATTTTCTGGTTTCTTGTATTTTAATAAAACTTTTAAAAAATTTTAATCAAGAATGCTAACTTAAAATTAGTTCCTTTTTTTGAAAAAATCTGATGAAGATCTTTTCTATCCTAACTTAGGCCCATAGTTCTAACCTTACCCATCAATCATTTGGTTCCCTGAATAATAACAATGAATGCTGTATTTTGGAGACATGCCAGCTAATAATAAGGAATGGTGCCTCCTCTCTTGTTCTGAAGCATCGCATCTGCTTTCTTTTCTTATAAAACACAGTCTAGGTATCTTTTATTTACTCAGTACACTTTAGTTATCATCGATTTACTTGGTATATCATTGTGGTTGACAATTACAAGTGTGTGCTGAAGGCTAACTGAAAGTTGCATATTTGATCACTGTAGGAGGCTTAGAAGATTTAAACATTTTATGTTCTGGGAAAAAAGCAGCTCCAGGCTGCTTTCCAGATATTTTTGTACAGTGAGTTGTATGTTCAGGCTGTTCCTTACCTGGGCTTATTTATTTTAACATATTATGAAAATGTTTATTCCCCCCCCCTATTATTATAAAAGCAATGACTAAATAATGAATGAATAAAGCATTTGAGAAGAAAATTAAATGTAATTTATCTATATCTCCAACACCCATAAATAATTATTATAAATATTTTGTTTTATATCTTACAAATGATTTTCTTACAAAATTGGAGGCATACTGCTCTTACTAAATGTAATTTCTTCTTTTCACTTTAAAATATGTCATGAGAATTTTCCTATACCTTTAAATACTCCCCAAGAAGGTAAGTTTTAATGGCTTAGTAAATATTTTTAGACTAAAAACCCTGGCTGCAGAATATTCTGTTGCATGAATGGCACCAAAAGTTATGTTTAGCCATTGTTCTATGGTTTGACATTTTTGCTGTTTCCAAATTTTGTAGGTAGAACTGGAATTGACATCCTCGCTATATTAAGTTTTTTGTACATCTCTAGTCATCTCCTTAGGATAAATTAGAAGTGTAATTGTTGAATTAAAATACATAAAATGTATTATGCATTTTAGATGTATAACCAATTAAAAAAAAAAAAGTTGTCTCAACTCCCACCCCAACTGGCACAGGCTGAGAATGCTTAAGCCCTTTCCTTTCACGGGGTCTGATTATACTTGGCTGGAATCTGAAGGACATGTAGTGCTAGTGGTGAATAATATATGTGCGTTATATGATACAAACTATAACAATGTTGTAGAGCTTATTTCTCTGACTTTTTAGTGAGTTTATTAGGACATATATGCATCTTGATTTTTCCAAATTCCATAAATTTACTCAAGTTATTCCTCTGCCTTGGAATTCTCTCTTTCTTGTCACTATTCCAAATCCCTTTTCCTTGCAAGGAACCCCAGAAGTTACACCTCCTCTTAGATCTCAACCTCATTTCTCTGACCATCAATGGTCAGAGTTCTTTCTGGTTCAATAGGCTTTTGTTTTTTAACATAACTGATCACATTATATTATTTTATATGTAACTGCAGTCTCATTGGCTTTAAGTTCCTTAACAGCAGGGTGAACATTGCTTTCTTTTTTATATCCCTCCAGAGTCTGGTAGAACTCTTTGCACTTAATGAACATTACCTAAATTAAGTGTTGGGGATTTCAACCTCAGAATCACCAAATTAATAGAAGATTCTTGATTACAAACAATACTTTCCAATGCAATGTTTCAGGAACTGCACTAAGCTTTTTACATGTGTTAACTCTTTTAATTTTCACAACAATCTTTTGTTTAAGTATAATTAGTATCATCATTTTGTAAACCTTCACAGGGAGATAAAGTAACTTGCCCAATTGTGCACAACTGAAAAACAGTGTGGTCTTAACCACTATGCTATATACTTTTGGTAGATTTATATTGAGAATGCGTTTTTCCCCAATGCACTTCATATGTTAAGAAAGAGCTATGTTTTCATTTAGGTAATTTGGTTCAATTTATTTTACCCAAATTTTAGAAGATATTTTTAAGAATCATGGTTAATTTGAGTGAATTAACCATGTCTAAGTGTATATAGACACACACATATAAAAATACACACATTCAGACATGGTTACATGGTTTTATATATATATACACACATTCAGACATGGTTACATGGTTTTATATGTATATAAAACCATGTAACCATGTCTGATTTTATATGTATATAAAACCATGTAACCATGTCTGAATGTGTGTGTGTGTGTGTGTGTGTGTGTGTGTGTGTGTATATATATATATATATATATATATATATACACACACACACACACACACACACACACACACACACTAATCTTATGTATACTAATCTTCTAAGTATCTACAGTGATCAAATATTTGGGGCATACACCAAAAAGTTTGCAGGTTTGATTCTGGGCACATACCTAGGTTGCATATTTGATCACTGGTTGAGGTGTGTATCTGTCACATTGATGTTTCTTTCTCTTTCTCTCTCTCTTCTCCCCTTCCTCTCTCTCTGAAAATCAATAAAAATATATCCTTGTGTGAGAATTAAAAATTTTATATATAAAAAATATATATCAACTATTTTAAAATCATATATGTATGCACACACACACACATATATATATTTCATAGTAGATAGTTAATTCCCTAAAATAAACCAAATTTATTTCAAGAATCCAAAATATATAATGCAGCTTCCATGTGTAATTTATACCTACTGGGTAAGTTGCAACTCCTTGAAATGCTATTTCCCTGATGTGGTTTTGATTCTAAGGTGGATTGGGCTGTTACCTTAGCAATCTCTTCAGAGGTGATTAATCACTTAGCCTCCCCCTAAATGACAAAGGGCTCATCCGCTATTCTAAGGAATCTTTACCAATTCTCATTCTGTCTCCTTTAAGCTAATTATGGAATTTACAGACATTAAAGGGCTCCCTGCATTCTAGATACCCATTGAGTTTGGTGTTGTCATGCCAGTTCTTTTCTTGGCTATAGAGAAATGGTTGTGATTTAGTATAATTTTCCCAGGTTGGCAGGGTTTCTTAGCACTGCCCCCTGCACGATCTGAAGATGCTATAGGCTGAGTTAGTGACCGGAACCTAGGAAGCTGTGACGTGGCCCTTGCTGCCCCCTGCTCCCACCCCCACCTGCACGGTGGAACTCTGCTTCTCCTGACCTGATGTGCAGCTGAACCCAATGTTGGGGAGGAATATGTGGCAAAGGGGAAGTCATCCCAAAACAGTAAACTATTAAAACCTCCCAGGGAGATACTGCAGCTTAAATGATACATCCTAGGCTGTCCTGAATAAAGCAATAGCACCCAGCTCCTTAGCTCTGTAGCTGCTTTATTGGGATATTAAAAAGTGCCCATCCATTGAATGAATACCGTGATTGAATATTTTTCTCTACACTGGGAGCTAATGAGAGAACCACCATGGTGGCCAGTTTGGTTTGTCCACATGACTTGTTTTGGCTAATGATGTTTAGCCAATTGATGCAAGCAGGGGTTTGAAAAGCTCAGTGTGTTGAGTCTTGCTCAGTTCTGCCACCACCAGGAGCCTGTGCCCAGGCCAGCCTACTGGAGGCATGTGGAGTGGATCCAGCTGAGGCCATCCTGAATCGGCCACAGGCATTTGACTTCACACATGAGCAAGGCAACCTGAGACCAGAAACAACACCCAGCAGAGTCCTGCCTAAATCACCAACCTGTCCATTCATGAGCTAAATGCATGATAATTCATTTAAGCCGTTACATTTCAGAGTCATTTATTAGTTGGCATTGTTATGGCATAGATCACTGATACAACTGCACTTGTGGTGTAAGGATTTCCTCTTATCTTATTCCAAGTTCAGCAGAAAGTAATTTCTCCACAGATTATTTTGTGTAGAAATTGCGTATTTCCTTGTGCATCTCACTAGATGGGAAACACCTTAATAATTCATAATATCCAGGTTATGATTGTGGCCTCAGTGCCTGGCAATACTAGTTGTTAAATATATTTTTAAAAAAAATAAATGAATTCACAAATGAATGAGAGAGAAGATATTCTTTGCAAGCGGACAATAGAAAGAGAATCGTCTGCTCCCACGATAAAAAAAATAACATCATTCGCCAGCAGTTGTAGGTCAAGTGGAACAGAGTTGCCTGCTCCATTCTTGGCCTTTTAAAGCAGAGGAGGGTCTTCTTTACTGTGCTGCAGAGATTCCACAGAGGCTTGAAAGTTAGTGCCAGAGGCTGTCCCTGCCTCAAGTGCCAAGCCCACACTACTATTTAACAGGTAGCCCCTAACTACCTCGTCACATGGCTTTGTTTTGGCTCTCTAGCTCTTTTTCTGCTTCTCTATATCTTTATATCTCTGTCTCCCCATGTCTGCTATGCAAACAATACACAACAGTAAAATAAAGTCCATGTTCTCATTATTCACTTTGAACTATTATTAACATTCTCCAGTATTACTTCATCTGCCCCCTCCCCCTACACACACACATTCAAAGCAAATGCCAGACATTATGCATGCCACTTAATCTTCGATAACCTTGTCCTCTTCCTAATGTTCCACATAGATTGCTTTTTATAAATCTGCACTGGAATAGTGGTTAGAATTAGGAGCTTTGTGGAAGAGGTTAAAAATGTTACATATACATTTTTCACATGAAAAGCACACATGCAGTGATTTTTTTTTTCAACTCTGCTGTCCTCAAAGGTAACTGAGCACTGCCACATATGCTCATTTTAAATCCGAGTTCATTTCGTTATGAATAAAGCAAGTAGTATATTTTATGGTTGGGCCTCATTGACCTGATCAACTTTATTTTAAAAGACTTGTAAGGTGAACCTGTTAACCTAAAATCAATAAAATAAAATAAAGACAAAACACACTCAATGAACTTCTATTCATAAAGATCGAAGTGCATACATACCCAAGGCTCATACAGAGTTGGGAGTGCTGGACTGGGGTCTCAGGTGTAAATGCTGCTCAGTAAGTAGGTATCAACCTCATGGCCTCACATCTATGGAAATGTCTGTGTTAATTTGCCAGGGCGACAAGGGCTTAAACAACAAAATTTATTTTCAGGAGGAGAGAAGTCTGAGACGGTGTCCCTCTGAGACCTCTCTCTTTGCCTTGTGGATGGTGGTCTTCTCCCATGTCCTCACATGTGTGTGTCTGTCCAGAGATTCTCCTCTTATGATGTGAGTTGTAAGGATTAAGGCCCACACAGATGACCTCATTTTACCTTAATTATCTTTTTAAAGAGCTTGTCTCCAAATTCAGTCACAATCTGAGGGTTAAGTTTCAACATATAAATGGAGAGGGGTACACAATTCAGCCCATAGCATTGTCCTAGCTGAATGAATTATAATGAGATAATGTTTAGGAAAGTTACTGGTAAATCATAAAGTACTACTCAGTATGTGTTTATTGTTTGGTCATAATTCATCTTTTAACCCACCAGAATTTAATTATGTGAATTAAATATATTTAGTGCTGAGCTAGCTGCTCTTGGAATCCCTGTATTTTAAGAATCTATCCTCTGAAAGAGAAATAAAATTATCACATTTTAAATGAAAGGTATATAAACTAGCCAGATTTGCAATAGGTGCAAAATTGAGTAACATAGCCCAAAGAAGGGGGGCTCTCCATAAGGTGAATAGGATGACATGGGAACAGTGCTTTGAAGGAGAGTTTGGATTTTATATGGCAGGATGAAGGACTGAGAACATGGTATCGCTGAAGACTTATTGCCTTCCTGAGATAGAATGATGTCTGGCTAGTCCCTAGACTCTGAAAAAAAATGGTGGAAAATAGTTAAACAGATAGGACAGTGCCAGATTAAAAGGAGGCTTTAAAACTCTGGCAGGTGAGCGTTGGTGTAGTGGAGAAAATTATGACTAAGCCATCAATATAATTATTTCTATGCCAATTTATTCATTCTTGATTTTACCATTTCCTAATAACAAAACAACTCTAGATAAAGAACATAATAGAAAACTGTACACTATGAGTTACCTCTGAATATGATTTTATTCTCTTTATTTTCTGTCCACAGTAATAGTGGGTCATTGTAGTTATATATTGCCATGTAATAAATTACCCTTAAATCTTAGCAGCTCCAAACATTTGTTTCCTCACATAGTTAAATTCAGCAGCAGTGTAAGCAGGTGGCCTGGCTCAGGCCCTCTCAGGAGATTGCAGTCAAACTGTCAGCTGAGACAGCAGTCCTCTCAAGTCTCCACTAGCACATCAAGAGGATGTGCTTCTAAACCCACTCACATGGTCCTGAAGAGGCCTTGGATCCTCACTAGCATTGGCCAAGGACCTCTTTTCTTCCCAGGGAAGTCTCACCCTTGGCTGCCAGAGTGTACTTACAACATGGCAGCTGGCTTCCACCAGATTGGATGATCTAAGAGAGTGCAAGGTAAAATAAGAGAGAGAGAAAGAGAGAGGAGAAAGATGAGAGAGAGGGAGAGACAGGAGGGTGTTCTATGAGGGACCATCTTGGTGGCTGACTGCAACAGTCAGTAACAAGGATATCCTATTGCTGGAAAACATGAGCTTTTGTCAGTATTACGTTGAAATGTATTCTTTATATTATCAAGGTGAAATAAGTTTCACCTGTTGTTGTTTTTTCTTTATAAAAATAACTCAAGGTTAAAATCATTTGGGAGTTTTATTTGTTATTCAAATACATTCTTTTAAAAAAATTTTTTATTGTCTGATTTGAGGGGGGGAGAGAGAGAGAGAGAGAGAGAGAGAGAGAAACATTGATTTGTTGTTCCACCTATTAATGCATTCATTGGTTGATTCTTGTATGTGCCCTGACCAGGGGTTGAACCCAAAACCTTTTGCATGTCTGGATGATGCTCTGACTATCTGAGCTACCCAGCCAGGGCACAAACACATTCTTTTGTGGAATTAATTCTAATTTGAATATTTGGATATCTTGAAGTTTGTCAACTAAAATTAGCTACTTCTGTAACACTTCTGGTACAGAATGAACATGAGTAGATTTAAGTAGGTGTAGGGAGGAACATAGATGAAGAAAAAATTGGTAAAATACTCAATAATTTTTTACTTTATCAGAATAAGATATAAAGTAAAATATCCAAAGAAATATTAGCACAAAATAACACTCCTTGTAATAGCACTGATGACAGTAGCAATTAAGCTGTGTAGTAAGTGTCTTGGTTATACTGATAGCAGGTATCCTGAAGTCTTAGTTTAAGGGGACAGATAGAGAACTCATTATTCTGCAAATGAAGTAAAAAGCAAACATTCTGGAGCAATTGTCATTTTGAACTTCTTTCATATGAGATCTGAATTGGATGTCAGGCACAAACACAACTATCCAATACAAATAAACTCAATATTTTTCCTGAGGAAATTTGTAAATTTCATTTTTCAAAAAAATACAAAATGAGGAAAAAATAAATTAAGAAATTTTTTATTTGTAAAAATCCTATATAATAAAGAGCTAATATGCAAATGCTCATCATGCCTCATGCCCGCATGCCGTCACATCTTAACAGCTCAGACACTCAACACTGGGGAGAGAGGAATGGGGACCAGCCGGGCACAAATGGGCTCACAAGAGAGGAATCAGGACCAGCCAGGCTGTGGCCTGAGAGAGGGACAAGCCACCCACCCCACGGTCCCGGGCACCTGTGGCTGCAGCCCAAGCAAAGCCACCTGCCCATGGTCTCCTGCAGCTGCAGCTGGCCCAGGCGAAGCTGGCCTGGGTCCTGGGTGCCTGTGGCCAGCCAGAGAGAGGGAAGCACAGGTCCTGGATGCCTGTGACCAGCTGGAGGAGGGAAACCTGGGTCCCAGATGTGGTGCGAGGCAAAGGTGGTTAGGGGTGATCAGGTCAGCAAGGGAGCAGTTAGGGGTGATCAGGCCAGTAGGGGTGCAGTTAGGAGTGATCAGGCAGGCAGGCAGAGGTGATTAGGGGCAATCAGGCAAGTGGTTAGGAGCCAGCAGTGCCAGGTTGAGAGAGGCAGTTGGACATCCCCCAAGGGGTCCTGGATTGGAGAGAGGGGTGCAGGCTGGGCAGCAGGACTCCCCCCCACACACACACCATGCAAGAATTTTGTGCACCAGGCCCCAGTTAAGAAATAAATATGAATATAAAACAACCAGCTTTCTGTCACTAGTGTTCCTGAAAAGATAAACCATTGGAAGCTCTGGAATAAATGATTTATAAGCTCCTATAGATGAACCTACTAGCATAGCTAATTCAAGAGTCTCATCCTTCACCCCCCCAACATTGCAGGGGCTTGAACCCTCACCCCCTTCTAAAGGAGGTCTCCTACCCCCATGGCTGCTTCGCGCTTCCCACACCCAGCTCAGATCGGGACCCAGGCAACAGAAAGAGACCCGGCCCAGCTCACATCGAGATACAGGTGACAGACAGAGACTTGGCCCAGCTCAGATCGGGACCCAGGTAACAGACAAGAGACTTGGCCGACAGCAGTTGCCCTATATCTAAATTCAGCTGAGCATTTGGAATGCTCAGGGCCCACACAAGAATGCAAATAATCCTTCCCACTAATATTTACAGGGTAAACTAAGATTGTTGGTAGAGTATTAAATTTGACAGTAAAATAGTAATCAAGTTTTCAGATTAATTTAAATAGGCTAATTGAAATAAGTGAATATTCAAGTACTGGACAAAAAGCTATTCTTAAAGTAATAACTAAAATTTCTATTGGTAGTTCATCTCATGGTAAAAATTCCTGAATATGCAATGAACCTAAAGCAGTCATATGTGTGGGGGAAAAAAAAATTTTTTTTTAAATTTAAAGTTATCAAGACTGCATTATAAAATTTACAAAAACCTCCATTAAAAAAAAAGGGGGGGGGGGATAGTAGGGCAATATCATGTAAGGAAAAATATCCTATAAGTAAATTACATCTAGAAAATTTTTACTTTACCAAATTAAGGTTCATTTGCAATGCTAACAGCAAGATGGCCATTAAAAACACACATGGTGTCTAAATAAGACAAAGGAAAATCGTTTGAACAAAAATAAAAAGGATCCCAAATCAATTATATAGAAAAGATTCCTTTATTAACTTGTGGTTGAGAATATATTTGTATATTTTCAGAAAACAACCCCAAGACCAGATGGATTCCTGCAACAGAGAGGAATTGACAGGAGTGCTCCAACCACGAAGACAAGAGGAAAAAACAGTCCAGAGATGGAAGACGCTGACAACGCCTTGCCATGGGAGCAGTCAGCAGCTGTGCACCGCTTCAGGTTACCTAGGACCAAACCAGAGAGGGTCGGACCTGCATTGCCACCATGTGCCCACCATCCAGATATCACTGCTGACATGTACACATAAGGAACTGTTGGACATTGAAATTGGGACTCAAACATTTTTTTGTTTTGTCTTGTTTTGTTATTATATGTTTATTTCCAGTCTGCAAAGGCAAAACTTTTTAAAGGAAAGAAATGGTGGGAAAAAGATACAGAGGCAAAGAAGCATTGAACAGACTGTCAAACTACATTGGGAAGACAGGGGTGGTTGGGCGAGGAGGGCTGTAAGAGACCAACCGAAGGACTTGTACGCATGCATATAAGCACAACCAATGGATATAAGACACTGGGGTGGGGGGGCAGGGTGGGCAGGTGAAGGCATGTCCTGGGGGGTAGGGGTGGTCAGGGGGAGATCAAAGGGGAAAAAAAAAAGGAGACATATGGACTACTATTTGTAATACTTAAAACAATAAAAATAAAATAAAATTTAAAAAAAAAAAAAAAGAGTCTCCTCTTCCTCAGAAAGGTACAGATCTTCATACTTGGGGAGACTCATTTTGATAGTAGCAATATAAATTAAGAAAAATGCATGGGGATATGTGTGTGTGCATGCGTGCACACAATGAAAGGATCAGCCCTGGCAATTTGGGGGGTGGCATATGGATACAAGATATAATATAACCATGTAACCAAATTTTATCTAAATGAATAAAGCTAGTCAAGTATTTGTTGAGTCAAAAACAAAGTCTGTGGGGATTGGGAAGACTGAATAAAAGAAAGTGAAGAGATTAGCCAAAGAACATATATGCATAGTCCATGGACACAGACAACAGTATGGTGAAGGCCACGGGAGGAATGGGGGCTGAGTGGAGGTGGGCAAAGATGAGGAAAATGGGGGACATTGTAATAGTGTCAACAATTTAAAAAAACTAACTTAAAAAAAAGTATTGTCTCCAGGAAAAGGGTGTTTATGGGTAAGGTAGGGATTTATTATTATTATTATTATTATTATTATTATTGTAAGCTTTAAAAAAAAAATAACAACAACCAAACTCTGCTACAAAATAAACAAAGCAGAAAAATACTTTTAAAGATACATTTATTGCAAGGCTTTCACCTGCAACCCAGTTACTTAAGGCTACAGAAATAATAAATTTCAAGTTGCTCATAGGCTAAGGGATTTTTATAGGGTAAATACACATCCATGTTTTTCCTCCCTTCCTCTCTCTCTAAAATCAATAAACATATCCTCAGGTGAGGATTTAAATAAACAACAACTTAAAATCAATAAACATATCCTCAGGTGAGGATTTAAATAAACAACAACTTAAAATCAATAAACATATCCTCAGGTGAGGATTTAAATAAACAACAACTTAAAATCAATAAACATATCCTCAGGTGAGGATCTTTTAAAAAAAGAAGTTATATGGCTTTTTCAGCTGATTGATTGATTGCAAAGTGGTCTCTCTTTTGTGGATCAGGGCAGCTCAGTCAGGAGAACAGAAATGGTGTGAACAGCCTTGGTGTTTGGGAATTGGCTGGTCTCCTCTACTGGTTTCTGAGAACAACTGTAAATTCCTGTAAAGTTAGGTTAAGTTTCTTTTATGTGTCTGTGTTGACCACCTCCATCTGGTCCTTGACATAAGTGACTCCTGGTTGTACAGTTGATTGAGGAAACACAGATGCCTTTCTCCCATCAATGACAGACATGGGGATCCGGCGAGGGAGTGCTTACCATCACAGAACCAATGAAAATAACAGTGCCTCACTGCAGGTTGATACTTCCATTTCTAACAAGGAGGCCTATAAGCAGAGGTGGCTGTGGGGGGTGACAGAAGCTGTAGCCCAGGGCCATACACTTAGAAGGACCTAACACTTGGTTTCATGCTCTGCTGTTACTGCCATGAAATTATTGACCTCTTTGAAAACGATGGGTTACTCCTTTCATTTTGCACTGGGTCCTGAGAACTGTGCAGCCATTTGGGGCACCTAGGTTAATGTTCTTTCCATGGTTGACATAACACGGCATTAAGAATACCACTGGCTCCATGGAGTATCTACATGTCTTGGGTATGTTTCTGAAGGTCTCTGTAAGTTCCCATTCCCATTTTAGAATTCCCCTAAATTAAAATGGGCTGAGTGCTCATTCACTATTCCTGGCATGGGAACTGCATGTACATGTTTGCTACTCTTCTTGTTGTTGTTTGTTTGGTTGGTTGGTTGGTTGGTTGGTTGCTATTATTGTGGAACTGTTAAGGAAAAAAAAAAATCTAGTCCAGGCTGCCAAAAACCTTGTCCAATCAACACTCAGTTCACCAAAGCCTGAAGGTCACTTTTTATGCTTTCAATGAAGTGACTGATTGGACCAGTTGGTTAAATACCTTAGATCAGTGGTCAGCAAACTGCGGCTCCCAAGCCACATGCGGCTCATGAGCTGTGGTTTGCCGTTCTGTTGACTAATGAGTTTGCCGACCACTGGGATAGGGGCTTAATCACAAGGAACAACAACAGCCTGTAATTATTGGAATTGAGAGTCTAGGTCAGTGGTCGGCAAACTCTTTAGTCAACAGAGTGGCAAACCATGGCTCATGAGCCACGTTTCCATGGTTGCGACCCGCAGTTTGCCAACCACTGCCTTAGATAAATCACACAACATGGGAACATTTAAGCCTCTGAGAACTTAATACTATTCATATCAGTGGAAAATAAGTAGGTGTTTGTTCTGTTGAAAACAAATACTAACCAGTAATATTATATTCACTAGAGGCCCAGTGCATGAAATTCGTGCACAGGGGTTAGTGGGAGGTGTCCCTCAGCCCAGCCTGCACCTTCTCCAATCTGGGACCTCAAGGGATGTCTGACTGCCCTTTAGGTCCAATCCCAGTAGGATCGGGCCTAAACGGGCAGTCGGACATCCCTCTCACAATCCAGGACTGTTGGCTTCCAACTGCTCGCCTGCTTGCCTTCCTGATTGCCCCTAACTGCTTCTGCCTGACAGCCTGATCACCCCCTAACTACTCCCCCGCCAGCCTGATTGATGCTTAACTGCTCCCCTGCCAGCCTGTTTGCCCCTAACTGCCCTCCCCTGCAAGCCTGGTCCCCCCCCAACTGCCCTCCCCTGCAGGCTTGATCGCTCCCAACTGCCCTCCCTTACAGGCCTGGTCCCTCCCAACTGCCCTCCCCTACTGGCCTGATCGCTCCCAACTGCCCTCCCTTGCAGGCCTTGTCCCTCCCCACTGCCCTCCTCTTCTGGCCATCTTGTGGTGGCCATCTTGTGTCCACATGGGGGGCAGCCATCTTGTGTGTTGGACTGATGGTCAATTTGCATATTGCTCTTTTATTATATAGGATAGAGGCCTGGTGCATGGGTGGGGGCCAACTGGTTTGCCCTGAAGGGTGTCCCGGATCAGAGTGGGTGTTCCCTTGGGGCATAGGGCAGCCTGGGCGAGCAGCCTGTGGTGGTTTGCAGGCTGGCCACACCCCCCAGCAACCCAAGTGGAAGTCCTTGTATCTGGGATTTATTTATCTTCTATAATTGAAACTTTGTAGCCTTGAATGGAGGCCAAGGCAGGCCAGGGCTGCAAAGCTTGGCTTTCTCCATTGCCGGGGAAACCCAAGCCTCCTGCTTGCTCCATGGCCACAGTCATCTTGGTTGGGTTAATTTGCATACTCGCTCCTGATTGACTCGTGCGCATGGCTTGTTGGTGTAGTGGAGTACGGTCAATTTGCATATTACTCTTTTACTAGATAGGATTCACCAATTATGGGCTATCCTAAACATAAGAAGGAATAAACCTTGGAGTGTTTGGAGGAAGGATGATGTAGGCTGTAGGAGGTGACAGGGGAACAAAAAAAGTACAGGTAATAAAAGGTAGTGGTGGTCTGAAGACAAAATTGCTCTCTGTATTCTTCAGGACTAATATTTTTGTTCAGTGAAGTCAGAGACCTGCAGCCCATCAAATATCTCCAAGTGAGTAATCTAAGTAGCCCTCTTTCCTTTGTCTCTCAATCCCAAGAAGATAACATTCCATGGAGATAACCATGTTTTCATGAAATCGTAAAAGATTAAGTTTAAAGTCCTTTTAGATTCCTATGTAAATTAACAGAGTTTATGAGAAAAATTCCATGTCCGTTATCTATAATAATAAAACTATGACACGGTAATTAGACCCGGACATTCTCTGGACATCCTTCCGGATGACCTTCCAGACGAAGCCAGGGCTGCAAGGGAAGCCAGGGTCGTGGATGCCATAGGGAAGCCGGTGCCGGGAGCCCAGGAAAAGAAGGCCTATTCTTACATGAATTTCATGCATTGGGCCTCTAGTGAATATATAAGAAGATATTACTTTTTGTTTATGTTTAAAGAGTAAAGCACATTTAGAGTTCACCTTCTTTAAATACATTAATTGTCAAGGTGCAATTCAGTAAAAATTAAAATATAGTAATTACACTATGAATCAATGTGTAGGGAATTGTGAGTCCAATTATTACACAAATGTTTTAAAAATTAACTAATTTAAATCATAATATCAGCCAATTTGCACACCCCTAATATGATTCTTCCCTTCCAGAGAGTAACAAAACAGACAACCAAGCTAATGAAATGTTGCATATAATGAAACTCAAGAAGGGTCATGAGTCCCCTGGGTGACAGGTGTTATTAAATTTGAAAGGCCATTATTGTTACAGTTGGGCAGGGAATTTAGAATATTGGTGTTGTGAGCCATTAAGGCCATCTGTCTTGCAAAATGCGCCTAGTGATATTAAAGAAAACAGAAATAATCTGCTATTTATTTGAAATAAGGCAGGATACTGAAACCACTTATCTTGAAACACATGCATTCTCAATACGATGCCATTTTTGAATTTCAAGCTCTGATTCTGCCTATACACAGAATCAACCCACTTTCCTCCTTCCTGTTTACATCTCTCCACTATTTTCAAGTGGTAGACTCATATCTAGAGATAGGAATGCAAATCACTTAGGTTCTGAGTGAATCTATCATTTGCATGCAATTAAACAATTCACATAATATTGTGCTCTTGGAGAAACATCCCCTGAAAAATATTCTCACTACTTTTTTTCACTGCACATAAAGTATGAGGCTAGAATATTCATGTAGACTCCATTCCTTGCACATATTTTCTAAGTGAATTCTTTTCTTCCTCTGATATTCAAGTTCTTGAATCCCTCAAATTTTATCATATCTTTATGACATTGAGGCACACTGAATGTCGTTGAGTTTATTTCTGTCTACTTAGAATTCTCCCGCTTCATTGGTATGACAGACGGAAAGATTATACCTCAGGGCATAATAATTCCTTGGTTATAGCTGAAGTCACACCGGATTTGCCAGCTCTCCAATTGCAAACCCCTATCTATTGTGCAATCTAAGGGGTCTTTTCCAGCACGATTGCTCGTGGCTTTCTAAGCATTTCCCCTCCTGATCAACTCTGATCTGGATTGCTGGTTCCCAGATCTATTAACTGGACTTATCCAGGCTAAACGTTACCTTAGTATTTCCAGTGTGTATTTTTAACTTGTTTTACAGTATTTATTAATATTTGCCTCTTCTATTCTAAGTATTGCAAACTAATTTCTGTTCTTTAATCTACCTTCTTACACAAAATGTACCACACAGTTAAAGCAGCTTGAAAAGAAGGATTTTGTTTTCACCTGGAAGGGTACTTTACGCCATGTTTTTGTGAAATAGTGAAAGAGTGAGTTCAGAGTCCTTATAGGTTCCTCTATAAATTAAGAAAGCGCTCAGGAGAAAAATTCTGTACCAAAAAGGCACCAGCTTGACTGATCTTTGTGTTCAGTTTTAATGTTTGCCAAAAAACAAACAACAACAACAACAACAAAAAAAACAAACAGGTGCTGAAAGGGTGTGTAATTAAGCAAGATATTCAATGGTCTCTCTAAAGAACCCTGGCCTAATCAGTGTACAAAGGATTTCTGTTCTGAGCAGTCCATACTAAATCTGACTGTATGTCCAAAGGAGGGTGGTCCAGCTGCAGAAGCATCTGAAAAGGAGGCTTTGCCAGGAAGAGCTGAAGGAAAGAGGAATACCTAACTTGGAAGTGGAAGCTGAGAGAACCATAATAATTGCCTTCTGTATGCTAACATGTCATGCAATAGAAAAGGGACTGTGCTTAACCCTGTTATTTTAGAACTGCAAAAAAAAAGAAAAAATTAATGGGGTGGGGGAGAGATCTAGTAACTAAAGATCACAAAAGAAAGGGACTTCCTTGGCAGGTCTAGAGCTCTCTACTATGAAAATCAAGCCAAGGCTGTGTGGATCCCTTTATTAAAATTCCAGAAATAAAACAGAGCTCCTTTTTTTGCACTGGGTTGGTAAGATGTATGTCTGGGGTAGGGGGTAAGGGTGTTACTTCTGGATGATTTTCTAATGTTTTGTCTCTTATTTGAAGTTTAGAGAGTTTTATATAGTCATAGAATCTATCAAAATAGGAGCATCAACACTGCCAAGAATTTGATAGTCAACAGAGGAAAAGAAACGGGAATGCCCTCTTTTTAATTTTCCCCATGAATTTTTGTGTGTTGTGCTCTTGTCATCTACACCTCAAGTGTGGAGAACCCAGAAGTTGTTTCTCAGGGATTACTGTGTATTCAAGGGGGTTCTGATCACCAAAGTCCAATGTGTGGAGGTGGGGAGTCCCCTAAACCACCAAGCAATTCTTGGAGATACCAGCTGGGTGTCTTACAATTCAATCCAATTCTGACACTCTGTCTGGAGATATCATTAGATTCCACAGGTTCAGGGCTCAGTTCCACAAAACTGCCCTCTATTTCAGGTGCCAATTCCAAGCTCATGTCATCACCTGTGCTTTTGACCAACTGGCTATGAATTGGACAGTCCAATGACCCCTCCTTGGGTTCAATTAATTTGTTCACAGAACTCAGAGAAACATTTTTTTTTTTACTAGATCACCATTTTATTATGAAAGGCTACACCTCAGGAACAGCCAGAAAAAAAAAAAAAAAAAAAGATGCTTACAATAAGGTTCAGAGAAAGGGCATGGAGCTTCCATGCTCTCTCTGAGCTCCCCATTCTCCCCATGTCTCCAAGTGTTTATCAACAGGAAGCTCCCCTGATCCAGTCCTTCGGATACTTAAGGAGGCTTCATTCATAGGTATGACAGATTGACTCAAAGTCCATTGGAGATTAATTCAACCTCCATTCCCTATCTCCAAGGAAAACCTTGTATTCATGGTTGATTTCCCTGGCAACAAGCCCCATCCTTAGGTGCTTTCCAAAATTTACCTCATTAGCATTACAAAAACACCTTTATCTCTCTCATGGCTTAGGAAATTCTAAAAGTTTTAGAAGCTTTGTACCAGAAACAGGATAAAGAGCAAATATGTATCTTCTTATAAATCACAATATCACAGTGTGTCACAGCCCAGGCATATGTTTATCTCTGTCCAACTTAATTCCCCTTAAAACAGCCTAGGGGTTTAGGTGAGATGGAGAATGAACCTAAGACTAACTGAATGTATCAATGGGATGAGCACTGGACCAAGATTCACTGCACCTGTGCAATGACGAAACCACCATGAGATGTATGCTTGCGTGTTAGAACTATAGGGCAATGCAATATTTAACTGCCATTTGTAAGCTTCCTGCCACAGGAGAATAAATGACCAGGAAAAGCTTGCTGAACACCAGGATCAGACCAAATAAGGAATTGAAACTTCCTGAAAGACACCTGCATTCCATCTGCATTTCAAGCTCACCACCTCAGCCCCCAAACCCACTGACCACAAAAGCCTCCAGGCAGTGACTGCAGATAAGAATGAAACTCCAGCATCTGGGTGCTGCCATCTTTGACCCAATGTCCCCTTGGCTCCGTGCTGTGCATCCCTTCCCTTTGGATATCCTATTCCCCATCCCCGTTCCTTAAATAAATTCAAATTTTCTTTATCCACCAACTGAGATGGCTATTTAGCCTGCCCCTGCACCCCATGTTAACCTATTGTGCGAGGCACCTGCAAATTTGAGGAAATATTAGTGAGTCAGAGCACCTACTTTCTAAAGCTGATGCAAATACTGTAGTAAGCCTTTATCTGCAGTTTCTCTTTCCATGGTTTTACTTTCAGAGGTTTCAGTTATCCACATTCAATCATGTTTTAAAAATATTAAATGGAAAATTCCAGAAATAAAACAATTCCTAAGGTTTAAATTGTGTGCTATTCTGAGTAGCATCATGAAATATTGCCCTGTCCTGCTCTGTCCCAACCGGGACATGATTCATTCCTTTGTCCAGTGAATCTACACTGTATATGCTTCCCTCCTTTAGCCACTTAGTAACCATTTCTTTTGGCAGGAAACTGTTCAGATATCAAAGTGCTTTTGTTCAAGTAACCCTTATTTTACTTAATAATGGCCCAAAGTGCAAGAATAGTGAGCTGGCAATTCTGATATGCCAAAGAGAAGCCCTTAAATGCTTCTTTTATTTTTTTATTTTATTTTTTTAATATATTTTTATTGATTTCAGAGAGGAAGGGAGAGGAAGAGAGAGATAGAAACAGCAATGATAAGAGGGAATCATTGATTGGCTGTCTACTGCACTCCCCACACTGGGGATCAAGCCAGCAACCCAGGCATGTGCCCTGACCAGGAATCGAACCATGACCTCCTGGTTCATAGATAGACATTCAACCACTGAGCCACACCAGCCAGGCTTAAATGTTTCTTTTAATTGAAAAGGTGAAAGTTGTCAACTTAATAAGGCATTTTATCATCTCACATCATCAAAAGATGAAGAAGGATGAGTACAATACAATAAGAGAGACCATATTTACATAACTTTTATTACAGTATCTATACTAATAAAAGGGTAATATGCTAATTAGACCAGATAGACCGGACGTCTTCTGGACATCCTTCCAGACATCCTTTCAGACAAAGCCACTGTGGCAGGGGCTGAGGCAGAGGCAGTTAGGGGAGATCAGGCCGGCAGGGGAGAGCAGCCAGGGGTAATCAGGCCAGCAAGGGAGAGCAGTTAGGGGTGATCAGGCCAGCAGGGGAGAGCAGTCAGGGGACATCAGGCCAGCATGCAGAGTGGTTAGGGACAATCAAGCAGTCAGGCAGGTGAGCAGTTAGGAGCCAGTGGTCCCAGATTGTGAGAGGGATGTCTGAGTGCCAGCAGTCGGATATCTCCCAAGGGATCCCAGCTTGGAGAGGGTAGAGGTTGGGCTGAGGGACCCCCCCCCCGCCATGCACAAATTTTGTGCACCAAGCCTCTAGTCTAATGGCAGAACAACCAAACAACTGAACAACCGAAAAACCAGTCCCAATGACATGCGCTGACCACCAGCGGGTGCACGTAGAACATGGCGAGTGTTGGCAGCAGGTGGCAGAGTGAGAAACATGGCAGGCGTCGGCTGTGACAGGAAGGTGGAGCAGGTGAGTGGGGGCGACCAAGGCAGGGCACCAGTCGCTGTCATCGGGGTGAGCCTCTGGTGGTTACTAAAAATTATTTGGTCCCATGCGCCATGGTCCTGTCCGGCGCTTGCACCTGTTGCTGGCCCCACTCACACCTGCTGCCAGTGCCTGACACCCGGCCTGATCGTTTGGCGCTGTCAGCAGGTGCAAGCAGCAGCTGCCAGCCCCAATCTCCCCTGAGGGCTTCTCCACCTCCCCAGGCTCCTGAGGGGCCATCGGGACAGCAGCCGCCACTTGCACCTGCTGCTGGCACCAGCCCCAATTGCTCCATGCCATCAGTGGGTGCAAATGGGGCCGGCGCTGTCAGCACGTGGGAGCAGCGGCGGCAGGAGTGGGACTGCCGGCAGATAGGGAACTGGGGGCCACGGCGGAAGGAGCCGGGAGGGGACATGGAGGATGGGTCGAGACCTGCCCTTGTGCCCGCTGCAGCCTCGTGGCCCACAGTTCCTTTCAAGATGCATGAATTCATGCACTGAGCCCCTAGTATCATTATAATTGTTCAATTTTGTTGTTAGTTACTGTTGTCAATGTCTTACTGTGCCTCATTTATAAATTAAACTTTATCATTGGTGCATATATTTAGTACCATTTTCTATTTCAGGAATCCACTGGGGTCTTGGAATGTATTCCCATACAGAAGAGGGCAGGGACCACTGTGTGGATCCTGACCTTATATACTATTGATTACCAGTAACAAATGGTTTGGTCATGAGGAAAAGGGCTTACAGGCAGTTTCTGATGATAACAGCCACTATTAAATCCGCCCCCACAGCAGACATAGTTCCCCCTGGGGAACACATGGGGCACGAGGTAGCAGCATCTGGTGACATTTTCTGAGTTGTCAGAACACAAAGGGACCCCTGTGATTAATTAGCCACCCAGCTGGCACAGCCTGTGGTTCAGCTCATCATGGAGACACAGACACAGGTGATAGGTGGTGCCTTTTGGCAAAGCTTTGATGGGGACAATTGCAGAGCGTGTTCTTTATTTAGACTGATTCAGCGGCCACTTGGAATCCTCTGCATGTGTAGCCTGAAGGCAGCCTTAGATAATGCACAGGCAAATGAGCATGGCTGAGTGCCCGTTAAACTTTAGTTGTGGACAGTGGAATTTGAATTATATAGAAATTTCATGTACATTGAAATGTTCCTTTCTTTTGATATTTCCAACCACTTAAAAATGTACAAACCACTTGTAGCTTACGGGTAATACAGACAAACATAGGGATTTGACCTGTAGGCTGTAGATTGACAACCTCTGATCTAGCTAGCATGCTAGAAAACAACACAAACAAACAAAACAAACAACAAAATAACTACTGTCTTATTTTACAATTGTTTTTGGAGATAATATAGTCATTCTTAATATTCAGAGAGAATTGTTGTGATTATTATATCTATTATGTATGATGCCAGAAGGGTGATTTTTCAAAGCATAATCCTAGAGCTTATTAGAAGAATGCCATGATTGATCATTGTAATTGCTGTTTGTTAGTTAAGTCTCTAACCATAACATAAGCTTTAGCGTCTCTCCCATAGGCTCCATGTCTATCACACAATTGCCTTGCCTGCTGAAGACTCCTGTGCTGAGCATAAGCACCTGCACTATGCAGTTAAGAAAAGCATAGTTTGATTTGGGAGAATGGAGTTTTCAAATTTGCAAAGTCCAAATTGACTAGAGAAATGGACTCTAAGCTATAGGACCACAGAGAAGCCTTAGTGATCATTTTTGATCCTACAAAATAATCTGAGACTAGCTTATCAATCTTCTTTAACTAGAATATGTGAACTACCGAAGGCAATGTGATAATGGCACAATTCGGTGTTTATTTTCCTGACATTGGCATAAATCCGTGAAGGACAGTGGGGCTTTTACTTATTCATAACTGTTTAGAAGTAGGTAATGGAAAGTGACAAGGTTATCTAAATACAAATTCAATGTGTTGCTTAATCTCATTCAGTTATAGTAATAGAAATTTCTGCCAGGATCTGGTTTAGGCTGAAAAACGCCACTTCCTAGGGCTGTGGCTTCTACTCCCATCTATGTTTCAAATATCAAAGAGACAGAAATGAGTAACTAACTACATCTACAATAACAGTTTGCTTACAAAATAAAATGCCCTATGGAAAAAAAATAAAGCAGAATATATAGAGCAGCTAACATTTCCATTCCAAGCAATAGAGAGACATATGTGATATACTTGAAAGTCAAATAGAACCAGTAATTCATCTGCTGACAAATCAGCATAGTCCATCGAAGTTTCAGGATGGGGATGAGAACTGAATTCATTCACAGACAATTTATTCAGTAGCAATTTAGACCAGAGACAATATAATTCTGTCTCAAAAGATTTCACTCTTCCCTACTAATGGCAGAAGTTCAAGTTGAACAATATCCCATTTCTAATCACAAAGCAGCCTGGTTGAGATAAATGCTTATTAGTTTTTTATCAGGATGCTTACATTTTTTAGTTTTTGAAATTCTTACCAGTGATATGTTGGCATTGTTATTTACTAACCCTCTTCTTCTTATTTTCTTACTAGAGGCCCGGTGCATGAAATTCATGCACTCAGAGGGGGTGTTGTCCCTCAGCTCAGACTGCACCCTCTTGCAGTCTGGGAGCCCTCAGGGGATGTCCACAGGGAGTGGGCCTAAGCCATCAGTCAGATGACCTTAGTGCCGCTGTGGAGGCAGGAGAGGCTCCCACCACTGCTGCTGCGCTAGCCAGCCATGAGCCCGGCTTCTGGCTGAGCGGTGCTCCCCCTGTGGGAGCACACTGACTACCAGGGGACAGCTCCTGCATTGAGCATCTGCTCCCTGGTGGTCAGTGTGTGTGATAGCAACCAGTTGTTCTGCTGTTTGGTCAATTTGCATATTAGCCTTTTATTATATAGGATAATGTGTTATTATGGGCAAGGCCTCTAATTCAATTTTTTTTAGGTAGTTAAAGGGAGAGGCAGAATTTTCACTTGAGCCTGAAGCTAAAATTGCCCTTAGCTAAAAAATCTGCATTCTCACTGAGACACATCTTGGTGAGGCTTATTCTGAGCCCCCACACTGTTCTATTATGTGTATATGTATTGGGAACCATCTTATCTCTTTAGTGCAAGGAACCTTTTGTTATGTTACAATGACTAACTTTATCTCATGAGTTGTGTTTTGGCTTCAAGCCTGTATCCAGTATTCATGCAGCAACTTCAGCTCTTCTGTTCAATATTTACCTGGCATATCTTTTATTTTATTTTCTCTAAATCTTTCTAGGTTTTTATGTATTAGATAGGAATAGCCCATGGACACAGACAATAGAGAAAACCATTAAGGAGCAAGTAAAAATATCTATATCATATACAAGGGACATTGAATTAATTATTTTAATTAATTTAAAGCTCCTTCAAATCGATGGAAAATAAGCAACAATTATCTAAATAACAGTATCTGGAGAAAATATAAAAATGGCCAAAAAATATATAACATAATAAAACAAGTCCAATAATGAGATACTATGTAATACTTAAAAATTGTGAATATTTTTAACATGAGAACACCTAATTGTGATGACATTGTGAGCATCTTGGAATATTTATACACAACTGAACAATTATTGTTATATTAATGGAGGAGACTATACATCAAAGACATTTGAATGGTGTAATCCTTTTGCCTCAACATTTTATGTCTAGAAACATGCTAGCGAAATTATAAAAACACCAAGTTTTGGATATAAGGATGTTCACTGAATAACTAAAATTAATAACATCCAATAGTTTCCAATTTTTTAAAGTGTTTCATTTTTATGACAGACTAGTTTGCACTAAATAATATCGTAACCTATTTCCAAGGGAATAGTTTATGTGGAAAAAGTAGGTTCAAAAGCAGCCTTAAATGATCTCCTACAAGCAGACACAGAACTAAAGATTCATGTGAAAATGCTTTCAGGAAAAACTAGTGGTGGAATAGGAAATTGGGGTCTGAAAGGGGAAGAGGCCAACCCTGGGTGCAATATTGAACGTCACCAAGGGTCACTTTAGGGCAATCTTGCAGGGAACTCTAGCACTGTGTTCAAGGCATTGAGTCATCTCTACCAAACACAAAAGGACTCAAAAGGTTCTGCTCCCACCCCCTCACTCATTCGTTGCAGGCTTGCTTTCAGGGAAGTAGCAAATCCAGGCATCCATAATCTCCCAACACACAGGCAAAACAGCACCCAGTTAGCTGAGGGCAGTCCTGCGCCAGAGAGAGAATGTGATTGTTGCTGGAAAGAAAGGCTAATTGGAAGCCAATGAGCCAAAATTGGCATAGGGATCAGAGGGTATGTGGGCTAAAACTGACGGAGTCTGCAAAGCATGAATACCATCAAAGATGACATATACAAAATGTTATATGTGTGTATATATACTAGTATATACACATATACAAATGTATTGGGTGTCTAGTCTGTGTGAGGCACAGTTCTATATGTTCTGAATAAATATATTTAAATGTGAGATATATATATATGTATATAATTCTCTGTTATGAGATAGTTCTTTATGTGCTTAGCTTTTTATGTATTTTATAGTAAAACTGATATATTTTAGGGTTAGATATAAATATAGATATATACATACCATGATATTTTTAAAAACATTCACTGTTAGAAACAGCAATTTATTTCATTTCTAGGACTTTATCCTAGGAAAATTATCAGATTTTCCTTACAAGAATATTCATTGAAGTATTACTCAAGAAAAATATTGGAGCTAACTTAAGTAACTAATACATTGAGTGAGCCTCTTCAATTGGAACACCCCTTTAAGAAAAACCTAAGTAGTATTTTGCTGTTCCTGAATTTAGCCATTAAGCCCATTAAGGCATATGGCTATTTCATGCTTCACTAGATTAAGGTAACTGAGGCTCTTTAGCTTCTAACACGTGTAGAAATACCAGGGAGTTATTTGAAGGGCAAGCAAATTAGAATTGAAATTCCTATGTTCCCTATTTCTCCTGCTATTTAAAATTGCTTACCATGTTTCCCTTCTTTCTACTCTTCCTGTGCTGAACAACTCAAACCTAATGCCATTATGTGAGCGAAAGCAGGTAGCCACCTGTTCTGACAGTAGAGAGTTGGCAGCCCAGAGAGGGAGCTCAGAGCAGGAGTATGATGGTGGGTCTCAAAGGGAAGTGAGCTATTCGTCACTGAGTGTCGGAGCTCCAGCAGTGGGAAGAAGGTATCTCCCCTGAGTGAGACAATTTGGCCTGGCCTGGAGGTTGAAGCCCAGGCAGGTGGAAGAGGGCTTTCCTCTAGGGTAGAGGGTAGAGTAGAGACAGGAAATTGGCAATCTATCGGAGAGTGACCAAAAAGTAAATATTAAATATGGGACTGTCATTTGACTCAATGACCCCACTTCTAGGAATACATCCTAAGAATCCCAAAACACCGATCAGAAAGAATGTATGTACTTGTATGTTCATAGCAGCACAATATACAATAGCTAAGATCTGAAAACAGCCCAATTGCCCATCAGTAGATGAGTGGATAAAAAAAAATCTGTGGTACATTTATGCCATGGAATACTATGCAGCAGTAAGAAAGAAGGATCTCTTACCTTTTAAGACAACATGGAGAGATCTGGAGAGTCTTATGCTAAGCAAAATAAGCCAGTCAGAGAAAGACAAGTATCACCTAAAATCACTTACTAGGTGTACCAGTTAATAATAGCAGATTTTGTAATCAAAGAAAACACGCTAATTTCAAGAGAACATCATAAGTGCTTTATTCAAAGTAATGTCCATCACTAGCTACACATTTCCCCATCTTTCAGGTATTTTGTGGATACCGTCCCAATAGAACTTTCCTTGTTTTGAGACAAACCATGCAGAGACCCAATTTTCCACTTCTTCATATGTTTTGAAGTGCTGCTCAAAAAGTGCGTGTGCCATCAATCAGAACAAGTGGTAATCTGAAGGAGCGAGGCCTGGTGAATACAGCGGGTGGGTTAATACTTCCCAGGCAAGATCTTTTAACGTGTCTTTAACTGGTTTGAAGTGTGTGATGGTGCGTCATCATGAAGCAAAATTAATTTTCCATGTCTTCTGGCACATTCTGGTCATTTCACGATCAAAGCTTGGTTCAGTATTAATGGTTGCACCTGGTTTTAGAAGCTCATTATACACCACACCTTCCTGATCCCACCAAATGCAGAGCATTGTCTTTTTTTCATGCTGTTGAAGCAACATTTTACTGATGACTTTTCAGTTTTCCATTTGTCTTTTGGTCAATTGATGTGGCACCCATTTTCCTTCCTTTAAAATCTTTCCCATTGCTTGTAAATGATCAGAAGTTGTTTGCTGAGCAATTTTTAATATTTCTGCAAATTGTTTTTGAGTTTGACATGCATCTTCATCCACTAATGCTTATAATTGTTGATCGTCAAACTTTTTCTGTTGACCTGGACATTCTTTGTCTTTCACATCGAAATCATCACTTTTAAAGCGTTTAAACCAGTGTTCACAAGTATCTTGAGATGGAGCATGTTCACCATAAGCTTTCCAAAGTATTCAGCAGCACTTTTCTTCAAAATAAAGTAATCAATTATAACTTCCCTCAAATGCTCTTTTTTGGCATGAAATTCAACATTTTTTTAAATATATTTTATTGATTTTTTACAGAGAGGAAGGGAGAGGGATAGAGAGTTAGAAACATCAATGAGAGGGAAGCATCGACCATCTGCCTCCTGCACACTCCCTACTGGGTATGCGCCCGCAACCAAGGTACATGCCCTTGACCGGAACTGAACCTGGGACCCTTGATTCCGCAGGCTGATGCTCTATCCACTGAGCCAAACCGGTTAGGGCGAAATTCAACATTTTTAAGTGTAAAAATATCTATGATGTTAACACCTTCAGCAAATTTGACATATGAAGTTTTGAAGTTTGTTATCAATACAACAAAATAGTATACATATCAAATCGCATATATATCAACATATGTGTAACTTCATCTATTGAAAAGCTATGCATTATTTTAAAAAATATTTTATTGATTTTTTTTTTTTTTTTACAGAGGGGAAGGGAGAGGGATAGAGAGTTAGAAACATTGACCAGCTACCTCCTGCACACTCCTCACTGGGTATGTGCCCGTAACCAAGGTACATGTCCTTGACCAGAATCAAACCTGGGACCCTCCAGTTCACAGGCCAACACTCTATCCACTGAGCCAAACCTGTTAGGGCAACTCTGCATTATTAACTGGTACACCTAGTATATGTTAAATCTAATGACCAAAATAAACTGTTGAGCAAAATAGATCTAGAGACATAGAAGCATGGAACAGACTGTGAAATCTCAGAGAAAGGTGGGAGTGGGTAGGTGGGTGGGAAGAGATCAATTTGTATGCACATATGCATAGGGGGGCAGGTGAGGCAATAAGGAGTCAATGGGAGAAAAAAGGGGACATGTGTAATACTTTCAACAATAAAGATTTTTAAAAAATACTATTTAATTGATTTAGGCAGGCCCTAAATCTCCACCCTTAGAAAATTGTAGTGTATGGAGTTACTCTCCTATTCCTAAGAATCCTACTTTAAAAAAAAAATTACAAAAAAAGAAAAAGAAAAAAAAAAAGAATGATTAGAACTAGTGATTTAAAACAAAATTTATTGTCAGAGAAGGGAAAATGAGAAAACTAGAATAAGCCTCTTGTGATGATGGATTAGAGTTGGATGTATTGGTGGACTGAAACTCATGGTTTTCAGTCTATGTAGCTAGATCCTATATAATAAAGAGCTAATATGCTAATTAGAAAGGACAGCAGAACAACCTTATGGAACAACCAGTGGGCAGGCGCCATGGGGCAGCTGCAGGGCTGTGAGGGTGGAGCCCCTTGCACAAATTTTGTGCATCGGGCCTCTAGTATAGATATAAATGTAAATGTAAGTGCTTGGGTATGTGTGTGAGTTCCCCTGGCTCTGCCTGCTGAGGGAGACTGACAGTAGTGACACCCAAGTAAAATGAGCAGTCCTAGTACCCATTTTCTCCTGTAAAGAACCATAGCTCTTTGGAGAAGTGGTTGGCTTCAGGGATAGAACCAAAAAATTACACTGTGAACCTGAAAAGTTTTATTTGTTTTACTAGAAAAAAAAAAAAAGAAGAAAAAGTTTTGTTTCAAACGCAAAAAGAAACACTTCTTTATATTTCCAGGTTCTTTAACCCCTATTAACTTAGCTTCCTTTTGGACAGGCTGAAGGAACAAATAGGGTAATACATATGAAAACACTTTGCAAATTACAAAGCATTATTGAACAGAAGTTATTGCTACACGTCACCATCACAACAATAATTTACAGCATTAACAAAGCCATTCACCTATTAGTCCTTCTTTCACTTATTCAACAAACAATTAGCAAACACATGATCAGTGTCAAGCATGTGCCCAGTGTGGAAATGACAAAAAAAAAAAAAAAAAAAGGCATACAGGAGCAAGAAGAACAGTGAGGGAGAGAGAGTAAAGAAGGCGTTTCTCCCAGCAGTCTGTGAGAGGGGCTACAATCAAGTAAAGTGTAAATGATGACTGGAAGTCCAGGGTGGAGCACATAAATGGAACGTAGTGTCAGGAAAGGTTTATAAAATCATAATGCCTAGGTTAAGTTTTGTAGGATGAGGTATAATTGAAGAAAGGGAGAGAGACCCCTTGAGGAATGTAAGGTTCCTCAGTCATGAAGCACAATATATTTGGGGACCAACCAGAAGCCTAGCGGGCCTGGAGTGAATGGTGCCTATGAAAAGGATGGAGGAAGCTTTACATGAGATAGACGTATAGGACACTTGGCAGGAAGGGCCCCAGGTTCTAAACTAAAACTTTGGTGATTTGGTAAAAGAATTGTATGAACTAGTTTTTTTAGGAGAAGAGAGTCTTGCATGAAGAGCACTTTTTAAGTTGCCTCATTTCCTAGCTTTTGCAAACATTCCCAGCTGGGGTCCTCCTGTTGCATGCCTTTGGCACAAGCCTGTTTTACTGATAACTTAAAATTTACCCTTACCCTCTGGTTTTCCAGAATCCCATCCTTCCTGTAGGGTCTCTTTCTTCCTCCAGGTACCCTCTCTTGAGTGGGATCCCTTTTAGCTCACTCTTAGCCAGCCCCCATCTGCAGGTTCCATATTGGATCCGTGCCGGAAATGCAAACATTTTCTCTCAATGTATTCGCTGGTCCCCATGCAGCCGTGCTGCTTTGCTTTTCAAGCATTCAGTTGGCAGCTCCTCTCCTAGCCTCTTGCCTTTAGTAGACTCTTTGGGTGTGAGCCAAATATCAGTTGCTCTGACTCACACTCCAAGGGCATGTGCCAAGCCCCCCAAAGGATGCTCTAAGAGCTCCCTGTCATCTAATGTGATGTTAAGGGAGGGAAGGCCCCCTACTCTCTCACACATGTAGGGACTCCAGCGATTTTCTCACTTTCTAGTGTCTTTTATTTCATCTCGGCAAGGTGCATGATGGGTTGGCAGAAAACTGACAGTCTCCAAGCATCCCTGCTAGCATATGTATGTTCTTGGCAACTGTTATTCTTGTGTTGTGCTTGGCGTTTTGAGTCTCTGCCCAAACCTAGCAACATCCTGGTACAAGCACACTGACCTGGGCTAGAAATGTCAGCTTGGGGACTAATGATTCCAAATAAAATACTTGATTCTGAAAAACCATTGCGACCCATCTTTGACAGCTAAAGGGTTGGCCTTTATCCAGGAGTCCTAGAAAGACTATTCAAGGTCTTGTTCTCAATCTGCCTTCACCTCTGGTTAGCTGCCATCAGGTAATCACCAGCTGTTAATGAGATTAAGGTGAAATCTACCCAGGTTGGATACCCATTTAGCATAGCTAAGCCAAGAAAGATACAGAAGTAGTACTGCACACACACACTTTGTATTCTAGGCTCTATAAAATTGCATTTACTTTGCTTATAGGAAAGTAAATGAAAAACTAAAGGATTTCTGACCCATTTCTCTTGGCACACAAAAGCTAAAGGAAGGCTGTTTTTGTCAGCCGAACAACATTGCTGTTGATACACGAGGCACACAAAGCCCAGGCCCATGCCTGCAGCCGTCACCAGCTACCCAGGGCCTCGCTCCTGTACACGAGCAAGTGGATGTGTTATGTTGGTGAAACTCACACGTTGACACAGCAAGCTGTGCGCTCAGCTCCATCAAGGAGGATTCTTATTTGCTTTTCATAACATGGGAAATGAAGACAAGATTTTTCCCTTAATTTTTACTTTGGTTTTATATTAAATAGGTTTATACTTTTATATTATTTTATTGTTATTTTTTTATTTTTTATTGTTTTAAGTACTACAAATAGTAGTACATATGTCTCCTTTTTTTCCCCCATTGACCTCCCCCCGACCTCCCCTATCCCCCAGTACATGCCTTCACCTGTCTGTCCTCCCCTGTTCCCCGCCCACCCCACCCGCCCCAGTGTCTTGTATCCATTGGTTGTGCTTATATGCATGCGTACAAGTCCTTTGGTTGGTCTCTTACAGCCTCCCTCGCCCAGCCTCCCCTGTCTTCCCCATGTAGTTGGACAGTCTGTTCAATGCTTCTTTGCCTCTGTAACTTTTTCCTACCATTTCTTTCCTTTAAAAAGTTTTGCCTTTGCAGACTAGAAATAAACATATAATAACAAAACAAGACAAAACAAAAAAATGTTTGAGTCCCAATTTCAATGTCCAACAGTTCCTTATGTGTACATGTCAGCAGTGATATCTGGATGGTGGGCACATGGTGGCAATGCAGGTCCGACCCTCTCTGGTTTGGTCCTAGGCAACCTGCAGGGGTGCACAGCTGCTGACTGCTCCCATTGCAAGGCGTTGTCCGCGTCTTCCATCTCTGGACTGTTTTTTCCTCTTGTCTTCATGGTTGGAGCACACTTGTCAATTCCTCTCTGTTGCAGGAATCCACCTGGTCTTGGGGTTGTTTTCTCAAAATATACAAATATATTCTCGAACACAAGTTAATAAAGGAATCTTTTCTATATAATTGATTTGGGATCCTTTTTATTTTTGTTCGAACGATTTTCCTTTGTCTTATTTAGACACCATGTATGTTTTTAATGGCCATCTTGCTGTTAGCATTAGAAATGAAAATTAATTTGGTAAAGTAAAAATTTTCTAGATGTAATTTACTTATAGGATATTTTTCCTTACATGATATTGCCCTACTATCCCCCCCCCCTTTTTTTTTTATTAATGGAGGTTTTTGTAAAATTTATAAAGCAGTCTTGATAACTTTAAATTTAAATTTTTTTTTTTGCCCAAAAATATGACTGCTTTAGGTTCATTGCATATTCAGGAATTTTACCATGAGATGAACTACCAATAGAAATTTTAGTTATTACTTTAAGAACAGCTTTTTGTCCAGTACAATTAAATTTACTTGAATATTCACTTATTTCAATTAGCTTATTTAAATTAATCTGAAAACTTGATTACTATTTTACTGTCAAATTTAATACTCTACCAACAATCTTAGTTTATCCTGTAAATATTAGTGGGAAGGATTATTTGCATTATTGAGTGGGCCCTGAACATTCCAGATGCTAGGCTGAATTAAGATATAGAGCAGCTGCTGTCGGCCAAGTCTCTTGTCTGTTACCTGGGTCCCGATCTGAGCTGGGCCAAGTCTCTGTCTGTCACCTGTATCTCAATGTGAGCTGAGCCAAGTCTCTTTCTGTTGCCTGGGTCCCGATCTGAGCTGGGTGTGGGAAGCACGAAGCAGCCATGGGGGCAGGAGACCTCCTTCAGAAGGGGCGAGGGTTCAAGCCCCTGCAATGTTGGGGGGGTGAGGGTCTGTGCCCCACTTCTGTTGCCCCCGCCAAGTTCTCTCCTGATGGCCACTCTGCGACTGTGCCTGTCTTAGGTTGTTCCTTCCTTGAGGAATCTTACCCATCTCTGGCTAACCAGCCATCCTCCGGGGCCAAGCAGGGTGGTGTGAGGTTCAGTTCTGTCTCCTTGGTAGCCTATGCCCCTGTGGCCTCCATACCCAGCACCTGCCTTGGGAACCCCTGGCCTGCTGGCAGGGTCCTGGTGCTGATCACATATCTCGGGGAACTTGAATTTCTTCTCTAGTGAGGGCCCAGCTCATACAATTGGGTGTGAGACAGATCCATGGTACCAGCCCCCATGAGGCTTCAAGCTCATAGGTTTATACTTTTAGAAAAATTGGAGAACAATATAAAGAATTCCCAAATAATCTTCAGCCAGGTCCACCAATTTGTTTTAACAAATGCCACAATTTATTTTTGTCTTTTTTTTTTCAGAGTGTCCTGTAGGTAGGATAAATACATTATGCTCTTTGATAATTTAATATGTCAATGTGTATTTCCTAAGAATATGGTATGCTTCTGTGTAATCTCAGGACAAATTCAGAAGTTTTAGCCTTGGTATATTACTTTAATCTAATCTACTATAGACTTTCCAGATTTGTCCAATGTTTCAATGTTCTTTTAGAATCTTTTTGTTTTGTTTTGTTCGGCCTTCAGTAGAGTCCAGTCCTAGATTTGGCCAGTGAGAACCCCATCAGGCTGCCACCTACGTCCTTTGACATATCTTCATGGTGTGTGTGTGTGTTTCTTTTGAGAACTGTCTTGCTTTGTGGTCATAGAAATTTTTTTAATAGACTACTTTTTTTAGTTAACTTTTAGATGTAGAGCAAAATTGAGCAGAAAGTACAGAGATTTCCTATATAATCCCTGCCCCCAGATATGAATAGCCTCTTCCATTTAATGACACATATCTACCAATATAGTATCATACACAGGAGTTTCACCACCTTAAAAATCCTCTGTACTCCTCCTAGTCATCTCTCCATCCCTCTTACTTTAGCAACCACTGATCTTTTACTGTCTCCATAGTTTTGCCTTTTCTAGAATGTCATCACACAGTATGTCGCCTTTTCAGATTGTTTTTTTTTTCACTTAGTGATATGCATTTAAGGCTTCTCCATGGCTTGATGGCTCATTTCTTTTTAGAGTTGAAGACTATCCCATTATCTGGATATAGCACAGTTTATCTATTCATTCACCTGCTGGAGGACATCTCACTGCCAAGTTTTGGTAATTGTGAATAAAGTTGCTATCAACCTCTGTGTGCAGTTGTTGTTGTTTTTTGTGGCATAAATTTTAAATCCCTTTAAGTAAATACCAAGGAACACAGTTGCTGGATCATATATTAAGGGTATGATTAGTTTTGTAAGAAACCGTCAAACTACGTTCCAAACTGGCTGTACCATTTGGCACTCCCACCAGCAGTGAATGAGAATGCCTGTTTCTCCACATCCTCGCCAGCATTTGGTGCTGTCAGTGTTACAGAATTTAGCCACTCTAATAGGTGTTCAGGGGTGTCTCATTGTTGCTTTAACTTAAATGTCTCTGATGACATAATCTGGAGCATCATATCATAGGCTTATTTGCCATTTATATACGTTTGGTGACGTGTCTGCTAAGGTCTGTGACCCATTTTTCAATTGGGTTTCAAGGTCTTTGGCCCTTAATTTAATTTTTAAATGTGTTTTTAAATTTTAATTTAAACTCTTATTTTGAATTTTAATTAAGAGTTGTTTGTATATACTGTACTAATAATAGTCTTTTATCAGATATGTCCTTTGCATATATTTTCTCCCAGCCTGTGGTTTGTCTTTTCATTCTCTAGAGAGTGTGTCTCACACAGCAGTTACTTTATTTTATTTTATTTTTTAAAATAAATCTTTATTGTTCAGATTATTACAATTGTTCCTCTTTTTTTCCCCCCATAGCTCCCTTCCACCTGGTTCCCACCCCACCCTCTGCCCTTACCCACACCCCACTGTCCTCATCCATAGGTGTACAATTTTTGTCCAGTCTCTTCCCACACTCCCCACTACCCTTTCCCCCCGAGAATTGTCAGTCCACTCCATTTCTATGCCCCTGATTCTATTATATTCACCAGTTTATTCTGTTCATCAGATTTTTTTATTCACTTGATTTTTAGAGTCACTTGTTGATAGATATGTATTTGTTGTTCATGATTTTTATCTTTACCTTTTTGTTCTTCTTCCTCTTCTTAAAGAATACCTTTCAGCATTTCATATAATACTGGTTTGGCAGTGATGAACTCCTTTAGCTTTTTCTTATCTGTAAAGCTCTTTATCTGACCTTCAATTCTGAATAATAGCTTTGCTGGGTAGAGTAATCTTGGCTGTAGGTTCTTGCTATTCATCACTTTGAATAGGTCTTGCCACTCCCTTCTGGCCTGCATAGTTTCTGTTGAGAAATCAGCTGACAATTGTATGGGTGCTCCCTTGTAGGTAACTAACTGTTTTTCTCTTGCTGCTTTTAAGATTCTCTCTTTGTCTTTTGCTCTTGGCATTTTAATTATGGTGTGTCTTGGTGTGGTCCTCTTTGGATTCCTTTTTTTTAGGGTTTTGTGTGCTTCCTGGACTTGTAAGTCTATTTCTTTCACCAGGTGGGGGAAGTTTTCAGTCATTATTTCTTCAAATAGGTTTTCAGTATCTTGCTCTCTCTCTTAATCTGGCACCCCCATAATTCTGATGTTGGTACGCTTGAAGTTGTCCCAGAGGCTTCTTACACTATCTTCAACTTTTTGGATTCTTTTTTCTTTTTGCTTTTCCAGTTGAGTGTTTTTTGCTTCTTTGTATTTTAAATCTTTGACTTGTTGCGTTCCTCTAGTCTGCTGTTGGATCTCTGTATAATAATTTTTATTTCAGTCAGTGTATGGTTAATTTCTAGTTGGTCCTTTATTATATCCTCAAGGGTCTTGCTAAATTTATTGGCCTTTTTTAGAAAATTCTTGAAAAATCTTATAACTGTGGTTTTGAACTCTATATCCAGTAGTTTGCTTTCCTCTATTTCTTTCATTTGTGACCTGTTTCTTTGTCTCCGCATTTTGGCTGCTTCCCTGAGTTGATAGAGTGGCTTTGTGTGCTAGGTGTCCCAGTGGCTTAGCCTCCCCAGTTACCTGAGGTGGATGCTCTTGGTGCACCCTTTTGTGGGCCATGTGCACAGCCTTGTTGTAGTTAAGTCTTGATTGTTTTTGGTATCACTGGGAGGAATTGACCTCTAGGCCAATTGGCTGTGAGGATCAGCTATGTCTACGCTGGGAGAACTTCTGTGCTGGAGACACCCTTATGAGGCAAAATTTTTTTCAGTGGGGCTTTGGTGCTCACTGAGTCTGCCCCCTGAGTGTGTCCCTTATGGATCTGAGGTGTTGTAATCTGGATGGTCCTACTCTGGTTACACTGGATCTTGGATCTCCAAGGAGGTGCTAATTTAGCCTCTGCCTGAGGCCACCCAGCAGGAGCTATGAAGAGATCTGCAGATTCTTCTTCTTTGTTTGGGTTTTGCAGGTTTTCGGATGAGGCCCAGCTGTGAAGCAATGCAAGCTGCTGTGGGGCCTTGGACCTTCCCCTCGATGTTCTGGGTCTCTCTGACTCAGCTGCAATTTGTTAGGTAAGTTTAGATTTCAAAGGACCAGGACATTCATATGCAAAAGCCTCTGCACATAGCTTGGATAGGGCGGAGTCTCAGGGAGGAGCAAACAGCAATGGCTTCCCATAAGCCCTGCCCTAAGAGGCCCCCTGGTCTCAGTGTCCCTTGGTAATCGCTGCAAGCACCTCTGAGAGAAAGCCGCTGTTGAGTTCCACCCACTGCCAGACAGTCACATTTCTCCCCATATGAGTCTGTGTCCCCAGAGTCTCGCCCGGAACTTGAGTTCAGAGCAGTTGGGAGCTTGTGTCTCCCTGTAGATTGTAAAAGCCAGTCGCGTACTCAGTTGCCAGCCCTCTCCATGCTCGCGCCCCCATACCTCTGCACTTTCCTTCCGCAGCTCCTCTGAGTCTCAGTGTGCTTTTCTCTTCCCTTCTAGTTGTAAAATTTCCACGTAGCCAGCCTTCCTGTGGTTCTAGATGATGTCTGTTTTGTCTCTTAGTTGTAGTTTTGAAATTGTTGTGTGAGGCAGCAAGTTCAGGTGTTTACCTATGCCGCCATCTTGGTTTCTCCTCTTTAGTTCCAGAGCAGTTATTTTAATAAATTCCAAATTATAAATTATTTCTTTCGCAGATTGTGCCTTTGGTGTTGTAGCTAAAAAGTCATCATCTAACCCAAGATAATCTATATATCCTCCCATTGTATCTTCTAGGAGATTCATAGGCCTGCATTTTACATTAAGGTCTACAATCAGGTTTGAGTCGCATCTGTCATCCCATCATCCCATGGCCTTTTCTCCTGCAGACCCCTCTGCAGACGCTCACTCTCTTTAGTTTCTGCTCAAATGTCTTACTGTGGGCAGTTGTATGAAATACCATTCCCATCTCCATCACTCTCTATCCCTCTCTCCCCTACTTTAGAGTGTTTATCTTTGGTTGCATATTTATTTATCATCTGACTTCACACAACTCAAATGCAGTTTGCTGAGAGGAGGGAATTTTCTATTCTCTTCAATGTTATAACACCAGCTCCAAGAATAGGTCCTGCCAAACAGACTGACCCCCACAATAGTTTTTTGTTGACTAAGTAAATCTATCTCAATCTTTTGTTTTGTTCAAATAAATTTGTCAATATGCTCCCTTAATAATTCTACAAACCTACTGATTTTTTTTTTACAATCTCCTAGATACTAAAGATATAATAATGGATAAGATTCACAATCCCTAGCTCCTGCCTTCGTCTCTCCTCAAGTTTTCCAATGACTGCCTTGTTGTTAAATTCAACAAATTCTTTTTTCACCCCCTCTGAAATATTTGGCATTTTACCATCTCCTTAAAAAAAGAAAATTTCCTCTTAACTTTACTCATCTTTAATTTTCCTCTTACATCTCTGTCCACTTCTCAGTCTCCTTTGCTCATTGCTCCTCTCTGCTACCTAATCTTTACAGCTGAGTGTTTTCTGGAACTCTGCTCCAAGTCTTCAGTTATTCTTCTGGATACTTTACCTGGGCAATCTCATACACTCTTATTTCTTTAAATATGACTTATATATTGATGACATTACAATGTCTGGGTATAGCTTAGATCTCTATTTATTCTTTTATCTCTCTCTAGTTCTAAGAACAAAATTCCAGCACACTGTAAACTTTTAAATATATTTGCAAAAGTATCTCTACTTCGATATCTGGTGTGACTCAGTTGGTTAGACGTTATCCTGTGCACAGGATGGGGTGGGGGTTGTTGGTTTGATTCCCAGTTGGGCCACATGCCTCGGTTTCAGGTTCAATTCCTGCTAGGGGGTGTGCAAGAGGCAGCTGATTAATGTTTTATTATCACATCAATGTTTCTCTCTCCCGTCCTCTCTCTCTCTAAAAATAAAATAAAAATCAATCAATATCCTATAAACACTTTCAAATCTGCAAGCTCCATGGAAAACTCAACATCTTCTCCATCAAATCCCTCTATCATTTATGTTTCTCACTGAGTGGTGCTGCCATTAACATGGGTTCCCAACACTAGAAACGTCCACATCATTCTTCATTTCTCCTGTTTCTTCAACCCACTACCTTCAAATGGTCACCAAGGCATATTGTTTTATCATCTAATTGTCTTTCAGATAACAAAAAACAGAAATGCAAGCTTCCACTTCACTCCCCAATGAAAGTTTCATCTTCAATCTTTAATTAACCTAGGAAATAGTTAAATCCCAAGCCAAAAAGAAATAAAAAAGTAGAACGTTGCCCAAAAACATTCCAGGAGGAGCTTGCAAACTATATGCTCTAGAGCTATTAAAAAACCCAAAGCTCTTCTTCACAGCTCAGAGGGAATGGGTGCAAGAGCAGGCTGTGGGAGCTTCTTTGGACTGAATGTAGGATAAAGAAACGGAAGTGGGAAGGCCAAAAAGGTAACACTTAATAAGATGACTGGTTGAGAAAATCGTATATAATAAAAGGCTAATATGCAAATCGACCCAACAGCAGAATGACTGATCACTATGATGCACACTGACCACCAGGGGTAGATGCTCAATGCAGGAGCTGCCCCTGGTGCTCATTGCTCTCCCACAGCGGGAGCGCCACTCAGCCAGCGGCTGGCAAGCGCAGCGGCAGTGGCGGGAGCCCCTCCTGCCTCTGCAGCTGCACTAAAGATGTCGGACTGCCAGCTAAGACTGCTCCCCGTAGTAAGCGGGCCTAAGCTGTAAGTGGGACATCCCTCAAGCGCTCCGGGACTGGGAGAGGGCACAGGCGGGGCTGAGGGACACCCCTCCCTCCCCTCCCCTCAAGTGCATGAATTTTGTGCACCAGGCCTCTAGTAATATATAAAATCATTAGGCTGCATATGTACAAACAATATTCACTTATAAATAAGTCTTAATTTTCAAAAGCAACATTAAAGATAGCAGACCAGAAAAACATCAGTTTTCCTTTTCACTCAGGGTTAAACATATTAGTAATTTTAACAACTCCTCCTACCCCAAACCTTTAGCCAATAGCAACTTGCAGTTTAATTTGTGTTCAGCTCTCTCTTTCTTCCTCCTTCTTTCTCTCTCACACTTTCTCCCCTCCCTTGCTTCCCTCTCTCTATATATACAAATATGTGTGTGCATATGTGTGTATGTGCATATACATTTATATAGCTACCACTCAGATCAAGGCATACATTATCTTCAGCACCCAAAATATGCCTTTGTGCTCCTTCCTAGTTAATATCTGGACCCTGAAGGCACGCACTGTTCTAATTTCTGTCATTATATATTGGTTTTGCCTGATCTTAATACATATTATAAAATGGAATTGTATAGTATATTCTCTTTTATATCCAGTTTTTTCTATTATTTTTATTACTGTGCAATCCATCTGCGTTACTTGTAGGGTTATTCTCTTTTCCTTTTCATTGTCCTACATTGTATAAACATCTCACATATTTTCATCTACTCTCCTGTTGATGCACACTTGGATTGTTTTTCATTCAGAACCATCATAAGTAAAGATGCCATGAATATTTGTACACAATCTTTTCATAGAAGTATGAACTCATTTCTCTCACTTGCCAGGTGATATCCAGCATCTAGAAGGGTTCAGGAATCTGGAGAAGGCACTGCATGTAAATTAATAAAGAAACTAAAAATATAATATAAATTTGTAATCCATGCGGGAGCCAGAGGAGGGCTTAGCTTCAGTAACCAAGTTCTTCTATCACTGGATTCAGGGTTCTTCTTATTCCCACATTTTTGCCCTATAGCAAAGTAGATATACATATCAAAGGTAAGGTTTAGTATACAGTAGGCATTGTCAGTTTTGGGGGAACTGCCTTCAGCTGTTCAGGTGTTTGGCCAGCAGGAGGCAATAACATGTATTCAGCCCTGCTGAATATAGAAGCCCATCAACCTTTTGATGAACTTCAAGCATATATTATGACATGCTGGAATTAGCCTCCAGCACTCACTGAAGTCACATTTACAGATAGAGCTTATCTCTGGGATGGGAGAGAATAGAGAATGAATTGTGAGCAGCCCTGGAATTGCAGATTGCTCTTGCTTAAAGTCTGGATAGGTGGGGATGTTAAAATTACTTATATGTCCAATCCTGTGTGAAAAGGAGAACTGATGCTTCTCTGGTTTGCTATCTGTAATGTTTTGAAAATTAAGACTTCCAATCCACTATATTTCTAAGTGGGTATTTGCATATATGTGCCTAATGATCTTATATATTAACTGTTCAATGAGTCACTTTATTAAATTTTCTTATCATTTTATCTAATGCATTCAGTTCATGCTCTTGGATTTCCCTTTACTATTCACAAATAATGCTGTGTGCTTCTGCTTTAGAGTTTTACTGCAGTTTTTTTCATTCTCTTGAATAAATTACTTTGACTAGTGGCCCTTAAACAACAAAGAGCAATAGTGGTAGTGAATGTTCTTTTTTTTTCTTTCTGACTTTAATAAAATGTTTTTTATCTTTTACTAGTAATCATTAAGCTGGATTTGATTTACAAATACATTTGTAAAGTCCTAACTTATTAATAGCTTATATCAGGAATGATATAGATTTTCAGTCTCAATCAGGACGTTGCATTTTTTCCCCCTTTGATATACAGGGTATGGCAAAAGTAGGTTTGCAGTTCTGAGTATGCAAAACACACTTTATTCTTTTATTATTATTTATTAATTACTGTATTATTTTTCATATAAACAAATATAAACCTACATTTGCCCCACCCTGTATTAATATGTTATAAAGTATTAATTTCTTTCTAAGAAGAAGCTATTTACTTATTTTCTTAACATTTTTCTTTGATAATTTCTTTTTAGATTTTATTTATTCATTTATTTATTTTTAAATATATTTTTATTGATTTCAGAGAGGAAAAAAGGGGGAGAAATAGAAACATCAGTGATGAGAGAGAACCATTGATCAGCTGACACCTGAACAGCCCCCACCAGGGACCCAGACAGCAACCCAGGCATGTACCCTGATCAGGAATCACACTGTGACCTCCTGGTTCGTAGGTCAATGCTCAACGACTTAGCCACACTGACCAGGCTATTTTAAATATTTTCTGAGGTCAACTATCCACATTTCATTTTTTCTAGATAATCAAAGCACTATTAGATAAGCAAGAGCAAAAAGCTCACAGAGAAAAGTAGAATTTTGGACATTTCCAGCATAGGCAACATGCATAGCAAATATATATCAAATGCTTCTGTGTTGGAGAGAGTGAAAAGGAGGGGGAGAGATAGAGAGAAACATCGATGTGAGAGAGACACATCATTGATTCCCTTCCACTCGCACCCTGACCAGGGCTGGGGATGACCAGGGCTGGGAATGACCGGAACTGAACCCAGGACCCTTCAGTCCATGGGCTGATGCCACTAAGCCAAACCAGCTAGGGCGATTGTAAATTGTTTAGAACACATTGCATTAAAATTGCTACATTCCCATATTTAAGAACTTGAGCAAGCCAGGCATTTGAAACATTAATTACAAAATAATTTTTAAAAATAAAAAGATAAAAACAAAACACTTTAAACATTAGCATGTTCCTACTACAAGATAAGATATTTCTTGCTTTCTGTTCACTAGAATTTAAACAGAGATTTTTAAAGTGTATGTAAAACATTCACACTAGCTACTGCAATATAATCAGTTCCTCTTACAGAGACTGATAAGGCTTTTGCTTGATGAGCTGCACTGCTGTTTTCCGTGGAATATATTTTAGTTTAACACTTGGTATAAGCTGCGGACAAAACGGGGATTTTATCATAATCTGTCTGGCTGTAGCTATTAGTTTTTGTAACTTTGGATCTAGAACTTAGCATCTATTTTTTCATTTAAAAAAAAAAAGACATGATAAGAAGTAAAAAGAAATGTAAATTTGATGTAGTATATGAAAGACAATTATTCTTTTATTGTTATAATGTATTCAAATTTCACATAGAGAGGAAACTAATTTTAGATAAATTCTTAAAGAAAAGGCCCAGGCATAGCTTTTTAAATGAGTAAAAACCCTGCAAAATACAACTTCCCTCTTTAATCAAGAATCAATTAGACTTTTTTGTGATAATACCAAATGATCCTCTTTGTCAACACCTGTATACTCTTCTTTTTATATGGTTTTACTCTTTTGTTGTGCTTCCAGTTTTCTCTGAATGAAAAGGAAAAATATATATATTCTTTAAAGACACAGTGGTCATTTCCGTCTATGATATTTATTCCGGCTACACATGGGCAATTTCTCCTAATAGGGGAAAGGGGCTTCTTCTCATAAAGACAGTGTTAGCAGAGCAGGACAGCCAGCAGTGTTTTCCTCTTGTGTGCACCAAGGTGCGTTAAGTTCCTGGGGGGAAAGATTCAGATATAACACCTGCTGGGAAATCTGGCATTAAAAGCAAATAAGAAGCACTTTACCAAGGATTTGAGAGGGGGAGGTGGTGCAGCAGAGGAAGGGGTCACAGGCAGGCTCTGCCTCTTCCCAGACAGGCACCTCTGCTCTAGACCCAGCCAGGACTGAAGGTGCAGCTGCAGGGGGACCAGGCTTCTCTCCTTTACCTTGACGTCACCACTTTCTTTAAAATTTGATAACAAAGCTCTGTTTTCTCTGCTGCTTTTTTGCCATTAGTACTGTGAAGAAGAATATAAATGGAGCCACTGCAAAAGGAAGTTGGAGCTGCCGTCCCAGAGGAATTGTCTTATATGTCTTACTCCCCAAACTTGGGAATGTTTGAACTGGGCAAAATAACCTTTGGACTTGTCCAGACCGGCATTGTATTCCAAAGTGTTTGCAAAGCTAACAGGAAAGCAGGCCTTGTGACGAGACTGAAAATTAAAGCCATTCTTTAGAATTAGCAGCACCATGTACAGCTAGAGAACAACATAGCTTATTGGCTGGCACCCATAGAAATTCCTTTCTTCTCTTCATGTAATTATTCCCCTTTCCTTTCTCATAAAAACCTCTTGCCTTCACCCCCTAATCGAACACTATTTGGGTATCTGCCTGAATCCATGCATCCTGAAGAGCTACTCTTTTGGATCTCACATAAATGCTTGTTGCCTCCCACTTGGGCCTTTTATTATTTATTTTTAAATATATTTTTATTGATTTCAAAGAGGGAGAGAGAGAGAGAAATGATAAGAGAGAGTCATTGGTTGGCTGCTTCCTGCATGTCCCACACTGAGGATCGAGCCTGCAAGCCAGGCATGTACCCTAACTGGGAGTCGAAGCATGACCCCCTAGTTCATAGGTTGATGCTCACCCACTGAACCACACTGGACAGGCTGGCCTTTTATTTGTAAGTTGACCATATTTTCACTGTGGTTCAAATTTGACTTGCCTAATTTGCTTTCTTTATGTGTCCAAGGTAAGTTATTGAAATAGTACATTGTTTTGAGATGTATGGATCTTTTTTATTTTAATATATTTTTATTGATTTCAGAGAGGAAGGGAGAGGGAGAGAGAGATAGAAACATCAATGATGAGAGAGAATCATTGATCGACTGCCTCCTGCACGTCCCCCACTGGGGATGGAGACAGCAACCTCAGCATGTGCCCTTGACCAAAATCGAACCTGGGACCCTTCAGTTCACAGGTTAATGCTCTATTCACTGAGCCAAACCAGCTAGGGCAATAGTACATTGTTTTAGTACTTCTTGTAATTTTCTCTCTTTCATTTGAAACAGGTAGCCAGGATTTATAATTCTTTTATAAATCCCTCTCCTAAGATTTGGCAGAGTTGAAAGGGAAGGCACTCTGTCTCTCCCCGGCCACTGTAAAAGCCTAAAAACTATTGGAGGGTTTTGGTTCTGTAGGGTCCTGGTTAGGAGGAAAGCCTTGAGTGACAGGCAATGGGATGGAGGAAGTCACCATACACCTGGAAGGGAAATGAGATCCATGGGGCCTGAGAGCAGGGTCTCCTGGCCAGGGGCCCTGCTGCCTCCTTGCCTCCTTGCTTGGCATATGGGAGCCCTTGCAGGTGGCAAAACTCAGATGGAATTGCATCTGTGTACCTAGGAAGGTGGTAGAGCGGGTCCTCAGCAGCTTAGCATGCCCACTGCACTCACAAGAGCCAGGAAAATGTAAGGGTTGGCATGATTTAGGCAGAATGATTAGTAGACAGCCTTCCCATTGCCTTGGTGCTCAGTAAGGCACTGGAAATACACACCGCTTCAGGCCAGAAAATAAATAAAGCTGAATTTTCTATTTTCTGTATGGTGTCCAGTTTTTTATGTATATTATACCACGCTGACCTGATTTTGTATATTGAGATTCATATCATAAAAAGGTTTAACTTTTGTTGATTTTAATATTGTGTTTATACGTACTCTTTTACTCCTAGCTTTTGCCGCTTTTTTAAGCCACGGACATTTTTTCCCCAGGATGATTTTCTTGAATAGACTTTAATATTTAGTGTTTCTGTCACTGTCTCAGATAACAGAAAGCAGGAGGGAGAAGGACCACCAGTGATTTTTATCATTGATCTTGATTAATTTCAAATCACACCAAAAAAATCAAATAAAGGAAATTAATTTTAAACTGTTAAAATGATAACTGCAATCATATTACAAAATGGCATCTACTCTATTTAAGGGGTAACCACTCTTAACAATGGTGTGTATTTTAAATTTATTTGTTTGCATGGGAGCAAGTATACTTATGAGCTCACACCATGTTTTTTTAACCCTCATTGGTGATATTTCATGACAGCCTACCAGACAATTCTTTTCTTTATTAGATGCCCATTATTTATGATGGTGTAAAATGGTTGTTCTTCATAGTTTACTGGAGGCCCGATGCACAAAATGTGTGCAAGGGGCTCCAAGGGCCGAGGTGGCAGCCCGGCCGCTGCCCTGGCCCTAGCAGCAGCAGCCCCAGAAGGACGTCTGGTCTAATTAGCATATTATGCTTTTATTATTATAGATACCCTTATTGATAGGCATTTAGTTATTTCTTTTCCTTGTGTTTTACTTTTAAAAAAAGCCCACTCTTGTTATGTACTGAATTTCCATTTTTTATATTTTTTATGTACTTCATTGTCATAGTAACAGAACCTACTTTATTCTTTATTTTTACTAGAGGCCCTGTGCATGAAATTCTGCACCGAGCGCTGTCCTAAATGCTAACATACCTAGAATCTCCTGTGGAATCCGGGCTCATTTCAATTCCCTCACACATTCATGCATTTAACTTATGCCCATGATGCCTCAATTTTATTCTAAGTTACAGAATTTTGCTTACCCCAAAACATTATTGAATTAGGATATGGTTATTTTATGCCACTTGGGAATTAAAATAGAAACATGACCCTATATTGAGTGATAAATTATGTCAAGCATTATTCACTATATTCAAATTAAGGATTTCATTTAATTCATATAATTTACTTGAGAAACCAATATTTTCATTTAATCCAAATAATACCAAAAACATATGGAGTTGCCTTATTTAGTGCAGGAGAACATAAAGAATTTTTCTTTCCTTCAAACCATTTAAATTCTGTGTGTGTGTGCTTTGAGTGGGAGCTAGATGAGGTCACATATCCTTTAACCATTTTAAGTGCAATAATATGACTGTAAGACACAGAACAAAGGATTAAGGAGTTTTCTCTATCTTTGGTGGCCAAGGGGCTCCCTAAGAGACATGTCTGTCTTGGGTGTTGAAGTCTGGTTATTCCACTTCAAAAATAAACAAACTGATTCAGAGGAGATAAAAAAAAAACTTGGTAAAAGCCACAGAGATATGAAGGGATGATCTTCACTTATTTTACATTTATTCAAAAGTCTTTTTGTTGTTGTTAGTCCTCACCCAAGAACATTTTCTCAATGATTTTTAGAGAGATTAGGAAGGAGAAAGAGAGAGAGAGAGAAAAAGAGAGAGAAAGAGAGAGAGAAACATTGATGTGAGAGAGACACATCAATTGATTGCCTCCCACACTTGCCCCAACCAGGCTAGGGGTGGAACCTGCAACCCAGGTATTGCCCTTGACCGAGAATCAAACCCACGACCCTTAAGTGTGTGGACCAACGTTCTAACCACTGAGATGCCGGCCAGGAACCAGAGTCACTTTTTATTTTTGCAATTGGGATAGCAATTTTTAACACTTTTCACTATTTTAATGACTCTAATCCATTTTAGAATACCAAGCCTCCAAAACTACACCCAGGATATTTTGAGTCATTTTGACTACTTTTCTTTTCACGCGCATGCAAGTGAAAACATGTAGCTCCACTAACAACGATCTTTTCTAATTTTTCAGTTCACTGACTATTCTAATTATACAAAACTTAGCACCATCTTTTAGTACCCTTCATTGGGCTGGATATAACAGGGGATATGTGTGTGTGTTTTACATATGATTTGTACATTTAATAAGTAAGTTCTTACACTACATAGGACACTGTAGAGTCTTGTTAACCAGGCATAGTTTAATGACATATGTATGCCACTCTTCTCAAAAGAAGTTTATTCATTTTTGCAAATAACACTCACCAATCATTTTAAGTCTATAACAAATTACTTTTACACAAATATGAAATATAGTAAATTGTTTTGCAATAAGATAAACCCTATAAAGAATTATTTATTAAGTTTTGAAAAAATATGTTACATTTATATTCATTTTTTGATGATTGATTACAATAACCTGACATATTAGGTTTATTATGTTTGGCTTTAAATTATATTAAAGAGGGGGAGACAAAATGGCGGCGGAATAGAAGGATGTGTCCTGAGTCTTCCCCTGGAGCAAATAGAGGAGGCAGCTGAGACGAGTGGAATCCAGCCCGAATTGGTGAAGGAGGCAAAGCTGGTGAGACAGTTTGCAGCTGGGAAGAGCAGGGATCCCCTGGATAAAGCAAGACGGCCATTAAAAACACACATGGTGTCTAAATAAGACAAAGGAAAATCGTTTGAACAAAAATAAAAAGGATCCCAAATCAATTATATAGAAAAGATTCCTTTATTAACTTGTGGTCGAGAATATATTTGTATATTTTCAGAAAACAACCCCAAGACCAGATGGATTCCTGCAACAGAGAGGAATTGACAGGAGTGCTCCAACCATGAAGACAAGAGGAAAAAACAGTCCAGAGATGGAAGACGCGGACAACGCCTTGCAATGGGAGCAGTCAGCAGCTGTGCACCCCTGCAGGTTGCCTAGGACGAAACCAGAGAGGGTCGGACCTGCATTGCCACCATGTGCCCACCATCCAGATATCAATGCTGACATGTACACATAAGGAACTGTTGGACATTGAAATTGGGACTCAAACATTTTTTTGTTTTGTCTTGTTTTGTTATTATATGTTTATTTCCAGTCTGCAAAGGCAAAACTTTTTAAAGGAAAGAAATGGTGGGAAAAAGATACAGAGGCAAAGAAGCATTGAACAGACTGTCAAACTACATTGGGAAGACAGGGGAGGTTGGGCGAGGAGGGCTATAAGAGACCAACCGAAGGACTTGTACGCTTGCATATAAACACAACCAACGGATATAAGACACTGGGGCGGGGGGGCAGGGTGGGCAGGTGAAGGCATGTCCTGGGGGGTAGGGGAGGTCGGGGGGAGATCAAGGGGGAAAAAAAAGGAGACATATGTACTACTATTTGTAATACTTAAAACAATAAAAATAAAATAAAATTAAAAAAAATAAAATAAAAAAATAAAAATAAATAAAAATAAAAATAAATTATATTAAAAACATATATAAAGAATTTCATTAATTTAAATGAAGCCATTATCCTATACAAACTAATTTGAATTGAATTGCCTTTTCTAAAAGCCGAAGTATTCAGTTGTAAAATACCTATTTAATGCATGATATAATTCATTCCTAATATCCAAGTTAGAAAAAGAAATAGAAAGAAACAACTGTGATCTCATATCTTTTCCTTATATGTGGACAATATAGTAATGAATTAATGTAATGGGGAAATTTTGACTTAATTTGTGTTGCTCAAGTTCACTTTCATTGTTCTGATTACCCAATAAAAACTTCACCATAGCTATCTGCTCATCAGAGTTGTTTCTGCTTAAAAAAAACAAAAGGTTTAGCCCTAACTGGTTTGGCTCAGTGGATAGAGCATCGGCCTGCAGACTGAAGGGTCCCAGGTTCTATTCCAGTCAAAGGCATGTACCTTGGTTGTGGGCACATCCCCAGTAGGGGGTGTGCAGGAGGCAGCTGATCTATATGTTTCTCTATCATTGATGTTTCTAACTCTCTATCCCTCTCTTCCTCTCTGTAAGAAATCAATAAAATATGTTAAAAAAAATAAAAAAACAAAAGATTTATGAGGAGAAATCAAAGTGCACTAGTGACTCTTTTTTTTTGATCACCCAGACAGGGAGCTTCCTTAGGGAAGTGCTAACCTGGTATGATCACCCATTTTCAGATCTGGTGCTCACTTTTGCAGGATTAGAAATTTGATTGTTAGTGCACCCAGAGGTTATCATGTCCTGCTGTATAGGTGAGGGACTTGATCAGACTCTGCCTTGTTGACAGAACTCATTCTCACCAACAACAGCCTTGTGGAACTGAACTGTGTGATCTGGATCATTTGGCATCTCTCAAACCACCGACTTACATTTTCTAAGAAATCCTGTAACAAATAAGAAGTATTTTTGACCATCTATATAACAAAAGCCTCAGTGACCTTTACGGCAGAACAACCAGAACAACCGGTCACTATGATGTGCACTGACCACCAGGGGGCAGGTGCTCAATGCAGGAGCTGCCCCCTGGTGGCCAGTGCCCTCTCACAGGGGGAGCGCCACTCAGCCAGAAGCCGGGGTCACGGCAGGCAAGTGCAGCAGCAGTGGCAGAAGCCTCTCCTGCCTCCACTGCAGGCGGGCTGTAAGGAGTGAGGTGTCTTGGACTACGAGAGCCCCAGACTGCGAGAGGGATGTGCAGTAGTCAGACATCCCCTTAGGGGTCCCGGACTGCGAGAGGGCACAGGCTGGGCTAAGGGCATTCCCCTGTCCGTTGCTCCCTGCCCGCACCCCACCCCCACCCCCCATGCATGAATTTCGTGCACTGGGCCTCTAGTGTAATTTATAAAGTTCCACAAGTTAAGAGTATTAGATTTCCAGAAGGTGAAACTAAGATTTCAATCCAGATGCTGGTTACCAACTGACACAAACAAAGGTGGCCCATCTCCAGGGGATGTCGAAGGGATCAAGAACCATTGCCAGCACATCACCTGTGGCTGAGGTGGAGGGGCCGAAGAGCTTGCTGCGGTCCGGTCAGATCCCTGGTAAGTTAGGCCTCACCGGTGATGGAGAAGAGGAGACGGAAGGTCCCACAAATGGGACCAGAGCAGCGTGGCCTGAGTATCCACAGAATGGATAGCATGTCCACTGGGGTCAAGTCTTGCTTTTTGAACATAGAATAATAGTTTTGTTTGGGTCAGAAAAGTGGAGTTCATAAGCATTGTTGAAATGCTTCAAACTGCTGCTGGTCATTTTGTAATACAATTTTTGAAATCTAAATACCTGTTTTCTACAAATAGTAAAAATAAGGGATACTCACTGTGCTGTGGGAAAAAAAGGTATAATCAGCTCCTTATTCATTTATATGACTATAAGCTATGTTTAGAATATAAGCTATGTTCTCAATATATAATATTTTGTTCACTCTTTTTATCTGAATTTTTTATGTGAAGCGCAAAATGTTATTTATTTCTCATAAACTTTCATATAATTTTTAGAGTAAATAAGAAGCATCCAAAATAGCATAATAAATACTTAGTGACATTTGGGGACATCAATACATTTTAAATTGAGGCTGTCAGTGAAAGCAAGAAGAGGATTCAGGCATTCATATAACAAATATTTATTGAGCTTTGTTTTGTCTCAGCTACTAGAAATACAGAGATAAGTGAAGATAGCCTCCGTTAACACAGGACCAACAGTCTAGGGAGGGAGATATGAAAAAAACATTTATTTTAGAGCAAAAACGCATAAGTAGAGGTATACAGAAATTACTGTACAGTTTTAAATAGGAAACATTTAGGTCAGCTTGTGGCCATGTAGAAAGGCTTCAGAGAAAGAGCAAGATCTAAGCAGAGATTGGAGGGATAAAAAGTAACTTCAAACTGACAAGTTGCAGAGGACCCCAGGCCAAAGGGAGCTTCATCTACCAAGACAAGGTGTGAGAGAATCTGGAAGATTTGGGGATCTATAAGTGGTTCACTACAGGGCATGAGCAGTACAATGACAGGATGTGGCAAGAAGTCAAACTGAACTGGAAGGTAAGAGGCTAGATCATTAAGGGATTTGAAAATTCTGGAACATTTTTTAGAATATTGTAAGAAAACAGGAGGAGCTGTTCATTACTTTGACTTTTAATTTTGAGATAATTGTAGGTTCACATTCAGTTTTAAAGAATAACACAGAGGGATTTAATGTAGCCTTTACCCTGTTTCTCCCAATGTCACACCTTGCCGATCTGCTTTTATGTTAGGAAAATTGCTCTGTTGCCCATGTAGAGATAACACAGGGTTAGTCAAGGAACCAATTGGGCAGCACATCCATGGCCCAGGAGAGAGAAATAAGGGCACAGAAGGGGATACCAGTGCGAGTGAAAAGGGGAGAATGGAATAGCAAAGCATCAAGTCACAAGGTTGGGTAATTGACTGGATGCTAAGACTATAGAAAGAACAGGATATAGAAGACTTCCAACTTCCTATCCCAGAAAATGTGTGAACAATTTACCAAAATAGAGTATAGAGAAATGGGAGCACATCAGTATCAAATGCCAGTGGTGAAGCAAAATTATTGATAATTGTGATTAAATACACCAGATGAAACTCAGCACTGTCCTTAGAAAGAGTGCCCCAACTCCCATCAAGCTTTTGGGGAGAAGACGCTGTTGTATTCATTCACTTTGGCCAGTTCCTTCACTCCACTGCAATCTGGCTTCTTGTAAAGTCTGAATATAGTGTTGAAAAGTTATTAAATAATAATAGATTTATTGACCAGGAATCTGAGAATTCTTTCCTAAGAATCATGTCTTCTTTCTGTATGGTTCCCAAAAGAGATACAAATAAAGAAAAATGGAAAATCAAAGTCTTTAACATTAATTCATGATTCTCGGGTCTAGCATAAATGAAGCTGATGATAAAAATTTAGTTTCAAGGCCTAAACAGAGCCAATCGATTCTGTTAAGCCAAATGTCAATTGTGTGACCAGCCCACCACCAAGGTACCAAGGAGCGGGGCACCCCCATCTAGGGGAGCTCTCCTATTAAAAATACATAGAGAAAGAAGAAGGTGGCAAAGTCACCACAGGGGCTCCAGTCCTAGTCCTGACCCTTGACTGAGTCTGCAACAAACCACTCACAGAGGCAGGGCCTTTTTCCTACACTGAGCCCTCCTTGAAATACATATACATTTGATTGAAAGTTTCTTGTCAGTTTTACAACCCTACAAAGACTTTCTTAAGGACCTGGGAGATATTCCTTTGAAATACAATCATGAGGGAAGATACCACCTCCTCCCCCAGTTTCTGTGGGGTGGAACAGGAGCCTAATCCTATCTAATAAAGAGAGAATATGCTAATTGACTATCATGCCCTCACAAAGATTGTGGTGCCCACAGCCAATAAGGAAGGAATATGCTAATTGACTGCCACGCCCTCAAAGATGGCGGCGCCCAGTCCCCCTGGCCCCCCAGGGCACGGCCGGGCCCACCCCCAGGCAAGTCCAACTGCTCTGCGCACCTACCTTCAGAGTCCCCCAGTCCCCTCAGCCCCCAGCCACCCAGGGCCAGCCCAAGGCACAGGCAAGCCTTGGATGGCAGCTGCCCGGCCTCCCAGGGCTGCCTGAGGCTCAGGTAATCAGGGCCTGCTGAGGCTTGTGCTTCTGGCAGTCATAGCAACAGAGGTGTCATGGGACATTGTCTTCCCCTGATCGCCGGGTCACCTCCCACCCCTGAGGGCTCCCAGACTGTGAGAGGAGGCAGGCCAGGCTGAGGGACCTCCACCCTCCCCCAGTGCATGAATTTTCATGCGCTGGGCCTCTAGTTTCCAATAAATGACAATTAGCCAAACTGAAGGGCCTATTATATTGACCAACCTTCCCCTAAGGTCATCTAGCACCTTTCCATGGCTCACCCCTTTTTCCATGGCTCACCCCTTAGAAACCCTCTTACCTTTTCTTTCAGCAGCCTTGAGTTTGCCCTCTTTACCTATGGCAATAGTCTTGAATAAAGTCTTCCTTGCCTGTTTAACAGGGTAATTTTCTTTTTGTCAGTTGTACTGAATAAAGCAAACTCATAAGTAATATAGTTTTCATGTTAAGTAAATGTGACATTTATTTTAGAACCTCAAACTGTGGGGCCCATACATATCATTACATAGCAAAAACAAAACAAGACCTACAAAGCAGAGCAAAAGTAGGTTTACAGTGGTGAGTATGAGAAACAGAGTTTATTTTATACTAGAGGGGTGTGTGTCCCTCAGCCCAGCCTGCACCCTCTCCAATCTGGGACCCCTCAAGGGATGTCTGACTGCCCGTTTAGGCCCGATCCTAGTAGGATCGGGCCTAAACGGGCAGTCAGACATCCCTCTTACAATCCAGGACTGCTAGCTCCCAACTGCTCACCTGCCTGCCTTCCTGATTGCCCCTAACTGCTTCTGCCTGCCAGCCTGATCACCCCCTAACCACTCCCCTGCCAGCCTGATTGCCCCTAACTGCCCTCCCCTGCAGGCCTGGTTGCCCCGAACTGCCCTCCCCTTTAGGCCAGGTTGCCCCCAACTTCCCTCCTCTGCTGGTCTGGTCCCCTTCAACTGCCCTCCCCTGCAGGCTTGATTGCCCCCAACTGCTCTCCCTTGCAGGCCTGGTCCCTCCCAACTGCCCTCCCCTGCTGGCCATCTTATGGTGGCCACCTTGTGTCCACATGGGGGCAGCCATCTTGTGTTGGAGTGACAGTCAATTTGCATATTACTCTTTTATTAGATAAGATTTTCCATATGAACAACTGTAAATTTGCTTTTGCCCATCCCTGTTTATGATATATTTTAATAAAAAATATTTATTGTAGCTAAAAGTCAAAACTCATTCATTAGTGTCCAGCATCAATTATTGAGTGAGATAGTTGATTAATTTCCCTTTACATTTTTAAGGAAAGGGAACAGAAAGGCTTGGAAGTAAGCACTTGACTAAAATGTAAGGAGGAAAAACGTCTCCTTGTGTTTTCAGAGTATCTTTTTTAACCTGTTGCATTGCTGAACTCAATTTGCCAATAACACTTGTAGATAAGGATGGAAAGTGCCGTGATGTGGCACAGTTTAGTTGCAGTGGTTCTTAATCTTGAGAGAAGCATCCAGGCCAGTGCCTCACTCCAGACAGGTGCAATCTGAGGGGCTATGGAAAAGGACAGATATGTGGACTTTTAAGCTGTCTGGTGATTGAATGTAAGGGCAGGCTGAGAACAATTTAATTACAGTGCAGTTTCTGTACCAGGGCTTCTCAAAACTTAACATGCATTCATCAGGGGATCAAGTTAAAACGTAGATTCTGACTCAGCAGGCCTCGTGTGGCCCGAGAATCTGCTTTGCTCACAAGCTCCAGGGAGTCAGGGCTGCTGGGATCACACTTTGGGTAACAAGGATCTCTACTCTAAATTAGTGGTTCTCAGACTTGGCTGTTCATTAAACTAGACAAGTTGAAATCATCTAGATTTGCCGGTTGATCGCCAGAGGCTCTGGTTTTAATTGGTTTGGTCTGGTGTGCAGCCTTTGCACTGGGGTGGCCAGAGTTCGGTTTCCTGCTTATAAACCAGGAACCCTGCCCTTCTCATGATGCTATTGAACCAAGGGCAGGCCCTGGGGCTTGATGGCAAGTGTGCCAGTTAAAGATTTGTCCCAGAGACCAGACATTATTGGGACCTTCCTGCATTGTGCCTGGTGATAGTAAATCAAAACACAGTGGTTCTGTTGGACAGCTCCTGATTGGTGAATAGGGGAGGGAAGTCTCACCTGAGAGCCAAGCAAATAGCCAGATCAGATCTCTAGAAGAGAGGACCCTTTGCTTCCTAATCGTCAACACTGTGATATCTGCTGGGGTTGGGAGCTTCAAATCCACACGGGAATAGAAAAGCAATGGGCTCCCTCACCCTTGACCTGCCTTGGGGTATTTGAATCTGTGATGGTCCAGCCTTCCAGACTGATCCGGATGCAGCCATTGACCAGCTTGTAGCATCATAATATCCTACAGGCATAAACTCTGAGCTCTGATGTTGCTTCGTGAGCCACAACCAAAAGAATCCTCATGTGTACACGGCCTGGACAACACTGACACAGATGCCAAAATTTAACAGGTGTCCTCAGAGGAACATGGAATCATAGAAGCAGTTTCTGTGGTGCTATGGCTGTGGGCCAAGGAGCCTCAGTCCACAGCAGGAGACACCTAACAACTTGAAACCTTTTTTTTTTTTTTTTTTTTTGGTAAATGACAATAATTCATATTTGTTGGACTATTCCTGGTTGACAGGGTTAAGAATTGTGCATATGTCATCCAAGGTAGCCACACAAGTACACTGTGACAGATGCTATCTCCTTTTTGTACATGTGAAAACAAAGCACAGAGGAGTTCCATAGCTTCCCAAGGTCACACGGGTGCCTGCACCAACTCCAGAAGGGTGCGATTTTGAGCACCAGGACCTCATGCTTTGTAAGGATAGTCCTGCCTCTCCTTACAAAAGTCTAACTGTCTCTAGAGAGAATTAAATACATAATCAAATTGCTATTAATGGCAGTGTTTACAATGCTGCAAAACTGGAAACGGATTGCAGCCCTTAGTTTCACGTTCTAGTCACCATACCTGGGATGGGGAGGCAAGCATCAAAGCATTCTTGGGCCTGTTTTCCTGTAACAGCTGCAGCTCCGTATGTTACATGAATTTTGGTCGGATTGCTCTCATGTGAACACTGAGTGCTAAAAACAGTGTTATTGGAAGCTAGAGTTAATTACTAAGACTTGAAAATTTTTAGAAAGGAATGCTGGGGGCGGGGGAGAGTGTGCTTTAAAAAAAAAGCATTGTTTTATTGTTAGTTGGCCATAACTTACAGTATTCCTGATCAGCAATAAGAAATCATTCCTGGGTGATGATCTAGCTTTGCTTTATAAATAGAATTATTATAAATGTTTTTCAAGAGCTATAATACTCTGGATTATTAAAATCTCACATTTAAGTCATAGAAAGTTAGTGAAATATTCAGATGCTCACAGGCAATCTAATATTATATGTTTTTCATGATAAAATTATACATTTCATGAAACTTCAATATTATGTATTCTACCTTCTTTCTTCCAGTCAGACTAATGATGGTAGAATTGAAAAATGAGCCCCCATTTATTTTATAGATGAAAAAGTCAAGACTAAGAGGCATGGTTGGCTCAAGGTCACACCACATGTCAGTGGCAGAAAGAGAATTAGAATAAGGATCATGCAGAGGCTTCAACACTAGTCCCAACTTGATAAATTAGCAATGAATTGGCTGCCCTGGGGACTGTTTGGTGCAGGACTCTGATCCCAGCCCTCACTGAGGCTAGTGCAGTGATTGATTGGTACTGTCTGTATGTGCCAGGTTCACTAACCCTACAGTGTGAGGGGCTTGTGGCTTTTTAACATGGCCCAAGGATATTTCACACATCCATCACACCTCTATGTGCTAAACATAATCACAATGTAAATTTTGTTTGTTTACACTGATTACAGTACAAAGTCACCTAGACTATTTCCCTGAGTAGTCTTTGAGGCATGCAGAGCTGGTATAACTGGCTGAGAGCTAAGGGGGCAGAAGCATTGTTAAGCAGAGTGCCAAGAGAGATCACCTGTTTCCTGGGACATTTCTGAATTTGGCATGTGGGCATATATGCGAGAGCAATGTGAGGGCAGTAAATAGTTATTCTGAGCAGTGGAAACCCAAGGGTTTCCAAATTTGAGGTTGTAGACCAACCGTTTCCCCCAACTGCTGCAGAAGCGCAGGCCCACCCAAGGGAAGGGAGCCAACACACGCATGTTAATCCACAAGAAGTCGTTGGGTATCAGCAAAATTCCAGACAAACATTTTTGAAAGAGAGTTCTTTGATTCAGTGACATGTATTCCCCTGCCTGCCTCTAGTGTGCCCCTTTGATGGGGCGGGGGGGGGGGGGGGGGGGGTGGAAATTGGTGGGAAGGCCCTAGCTGCAGTCAACAGGAAATGAGTTGTGGGCCCTTCAGTTCTCCTAGCCAGCAGCAAAATGTGAAACTGAAGGGGGTTGATCCTTCAGTCCTTCCTGTCCTCATTGCTTACCCTTGGCTGCCGGGATTTCTGAAAAACATTTTTTCTGTTTTTAAGTTGCAGCTCTTGGTTGCTCCTTACAGCCCTCCATCCACTCAATTATAGAGTCATAATTTGCAATTTTTCAGATTTACGGTGGTGCCTATCAATGGTCCATGATGCACTAGTAGCCCTTTAAGGATCTTTATGTCTTTATTTATGCCAGGATAATCTTAGTCTGCGTGTGTTTGTGTATGTCAAAGACTTCTTTGGCAACCCATGAGGTTTATGGACTCCTTCCCAGAGCAATGTTTTTAAGCACATAAAATGAAACATGATTATGAAGGAAACTAGTTGAAATATAACTATCAAAAATATTAAAACCAACTTTGTTAAATAGCAATAGTTTTATATGTGTATATATAGTCATATGTGTGCTTCAAATAACACTCCTATAGCCAAATTTAATAAACTCCCATAACTTTAAAACAGTGAAGAGCACAAATTATATTTTGAGACATTTATAACAACTGTGCTACAAGAAGCTGATTTTTATTGCTGACAGAGTAACAAACAGTAACTGCTAGTATTACTCTGGTTATTTCCCACATCCCTAGTTGAAGGAAACTAAGAGATTGGTAGAAGCCCACTCCCACTAGCAACCAGTGGAGACAAGGACCTCTCACCACGGATAACACTCGGGCATGTGCTTTGTTTTTGTTTTGGTAATCTACAGCTATTAAGGATAATTGCTTGGGTCACTGGCAAGTCAGTATGTCTGTTACAGTGGTGAAAGTCACCTTTACCAAGGAAGGAGAAAGATGAGTTATGCTTTTAGTAACAAAACCTAGTGTGGACTGTCAGCATATTATTTACATTTCTACTAACAATGATTTCCAAAGAAAGAAGTGACCATCTTTAGCTGGAGTTTTAATGTAATAAATGTTTTATTTTAATGCCCATTTCCCTATACCATTTAATACACTATTGTTAAAAAGAACTGATTAATTTTATTTATTGTTGACTATCATTAAGTTGCACTGTAGTGGAGAATGCTTTCTGAAATTATGAAAACATTTCTCATTTCTACTGAGTCACGTGAGGTTTATGTGAGAATGAAAATATTAAAATATATAATTTCATATCATTGTTCACAATATTTTACTTGCTAATAAAAATTATCATGAAACAAATCATATTATTGGCATTTCAGTCATACCCTTGAATGTTAAGTAGCTCTAGTATGAATGAAAGATTTTCCGTTACTATCTCAAGTAAATAATTCTACTCTCCACTTTAAATCTAACAAAAATCAGTCTAAGTTTACCAAACACACAATAGAAAAGGAAGGAGGCAGATTTGTAGTCACTAGCCTCTTGTAAGAAGATGAACAAAGTAAAACAGAAAAACAGCACACCATGATTATTAAAGACTTCCTGCTGAGGAACTTGGAAGAATGTAAATGAGTTCAAAGCAGCCAAAAGAATAGATTCATTTCCTAACTGAATTGCATAAAATTGCAGCTCTGAATATGAAGATGTGTAGTTCTAAAATGAAATGACTCGAGTATTTCCATACAATTCCACAAATAGCTGCTCTAAAACAGTCCATCGAGTTCAGCATAAAATAGAAATATCCAGCAACAAGGAAAATAAACTTGTCTGTTGCTGAAAAGTAAATATCTTAGAGCAAAATTAAATCACAGAAGTAACTAAAATTTGACACTTACGGGCAACACGTGATTTTCATGTAATTCATGTTTCTAAAGAGATATTGGAACATTCAGAAAGTTAAATGGCATTAGGATATTTCCAATATATCATCTTTAATAATAAAAGCGTAATATGCTAATTAGACTGGATATCCTTCCCCATGACCTTCCAGACAAAATTTCGGGGGGGAGGGGCGAGGGGGGGTGGCACCAAGGCAGAGGCAGCCGAGGCAGTGGCAGGGGCCAAGCCCCTTGCATGAATTTCGTGCATTGGGCCTCTAGTTTAATATAAATGTCAATGCATTTTATAGCTCACCTTCATTAAACTAATTTTAACACAATTTTTTTGAAACATGATATTTATCTTTAACAAGCCTTGTTTCCAATTTGAAGTCACAAGCTCTGTGCAAATGTAGGTTACAACTCAGTGCTACCATTATCTAACTCAGTCCCAGCTGGGGAGCACCTTGCTCCCCAGCCCACAAGGACAACTAGCAGTGTCTGGGGATATTGTTGATGGTCATAACTAGTGAGAGAGGGAGGATGCTACTGGCACCTAATAAGGCAGAGACCAAGGATAACTGCTAATCACCCTAGAATGCGAAGGACATCCTCACTACAAGGAATTATACGACCCAAAATGTAAATGCTGCCACAGTGAAGAAAACTTGATATAACTTCCTTACGCATCTCAATGGAAGTAGGCAAGATTTTTCAAATTCTTAAAATATAGAGTAGTTCACAGGATGTCATTTTCACCTCCATTGAGAGGAAAAAATAATAGTGTCAGTCTATTTGTGATTCTGAAGTCACAAGTTTTTTCATTTTAAAGTGCTGGCCCTAGCCGAAACCGGTTTGGCTCAGTGGATAGAGCGTCAGCCTGTGGACTGAAAGGTCCCTGGTTTGATTCCAGTCAAGGGCATGTACCTGGGTTGCAGGCACATCCCCAGTAGGGGGTGTGCAGGAGGCAGCTGATTGATGTTTCTCTCTCATCGATGTTTCTAACTCTCTATCTCTCTCCCTTCCTCTCTGTAAAAAATCAATAAAATATATTTTTTTAAAAAAATAAAGTGCTGGCCCTCGGAATGTAAGCGATGTTTCTGACCTTTGATTGGCAGGGTCTATACTGAGAATCTCCTCCATAGTGTGGGTAAGACTTGCAGATCACTGCACATAAATTTCCTTCACTTCTGTTGCCCTTAAGTTTCTACGCCTTATAATTTGATTTTTAAATTGTCACTCTTAGGTGTATATTGTGAATCTACAAGAACAAAGGGGGGATTTGGGGCAAGTGCTTTGCCCTGTGCAAGCATAGGTGCCCCACCTATAAAATGTGAAAAATAATACACATTCCAGAGAGTGTTGCAGGGATTAACTGAGATCATGGGTGTGAAAGTACCCTACAATAGGTGCTCAATAAATATTTGGAAGTCCTCGCTTAGGGTCCAGTTCAATTCCATAAGGCTGAGTGAGGGTCATCAGCATTTGTATTTGCCATATCTATTTGACCCTTTCGTAGATGCAGTTTATAAATCTACTAGTACTTCATATTTTTGTCCTGCTTTACTGACTTCATATCTATCCCTGTGGTTTACGCAATTGTGCTACATATATTTGGCTTTCCATTGTTAATTCTTCTAGTGGCACTCTGTTCAGACACACTATATACTTCATTCTATTCTATTATCATACCATGAGCATTTAAAAAAATAATCTATATTGCTTGAAAGGCCTAATTCTGTGGCTTTCATTTCAGTTTTTTAAAAGGAAAAGAAAACCTCTTCAGTGGTGGTAATTAACAATTGATACTCAGATGACATTGTTTAAAAGTTGACCCTGAACAGCTGTAGTTTCTGTCATCTACAACCCAGCTGTCTCAGATGGTATTTTTAGCATCACACTCTCTAAATACACAAGCAGGAGTGAAAATATTGTTAAAGGTAATATCATTAGGGAAATTCTAGGAAGGGAATTGGGCGACTTCTATTCCTTTTTGTTGTTTTAAATTATTTTCTTCTTCAAATAAGTAAACCCTAATAAAATTGACAAGTGTACCTTTAAGGTAGGATCAATAAATAACCACCAAGCTACACTTTTGAAAATTGAAATCATGAAATCATGAATGCCTTCAGTAGTCTCATCTTTACTAGAGTCCTATAACAGTAGTCTAAAATTAGGACTGTAATTATTTCTGATAAAAGAAAAGCATGATTATAAATTTCTATCTTTTAAAAGAACATATTTATTGAATGCTTACTAGTGTCTAACATTCTTATGAAGTATACAAAAAATATCAGCTCTCTAAAGAAAAACAAAAAACTTTTACTATCTAGTTGGTAACCTAGTAGTAATGAATAAAGCAATTAAGAGAAAAATAAAATGCTCAATTGTGGTGAAAATAAAGAAAACAGGAGATTGAGAGGGGGAAAAAGGCAACTGAGGGATGGATTTAAGAGTGAAAAATCTGAACTGCTGCTCTGAACATTCCAGGTTGGCTATGCCTCTGCTCTAATCCCTGCCCCTGTGCCTGGCCAGTGTGGCTCAGTTGGTTGGGCATCATCACATGCACTGAAAGGTTGCCATTTATTGAGGGCTCCATCCTCAGTTGGGGGCATGCAGGAGGCAACGGGTCAAAGTTTTGCTCTCATATCAATGTTTCTCTCACTCTCCCTTCCCCTCTCGCTAAAAATTCTTTTTTTTAAAATCTTACTAATTCTCTAGTTGATATCATTCAGTTTCATAGGCTTAAATATTACCTGCTCGTTGATGAGTCCCAAATTTATATCTATAGTTCAGACTTTCCCAAATTCCATAAACCATATGTAAATCCATCTACTGGTCCCTCTATTTGGAATCATACTAACCTAAAACCTTATGTCCAAAAGCAGTTTTCTCTATTCGCATCAATGTGATCGCATCCCATAAGTCTTCACAATCTCAGACAATGGCAATTACATCCTACAAGCCTTAATTCTTTTTTTTTAATTTTTTTATTGATTAAGGTATCATATATTTGTGCTCATCCCCCCATTCCCCTCCCGAACCCTTCCCTGCACATGCCCCCACCCCCCTGTTGTCCGTGACCACTGGTTAGGCTTATATGCATGCATACAAGTCCTTTGGTTGATTTCTCCCCCTTACCTCCACCCTCCCCTACCTTCCCTCTGAGGTTTGACAGTCTGATCGTTGCTTCCCTGTCTCGGGGTCTGTTTTTGTTCATCAGTTTATGTTGTTCATTATTTTCCCTATATGAGTGAGATCATGTGATACTAGAAATACACTTATAAGAACCGAAAATGAGACAAGCAATAATTGTTATGCTGCAAGGCAAGTGAATCAGTCTGTAGTGAGTTTCTTTCTGGGCCAAAAGTTCTTTTGAGTCCCAATTTCAATGTCAAACAGTTCCATATGTGTACATGTCAGCAATGATATTTCAGTTCTGGATGGTGGACAAATGGTGGTAATGCAGGTCCGACCCTCTCTGGTTTGGTCCTGGGCAACGTGCAGTGACGCAGAGCTGCTGACTGCTAGTATGGCAAGGCGTTGTCAGCGTCTTCCATCTCTGGACTGTTTCTCTTCTGTCTTCATGGCTGGAGCAATTCCTCTCTATTGCAGGAATCCACATGGTCTTGGAGTTGTTTTCTGAAAATATACAAACATATTCTTGACCAAAAGTTAATAAAAGAATCTTTTCTATAAATTTGACTTGGGATCCTTTTTCATTTTTTTGCTCAAACGATTTTCCTTTGGCTTGTGTTGACACCATGTGTGTTTTTCATGGGTGTCTTGCTGTTAGCATTGCAAATGAAAGTTAATTTTCTAAAGTAATAATTTTCTAGATGTAATTTACTTACATGATAGTTTTCCTTACATGATATTCTTCTACTGTCCCCCCTTTTTGATTTAAATATTAGGAGGCTTTTGGAAATTTTATTATGTAGTCTTGATAGCTTTTAAATTTTAATTTTTTGCACTAAAATATAACTGCTTTAGGTTCACTACATGTTACACAATTTTACCATGAGATGAAATACCAATAAAAATTTTAGTTAACACTTTAGGAACAGCTTTTTGTCCAGTACCATTAACTTTTCTAGAATATTCACTTTTCAAGCCTTCATTCTTCAGTTGTTGCCTCCTCTCACACCCTAGATTCCTTCTAGCAGTGTCTCATGTTATATTTTTTCTGCTCTCCTCATGGCCAACTCCTGGCCAAGGTCACTATTAACCTTGGTTTAATTATTGCTCTAACTTTCTGACTTCCTCCCTGATTCTGCCTTCTATCTTTTTTACTTCCTTCAGCTTCTCTATGGTATATTCTCCACATAATTGTCAGTGTAAACCTGTTAAAACTATATATATCTATACACAACTCTGGAGATGAGAACAAACTAAAATCCTTTCCATCCTTTACAGGACCCTACAGCCTATGTGACCTCATCTCCTGGTTCTACTCTTCTCATTCTCTTCCCCCCAGGTGCCCAGTTCCCCAAACACTCCAGGCACCCTTCCACTTGCTGCTCCCTTCCTGCTCTCCCTCTTATTAGCCACGTGATCAGCTTTCTCACTTCATTCAGTGTTTCAATTTTTTTTTTAATTTTTCAATTACAGTTGGCATTCCATATTATTTTGTGTTAGTTTCTGGTGTACAGCATAATGGTTAGACAATCATACAGGGTGGGGCAAAAGTAGATTTATGATTGAGAGTATGCAAGACAGAGTTGATTCTTGTATTATTTTTTAAATTATATTATTTTCCATAAAAACAACTATAAACCTACTTTGCCCAACCCTATATACTTTACAAAGTGTTCCCCCCAATATTTCCAGGACCCACTTGGCACCACACATAGCTATCACAATACTATTGACTATATTCCCTATGCTGTTCTTTACATCCCCAAGACTATTTTGTAACTACCAATGTGTTTTTCTCAATACCTTCCCCTTTTACCCAGTCCCGCAAACCCCCTCCCCATCTGGCAACCATCAGTCTATTCTCTGTATCTGTGAGTCTGTTTCTGTTTTGTTGGTTGGTTTATATTGTTCTTTAGATTCCATTCAATTTTAATTGAAACCTCATTCTGAGAGGCCTTCTGTGTCCATACTACCTTGAACTGCAACATTTCATCTGTCCACTCCTTCTTTTATATTTCTTCTTAAGCATGTGCTACTGTTATATAGACTATGTGCTTTATTTATTCAACTTGCTTATTGTCTATCTCCTCCACTGGAATGTAGGCTCCCTGAGATTTTTGTCTTGTTCTTTATCTCCCAAAACGAAAACAGGGTTGACACCTAATTAGCTGCCAATTCAAATTTGTTTCACAATCCCATAGGTGGCTGTAAGGACAAGTCTTCAAATGTTATGGTCTAGATAGCAAGGCGTAGAAATTTGGCCTTACACATACAACACCAAAACAACAAACCAAGGGAATACATTCAGTTAAATAAATGAACAAAGAAACAAAGTTGATGTATTTGAATTCACTCATGTGATCAGTTAACTCAATAGCCTATGGATACATAGACATGTGCCCTTTTTCATGTCTGAGTTATGATCTACCATGTTGCAAAAATATCTGGAGCTTCCATGAGTTTGACTATTTTAGATATCTCTTGTAAGTGGAGAGTAGGGGGGAAATGAGGAGTTGCTGTTCAACGGACATAAATTTTCAGTTATGCAAGGTAAGTTACATTCTAGAAATCTGCTATATACAGCATTAGGCTTATAGTTAATACTGTATTAAACATAAAATTTTGTTGGTAGTAGATCTCATGTTATCTCTTCTTAACACAATAAAAACCAAAAAATTATCTGGAACACACAATTGCATAGGTTTGCCTCCTGTGGCTTTAGAATCACCTTCTTATAAATGAAAGTTCCAAAAAAGTATTCGGTTGGTCAGAGAAGCAAAAACACCACCTTCCCTCAGATGGAGACTGAGCATATGACTATACAGTGACAGTGCTTATGACTAAGATAGCATCTCTATAAAATAAAAAGGCACAATGGAGTGTTCAGTGCCGAAAGCCCTAAGAGGTAACCATTTCTCAAATGTGTGAAGGAGGTGTTTGGTGACCTTCCTCTGAGCATCTTACTTCCTGTTGCTCAGATGTGTTAAATACTCACGATGGGCAGTTGACTGCTAGAAGTAGGGGTCATCATGGCTTCCTTAGATAAACATTTCCTTCCACATGATCCCTCCTCTGGCTCATCTGTAGCAGAAGAACAAAATCTTTTTTCTTTCTCTCTTTAAAAAAAAAAAAAAGATTTTAGAAAGGAAGGGAGAGGGAGGGAGAGAAAGAAACATTGATGTGAGAGAGAAACATCGATTGGCTGTCTCCCATATGTGCCTCAACCTAGGATCGAACCCACAACCTGGGTACACCCACAACTCTGCTACACCCACAAGCCATGCCCACCAGCCAATCAGGAGCGAGTTTGCAAATTAACCCAACCAAGATGGCTGCGGCCACAGAGAGAGCAGGAGGGAGGCTTGGGTTTCCCTGGAGATGAAGGAAGCCAAGTTTCCGCAGCCCTGGCCTGCTTTGGCCTCCACTTAAGGCTATAAAGTTTCAATTATAGAAGATAAATAAGTCCCAACAAAAATGGCTGCCACCACTTAGCCAGCAGAAGGCTTGGCTCCACTCCAGGCTACAAAGTTTCAATTGTAGAAGATAAATAAATCCCAGATCCCAGGGCCTCCGCTTGGGTAGCCAGGGAGTGTGGCCGGCCTGCAAGCCACCGCAGGCCCCTTACCCAGGCTGCCCCATGCCCCAAGGGAACCCTACCCTGATCCAAGACACACTTCAGGGCAAACCAGCTGGCCCCCATCCATGCACCAGGCCTCTATCCTATCTAATAAAAGAGTAATATGCAGATTGACCATCACTCCAACACACAAGATTGCTGCCCCCATGTGGTCAAAGATCCTGCTCCCATGTGGACACAAGATGGCCGCCACAAGATGGCCAGCAGGAGAAGGCAGTTGGGCAAGACCAGGCCTGCAAGGGAGGGCAGTTGGGGGCAATCAAGCCTGCAGGGGAGGGCAGTTAGGGGTGACCAGGCCGGTAGAGGAGGGAAGTTGGAGGCAAACAGACTGGTAGGGGAGTGGTTAGGGGGTGATCAGGCTGGCAGGCAGAAGCGGTTAGGGGCAACCAGGAAGGCAGGCAGGCAAGCAGTTGGGAGCCAGCAGTCCTGGATTGTGAGAGGGGTCTCAGATTGGAGAGGGTTCAGGCTGGGCTGAGGGACATACCCTCCCCCACCCCTGTGCATGAATTTCATGCACCAGGCCTCTAGTTTTAAATGAAGGCTCACGTGCCCTTAAGCTAAACCCACTGCAAAAAAGCAAGTAAGCAGACCTCACCAATGTATCTGTCAGCCTTACTTACAATTCTTCATCCAAGAGCTATATTGTTAGGTAACCTGTCAATAGTATATTGAAGAAGGAGGACACTAAATTCATCTTCCTGTCTTTCTTTCTGTTCAGGCTTCAATTCAGTGATTCTTCAATTACCAGACCCAATGACAGGACATTTTTTACCACCTTATTTCCTGTACATCGAAGTTCAAAATATGCCAGTTCCTTCCAGCAATTTGTCTTTTTGACATTAGGTAGTTTTGAACATTTATGTGCATCACTTTTGACATAAGTGCCCTTCCTCACTCAGCTGAAAGACTCTCAGAGTCACCAACGAGAGGTTAAACACATCTGTGGCTTTCAATATAATGGCTCTCAGAGGATTGTCTGAGAAAGAGGTTCCCTCAACAAAGATTTTGACTTTTATTTTCAATCTAACAAATTGCAAAGGAGCAATGACGTCCTTTCTCCTATGGCAGTCATAGAACTCCAGATTCTTTGAAACAAAGCAGAATGAAACTTGGGCTCTTTAAAAGAAGAATTCTATCCCCAAAGGACAAGAGGAACTGTGGTATTAGGGCAATGCATATTGGTCACTTTCAGGGAAAATGGAACCTGAATGCTGCATTCTCTGGATCGGGGCTTGCTCTGCTGTCTTGTAACAGTGAAAGCACCCAGCTTCTGGCCTCAGTATTTAAAGGTTACCCTTTATTTTCACTTCAGCCTCCTCATCTCTGCCTCAGATAATCTATAGTGACTACTAGGTTTATATCAAGCCAAATGGGTTAGAAATTATGATAACATTATGACCTCAAGAGACTAAAATGACAGTATTAAACACTGGTGATATTCAAAGCTTTCTACCAACATGGTTTGTTTAGTGGTTTATTTCTCATTATTGCTTCACCATTTTTGTATGATGTTATTTCAAAATTGTTTGTCATAACCTCTCTGCATAACTGTTCGTGCTTGCCCTTTCAAATGCTTCTTCCCTTCTTCACAGTGTCTAACTCTTTAAATGAATGCACGCCAAATCTTACCTTTTTTGGGCACTTTTAAATAAACCAATACCAATTTTTCTGAGATTTGAGAATGTTGGATTATCTTACAACTTACCGTTTTTTCTCTCTGTTTACCATAGTACTGAAAGTTTGCTATTGTATATTATTTGGGGGGTGGTGTTAAATGTCATCCTACCACAAAATCATTGTTTAAAATGTAAAGTGCACATTTTTAGGGATCTAAGACCACTGCAGATCTGGGTGAGGGGGAGATAGAGTATGACAGAGAAGAAAACTGCCACTCACTTAGTGGATATTATTCTCCAGATATGTGTATATCTATTCTTAGTTAATGTTTGGAACAACCCAATCATAGATGAGTAACTGAGGGTTAGAAAATTTGCTGACTTCTCCTAGATGTATAAATAATCACCTAATGACTATCAGGTTCTAAACCTGGTCAGTAAGGGTACAAGAAAAAATGCTGAAAAACAGTTTCATCTTCATCAGATTCAGTGCTTACATTGAAGTGATTTATCCAATTCAGGCATGGAAGCAACTTGCTTTAAAGGCAAAAGACATTACCGAAATGTCTGACTTTTCCATATTCCAAGTAGTTTGTTGCTTTGGCCTAGCTGGGAGGAAATATAACATAAGAAGTGCATGTTCTTTAGAGCCATATATACTTGAGGTAGATTACAAATGTTTTACTTCCTAGCTATATGCCTATGGAAAAGTTACTTAATCTTGCTGATAAAATAAGGTTTAATAAAATGATCTGAGAATGAAGAATAAAGTGAAAATAAGTAATCCTATTGGAATACCTGGCAGAAAGTATTTACTGAATAAACTGATATAATAATAAGAATAATAATAGAAAAAGTAATGATAGAAAGCTTAAGAAGAGAGAACGGGAAGATCTAAAAGCTAGATCTTCCAAGCTTATGGCTATGGTATAGTTTGAATACCATAAAACATGAAGATGTTTATTTTCACTATTGCTTTCATCTTAGTTTATACTCTGTGTTTTTTACAAAGACCTTTTGCATTATGAAGTTTGAGCACACTTGAACTTTAAATCTAATCTAGCCTTTGTTTTTGAAAAGGATTTACACCTCAGCCTCCCCTCAGACAGCTGTAGGTCTGTCGTGTCCCAGCTGGGTTCCACCTGCTGCGTCACACAACCCACAGCTGAACGCAAGTTGCAGAGAGAAACACAAGCCCACCAGCTGGGGCCCAGGCTTGACCCCAGTATTTTGAATACATGTGATCTCTTATGCTTGGGGACACTCCACGTTGGGTTCTGAACCACAAGATCTTCAGTTTCCCTGAAGTGAGTACTTTAGTGGGGGCCTGAAGGCTATAAACCAGTTATAATAAAGAGGATGGGAGGACATATATTTGAAATGGATCTGGCAGGGGGAAGCAAAATGATAAAGGGGCCAAGTTGGACTCAGGGGTTTGCCTCGCCGATTATCAGAGCTCTTCACAGGATTCTTAAAACCCTTCATCTTTGCACTTCTTGTCTTCCCAAACCCTCTTGCCCTAAACCTCCCACATTTTAATGTTCTCTCCTTCAAATCCTTCACATTCTGCCAACTTTTCCCTAAAGTGTGTATATGATTGTTTTTCCTCTGCTTCATAGACAAAAAGTGGTTCCCTATTTTTCCTGCAAGACTGACTGTCACACCTCACTTGCCAGCTTTACCCCCTTGTCATTCGCTTTGGCCGTGCACACACGCACACACACACACCACTGGTGGGACTCTTAGTTCCTGTGGTCTTAAATGTTCTCTTTCATATGACTGAACAGTTGTTCCAGCACCATTTGTTAAATAAGCCAACCTTTACCCACTGAGCTAACATACCACTAATATTTTACCACATGTAAACTTGGCTGTATTGCTGGATTATGTCAGTTAAAATGATTTCATTTACTATTTGTTTAAACTAATCTATTTATCTATCCCTATGCCAACACCGTATTGAGTCGATTCTACTGGCTTTATGGTATTTGCTGACATCTGCTAAGTGGGTTTTAAAATGAGTTTTCTTGGCTATTCCCAGAGATTTGCATTTTCACATGAATTTTAAGACCATTTTATCCATTTCCAAACTGGATTAATTTTATTTGACTTTTAATTATAAATTTCATAAAATATACATATTAATATTTAGAGAATTGACTGGTGGTATAAACGATGCTCTTTATTATGACTGGCTTTTTAAAAATGTCAGATGCATTTTAATGTCTTTATTAAGAGCCTTACTAATTACTTTACAAAAATCACACAACAAATCAAAGTAGCCATTTTGGACATCCCAAAGCTATTTTGTCTTTTTATAGCTTTTTTTTTTTTAGCAAGAAAAGGATGATAAAGGATAAAGGGAAATATTGGTGGGAAACTTCTGGGTAATTGAGGTACTGGCAGTCAAAGTAGGAACAATTTGAGCGACAAAATAAAGAAGTAGTGGATTATACCCAAAGTATAAAATAAACATCCATGAGTCCATATGGTATCAATAAATAAGTGAATAAATTAATATGTATGGGAGAAACAAATCTCCCATGCAGAATGTCAAGTAATTGACAAATGATTTTATGTAATCTACATGTTCTACCCTCAAAGAGTGAAGCATAACTTTCCAGTCCTTAGATGTGGGGTAAGCATAATGATCTCCTTCCCTGAATGTTTACAGTGGAGAAATGTGACAAACTCTACCTTAGCCAGGTTATTAAGGCCAGCACCAACAGTCACAAATTCTGTACACTCAATACAATGTGGCAAATGGTACTTTTTGATCTTCCGCCCAGAAACCCATAACCCCATTTTTATCATGAAAAATACGTCTGACAAATCCCAATAGAGAAGTTTCTGAGTTTCCACTGAGATATTTTTCAGGATTTTTTGCCCGATATGCCCAGGATTTTTGGTTTGGGGGGATTTTTTAGGTCCAAGATAAATGAGGTAGGAGGTATATTTTGAAACAACTCATCCAGAGCAAAGCATGTAACTGCTCATTTGTTTTAAAAGGCTGGCTTCATGTGAGGTTGTATCCTAAAAAAATGTTCTATTGTTGTTGGTGTGTACAAATGTATGAATATTGATGGCCCAGGAGAAATTTAACAATTTAAAAAATAATGGAAGGGAAGGCCATTTTTACTAGAATTGCAGACTTACTCATGTAATCAATGGCTTACTTTAGAGAAAAACATGAAAATAAAGCGCTATCCATCTAATTGAATATAAAGAACACTTGGATTGACAAAAGGAAGAGGCACATTTTCATGATGCTTCAGCCTCATCACGCTCCTTCCTTCCACAGGCAAGCTTATTGAATGAAGTAAAATGCACTCGGTGTCCCATCTCCTTGTCTTCCCTGCCTTTCTTCATCCACTACAATTAGCCTGATGTTCTTTCAGGATTGAAACTGCTCTTGGCAAAGGCAACAAAGACCTAACTGCTGAAAGTTGTTGGAAAATGTTTGTTCTCATCTTAGTCAATCTTGTTAAGACAGGGTAGCACCTATGTCGGAAACACAAGAGGCTCAAAGCAGAATGGACGTGACAGCTTGAATGTGTGGTAAGATTACCGAGCTCACTGCAAAACTAGTTACCAAGCCATGCAGGGCATATAAACCATGACCAAGGATGCGGGTGGACACAGTGTCCTCTTGCCTCCTCAGGGCCTTCAGGGAGTTCCAGGGTCAATGCATTCTGCATGGGCCAGGGAAGCACAGAACTGCAGACTTTAGGCTTTTTTCCACGAAGGCTGGAGCCAGAAATACGAGGCCTGCACCCCAAGGCTATTCTCGCTGTCCAGGTGACATGTCTCTCTTAGTCATTTCTGTCCAGCCAGTGGGCCTGCAGCACCTGACCATAGACAATCATTTACATGCACTCTACCTCCTCAGTGTCTTTTTTGTCTGTCCACTCTTTCCCTTCCTCTCCACGATTGCCCAAGTTCAGGCCCTCTGAACCAATTTTCTTGTTTCCTCTCTTACCCTGACAAACCAAGGTCTGCAGCACTGCCAGCGCAATCTTACAAGTAAAGCTAATAATATCATTACCCATTAAAAATAAATTAATCTATTTAATCCCACTACCTCCAAGATAAATGTTAAACTTCCTAACATATCATTTGAGGACATAATCTATACTAATATCGTACTCTTTCCTGAGCAGATTTTTAAAAAAACCTGTTACTTGATGCTCCCCTCTGTTCACCCCAACACTTTTAGAAAGTCTCACCACTCTGTACTGTAAATCTCTTTGCATATAGGATTATAAAAATACTAATATTTATATGTTTAAGTGAATGTTAGAAGGTGTGTAAGTTTAATCTACAAACTATTCAATGAATAGTTAATTGATTTAATCTGAGATCTCTTGAAAACCATTAGAATCATAGATATATTGATAAGAATAACTTCAACAATAATAGTTATCAAGTAACGATTAACTGTCAGGTGCTATGTTGCTCGCTGGAATAAGATAGAAAACATAAGCCTTCCCACCATCAGGAGATTGCAAGAGTCCCTCCTACATATAAATAACTAATTTCAAATCAAAGTAATAAAATAAGTATAAAATATTGAATATTTATGATAGGCCATGCTGAAAGATATTTTACATATTTATTTCATTTAATCATCATGATTATTTAAGGTAAATATGTTATCAGCCCCATTTTACTGAAGTGATAATGGGCTTAGGGATCCTAGGTAAATTTCCCAATTTATGCAGAGAGCAAATGAAAGATCTGGGATTCAGTCTAAAGTTTGGTTGATTACAAAGCCTGCCCTTTGAGAAGAATATGCATCATACTTTTGAAGTTGACTCTATGGTCATATTTTGTAAATACTGCTAAAGGGACACATGTGAGGAAGGAACACCCATATACTCAGTTTATTTTCGCTGTGAGTAATAAGACGAGGCTGCCCACGTCCGTGTTCTCCCTCGGATTACAGGGGCTGGATGTCTGACAACTGTTGGCTTGCCAGTGGACGTTAGTTTCCATCACTGAGGGACACTCACTGGAGCGCTGGAACCTGGGAGCCTGCAGAGCCCGTGTGGTTCCATCCTTAGCAGGCAGGTGCCTGCGCCTCAGCAGCCAGTGGAGACAGCAGCTTCCAATGATGTGCCTGCAAACCCCAGAGCTGCCCTGCAGGCAGCTGAGATCGTCCATCGTGGGTTTTTCAATTCCTGCCTTTCTTGTCTTCCTGAAACCAGTGGCCACTTTCTATTTCCTCTGCCAGGCATTCTAACATTTCATAATGCCAATTCCCTGTCTGAAGTCCTTCCAACTTGCAGCACTAGGGTGATTTCCATTTTCCTGACAACATCCTCCTGATGCTCAGACCCTGTGTTAGTTTTCTGGGCTGGTGTAACAAAGTAGCACAGACTGGGTGACTGGAGAAGCAGGCATTTATTGTCCCACAGCCCAGGAGGCTGGGTATCAGAGACTGAGGTGTCTGTGGAGTGTGGGTTCCTCCTGAGGGCTGTGAGGGAGAATCTGCCCCATTCCTCTCGCCTGGGTGTGTAGATGGCCCTCTTGTTCCTGTGTGTCTTCAGAGGCATTCTCTGTGTGTCTGTATCCAAAGCCCCCTTTTTGGAAAGGACACCCACCAGACTGGATTAGCCCCTCCCCCTCCCGACAACAACCCCATTTTAACTGGATTACCTCAGGAAAGACTATCTCCAAATGAGGTCACATTCAAAGGTTCTAGGGGGTTGGAATTTCAACATATGAATTTGGGGACAAAACACAACTCAACCCATAAAAGATCCAAAATAACAGTGACTTCTACAAGATGGAAAATGATTATTTCTCGCATAATCCAGGGATGTTATGTCCTCAACTGATTTAATCTTCAAACACATCGCGGGGTTGGCAAGCTCTGATTTCTCGGGTGGCCTGGTTGTCTTTTCTGAATTCACCTCATGGACCAAGATCACTGCTCCAGCAACAGCCATCATTTCATTCCAGCTACAGGAAGTGCCAATGATGCCCTTGTAACACCCTGGTCATTATTTAACAGGAAAGGAGTGAAAGGGGAGACCAGATAATATAGGCATACCATTGATACAGCTTCGTCAAAAGCTGCATTTAACACTCTCCATGCCGGTTCCCTGCTGATCGACCAGGAAGGGACTAGACAAAGGCAATTTAGACGCATGCCCAGTAGAGTCTGAGTGACCTGGGGGGTGCCTACTTGTCTGCCACTCATACCTGGAAACCAGTCAGTGGCTACAATAGGCATGGCCGCTGCAAGCTCGCGAAACCTGAATATTTAAACTTCCAAACAAAGCAAGTTTCTCCTCCCTCTTTCCCTCCTCTCTCTCTCTCTCATTCTCTTCCACTCCTCCCTCCCCTTCCCCCCCCCCCCCCCCCCCCCCCCGCTTTGGGACTGCTGTGCTCCCCCGTGCCCACACAGTGCGCAGCCACGCGGGACTCCACACATAGACTAATGGGTCTTCATTAGCTTGGATGCTGAACCGCACCCGGCTGCAACATGGAACGGAAGCTCTAGACACTGGCCTTCTTTCTGCCTCTGCCGAAAGCCCAGCGACACCTTTTCCAGGGTTGGCTTAAGGGGCAGAGACCTTGCACCGGAGAAATTCAACTTCACACAAATAAAGCCTGCTTCCACATCGCATCCTCCTGTGGGGGTGTCTGAACATGTTTATTGCGGTGGTACCTCAAGAACCCCATTCCCCCTCGTGTCTGGGAAATCTGGCCCATGAATTTCTCCTGCAACAGTAACGGACAAAGAAGAAAATGTCAAAGAGCATAGGCAAGTCAGAGAAGTTTTCCTAAAACTGCCCATAACATTTTTGCGTGCATTCCTTTGCCCGGAACTAAGTCCAATGGCCATATCCATCTCTTATGTGAGATGCTTAGTAATGTAATGTTTATTCTGAGGTGCAAATAACCCAGTGAAAACTTCTGTAACTAGGAAAGAAAGGGAGAATGCATATTGGAGGTTGCCTGCAAAATGTTCCACAATGAAAATATTGCAGAACTAGAGACCCAGTGCACGAGATTTGTGCCCGGGGCGGCGGCGGGGGGGGGGGGGGGAGGGGGGATGGAGGGGGCTAGTGTCCCTCAGCCCAGCCTGCATCCTATCCAATCTGGGACCCCTCGAGGGATGTCCAACTGCCTGTTTAGGCCCAACCCTATGGGGCAGTCAGATAGCCCACTCACAATCCAGGACTGCTGACTCCCAACTGCTTGCCTGCCTGCCTTCCTGATTGCCCCTAACCCCTTCTGCCTGCCAGCCTGATCACCCCCTAACCACTCCCCTGCCAGCCTGATTGATGCCTAACTGCTCCCCTGCCAGCCTGGTCACCCCTAACTGCCCTCCCCTGCAGGCTTGATTGCCCCAACTTCCCTCTCTTGCAGACCTGGTTCCTCCCAACTCCCCTCCCCTGCTGGCCATCTTGTAGCAGCCATCTTGTGTCCACATGGGGGCAGCCATCTTTGACCACATGGGTGCAGCCATCTTGTGTGTTGTAGTGATGGTCAATTTGCATATTACTCTTTTATTAGATAAGCTTGAAGGCTGTGGTCCCTACTTTTTTGGTTGGATGAAATAGTGCAAAGATTTAGAGATTTGCTTAAATAGGTCCATGGAAAACTGTCACCTGTGTGTTACATCAAGACCCATTGTTTCTAAAAGCAGGATTTCTTCTTCATCAAAGTCTTTGGAAGCAGTGTATGTGATGTGTAGAAAATGTGGTCAAAGGAAGATTCAGCTGCAGAATCACTTTGAAAATGAAAGAAAAATTTTTTCACAAGAAGTTCAAGGAGAGTCAAACTTCAGAAAGACTGACTCACCAAACAAGAAATTTAACAAATATATATATTGTTAATCCTCACCTGAGGATATTTTTTCCATGGACTTTTTTAGAGAGAGTGGAAAAGGGGGAGGGAGAGAGAAACATCCATGTGAGAGAGACATATCAATCGATTGCCTCCTGCACGTGCCCCGATGGAGGCTGGGAATTGAACCTACAACCCAGCTACATGCCCTTGACTGGGAATCAAATCCATGACCTTTCAGTGTGAGGGCCAATGCTCTCTCTGGCCACTGAGCAACACCAAGCAGGGCAACAAATATTTTTAACAATTGCAAATTACCAAGCTTAGTAAAGTTTATATTAGTCTGCTCATAATGGAAAAACAGCAATTCTCAAGCAGTTATCATATTCAAAAAGTTTATGATGTATCTCAAACACCAACATATTAAAAATCAGATATAAAGTATTTTCTTAGGAAATCTAGATTTATGTACTAGTAAAATAGCCAAGATTTTATTACTTTGGGCATAGACCCACCAGAGTGGTATGCTATTTTTGGTTTATCCCCAGGTACACAGTATTTTTGTCTGACAGTTGTGGCACATGAAGGTCTCAGACATCTCAGAAGCAGAGCCAAATGTTCTTTGTGCTTGCACAATATCAACCAAAAATGCAAGTTCCTTTCTGTATGCTTCTGTTTCCATGTTTCCTTTTCTCTCCTCGGCAGCATCGACAAGATATCAGAACTGATCTTCCCTTTGGAGACATTAAATCTCAGATCTCCCTTCTCTGGCCTTTACATAAATTATTAGGATATTAATATTATATGCCCTCCTATTCTTGAGTTCTAAAATTGCCTGACTCACGTGTCAGCCACTGTCTTGCCATCGCTGATTATTGTATATTGTAGTAATTTCTTGATGTTTCCCAGAAGGAACAGGAGGGGCAAATGCAGCAAGACATGGAGGAGAATGGACAGGGAGAAGGGCTAACAAAAACACAGAACCTGTAAACCCTGAGGTTAGGCCCTGGCCAGATAGCTCAGTTGGTTAGGGCATCATCTTACTATGCCAAGGTTGTAGGTTCTATCCCCTGTCAGGGTGCATATGAGAATCAACCAATGAATGTATAAATAAGTGGAACAACAAATCTCTCTCTCTCTCTCTCTCTCTCTCTCTCTCTCTCTCTCTCTCTCTCCCTCATCAATAAAATAAAATTTAAAAAGCACAAGGTCAGATTAATGGAATTTAAATGATTGATTTCTCATTAAAAAATAAATTATATGAGCATTTCAGTTTACAGTTTATGCAGTTCCTGGGAAGAAAAGCTTTCTATTATTAGCCTCCAAAGAAATTGAGAAGCAGGTACTATCATTGTACCCCCTCTAGTGGTAATAATTACAGGAAATGAAGCAGCCTTTTGTGTTAAAAATTAAGGACCAAGATTGGATTGAAGCCACATTTTCCCATACCTTCAACTGTTCCCTGTTATAAATTAAGACTTCTGTCTTTGAATATTTTCATCAAATTTTCAGATCTTTATCAATACTCTCAATTTCTTTTTTTAAATATTTTTTAATTAATTTATCTCTATGTTTAATAGATTAAAGGAGAAAAAGAAAATGATACCCCCTCTAAAGAACACATCACAATATTAACTACCCAGAGATGAATGATTACTATAAAGACTTCACAATTCTCAGTGTGCAGGCATCTGAGGTTTTCTATATTTTTTTTATTGCAAGGAGAGCAAAGTAGGAATGAGGGAATGTAATTTTAAAAAAGGTAAGTTGGGAAGGAGTAAAGTAGAAATCCCTCCCCCAAGTCCTTAATAGCACTTAGACATTTTGAGAAATAATTTTAAGAAGCCCTATACTTAAGAAACAAACACCCTTGAAAGAATATTCATTTTCATTATTCTGTTGCTCATCTTACTTTCAATCCCATCACACAGTAAACTGGATTGCTTTGGCTAAATTGCTTTCAGCCTAATCAAAAGTTATTACTTAACACAGTGCTCTGTGTAGCTCCTACCAATTAATTGGAGTGATCTTCAAGGGTTCTTTTCCATCAGAGAGATTGTCTTTAGACATAAATCAATCATTTGCTTGGAGTAAGTTTGAAAGAAAGAGAAAATCAGGATTAAGAAAGAGTTACCAAACTGCAGGATATTCCCAGTGTTCCGCTGCTTGTTTAGAAAGTATAAGCCTTTATCAGCACCTAAACAAACAGCAAACCACTTAATACAGAGACTAGTAATAGTAAAATGTTACTGACCCCAAATCTAACTTCCAACATTAGAAAATTATATCAAAGACATCCTCCACTGAGATGAGGGAAGCGGCTCAATAAAAGGAAAGTGATGTTTTATTTAAGCTAATGATGAGCTATAATGACTGAAAATTATTTCTCCTTGGTATTTTTTTACCCCTGGGACTTTGTGTAGTAAAGACTTAGTCTACATTAGTGGAGGCAAAACAGAGACTTCTGCAAGCTAAGTTCTCCCACTCTCATTCTACCAGTCAACTCCCATCACTATCTGAAATCTCCAAAGGAGATAATCCATGAGCAGCAGAGGGAAAAATAACCCAAGTGCTTATATCCTAAACTTCATTAAAACAAGTGCACAGCAGAGAAATCAAGATGGCGGCATAGGTAAGCACCTAAACTGCTGCCTCACACAACAATTTCAAAACTACAACTAAAAGACAGAACGGACACCACCCAGAACCACAGGAAAGCAGGCTGAGTGGAAATTCTGCAACTAGAAGGAAAGAGAAAAGCTCACAGAGAATTGGAGGAATGGCAAAGGGTTGAGGTACCGCGAAGGGTATTTGTGCGTGCAGAGAGGAAGGGAGGCTGAGAGCCTGGCTGACTTTCTCTGGCGGGAGGGGGAAGGAAGCCCCCCGACTGCACTGAACCCCAGTTCCAGGTGAAACCCTGTGGACCCAGGCTCATACTGGGGGAGTCTGGACTGTCAGGTAGAGAGAAAGGCACTCAGAGACTTGGAGACCCGGGGGAGAGCTGGGGGAGCCCCGGCGGGCAGGGGTCTGGAAGCACACGCAAGTGTGGACAAAGACTGCAGAGTTGCCACGGGCTTTCCCTAGCAGAGGGGACTCGGAGGCTCCTGACTGTGCTGGGCCCCAGTTCTGACTGCACTGAACCCCAGTTCCAGGCGAGCCCCTGGGGAACCACGCTCTTGCAGGGGGATCTGAACTCTCTGGTGGAGGCTCAGGAGCCAGGGAAGGCTGCGCGCGCACAAGGGCATGGCTGAAGGGAAGCCAAGACTGTCTGCTCTGCCCTGAGACTCCACCCCATCCAAGCTGAGCACAGAGGCTTTTGCAATCTGGCAAGTCTAATCCTATGAGGCTGTCTCCAGCACCGAACTTCTCCAGCATAGACACAGCTGATCCTCACAGCCAACTGGCCTGGAGGTCAATTCCTCCCAGTAATACCAACAACAATCAAGACTTAACTACCACAAGGCTGTACACACAGTCCACAAAGAGGTGCACCAAGAGTGTCCACCTCAGGTAACTGGGAAACCGACCCACTGGGCCATATAGGAAACCTAGCACACAAAGCTACCCTACCAACTCAGGGAAGCAGTGAAAATGCAGCGACAAAGAAACAGATCATAAATGAAAGAAATGGAGGAAAACAAACGACTGGATATAGAATTCAAAACCACGGTTATAAGGCTTTTCAAGAATATCCTAGAAAAGGCCAATAAATATAACAAGACCCTCGAAGATATGAAAAAGGACCAACTAGAAATTAAACATACACTGACTGAAATAAAAAATATTATATAGAGACCCAACAACAGACTAGAGAAACGCAAGAATCAAGTCAAAGAATTGAAATACAAAGAAGCAAAAAACACTCAACTGAAAAAGAAAAAAGAAAAAAAAATCCAAAAAGTTGAAGATAGTGTAAGAAGCCTCTGGGACAACTTCAAGCGTACCAACATCAGAATTATGGGGGTGCCAGAAGAAGAGAGAGAGCAAGATACTAAAAACCTATTTGAAGAAATAATGACTGAAAACTTCTCCCACATGGTGAAAGAAATAGACTTACAAGTCCAGGAAGCGCACAGAACCCCAAACAAAAGGAATCCAAAGAGGACCACACCAAGACACATCATTAAAATGCCAAGAGCAAAAGACAAAGAGAGAATCCTAAAAGCAGCAAGAGAAAAACAGTTAATTACCTACAAAGGAGCACCCATACGACTGTCAGCTGATTTCTCAACAGAAACTATGCAGGCCAGACGGCAGTGGCAAGAAATCTACAAAGTGATGAATAGCAAGAACCTACAACCAAGATTAGTCTACCCAGCAAAGCTATCATTCAGAATTGAAGGTCAGATAAAGAGCTTCACAGATAAGAAAAAGCTAAAGGAGTTCATCACCACCAAATCAGTATTATATGAAATGCTGAAAGGTATTCTTTAAGAAGAGGAAGAAGAAAAAAGTAAAGATAAAAATTATGAACAACAAATACATATCTATCAACAAGTGAACCTAAAAATCAAGTGAATTAAAAATCTGAGGAACAGAATAAACTGGTGAATATAATAGAATCAGGGTCATAGAAAGGGAGTGGACTGATAATTCTCAGGGGGGAAAGGGTATGGGGGGGTGCAGAAAGAGACTGGACAAAAATCGTACACCTATGGATGAGGACAGTGTGTGTGGGGGGGGAGGTAAGTGCAGAAGGGGTGGGAACCGGGTGGAAGGGAGCTATGGGGGGGAAAAGGAGAAACAATTGTAATAATCTGAATAAAGATTTATTAAAGAAATAAATTAAAAAAATAAAATTAGAATATCAAAAGTTAAAAAAAAATAAATAAAACAAGTACACAGTTATATTACTTTACCTATTAGCCTTTTCCTATGACATTTGAACTCAAGGACAGAGATAGAAGAAACAATTGTCATTATTAAATTTACATGATCATGATATTAGAAAATAAATAACATTTTTAAATTGAAGTTACAATCTCTCACAAAGATTATTTATCCCCAAGGAATAAAAACAATGTGACCTTTACCTTAAATATTTCTTATCTGAATTATGACTTACCCAGAGTCAATGAATTATTAGCTTATTGGTAAGAAGTGCTACTGAACTGCTGTGTTGACAGTGGGGATTGTGTATGCAGGGAACAAACGGTACTACTTCAATTCTTTGTGAGCATTTCAATTCTATTTACTTGAGATGTAAAAAATGTTTTATTTCTCTCAATTAAACCTTACCTAATGCATAATGAAAGAGCCCCCATCTCTTTAGAAACTGGCACAATTTAGCAAAAAAAGTTGATATAGGGTAGGAAAGTAAAAATTACACAGCTTTCCATATTTTCTTTCGTTGGGGTTTATGAGAGCTTCATTCCTTTAATAATTAATTTCCTCAATCAAGAAACAAAAGTATATACCTTTTATGAGCAAAACACTGTGCTAAAGCAATGGAGATAGAATGGTGAGTACGATGGAGATAGACTTTGCCCTGATCAGCATCAGCAGAGGCACATAGAGGATGTAGATAATTATCAGACCACCATGGGCAGGAACTGAGCTACATGTTTTATAAACTCATTTCTGATTCTTACAGCAACTCTGTACAGATTACCTCCCCTGTTTTACAGATCAAGAGACAGACTTATGAGAGTCTATTTAGATGTGCTCAGGAACACATACCTGGTATTGACACAGCTGGGATTCCAACCAGTCCCATTGGACTCCAGGCCTCCTACCGCTGTCACCAAGCCAGCCTGCTTCTCCAGGTAGAGCGATAAGATACATAAACTATGTAAAAATAAAGTTCGGAGTCATCTCAGAAGAAGGCATAAGCAACTCCAAATGGAGAGAGAGAGGCAAAAGCTTCATGGCAAAGAACATGAATTTCTAGATAAACAGACATTCTTATACTCAACTTTTAATTAAACAGAGCAAAATAGCAGTGATTCCATCCTGATTGCCTTTTTAGATACATATGCGCACTGCTCCACAATTATTAGTTCATAGCTTGTAAGTTCAAAGTAGAGAGCGTGGGTGAAGATTTACAGAAGGTTTTTCTCAGAGTAAAATGTGTGTGGTCTCAGAAATATTAAAGATGCCCTAGGTTGTCCTATTGTTTTGATCTGGTACATTAATTTAAAGGAAAGTTTATAATTTGGAGCTCCAAGATAAATATGAATAACACAATTATTAAAATTATGATATATCTTAAATATTAGTAGCACAGTCATTAAAAGTCTAGTATTTTATGGTATATTTTAATACAATTCACAAAACAGATAAATTCATTTGTTCCTAGTGATGTATGCCTAGTCCAGTTCAAACAAAAGTAAGAGAAATTCAACGAGGCTGCCTCTAGTTCAAGGTCTATTAAACTTAATTCATTATTAAACTCAAAAGCTAATAAGAAATAAAAAGGAAGAGGGACATAGATGCATTCTCTATCATGAATTGAATTCATTTGGTTCAAGAAACAAATGTGAAGGTTATGACCATTGCAGCCTGAATGGAGCTTCATATCAGGAACTTCAACAGGACTTGCAAGTATTCCATTTAAAGAAAACGTTTTGTCAAAGGGAAGACAATGAGGCTGCAGGCAGCTGGGTGCCTCCCAGACTCCTGTGCAGCTCCCAGGCCGGAGAGTGAGGGTGTTTGATGTGCAGTGGGGGTGTCAGAGCTGGTGGAGGAAGGGCCAGCCTGCCCTCCCACGAGTTCTACACTGTGAATAATGCTGTAAATTGTCATTAAATCATTTATTAAAACCAGTCTTATTGCTTTTATTAAACTATTTGAAAATAGAAACACTAAGTCCTTTAACAAAGAGGGTCATTGGGACTCTAAATTTTTACATTGATTTGATGAGAGAAGATGACTGAGAAAGCAATGGAATCCATACCCTCCCTCGCCTGTGTTGCACGAGGAAGGGTGGAGAGTGAGAGTGAAGGAGCGAGAAAGAGAAAAGACCCATTACTAGCAACAGAAACCAGGTAGTGCCTGGGGCAGGCTGCTTTTAGACGGCAAAACATATCTGAGCACAGACTGAGGAAAGGGCCAAGGAGGATGAGACCCTTTAGCCATGAATGAGGCACACTCTTCGTGCAGTCAGTAAACACATCTTCTATCCTACAAAGAAAATAAAGCTTCTCAGGCACAATGTTCCTTTTCCTCTCTCTTCTTGCCTTCTGCATCCTCTATCTTTATATTATTCTCGCCTGCCATCTGATGAAGGCTATCTAAAGCCATCTCCTTGCATTCATACTGGATCCCCAACTTCCCAGAGTCTCCAGTTTCCACCATCACTTGTCTCTTCTTCAAACCTACCCAGGGTATTGGCTGGTGTGCCTGCCCTGGATGCCCCTCCAGCTACTGTCCTCCTTCCCTGTCATCACCAAATTGCTTGAAAAACTGTACTTTGTCATTAAACTGCTTACATAATATGCCTTACGGGGATGTAAAAAACATCCAAACCTGTAGAGAATTTTTTATGCATTTAAGCCAAATTGACAAACAAATGCCCCAGCACAAGAGAGTAAATGCTCCCCAGAATAAGTTTTGCACTTTCTTTTATGTGTTCCCATTTAAGGAAAGATGTAAGGAAGTACACGGAAGTGGGAGAAGCCAAATTGGGGATTGGATTACAGGATAGTTAAGAAGTTTATGTGTCCTCTTGAGGGTATTTTCGCTTCTGAAAAGAAACACTTCCAATGTGTATTAACCTAGATGCATGGAAACGATAGACAGGGCTTGACAAAGTTTCCAGGTTTGTAAACCATTTAGTTCAACTCATCAGGCATCAACTTCCATCCACTGGAACAGAGTAGAAATTATAATATTGCAAAAACTTCCTTTAGAAATTGAATAAGGTTAGAAGAAACACTAAAAGTGCCTGGTTGGTCTTTTCACATTCTTCTGGTTCCTGGTTTTATCATTTTTAGTATTTCTCTATCCATGTAATTTCATTTAAGAGTAGTATATTAAAAAAAAAAAAAAAAAAAAAAAAAAAAAAAAAAAAGAGTAGTGTAGCCATTCACTTTAGTTGTTCTCGTGCTTCCCTCTAGTGGTTATAGATATGCACAACATCTCAGCAAGGCAAAGGTGGGACATGGATTGCTACATTGTTCAAGCTGAACATTTTGCGTGCACATTAATATAGCATATGCAGGTAAGTAATATAATTAATAGAAAAACATGTGATTTGAAAATGCATTAATTTGGAACTTGGAAAACACGACCAGTTCAGATGATCATGTATCTCTGGTTTGATGTGATGAGAAGGGCACTCCATTTCTTTGCTGTTCTTCCCACAGGCATAACTCCATTCTAGCCATGAGAAAAGTACCAGGCAAACCCAGGTTGGGGGCATTTTACAAATCATCTGCTCAATTCTCCTCAGAAATGCCAGGGCCATAGAAACAAGAAACTGTCACAGAAAAGAGGAGGAGACATGCCAACTAAATGCAATGAGGTAGCCTGAATTGGATCCTAGAAAACAAAAAGAAGTAGTGGGAAATCCTACAAAATCTTAATACAGTGTAGAGTTCAGTCAATAGTAGTGTTGTGACAATGTAATGTAAGTAATGTAGGATATTAACAAGGGAAGCTGGATGAGGGGTACACAGAACTCTGGTCTTTGTAACCTATTGTAAATCTAAGTCTATTCTAAAATAAAAAGAGCCCTTGAAATATTTTCTCAGAAACAGAGGGTTTTTTTAAATAAATCTTTATTGTTCAGATTATTACAGGTGTTCCTCTTTCCCCCCCCCCCATAGCTCCCCTCCACCTGATTCCCCACCCCACCCCATGCCCTTACCCCCCACCACTGTCTTCATCCATAGGAGTAAGATTTTTGTCCAATCTCTTCCCACACCCCTCACACCTGCTTCCCCTAAGAATCATCAGTCCACTCCCTTTCTATGGCCCTGATTCTATTATATTCACCAGTCCATTCTGTTCTTCAGATTTTTTATTCACTTGATTTTTAGATTCACTTGTTGGTAGGTATGTATTTGATGTCATTTTGTTGTTCATAATTTTTATCTTTACCTTTTTCTTCTTCTTCCTCTTCTTAAAGAATACCCTTCAGCATTTCATGTAATCCTGGTTTGGTGGTGATGGACTCCTTTAGCTTTTTCTTGTCTGTGAAGCTCTTTATCTGACCTTCAACTCTGAATAATAGCTTTGCTGGGTAGAGCAATCTTGGTTGTAGGTTCTTGCTGTTCATCACTTTGAATATTTCTTGCCACTCCCTTCTGGCCTGCATAGTTTCTGTTGAGAAATCAGCTGACAGTCGTATGGGTACTCCCTTGTAGGTAATTAACTGTTTTTCTCTTGCTGCTTTTAATATTCTCTCTTTGTCTTTTGCCCTTGGCATTTTAATTATGATGTGTCTTGGTGTGGTCCTCTTTGGATTCCTCTTGTATGGGGTTCTGTGTGCTTCCTGAACTTGTAAGTCTATTTCTTTCACCAGGTAGGGAAAGTTTTTTGTCATTATTTCTTCTAATAGGTTTTCAATATTTTGCTCTCTCCCTTCTTCTGGCACCCCAAAAATTCGGATGTTGGTTCGCTTGAAGTTGTCCCAGAGGCTCCTTACACTATCTTCATATTTTTGGATTCTTTTTTCTTTTTGTTTTTCTGGTTGGATGTTTTATGTTTCTACATATTTCAGATCTTTGGTTTGATTCTTGGGGTAAGTTGATCTACAGTTGAGTTTCTGTATATTCTTTATTTCAGACAGTGTATGCTTCATTTCTGACTGATCCTTTTCCATTTTTTTTGGCATTCTCATTATTATCCTTGAAGGTCTCATCAAGTTTCTCAGCAGTTTTAAGAAGATTCTTGAGTAACCTTATACATGTGGTTCTGAACTCTATGTCATCCAGTAGTTTGCTTTCTTCCGTTTCTTTCATTCATGACATGTTTTTTTGTCTCCACATTTTGGCTGCTTCCCTGTGTTGATGGAGTAGCTTTGTGTGATAGATGATCTATAGGGGGCAGTAGCTCAGCCTCCCCAATCACCTGAGGTGGATGCTCTTGGTACACCCCTTTGTGGGCTGAGTGCAAAGTCTTGATGTAGTTAAGCCTTAATTGCTGTTGGTACACTGGGAGGAATTGACCTCCAGGCCAATTAACTGTGAGCACTCGCTGTGTCTATAATGGAAGAACTGCTGCACTGAAGACACGCTTATGGGGCAGGACTTGTTTCAGTGGGGCTTTGGTGCTCATTGAGTCTGCCTCTTGAATGTGTCACTTATGGATGTGAGGAGTTGAAATCTGGTGTCTCACACTGACCACTAGGTACACTGGCTTCTGGATTTCCAATGGGGTGCAGGTCAGCTACTGTCTGAGGCCACCCAGCAGGAGCTACAGTGAGAGCTACAGTTTTCTCCTCTTTGCTTGGGGTTTGGAGGTTTTGGAGCTGTCTGACCCGGGCTGCAAGTTTGCTAGGTTAAGCTGCAATAGGACAGGTCTTTCTTATGCTAAAGCCGCTGCTTGGAGCTTGGGTGGGTTTGTAGGTTGTACGGGGCAGGGTCTTAGGGTGTCACTAGGCTAGGGTGTGACAAACAGCAATGGCTGCTAGTTAGCCGGCTCTGCGTCCCTGACAGCATCTGCGAGTCCTATGCCCCAGTGCAGTAAACAATTATTCCTGCGCACAGCTCTGCAAGCAAGCCACCCTCACTGGCAGACAGTCCAGCTTCTCCCCGTAGGAGTTTGGGTCCCCCGTGTCTCCCCAGAGACTGGATTTCAGAGTAATTGGAGGCTTGTCTCCCTTTGGGTTGAAAAAAGCAATGCCTGCTGCCAGCCCAGATTACGCGCCTCCGTACCTCAGCTTTTCAGTGCTCGTGCACATCTCAATGCTCTTTTCTCTTTCCTTCTAGTTGTAGAACTTCCACTCAGCCAGCTTTCCCATGGTTCTGGGTGATAGACGTTTTGTCTTTTTGTTGTAGTTTTGAAATTGTTGTATGAGGCAGCAGTTTAGGTGTTTACCTAAGCCGCCATCTTGGATTCTCCCAGAGGGGTTTTTTTTTTCTTCTTCTTTTTCATCTTCCTCTAAGCCTCTCCCCTTCCTTCTTGGGAATATGATTTCAAGTTTCTAATATTTCAAATTAAATTCTGTAACTTTCTGCACAAATCTTCAAAATGTATTTTTTTTTAACATTTAATTTGGAACAACCAAGATGGCAGCATAGGTAAACACCTGTACTTGCTGCCTCTCACAACCACAGCAAAACTACAACTAAAAGACAAAAAAAATATCATCCAGAACCGTGGGAAAGCTGGCTGAGTGGAAGTTCTACAGCTAGAAGGAAAGAAAAAAGAGCATTGAGACTGGTAGGAAGTGCGGAGGTGTGGAGGTGCAGAGGTGTGCACAAAATGGGCTTGCACACAAGGCCACTCTATCAACATAAGGAAGCAACCAAAATGCAGAGACAAAGAAACAGGTCACAAATGAAATAAGTGGAGGAAAGCAAACTACTGGACATAGAGTTCAAAACCACAGTTATAAGGTTACTCAAGAATCTTCTAGAAACCTCCAAGAAACGAAGTGAGACCTTCAAGGATCTTAGTGAGAATGCCAACAAAATGGAAAAGGGCCAGTCAGAAATTAAGCATACGCTGACTGAAATAAAGAATAATATACAGAAATTCAACAGTAGACTAGAAGATCCCAAGAATCAAGTCAAAGATTTGAAATATGAGGAAGCAAAAAACACCCAACTGGAAAAGCAAAAAGAAAAAAGAATCCAAAAATATGAAGATAGTGTAAGGAGCCTCTGGGACAACTTCAAACGTAACAACATCCAAATTATGGGGGTGCCAGAAGAAGAGAGAAAGCAAGGTATTGAAAACCTATTTGAAGAAATAATGACAGAAAACTTTCCCTACGTGGTGAAAGAAATAGACTTACAAGTCCAGAAAGTGCAGAGAACCCCAAACAAGAGGAATCCAAAGAGGACCACACCAAGACATCTCATAATTAAAATGCCAAGGGCAAAAGACAAAGAGAGAATCCTAAAAGCAGCAAGAGAAAAAGAGTTAATTACCTACAAGGGAGTACCCATACAACTATCAGCTGATTTCTCAACAGAAACTATGCAGGCCAGATGGGAGTGGCAAGAAATATTCAAAGTGATGAATAGCAAGAACCTATCCAGCAAAGCTATCATTTAAAACTGAAGGTCAGATAAAGAGCTTTACAGATAAGAAAAAGCTAAAGGAGTTCATCACCACCAAACCAGTATTATATGAAATGCTTAATGGTATTCTTTAAGGAGGAGGAGGAGGAGAGAAGAAGAAAAAGGTAAAGATAAAAATTATGAACAACAAAGTGACAACAAATATATATCTACCAACAAGTGAATCTAAAAATCAAGTGAATAAAAAATCTGATGAACAGAATAAACTGGTGAATTTAAGAGAATCAGGGGCATAGAAAGGGAGTGGACTGACAATTCTCTGGGGGGAAGGGGGTATAGGGGATGTGGGAAGAGACTGGACAAAAACCTTACACCTATGGACGAGGACAGTTGGTGGGGGGGGGTAGTTAGGGGCATGGGGTGGGGTGGGAACCGGGTGGAGGAGAGCTATGGGGGAGGGGAGGAGAAGAACAACTGTAATAATCTGAACACTAAAGATTTATTTTAAAAAAACACATTTAATTTTTCATTTTAAATGGGTGATTTGTACCTTAATAAGGCTATTAAAAAGGAAAAAGAAGAAAATCTGTAATCTCTATCCATTGATTCCAATTTTATCCTCCAGCATGTTATTAGTTCCTTAAATATTGAAAATATCAATCCCTCCCTCCCTTCTTGCCTTCTTCTTCCTCTTCCTCTCTATTGTTAAAATTTATTGGGGGGGGGGTCCTTTCTTTTTAAATTTATTCCGCTTGTATAGAAACTTCTAGTTTCTTTACACTTCATTATTTGACAGTTTCCTTAATTTTCACTCTCAGGTCATGTATTGGGAAACTCAGAGTCCCTCACCACAGGCGGGTGAACAACCTTTTCTCCTTCAGATTGTAAGAGAAAGTTTATTTGGAAAGTTACAGAGTCACTTACTCAGAAGTGAGCCAGCTGGTCTGTGTGGACTCAGGCAATGAGTTACAGAGGCAGAAGAAGGGTCCTTGGAGCTTAGGAAAGGGAAAGGCAAAGGTACCCTGCCTGGGGGGGAAGTAGAGGGGAGGGGCTGGGGGAGAGGCACCTTAGTGCTCCCAAGAGGGAGAGCCTGCTGCAACCAACCCTTCTTGAGACAGATGTGGACTCCTCGCTCCCCGAGTTAACACCTAGGCAAGAGCTAGAAGTCCAATGACTTATGAGTTTCATAAATGAAAATGAGCTGCCCCAACTCATTCAAATGGCTGAACATAACCTCCTGGTGATGTATCCACTCTGCTAATGTGGGTTAAAAGGAATGTAAGCTAAGTGCTAAATTTCCTCTCTTGACTTGTGTGAAGACAGATCCCCCAATGCACAGACTACATCCTCACCCTGATTTCAACACTAAAGCAGCCTGTCTTCTCTGGAGGGCTTCCCTCCCAGGCTGCATGGCAACCTTTCAAGGTGATAGAGGCGATTTCTCAGCAGGCAGGATGCTGTTTAGAAATATCTAGTTCATTTAAACTGCGGTTTTGGACTCTAATCTGGCAGCCCTGTCAACTCTGAGGTTTACACTTAAGAAAATAAATTAATCAATTTGTCTTAACATCCAAGGGAGCCAGACTGCCATGTATTATGCAATAGACTTATCTGAAATGCAAATAAAAATGTGGCTGTGGTTTTGTTCCCAAGTGACTCTACCCACACAGTTCTGTTCATACTGAGTGTGGCTCCTATTCCACTACGTGATCAGGGACCCCGGCTCTATGCTCTCTCCCTTGAAACTCCTCAGGAGGATCATTTGTTTCTCAGCACTTGCAGTGGTTCTCAACCTTTTTAATGTCGTGACCCTTTAGTACAGTTCCTCATGTTGTGGTGACCCCCAACTATAAAATTATTTTCGTTGCCACTTCATAACTGTGATTTTGCTACTGTTATGAATCGTAATGTAAATATCTGTGTTTTCCGATGGTCTTAGGTGACCCTGCTAGCGTTTCTCAACCTGTGGATAGCGACCACAAGTTGAGAACCGCTGCTGTAGAGCCTAAGACCATCGGAAAACACAGATATTTACATTACGATTCATAACAGTAGCAAAATCACAGTTATGAAGTGGCAACGAAAATAATTTTATAGTTGGGGGTCACCACAACATGCGGAACTGTACTAAAGGGTCACAGCATTAAAAAGGTTGAGAACCACTGACTTAGAGGGAGGCTGGGCAAAACCCTTCCCCCCTTCTACCCTCCTTGTTCCCAGCTTAGCCCTGCCAGCCGGTCTTATATGGAAACCCCTTGGCCCAGGAAAGAGTCTTCCCTGTGGACATTTTCTTTCTCATCAAATTCCCTCTTATGTGGTTCTCTTGCTACCGCCATCTGATCTCCTGAATCTGGTTCCCTCTCACTACTATCTGATTAAATTTAGGATGACCTTCTGTTCCCATGCTGAAGTTTTTGCCCCACCCTCTCCTAAGTCTTGAAAATACTTAGCTTCCAGGGTGGGGTGTAATAAGAGATGTTTGTTTTCTTTTTCATTTGCATTGCTGAGTAGAGGGAAGGACCTGAAGAAAGGCCAGAAATGTTCCTAAACCCAAGAGGCCCCTTCCCTTCCCTTCCCTTCCCTTCCCTTCCCTTCCCTTCCCTTCCCTTCCCTTCCCTTCCCTTCCCTTCTCTCTCTCTCTCTCCTGACCTATTCAAGATATCGTAAAACTAAACAACCAAACCAGGTATTCCTTAGTTTCCTGACAACTTAGCTTTCATTTCCTTTGCAAAAATAAAACCAAAGAGTGCATGTCTCTTTCCTTCTTTTGAATTCCAATTCAAATCCCCATTCTTATGTGTGTGTCTGAGGATGTGGGTACACATGTCTTTTAAGCAAACACATTTAGCACTTAGAATGTGCCAGACACTATAGCAGTTCGTTTACTTCTCATAGCAACTCCATGAGTTTACCAGTACTGTTACCTTCATCCCCTAAATCATAAAACTAGTACTAGTAAGCAACTGAACTGGGATTTGAATTCCAGGGGTGTGGCCCTAGAGATGTGCTCTTAACTACCATTCTCCAGGTCTTCTCTCTAAATATCTTCAAGCAGGGACACTTCATCATTTGTGGGGCCCAGTGCAAAATAAAAATGCAGGACCCCTTGTTGGAAAACTATTATGAACTTCAAGATGGCGATAGCAGGGGATTAAACTAAAAATGGGGCCTTCCAGAGAGTGTGTGGAGCCCTGTGCTACTACTTAGGTGGCATATCCAACAGGCCAGTTCTGTCTCCAAATACTCCTTTCTAATAGTGTGTGTGTGTGTGTGTGTGTGTGTGTGTGTCTGGCTATAATGGCTATCAAGGAGAGGGGTGATGGGCAATTATTATTCACATGCAAGACCATATTGTATCAAAGGTACTGTCCTAATTTTGATTTTAGTTCTGTAAAATGCTAACATTTGGGGGATAAAAGTAAAGGGTATAAGAGATGTCCTTGCACTCTTTCTTCCCTATATTTTTATAAGCTTTAAATTATTTCAATATGAAAAGTCAAAAGTTCAAAAACATGTAAAGCAGGGTGAATCTGTCACTTCAATGGAAAAGAATTCCCTCCCTTCTCTTGTACCTATTTCTTCCTGTTATTTGTCCATTCGTCACTATCATCTAATGTTGAATGATGACAGTAAACAAGCTGAATCTCTTCTATGGCCTCTGATAACCAGAGAGTGGGGTCAGGGCCTCGATGTGACAGAAGATCACTGACAATGAGCTTGCACTCAGTGCTCACTTCATGGTCATCGCAGAATCTTATCCAGATGGAATTTTGCCACTTCATAATCAGCACCAAGGGAGAATATTTGGCCTGCTGTTGGTTTTTATAACCTTTAAAAGCACACGCAATAGAATTAGTTTTATAAAAACATTCTCATAAAATATATCTACCACTATCAATACAAGCCTAAAGGTAATGTTGTTACCATCATAACTAGCTAGCTAATATTAAAAATAGAAAAGGAACAAAGAGGAGGCCAGACATTATAAGCATGGTCATCAGGGCAGCTTCATCAGGAAGCTGCAATTTCACTCTCCACAGGGAACCATCCGTCCATTCACTGCAAATCACTGGAGAGGGGATCCGACAAAGGGGATGATGGGCACATGCATAGAGAAGTGGCGGTGAGATAAGGAAGGTATCTGCCTGTCAGTCTAACCTGGGAAAAATATAATTAGCCACAGGGATGGAGCCACTGCAAGCATGTGAAATCCTGAAGGATTCATTGGATAAGCCCCCACTTAAAATCCCCCAAACAAAGAATTCTCTCTCTTGCCACTTATACTCCGGTTTCTCTTTGCTCCATGACCTGCACTTTCTGTGTGCCTCCATAGCCATGTAACCCTAGAAGCCATATGGCCCATGGCCATGTGGACTGCAGCTGGGAACATATGGAACAAAAACTCTGAGCAATGGCTTTGATCCTAGCTCTGCTTAAGACAAATGGATCTTTTTCCATGGCAGGATGGAGGGAGATAGGACCTTGAAAACTAAGGGGTTTAATTCCACAGAAAGATAACTTTCCACAGCACCTCATTCTTCCATGGGGGGCTCAGGAAATATTTATTCCCATGACACTCCAAGGAGCCCACTTCCATCAGCAACAGGTGGGGACACAGAGAAACCCCACCAAAAACAATGATACTCCCAATGTTTTCCTCTAAATGGTCAGAAATGGATTTCATTATTTTATTCATTTATGTGTGAAAAATTGCTACTTTTGTGGAGCGGGAAATGTTAAACAAAGAAATTAATCAACTTGCACTGCTGTATACCAGATATATCATTATTTCTATATTGTTGATCTCATTTGTGTAGTCCTTGAAAATGACAAATTAATCAGCCACTGGGTGATCCAGATTGACAGTTCAGTGTCATAACACCATCTCAAACATTTCTTCATCACACAGAGCTACTCACTCAATCTCAGCACATTAGTTCCTATCTTTGTGATTAGTTTTAAATACACTGCACAGTTGCAGTAGGACCTACAAAAACATACAAGATAAAACAAAAACAAAACAAATGCTTAAAATATTTTCACATGCCCAAAATTGTAGAGAAAAAAGTATCATATATTCTAAACATATAATTCTAAGTATTGGTAAGGGCCATAAGATCCTACACAATAAAAAGCTAATATGCAAATTGACCAAACTGTGGAATGACTGGTCGCTATGATGCGCACTGACCACCTGAGGGCAGAAGCTCAATGCAGGAGCTGCCCCCTGGTGGTCAGTGTGCTCCCACAGGGGGAGTACCGCTCAGCCAGAGGCCAGGCTCAAGGCTGGTGAGCACAGCGGTGGTGGCGGGAGCCTCTCCTGCCTCCGGGGCAGCGCTAAGGATCTCTGACTGCTGGCGTAGGCCCTCTCCCGGGGAGCAGGCCTATGCCTGCAGTCAGACATCCCCCAAGGGCTCCTGGACTGCGAGAGGGTGCAGGCCAGGCTCAGGGTATAACCCTCCCCCCCCACTGAGTGCACGAATTTTGTGCACCAGGCCTCTAGTTGTAAAATAAATCTAAATAATCAACAAATTTTTTCTCATACTATATTGTTAATATATTTCTATAATTTTATCTTTATTTTTAAAGTGATCTTAAACACAATGTCATTTAGTTATTTTTTAAATAACAAAAGGCTTAGTCAACTTGGATAATGCCAGTGGTGAAGATGAGAAAATCAAAGACAACCTCACACGAAGCTTAAAAGAAAATTGCACTCCCTTCTGATGGTCTGGACATGGCTTTGCAGGGACAGCCCATATTTGGAGGTACTGCCAGCCCTTCACTCCTGTGCCTGGCCCAAAGAAGAGGAACCTGGAGAAGCTACTCCGACGTGAGCAAGCCTAGAGATCTTAAGATTCCCTTTCTAATCATAATTAATTTGTAAAAGTTAATCAAATTTATTTTATATATTTTTTATTTTTGATTTATTACAGATGTCCCTCATTTTCCCTTGCTTTAGCCTCCTCCGCCCAGTCCCTATCCCCCTACCCCAGGCCTTCACCACACTTTTGCTCGTGTCCATGGGTTATGCATATGGGTATATAACTTCTTTGGTTTATGTCTTCTCACCCCCTACCCCCACATTGAGGTATGTCAGTCTATTCCATGCCATGCTTCAGGTTTTATTTTGTTGGTCAATTCATTTTGTTCATTAGATTCCACAAAGAAGTGAGATCATGTGATATTTGTCTTTCTCTGATTGGCTTATTTCACTTAGCATAATAGTCTTCAGGTCTATTCATAATGTCCCAAAGAGTAAGAGATCCTTCTTTTTCGTGGCTGCATAGTATTCCATTGTGTAAATGTACCAAAGCTTTTTTATCCATTCATCTACTGATGGGCACTTGGGCTGTTTCCAAATCTTAGTTATTGTAGAAAACAGAGAGAGAGAGAGAGAGAGAGAGAGAGAGAGAGAGCCTACCTGGCCAATTAATGAGAGTCTGTCAATAAAGACAGATACTGTGGTGAAACTCTCCTTCTAGTAACAGTTCAAGAAGTGAGAAGTATTCCATCATTGAAACAGCGCATACTTATTGTAGGACACTTATAGAAGGCAGAGAAAGGAAATTAAAACTGTTCCATCACTCTAAGATAACCCCTGCACTCAAAGATGATCACCATTCCTTTCCTGCTTGCTTTTCTTTAGTCCTTTATTTTTATGCTGATATATTTTTGTTTTACCAAAAATGGGATCATACACTACATGCTATTATAACCTGCTTTTTCCACTTGACTCTCTTGATCATCTTCCAGGACTTGGAATAGAGTTCTAGGACATAATTTTAATGGCCGCATAGCATTGCATTATGTAGGCATACGTTAATCTACACAGCCAGACACTTACTGAAGTTGTTTCTCTTTTTTGTTAGGGTGTGAGGGGCTACTTTTAAAATCATTCTGTGACAAATATCCTCAAAGCTGGGGAAAAAAAGTAAATCAAATTTATACAAATTTACAAGATTAATTTTACAAAGTGAATGTGCATGCAGTTAATCTGGAGTAAGCAATATTTTATAACTCCCAGGTTCTCAGCATAGGGCCAGACAGATAACAGGCACTATTTTATAATTCATAATTCAAATTACAAAAGAATTTATGAAATTTTATCAGTAAATTGCTGCATCCATAACAAACCACCCTGGGAGGGAGGACCTTCTCTTACACAATGACTTAGACGGTGGAGCTGATTTCTCCAGAGGCCACGGAGGGCTGCACATCATTTCCCTCTGGGTGCTGTGCTAACTGGCTTAGTTCTCACACAAGGGAGCAACTTAATACCCTTAAGTAGTTATTCATCGTCACAACTCCTGATTTCAGATTTTAGACCTGAGTGTCTGGACTGGACCCATACACTTAAACCTTAGAAATGTTCTGTTGTAGGTAATCCTAGTATCACATATTTATTTCTTTTCCTAAAATAAGTTGGGGGAAGGGTAGAGCAGTGGGAACTCCGGCAGCTGCTGCTGTGGTGGGAGCCCCAAACACACATGATTTAATTCTATTTCCTGACATCTAAATAAACTTTCACTCGACCAAAGTCTAATATTCCTCACATTTCACATACGAGGAAGATAGGGTTCATATTTTAACAATGGCTTAAACCGAAAGTAAAATAAGATTTAAGAATATTTTATGTGGTTGAATTTACACCTGCGGACAAAATATGCTAGGTCATTTATAAAGAATAATGGTGCAAGCTGCAGATTTTAATAGCTTAGTGTGCAAGCTTATTATAATGCAGGATTATCTTTTCAAGCTTATTCTTGAAGAAATATGTAATTTATATCCTTTCTTTACATAATACTAATGTGTACAAATCTTTTTTTTAATTTAAATATATTTTATTGATTTTTTACAGAGAGGAAGGGAGAGGGATAGAGAGTTAGAAACATCAATGAGAGAGAAACATTGATCAGCTGCCTCCTGCACATCTCCTAGTGGGGATGTGCCCGCAACCAAGGTACATGCCCTTGACCAGAATTGAACCTGGGATCCTTCAGTCTGCAGGCCGACGCTCTATCCACTGAGCCAAACTGGCTAGGGCTACAAATCCTCTTGGAAATAAGTAAACTATTCATGATTTCAAATACTTTATTGTCATGCCCTAACACACGTTACTTTATAATGTTTTACAAGTATGTACCTAATTTTAAAAATGGTATTTAGTAGTTATATGGAAAGAAAATAAAAGAGGAACGGTGTTAGACAAACTCAATCAAAAAATGAGGCAAAAGACTTGAAACGTTTTTATTTGGCAATCCAAGGTAGCAGCAACACTAAGAAAATTCCTAACCTCCTCCGGGTATCAAAACTCCTACCCTACCTATCCCTTCCTTTTAATTATTACATTGTAAAACAAAATAATTGCAAAATAGATTTTGTTTTAACCAAAAAGTCAAAATTATATTTAAACAAAGTTTAAGTTTATATACAAAAATACAAATCATTCCTTTTGTTTTGAAAATTATACTTTTAAAATTGTTTTCATACAGACAGGAAAATTTAGTGCTGACCAGGGTCTATTCTTCCAGCTACTGATTAAACAAATGAAAGAAACTGTTTAATGAAATGAAAGCTCTTTAAACTGATGACATTTCAAAAACAACAAGCAAAACAAAGGGGAAATACTAGTAGATGTAATAAATGTAAGTATTATAGCATTCTCAAATGTGATTCTTTATAAAATGAAAATCAGGTAATATCTTCTGGCATATGGTAACTTTATAAACAGCATATAGCACACAGCATACTTTAGAATGCCAAGAAGTTGAATTAAACCTCACCTTCAGTAAAGCTAATAACATGACTGTTTTTAAAGGCTGGGACATGTGAATGACAATAGCAGTGGTTTAAAACAGAATAGGAAATAAAAGAAATTTATATTACATTATTACAAATGTATTCATTAATTTCTAGTGAAGGTTTTGTTTTTATATAAGAACAATTATAGCTATTTTTTCAATTAATGATTATATGCATGAATTAAAATTACCCTACATTAAGTTTCTGAATATTAGATACAAACAACACACATAAGTGCAGACACATGAGAGAGTTATTCCCCTTCTATGAAACCTGTTGGGGAGTGTTCCATTGGGTAATATCTAATATCAGAGAGAAAAAATGCAAACTTGAAATAAACCAAAAAAGACTTAAATACTACTATATCTTCACTTGTTTAATATGATGTTTAAATTTAGGCTTTAATTACTTTTACATGTAGGAAATGAAAAATTTCTGTATATTTTTTCTTTTTACTTTCTCCAATGTTAACTGAAAAGGAGAGGGGTGTATTTTACATAAAAATAGAGGATGAGTTCTAAGATTTCCCCCAAATGTCTTACTGTCCTATGGAAATGGGCACTTGTTTCATAGTAAAAAATGGAATACCATTTTTGAACAAATCATTACGGCCCTTTCGAACCCTGAGCTTCCTCTAAGACAAGAGCTATGACTACATTGTTTGACATGGCATTATAGTGGAAAAGTCTTTCTAATTCTATCTTTCCTTAAATGAGCTCTACTTCTTGTAATTCACATGACACCCTTTGGCTGTGGTTGTCTGTTAAATTTCCTGTCCGGTCTAGTTTCAGCAAACCAAGACAAAGAGCTCACAGGAAAGGCTATGGTAACCACTTTTTTTTCCTTCTGGTATTTCCAGTGAAGTACTTTCTCCTTAGAGATACATAGGAAGGGAGGAAATTAGCCACAAACAAGGTGTAAGTAGGTCACAGAAGTTTCAATGCACCAAAAAAAGTGCCATCTCCATCTTGTGATATTTTAGCATCTCCACGTGGTATTGCAAGTAGAAGTTCATCTCCTTCTTCCAGCTTTGCGATGCCTGGAAAAGAATGGTTTACAGGAATTTTAAGTGGTTGTCCAATGGGAAAGAAAATAAAAGGAATAGCAAATAAAACAATTTTGTTTTGGAAAAAAAGGTTAATGTAGGCATTTATGCTTCAAATTACAACAATGGACTAAACCAGTTACTATTCTAAACCAGTTACTATTCTACTAGACTAAAGAAAGTTAAAAGAAATGAACAGAAGGAGTTCCAGCAGATGTAAATGTATTTACCACTTACTGCTTATAAAATGGAGAATCTAAACAGGAACCAAATGTTAAAGTTTAAGAAAAAAAATGTTAAGTAAATCATAGCACATCCATTGATGGAATATTATATAGTTAAAAATGTTTTTGCTTCATTTTATTGAAATGATAAACTTTTTATAATAATTTTAAATAAAAATACACAACTATATTTACTTTTAAATGTACACATAAAATATATAGATCATTAAAACATATAAAACAAAATACTATTCATTAGCAAAGCACATCTATTACATAGTTTTTCTCTAGAGGCACGATTATGGGATAAGGAGTAATTTGGATTACTTTTTATAGCCTTTTATTTTTTATGTTTCCTTTAATAACCGTATCTGTCTTTATAACCAAAAACAACAAAATAATTACCCTCTTAAAACTAACCAATAAATCTGTATGTGCCTAATTACAATGACATATTTTGTGATTCAGGAATAAAAAACACAATTCAGGAACTACACTCAGTATTTCAGGTAATTTCTGACCCCATTAAAAAATATCTATATGGCCCTAACCAGCTTGGCTCAGTAGATAGAGCGTCAGCCTTCAGACTGAAGGGCCCCGGGTTCTATTCTAGTTAAGGGCACAAGCCCGGGTTTTGGGCTCAAACCCCAGTAGGAGGCAGTCGATCAATGATTCTCTCTCATCATTGATGTTTCTATCTCTCCCTTCCTCTCTGAAATCAATAAAAATACATTAAAAAATATCTCTATGAAAGAAAAGAAATAAGAGAGCAAGAGAAGGGAAAGAAACTAACAAAAGAGTATCTGAATTGTCAACACTTTCAATTAACATTTTACAAAGTAATTGCATCATTTCATTAACATACAGTGAAAATGTACTCACATGAACATATCTGTGCTAACATCTATTTTGGAGCCCAAAGTATCCAATTTCTTTGAGCAACAGTTAATCGGTATTTATATACTGAACACTTATGATGTACCAGACACTTTTCTAGACACACATAGTATGTGTGACAATTTTTTTTGTTTTTTGTCTCCAAAGATCTTGTGTTTTTTAATAGGCCAAGACAGACAACAAACAAAAAAAATACAGTTTTAGGTACCGTTAAAGGGTAATGTGTATATTTTCTAGGACTGGCAAAGCATTTAATGACTAAATAGTTTTAAAAAGACTAGAATTTTTTGTTGAAGAGATTAGTCATTATCATAGAGATTAAAGATAATCTAATATTTTGACAAAAGCTATAGATCACAAAGCATTAAGTAATATTAACTCTTAAATAAAATGGGAATGACCCTTCCCCACCAAAACATGTTTTGTTTTTTATTTTTCTGTAGGAAATTGTCAAAAGTTTTCTAAAGTAGAGAGAATAGTATAAACTCCATGTGCTCAGTATTTAGTTTCAATGATTATTAACCCATTCTCAGTCTTGTTTCATCTATAATTTGAAGCAAATTCTAGACATCATATCATTTGAATGCTTCTGCATGCATCTACACAACTTATCCATAAGAACTGACTACTTTTAAGGTAGAATCTATTTAAAATTCCGACACTAAGTTATTGGCTATTTCAGTTCTTTGCACTTATAGCAATCTAACTTTTTCTACAATAAACATATTTAATTTGTAAATGGAATAATGAATAAGATTCTGCTTTGCGTACAAAAGAAGTTCTTTGGTATTATGTTGGGTCCCTCAAAAGGACCAGTTTAACTTATTTTCAGGTTACTATGGAAGCACTTTGGACACTTACACATTTATGTACAGTTTTTAATTGTTTTTAACACAGGTGCCCTAGAACAGATAAATATTACAAACCTGAATTTTCCTACAGAATGGTTTTATTTAATACTAAGCTATTAGCATGGAGAAATATCTTCATGGTCAAGTTATTTATTCTTAAAAAGCAAGGCACCTAGGAAATCTGTCAAGAAAGTAAATATGGGATCAGCAGCTTATTAGAAAATCTGAAAGTTTGCTGTAAAGCTGTAACTACTAATGGATATAAATAGATAGTAGGTTGGCACAGCCTCATTTAAGAGAATTTTGCAACACCAAAATACTCGTCACTGCTGGGTGCAGGGAAGCTTTTCTTTTCTTTTTTTTTCTTTTAATGAAAATTAGGGGTTTCCAATGTAACAAATTTCCTCATCGCCCTGTTAAAGCTGTTTATGGCTGCAGACCCGGAGTGACATCATCCCTATTATCACATGCTATTTCCCTTTCTTTCTGACTCATTGTGCACTTGTTAGTAAAGGCCTTTGAAATATGCCACTTCAAGTTGAGCAGCCGGTCTCCAACCCTGTGTTTCCTACTGCTATGCATGGCAACTGCAACTGAAGACATTCCTCAGGGTTCCAAATGGATTTGTCAAACTCGCCAGAGAGGAATGAAAGAGTTAAGGCAAATATTCTTTTTTTTCTAATACCAGCCGTGGTTCATTTAGAATTACGCCCCCAAACAAAATAAAGGCCATGCTGTCAGTACAGACCAAACAGACCTAAAATGAACAAAGCCTACCCTTTCTCTTTTCTCTCCGTATCCTTACCTCCCCTGGGTTGAAATGCAGGCTCACTGCCACGCTTTCACACCCCCAAGTCACCTGTCTGAGATCTATTACACCAGATGTCACCTGTATGAAAGTGAGAGAAGCCACTGGGCAACTTGACCTGATGCTCACATCGGCCAAGGGGGGATGTCTTCCATAGCAAGTAAAGAAGAGTTTCTGGTAGCTCACACTCTGGAATCAACCTGGCTGGTTTAAACCAAGTTCTGGAACTTGGTCACTGTGCAACCTAAGACAAAGTGGGTCTTAGATTCCATCTCCCTGAAACAGGAGGGTTAAGTGAACAACCATAACATGAAGACCAGGGTGCCTGGCACATGGTAATCATTCTCTTATTCTTCTACTAGAGGCCTGATGCATGAAATTTGAGCAAGGGTAGGCCTTCCTTCCCCCGGCTGCCAGCACCGGCTTCCCTCTGGCACCCAGGACCCAGACTTCCCTCACAGCCCCCACTTCGTCTAGAAGGTCGTCTGGTCTAATTAGCATATTATACTTTTATTATTATAGATTATTATCACTGTTGTTATTACAGGGTGAAGAAAATACAGCTTAGAATGGTTCTCAGTGTTGATTGCTATGAAGGTACTGCCCTTTTTATATGTATATGAAATTATTATGTGTATAAAAATGATAAAACTATTAGTAATGATTTTATCTGCCTCAATTAAAACAGACCAGCTTATCACTCAAGATAATCAAAACCACACAGTATATCAAGGAATGTCTTTCTGTCTATTTACAGAGAACTATTATTTACCAGCTGAATAGCAGGAATTATTGGGTAGTGTTTCAGGCATGTTTTGAATACATCTGAACAAAGTCACCAGACTCAATTCATCCCCAAAGACATGGACTTTTTTCCTCTGTATTAGGTGTCCCATGGCAAACGTGCTATCGGTGTATAAAACCTGAGAAAAAAACCAAAGAGCTTTGTCAGAGGTGTGCACAACATGGGAGGCATTGTACAGCAACAGCAGAATGAGGGTGGAACCTACCTGACCATATATAAAAAAGTAACCGGTTTCTTTAACTAATATTTTATTTTCTCTTTCTTCTAGGGCTCTTCCTCTTTTAAAGCTGAGAAGCCAGGGAACAAACGTGTAATCTCCTACAATGAAGAGAACAATTTATAAGACAGGAAATGGAGAAAAGCAGGTTTTCACCTCTGCCTAATTGCTAAACTAAGTCTGAGACATAGAGGAGAATTTTATCTTAAAAAAAAAAAAAGAAGAAGAAGAAGAAGACAAATCACAGTACTCCACTGGTTTCTCTGCTGTTACTTACATATTAACCCAGACAACTACCAGATACAGGAACTTGAGACCAAACCCTTTATTTGTAATGTCTGGTTTTTCTCTCATTCTTCTGAATTCCAGCAATTTACCTAATAAAGGCTGGATGGGAAAGGTTGAGGCAAAGGGTGTACAAAGTGTCTCCGAATAACACACTAAGATAGATAGTTCTCAGTTTTCCTTCCGTTCCCAGAGCAGACACAGTGAGTTTGTGAGAGTTTAGCAAAGGTTATCAGGAGAAAGCAAACCCCTCTTTTCACTGAAATAATATTAGATCCACTGTGTAAATGGATTGGCTCCTTTCGAGGTGAAGAATGCAGATGGTCTGGTCACCATGATGAAGAGGAAGCAAAGTCCGTAGATGTCCATGTAGCAATCATGGATCCAGAATGTTTGTTGTTCGACTTTGAGTTGAGTTTAGCAACAGGTCAGTGACTTAACAACAGTTCTAAGAACTGAGACATCGGATGTGCACAAGCCCCACCTACTCAGTGACCTCCCTACTCCATTTTAAGTGACTCTGAGAGATGCTTATTGCATTTTATTTTTTCCATTACCACTTACTGGAAATATTCCTATTAAAGAGAGTACATGTTTATTTGTTTTTATGTACTGTCTGTATTTCTCCCCACTGCACACACATGCATATACATCCACATTCACGTTCACATACACACATGGATTCTACTCCATAAGGCCAAGGCTATGATTCTGCTATCATCATAGCTTTAAACCCAAATGTTAAGAGTAAAGCTTAGCACATAGTATGCACTCAGCAAATATGTGCTGTTGAATAAATATCAAACCCTCAAAGAAAACAGACTAAACAATAAATTAAAAGCTAGAATATACACTTAAGCATAAATATTATAATGTGTTTCTACATCTTAAAACATAGATTTTTAGCATGCTAGTTAGACTAAGTACTGTGATTTAAAGTAAATTTCATCACTGCCTTTATGAATTATGTTGGTATAAATAAATAAGAGACTTCTACTATCAACATGAGTATGAAAATACATCTCTCTTTCTTTACCTCCTGTAAATCATATGAAAGAAACAGATCTGTGTTCTACAAAATAACTGCAAGCAATGCCAAAAGCAAATGAGATCACACTGAGGGATGAGTGTAGAAGTAAAGAGAAGAAGAATAAAAAGTGGTGCGAGGGTCTGGGAGTGCAAACCTCACAAAGAGCCAACAAAAACCAACTCCCTAAAGGTGAACAACCCCTCATTTACATGCAGAAATCTCTTACAGACAGACAACCCAGGAAATTTCAATGTCAGCTAAAACACTTAGGAAGTTAGGAGGGGGGCAAAGCTCATTTAAATGAAGGGGAAAAAAGTTTCTGAAGGGGGAAAAAAAAGGTTTTGCACAAAACAAAATAAGATGGATATTACAAAGAAGGTTAAGAAAAATGTACAACAATAGAATATAGAAAAGAGGTAGGAATTGCCAGCTTTTACTTAATTGGAACCTTGGAATTTTGACAAAACAAACAACAAAAGGGGAACCATCTAGACTAGAGCTACTACAGACTGAAAGGGAACATCATGTGCCAGGAAAAATTGGTTCCAAATAGTTTTATTAGTTTATTATTGCTGCTGTACCAAATTATCACAAATATACTGCCTTACAACAACACACATTTATTCTCTCACAATTCTAAACATCAGAAGTCTCACTGCGCAAAATCAAAGTGTTGGCAAGTCTGCGGTTTTTTTTAAGGATTTTGGAAAACAAATCCTTGCCTTTCAGCTCTGCAGTCTGCCTGTGTTCTTTGGCTCATGGCCTCTTCCATTTCTCCAGGCAGCAAGTACCTCAATCTGAAATCTGCTTTCATTACCGCATTGCTTTCTCTGGACTCTGACCCTGTTCATCCCTCTTTTAAAAAGATCTTTGTATTTACACAGGGTCTACGCTAATAAACCAAACTAATCTCTCCTAATTCCTTTTCTTAATCACACTTGCAAAGTTCCCTTTGACCTGTAAGGTAATATACTCACAAGTTTTGGGGATTAGGATGTGACTATTTACTCTATCTACCACAATAGGCAATTCTGTGATATATATTAAAACAAGTATTACATTTTTAAGGTAAGTAAATAATTCTTTGTATAACCAGACAGGAAAGTCAACCCACTTATGAGAACAAAAATTTCTCTTACTATAGTTTTCTTCAAAGTACAAAAGACAGACAGTTCAGAAATTTCTAGAAGACACTCAAGTAAAGAAAGGGTAAACTGAGAATGTTATATCTAGCCATCTGTCCTAAAAGTATAAAAACAAAAAAGAAACAGCTTTATCAATGCAAATACTTAGTGACCATTGTTCTCATGAGCTCGTTTTGAGTAAACTAGAAGAGAATTACATTCAGTAAACAAGACATGAATTAGAAGACCACAGCAAAAGGACTTACAATAAATATTGAATATATTAATTTGTAAAACAAAGACAAAAACACATAAAGAGAACTGTTTGACAAAAAGGAATAAAATAGTTTAATGTCATGACAATATAGAAATTAAATAATTAACATTTTTAGAGAAGTGGAAGAGGAAAAATTTTGGTAGTGAAATTATCAATTGTCTCATTTGTACCAGCTGGGGTTTAAAGAATATAAATTGAAGTTGACAGATCAAGTAATAATAACATAAAACTTTAATAGTAAATAGATAAAAATTAAGAAATATAATATTGCTACCCAAAAAATGTATGGTGAACAGGAGGACAGAGAAATAAAGAGGAATCATATTAATTTGATCATAGACAATCAACAGATATTGTCTAAAAATATAATTATAGATGTCAGAATGATGTCATGAAAAATGGCAGAGTAGAAAGCTCAGAAAATAAGTGTCTTTACTGAAGCAGCAATTAAGCTGACAAAAAAATCATAAAATCAGCATTTTTGTATGTATGAAATATGTTTGTAAAATCTGTATGCATGCAAAAAACTTAATAGTACCAAGGGCATTAATGAAGAGGGAGGGAAAAGCCATTAAGAAAGTATTATAGTATTTTTTGCTTACTCATTTACCATCTTCCAGCTTGGCAACAACATGGAAATAGGGGCCTGAGTCCCAGGTGGCACCTTGCTGGTTCCAGGAAGTGAAATACTTTATTCTCAAAACATTAAGGATATGCATTTTGACCCATCTTGAGGCTTCCTTCAGATGGATGCAGCTCCTCAGACTGTTGTCAATTAAAAGCTTTGAAGACATATACTACCTGTAGCTACCTGGAGCAAGAGACAGCAGATTGGACAGTCAGCAGACTGACAAAAAGCCTGAGAAGGCGGAAGACACTTAAAGGAATAAGGGCTTTCACATCCTATCCCATATGTCAAAGAATGCAATGTGTATGCCCAGAGCCAGATCCATGCTCAGAAAAGACCTGAAAAAAATCCCAAGCCACCTGTAATTGATCTTCAGTCTCTACGCAGGGGAAGTCTAAGGCAGAGTTGCTGGCAGCTGGACTAAATGCTAAAGGAGTGCCCCAACTCAGAGCCAATCTGCTAAGAAAAGGGGAATAGTTTTTATTATTGTTGCTGTTGCCAGTATTTAAGTGAAACTCTGTCAGGATTAGGATCAGAGATTTAAAAATCTCTGACATATTTTTTTTGGGTAAGGGAAGCAAACAAAAAAAATAAACAAATGAAAACCACATCACATCAAAATGTTTTTGCACAGCAAGGAAAACCACTGACAAAACGAAAAGACAGCCTACTGAATGGGAGAAGATATTTACTAATGATACATAAGATAAGGGATTAATATCCAAAATTTATAAAGAACTCAGACAACTTAACACCAGAAAAACAAACAACCCAATTGAAAATTGGGCAAATGACATGAACAGAACTTTTCCAAAGAATACATACAGATGGCCAATAGATAAATGAAAAGTTGTTCCAAATCATTAATCATCAGAGAAATTCATATCAAAACCAAAATGAGATACCATCTCATACCTGTCATCAATAAATCAACAAACATCAGTGTTCATGAGAATGTGGAGAAAAGGGAACCCTAGTGCACTATTGATGGGAATGCAGATTGGTGCAACTACTATGGAAAACAGTGTGGAGGTTCTTTAAAAAATTAAAAATGGAACTGCCTTATATCTGAATATATTAAGATATGGTATATATGAAGACATATATATGTGTGTATATATATATATCTGAAGAAACCCAAAATACTAATTCAAAAGAATATATGCATCCCCATGTTCATTGCAGCATTTTTTACAATAGCCAAGATATGGAAGCAACCCTGATGCCCATCAATAGATGAGCGGATAAAAATGTGGATACATAGACACAATGGACTACTACTTGGCAATAAAGAAGAATTGAATTTTGTAAGACCTAGAGGGTATTATGCTAAGTGAAATAAGTCAGACAGAGAAAGAAAAATACCATATGATTTCACTTATATGTGGAATTTAATGAACAAAATATACAAACAAAATAAAAACAGACTCACAGGTACAGAGAACAGACTGATGGCTGAAAGAGGGGAAGTGGGTTGCAGGGCTGGGTGAAAACGGCAAAGGGGTTAAGAGGTAGAAATTGATAGTTACAGAATAGTCACAGATATGTAAATTACATAGGAAATATAGTCAATAAAGTAGTGCTAACTATTCATAGTACCAAGTGGGTTCTTGAAATATTTGGGGACCACTCTATAAAGCACATGATTGTCTAACCACTATGCGGTACATCTAAAATTAATATAGAACAATATTGAATGTAAACTGTAATTGAAAAGTTAAAAAAATTGTAAAAATTTTATGATTTTAAGTTAAAAATTCAAATAAATTTCATGCTTTTTAACTTAGATACTTCTATATAAATATTTAAAAGAAATATATTGTTTCACTTTTTTTAAATATACATATCTGCCCTGGCCAGTGTTTATCAGTGGTTAGAGCATTGGTCCATGCACTGAAGGGTTGTGGATTTGATGTCTGGTCAAGGGCATGTACCTCAGTTACAGGTTTGACCCCTAGCCCTGGTTGGTAATGTCTCTCTCACATTGATATTTCTCTCTCTCTCTTTCCCTCCCTCCCTCTCCATCCCTCCCACTCTCTCTAAAAAGCCATGGTGAAAATATCCTCAGGTAAGGATTAACAAAAAACACAAACAAAAAAATGTACATATCATACTAACCTTTTAAAATGTGCTTTTCAATCAATATTAAAATATTAAAATATATGTTGATATATGCCCTAATCTGTTTTCACTAATAAATAATATTCTATGAAAAAAAAATCAGGCTGACCACAGAGGTAACAAAAAAAAAAAAAAGACTTCAGTGACCACACAGAATAAGAAATATAGTCTTTACAAAAATATTTTTGAAAAATCAATAAACCAATGGACAACTGCAGCCCACAACAATCAACAGCAAACCTGTGGGATGGGAAAACATATAATTTCTAGACTTACTACATTATAATATTTAAATTGTTCAATCTGCAAAGAAAAATACAAAACATATAAGGAAACAGAAAGTTATGGATCACTCACAGGAAAAAAAACAAAGAAATTTTCAGAAACCATTCCCAAAGAAGCCCAGACATTGAACTTAACAGAAAAAAAGACTTTACACCTTTTAAATATGCTTAAAGAGCAAAAGGAAATCATGGAAAAGGAACTGAAGAAAACCAGGAGAATTTTGTTTGAATAAATAGACACCATCAGTAAAGAGATAAAAATTAATTTTGAAAAAGGAACCAAATAGAACTTTTGGAGCTGAAGAGTAAAATAGCTGGGGGGGAAAGTTACTGGAGAGTTTACACAGCAGATAGAGCACACAAAAGTCAGAATCACCCTAGCTGGTTTGGCTCAGTAGACAGAGCGTCAGCCTGCAGACCAGATTCGATTCTGGTCAAGGGCACATGCCTGGGTTGTGGGCTGGATCCCAGTAGGGGGCATGTAGGAGGCAGTTGATCAATGATTCTCTCTTATCATTGATGTTTCAATCTCTCCCTTTCCCTTCCTCTCTGAGATTAATAAAAATACATTGAAAATAAAAAAATAGAATCAGCAAAAGGGAAGACAGAACAATTGAAATTATCCAGTCTGAGGAGCAGAAAGAAAAAGGAATTAAAGGAAGTAAAGAGAGCATAAGAGACCTGTAGGACACCATCAATCACACTAATATATGAATTAAGAGAGTTCCAGAAGTAGAGACAGGCACACAAAGAATATTTGAAGAAATAATTGCCAAACTCTTCCCACTATGAAGAAGAATAAATCTATACATCCAAGAAACTCAATGACTTCCAAGAAGGATAAACTCAAAAAGATCCATATCAAGACATATTAAAATGAATCAGTTCAGAGACAAAGACAGGATAGAATCTTGAAAGCAGCAAGAGAGAAGCAACTCCTTAATTACAAGGGATGCCTAATAATAACAGCTGACTTCCCACTTGAAACTATGTAGGCAAAAGGCAGTAGGATTACATATTTAAAGTTCTGAATGAGGAATGATGTCCGCAAGACATGGCAAAGTAGAAAGCCTTATCAATTACCCCTCCTCAGAAACAATGATTTAACAATATTATTGGAACCAAAACACCTTGAAGAGAAATTCAGAATCCAGCTAAGAAGTAGAAGTATCCTAAAGGAGCACAAAGTCTACTCACATCAGTCCCTCCCCTTAACAGGTTTAGCTCAGCACCAAGAAGACTGCCTCAGCCCATGATTCCCTCCTGTGGAGGGGTGGGGAGCCTGCCTTCTGTGGAGCTGGTTTCTATCTTGCCTCATACCAAACACGGATAAAGCAAAAGAGCTTGGTCCGTGATACTGTTAGAAAATAAAGAAAAGGGGAGAACATCCCTGTATAGCCAACGTTTTTTGCCTGACTGAAGAAAAGCAGAGAACTGATGCTTTTCCTTCAGTGGAGAAGAAAGGAGGCAAAGCGGGTCTTGTCCCTAGCCTTAGAGTGGCTATTACCAAGCCCTACTAAACAAGAAACATGTTTCCCAGTCAAAATCAGTCCGGAAAGACTGGAAGAGGTAGCTGCTTCTTCAAATGTAAAGATAACAAAGCAAACCTACAAGGTAATGAGTTGTAAATCACTTTCACTCTAGTGTAAAAGTTAAAAGACAGAAGTATTAAAAAGAACTATGACTACAGTAATTTAAAAGTTACACAATATAAAAAGATTTAAACTATCACATCAGTAACAAAGTGTGGGGGAGCAGGAAGTAAAAGTTTAGAGTGGCTGAATGGGTTAAAAAAATCCATCCATGTGCTGCTTACAAGAGACTCACTTTAACTTTAAGGACACAGAGTTTTAAATTGAAGGGTTAGAAAACAATATTCTATGTAAATAGTAAACAAAAGAGAGAAGTGGCTATTCTTATATCAGACCAAATGGATAGTCAAAAACTGTCAAAAGAGACAAAGAAAGTCATTATATGATAATCATCAAGAGGATATAACAAATATATATATTTATATCGCACATTGGAGACTCTAAATGTGTGAAGAAAATATTAAGAGCTCTTAAAGAGGAAGTAAACAATAATAACTGTAAGAGTACAGTTCAATACCCCACTTTAAAAATAGATACATCATCCAAAAGAAAGTTAGTACAGAAAGAGAATACTTGAACAACACTACAGACTAAGTAAACTTAACAGATATATAGAATATTCTATTCTACAGTACCAAAATACACAGTTTTCTTAAGTACACAGGAAAATTCTCCAGGATAGATGAAATGTTAGGGTGCAAACAAAGTCCCAAAAGTTTGAAAAGACTGAAAGCATATTAGGTATCTTTTCCAACCACAACAGCATGAAACCAGAAATCAATAACAGGAGGAAAACTAGAACATTCACAAATGCATGGATGTGAAACAACACATTCCTGAACAACCAGAGGGGCAAAAAACAAATCTAAAGGTAAATAAATCCCTGGCCAGGTGGCTCAGTCAGTTGGAGCATCATCCATTACATCAAAAGGTAAGTGAAGAAAATATCTTGTGACAAATAAAAATGGAAACAACATGTCAAAATTTATGGGGCACAGTAGAGCAATATTACTGAAACATACATGCATACTTACATTTACATACTGTCCAATGCTTGCTGGCATCACAAAGCCAACCCATGGGTCCAAAGGGCAAAGCAACCAGATGTGCACCCTGGATCGGTGGAGAGCAGCCACCACACCAAGAAAATCATAACACTGAGCAGATCATACTCACAGTGGAGTAGCAGCTGTATTTTTCTGTGTAGTTTATAGCATTTTTTTTTTGGCCAAATGTGCAAAACAAATCTTTTCCAAGTCATATTTTTAAAAATTTTATCCTTGGACCTTAGGGTCTTTTGCTGGCTTAATTTTAATTCTTAGGAAACAGTTTGCTGCCTATTAAAAGCTGGAAACATAGGCCTTTGGAAAATGCAGAGCCATAAATAAAAATATAACTTCAAATAGTTTAATATTTGTGTTATGTTTAAAGTAACTAAAGTTACATAGAAAAATACACATGCAAGATAGCTCTCCTGGGAATCATTACAAAGGCCAATCCAATTCAGTATCTGGACTTGTTTCCCCATTCCTGGCTCCAGCTTAATTTCCTGACTCTTTTGAACTCCCTTTTATGAGTCACAACCCAAACATTCCCTTGCCCCTTGACTGCTTTATGTTTCTCAAGAGCATTTAATTTTATGAATAGCATTTACATCTTGTTCATTTCTTTGTTTTTGTTTTTCCTTCATCAGAAGGTAAATTCTAAAAAGTAAGGAACCATATGTATTTTAGTCACTCTTAAGTGCCAGTGCCCACACAGTAATTATAACATTGTATATTCTTAACCATTATATGTAAAATATAAAGCAATAATTTCACATTGAAGGCAGTGTTTACTTATTTATACATATTATATATTTATTTTATTAAATATATACATATTATCCTATCTAATAAAAGAGTAATATGCAAATTGACTATCACACCAAGATACAAGATGGTCACCCCCATGTGGTCAAAGATGGCTGCCCCCATGTGGACACAAAATGGCCACCACAAAATGGCCCTTCAGGGGAGGGCAGTTGTGGGCAGTTGAGGGTGACCAGGCCAGCAGAAGAGGGCAGTTGGGGGGGACCAGGTCTGCAAGGGAGGGCAGTTAGGGGCAATTGGGCCAGCCAGGGAGCAGTTAGGTGTCAATCAGGCTGGCAGCGGAGTGGTTAGGGGGTGATCAGGCTGGCAGACAGAAGTGGTTAGGGGCAATCAGGAAGGCACTCAGGTGAGCAGTTGGGAGTCAGCAGTCCTGGATTGTGAAAGGGATGTCCGACCGTCCATTTAGGCCAGATCCCAGTGGGTCGGACATCCCTCGAGGGGTCCCAGATTGGAGAGGGTGCAGGCTGGGCTGAGGGACACACCCCCACTCCCAGTGCACAAATTTTGTGCACCGGGCCTCTAGTGTGTGTGTGTGTGTGTGTGTGTGTGTGTGTGTGTGTGTGTGTGTGTGTTAACTAATTAATTAATTAGTATAAGACATTTATGATATGTTTGGTTTTACCTTCATCCTACTATGATTTCTACAATCTAATATAAAAGGATAATTAATGATCTTGTGGCATAATAAAAGGCAAAATGGTCCTATATAATAAAAGGGTAATATGCAAATTGACCCTAACAGCAGAACGAGCGGGAACAACCAGTTGCTATGATGCATGCTGACCACCAGCAAACAGATGCTCAATGCAGGAGCTGCCCCCTGGTGGTCAGTGCTCTCCCAGGGGGTGCTCTGCTCAGCCACAAGGTGGGCTGATGGCTGTGAGCCCAGTAGCAGAGGCAGGAGCCTCTCCCACCTCCTAGGCAGCACTAAGGATGTCCAACTGCAGCTTAGACCTGCTGGGCCGGGACTAAGCTGTCAGTCCAACATCCCCCAAGGGCTCCTGGGCTACCAGGGAGATGGCTGACTGTCAGTTTAGGCCCAATCCCCAGGGAAGTGGCCCTAAGCTGGAAGGTGGATATCCCCTGAGGGGTCCTGGACTGCGAGAGGATGAAGGCCAGGCTGAGGGACCCCCCCCCACCCCATGCACAAATTTTTGTGCACCGGCCCTCTAGTTTCTAAATAATAAAAAATTGAATTTGTTTTAATATTAATTTTGTTTTATCATATGCTATTTAAAATTTCTAAGTATTAGTGTCTCTAAGATAATTCTGTTTTAAAATATATATATATTCCCAAATTATTTTTAATAATTTTTATTATTATTTTACATCTGACTATAAGAAGTTTGAAGTAGAGTATTGATTTGACCTGAAATTTGAATACAGTCTTTCAACTTGAAACTTACAACTAATTGGACTATACTGAATTCTAAGTGGAAAAATTATTGGGACTATTTTATTACCTTTTCGTATAGTAGGCATGTCACTGTCTGCAATCAGTTGCAAGCAGTCTTGAATGACTGAAAAGCAAAAATGTATCATTTTAGTTACTTGAATAGAAACAGTAAGGAAACTAAGATAAAGCTACAAACTCATTCTCCAGTAACACCAAATCTATTATACTTTCTACATAGCTTGTATATTGTTCCTAAAATTACTTTATGAAATGTGTCCATGGTTTTTTACTATAAGTTGTACTTGAAATATAATTTGTCCTTTAAAATTCATGTTTTAGAAAAACTCTATATGCTGTTGAAATGCAGTAAGTATATCATCTTTGCTAACATTTATTGAGAAGACACAAATCCAACCTCACAAAAATCCTAAAAATTATGTGCTGAAAGCTAAGTCTTATAGAGTGTAAACAACTTGCTCAGGACCTGAGGTGGAAACCACAGCTGTTTCACTCAGGAGCCAAAGTCGGGATTTTGTTAAAATATTTGGACCGAAAAGAAAAGAGCTAGAACATCTTCTAAAAATAAAATGTAAGCATTTCCCTAAAACTGCTTAATCAATAAAGTTTCTGGGAAGTATCAATGCATATCACATATTACATGTACAGTAGAATATTGCAGAGATTATTCAAGGGAATAAAAAATTATTCTGTTAAATAAAGACAAAGGCTGTCAGATAAAAGCAAAACAAGTAGGCTGTAGGAAAAGAAATCAAAACAGTAAATATATTTGAAATATATAAACCTAAGTGTGCCTATTATAAATTAAGAAACTATTAGTTTATATTTTTATTATCTAGCAAGTATTTTACTCAGAATTGAATACTTTAAAACATGTTTCTCAATGTATAGATTTTAAGAGCCTGACACAAGAATTTCTGCTTCAGTTGATTAACTGAAAAATTTATATTTAAAGCATAGAATAACAGATATAATAATTATATATGATATTCTGGCCTGAAAAGAATTCCATTACCGCATAAGAAAATCTGTTAAGAACTTTCCCTTGGCATTTAAAGGTGGAATATAATGTTAAAAACTGCAATTCCTTTATAACCAGGAAACTTTCTAATTCATTTTTACATTAATCTGATCAATTCGATAGGAACAGCATGTTTGGCCTACTTTGTGATTCTTTCATACATTTGTAAAACAAGGGTAGTCATGTCTGTGCCATAAGGAAAATGTGACTCAGTGCAGTTACTATGGCAGATCTTCTGCCTCGAAAATATGTAAAAGCATCGTAACAAGCAGAACAGTTGTAAGGAGTCTTTGAATTTAGAAGTAGTAAAACATCCAGAGCAGCTAAAGTCTGAAGGTCACATCATATCAAAGGTCACACTATATAGCCACATTAAACCTCTTTTAGATGTGTTTCTATTTTTCTAACAAATACTTCTTAAGAAATTACTACTCACAAGGCACCCTGACTACTTTTGTGAGGGAGGCAAGGGTCAGTCAGAGCACCTAAAGCTCTACTCTTTCCTCCACAGAGAGAAAAGAAGAGGATGTTGACAAAAGTCAAATTTCCAAATTCCCGTCTTTCTTTTGTCGTTATGTGTACATGCATATTATAAAGATTAAATGAGATAATACACATGAAACATTTACTAAATTATAATTGCAAAACCACTCTTGGCTAATAGTAGTAGTAGTAGTGGTAGTGTTAGCATTATTGTTCCTGAAACAACATTGCACCCAACAAACTGGGAACATAATGAAGGACAGTATGAGAGCATGAAGACCAAGTGAAGTGATAAAAAAGAGACTGAAGAAATACTATAATACATTACTTCCTATTTCAATAACCCTTCTCCTGACTGCTTCCCCAAAACTCCTGTAAGAGTTTTACGCAATGAGTGATGCTTCAGCACTACCAAATTGATATGAAATTTTTAATTTTAACTGAATTTTAATCTCCGCAGCCTAACTAAAACTTGGCTACAACCTACATTTTGAAATACAAGGATCTATTCCATCATGTAGTAGCAGAAATCTACATTTTAGAAGAAAAGATGCTATGGAAAGAAAAGTTTACTTCAAGAAATACCCTTCAGAAAAGAAAACGGGATCTAACTGTCACAATAATCTGATGAATAAAATAGAACCAGAGGCATGGAAACATGGAACGGACTGAGGAATCTCAGAAGGGAGGGAAGAGGGGGAAGAGATCAACCAAAGGATTTATATGCATGTATGCATTGCCCATAAACACAGACAACAGGGCGATGAAGGCCTGAGGTGGGAGCCTGGTGGTGGGGGACAATGGAAATTGAAAGTGGGAGACATTCTAATACTTTCAACAATAAAGATTAAAAAAAATAAAAATTAATGTTCTTAAAAAAAAAAAACCCACAAAAAAAATGGGATCTAAAAGTGACAGTTCAATAGTAGTGTTTGAACCATACTAGTACTCACTGAAGCTAGTGCCATTCATTATTTATTTATTATTATTATTCCAGAGGAAGTCACTAGGCTTTTCAAGGAGTTTTGTTGAAAAATAAGATTTCCACCCTAGTTGGTATGGCTTGGTGGACAGAGTGTCAGCCTGCGGACTGAAGGGCCCCAGGTTCGATTCCGGTCAGGGGCACATGCCAGGGTTGTGGGCTCAAGCCCAGTAGGGGGCATGCAGGAGGCAGCCAATCAATGATTCCCTCTCATCATTGATGTTTCTATCTCTCTCTCTTCCTTCCTCTGTGAAATCAATAAAAATATATTTCTTAAAAAAAGAAAAATAAGATTTCCTCATTAGATGTTGCTCAGGTCCCATCAACCCCATCAGTGTTACATATCTCTTCACATTTCAACTCTTCCTTCTTAGGAAATTTGGTATCTACTATCCATTTATCTCCAGTTCAGACTTTTAGGACTCTCTATTTCAATGTTGATTTTATCTTAACTATAGATTATTGCTCACAAAAAGTGGGCAAAAAATGAGCATAGTATTTTCTGGTATCTCCCAATAGCATAGATATCCAACCACAAAAGTTTTTATTGTAAAACACAATATCAATAACAATTATAATATGTAATTGATTGTGCTTGGCTTTCATGTCTTTCATACATCATCCTCTCTAATATAATTGAAGGGAATTATATAAGAATTTGAGAATTTATCTAAGCAAGATAATAGCATACATTAAAACTTTTTGTGTCTGATAGGGACACATATTTCTAAATATGTATTTATTATATATACATATAATAATGTGGGAAACATAGATAATTATTCTTAAGTACATTTTGACATCATAAGAAAATTTACTCTTGGAAATATTAAACTTTGTGTAAAATATTCCATTTTACACAAAGTTTAATGTTTCTAAAGTAACCATTTCTAAAACAAAATAATATATTGATGACAAAAATAGATTACTGGAAAGAATCCCTAAAATAAGAACTTTCCCAACAAAATAATTTGTTAGTCAACATTTGATATAATAAAATCTAACCAACTTCACACTTACAATAGCATTTAAATATTTTCTATTCAAAAACATTTTGAGTTTGAAATCTGCCTTCTTAATTGTAATAATCAAATACCATTTAATCAGGGAAAGGGACTTGAAAGCTTATGGGATCGCTAATATTTGTTGTATTACTTTCTAATTCTTCATCGTTCTTCTCACTCATTTGGCTAGAAAATTGTAATTAGAAGAAATCCCTTAAAGAACTAAACATTGACCTAATGCTAGACATAGATTTATGAAGAAATTGAAGACAGAATTGCTTTGGGATAAAAATTTCTACTGGAATAGAAATACAATTTAGGTGTGGAAAACTGGATTATAAAGTTTTATTTCATCTATGATAAACAGTTTGCTTGGCTGGCTACTTATGAAACCAGTAAGAGTTAGAGAGTTTTAAAAGAATTTCTAGAGAACTAAATTGAGAAGTACGTACTTGACCTACTATAAAACAGGGAAAAACGATCAGGAATTGTTCATCTCGAGAGGAACCAGCCTGATCCATGTTGGTCATACATGTGTCTATGCATAGAATGAGTTGCCATAAAGGGAGACAACAGCAAGCCAAATTTCAGCTGTTGGCTGGAAATAAATATATGAGGATAATTTGGTCTAAAATGCAATTGTACAAATGAAGTATCCAAGATATATTGTGAAAAAAATTAAAAGTTTGTGACTGACTATATGTGTTTGAAGGAGAATTAAAAACTATAAAGAAACAAAACTGTTAAAACAAAACAAAACAAAAACCATACAAGCTTTCAATTCTGGGGAATTCAGAGAGATGGAATTATATAATGGCCCTGGGGAAGTGAAAAAGGGGAGCTGTTTTTTTTGAGGGCTGGAAAGGCGTTGATAAAATAAAACAGAAATAACTACAGCTGGTAGGAGCAAAGAAAAATATTTAAATTAAAGATTTTCTGTGTGTGTATGTGTAGACAGTTTTAAGCATTAATTAGGTATTGTCATATACCACTCACAATATAATTATATTCCATGCTTAAGGCAATGTAGGATATGTAAAATGGTAGCTCTTTACATAGCCTCATACACTAAGAGTACAAAAACCTGAAAAACAAATATTTTCATCTAATGCTGTTTTATTTTACAATTGATCAAATATTTTAATTTGAAATTATTAATTTTATAGTTGAGTCATCATTGCCACAGTTATGTTCTTTTTTTCTTTTGCCATGACTTCTTTGCATTGTTTTAAAATATTTATCAATTAATGATGTATACTCAGAACTCACTGGATATCAGTAACTTGCCAGTGAAAAACAATATGCAAAGATTGTTTTTGGAAGTCAAGGCAGTTAAAACCAAATATAGAAATAGGCCTGAATATCTCTAGAAAGGTAATAATAAATTGCACAAGTGGATGTTACATCTTCAACTCCTGGATATTTCTGTCTGGATGCCATAGTGATTAATCAAGTTCAACATGTCCCAAATCTATTTTTTTTATTTTCCTCATATGCTCACCTCTTACTCCTCTTTTTTTCTTTTAATGGATATATAACTGTCCTCTGAGTTGCCCAAGGTAGAAACTTTATACACATGCCTAATTCTTTCCTCCTCATCTTGAAATTCAATAAGCAAATTTTAATGGCTTGAATTTTTAACTTTTGTTCAATTTAGATTTTATATCTCATTCAATAATTTTACTGAGCACTACATTTATGTCATGTGTTGTGCTAGGAATACCAAAAAAAAAAAAAAAGGAAAAACAATTCCTACCCCCATAAAATTTACAATCTAGTGGGAAGAACAGGCATGAATCAATTTTATAAAAACAGAACTAAAGTTGCAATTGTGTGTGAGAGAGAGAATACTCAGACATTTGACCCAACAATCAGGAAGGCCTCTCTGAATGATGGCTCTTTAATTAAAATCAGAATTAAGGGAACAGGATCTTTGCAGACAAAACTAATAGTCATGAGTCTATAAAAAAGGCTGATTGATGTTGGAAGGACACAGCAAGTATATGTGAAGGAGAGAGAGAGAGAGAGAGAGAGAGAGAGAGAGAGAGAGAGAGAGAGAGAGAGAGAGAGAGAGAGAATATGATGAAAATGGGAAGACCAGGAGCAGGGTAACGCATGTTCACATTTTTACCCTTATGATTCTTACAAATTACATTTGCTTACTAAGTTGTGCCTCTTGTGTTTTCTACAAATCCTAGTCCATCATTTGCATTTTCTCTAAAATTATCTTTCTAAACATAAATTTTTTCTTGTTCTTCTAATATTTATAATTTCTTCAGTGGCCACTCTTGAACATGAAAACAAAGTCTACTTTCACAGCCTCATGAACTATACTCACCTACCCAGACATACTTAAACACACAGTTTCAGAAAAGGAGGTCATCTTTATGCACCCATGGCCGTGTAGCTGCCATTCCTCTGCATAAATAGTCCTCAGCTTTTCATCTGGTGAAAGCCCCTTCATCCTTCAGGGCTCAGGTCAAATATCAGCTCTTTCCCTGATCCCACTACACTTTGAACATACATTTCACTATACATACTAATGGTTTCTTTAACTGTCTCTCTCTCTAGAGCCTAGACCATGAGTCACCTGATATTAAGGATCATCATTTGCAAATTTGTAATGTCTGGTTTAGAGCAGACTGAAACAGAAATCTGTGAAACAATTTATAAAAGAAAATAGTCATCATAACCTTTCCAAATAATTCTTTAAAAACCCATCCTTACTTCATAATACATTAAGTAAATTAGTGCTTTAGGGAAAATAGGTTCTATAAAAAAAACTATTTCCATAATATCTGGACCCTCTAACAATAAATCTTTGGGCCCATGTTATATTGAAAACATTTTCCATAACAAATAATTCTCAATAATAAAGTATTTAATTTTCATCTATAGAATTGTAGCATGCTATTATATTTTTAAAGTAAATGGTTATGTACTTTTTGCCTGATTTCTTACTGATTATTTCCCTGACACACTCTACAGCAGCAGTTAGAAGAGTAAAAGGATGAGTTGATGTGTGACTGCAAAATTAATGTCAGAAGCTATCACGAGGCAGTTATTTTCAATTTCCCCTATCTCAAACAGTCTAGCCATAGGAGGAAGAGAAGGAGAGAAAACACTTCAATCAATCAGCTCTTGCAAAAATCTTTAAAAAATTTAGAAGAGTTAAGGGATAATGTCAAGGTGTTGGCATGTGTCATGCCTCTTCCACCTACTAAAGTAAGGCCTCCCTCTTTTACACTTTTTCTATTTCCTGTTTTATTACTGTTCTCATACTCAAGGATACAGTCTTCTCTTGCCCAAATCTACTGAGTCTTCCAAACCCAGCTCAACTCTTCTCCACCAAGGAGTAGGTAATCTTTTAGTCTATAATCATCATCACTAACATCCTATGATTCCATAACTATATGTCTCTCTCACTGCCAATAATATTGGCAAAAGTCTGGGTATCAAAGGAGTCAGCAATTTTTCTCAACTCTGGTATCTTACTTGAACAGTAAGCATATATAGCTTGCATAATTGTAAAAACTCAGAATTTATAGCCAATAGATAATGAATTAACTTCTCAAACCAATGAGCTGTTTAATCATGAGACTGACATAATTTTGAAATGTTTTCTTATCTAAATAATGAAAATAGTATCTATTTCATAGTGTAAGAATCCATTGCAGTCATAATTTACATGTGCTTTATAAAAGCTAAAGAGCTTATTGTTTATTATCTTAAATTTTACATTAATTTTGTTTAATTTCTCTAACTAAATATTTAATTTGTTGAGAGGAGGAATTGATGCTGTCGGGGGCTCTTTATTATACCATCTAAAATAAAGACAGTAATGACAACCTAACAGGGTTATTGAGAGTGTAAAAGATATCACAGATCAACAGGGCATAACCCAGAGCTTACCACACATGGAACAAACCAATAACTTAGTTTCTCTCTTCTCTTTTCTGTATATCCCAGAGTGCCTACCTCAGAGTTTGGCATAGTGGCTGTTCACTCTATTATGAGGAAAATATGTTTCTTCCCTAACTGTTTAGAAATGGGTATATCCTTTCAAAGAAAATCCCACCACAACAAAGGGACAGCTACCAATGTAGGTATTTTTAGTAGGACTTGACTTATAAAAATGATACTTAAACATTAAAACTAATATTATCCATTCCTACAGAATTACTAATGAGAACACATCCCTCAATATTAGGAAATTTATGTGTAAAATACCTACCCATGTCTGAATTTTTTTAACTGAAAGCATAAAGAATTATTGAGCTTTCAAGAGAAGATAGACTTACCCTCGCCTCCCCATTTGAAATGGAAATATATCCTCTTTCCCTTTCCTTGCCCTTAACCCTGCCCTAAAATTTTTACTTTTATAAAAAGTATATTTTTATTGATTTCAGAGAGGAAGGGAGAAGGAGAGAGGGATATAAAATCAATGATAAGAGAGAATCATTGATCAGCTGCCTCCTGCACACTCCATGCTGGGGATCGAGCTTGCAACCCGGCATGTGCTTTGACCAGGAATCAAACCATGACCTTCTGGTTCATAAGTCAATGCTTAACCACTGAGCCATGCTGGCCGGGCTAATATTTTCACTTTTTCAATGTATTTGGCATTTTTTAGTATTATAATTTACTCATTAATTATGTTTATTGATTATTTTGTGTTTATCTGTTTTGTTTTCCAATCAATACCCAACAACGAGAATAATTCTTGGAAACTAGCAGCCTTGCAGAATATGTGGAAGAGATGCACTATCATTCTTGGCTCCATTGATTTATTTGTTTCCTGGCTCTTCTGTTTCCCAAAACTTGACAAGAACAGGGTTCAAAGATTTGGTTGTCAGATCACTATTTTCATGTCAAATACTTTTTAGAAAATTGAACAGAAGCCTGATCTTGCAACACTGATAAAAGAGTCTGTCATTATTGAAGCAGGGGGTAAAAAATAACACTCATGAAAGAATCTGGCCAAAGATTACCATGACAGCAGCCAGCTGTTTCTGTTCTAGGAAAGAACACGCCCTTACTGGGTAAGAGGTTCCAGTTAGCCTAATTTTGATACAAACTGGATGGTTGAGTTCTACATTTTATGCTTTCAACATGTAAGTTACAGCTGAGCCAGAAATGTCAATGAAACAGACTGGACATTATAGACCTCTCAGACATCCCATCTTTCCTTGCAAAGGAAATGGACTATGAATTTCAAAAAAGAAAACTCAGAAATAGTATTGGTATTTTTTATTTTAACAATTGAAAATGTTTACCCCAGATTAACAGCTAAATTACAATACTAGGTGTTAATTTCTATTCAAAACTTTGTTTGAAAATGATAATACAATATGGTCTCTTGGATGATTCCTGGGACATAAAAAGGATATTAGTGAGAAAACTGGTAAAATTCAAATAAAGTCTGGAGTTTCATTATTAGTTAAGTCCCAATGTTGGTTTCTTAGTTGTGACAAAAGTACTATGATAATATAAGATGTTCACATTAGGGGACACTGGAGGAGGGATATATGGCAACTTCCTGTATTATCTTTGCAACTTTTCTATAATTCTAAAATAAGTACAAACTAAAAAAGTTTACTTAAAAATGAATAAGCCCTGACTGGTGTGGCTCATTCAGTTGGTCGGAGCGTCGTCCTGTATTCTGAAAGGTTGTGGGTTCAATTCCATACCTACTTTGCCAGTTTGATCCCCAATCTGGGCAGGTATACAAGGCAACCAATTGATATTCTCTCTTGCATTGATATTTCTCTCTCTTTCTTAAAATCAATAAGCATATCCTCAGGTGAGGATTTAAAAATAAAGAAAGAAAGAAGAAAAATAAAAAGCAGTTTGGTCAAAATCTTACAATAAATATTTAGAAGATGAAATATGGGCACTCTTATTTTTATATTTCTTTGAATTGTTCATGTTTTCACCACTATTTTATTATTACAGTTCTGATAAGTACAATAAACATTATAAAAATAATGTATGTCTTTCTATAATTTAAAACACATGATTTCTAATAACTGTTAAATACCCTATCAAAAGGAGAAAATACAAAGGCCACTTGATTTTATTTAAAATTAATAAATAATGGGTTCAGTAGAAACCCATTTAAAGAATTCATTTTCTTTCTAAAGATGCTTATCTTTAGGTTTTTTAAAAGTTAATAGATTTCTATAAATTTAAGTTTATAATCAGTAAATTTAACTAATGATAGGGTGAGGTGAGCGTTCAAAATATAGGTCATCATGATTCCACTTGTGAAGAAATTTTAATGAGTAATATTTTTAAAGGCAATCACTTTAAAAATTAAAATTAGGAATATCTCCAAATATATTTTATGGGATTTAAAAGTGAATTTTTGGTTAATATGAGCCATTTGGCAGTTCTTTGATCCTGGATTTCCCCACATTTCTGCTGTTATACTATAATCAGAAATTATCTTATGAAACCTAGTAAGACTTTTATTTGAAATACAACATAATTAAGAATAACAAACTGGAGCCAAAGTAGCAAATTTTAAAATTCAGTAAAAGCAGCATTTACCCCTGGGAGGACTGGAAGTAGTAGCAAGTGGGAGTGTGGGATGATGGTGATTCCTTCATCTACTGCTATCAGTTTATGAATATTCATCAAGCTATATTCTTGAAATATGAACCCTTTAATGTGTAAATAATACCTCAATGAAAAGGAAAAAAATAAATAAAACCATTAATCCATGAAATTTTAGTTAGAGAGGTTGCTGAATATAGGAGCTTCTCTGACTTTTCAGTTCAAATTGTGTCTACTTGGTGCATCAAGAAGGTCTGAGGCAAAGTGGTTCCCAACTCTCCCATGACTCTAGCCTTGTGATCAGGCTATTCTTTGGTTAATTAGTTGCTTGAAACGGCAAGTTTAAAATTTAATAACTTGGTCTCTAAGTGAAACATGGAAAAATCCCACCAACAAAATAATTCCAAATCAATCTATCTCGTTTCAAATTGAGGCCCAAATCCAACTACAAATATTAAAAGAATACTTATAGATGCAAGTGCCATGATAAGTATACAGAAGAAAAAAAAGGAGCCAGACTCCATACCTTTCTACTCTTTAGTTGTACAGATAGGACATATACAAATGAATAGATTACAGTTTTCCTAGATGATATGTAATTCATTAGCAAACACTGAGGCAGTACTAGGCTTGCTGATGCTTAGGAGGTTGGGCTTTCTAAACTAACACACTAAAATTTATTTATAAATTGTATATACAAACAATAACATTGCAGTGGCTGATGAGATTTATGTTGGATTTATCAAAAATAAGAATAGGTAACATTCTGGTATATTAGTTGGCAATATTTAGCTATGAACCTTTTTGACATAGTTAAAAAATAATGGCACATTGTCATTGAGAAGTATATGTAGAAAGCAGAGTTCTAGATAAAAAATAAAAACAGTATTATAATTCTGTTAACTATAAATCCATAAATATGTTGCTGTGGCTTACAAACAAGCATGAGATCAAATGCTATATCATTTATTTAAAATGATGTACATTTTTAACAGTTCAACAAGCTATTTGAAAATGCTTAGATTCCAGAACAGCAACAAAACCTTTTTAAATTAACTTTGAAAGAATAGTAAAACCTACATTTAAAAACACATGTCTTATTGGGAAATTAAATTCAGTATTTAATAGAGATATTAAACATTACTGAATATATAAATTAAACAGTGCAAAAATTCATTTGTCTCCTCAATTTTAAATTCCAATAAAATATTAATGATCTGAAAGTGTATATAGAAAAGTAATAAATAAGAACATAAGTGAACACTTTGAAAGTAAAAGGGACAACCAAAGGTTTTTGAGCCTTCCTGAAAACAAATCAGAACTAGAATGGAAACAAAAAAACGAGGACAGCTGCATAGGCTCAATCTGCATAGAGTTTTCTCAATCTGCAGAATATCCTACCAAATAAAAACAAAATCAGAGTTTCAGACAACATTCTTGGGTATATACATTCATTTTAGAGTAATACTAAACAAAAGGACAGTGCCTGTAACAACAGTCCAGCTGATTTCATTGAAAACAAATAGCATATAGTACCTGTCACTAAGCCTCTTATCTTCAAACCTTCCATCTGAGATTATTAATGTTATGAGTATACAGAGAGATATATAAAGATATATAGAGTTATATACTATGTACAATATATATAGATGCATGATATATCTATATACATATATACTATATACTACACATATATACTAATTCAGAGGTAGATGAAGTAGGTTTACAGTTGTGAGTACATGAAACATAGTTCATTATTTATTCTATTACTTTTCATACAACAACTATAAACCTACTTTTGCCCACTCCCATATACTATATTAAAGGTTTATAAAAATTGGAGACAAAACATGATGACAACAATGATTACATCTGGACTGTGAAAACTGGGTAATTTTGATTCACTTGGTTAGAATTTTCTAAGCTTTTAAAAAATTGCAAATTATTTGGAGACATTTTTTCATCAATATATAATTTTTGGTGCCATAAAAACACAGATATGTAAGAACATGCACATAGGAGGAGTTTTAAAATATTAATAGGGAATATTTCTGGGAGTAAAATTCAAGAGGTTATTGATTTCTTATTCTATTCTTTCCTTCTTAAGTCTGCTGAGCCTATGTCCTCTTTGCAATGGTAAAGGTAAGGTTTATTTTTAAAACTAATATGTAGAAGCAAGGGAACACTAGCACATAAGGTTAAAGATAACTGAGGCATCCTGATCCTACTAGTAGTGAAGCTCATCTATATAATAAAAACCCAATGGTCGTAATGCTATAATGACCAAAGACCGGTCACCAGGAGCAATCTCCTGGGTCCCGTGGCAGTGCCGGTGGGCAGGACTCTGCTCTGGGTCCTGCAGTGCCAATGGGAAATATACTCTGGGGCCCATAGCTCGCGCGGTGAGGCAGGGCTCGCAGCTTGCCGGGTGGCTTGCTGCAGTGGGCTACTTGCGCACTGAGCCTCTAGTTACATTTTAAAATGTTTTATTTAATACAGATAAACAGATTAGCAAATCAATGAAAAGGAGTCTCCAAATACATTCAGCTACATATGAGGAATTGAATATAATAAAGTAAGCTTTCCATCACAAACAAGTTAAAAAATATCATCTAATAAATTTGGTTGAGATATTTAGCAGCAGTTTGGAAGAAAAACATAGGAGAAAGGGAAAGTCAAAGCTGGTATGACATATTCTACCAAAGTAAATTCCAGAAAGATTAGTAAGTTGAATACCAAATTAAAACATTAAGTTATAAAAAAAGTCAATACAGCCCTAACCGGTTTGGCTCAGTGGATAGAGCATCGGCCTGTGGACTGAGAGGTCCCAGGTTCAATTCTGGTCAAGGGCATGTACCTTGGTTGCAGGAACATCCCCAGTAGGAGGTGTGCAGGAGGCAGCTTGATCGATGTTTCTCTCTCATCGATGTTTCTAACTATCTCTCTCCCTTCCTCTCTGTAAAAAATCAATAAAATATATTTTTTTAAAAAGTCAAAACAGCTGAGAATAGACTATTTACAAGGTTGCTAACAAATGTTTGTAGCTTTGATGTATGAGAGAAAATCAAAAGAAAACATTTATCACATTAAAATATACAAATTCAAAATCTCTGTACAAGTTTTAAAAAGCAGCAAAATATTGTGAAAATATTTACATAAAAATTTTGATACATAATATGTCTAATATAGAGTTTATTCAAAATTATAAAAAATAGAAGAGACAAATGAGAGAAGTTAAAATAATAATTAGCAGAAGATAAAATCAGAAATTATCAAAATATGTGGAAATAATTTAATTCTTATTTGTAAGCAAGCAACAAATTAAATTTGAGATACTGTTTTACAGGTACTAAACAAGCCAAAATAAATTTTAAAAAATAAGATGCTATAAAACTGTGGAGAACTTGTACACTACATTGTAATTGCATTTATAACTCATTTTGAAAACAATATGGCAAAAGGTAGCAAGGGTGATAAAAATGTTTATCCTCTCTAGCTCAGACATTCCAGCTACAGAAATTATGTTGAACATATAATTCCTCATACACAAAAGAGATTTGCACAAAAATTTTGGTGTATTCCATTATAGTAAAAAAAAGGGGGGGTAGGAAATGATTGTTAAATAACTGCATAATGAATAAGGTAACATAGATGTGTGAGAATTGCTCAGCAATTGGGAAAATGCTTAATATATAATGATAATTGAATAAAAAAAGTACCATGTTATAAATGCTGTATTTTTTCAATTAAGTAAAAAATACAAATGATGAAATGCAAAATATGAAAATAATTGATGTGTTAAGGTATAGTATAAATACATTTCCTAGTTTAAAAATATTTAAACTTATCTGTTTCTGATAATTGGCACACATATATAACCAGATAAAAATATGATCTTATGAAATAAAAATATTTTTATAAATAAGACATTTAGTGAAAAACAAATTTACAGTCAAAGCATCAATTGTGTGTGTGTCTTTCACACATTTCTCTTCAGAAGTACAAATATATATAAATAATTACACGTGTTCTGTTTTGCTCACAGCCACTGTGAAGATGAAAGGAAACGGTAGGTGTCACAATACTTATCCTAGGACATCCCTGCCTGGCACATTCTAGGTGCTCAAAAAATGTTCCTCACTACAAAGTCAAATAATGCCAAGGGTTTATTAAATTGTGTTATTAGTAAATGTGATGCAAATGTTCTTCATCTTTAAAATGAAGAAACTAAGACTGAGCATTTTAGGAGGCCCCACCAAATCTTAGGCTTCAGGAGTCTTTAAACTTCTGTGGAACAAGTGGAACATGAAGAAAGGTAGAAGCCACGGATGTGTATACATTGCAGAGAAGCTTTAAAATCAGTGTGTCTATGTGTATAAAATAAACTCTGTTAAGCACAAAGCAAAATAAAGCACACACACCTGCTTCGTTTGATTTCACAAGGTACCCTCAGGAAATGTTTGTCTTAAGCTGAAACTCCATGACCCAGGTAAACACGCACTAATTCTACGCTAACATGAAATGCTTTTTTTCTGGAGTGATGGACAATGCTTCTGACACAGGAGTGAACTATTTGATGAGAAATATGTGCCCCCATTTCCTCCTCAAATACTTCTATGCACAAAGGCTGCTCATTGGAGGACAGATCATGCTGTGCAGCCTATTAAACCTGCCGGTGCTCGGGCTTGCTGGAAAGCCACATCTGGTGTAGATGGTAAACTTCGCAGTTCCTAGGTTATGTCCGCCTCTCGCTCCCCCAAATCAGTGCTATCCTCCACACCTGTGGAGGCTGGGATCTCTGATCCCCAAAAGCTTCTGTGCCACAGACATACCTGTTTCTTCTGGACCCTGAATGGCACGCCTCTTCCTGATGCCCCGACTGAAGTTGCTTTCTTGTGCAGCTGGTGGTGCAAAGATCTCCTAAGAGCAGGAGAAAACAGGTTATGGCAAAGATATCTGAGGAAGGAGAGGCAGCACCATGGGGAGAACTGTGCTTAGGACTCACTCAGCTCCGCTGCTTCGAACTTACTTTCAGTGCCGAGGTGGCAGCTGGAGCTTCCTGCACAGCTGCCCTGGGGGCTGCTGCTCCCGCCCGGGGAGGGCCTGGCAGCTGCTCAGCTTGATGCTCCAGCAGTTCCTCCCGGAGGCTCTTCAGCTCCGCTTGCAGGGCAGCCACTCTGCAGAAGGACACCACTGTGAGGCAGCAGGACACCAGGGCCAGCAGCAAGGTCAAAGCCAGCAGCGAGCCATCTCTGGAGAACCGGGCAGAGGGGCTTTCCTTCTGGGGGAGGATGGAGACATACTCCTTCAGTTTCATTTCTTCTCTTCTCTTAAGACCAGGAGAGAGGCGTGCCTGCTTCCCTTCTGTGGAGTCATTCATTTCACTCCTTGGACTTTGAAGGTTTGGGTCTTCAGAATAAGTGACCAAGGGAATGGGTCATTTCCTGTTATCTGTGTTTGTTGATGTCCTACATTGACTACAGCGGCCAGCTTGGCGCTTGCCCTCAGGAGAATTCTCCTGAATTTTCTTCTCCCCGCACGGCTGCATCTCTGCCCCTACGTGCAATAGGTCTTCCTGGCATTCGCACTTCCAGCTGATTGCTCAATCGGTCTTCCTCATTTCACTTTCAGTTTTTGTAAGAATTTTAATGACATCTCAAAACATTTGGACACAAACGAGTCTCATAAATCTATTGATTCGATGGAACTTAGGGTTTGAGAGAACTTCTAAGCATGAGCGTTTAAGGAGCTCCCCCTTTGGCAGGGTGAGAGAACTGGGTCTGCTGGGGCCATGTGGCTTTGCAGGGAAGGGGGAAAGAAAACTCAAGTTCCTGCTGGTGTAAGAAAAAGGATTAATGTGAAGGTCAGATAAGCAAAGTGCCCTGGCATTGAACTGTACTCAGCTGGAGAGTGATTTATTAACAGTTCTCGAGTAGAAAATAAAATGAAGTATCCTCAAGGGAGACACAGGAGTCCGCTGGAGAGCAATCTTTCTATTATTATCTTAGCCAAGTAATAAGAAGAATGTGACTGAAATTTGTAAGCCTGTTTAGATTAGATGTGAGGAGAGCTCTTTACAGGAGGGGGGATACATTTTAAAGGGAAGCCTGTGTCATCTCTTACCTCCCTGAAGAGGTGCCCACCTCTGCTGTTCCCATTTCTGGAGCTTCTAGTACCCCTGTTTTGAAGGAGAATTGGCCTTACTTCCAGCTCCCAACGCCTCAGTCCCACCATTCATTGCTCTTTCCCTATAGCACCTTATGCACCAGTCCACATTAGGCTGCCTCTGCCCCAATCTAACAGGTTTACCAAGTGACCTATTCAAACCAGGGTCACTTTAGCTTCAAATCTCTATTGTTAGGCTTGGTGTTGTTGCAAGGACACCCATATTGAGTTGTCTACCTGGACATTCTCTGGTTTCTGGTTGCTTTGTCCCCAGCACCTACATATCCTGTAAGGAGCTCACACTTCAATAATTGAGTTACCAAGCACTTGCCAGGGCCTGGTGAGGCGCAACTGCGTGCGAAGACTGTGACGCATTAGCTCTATTTCACCACACATGTCTAGGTCATCTTCAAAAAGACAGTTACAAAAATAATTTCAGTGAAGGTAAGTAAGGGGTCCAGAGCCAGGGCGTAAAATGTGTAACCTCTCTGTTTAATGGCATGATAACCATCCCTGGAATTTGTAGTGAGGTTTACCAAAATGTAGAACAAACTACATTTAATACGCTTCCATTTTTATTCATTGCCATTGTCATGACATGAACTGTTTCTTTCATTCACCCATCCCATGAAATAGGTTACGTTACAAAGTCCCACAATAGAGCACTTGTAACCTCTGCAAGAGTTTCCCAAGGAAACAGCTGCTGAAGAGTAGGCACATCTTCACCTTTACCAAGTGTCCCTGAGCTACCCTCCCATGTTTCCTCATTGTCTCGCTAAGTGTGATTTCAGCAGACTTACTCATTTTTACCTACTGGGATTATTGTTTTTCCCTTGGTGTCCACAATCCAAAAATCTTTTTAAATGACTTTACAAAAATAATAAATTATTTTAATCATTACCTTGGTCCTCCAAATGAACTGTTCTCTAATCTCTTTCCTGGAAGTCTTGTATGAGAGCGTGTGCAAACTCTTTTGGTCAGACATCACACAATACAAGTCTTTTGTCACAGCTTTTGTTTCCTTGTCAATCAGACAGTGTTCCAATTTTTTAAAAAGCATTAGTTTGGGAATTACATTAAACCCTTCTGACTGAAAGTAACTGAAACGACTCAGATTACATGTGTGTGTTAATATTACCCAAAAATGTAGAAATAAAAGAATTCAAGGCAGTGCTAATCATTTGCTCTCTCTCTTCTTTCACTCAGGACACCTGCTCATAGCCACTGCATCTTTCTGGGAGTCAACCTTCTCCCATTGATGAATGGCCACTGGTCTCCATATTCTGTTGTAAATGTTTTGAAGAGAAAGGGAATAATTAATTGCTTTCGAGAATTCCCTCTGCCTTGGTTGCTCTGTTGGGCAGAGAACATCATTGCCGACCCTCTCGAGAGGGAACCACTGACCACCCTATGTGCAGGCCATTTTAGAACATGTAGCCCAACTTGGATCAAACAGTGGGCAACTCTGAACACAGAGAGAGCTAGTGTTTCCTCCCCAAACGGCAGCATGGAAGCCTCCCCTGACCAGACATGGAGCAAGCAGACGGTGCCATTTGCATGTCCTCCATGATGGTCATGCAATTTCTCTGAAGACAGGTAGAAAACTAAGAGGCATTCATCTGCTTTTGAATTTCTTATTAGAAGAACAAGAGGAAGTTATTATTCCATAAATTAAAGATCTGTTTCCTGTGGAGGAAACGGTTTGACAGTAATTCAACTGAAATTCGGTGAAACAAATAGCATGTTTATTTACTGAATAATACACCAAACCACAGGTTTATTCATGGGAGGAAACGCTGCCATACCTGAGCCACAGAGTTCTCTGTCAGTATTTTGCTATTTTTCACCCACCTCTTTTTCTTAACTGGAATGTAAAGCATTCTCCTGTAACATAGCTATACAAAATTTAATTAACAAATTGAGATACCATGTTCCTTGTCCCATCTACTTAGGAGTGGGCAGGGAGGAATGTGTGAGGGTACATTTAAAAAGAATTTAAGTTATCCAAGGGACTAAACTGCAGCAAAAAACAAACATTCACTCTTATACCGACAACTTCACCAATATTTGAGAAGTTTAATAATAAACTTCTGGCTTAATAGTACTATGATGAACTAGCGGTTTGGGGAAATCCCTTGTAAACCCCTTTCTTTGAGGAAAAGATTGCCTTTCATAAGAGTTATATCACTCAAGCACAGAGACAGTTTTTCTAGATAAGCAGAAGTACCTGAAAACAAATCTGGGTAAAATGGCTTCTAAAGTACTCAGAATATTAAAAATAGTTTAATTTTTTAAAAAATCATGCTGTTGTTTGGTAGAAATAGATATGCAACCAAAGGTTATTATAGTTACAATGAAACTTGATTTCGAAGGCTAAATGCTAACCACTTGTATAACTTAACTGCAAAATAAGCATATGCTTTTAAAATTATACAACTCTGGTCATTTCCTGTACAAAAAATAATGTCAGTGGCAAGGCTGATTTCTTTCTTAATAGATATATTAAAAAGAGAAGTGTGTATGCATTTGCTGGAGCTTAATTTTGTCATTGTTGAAAAAAAATGCACTTTAGTAAGAACTTCATTTTCATTCGTGAATATGTTCTCAATTTGTTGTGCAGCTGCTTTCAAATTTAATGCTCTTGAATGTTAGTCTTTATTTAAGGGTATTTTAAATAAATTTCTGTGTATTCAATGCTATTTTCAATTGGAGTGCAATTTAGTTGTGTCATTTCTTACCTTTATAATAATTACATAAGAATATTTTCATTAACATTAAGGTGAATATGTGTCAGTCAATGTGATCATCTACCTATTTTATATACATGAATGAACAGCCTATAGAATACACATTGACACACAAGGACACTCATACTAGTATAATACCTGGTTAGATTCGACCACCTCAAAGAAGTTAGGAGAAATGATAAAGTAATCCTGCCCATGCAGGAAATAGTACTTATTAAATTCTCTTTAGAAATTAATAAAACAGAGTTTTGAAACATATTTTTGGCATTTCCTTTGTTTACTTGAATTTATTGGGGTTACATTGGTTAATAAAATTATACAAGTTTCATATATACAAGTCTATAATACATCATCATATTATATCATGTGTTTTTACTGATTTATTTGAAATTTCATTTATTGAGAATGTAAGTAGTTAGGAGTTAGGCGTGCAGACTCTGAAGTCAGACATGTCTGTACACACAATTTTTTGTCACCATCTTAACAGATTATTTCCTGCTCAAGATCTAGAAAGTGGTTTTATTTCAATATCCATCTTTGTATGATGCTGACCAATTGAACACTTCAATCCTATTCATTGCAATGAAGTTCTAGTGACTCCATCCAATGGCTACTTATAGCTAAGGGTAAACAAATGAGATGTTTTTAACACTCAGGTATTGTTATTTTTCCTTTTTGAAAAAGGTGACTGGATTTGTTCTGGATTCACATAGAAGAGGAAGGTCCATTAAATACATCAATGTTAAAAGCAGGTTCATGAAAAAGAGTGCATCGTTTTTTAAGAGAAACACAAGAAAATTACACTCTTCTTGTTCTGTCACTTATCTGCATATAACAACCTGTCCACCTACTGCTGCCAGTCTGAGGGTAAGAGAGCAAGATCATAGAAGAAATCTGGGTCTTTAACACCACCATTGTGCTGTTGACTTAATCATGTTGTCTTATTTGGAGACAACTTCTTTGTTTTTTTAATCCTCACCTGAGGATCTGTTTTTATTGATTTTAGAGAGAGAGAAACATCAACGTGAGAGAGAAACATTAATCGGTTGCCTCTCATATGCATCATGACTGGGGATGGAACCCACAACCTCGGTATATGCCCTGACTAGTCAAACCAGCAACCTTGTGGTGTATGACCAACACTCCAAGCAACCAAGCCACCCAGTCAGGGCTGGGGACTTCTTATACTAAGTAATACTTTTTCCTTATTCTTTAAGCCAAGTTGGTTAATGCACCCAAAGACATCCTAATTCTGCTAGATTGAGAATATTTATATTCCTACAACTAAAGAACTTTGCACATAACAGTTTTGAATGTTCTTTCAGAAAAACTACAATGTAAAAAGAAAAGGTCAGCATGCATTGCTAGAAAAACTAATTCATTTTTAAAAAGTCTTATTTTCAGTTTTAAAGAGTTATTTTTTGATAACTTCGGTTATTTAGTAGTGTTAGGAAACGTAAGAAAACATCTTTAAAAGTGCTATTATGTGGAGATGTATTTAATGGACCTGCCTTTTCTATGTGGACCCAGATAAATTCAGTCCCTTCTTTCAAAAAGGAGAATACAAAGTCAGACTTATGAGTCTCCTTGCAAGGAATAAATCATCTCAAACAAAAGACAAACCAAGGGAGGACCAGGGTATTTTGAGGAAAATGCAATAGAAGTGAATCTTCCTTCTTCGTCTTCCTGCCAACTTTTCAAGTTCTCTATCTTTCCTGAGATATCCTGCAGGGAGCCGAGAGCCTAGAGACTAGCTAGATGTCAGTGAGACCTTGGCTCTAATTGGCCCTAGGCAGAGAAAAAGGATAGGAGGCTTTTTCCAAAAAGTAAGAATTTACAGTATTGTATATGAGACTGGGGTCTCAGTGGATCTTGGAATGAATGAGTAAGCAGAAATCTATGGGCTCCCGGGATAGTTATCATGAGCCCCATATGAATTTTCCAAGTTTCCTTGACCTCTGAGAGCCCACAAAGGAACTAGATGAGTAGAGTTCCTCCTTCTGTCCTTCAGACTGGGACAATATAAGGGGAGAAGAGTGAAGGAAAGTCTCCTTGAATGCCTCATCAGGAAACTGCACTTTTCCCTGCAGGTACAAACCCTCTGGTGGAGGTTTGCGACTTTGCAATGTGACTGTAGCTCTACCTATCAAAGGATCCCTCTATTTCCTTGCCCACTGAATCTGAGTTGACTTTGTGAGTTGCTTTGACCAGTAAGATATGGCAGATGTGACCCAGTTTCCGCTTTCACTCTCTTGGACTGCTTCCCTGAGACTCTCATATAAGAAAGTCTGTCTAGCCTACTTGGGGATGAGAAGACACATGGAGAAGCACCAGAGTGTCCCAGCCAAGAGCCAGCATCTACTGCCAGACATGTGAGCGAGGCCTTCTTGAAGCTCCCAGCCCAGCCTGGCTGCCAGAGGCATGTACCACAAGAGTGAACTGAGGTGGAACTTGCAAAAGAACCACTCAGAAAATTCACAGAATCGCAAAAATAATAAAACCATCACAGTTATAAGACACAAAATTAGGGTGGTTTATTACATAGCAACAGATAACTGAAATATCCCACTCGTGATTATAATTTAATAAAAATAGAAATATTTACAAAAGTTGATCAAAGAGTAGATTACTTGAAAATGTAAAGATACACAGGTAAAGTTTAAATCAAGGAGGTATGCAAAACTGAAGTTAGAAATAACTACAAAGTGATCAGAACAAAAACAATTTATACTAAAACAGCAAAAGTAATGCTCAGTCATAAAATTATAGTATTGAAAACAAAGCTATAGTCAAAATACAATGATATTCAAAAGAATCAAATGCTCATGTGAAATTAGAAAAAGAATAAGCCAAAATAATACAGAAAGTAAAAAAGAAAAAGAAAACTGATAAAGATAAGCATTGATGATTAATTGTTAGTTAGGATGTGAGCAAAGGACACATTTTCAAAAATGTAAAATAATAAAGTTATTTTTAAAAACAATCTGGCAATACCGAGTAACATTGAAACATACACATACTTCAAATCACCAATATTACTGCTAAGAATCTACCCCTGCTGGAGAAAACAGTAAAAAAGAACATAAAATCTCACTTAAGATTAAATCCCAGCCCAGCTAGCATGGCTCAGTGGTTGAGCATAGACCCATGAACCAGGAGATCATGGTTTGATTCCCAGTCAGGGCACATGCCTAGGTTGTGGGCTCAGTCCCCAATGTGGGGCGTGTAGGAGGCAGCCAATCAGTGATTCTCTCTCGTCATTGCTGTTTTTAATCTCTCTCTCCCTCTCTGAAGTCAATTAAATATATATTTTTAAAAAGATTAAATTCTATATGTTTAGTCCTCTATTGAGAACCAGTGACTACTTTCTTTTTATCTGTGCTACTCAAATATAAATCTAAAGACTTTCTTGTTTGCAAATTGTTTTATTACCAAGTCTTGTTGCTCAACAGAAATATAATTTTATACAAAAATTTGTAAAAGCTGTATTAGATAACTGTGGGCAGTCATAAAATATGTCTCACAGGTTAGTAAGAATTCATCAATTGTACTTATTGTTAATTACTGCTGAATTAATTTAATTTAAAATGAATTTGCTGACTTTTGTCTGTTCCTCTGTTAAACATCAGCCTGTTTGTTCTGCTACTAGTGTTTTGAAAAAGAGAGAGAGGGATCCCCAGAATTTTAAGCAAAAGCATAATCTGTTATCTCACAGCTACAGTTGTTTACATATTTTAAAGTGAATAATGAGTTTCAAATGGTTTAAAAAAAATTAAACACAATCCAGCCCCATGGTGGTGTTTCCACACTCAGCAAAAACAATCATGATGCAGTGCCCAAAATTCATGTGAAAATTTCATTATCCTTTATCAATTAACAATTAAGCAAAGATAACATGTCAAATCAAATAGCAGAGGTGTAAGATGGCAGCAGAATAGGTAGATAGATCTATCCTGAACTAAACTGGAAATAAAAATTGGGGAACAGTCACCGTGAATTACTCACTGAAGATTATCTGAAGAGACTTTGAACCAAGGACTGGCAAAGAAGGCCACCTCAAGACTGGTAGGAAGAGCTGAGACTTGAAGGGGCCTGGTCTCAATCCCAAGGGAGGCAGGCCAAAGAGGCAGGTCTAAGCTTCATGCCTCTTGGGAAACCTCCTGCAACTGAGATATCCCTACATAACCTTAGCATGCCATTTTTCTTGAGAGGTAAGGTGATTTTATACATGCAAGCTACTGGAAATTATTCCACATAAAAGAATACATATATGATAGATCTAACCAATTGACAGAGAGGTGAACAAATATGAAGGAAAACAGAAGCAAATTCTGAATCTAAATAACCAAAAATGAACGGTTATCAATTTTATTATTATTTCAACACCTGTGTATATATAAAAATTTTGTAACTCCCCAAAAAGGAATAAAAGATTAATCCCTGTTTTTTCTATTTACAAGTTCTGTGGAAAGTAACTGTTGGAGGTGACACCTCAGTCTTTTATCAATGTACTTAACAACCCTTTTTCTAAAAAGTAAAATGATAACACTAAGTTGGTATAAAAGAGCAACTTTTTTATTTGGCCATTATTTGTTCTTATATCAATGCATCTGTGTTTGAGTTTTTGATGTGAGAATAACATAGTATATAGAAGCAAAATAAATAACAAAAATAGCATACAGGCAAGAAGGGAAAAACATAAATATAACATAAAAGTTCTTAAATTTTATGTAAGAGGTAATAATAATATTTGAAAATAAACTGAAAGTTAAAAAGAATGTTGAGAGAACTTAAAGAAAGCCTCAAGATGAATATTTTTAAGATATTAATTCAACCCAAATTTGTAGTCCATCAATTTCTAGGCTTTTACAAGAAAGTAGCATTCTGGTTTCAGTACTTGCATGGAAACCCAACTAATTAGGATAGTCAAAAAGATCTTGAAAAAAAACTGTTGCAAAATTAAATAAATAAATGTTGCAGATTTACACTAAATGATTTCAAAACTTTCTACAAAGCTTCAATAAGTAAGAGGTGGTACTGAAATGAAGATAGAGAAATCAATGAAACAGAATAAAAAGGGCATCATAAATAGCCTCTCCCTCTCTGCTGCTACAGTAACAGCAGAGGCAATCCTATATAATAAAATGGTAATATGCAAATTAACCATAACTCCATCACAAATATGGTGGTGCCCATAGTGGCTGGGGCACTGGACGCTGGCAGTATCGCCCCAGCAACAGGCCCCAGTGTCACACACACCCCGGCCTGCAGAGGGAGGAAGGGCGGGCAGGTGGGCCTCTGGTCAGAGGCCAGCTAGGGCGCGGGATGCTGGCGTCATTGCAGGCCGGGCTGAACGACCCCTGCCCCTTCCCCCCCCCCCCCCCAGTGCACGGATTTCATGCACTGGGCCTCTAGTACTATAATTAACTGTCTTGGCCTGCTCTTGGCCAATGGGTGGTAATAATTCCAAATCTAGCCCTGACCGGTTTGGCTCAGTGAATAGAGCATCAGCCTGGGGACTAAAAGATCCCAGGGTTGATTCCTGTCAAGGGCATGTACCTTGGTTGCAGGAACATCCCCAGTAGGAGGTGTGTAGGAGGCAGCTGTTCGATATTTCTAACTATCACTCTCCCTTCCTCTCTGTAAAAAATCAATAAAATATATTTTAAAAAATAATAATAATTCTAAATCTACAAATTTCAAAGTAACAGAAATTCTAAATGTGAATGCCATCATCTCCTTTTATTACTCTTTTATCTTTATCATAAATACTAGAGGCCCAGTGCATGAAATTCATGCACTGGTAGGGTCCCTAGCGGCTGCTGGCTGCTGGCCAGGTACTTCCTCCCTTCCCCTGGCTGGCCCCACCCCTTGGTCAAACTCCTGGATGAACTCCTGGTCAAGGGGACAATTTGCATACTATGCTTTTATTATATAGGATGTTTGTTTCTGTCATCTCTAAGTGTCCAGCAAAGGAAAAAAATAAAATATAAAAATTAACATTGTCACCATTTTTATTGTCAACCTAGAGGAGTTGATATTAAGTAAATAAAGGTGTGGTAATCCAATTCTAATGAGGATTGTTCATGATGAGCTAAATTAATGAATAAATCTTATATAACAGAGAAGCAATAAATTAAAGTGTATAATGAGAACATGATTATAGGTTAAGATGGTTAATAAAAGTGTTTCAGAAAATGGTGCCTTATGCTAACTCCACTTAAAATATTTTTAAGAACTGCTAGACTACTCCATTTCACATTCCCATCAGCAATGTGTTCAACATTTCTCCACATCCTCACTGGTGCTTATTGTTGCCCATATTTAAAAAAAAATATTTGTATTGATTTCAGAGCAGAAGGGAGAGGGAGAAATAGATAGAAATATCAATGATGAGAAAGAATTGTTGATTGGCTGCTTCCTGCATGCCCCACACTGGGGATCAAGCCAGCAAACCGGGACATGTGCCCTGACCATGAATTGAACTGTGACCTCTTGGTTCATAGGTCAATGCTCAACAACTGAGCCACACCAGCTGGGCCATGTATTTTATTATATGCACCCTAGTGTGTGAATATCTCAATGTAGTTTTTATTTGCATTTCCCTTATTACTAATGACACTGAGATCTTTTCTATGTGCTTATTGGTCACCTGTATATCTTCTCTTAAGAATGTCTATTCAAATTATTTGCTCATTTTTTTAAATCCTCACCTGGGGATATTTTTCCATTGATTTTTAGAGAGACTGGGAAAGAGAGGGAAAGACAGAGAGAAATATTGATGTGAGAGAAACATATCAATTGGTTGCCTTCTGCATGTACCCTGACCAGGGCCCAGGCCAGGGAGGAGCCTGCAACCAAGGTACATGCCCTTGACTGAATCGAACCTATGACCCTTTGTTCTCAGGCCTATGTTCTATCCACTGAGCCAAACCAGCTAGGCTTTGCCCATTTTTAAATTGGGTTGTCTTTATATTGTTGAATTGTGTTCTTTTTATCTTCTAGAAATAAGACCTTTATCAGATATATGATTTGCAAGTATTTTCTACCATACTGTAGGTTGCCTTTTTATTTTCTTGATAATGTTCTTTGAGGCACAATTTAAAATACACTTTGGTAAGCACAATTTATTTTTTCTTTTGTCGCTTGTGCTTTTGGTATCACACCTAAGAAATCATTATCTATTCCAAGGTCATAAAGATTGCAGCTATGTTTTCATCTAGGTCTTTGCTCCATTTTGTACTAATTTTTATATGATGTGATATAGGAATCCAAATCCATTCATGAGCATGTGGATATTCAGTTGACACATGCCATTTGTTGAAAAGACCATCCTTTCAATAATGAATTGTCTTGGCACTTTTGTCAACAATCAATTGACTGTAAATATATAGGTAATAGCTGTAACTTATAAACTAAGCTTAAGCTGAACAAAGATACAACATACTCTTTAAAAAGTCAAGCAAAGAGCACAGAGATCAGATGAGATCATTAAGTTTAGCAATAATTAGTTGAGCTGGTGTCGGGTAAGATAAGAAGAAACGGAATATCAGGAGGGCACATTAATGGAAGGCCAAAGAACCCCTTGCTGTGGGACATATATTATGGATGATAGTGATTATGTTCCAAGTTGTTTTTTTTTTAATCCACACCTGAGTGTGTTTTTTCCATTGATTTTTAGAAAGTGGAGGGGGGGCGGGTGCAGAGAGAAACATTAATGTGAGAGGGACACATCAATTGGTTGTCTCCCACATGCACTACTACCAAGGCTGGGAATGGAACTTGAAACCAGGTAAATGTCCTTTACTGAGAACCGAACCCATGACCTTTTCATGTGTGGGCTGATGCTCTACCACTGAGCAACATATGCCAGGGCTCAACTTTTATTTCTTCATTGTATTTTTTCCCTATGTACCTGTGAGTCCCTTAAAAAAAATTATCATTATCCTTGTCATTTTTAAACCATTGAGATGTCACAGGCACTTAAGTTAATGTGACTTATTGGCATTTTCATGATCCTTATTCCCAGGACATACACTTTGAGGTATGTGGAGAGCGGCTACAGCATTCGGACAGGTTCAAGCCTTGGCAGAGCCACATACAAGTCCCAGCTTGGAGGGCAAAGCCCTCCCAGCACAATTATATCCAAAAGGGTATGTATGGTTGTAAGCTTGACCTTATAGTCTGGCCCTGCAGTCCTAGGTAGCTAAGGGATGTGGGCTGCAGGGGGTACAGCAAGTGCTGCCAAAACAAAGCTTGATAGAATTCAGAGAATGGCAAAAACAGGAAAGAAGCATATTTGAAATTTGCAAGAACACTGTAAACATCTTGCCCTTGTTTTGGTTTGTGTGATCTGACCATAAAATAAAGCTTCGGCTTACAGGCTGTGTCACTGTTTCCTCCTGCAGGCACAGTGATCCTACCTGGCCCCAACTGTATTCTCTTGTCTGTTTTCTTTAGTCCTTCACCGCTCCTCCTCAGGTACACCCCTGGCGGTGCTGGACCTGGTTCAGAGGTATGAGTTCAAGGCTCCTCTATAGAGATATGCTAAGGTTTAAATCCCCCACGTGGCATATGTCCTGAATAATTATTGTCCCCCCTTTAATACCAAACAGTAATTTAATCACATGGGTAACTTCTGATCTTTCCATTTTAATCATTGATTTTGTGTGTGTGTTCAATTTCCCTTCCAAGTTTGTTGTCATTCTAGGTCTCAAACTTCAATATAAAATATTACAGTAATTGCCTTTGTACACCTTTTTCTTTCTGAAAGAAGGAAATGCTTGAACGAAGTTTTTAACTGTGAGCCCGTTCTATACAGAAAATATATTTAGCATTATGAGGTGCTTAGCACCACGCCAGGTGCTGAGGAAGAAGAGAACCTTGACAGTCTGCCAGATCTTGATTTACTGAAGTAGTAAGACACACAGAAGGGAAATAAGACAATGTGTAATGAGGAAGTAAACAGAATATAGTCAAAGATCAAAGTACAAAATGTAGTGAGAGCAATAGGTATTCAGACAGGGGAGAAACTTGCTGGAGCTACCATGAATTTGGGTCATGGCTCAGGAGCCTAGTGAGGTGAGAGGCTATTTGATTTACAGGTTAAAGCACTGGGTATGAGTAAACACATACTAGTAGAAGAGGAATGAGTTTGATTCATAAAAGAGAAAAAGTAGATACCTTTTACAACAAGTTTAATTTGTGAAGGACCCTATCGACCAAGAAGTCTAACTTTGATCTAATGAGAAATGTAGTTACTAAATGCCCTTCAGTAGGAAAAGGCATGAAGTTTTTCTGGCAAGGTAGAACAGGACAAAGATCAAGGAGTGGGATCAGTGAAGTTAGAAACCAGTTCAGCTTATTCAGTTAGCAAGAATGACAAAAAAGAAGTCAGAACAATACTTGGCACATTACAAGCACTCAATAAAAATGTTAGCTATTATAAAGTAACTTCAGAGACTGGCATGATAGTAGTAGAAAGGTTGAGAAAATAAATCATACTGGAAAAAAAGAGCAAAATCAGTTTCAAAAGTATGTTTCATTTTATGAGGAAGATGACTCCCTGATTTTTTGAGACTTGGTTATCTATAAAAGGCTAAGGAAAGAGGACGAGAGAAGTCCTATTAATTTATAGACTTTCCTACAGGAACACATATTTACTCTGAAAAGAATTAGTTGATTGCATATTATTCCTAATATTTTTATGATCTCTATTTTTCTTTTAATTTTATTTTATTAAGGTAATACATGTGTCCTCATCTCCCTATTGCCCCCAACCCTCCCCCACTCATACCCTCACCCCCTGTTGTCTGTGTCCATTGGTTAGGCTTATATGCATGCATACAAGTCCTTTGGTTGATCTTTCCCCCTTACCCCCACCCTCCCCTACCTTCCCTCTGAGGTTTGATGGTCTAAAAGATGCTTCTCTGTCTCTGGATCTGTTTTTGTTCGTCAGTTTATGTTGTTCATTATCTTCCATAAATGAGTGAGAGCATGTGAGATATTTATCTTTCTCTGATTGGCCTAATATTTTTATTCATAGTCCATTCGTTGGGAGTGTTCCTGAAGAACTGGTCTACTTTTAATTCAATTTCAACATCTTAAATCTATTACCATATGAATAAAAACTGTCAAACTGTTTGAGACAATGAGGCAATGTATATAGAACTGGAGACAGATTCAAATTATGGCTCCATTCTGGGCAATCTTGAGCATGCTACTGAACCACTCAAAGCCTTCTATCATAATAAAAGGGTAATATGCTAATTAGACCAGATGTCCTTCTGAACATCCTTCCTGTCAAAGCTGGGGCCAGAGGGAAGCCAGCCCAAGTCCTGGGTGCCTGCAGGTAACCAGAGGAAAGCAGCCCAGGTCCAGGGTGCCAATGGGGGAAGACCTACTCTTGCATGAATTTTTGTGGATTGGGCCTCTAGTTTTATTATAAAATGGGACTGAAAATTACTCAAAAGGTTTGTTATGAGGGCTCAATGACATTACATTCTACACTTGGGTCTTACACTTGCAGGTATTAAAAAAGAAATGTATTTTCCTTCCCTTCCCTTAATAAGATAGGAGTTATATTCTCTAACCAGATCCAATTGTTCATGAACTTTAAGATGTAACAGATTGTAAAGCAACAGATGGAGTTAAGTAGGAATGTAAAATTATCTTCTGAAAATAAGAATTCTACAAACTGCTTCATCTTGGGATTTAGGTTGGCGATCTTTCAGGGAAGTACATGAGAGATCCTACTTCCCACCAGATTTAACCATGGAAAGATGGTCTCCAGGAAATGAATTCTTCATCTCTATATGCAGGTGGCTATTTAAGGTTTGTCATATACTTCCTAACATGCTACTAGTTCTGACACTATTCACACATACCAGTTTCTTCTTAAAGCAAGCTACAGACACTATATAGAGAACAGGCAGAGAGCTAACAGAGTGTGGGGTGGGAGGGGGGTGAGTTGGGGGAGGGGTTGCTGGCCTGGGTGAAAAAGGTAAAAGGATTAAGCAAAAAAAAAACTCATACACACACCCACACCCACACCCACAGAAAGCAAGGTACAAACCCCTAAAGGTTGAAAGAATATCAGGCCTTCTGAAAATCTTCCCAAACCTTTAACTCAATACTAATGGGGGTGAAGGTGGGGGAGCACACCTAAGAATTTCATGAAAAGACACTTGATGAAATCTGAAGGCCACATAACTATGAACATTTATTCCCTCCTAGATTAAGCAAATGCTTTGGGGCCTGTTCATTCACCAATGATTCATATGTAGAAAATATTTAATATTAGCTTAAATTAAATGGATGTGAGAGTATAAGAGAACATAAACTATTTTCTATCCACACCATTATAATAAATTCATTAATTTCAGTATACATTCTGAATTTTATTTAACCATTAAGAAAACTTTAATGCCCTATCATATAACTTAGGTTAATAGAAAATATTTTCTTAAACTGAATACAAAATATTTTAAGACATTAATCAAACTTTTAATGTATAAATTTATTGCATGTCAGTACAGAAAAATAGAAAGTATATTTTAAAAGAAATTTATTATAAAAAACAAATGTAAATATTGGTTTGCCATGGTTAGCACATAACATTCAAATTTAAGCTAAAAATTTTATTAGTTCTTCAAATAAAGTATGGCAACAAAAATGATTTACATTATGAAATTGGATTACTTTATCCTGAACATACTTGAAAAGGTTGAAAGCAACTTGAATTTTAAGTATATGCTGTACTGACAGAAAATGTTATAAATTAACTTAATACACACTCCTCCCTGTTTCATATGAATATATGGTACTTTTTGTAAAAAAAGTGTCTTAACCACTGTCTTACTTTTACACTACATTTTTAAGATACAAAATATAAATGGAAGTATATTTGTGCCATTTGGTAAAAACATGTTGACTACTATTTGGATGAATGCATTTATTTTGCAACACAAGTGAATATATTATTTTTAATTAGCTAAGATGATGTACATATATGGTAATATAAACAGGAATGCTTTTTCTATCCTATTATTTAAAAAATAGATATCTGTGCTCTGTCATTTCCAACTTTACCTGAGTGATATGAAAATACATAAATTTAAGTGGATAATCCAAAAGCATCTAACTTTTTTCAGTTTTTTTAAAACCCATAATTATTGTCAGATATAATAGGAGAAACAGAGAGGGAGGTGGTCAGTGAAGGATTTCAGTATATCTCAACCATGACCTAATTTAAAAAGTGTCTTCTGTGACAATCTCAAGAAAACAAGGAACTAAATAAAAACTACACTTCTATACTTAAACTGAGCTTCCAAAATAACATATAAAATTGAATATGGCCTTCATTCTTTAATTCCACCAAACAAATCTATTCCCGCCTCAAACCAAATCTTTCAAACTTTAAGAAATGAATATGAAAGCATGAGGTGGTATGAATTCTCATTAAGAAATATTACAACATAATTAATCCAGTGACACATTACCAAAACTGGAACTTTGGTAATTATCATGTATCTAGAGCCTATCATGAAAAAATAAATTTAAGCTGCCCTATAACAAAATTCAGAATTATAGCTCAGCCATGATGGCTCAGTGGTTGAGCATCAACCTATGAACCAGGTCACAGTTCGATTCTGGTCAAGGGCACATGCCCAGGTTGTGGGTTCGATTCCCAGTAGAGGGCGTGCAGGAGGCAGCCGATGAATGATGAATGATTCTCTCTCATCATTGCTGTTTCTCTCTCTCTCCCTCTACCTTCCCCTCTGAAATCAATAAAAATATATTTTTAAAAAATTCAAACTTGTAATGAAAATATCTATCTTACAATCAAAGTGTTTGCAAAAATATAGGGTAGTGGCAATAGTAGGTGCTCCAGTCACTTTGTTAGAAATGTTTGGTGTTTAACTGTTTTGCATTGTTATGTTTCCTTTTCACCAATCTCACCAGTTAATTATTTCCTAGATCTACATTTAATACATAACCTTTCACTTTGTTGCTCTTTCTGTTCAATTAGTATTATTCTTTTATCTTCTATAAATTATTTTTCCCATATTTTGCAATATTCTTTTTAGGATCCCTTTTGACATTTCTCCCCAATAATCCCTTTTACAACAATGGATTTTGATCTAAATAAATTATATCTTGCCATGTTTAAATATTATTTCCCAATTTACAGCAGCTTAATAACTTAAAATTCATTCAGAAACTCCTATAGCTGCTCTTCAATAAGCAAGAAATTAATACACAAGACGGACACATTTCTATTCCCACTAAACCTGGGAATCCAAAATAAAGTGACTCATTCAGAATTCACATTTTATTAACACCAAATGCTTTGGCCAAAAATTAAGACACATTTTGAAGAACTGAATTTGTTTTCTATTTCTTCCTATTTAAAGAAATATTCTCAAATGCAGAAATTAGGCACTACAACCCTAGAAACAGCCTCTTTCCTTTGCTGCAGGAAGAAAGGCTCCTTAACCCCAAGAGAATGAAGGTAGGAATGGGATACAGGTACTTTACAACTTTTAGAGTCCTGGCTTAAAAAAAAAAAAAAAGATTGTTTATAAACATGGAGTATTTTAAAAAGCATAAAACAAAACACTGATGAAGAAAAAGCTTTTAGGCTTCATCAGCATAATATTTACAACTAAATGATAAATTCCTTCATAGTGTAGTAGACTAAATGAATACATGAAAACATAAGAAGGTTCTTTATAAACTTTAAAGAATGATGTAAGTCTAAGGTTTTCCATGTAAGCTCATGTCTAAGTACAATAGATTTTGTTGTATTAAATTTTTTCCTTTTAATACATTACTATTTAAGACAGTCATTCTACATGATTGACAATATGAAAAGTATCCTTTAATTGTAGTGAAATTATACATACAAAATACACCTTCCATGATATGCATTACCAAATTTGTTTTTAAAAGCATGACTTTTTTTTTACAATAATTTATAGAAAAACATTAATAATATTTCCTGTAATTTATTGTTTTCTAAATATTGACATAAAGTGAATGAGACGAATGTTATTTGGCAAAAGTATTTCTAGCCCTATCTCCATAGAAAGAGTTTTAAATTAAGGTCAAAACTAGTGACCCATAATTTCTCTGTTCTAGCTGCTTGCACAAAGCCAATAAATACAGCCAAAATATTACATTTAAAGCTGACATAATGCAGAGCTCAAATACATCTAATTTTTGAGGACTGCTTGACACAACTTAGTACAATTATGCCTCGTAGCTTATATATGTGTGTGTGTGTGTGTGTATATATATATATAAATTTAAGGTTAACCCTGCAATTTTAAGGAGCTTTTTTTAAAGTAAGATTTTTTTCATACATTTCTATATGACTAAATACTACTTCCCACTGATAGCCATTTAATAGTTAAATGTAGTAATATGTTCTGTGATAAAAAGCTGTAGCATTCCTTCATCCCCACATTCCTACATGTAGAAAATTGTCTTTTGTTGCAGTTCTATTTTATAACTAAAATATTAAACCAAAGAACATAGCTTTTTTGTTTTTGTTGTGTTTATTTTCAGAAAGTCCAATAAATGACACCTTGGCTTTAGTGGGTTAGATATACTTAGATACTGGGACTGAAAAATCAAATGAGGAAATTTCTGTAAAACAGTATATACAATGATATAAGGGTTCCTACTTTAATTCTTAAACAAGTTATTGTCTTCGTTATGACTGCCATTGGTGGTTTACCTGTAGACTTATGAAATTGATAAAAGGTAAAATTCTCTTTGCCATCAAAACTACAAATGTAGAAAAGTTCAAATATGCACACTGAAGCTGCAGTAAAATTCTAAATTTCTATTTTTGCATGCCAGTATTTTTGCAGACTGTACCTAACAAAACACAGTATATTTCTGTTGGAAAGTGGGGTCCCATTTATTTGTAAGAAAAAGCTGAATCTCAGCATACGCCAGAGCAAAATTCAATAGCAACCTGCACACAGGCCTCAATTTCACTTCTTGCCAAAACCAAAATAGGTTACATAAAAATAGATATAACGCAGGTTACCATATACATTGGTATATGACCAGTGCTATTTACATTAAAAACATTGCATTGCATAATTCAAGAAATAATATATCATCATGCACTTTATTTTAAGGTGAAAAAATGCAGTTACAGAACTAAGCTTGTATACCATGATTGTCCCAATATTTACTAAAGAAATAATATCCAAAGGTTTCTCATTTATATCTCCCCTTCTACACCGAGCCATTAATCTTGAGTATCATATAGAGTGTAACACTTTAGCAACAAGAAACTTTTGAATATATTCTTCTGGCATATTAAATTAAAGATACAGACACATAAACACATTGAAACATTTGATGAAAATGTATGAAATAATCCCAACAATTATAGTTTTTTAAATGTAAAAAACTATTTGGATCATCTTTAAAGAGCACTAAAGTCTTTTCAACAGTTAATGTCACTCTTCAGACAAGTACAGATATAACACACTTCTAGAAAGGAACATTCTTTACCATTCTACACAAATTAAAATACAGTGCAATATAAAAACATTATATAATTGTCACATTAGATGAAGTTTTTGCCATTTCTTCAGGAGAATGACTCTTTACTACTTCTTTGATGAACTGTTCAAGGCTAGTGAAGTAACCCTGGCATTGCCATGTGTCATTATGAGTTCCATCAGGAAAAATGGCTAATCTTTTAGTCCGAGATGGAGAGAGTTCATAAAGCTGCTTCATCATTACTGGTGGAATTAATTGGTCAGAGAGTCCAGAGATGAAAAGAGAAGGCATTCTGCACTGAGAAATTTTTCTGTAGGACAAAAATTTATTTTTGTAGCACCATAAAGGAAGGTAACGCATTGGAAAGAATGAAAATAAAGTCCTGGCCATATGTGGTATGCTTAAAAATGTGTTCTCCACCATAATGGCTGAAATCCTATGTGAATTTTCAGAAGCCAAATGAATAGCCACTGCTCCTCCCAAGGAACGACCAAAAAGAAAAATTTTTGTTTTGTCAAGGTCAGGTCTAGTCATCACATAGTCTAGCACAGCTTCAGAATCTAAGTAGAGTCCTTCTTCACTTGCTTCTCCATCACTTTTCCCATATCCTCGATAATCAACAAGCAAAAGATTAACTTTGAGGTTAACCAACATAAGCAATGCATTTGGTAACCTGTGACCTATGTTGCCTGCATTCCCATGAAAATAAATTATGGTTGGAGAATAGGGTGAATTGTCTCCTGTATATCTTACCAAAATAAGATTCAGACGCACTCCATCTTTGGTTCTGATAAAAATGTTTTCATGTGGAATACCAGTGGGCATAGGAACATAAAGGCGTGAGGAAGATGGCTGTTCTGGAAAATAGAGCAATACATCCTGGAATTTATATAGAATACCTGCTATTGATATGAATATTAACAAAAGTAAGATAATGCCTCCATACAGATGAAAAGTCACTATTAAAGGTAAGAGAGAAATACGGCAGAGAGCCCAAGACCAGGAGGCCAAGGTTATTAGCCATCTTTCAACAAAGTTCCACAGCATCCAGGACTTTTCCATTGTAGCTCTCTGTAAGTGTCCTAAAGAAAATAAACAGAGAGACATTATCAGTAATCCGACACATATCTCTTAAAGTTAGATCCATGATCCACATAAATCTTGATACTAGATGAATCCTTAAAAGCCTATATCAATCCACCCACAAAACTGGTTACTCTAATTTTCCTCGTCCCTTCTGTCATCAACAGTCTTTCTCCCTCGAGTGCTATCATGGTCATCAAACTATATTCATTTTGTGAAATGTGCTTAGTAGCATTTACTGCCAGGTACTTTCATTCATGTATTCTCCTTGATTTGATAGAAATATAAGTTGATGCCATGTTCCCAATTTTTTATATGAAGGAACAGGGAGGCACAGGGATAAGTATAAGTAGACTGGCTGCATTTTCATTTTCTTCAGATAAACAGCCAGAAGTGGAATTGCTGGATCATATTGTAGTTCTATTTTTAATTTTCTGAGGAACCACTATCCTGTTTTCATGGTGGCTGTACCAATTTACACCCCACCAACAGTGAACAATGGTTCCCTTTCTCCACATCCTTACTAACATTTGTTATTTCTTATCTTTGTTATGCTAGCATTTTAACAGGTCTGAGGTGATATCTCACTGTTTTGATTTGCATTTTCCTGATGAGCAGTGTTTTCATGTACCTATTGGCCATCTGTATATCTTCTTTGGAAAAATGTTTATTCAGACATTCTGCCCTTATTTTATTTTTTAGCTATTGATTTATATGAATTCTTTATGTATTTTGGATATTAAACCCTTACCAGATATATGATTTGCAAATATTCTCTTCCCTTCAAAGGTTGTCTTTTCATTTTGCTGACAGTTTCCTTTGTTGTTCAGAAGCTTTTAAATTTGAGATAGTCCCATTTGTTTATTTTTGCTTTTGTTGCCCTTGCTTTTAGTGTCAGATCCAAAAAAGCATTACCAAAGCTTATATTAAGGGGCTTGGCACTGTTTTTTTTCTAGAAGTTTAGAGGTTTCAGGTCTTACATTAAAGTCTTTACTCCAATTTGAGTTAATTTTTGTGCATCGTAAGATAGTGATCCAGTTTTTCCAACACCATTTATTGATGAGATTGTCTTTTCCCATTATATTCTTGGCTTCTTTGTTGTAAATTAATTGACCATGTATGTGTGGGTTTATTTCTGGGCTCCTTTTCTGCTCCACTGATTTGTGTGCCAATGCAATACTGTTTTGATTACTACAGTTTTGTAATACAGTTTGAAATCAGGGAGAGTGATGCCTCCCACTTTGTTTTCCTTTCGAAAGATTGCTTTGGCTACTTGGGGTCTTTTGTGGTTCCATAGAAACTTTAGGATAATTTGTTCTATTTCTGTGAAAAATGCAACTGGAATTTTGATAGAGATTGTATTAAGTCTGTAGTTTGCTTTGGGTAGTATGAACATGTTAAGAATATTAATTCTTCCAATCTATGAGCATGGAATAGCTTTTCACTTAATTGTGTCTTCTTCAATTTCTTTCATTTAATGTCTTACCGTTTTCAGTGTACTGGTATTTCACCTCCTTGGTTAAACTGATTCCTAGATATCTTACTCTTTTTGATGGAATTGAAAATGGGATTGTTTTCTGAATTTCTCTTTCTGATAGTTTATTGGTGGATAGAAACACAACAGATTTTGGAATTCTACAGCATTACTGAGATAGTTTGAAGGCAAACCTGATAAAGGAGGTAGTTAACAGATTCTAACCTATCAAGACCAATCTGACGTAATATTGTCAATATTCTTTTTAAATTGTAGAAAAAAGTATAATTAAACCAGGACAAGAAAAATAAAGTATTTTCCTCTCTACCTGGAGAAAAAAATAATTTAAGTTAACCATTCGTTTCTAATATTGTATTATTTTCAGAAAAAAAGTAGTACTTTGTCTTTCCCATATGATTAAAAAGAAATTTCAGATTACTAATATAACAAAATATGTAAAATATTTTATATAGTCCTTACTGCAATTTCATACCAGTGAGTCAACACTAATTGCTATGCTGTATTGATAAAGCCATAAATACTTGGGGGATAAGTGTAAAAGAAACAGAAATTCTCTTTGAAAACCAGAGAAAAATTAAGAAAGTGACTTATGAGAGACAAATTTTTTAAAATATTGCTGAAAAATACAACTGATAGAAAGAAAATTCAGAAAAAAGCTATCAAAAGTCAACTTTTTAATCAAAAAATGTATGTATATTGTCTTAAAATGGCAAGAGGTAAGATAATTACAATTTTTCTTATGTATTTACCAAGTTTTAAAAGACATTAAATTCTCTTTTACTAACAAACTATCAGAAAGAAGTCACTCTTACATTTGATACATAATTGTTAATGACTAATTTTTAAAACTGTACTGTAGCCATAAGCTAATAAATGTAGCATTTTAATTCATCATGTTAGGTTTAAACACTACAGAAGTATAAAATAAAGTTAGACTGGCTATAAAGATGAGTTAGATGATTTAACAGATTCAATTTTTCACTATTATTTCACGAAACTTATTTACTATTTTGTTAAACAGATTTTAAATTTGAATTCTTGTTCAAATGACTCTGCACATAAACCCAACATCATATTTTTCTAAAGTTTCTCTGAAATCAATACTGCCACCCAGTTGCAGCAAGTTTTATTACAATGAGCACTATACTAGAGAAAAGCAGGTATGTCAGGTAAACAAAAAACCAAACCTAAAAGCTATAGAACCAATACCTGAACACTAGGTGTCAGAATTAGTTAAAAATCAGACTGAAAGAGTAAGCCAATTACAGTAAATACTAAATCATTGTTCAGGTCAACAAAAAAGGCCTTTCACAATCTATGACTGTTATTTACCAACTAGAGGCCCAGTGCATGAAATGTATGCATGGTATGGTCCCTAGGACTCGCCGACAATCAGGAAGAATCAGGTTTCCTGCCTCCCAGCCTCCTCCTTCCCTCGCCACCTGCCCCCCTGGTGGTCAGTGCACATCAGAGCAAGACTCCTGGTCTCCTGGTCGAACTCCTGAGGGGCAATTTGCATATTAGCCTTTTATTATATAGGATAGCTTAAAATAGCCAGGGCTACACTCCATATCCACTCATTGTTGTGGATAATTCTCAACAACACATCTGGTCACTTCAACATTTAACCGAATGTTTACTTATTCTATTTTATTTTTTTAATTATAAGCAATATCTGAGTGATTTTCACATATACACAGAAGTTGTATTGGGCAAGTATGAAAACACACTGGCATTAACTGTATACATCAAAATAAAAGAAATTTGTGTAATAATTAGGATTAACAAGATTTGGGATGTAAAATATAAATACACTAGAGCACTGTAATATTTCAAAAATAAATTATTTAATATATTTCTTTAGTGAAAAATTTTACTTTTTTTCATAATCAGGCCCATCATTTTTGAGAAGTATCAGAGAGGTAGTTAACTCAAACATCACTTATTTGGCGACATAGTACGGGAAAAAGCCACAAAAATCCCATCAGTCTTAAAGTCTATGCTATCTTATACATATCTGCAGAATAATCTTGGGCTTATCACTTATTTCCAGTCTGAATTCTTTTTTCAGTAGAATGAGAACTTAAAACTGCCTGTATTATCAAATGAGATTTTAAAAAGCATTTATAAATGCTACAGATATATTAACTTTATTTACTCTTGTGACCAAGTATTGCTGGCTGTACTACTACATTCTTAACTGTGTTCTGCTCAAGTTAACATCAAATCAGAATTTACCACACAACTATAAGAAAGAAAAAAATCTGAAAATTTGAAAAGGACATGGTAAAGCATTTCTATAACCCAGATAACCCCAGGAGTTAATTGACTCAATTTTCAAATCAAACAAAGTGTACATCAATGACTAAAAAAACCTATTGCAACACTAGATAAAATACAAAGCTTCTAATATCTAGACAAGGCATATTTTGAAATTCAAACCACACACATATAATCTATATAGTTAAAATGTTCAATTATTCAAACTGAAAAATAATTTTTTAAGTAGCTTCTTTAGTTTCTAATTTCAACATACAATATTGAATTTAAATAGACCAGAAACTATGTTTTTTTTTTTTCCACTACTGTATTCCCTACTGGGTAGTATAACACTTTATATATACTCAAGAGTAAAATTAAAAAAAAAAACCAATCCAGTAATATATCTGAATTATTAAACTTCTGCTCAATCCAGATTTCTCTCCACTTCTAAGAAAACATAACTGTATTCTGAGCACTGGACACATATGTTTAAGAGTGGATATAAGAAAAATTGCATATTTAAGTCCATTATTGGTTAGGGAAAATTCAACTTGCAGTTTTCCACAAAGCATTCCTGAAACGTCATCTTAACTAAATGACTTTGTGATAAATAAACATTATCTTACAATGGATTGTTAAACAGTGAGAGTCAGAATAAAAGCCAATTCATTTTGAGAAACATCTAATGGAAGTCAATTTTAAAGACAGGTTAGTAAAAACTGCTCTGGATTGTCTACTTGTCTTTTCTAATACGTTTATGGCACACTAATGGTCTAGATAGAGACCTCCACTCACTGATTGCTTTATTTTTACATAACCCAATTTGCCAATAATTTCTGCTCCCTAGACTTTATCATAAAGGAACTAGAACAAGCAAAATTAACATAGGAAGAATTTTTTATTTACTAAATTTGCTGAAACTATCCCAGATGTTATGATAGTTGATGTAAATGAATAGTGTCTCTGATACAGTGCATTGTAGGTTCTACAGCAAGCTTTATGCAAGTTTTCCATTTATTTTGTTAATAAATTGAGTAAAGGGTTAACAAAAACCTTTTCTCTCCATTAAAAAAAAAAAAAATTACCTAACCTTCTAACATGGTTTCCCTGGAAACCTCATAAAGGCAGGATATCAGTTATGTTTCTAAGCAACATTTTGTGTGGTAAACTTGACCACTATTGGTGAGCTAAATCTGGATTGAACAGACAGTGAGCAGGGCTACACATGCCAAGTGAGAAGTAAAAAGAGTGAGCTTTTCTGAATGGTACATAATCTGCAACTGGCCTGTCCCTCTGCTGAATTCTGGACACTATGCCCATGTGCTGTTACAAAAAATATTGTCTGTGGGGCACAAAACAAGTCAGGAGGCACCCACCCATGTGTCATCTTTCCACTAGCCTGTACTATCACTTAGGAACAATACACCTGATGCTGATTTCCTGGGTTTTCTATCTCATTTCTTTCAACAAAGCGGAGAGAGGTTTGTGCCAGGTATGGTCCATTGGGTCTTTTAAGTGTGACTGCCCAGCTGAACACAAGACCACTGCTGCTGGTCATGAAGAATAAGCAAGGTGATTAGTTACCCTCTAAAGTATGTCCTTTGGGGCAAAATATTTATTAAAATGTGTTGCCAGGAGAGATGGATTATTTGCCAGTTTCTTTTCCATGCTGAAATGCATTTGCTGATAATCTTAGCATCATAAACAATCAAAAGGAATGGTGAGTTTCATATATTCAAAGTTCAATCAAGCTTAATACTACTCAGAAGGGTAACTTACAGGGAAAAAAGATCTGTGGAGAAGAGAATCTTAGTCAACCAATAAACTCTCATTTCTCATGCTTCTTCTATATTACTAGAGGCCTGGTATACGAATTTGTGCTGAGCCACCCACCCCTATCACCCCCCACCCGATCGGGGGATGGGGTTGGCCAGGGGGAGGGGCTGTGGGCTGGCCCCACCCCCTGGTTAAACTCCTGCCTGGTTTAACTCCTAGTCGAACTTCCAGTCGAGGGGACAATTTGCATATTAGCCTTTTATTATATAGGATTATTATGTGTTTAACCTTATGTCTACATCTCAAATAAACGCCTTATTACCATTTCTCACTTCTGCCTTTTGTCATGTTACCACACCAGCTGTCACATGTCAAATGTCTCTAATACCTATCTGTAACTTTAACCACCCCCGGTAACTCCTTAACTACTTACTATCATGAAAGTCTTATGAATCAGCTTTTATAATGATCACTCATAAAAAGTAAACCTTACTTGCTAATAAATCTAATGGATTTTTCTCAATTCACACTGCAACACCATACCCCTAAGTGGCACCAAACATTCTTTCTCAGCTTCCAGTATACTCAAATTCCTGTGTTTTCCCCTCTGACCTACTCCAATTTAGGCATTTTCCAAGGTCCTATCTACTTACCTTCTTTCCCTCAGTGATTTCATTCTTTCTCATGGCTCTATCATACTTGTGTATGAAGTATTTCCATTCTCTATGTCTACTCCATCTACATCAATTTATCTGTTCCTTGAGTACCTGGATGCTTCATCAACATCTCAAAATTATCCAAAACTACACACTTCCTCTTCCTCACCTAACATTTTGCATGCTTTATGTTAATTAGAAAAAAAGTGTATGTAAACAAATATATATTTTGAGGATTTATTGTAATTTATTGAGCCTCCTCTCCCCACGCTGGCAGTCACTTTATCCACTTGCAGATCTTGTGTGTTAGCCTCAGGAAAGTGGCTGGGGATAGGGGCAGAGTACTGCTTGATGAGACCCAGAAGGTGACTGTAACTGTCTTCCTCATACTGCATGAAGACAGCCTATAGATTCAGCTCTTCATAGAGTGCCTTTACTTGGGCCACCTTCTCAGCCTCTTTCTGCCCATAATTCTCTTGCAGGATCTGGCACTGCTCTGGAGAGGCCCAATGCAGACGCTGAACCACCAGCCAGCTGCATTTGTTGTCCTGGGTGTCAGTACCAATCTTGCCTGTCACATTGGAATCCCCAAAGAAGTCAAAGTAATCATCCTAAATCTCATAGAGTTCTCCTATCTCCAGCAGGATCTTCTTGGCATTGGCATATTCCTTCTCCCCATCAGTGCCTGCCATACACCTGACAGCAGCTACAGGAAGCGAGGAGGAGTACAAAGCTATCTTAGCTATCTTATACTTGACAATAGATTTGTACCTCTTTCCACTGAATCTGCCAAGATCCATGCTGCCCTGGGGGGCTATGATGAAGTCCAGGATCTGTTCAATCTCAGTCTGATAGGAACTCTGCAGGAAGAGTTCGATCAGGTTCAGGTAACAGGAATGCTCTCAACAACAGAGCTTCAGCAGTCAGTAGATACATGCTTCCAGAAGTATAGCATCATTGATGGCATCCAAACCTATACCTGGCTTCTAATACCAGCAAATCTGCCCCCAACAGGTGAGGGATGAATCCATGTCGTCTGACACCAGGAAGAAAGCTTAGAGCAGTTCCACACACTAGCCCACAGTCATGGCCAGTTGGAGACTATCAGCATCCTGCTTTCTTAGTTCCACCAGATCCTGAAATGTTATCAGCACCATCATTCCCCGTTAGTACTTCCCTCCAATGACATTGTACTCTAGGACCTCCATGAGCAGGGCAATAGATCTCCTGTATCTGGATGCCCCATGACACCTTCAGTCAGTACCTTGACAATCTGGGAGAAGTGCTCAATGAAAATTCTGCTTTTTTTAGTCATAAACATCCAACTTCTGGTCTCCATTCATTCTGAGGGAGCAGTAAAATACTCTGTTCCTGAATGCCAGTTTTCCAACAAATACATTTTTTAAAAACATATGTTTGATTCTGAGTGTCAATATATAAGAACATAAACTATGTTACAGTATCAAAAATAGGCACATTATTTTAACATGCACAGATCTTATATTTGAATTTTTAAGTCAACCTTAAAAATGCCTGTGCTTTTTATTTAGATGAAGTAGTTAAGAGATGCTATATTGATATTAGTAAGCAATTCTCAAGAAATAATATATTAAAAGCATAATTAATTTTTATTATAATATATAGACAAGTAGATATATTTCCTTTTAAAAGAATAGTTTTAAAGTATAACCAACATATTGATGTATTATATAAGCACTTTCATCATATGAATGCAACTTACAGATCTAGTAATGATCTTCTTAAGAATTTTAAGGTCCTGATTAACTTACTTTGTTCACATTTAGTGCTCCATGTTCTTCCTGTCTTCAAATATTAGTCCATTATGACTATATAACAGCCAATTTAAGACTAAAAATGCAAATAATTTAAAGCTGTAAAGCTCTTAGAACCTCCATGTTGACTAGTGTTAGCTGAGCAATAAGTCAACGGAGAGATAGGCACACTCAACTTATCTTAATCATCTCATGAATGTACTTGGAGGATTGCAAATGGTTTCATTTCTAAGGAAAAATATTTAAGTAACTATTTAATTTTATAGACTGATGATTTTAAAATAAAAGAGATCAATACCAAAGTTATGCCCAACTACAATGGTATGATTTCTCACAATATAAGGACAAATCACCAAGGAATTCTCAAACGCAGCCTGGACCACTGAAGTGGTCCCAAGGTTGGCTTTCCAACCCTCATGAGAGCCACTTCATTGTACCATACTATTTAAAGATTAAAGACAACGCTACAAATATGTGTGGTTACCTGCTATGTGAATCATAGTGCCTAGGTACTACATACTATTTCAAAATTATAAAAAACAGTCCTTGTTCTTAAGTAGCTCATGATCTACTCAGGAAACCAGACACGGACATAAAGAACTGTACATGTCTAACATAAGCTTATTTAATTATAGATGACACAAAGAAAATCAAAGAAATGGCCACAATTGTCCTTAAATATAGGAAAAGAAAAATAAAACCTTAAGTGTGTGTCCTTTACAACACAGGTTTAGCAATATCTAAATTCCATCATGCTTGATTACTTATAGGAACCAAGTAGAAATTTATGCAAACTTTTTAAGGATTTCATTTACTTTCTACCAAACAGCTGTGTATGACATTTATTTTTATTCATTTAAACACAATTTCTCACAAGAACTGGAAGTATTCAAGCATAATCTAAATAAATACTTGGCATGGACCATGTAGAGAAAATAAGAGCAGTTGAACTAAATGAATGAACTTTATAAACCTGAGATCTTTCTATGCCAGTGATTCTCAAAAGGTGGTTGCAAGGTCCTGGGGTCCCCAAAGCCCTTTCAAGGGATCCTGGAAATCAATATTATAATTACACAAAGATGCTTTTTCATTGTCTGATATTTGCATTAATAGTGCAAAACCAGTGAGAGGTTAAACTGCTGGTGCCTTAGCAAGAATGGTAGAAGCCACTCATTGTATTACCACAATGAACTCCAGGAAATAGGATGGTGAAATCAGTTTTATTTAAGAATGTCATTGAAGAAGCAGTTAAAATTATTCATTGTATTTCAACCAATGAATACACAACTTTTAAACACTTTGTGTGACATTTGTTTGACATAAAGCACTAGGTGCTGTGTAATGAAATATGATTTGTGAGTTGAGTTAGCTGCTTTTTTTAGGTGGCAACATTCTGACTTAAAAAGACAATTAACAAGTGGTTACTCAAACTCAAGTGTTTGGTAGATATTTTCTGGAAAATGAATGAAGTGGCCAATAGCTTCCCATGACTTAAGACACTTTTCTGATTAAATCATCCTATTAACAAACTAGGGGCCCAGTGCATGAATTTGTATACCTTGAAAGGAACTGTGGGCTGCGAGGTGGCGGTGGGCACAGGGAATGGTCTCGGCCCATCCTCCATGTCCCTGCCAGGCCTCTCGCGCCATGGCCCCCGGTCCCGTCTGCTGGCAGCCCTGCTCCCGCTGCTGCCGCTCCCAAATGTTGCTGGCGCCAGCCCCATTTGCATCCGCTGATAGCTCAGAGCAACTGGGGCCAGCACCAGAAGCAGGTGTGAGCGAGGCTGGCACCGTCAACATATGAGAGCACAGGCTGTTGCCCCAATCGCTCCTCAGGAGCAGGGAGAGGTAGGGAAGCCCTCAGGGGCGATTGGGGCTGAAAGCTGCCGCTTGCATCCGTTGACAGCGCTGAGCAATCAGGGCTGGCGCCAGACGCCAACAGCGGGTGTGAGCAGCGACTCCGAGATACTGGTTGCGGGCGGGGCCAGTGCCATCAGGGGTGGCAGCTCCGGAGCCAGCAGCTGGTGCGAGTGGGGTCACTGCCAGCAGCAGATGCGAGAGATGGCTGCTGACCCTGTTAGCCCCTCAGAAGCAGGCGGAGGTAGAGAAGCCATGAGGGGTGATCGGGGCCGGCAACCGCCGCTTGCAACCGCTTATGGTGCCAAGCAATTGGGGCTGGTGCCAGGTGCTGGCAGCGGGAGCAAAAAATTTTCAGTAACCACCAGAGGCATGCCCCGATGACAGCAACCAGTGCCTTGCATTGGTCTGGCACCCCCCCACTCACCTGCTCCACCATCCCACTGCAGCCAATGCCTGCCATGTTCCGTGCTCTGCCACCTGCTGCCGACGCCGCCATGTTTTGTGCGCGCCCCCTGGTGGTCAGTGCATGTCATAGTACCTGGTTGTTCAGTTGTTAGGTTGTTCCGCCATTTGGTCTATTTGCATATTAGGGTTTTTTATATATATATAGATGAGGTTTTGAAAACCTATTAAACATGTCAACATTTGCAAGAATCTGCTCAATATGGCAAACTATTATTTTCCAAATAGTTTTGTGACCAATGAATGGTGACCAAAATCAGGCATGGGTTAAAAAAACAAACAAACAAAAAAAACAATTCTAAAATTAACATACCCAGGAATAAACTTAACTAAGGAGGTAAAAGACCTGTACTCGGAAAACTACAGGACACTGAAAAAAAAGATAGAGGAAGACATAAACAGATGGAAGAACATAACATGTTCATGGATTGGTAGAATCAACATCATTAAAATGTTCATACTACCCAAAGCAATCTATAGATTCAATCACTCCCCATTAAAATATCAACGGCATATTTCACAGACCTAGAAAGAACTCTCCAAAAATTCATATGGAGGGATAAGTACACATATGTAATACCTTAATCAATAAAGAAAAAATAAACAACGAATTTTAATGTAACAAACAAAAAGTTCTTTGATATGGATTTCAGATTCCACAATGTAAATGACCTTTAAGAAACTACCACCTGTTAAATATTGTAGTATTAGAGAATATTCATAATAGTGGCCCAGTGCATGGATTCGTGCACATTGAGAGGAAATTAATTAGAAGAAATATTTTAATATTGTTATTCACCATTTCTCTATAATAGAAATGTCAGAGATGAAAGAAAATTAGTAAAATGCATATGAAAATAATATATAAATCAATTAATAAACAATAACATGATATAACAACAAAGACATGATATAAAAACAACACAGCTTCAGGATGTCAACAAAAACAACCAAATTCATGATCAACAATGACAGATAAAAACACGGGTGTGCGATTGGCACAAGAGCTTTATATGTATCACGCATGCATGAGTCAGTGTTTACTTTTAAATTGCCAGTGCATGTCATATGTACCAGCCAGTCGGTCAGAAGGTCAGACAGATGTACAGTCAGTTGCTTAGCCTTTTATATATACAGATTATCTTAAAAGACTATAAAAATACTCCTTTTACAACTATAAATTTGTGTGGGCCTGATTTTTTTCCACATATTTCATCTAAAACAACCTACTGTATGAGACTGAAACATGAAAACCTGCCTGTCTTCTATTAAGCAGACATTAAAGATATTTATAAAAATGTAAAACGATGCCACATTCCTTGCAAATTTTTCTAATACAATAAATATATCTATATTTAGTCCACACATACAAAAACTCTTTGAAATCCTCAAATTTTTTAAAAAATGTATGAATTGTAATGTATGAATTGTAATATAATTGTAATGTATGAACTGTAATGTAAACATCTGTGTTTTCCGATGGTCTTAGGCGACCCTGCTAGTGTGGGTCACAACCCACAGGTTGAGAACCACTGCTGTAGAGCCTAAGACCATTGGAAAACACAGATATTTACATTACGATTCATTAACAGTAGCAAAATTACAGTTATGAAGTACCAACGAAAATAATTTTATGGTTGGGGGTCACCACAACATGAGGAACTGTATTAAAGGGTTGCAGCATTAGAAAGGTTGAGAACCACTGCCCTAAGATCTCACAAATTCTATTTTACAGGCAATAGAAAAATAAAAGGTAAAGTTGGAGAAATATACATTAGATTATAAATAACAGTGTCTTTACTAAATAGTAGAAGGTTGGTGGCTCTGGTTATGTGACTTTTAATAGTAATTTAAGTATGTACCCAAGATTAAAAACAGGTCTCTAAAAATCTCTGATGTGCAAAGATGTAGTGATTTTATATTTCAATTGAGGTTTGTAAAATATTTTATTCATCATACATTTTCAGTCTTCTTCCCAGACCTCCCTCATCAAAATAACATATTTTTAAAGATCACATAGTTAAAATTATAGAACATAACTTTGGCTAAACAATCTTTATGTAGAACAACATATATAGTATGTTTTAGGAGTGTGTTATTAATGAGAAAGAAAGAAAAACCAGGAAATAAGTATACAAGGAACTGTCATGCATTTCCATGAACTCGGCAGTGTTTGTTCTGTGCTTTGTTAATGGGACTTGCTATTCTCTCCAATAAAAGGTGAATGATGGCAAAACAGTACATTGAAGATTAATTCCAAATCTAGAGTAACAATCACCCTAAACTTCCTCCTTACCAAATAATTTTATTGCTCTCCCTCTGACATTGGTAATCTATTTGAATCACTTACCCAGCAACATTTTATACAAAAAATTAAAAATAAATAACAACTTAAATATATCAAGAACTAAAACTCAAACTGCAATGGTACAGTTTAATTATTATAGTCCCAATAATTAGCAGAGTAAATCAGACAAATGTGTTATTCTTTCAATTACAGATAAAATTATATTTTAATAAAGAACTGTCTCGTCAAATAAAAATGCTAATTACTCTAATTACTTGTATTTGCAAAAGTTTACATTGTATTGCAGTGTATATTGATTTACTGATTTTGCCAATAGTAAAAGGTCTTTGTAAACTACAAAAGATATTACTTATATGTGAATTTTCCAAAAAATCATGATTAAAGGTTAACCAATTATAAATAAAATAAAAATATCCTAAGTCATTAATGAACTATTACTTTTAAAGCTCCTTAAAGTCCATCTTAAATTAATAATTTTAGGAATACCTTGTTTAAAAATAAAAATCGCTCATACATTTAAAAAAAAAAAAACATTCCTACAAGCGATAGAACAATACATAGGTTCAAGTGAAAACTGTAAAAAGTGGAAAGCAAATTCCATGTGTCACTGCTAACATCTACATTTCAGGGGAAGACTGAGTATCCCATGGTGCTCCTTAAGTACTCTGGGAGAATTCACAGCTTCTCATCACATTTCAGGTAATACAGAACTCAGATTCAGCCTTCCTGCCTGAGTACATCTCCTTTTCTGCTAAGCACTGGGAAGTTAAGAAACCATGCCAGCTACACAGCTGAAATGGAAACACAAATAGCTGCTCTCAGTCAGTGTGCTGGAGACACCACAGAATAAATCATCTATTTCCCTAATGGTTACCCACATGCCATCAATAATGAAAAAGGGTGTATTAATAGTCCTGTGGGACAAATGAACATAACTGCCTATGAAAATGTTGGATAGTAATTGAACAGTTCAGACAGCATTTTAAACTGGGATTTAAATCTGCTTGAGCAGATATTTCAATTATACTGGGCAGCAACATAGTAGTATTTTTGTGCTTTCCCCTTCACTTGAAGTATGGAAGACTTAGTAAATATAGTAAACTCTGACAGAATGAAAAAAGATGATAGATTATTGTCATTTAGGAAGCCAATTCAATTTATTCAAATATTATAAATATCTATACAGAAGAAAATGGTAAAAAAAAAAAAAAAAACCTACAAGGCTATCAATGCAAAACAGATGTTTGAATTAAGACAAAAGAAATCCAGGAAGTTTCCTCCTTACAAAGGGGTAATGTTCTAAATGTTTTACTATAAACTGCATGGATGAAACTTGTAATTTATTTTCTTATGAAATCAATGTTACAGAAGCAGTAGGACTCTCAGGCCAGCTCATAAATGTATGAAATCCCAGTTCATGTTCTGGAAATGCTACACCTTCATAATCCCAGTAACACCTATATGAAGCAGTAACAGAAAATGTAATAATTTAGTAGCAGTCTATCATATTAGGGAAAAATCTTAATTAGAATAACTAGAACCTTCTTTAGGTGTATTCTAAAATGAGTATAAAAGGGCCTCAGGCATTCCTGAGTGGCTAAATAAGAATTAGAAACATTTTAGAATCTCTTGAGTAATAACTGAATTCTGAATTAATGAAAAACAGAGATAGAAATACATTTTCCTGAGATAAGTGACAAGAAAGGGGAGATCCTAGGAGAATGTTAGGTTAAAGCTTCCTGTACCCACCACTAAGTCACACTGTTAACCCAGGACAACTTCGTTAGTAAATCCAGAAGGCAAGGGGCATGAAATGTGCCTGAGAAGGCAGGTGGTGTGCCAAGATCTGTTTGTAGATACTGACAGGCTGACTTGCTTCATCATTTCAAATTAACTATTAATGGGAGACAGTGGAGTGCAGTGGAGCGTTTTCGGGCTTGGTCTGTTAATAGCTAGGTGGCTTTTGCCAACACTGCCTCTCTAAATAGTTTTCTCATACGTGTAAGAGAATGAAACAGGTAATTGCAAAACTGCTGAGATCAAATATAAAACACAGTATTAATGATTGTAGTTACTTCTATGAGGCAAAACTTTAGGTACTGTCAGTGCAGTCAGTGAAAGTAAATACAACTAGAAGTTCTGTTAGACTTAGATTAACTGAGTATTTGCACACAGGAAATTGGAGCAATGCCTTATGTTACTGCCAAAACCCAGCTCAGGTAGAAGCTGCTTCAGAAAGTCTTCCCTGGACCTCTACTCCCTATTGCCAGTCATTCCGTATTCTGTACTTCATCCAAACTAATGTGGTGGCACTTACTATCCTTCCTATATAATAAAGATGTAATATGCAAATGATCATTACACCGTGAAGCATAAGGACCGAACTAACGACCAGATCACGGATCAGCAGGAGGGTGGGGCAGCGAGCTACAAGCAGACAGCAGAGAGCTACAGGAGGGGGCAGGGCAGCCAACTATGAGTTGGGGGCGGGGGGAGGGGGGGACGGGGGGAACTACATGAGGGCGGCAACGAGCTACTGGCTCACGGATTCGTGGGCAGGGCTACTAGTTACAGTACAGAGCATTTGCTTTCCATAGTCTCTAATGAGTTCCTTGAGGAGAGTGACTTCGTCTTGTTCAACTCGGAATTTTCAGTAGGTAGCAGTGTCTGGCACGTAGTAAGTCTCTATAACAATTACTGAATTGTGCAGTCTATGTCTTAAGTAGGATAATTATGACAACTCTTGGACAACTAAATATTCTAGTCTAGTGGAATAAAATGTAACCTTTTAGTAAAAGATAGGTGATTGATCTAAGCACGTACATAAATAAGTATTAATCTATGCCAAAGAAACTAGGAGAGGATCAATGAAAATCAAACATCAACACTTAAAGCCCATGTCCTCTGGTGCATTCCTATTCAGTTACTAGTAAACATATGCAAAGCTGTGGGATAAAGGACTTGTTCTTGGTCATGAGACCTTGACAGAAAACGCGACTTGCAGAAAATAATTATTCACAAAAATCGACAGTAAAATTGAACTTCAATTGTATTGGAGGGCGTGCGGGGGGGGGGGGGTGGGGGGGTAATCTGCTGTTTCTTAAACACCCAAAACTTCCTGCCCTGAAATCCGAAGGTGTAAACCTGTTAGCGACGTGGATGGATCCGGGCTACTACAAGCCTCAGACCTAGAAGCTGGGATTTTTATTTCACTTTTCATCAGTGTGCGGGAAGTGCGGGGGTGGGATGGGATGATTTCTATGTATTGGTTTGCACACTGACACATGATTCCAAGATACGTTTAGGCACCGTCCCAGCAGGGCACCGTAGGGCCTAGGTAATATTTCCACAAAGGGCGGTTCATTTGGGTTTCTACCCGCCGCTGCGGACTCGGCTCCTCCCGGAGTCGGCAGGCGGGGAACGGGTGCCGCAAGGCCTGGACGCGCAGCCCCGCACTCCCGAGAAGGCAGTTCAGAACCCGGGCGCCAATGAGGCGCCCGCCTGCCACCTACCCGCCCCCACCGCCCCGGCCCCCGTTCCTCCGCTCCCTGCGACCTCCCTAGGATGAGCGGACCCCGCGGCTCTCAGGATCCGCACTTACTTAGACCTGCTCGCGTGCTGCGCAGTCGGCCGCGGACACGCAAGCAGATGCCGCGTAGCTGCGTCCCCCTGCGCCGCTTCCGTCACTCCACATCGTCCTCCTCCAGGCGAGGGGCCGCCGCCGTCGCCTCAGTCTAGCCCGAGGTCCTGCGGCGCCCTCTCGACTCCTCCACTTCCGGCCCACACTCGGTGTCGCCAGCAAATACTCCCGACGGCTCCCACATCACCAGCTTTCCGCCTCGCTCTCCCCTTCTCTACTAATAGTGGGAAATGAGCATGCGTAGTAATCGAGGCCCCGGGAGTCCCCGAGACGGCGGCCGAGATGGACAAGATACGTCGGCGCCTGGCCGCGGGCATTTTCGAGATTCCTTTGGGATAGCCTGCGCTACGGAGGGTTTCTCCCGACCTCCCCGCCCCAATCCGAAGACTCTGGGGTGAGAGCTTGGAACCCACCAGCTTTCTCTGCTGAAAGCATGTTTACAGCAGAAAGTGTCTGGCTTAGAGGGTTGTTAGGAGTATAGGAGTGAGTTCCTGTACTTTAAATCGCTTCCATAACTATTTTCCTCATTTTGTTTTCTCCCAACCGAGCCCTCTCCTACTTTGGTCCGAGTGGACCATCGCGCAGATTGAGATTTTTGTGGGGCATGAATCTTACAAGAATTAGGGAGCCCTTTTAAAGAAAAAGAGTGCAAAATTATCTTATTTTTGCAAATTACTAAAGTACAAGACCAAGGGAACATTGCTAGGGCCACTCTCAGGGTCTTGGAAGTGGCCCCACAATTGTGCCCCTGAAACTGGAGCTTTATTAGCTTCACCGTCAACCACCCTGGACAATTGTACTGGATTGCTTATTTATAGATGCCTGTCCCCTTTCCCTTGGCCATTCGCTATTCAGTGTACACTGTTTTATATTTACAGAATTTGTTGATTTCTGCTACCAGATCAAGAGCTCCAAGTCAAAAATAGCTTGATAAAAGTGTGGACAAAAAGGGGCCGCATGCTAACCTCACTGACTTAGGGAAGGCCTGCGTGGACGTCTTGCAAACTCAAAGACCTAAAGTTAACAACAAAGGATGGTCTGATATTAAAACTTTTTAAATTAAAAAGCAGTCTATGGTGGGTAGTCATGTCCTAGACCAGTATTTTCCCTGACAAAGATCAACTTTGATCTTAAACGAGCCTATTGTTTTTTTGCATCTATGATAACATAACTTTGGAATGTCAGGGTAACTTGTAACTTCTCTTTTTCCTGACCTCTCAGGGCACCAGAGCTGAGACTACAAATTCCCTCGTTACTGTTATCCTGTTAATTGTTGACTGCTAACTATGCTGTAAACACCTATATAAGAGAAGCACGTGTCATCATTTTACTTTTTACGCAAATTCAGAGGTTTCCCTACTTTGCTTTCTCCCACCTCCCTAATCTATCATCAGTGAATTTCATGTAACCTACTTACATCTCCTCCTTCAATGGTAGTTTATAAAAATAGGTGAAAAACCGCCATTTTCCAGAGCATTATCTCAATATGTTGAGATTCTGCTTCTCGGTAATTATCCAATTTGGCTCAAATAAATTCACAAAAATTCTTTACAGGTTTGAATGTTTCTTACGTTAACATTAACTTCCTTTTGTTGAGCACCGAAGTGCCAGGCACTAAGGTAGATTGCTTACATAAATAAACTAATAATCACAGCAAAGCTGTAAGATGCTCAATGAAAACCCCTTGATTCTCTTTGAACCAACCATGAGAAAGTCTAAAATAATAAAATGTCAGTAGAAATCAACAGCTGCTGAAACCTAAGGACTGGGTTTGTTTTCATTTCTCAATCCTGTATACCTAGGGCCATAGTCAGCAAACTGCGACTCTTGAGCCACATGCGGCTCTTTGGCCCCTTGAGTATGGCTCTTCCACAAAATACCACAGCCTGGGTGAGTCTATTTTGAAGAAGTGGCGTTAGAAGAAGTTTAAGTTTAAAAAATTTGCCTCTCAAAAGAAATTTCAATCGTTGTACTGTTGATATTTGGCTCTGTTGACTAATGAGTTTGCCGACCACTGACTAGGGCATTTACTATATCATAGTAGGTGCTCAATAAAGGTTTGATAATAACTTTAATTTGAATCCTTGAACAGATACTAGAAGAATCCATAGTTGATTTGTATCTGTATTATGCAGTTGTTTATATCTGTATTATGAGTTGTACTAGTGGCCCGGTGCACGAAATTTGTGCACAGAGGGGGCAGTTCCCTCAACCCAGCCTGCACCCTCTCCAATTGGGGACATCCCTCTCGCAATCTGGGACCGCTGACTCCTAATCGCTCACCTGCCAGCCTGCCTGATTGCCCCTAACTGCCTCCGCCTGCCTGATCACTCCCAACTGCCCTCCCCTACCAGCCTGGTTGCCCCCAACTGCCCTCCTCTGCTGGCCTGATCTCGCCCCCAACTGCCCTCCTCTGCTGGCCTGATCTCGCCCCCAACTGCCTTCCTCTGCTGGCCAATTTGGTTCTGATTTGTCAGTTTCTATGCCAGTCAGCGTCAAAAGCTCTGTCTCCTAGGCAGCCACTGCCTCCTCACAGTTGACCCAGATTTGGTTCTGATTGGCCAGTTTCTATGCCAGTCAGTGTCTCTGGGCCTATCAACAGGGCCTGATCAGAAAGGCAGGGCTGATCAGCAGCCCAGGTGGAGGCCTGGAGAGAAATGGACTCGGGCTGCTGGCCAGGCTTGGAGGGAAAGAGAGAGGCAAGTGCTGGTCAAAAGCTGCCTCAGACACTACAGATCAGCCCCTGCTTCTCTCTTCAGGTCTCTTTCCAGGCCTGATTCAAAACCCCCTCAGCAGTCATTGCTGGGTCACAGGGCCTGCAGCCTCAGTAGTCAGGGCTGGGTTCCCATGGCAACGCAGCCCTGACTTCCAGATGGTCAGCTTTTGATCGTGATCGGTCGTTACACCCTGTCTCTTTATTATAGAGATATCATGTGTCATTATGAATTATGTATTATTTCTGTATTAAGAGACAAGAATGTTACCAGAAAGGGAACCTGGCCTTTAGCAGATCTGCCTAGGGCTGGCCAGTAGTGTGTGGGTTCATGCAGAAAAAATTGTACAGCATGAGTACAGGTGAATTTTAGAGGACCTTTATTGAAGCTGGGAACAGTGAAACAGGGAAGGTCCTAGGACAGTGGTCTGCAAACTGCGGCTCGCGAGCCACATGCGGCTCTTTGGTCCCTTGAGTTTTTAGCAAAGGCCAGCTTAGGAGTACCCTAATAAGTTAATAACAATGTACCTACCCATATAGTTTAAGTTTAAAAAATTTGGCTCTCAAAAGAAATTTCAATCGTACTGTTGATATTTGGCTCTGTTGACTAATGAGTTTGCTGACCACTGGCCTAGGATAACAGAAGAGGGACTAGGTGAGCCTAGGCAGCGCTGCTTCGGATCACTAAGATGTCAGAGGAAAGGGGGCCTTGGGGACAGGATGATTTGCCCGGATGAACTGCCACTGCCCATTGCTGCCCTAGTTGCAACCCTCTGGGGTCCCTTAGAGTTTAGGAGATGCGTGCCTGTAGGGGAAGAACAGGGAAGGGGTGCTTCTGGAAGGGAGAGCACTGCTGGGACCTTCGGTTTGAGGAGTTTTAAAGGCTTGGAGTGTAGGGGTAATCTTAGGGGAGGATTCAACAGAATATTCATTAGTTTTATGTTGATGTGCCAAAATGTTATTTATTCTCTTCATATGTCCTTGGGTATGGCATATGACACTAATTGGATTTCTGCTATTTCCCTGTGCAGAGTGATTTAAGCTATTTATCCTCTGGTTGGGGAGGCAAGTGCAAACCATTTACTCTGAAGTGTCCCTGGTTTAGGGAAGATAGGATTTACCAAATGGCGGCATACTGCCTGTTTGACTTGTCTCAGTTTCCCTCTTCTGCTTGACCTGGCTTACTAGCCTGTCTCAAGAACTCACATCCAAGTTGTGTCATCATGAAAAACAAATAGGACAGACAGCCTCCGACAATATTGCAAAAGCCAATTTTCCCACTTAAGTATCAGCAGAGGTTTGGGATGGGTGATATCCTCTTCAACCCATGCTTTCAAAACCAACCAGCCAGATGAGTACTGGTACCACTGCTTACAAACAGGAACAGAACTGAGAGGCTGTCACTTTCCACCGGGCAGCCCAAGCAGAGAAAGGGCTTCGTGGACTAAGAAAGGAGCCAATGCACAAAGTGTTCTTGGGTCTCCCTCAGCTACGAAAACAACTCTTAGGGGTCAACCTCTTGCAGAAAGCACCCGCTGCTTTGGGGGGCTGTTGGAAGCTGTTTGTAGTCACACTGCTACCATGGATCCCTGGTTCTCCGCAGCCTTGCAAGATGGGTGCTATTCTCAGTACCTTTACCCAAAGGTTCCCCCCCCCCCATTCCCCCGCCCCGCCTGCGTCCAACATTCCTATGACGTCATGGCTTTCCCTAGCCTACAAGTGCGACCGCGCATGTGCGCATTATTTCTTTAACGTCAGGGCCTCCACCCCTGCGAGTGGCGACTGAGCCTGCGCGGGAGGAGCTGGCGAGCCGGCTTTTGAGTTGCGGCTTCGGGTTTGGCGGCCGCGCCATAGGCTTCGCGTCAGGTAGGAGTTTTGTGGGGCGGTGAAGCCTGGGCCAGCAAAGCTTGCACATTCATTATTCTTATTTCTGGGCAAAAAGCTTTTCAGTTCAGCCGCCCCCTGGATCCACAGGTGAGAAGTACGGACCACTTTGGTGACCGCGCTGCTTTAGAAGCGGGACTTTGGGCTCTCAGACTAGACCCCACCCCTGGGACGTATGGCGAGGGGACTAGAATTTGCCCCGCGTTTGCCTCTTCTGAACCGTGTTGGCGGCTTGAATTGCATACATTCTGATGCCGAGGACACCCCTACCCCTAGTGGGGATCCTCGGGCTCAGAGAGAAACGGGATGTGTCCAGGGCCAGGATTTCATCCACGACCCATTGGAGGTTTTGTTTGGGGCAGAGGAGTGGTGTGGACCGCTGCAGTGATTTTGTAGGCGTGTATCGGTGGAGATGGAAGGAGAGACCATAGGCTTGGAGGGAATTACCTCGTTTCTCTTCTTACCCTTTGACTTTCATTAACTTACTCGCTCCCACAGGCTTCTGGCTTTCTCTTGACACTAATTTCTTTCTGCTGAGATTCTCCCCACATGTCACAAAGTGCTGTCTCATAGGGAAACACCTCACCTTGTCCAGGATTGCAGAAGGAACTTCAATGGTACCAGTCACTTTCTCTCCAATAAAATAGCATTGAATCATCTCCCATAGTTACAAACTTGCTAGTGTGTTTTGTTGTGTCTCCTGGACAATACAGGCAGCAACTGAATGGATGAGTCATTGTGTACTAATTACTTTATATCCTTCTCTTGAAATCTTTGCTTATTGTCCACAAGTGAAGTGTCCCTCTTCTTATCTGCTTAGTATTTTTAATACTTGTATTTTAATATTGCTTGGATCGGGGATTTACCAACTGCAAGGTACTGTGTTAAGCACCTTAAGTAAATTATCTGATGTCATTATCATCTTAATTTCTGCAGTTACTAAACCCATTTTACACTTAAGGAAACTGAATCTTAGAGAAATTAAGTAGTTTCCCCATATCACACAGCCATTAAGTGTTGGAGTCCACAGTTGAATTCATTTATTGGACTCCAGAGCCTGAGCCCTAGCCATAAACCTTGTTTTATTTTTTCAAAAATTGAAAACTTAAGCTAAAATAACCCCAGAATCTGGAAAATAAAATTAGAGTGCATGTGAAAAGCAGTGGAAATCCTAATATTGTATCAAAATACAATTTAACTGAGTAAAAATATTTGTCTATTCATTTTATACTAATTTTGGAATTCTTGTTATCTGTATAGCAGTCTTACATGCGTGTGTGTCTTCATCTATAATTAGATTTCAAGATTAGTATAAAATAATTTGAGTCTTTGCCTATGACTTGAGGGAAACTGACTTTGAGACCATGGAGAATCAACAGATCCATTGAAAACTGTCTACTAATACTTGAACCTTTAAAGAAGTATTTTTTACATACTTAATTTTAACATACATTATATAAATTATAAAAATAACATTATATACCAAAATATACTGGCTCGAGGGAGCATGTTTTGAGAGGTAGGGCAGTTAACATAACCAGGTGGTGCATTCAGTTATGCAAATGAGACACCGTGAGGGGAAGCAGTTAGTATATTCAAAGATAAAAGAATGTAGTCTCATGGGTTTATCTCTTGATCTAACTATGTCAGTAGAAGTGGGATTTTCTTTGTCAGGAATTAGACTGAAAAATGTGGCTTTTTCCCCTAGAGGCCAATAAATGGCTGTTGTGAATCTTTCCCGGTGCAGTCATAGCTGTTGAACATTTTTAACCTGAGTACCTCCAGCCGTGTGTGTGTGTGTGTGTGTGTGTGTGTGTGTGTGTGTGTGTGTGTGTGTTTAGTAATTCATTAAACAAACAGATCTGTGTCTTGCCAATCACTAGTGGCACAAATTGTAACATGATTTCTGATCTCTAGAGACTGACAGTTTAGTAAGTGTGGTACAGCAGTTAGCCATTCATTTCTTGTGCTGGATAATGTAGCCTTGTACTCATAAGGTATTTGATGGTTTTTTGTTGGCAGGAGTGAGGAATGTTGTGATCTCTGTACTATAGCAGTTCATCCCATCCCCTGTGTGACACTGCTCTGGGCTCCCTGGGCTATCTGGAATGTGCCAGGAGGTGCCTGAAACCACTAGATAAAAACAGAAGTCTGTATTTTTGGAGCACACATTTTTACTTAAAGTCTCTTTGAAAAGTGAGTGTTATATAGTTTAAACCATAGATCTGATACCTTATAGATTCTAATAGAACTTGCATGGATATTAAAAATGTGAAAAAAAATTTTCACACTTGTCATGGCTGCTTTAGGAAATATTCTAGACCTTAGCACAAGAAGGTCCTTTCTAACTTTATTGTTTCCTTTCTAACTTTAGAAGAAACTTCAGTGAAAAGCTCTCTGTCATGACTCACTGTTGTTTTTGATTTTGTTAAAGCACTTAGCATTTTATAATTAGTTCCCATTTGTCCCTTTTTCTTTATAGGGTGTATGCTCACTTAAGGCAATTCTATACTGTACTTGCACATAGCACTGTGCCTTGTTCATGTGCAGTCAGTGAATTGGTGGGTGGGTGGGTATAACTGGCAGGGAATATAAACAAAAAACGTGTACTAATGAATTCAAATTTATAAAACTGTAAGTAACTATGTTAAAATATAGAACTAAAAGAGACAGGTCAAGCGAAGATTTCATGGGGAGGGTATTTTGAGTTGGGTTTTGAATTCCGGAGTGATTCGGCATAGCTAGCAGTGAAGGAGTGGAAGTAAGCTTAGCCATAGGCTTTGTTTGTCTGAAAGAAGATACCTCTCTCTCTCTCTCTCTCTCTCTCTCTCTCTCTCTCTCTCTCTCTCTCTCTCTCTCTCTCTCTCTCTCTCTCTCTCGAAGGGTTCTGTCTTTGTAGAAGCAAAACTTCCTACAAAGCCAAATTTCATTCAGTGAGCTAATGATTTGTTGAAAACATCTGTTTTAAGAAGTTTATTTCTGGTACTGGGTCTGACAGAAAAAGAGGAGAGATATAAGACGTTCAGAAATATAGTGAATTGAGCCTTATTTGTTATTATCATTATTAGCAATCATCTTTTGCATTATGTGCTAAGTAAGGAATGGAATAATTTCAATAGAAGCTGTAATTTAGGGAGTAAGAAAATTAAAAGAATTAAATTTAGTATTGTAAATTACAGAGAATGGGACTACTGATACTTTTGATAATAAATACTAAATAGAATTAAGATAAAATGGTTGTTATTAAATGTAGAGATTAAAAAGACATTATTTGCAGCATTTATAGCATTGATCTATTTTCACTTGGCAAACATTATGAACCAGGTGTTCTCTTTAAAGACTTTACATTAAATATTTAGTTGAATTTTATCTTTTACTTAAAGTTACTCTCTTTCTGTTTTCTTAGTTGAACCAGAGGAGTCACCCATCGCTTCTATGGCTGCCTCACAAACTTCACAAACTGTTGCATCTCACGTTCCTTTTGCAGATTTATGTTCAACATTAGAACGAATACAGAGAAGTAAAGGACGTGCAGATAAAATCAGACACTTCAGGGAATTTTTAGATTCTTGGAGAAAATTTCATGATGCCCTTCATAAGAACCAGAAAGATGTCACAGACTCTTTTTTTCCTGCAATGAGACTTATTCTCCCTCAGCTAGAAAGAGAGAGAATGGCCTATGGAATCAAAGAAACAATGCTTGCTAAGCTTTATATTGAATTGCTCAATTTACCTAAAGATGGAAAAGATGCTCTTAAACTTTTAAATTACAGGACACCTACTGGAACTCGTGGAGATGCCGGAGACTTTGCCATGATTGCATACTTTGTATTGAAACCAAGATGTTTACAGAAAGGAAGTTTAACCATACAGCAAGTAAATGACATTTTGGACTCAATTGCCTCCAATAATTCTGCCAAAAGAAAGGACCTAATAAAGAAGAGTCTTCTTCAGCTAATAACTCAGAGTTCAGCACTTGAACAAAAGTGGCTAATACGAATGATTGTGAAGGACTTAAAGCTAGGTTTTAGTCAGCAAACTGTATTTTCTATTTTTCATAATGATGCTGCTGAGTTGCATAATGTCACCACAGATCTGGAAAAAGTCTGTAGGCAACTGCATGACCCTTCAGTAGGGCTCAGTGATATCTCTATTACTTTATTCTCTCCCTTTAAACCAATGCTCGCTGCAATAGCAGATATTGAGCGAATTGAGAAGGACATGAAACACCAGAGTTTCTATATTGAAACCAAGCTAGATGGTGAGCGTATGCAAATGCACAAAGATGGGGATGTATATGCATATTTCTCCCGAAATGGATATAAATATACAGAACAGTTTGGTGCTTCTCCACAGGAAGGTTCTCTTACACCATTCATTCATAATGCATTCACAACAGATATACAGATTTGTATCCTTGATGGTGAGATGATGGCCTACAATCCAAATACGCAAACTTTTATGCAAAAGGGGAATAAGTTTGATATTAAAAGAATGGTAGAAGATTCTGATCTGCAAACTTGTTATTGTGTTTTTGATGTATTGATGGTCAATAATAAAAAGCTAGGACATGAAACCCTGAGAAAGAGATACGAAATTCTTAGTAGTATTTTTACACCAGTACCAGGCAGGATAGAGATAGTGGAAAAAACACAAGCTCATACTAATAAAGAAGCAATTGATGCTCTGAATGAAGCAATAGATAAAAGAGAAGAGGGAATCATGATAAAACACCCTCTATCCATTTATAAGCCAGACAAAAGAGGAGAAGGATGGTTAAAAATTAAACCAGAGTACGTAAATGGCCTCATGGATGAACTGGACATCATAATTGTCGGGGGCTATTGGGGTAAAGGTTCACGGGGTGGAATGATGTCTCATTTTTTGTGTGCTGTTGCAGAGAAGCGCGCTTCTGGTGAAAAACCATCGGTGTTTCATACTCTCTGTCGTATTGGCTCAGGTTACACCATGAAAGAACTGTATGATCTGGGTTTGAAACTGGCCAAGCACTGGAAGCCTTTTCACAAAAAAGCTCCACCAAGTAGCATTTTATGTGGAACAGAGAAGCCAGAAGTGTACATTGAGCCTTGTAATTCTGTCATCGTTCAGGTTAAAGCATCAGAGATTGTTCCCAGTGACATGTATAAAACTGGCTGCACTTTGCGTTTTCCACGAATTGAAAAGATCAGAGAAGACAAAGAGTGGCATGAGTGCATGACTCTGGATGACTTAGAACAGCTTCGAGGGAAAGCATCTGGAAAGCTTGCATCTAAACACCTTTATGTCGGTGGTGATGATGAACCCCAAGTAAAAAAGCGGAAAGCTGCCCCCAAAATTAAGAAAGTTATTGGAATTATTGAGCACTTAAAAGCACCTAACCTTTCTAATGTAAACAAAGTTTCCAATATATTTGAAGATGTGGAGTTCTGTGTTATGAGTGGAATAAATTGCCATCCAAAGCCTGACCTGGAGAACAGAATTGCAGAATTTGGTGGTTACATAGTACAAAACCCAGGCCCAGACACATACTGTGTTATTGCAGGGTCTGAGAACATAAGAGTGAAAAATATAATTTCTTCAAATAAGCATGATGTTGTCAAGCCTGAGTGGCTGTTAGAATGTTTTAAGACCAAAAGCTGTGTGCCATGGCAGCCTCACTTTATGATTCATATGTGCCCATCAACAAAACAACATTTTGCCCGTGAATATGATTGTTATGGTGATAGTTATTTTGTTGATACAGATTTGAACCAACTGAAGGAAATATTCTCAGGAATTAAAGATTCTAGTGAACAGACTCCTGAAGAAATGGCCTCTGTGATTGCTGATTTAGAGTATCGATATTCCTGGGACTGCTATCCCCTGAATATGTTTCGAAATCACACCATTTATTTGGACTTGTATACTGTTATTAATGACGTGAATACCAAAATCGAGGGAACAAGATTAGCTATTACAGCTTTAGAGCTTCGATTTCATGGAGCAGAAGTAGTTTCTTGTTTAGTTAAGGAAGTGTCTCATGTAATCATTGGGGAGGATCATAGTCGTGTTGCAGATTTTAAAGCTTTTCGAAGAACTCTTAAGAGAAAGTTTAAAATTCTGCAAGAAGGTTGGGTAATTGATTCAATAGACAAATGTGAATTACAGGAGGAAAATCAATATTTGGTGTAAAGCTTATTTGTCTAGTGAGGGAAGCATCTGATTTGGCCAAACCATAACCAGTGATGATGATAAAATATTAAACTAAATTTTATTTTTATCTCTTAATAGCTATGCTTGAACAATATTATTAGATAAAGGAAAACAATGTTCACTTTTGAGGTAGACAAGATAGTGGCCTGAAGCCAAGAAGGAAGAAATTATTTTAGCAATGTAGTAGGTGATGATTTTTATAATCGAGATGAAAAAAGTTTAAAAAAAAGATTTTTATGTAATATCCCTATAACAATCTAGAAGTTTGATTCAGATATTAATAAAATACATGTAGAAAGTTTTAGAGTCGGAATACTGACCTAAACAGGATTTTCTGAATTCATAATAGTTTTTATCTAATAAAAGCATTATAAGAAAAAAGCAGAATTGTTACAATTGCACTTGTAAAAATAAGTTTTTTAAACTGAAGACTGAATTTTGAAAAATGTGAAATGTTGTAAACAAGTTTATTTTTTAAGGTTAAGATCAAGCTCATGAATAAGACCTTGCTAGTAATATCATTAGCTAAATTAGGGGAAGTGGAATAACAATGTTCTAAAAACTTAGATTAATTAATATAAATGATAGTCACACAGTGATTTTTCTAGCTATAGTTCATCTCAAAATGGCATGTGTGTTGTAGCTTTCACTACAGAGAAATAAATTGCCTTGACACTTAATATTACTATCCTTAGGTTAGTTAAAGTCAGTGTGTATTGTATATATTGTGTCTGGATTTCTATACCAGATTGTGGAATATAGTTTACACATTTTGAAAAATATACTTTCATGACACTACTGAAATACTTAGAATTTGGTACCTGAGAAACGGTGTAGGTTATTTATAAAGAATTAGAAATGTTACCCAAACAGTGGAACGAGTGTATGTAATTTTACATTTCTTAATTTAAATAAAATATTTATATACTATTGAAATGATTTCTTATGGTATATTTATTTTAAAGTAATGATAGTTATTTCAGTCAGCTGTTATGGTATCAATATAAATATTGATTAGTTCAAGTGAGGTTCCTATTTAAGGTCATTTGTATTTTATATTCCTTAGTGAGTTTTATTTAAAAATTAACCTTGTATATTTTTATAATACCTACTGAGAAAAATTACAAACCACAGATAAATGAAGTGGGGAAAAGCTATATAATTTTACCATTTACTATTTTAGGTTATTGATGGAAAGATTAATGCAAAACATAAACATTATAGTGTAAATAAGTATAAAACAAACTAGAATGCTCTATTTGATCAGCTTTTCTCAATACATTTTGAGTCTATACCTACGCCATTCTTAATTGCTGGACAATATTCCACTGACTGTACTGTCATGTATCAGGCCAGCCCAATGATTGACTTTCAGGCTATTTTACCATGCCACCTCCCTCCCTTCTCTTTTCCCACTGAGTATTCATAATAAATTTTTTACATTGTCTATATACACGAGTCCTATTCCATTTCTTATACATTCCATTCCTAGAAATGGAATTACTGATTCAAAGTTATGTATTTTCTAGTGACTTAATACACATTGCAAAATCCTGACAAGATTTTTCTCATTTCTAAATGTTGGACAGTTCAGTTACTTAGTGCTGGATCTATTCTTTATTTTTATTCATAAGCATTCTCATCCTGTCCCATGGCTTTAAATGTGCTGATAACTCCCATATTTTTAGCCTGATTTCTTTGTTGAACTCCAATTCATGTATATCTAACTAACACATCTACATGAAGTCTGATGTGTATTAATATTATTACTGAACAATTGTACATGCAGAAGATAGAATAGTATAATAAACCTGCATGTGCATATCATCCTGTCTCAACAATTATCAATGATTAACCTTTTTTTATATTTACAGAACTAGATTATTTTGAAGTAATCATGGTCACATAATTTAATCTACAAATATTCCTATAGAAGTCTTGATTTCTCAAACAAACTTAATGATCTTTTCCAGTGTTTCCTTCCTCACTAAGCTGTATTCTATTCACCCAGCTGCTCAAGCCAAAAACCAGGGTTCTTCACTTCATCTGTTCTCATATTTCCAGTACATAACAAATCTTGGATAGCGCTTCCACATACATTCAGAATACGACCTCTCACCACTCATAGAGATAACCATAGTTTCTGCCTCCTTTACTCACTGGACTATTCTCATACCTTCACAGTGGGCCTTCCTCCTTGTACTCTTACTCCACTGCTATCTGTTCTCCAGAACAAAATTTGTTTAAAGATGCAAATCAGATCATGTTAACATGGTCAGAACCACTAAATCCTCATCATCCATAACCTCTAAAGTCTTTAACATGGTCTGTTGGACATGGTCCCACATCATCTGTTTGCTCTCTGATTTAATTTCCTACCAGTTGCCCCTACATCCCTTGCTCACCACACTGCAGTCACACTGATTTGTTTGCTTTTCCTTTCAACATCTTTGAGAACTCTTATATTTTCCTTCACCGACATCCCCCATTTATTATAAAATTATTTCCCAGCACTAGAAAATAAATTCTGTAAATGAAGACATTTGGTTTGTGTCGTGCACTGTTGTACTATTTATAGAATAAATCCTTTGGAACAGACGGAAAAACCTACTTTGCTCTTATTTTCCAAGGCCATGGTTTCTTGCCACAAAGTAGGATGAGCCATTTACTATTCAAAAACTCCTTCACCCTCTTCTGCATCCCTGATGACTTAGAACTGTCCCGAAAGAATTCATTCATGTCTTCTGACTCATGGTACCTTCTTGGAAAATCAGGTGGCTGGATTAGGTACTTCTTACTCATTTGCTTGCCTGGGATAGGAATTAACAAGACTTTGAATCCTTGAAATCCTCATTTTGGGGGAAATAGTTTGAGTTTAGCTTTAAAACATCTAATATGAAATTCTTTCACCACTAGAGCTATCCCATAAATAACTGCCACCATTTACTTTCTACCAATGTATATTAAGTTCTTACTCTCCTTGATAATCATTTGGGTAAAAGAATGAATAAGGCAGGCTTTGCCCTCAAAGAACTCAGAGTGTACGGAAAGATAAATATAATTAGAATACAAAAGATAAATGTTATTCTAATTAAAGAAATAGTGGATTGCCCCAAAAGCCATGTTGTACAGAAAAAAAGAGTACAAGCTTTAGAATCAAGTCTTCCTAGGCCTCAATCCCAGTTCTAACCAAATATCATTTTGAGCAAATCACAAACTCTAAACTATAGTTTCTAAACTTTCAAATAGAAACAAGGCCTGTGTCGCCCAGAATGTTTGACAGAATGAAAGCAACCAGCACACAGAAAGGGCTCTCCAGCTTTTATCTGCTGCTCTTACGTAAGCCTCTCCCATGAGGCTGATAAGTGAGTGGATTCTGGAAAGATAAGTGGGATTTCATTAGTCATGGTGCTATGGAAGGTTTTTCCTGGCAGGGGAAGACAGATTATAAGTAAAAACATGGAGAGTGCAAAAGTGTGGGAGGATATTTATAAAGTATTTAAATTTAGGTGTGAGGGGGCATAATAGGTAAATAGATCAGGATAGATTTTAAATGCCACACTACAAAATATGGATGGTTTCTGGAACTCAAAAAAAGTGCACTGAAGAATTTTAAACAAGATATTTTAGGCTCCTAAGACTAATTTCTTGATTCCCCCCGTCTTCATTCAAGCTGATATAACAAAGATACTACTGACCAGATAGTTTAAATAACAGACATTTATTTCTCATAGTTCTAGAAGCTAGAAGTCCAAGATCAGGGTGCCAGCAAGGTGAGTTTCTGGTGTGTCCTCTTCCTGGTTTACAGATGGCCGCCTTCCTGCTGTATCTTCCTATGGTGGAGAGAGCTCTGGTCTCCTCATTTGATAAGGGCACTACTCCCATCACGGGGGCTCCACGGCCTAATGAACTCATCTAAACATAATTACTTCCCAAAGACCCGACCTCCAAATATCATCACATGGAGGATTAGCGCTTCAGTGTATGAATTGCAGAGGGACACAGACAGTCCATAGCACCCTCGAGCCTTTTTAAAATGTAATCGTTCACAAATATGAGAGTCTTGTAAATTGTAAGCACTGTTTTGGGATTTGAGCAAACAGCAATAAACAAAATGGGCAAAAATTCCTGCCTTCATTTGTTTCACACTTTAGTGGGCAGGAGGGAAAGAAGAAGAATAATTCCTTCTCTCTCTGGTTTCCTGATTCTCCCTCTTAGACACAGTCTCCCTCCACATTTAAACAAGCCTGTGTTTCTTTACTAATTTTTTCACATTACAGCATTTTTAAAACATATTTTTATTGATTTCAGAGAGGAAGAGAGAGAATCATTGATCAGCTGCCTCCTACACACCCCACAGTGAGGATGGAGCCTCCAACCAGGCATGTGCCTTGACCAGGAATCAAACCTTGACCTCCTGGTTCATAGGTCCACGCTGTACCACTGAGCCATGCAGCCTGGGCCGCATACAGCATTTTAAGAGAATTGTCTAAAATGCTAGTTTCATTTCCTGGCTTTTCAATCTTAAAATTACATATATAATTTTCTTAAAAAATAAAATGATCTCTCTGTTTCTACATCCCACAAATGTTAAGAGCTTGTTGGAGATTCTGTTAAGGGAGCACAAATACTTACATAGTTTCCATCAAGAAGAAAAGATAATAATTTTCTGAAGAGATGTACTTGGAACATTGAGCGAAGAGGGGAACACCACCTAGTAAGCAAGGTTAACCAAACAAAAGCTGGTGATTCATGGTGAGATGACATAGGAGGATTGCCTTTCAAGCAGGGGTGGGGAGCGTACAGCCCGAGAACTCATTTGGTCTGGCCCTGCCAATGCATTAATTAAATGTTTGACCAAATATAACTAATTGTTAAGTTGATAATTTTGTATGGTTCTCGAATGATGTTGTAAATATCCAAATAGCCCTTGGCAGAAAAAATGGTTTCCCACTCTTACTTTAAAGGAACAGATAATTAATATAATATTTGACACTTTTTGGATCATAGAAAAAAACATGGAAATCTTCCTAATGAAGTATGGTAGCAACCATACTTGGGTAAAAATTGCTGTTTAATATTTTAACCTTGCTGTTTTGGGTTCTGTACTCATTTAAAAGTTATTTTGATTTTCTGAACTTATGTATGATTGAATACTCCATTGATGGTGGTTTGAATATCCCATTGATTGTGATCTCGCTGGTTACTGAAGCACATTCCTCTGGGAATCAGAAGAGCACAAATTATCCTAAATTGTCTCAGTAGCTACAGATAGTGCATTCCTGTTGATTCAGTGATCCCGGATCTGGACAGCACAATGTATTCTAAATTGTCCAGGTGGTCCCAGATAATGTGTTTCTGTTGATTCAGTGATTCGAAAATACTTTAGATAACTAACTTGCTCAATTTTTGCTTCTGTAAAGAATGCTTTTTGCGAAACAGGTTCCTCATTCCAGACCCAAAGATGAAATTGATACCTTTGTGATACTCTGCCAATATAAGCCAGATGTGGCAAGCTGTGCGGGGCTGCGAGGTCTAGAGCGCTTTTGCTCCCTCGTATGCCGCCGGCTTTTAATAAATGACTCCATAATTCGACTTTTTGAGGCGTCCTTTGTAAGATGGGGGTTACACAACAACACTAAGTCTTTTTTTTAGGGTTTCATAACCTCAATACTAACATCTAACAAATATAGCACAAAATTTTGAACAACCAGAACTTTCATACATTATTAGTGGGATTGTGAAATGGTCCCCCTCTGAAAAACTAGCAGTTTTTAAATGAAGTTCTATGCTTACTCTGTGACTCAGCAAATCCATCCTTAGAGATCTACAAAATGGAGGGGGAAAGCTATGTTTAGAAAATGATTTGTTCCATAATGTTCAAAACTTTATTCAGAATAGCCAGTAATACACATTGCATGATTCCATTTATATGAAGTTCAGGAAAAAAATGAAACTAGTCTATGTAGAAGGAATCAGAGCAGAGTTGCCACATGGAGGGGGAGGGGAGTTGACTGGAAAGGAGCAAAGAGAGCTTCCTTGAGTTATGGTAATTTGACTGGTGTGTTGATTACATAGATATATACTCATATATTTGTCAAAACCTATTGAACTTGTGATTTGCACATTTTATCCTGTGTAAATTATATTTAGGTACATTACTTAAATATTAAAAATAATTGTTGACTACAGTTCCACATAGAAAAAATATCCCTATAACACTTTTTTAAAATCACATATTACATACAAGGAGAAGAGCAATAAAATATTTCTAAGTAGTACCCAATTTTCATGAACGTGAGGATGATTCAATATTTTAAAATATATTAGCATGGAACTATATTAATAGATTAAAGGCAGCAATAACTGGTATATGAAATTCAACAGCAAATAACTTTTGCACTTGAGGATGATGGTGGCAGGGATAGCATAGTGCTTGAATCTACAAATTCCCACATTATAAACTAAACTTTCTGTGTGAAGAAAGCCTGAGTGGTGTGGCTAAGTGGTTGAGCATCTATCTGTGAGGGGCATAGGAGAGTTTGCAGTTCAATTCCCACTGGGGGTATGTGCTGGGGTTTTGGGCCTGTGGGGGAGAAGCCAATTGGTGATTGTCTCTCATTAGTGATGTTTCTATCTCTCCCTCTCCTTTTCTCTCTGAAATCAATAAAAATGCATTTTGGGGAAAAAATAATAAATCAGAGGGAATGTATGGGACTCTGAGGAACCTGAGAAAGCTAGAAACTACATAAATAGCCAGAAGGTATTTAATGGAAAGCACAGTGGGCCAGAGAGAACAGCCACTGAAACTGGGAAAGGTTTTGTCCAATCTGATAGCAAGTGGGGGAAAGGAGCCCTAGCTAAATCAGAAGGGCCTGGCACAGTCTAGACCCTATGAATTCCCCAAACTGAGCCCCCATAGATCCTTTCCAGGCCTGAAGATAAGCTACTGGGTCATAGGGACAAGAGAGAGAGAAAAGAAATAGGAGGTGCAGATAAAGATGGGGAGAGAACCAGCAGAAATTTTAGGAAAGCAAACTACCATATTTTGGAAAAGTAGCCAATAAGGGAGGGTCCTGTGAAATTAGAGAAGTTGCCATTAACCATATCCTCCCCTCCCCCAAATGTTTAGGAAAGTTAATCTCACCTAAAAGTAAGTAACCAAAAAGTATTGAAGCTAAATGTACTAAGATGTGATGTGACTAAAAGAGAATAATTAGAAGAATAACATTTCCACAGAGAATAAAAGCATGCAAGAAAGAAATGGCCATAAAACTGATAACAACCATAACCTTCTGTTTTAGAAAAGCTAGAATACATTTAGAAAAATGATACAAGGTATGAAAGAACTACATATATCAGAAATAGAAAAATTTCAAAACAAGGTAAAAGAACTTAAGAATTAGGTATGAAAAAGAATAAACCTTAGTGATTGTAAACCTCAACTCACAGAAGTCATTGATATATTTAACTACATAAAAGATTAAACTTTTTGCCCTAAACAGTAGATACAGCGTCAGCCTGCGGACTCAAGGGTCCCAGGTTTGATTCCGGTCAAGGGCATCGATGTACCCTGGTTGTGGGCACATCCCCAGTAGGGGGTGTGCCAGAGGCAGCTGATCTATGTTTCTAACTCTCTATCCCTCTCCCTCTCTGTAAAAAAATCAATAAAATATAAAAAAAAAGATTAAGCTTTTCTCAACAAAAGACACCATAATCGATGGAAAAGTTATGTTGCCACTCTCACTTCCCCTTATATCTTTATCATCTTTGTCTTAGGTTTTTCTTTTTTTACTCTTGTTCCCTTTAAATTTTTAAAAAATGTATCTTTATTATAGAAAATATTACAGATGTCCTCTTCCCCCCACACCATCCCCTCCCAGGCCTTCACCGCTATTGTCTGTGTCCATGGGCTATGCATATGTGCATAATTTAAGTTCCCTGGTTAAACACTCTCCAGCCCCCCCACCCCATCCCACTCCTGCCTTCCTTCTGAGATCCATCAGTCTGTTACATGCTTCTATGTCTCTGGATCTATTTTGCTCATGAGTTTTTGTTCATTAGATTCCAAATATGAGTGAGATCATGTGATACTTATCTTTCTCTGACTGGCTTATTTTGCTTAGCATAATACTCTCCAGGCCCCTCCATGCTGGCTCCAATGGTAAAGGATCCTTCTTTTTTGTTTTTATAGCTCATAGTATTCCATGATGTAAATATACCCAAGCTTTTTTATCCACTCATCAACTTGGGCAACATTTTTTTAAAGATCAGTGTTCTGTTTTCAGCCTTCTTTTTCATGCTACCCTCTCTTGTCTGAGTGATTCATTGGCTCCTTCAGCTTCAAGTATAGAAATACCACAGTTTCTTAATATGAAACCTACAGACTCTAGAGATCCAGGGCATCCCCAAAGATTCTACCTGTATCATGTTTGTTGGATAGCAAGATCTCTGGAGCAATACTGCCTGGGTTTGAATCTCTGCTTTAGGTAGGCAAGGCTCTCTATGCTTTCATTTGTAAAATGGAGATACTTTCCCCAGACAGTTATTAGGAGGACTGAGTGAGTTAAAATACATTAAATATTTAGAAAAGAGCCTGGCACATATTAGGCCTTATAAAAATGTTAGCTGTTTTTATTGAATGAGGAGTGTATTTTTACTTTTATCTCTACCATTGTGACTGTCTTTGTCACTATCCCAATTCAGATGCTAATAAGCTGAAATACTACTGTAGCTTTCTATCTGCTCTCCCTGAGTCTAATCTTCCACACTGGTAATGTTAACGAGGTTCGAGGGAACTATGTAGAACCAATGAAATCCCTCAATACCCAATGAGTACAACATGGAGAGAGGAGATTTGAGGAGCAGAAAAGAGAAAAAACACGTGCAAGGGATGATTGGTTGAGAAAGTAAGAGAAAGCAAAGAGAAAGAAGTGGAAAAACTAAAGAGAGAAAAAAAAAAAGGAGCAGCATGGTAGAGTGGAAATTGTGTTGATTTTGGCAATAAAACCTGCATTCTAATCCCAGATCTGACCCTTTAAAGGGCCACATAACCTCCTGCACATTGTCTAAGCAGGAGGTTATAACCTCTGATATGTCCAAGATCCTAGAGTCCATCTATTAATGTGCCTTTATCTTCATGATGAGAAGTTAACCTAATATGAGGATTTGGTTGGCAAGTGGGACTGGTGGGCAGCTGGTGGGAAGACACAGAGGAGAAACAGGACATTTGATCTAGCAGTGGGTTTTCCATCAGTCTTTGGATTTGGACATGAGATTTCTCCATCTTATGTAAATAGAACTATCTTTCATAGAGTTGACCTTTTTTTAATCTCGAACCTCAAACTACCAGCTAAACAAATGCACAAACTACCAGCTAAACAAATGTACTAGTACTTCAAGAGAAATCATCTTGCTATTCTTCCAACAATACAAACATCTGTCCTTCCTATCAAATTGCCTGTTCTAAGCTCCTGTTACTGAGAAATTTCCATGTAGAAATTCAGAAACAGCCACTGCAATTCCACCAACTTCTGTCAAAGCCAGCACAGGATCATGATTAAAAGCCAAACCTTAACATAATCCTGACACAGGATTGTTGCTAAAATAATAGTAGTGTTGTTTTTATAACAGTGCTTGTGTACTTTTTGTTATAAGACAAATAAATGAATCCAAACTCATGAATTTCTTGAGACTCTCAGTCAGTTGAAATTTTGTTATTCAGTTTAAAATAATGATTGTAAAATTGCCAAAGCTCCGGATAGTTGTAATGAATAGCAGTACTGTTTCTTAGAGATTTAAAATTCTTAGAATTTTCTATGTGCTGAAGGGAACTGGCAGCTACTGCTGGCTAGATTTTAGGTATACTTTCAGGAAACAAAAAGTAAATTTAATTCAGCAAATAATACAGGGCTTCAAATTCTTACAAAATATATGTCATAATATTTAAGGGTAAAAATACCATTCAGTACTATGCATTCCCTAATTTTCATGCTTTACATAACTTAAGTAAGGTACATCCTTTTCCTTATGATGCTAATAATGGTTTTTACAATTATTGGAGCAAGAGTTTTTTGAGGGGAGGAAGTGAGGGAATGGGTTACTGTCCCAAAAGAAACGTATGAGTAATTGTGGTAATATTTTCCTTCACTTCACTCTCTAAATTACTTCTCTCCTGCCAGAAATTAGGTATTGTCATAGCTGCAAGAGAGTGCTGTGAGTCATGCAATTTAGTGGTAAGTGACAACTGGCAATCTGTAGCGTGTTTGGGTTTAGGGTAGATCATCATTTTCAACTGATAATTTGAGGACTAACAAGAATTTACTTAAAGATGTTTATGTTAGTAATTATTTCACTATATTTGGCTTTTAAAATGAATTGATAAATAAGACAATTAATGTTTCTTTTGAAATGAAGTAATTTGAAAGCCTTTTTAAAAAATCCTCAACCAAGGGTATTTTTTCCATTGATTTTAGAGAAAGTGAAAGGGATCGGGGAGAGAGAGAGAGACAGAGAGAAATGGAAAGAGAGAAACATCGATGTGGGGCAGGGAACCTGCAACCCAGGTACATGCCCTTGACTGGGAATCGAACCTGAGACTCTTTGGTATGTGGGCTGATTCTCTAACCACTGAGAAATGGCTGCCAGGGCTTGAAAGCCTTTGAAAAGAGGTAAAGTAAAAAGTATGCAAGCACTTAAGCTGAACACCCCTTGCTGAGGTGGAGGTTAGGGCCTTTATTCAGTTTTGAATGGTTTTTATTCTTAGTCTCATATATAACTTCATTTTTCTTATAATATATCTTTAGTTAAAAGATAAAAAAATAAGGCACATTAACGAAAATAAATAATGAAGAGCATATAATTTTACACATACATATCAATATGATTATCACCAGTCTAATAAATTATATTCATCTGATACAAATTCCTGCATATCATATTGAGTTACAAAGTTCTAGCCATTCCCAAACAATGTTGAACAACAGATAAATTATACTGACAATTATATCCAATTTTCCTTTATTTATTGGTAATATAGCACTATTCATAATCACAATGTATTTATTTGTAAAGTAGTGCTTATGAATAATAACTTCAGTTGTTCTCTTTCTCTAATCACTTCAAGAAAAAAAAAGCCCAACCATTTGAAATGATAATCCACTAAATTTTTAAGTATAATCTTCAAAAATTAATAATCATGAAATAGAAGTATTTTTATATATTCCTGATGCTGAAATAGTTAATTTTAGCATGTATTTTAATGTACAATAAGTTTCCAAATTGGATATGGTATGCTATTTTAAAATTCCTGCCAACTAATCATGGTTTACTTGCATTATTCGTTTAAAGAAAATTAAAATGAATTTACTTATTAAAAAACAAAAATTGAATTTAGGAATATTGTTCCAGTGACTATTGCTACAGAACAAGTTAATCCAAACCTGAGTGATATCAAACAACCATTTTCATTCTGCTCAGATGTTCAGACTGAACATGTGTTTCTTGTCTTGATTCTACTATGTCTGGAGACTCATATGAAACAGTCTCTCTTCCCCTTGATGGCTTTGAAAAAGTGCCATGGATCCACAGCCTCAAGGAACTGAATATCTGCAACAACCATTAGACTGGGGAAGTGATGGTTCCCCATTTTATCCTTCAGATGAGAAAGTAGCAATAGAGAACTAATAGAGATTTTTTATTCCAGAAGCGGAGTGCTGCTACACAAATACCTAAGAAGTAGCTTTGGTCCAGCCAGCGTGGTTCAGTGGTTGAGCATCAACCTATGAACCAGAAGGTCATGGTTCAATTCCTGGTCAGGGCACATATCTGGGTTGTGGGCTGGATCCCCAGTGTGGGGCCTGCAGGGGGTGGCCGATCAGTGGTTTTCTGTCATTAATGTTTCTGTTTCTCTCTCCCTCTCCCTTCCTCTCTGAAATCAATAAGAAAATATCTATTTTAAAAAGTAGCTTTGGGATGGGTAATGTGCAGAGTCTGAAAGAAATTAGAGGAGCACATTGGAGAAAGCTGAAATCACCAAGCAGACTGTTAGTAGAAATCTGATTTCCAGGATGCAGTCAGTGAGGGGCCTCAAAAGGAAGTGAGGAACATATTCTTGAAGCAAGAGGTATCATTGTTAAATAGTGGCAGAAGCTTAATGAAATTGTCTCTTACAATTATGTAAAAAGAAGAATTTGTAGGTGATGAACTTGATTTCTTGCCACTTATAATAAAATACAAAAGGATTTAAAATCTGTTTTTGCGATTAAAGAAAAAGAAACCACAACTAGATGATTTTGAAAAGTCTCAGCCTCTCCAGATAGTAAAGCTGCTGAAATTAAAAAATTGCTTCAAATGTGTGGCATCTAGAAATAGCTGAAGATGTGATTGTGCAAACTTTTGCTCAGAAATACATAAACAACAGATTATTGAATTTCACGAAGTGTCTTTTCAAGAGATCCACTCAATCAGACTAGAGGGCCTGTAGAAAGGTTAGCTATGTTGTTTGTGTCCAGACCATCTCAGCAGGAGGTCAAAGAGGAAAGAAGGTCTTATCTTGCACAGATCTGTTGTGTGATTTTTATCTAGTGGAAAGAATCCTACTAAAATCCTCAGGAGACCCATAAGATTCTTGAGAAAATTATTTCAGCAGAAACACCGCCAGCTTGGACTGAGAGTATACAATGAAAAGAGACTGAGGGAAAACCACCAAAATTCTATTGGCAGGAAGCAGTCTCAGAAGACCACTGAGCTGCAAACATATGCCTTCTTTTATGAAAAAAAGAATGACTCAGAGGTCAGAACCATGAGTTCAGAGATTGGCGCTAAAAGCCACAGAGAATTACTCCCAAAGCTTTGACAACGAATCCAGGAACTCTCAACATGTGCTTGGCTGGATTTCAGAATTTAATGGTCAGAAACCCATTTCTACCTTTCACTGAAGAGGAAAGTCTACAACTGTTATTTTATCTCTCTCTCCAGCTATGGCATATTGGGTGTCAGATAATCTGTGCCTTCAGTTTTGCAGGTCCATAGATGGAGAGCTGGACTTACAGTTTAGACCAGGAGCCTCATCTGCACCTGAAACTGATTTAGATGACAGATTTTGTACTTTGCTGATGTAATGGATGGGACTCTATCCATTGGGAGGGGGCAAATGTATTTTGCATATGGAAGGGAGGTGTATCATTGAGGATTACAAGGTGAACTGTGGTGAAATTGTAAGGTCCCCATGATCCTCACCATCCTTGTAGAACCCCCTCCATTTCAATATAGGCAGGACCTGTGATTTGCTTCTTATTAATAGAATATGATAATGATGATGGATGGCACTCCCCTGATTACATTACATTGTGTAAGTCTCCATCCTATTAGCTGACTTGCCCCCACTGTGTCTTCTCCAGCTCCCTCTCCTCCCCTCCCTCTCTGCCTCCCTCCTGTACTCTTCTCTCCCTCTTTCTTCCCCTCCTCTCCCCCCATCCTTTCCTCTCCCCCCCAAAACTTTCATGCAAATAAATTGTCATGGACCCTATAAATGCAAGAAAATGAATTCTGTCAACAACCACGAGAGCAGGGAAGCAGATGCTTTCCCAATTGAGTCTACAGGTGAAAACATAGCAATTGATAACTGATAACATCTCATCATGCTTTCTTTCTGAAACCTTTCAACGATTAGATAAGGTCATGTATGTCAAAGTGCTCAGCCGTGTTTAGTGCATAAAAGACTCTAAAAGAAACACTTCTTCATTTGCTCTGTAAGGCCTAGTGGAAGAAATACAAAGTGATTGTAATACATTTATAACCTGACCTCAAACTAATTTTTCATCTTATCTCTCTCTGATTAGTTAGTTCCCGTCAAACTAACTTACTGCATTCTTTCTACTTCCATGAATATCCTGTTTCATCTATCTGAAATGCCCTCTCTGAGCACCTACTATGACAACCCTCAGATTTAAAATCCTATTCATCTTTAAAGTCACAGTTCATGTGTCATTTTTATTACATGATCCGCCTCAGTTTTCTGATCATGATGACTCTCCTTCTCCCTGCCATCCAGGGATTTAGAAATTCTGTGTTCCTTATAATTTTCTGCCTTACAATCTATTTACCTGATATTATCTTTTGGGTTAGTTCTTAGAGGATATGAATAATGCTATGTGAATCTTTGATGCTTCAGAGTCTTATTTTGTTGACTGACTTATAAATATATTTGGAGTACAACTACATAGAGTTGCCTCACTCCTTTCTTTTTTGAGACCTTATTCTTCCTTATCCATAACATCATTATTGTATTTTAGAGATTTTATACTGATATGTGCAATTAACAGTGTCCACTGCTAAAAAAAAACAAAACACTTTTTCTTCTGGGGGGGGGGTGGAAATATATATATATTCACACACACATACACACACACACACTAGAGACCCAATGCACAAAATTTGTGCAAGAGTAGGCCTTCCTTCTCCCAGTGCCGGCACCAGCTTCCCTCTGGCAACCGGGACCTGGGCTTCCCTCACAGCCCCAGCTTTGTCCAGAAGGTCATCCAGTCTAATTCGCATATTATGCTTTTATTACTATAGATACTCACATGAGTAACTCAGTGGTTAAGAGTATGAAACACTAATTCAAAAGAATATATGCACCTCTATGTTCCTTACAAAGTTGTTTATAATAACCAAGATTTGGAAGCAGCCCAAGTGTCCATTGCTAGATGAGAGGCTAAAAAAGCTGTGGTACATTTACATAATGAAATACTACTCAGCTGTAAAAAAGAATGAAATCTTACCTTTGTAACAGCATGAATGGATTTGGAGAACATTGTGCTAAGTGAAATAAGCCAGTCAGAGGAAGACGAGTACTGTATGATTACACTCTTATGTGGAATCTAATGAACAAAATAAACTAATAAACAACATAGAAACAGACTCATAGATAGAAAATAGACTGATAGCTGTCAGGGGGCCATGAGGCTGGGTGAAAAGGGTGAAGGGATTGAGGGAAAAAACTCATGGACACAGACAACAGTATGGTGTGATTCCAAGAGGAAAAGGGGGTTGAGAAGGAAGAAGAAGGTGTAGAGGGTATACTAGTAAATGGTGATGGAAGGAGACTTGACTTTGGGTGGTGAACACACAATATAACATACAGATGATGCATTATATAGTTGTACACTATATAATTTTATTAGCCAACTAGAGGCCCAGTGCACAAAATTCGTGCACGGGGTGGGAGGGGGGGATGTCCCTCAGCCCAGCCTGCACCCTCTCCAATCTGGGACATACCTCTCACACTCCAGTACTACTAGCTCCCAACTGCTCACCTGCCTGCCTTCCTGATTGCCCCTAACCACATCTGCCTGCCAGCCTGATCACCCCCTAACCACTCCCCTGACAGCCTGATTGATGCCTAACTTCTCCCCTGCCAACCCGAATGCCCCTAACTGCCCTCCCCTGCCAGCCTGGTCACCCCTAACTGCCCTCTCCTGCCAGCCTCATTGCCCCCAACTGCCCTCCCCTGCAGGCCTGATTCCCCCCAACTGCCCTCCCCTGCAGGCTTGGTCACCCCTAATTGCCCTGTATTGCAGGCCTGGTCCCCCCTAACTGCCCTCCCCAGAAGGCTTGATTACCCCCAACTGCCCTCCCTTGCAGGCCTGGTTCCTCCCAAGTGTCCTCCCCTGCTGGCCATCTTGTGGCAGCCATCTTGTGTCCACATGGGGGCAGCCATCTTTGACTACATGGGGGCAGCCATCTTTGACTACATGAGGGCAGCTATCTTGTGTGTTGGAGTGACAGTCAATTTGCATATTACTCTTTTATTAGATAGGATAGAGGCCTGGTGCATGGGTGGGGGCCAGCTGGTTTGCCCTGAAGGGTGTCTTGGATCAGGGTGGGGGTTCCCTTGGGGCATGGGGAAGTCTGGGCGAGGTCCTGTGGTGGTTTGCAGGCTGGCCACACACACCCCAGCAACCCAAGCATAGGCCAGGGCCCGCTGGAAGCAGGTATCTGGGATTTATTTATCTTCTATAATTGAAACTTTGTAGCCTTGAGCAGAGGCCAGGCAGGCCTGGGCAGTGGGAAGCTTGGCTTCCTCCATCGCCGGGGGCAACCCAAGCTTCCTGCTTGCTCCTGCTCCAGCTCCGTGGACACTGCCATCTTGATTGGGTTAATTTGCATACTCGCTCCTGATTGGCTGGTGGGTGTGGTTTGTGAGCGTAGCAGAGGTACAATCAATTTGCATGTTTCTCTTTTATTAGATAGGATGTCACCACAATCAATTCAATGAAATGGAAAAAAAGAGTACATACTCTAGAACAAAGGTGCCTGTGTTTGAATCCAACTTCTTTAGTTGGGGGAGTTTTTCTGTGCCTTAGTCTCCTCTTGTATAAAATGGGATTAAAATTGTACCCATTTTATAGGGTCATTTTGAGGACTAAATGTGTGTGTGTGTGTGTGTGTGTGTGTGTGTGTGTGTGTGTGTGTATTAGGACAATGCTTAGAACACTGCATTGTATTTGTTATTATTTTTGTACATAATGTGGGGAAGGAAAAATAATAGCTGCCAAGGTTCTGTGATACATAATAATGACATAAAGTTAATTGGAGTATAGAACTGCATTTGTAAGGCAAAATCTTATAACAGGAATTATCAATCTTTTTTTCCCTTTCTTATAGACAATGTTCACAGTTGGGGATCATTTTGCTCCCCCAGGAGTTTGGCAACATCTGGAAACTTTTTGATTGTCAAGATTGAGGTGGTGTGACTTCCATTTAGTGGGTAGAGGTCAGGTATACTGTTAAATATTCTCTAATGAAAAGACCTCCACAAGACCAAAATTTCAATAGTGCTTAGGTTGGGAGAACTTATTCTAGAATAATCTGAACTGTAATGGAACAAGACCTTATAGTACTTGTGAGCAACTCCTTCAGACCATGCATAATCATAGCTTCATAACAAGTCAGTTTTTCATTCATAAAATGAATGCTAATTCCTGCCTACTTCCTTTGAAAGGGTTAGTATGTGGGTTAATTAGTGTTTGCAAAGTCCTTTGAAGATGCAAAGCCTTATGTAAATGCTATTTATTATTAATTACCTTTGGAAGACCTGTGCTGTGACCACATTTGCTCACTAGCACTGTCAGGCCTCAAAGACCTAAGGATACTGAATTTATTTTTGATAACTTGCAACTTTTATAATGAGAAAGATAGGCATCAGGGGCCTTAGCCAATTTTAGATAGTAGGGATATGACTGTATATAAATTGGCTCATTAAAATTGAGAATATTATAAATTTTTGCTTTGGGATGAGTATGCTAAGTTGAAGTAAAATTCTTCCAATTTTGCAACACTATGCAGGGTGTGGCAAAAGCAGGCTTATAGTTGTTTATGTGGAAAATAATACAATAATAAATAAATAGTAATACAAGAATAAACTTTGTGTTTTGAGTACTCAAAACTATAAACCTACTTTTGCCACACCCTGTCTATAGCAAGGGAGGGTGGTAGAATCCATAATACAACTTTCATTGTTATGAGGAAACAAAAATAACTCATAGAAAAAAAATTCTATTATTTATACTTACAAACTGGTTTTCTCTGGCCCATGAGTCACTGTGTAATTTGTACTGTTTGATAGAATGAAGATAATAAAATGATTTGGAAAAACCTAAAGAAACTAAGACACTGGGTAGAGTACAATATGCTTTTTTTCTAGATATAAAGTGTATATCATGTCCCATAAATATAATTTATTCTTTGACAGTATAATGCCCTTAAATTTCAATATAGCCCTTGACAATATACAATGTGACAATTTTCTCTTAGGGCATAGAGTCTGACCTTTGGATTTAGATGACAGTCTTATCTTTACCTCAGCATCGATCTGGGACAAGTATTTGTTGGTGACATGCTAGAGTGAATCTGGCATGGCTATCCTTGTTGAGGCCTAAGTTCTAGCTATGGGGTTTGGCTTTGTCCAGTTCTGATGGGACTCATATATAACCTTCAGTGTTTAACAAAGGTGATGGTTCAGTTCAATGGGGGGAACATGGATTATTTAATAGTCTGGAAGTAACTGCATAGTCATCTAGAAAACAGTCAATTTGGATCCCTGTCTCATTGCTTAAACCAAATATATTTCAGATAAGCCAGATATTGAAAAGAAAACAAAGCCACACACATAATACAAGTTTAGAAGAGTGGTGTTTTAAATATGAAAACAAAAATAGAAACCAGAAAAGAAAATGTTGCTAAATTTAATCTATAAAATTTATAAAAATACTTTGCTGTAAACACCATAAATAAGTCAAAGGGAGTGACACAGTAAGAAAAACTTTTTTAATGAAATAGAGAAAAATGACATTTTCTTTATTATATGAAGAGCTCTTATAAGAAAGGTTATTGACTAGATAATAAATAACAAATACAAGTGTACATAAAAGTGTTCAAAAACATAAAAAGATGTGTCAAAGGGAACAAATGGCTATTAAATTTATAAAAAAGATATTTTCATTCATGACAAAGACTAGCTAAAGTTTCATTTCTTATTTTGCTATCAAATTTGCAAACTAAAACTTTGATGATATATGTGTTAATAAAAATTAGAGAAAATAGATATATTCTCATGCTTTCTTGATGTAAGTATCTATATTTATATCATGTATATAGTGATTCTCTATGGGGGCAAATGGCAATATGTATTCAAATTTTAAATGCATTTTTACTCTGGCCAAGTTATTTAATTTCCAGGGAATTATCATACAGATGCTGTGACATCTATACAAAAGGATAGTTACTGTGAAAGTATACTATAGTGAATGAGAATAAATAACTTAAATGTTAAGAAATGTTTAGTTAAATAAATGACAGTATGGCAGCCCATGATAGCATGAAATTATTAGGACAGAGCAATCATTTTCTTTTGTAAAATACATTTTTATTGATTTCATAGAGGAAGGAAGTGGGAGAGAGAGATAGAAATATCAATGATGAGAGAGCATCATTGATTGGCTGCCTCTTGCATGCCCCCCACTGGAGATTGAGCCCGCAACCTGGGCATGTGGCCTTGACCAGAGTCCACAGGCTGATGCTCTATCCACTGAGCCAAACCAGATAGGGAATATCATTTTCATGTTGTTGTTTTTTTAATAAAGGAAGCTGCGTATGCCGGCTAATGTGGCTCAGTAGTTGAGCATTGACCTGTAAACCAGGAGATCACGGTTTGATTCCTGGTCAGGGCACATACCCGGATTGAGGTCTCAGTCCCTGTGTAGGAGGCAGCCGATCAATGATTCTCTCTCATCATTGATGTTTCTATCTCTCCCTTCCTCTATAAAAATATATTTAAAAAATAAAAGTAAAGGAAGCTTCAGAACACTGTGTAGGGTCTTTAACCATTAGTGTTTGTTTAAGAGGAGATATGTGCTGACATGCTTAACGCAGGCTATCACATCTCTTCAACCTGCGCAATAGCTTCTCTTCTGGAAAAGGCAAGTGAGGGTCTAAAAGTAAACAGGGGTGTGGAAGAGATTTTTCTCTTGTCTTTACACTCATTTATACCTTCTAGATTTCATACTATGTGTATGTATTATCTATTGAAAACAAGGAAGAACCAACAAATAAAATACCTGTCCACACTAATAAGTATAATCACCAGAGTCCTTAGCGTTTTCCAATATTAATGCCATTATGTCATTCAGGAATGTAGGACATATCATTGCCTTGCCTAGTGACTGTGCAGTGACTATCCTTCTGGAGGAAAAAATGAAACATTTTTATATTGATTTTGGTATTGAAAAAAATGATATATTTAATTATTTAGTACATAGTACTAAAATATCTTAAAATAAACATTTTTTTGCTTAGTGAAAATAATTCTAATGAACAATGCTATCTTTCGTTTTTCTTTATTGATTAAAGTATTACATTTGTCTCCTTTTTCCCAATGAACAATGCCATCTTAAACATATTTTTGGAGTTAAGGATGCCATTTGTTTCAAACAGCCTAGATCAAGAAGCCTTGACTATTTTCTTGACACATTTTTGTAATGGTTTCAATTTACCTGGCATTCATGTTTGGCATGAGGAACAAGCTAAGTTTAAACTATGTTTTGTCCTTTTTTTTTTTAAGGATAAGTGCTAATTCTAAGAATCTTGTCTAATCACAACAGAGACACACAGCTTTCTTTCTTTGTTATCATTGCACTGACAATGAACATACTTGGATATTGGTGCTATAATGGTAAACATAGATTTACATACAAGATCTGGTTGTCCAAAATGGATACTCTACATCAATGATAGGTCAAAAATTAAATAGTACAGTAATCGCCAAATGGATTTAGTCTCCATTCAACAGTGTTATATTTCTCTGACCAAAAATAGTAGTGTAATAACTTGGAGAAGATAGAATTTCCTCATCAATAGTATATCTCAAAATGGTTGTTTTCCAGAATATCCTGGTTTTCCTTTAATGTAACTTTAATTGAAGGAGTTTTCCTTTTTTGTATAGGAAATCCCAATGTAAATAAAATAAGTTTAAACTTTTTTCAGTAGAGAACTTTGGTGATGTGTATTTTGTGATATTGTCCCTTACAATAAGTTCATCCTATACAATGAATGCCTAATATGCTAAGTGTCTGGTTGTCCATTCAACCTATCAAAGTATAATATGCTAATGATATGCTAAGGCCGCTCAACTACTCGCTATGACGTGCACTGACCACCAGGGGGCAGATGCTCTAACTGCTCTGACAAGTTAGCTTGCTGCTGGGGTCTGGCCGATCAGGACTGAGTTAGACAGGCTGGACATGCCCTGGAGCCCCCCCACAGTCCTTCCCTAGCTGGCCAACCTCCTGCATTCTTCCCAAACCCTGGACCCCGATTGTGCACCGGTGGGGTCCCTTGGCCTGGCCTGCACCCTTTCACAATCCAGGAACCCTCAGGGGATGTCCGAGAGCCAGTTTCAGCCCGATCCAGCAGGCCAAGCCAAGGGACCCTACTTGGTACATGAATTCATGCACCTGGACTCTAGTTAGAACATAATCAGCAAAGTACTTTTTCATACAATCTGTTAACATCAGGCACTAATGCTGGCCTTGGTAGCAGCAGCTGCAAGACTCATGATTCACTGAACAGGACAATAAATTTCAACCTTATTTGATTTTGTTAATTAGTGTAAGTGAGATCACTGTAGGAGCAGTTGCTAATTATCAGTTACCATCAAATACCTGATGGGAGAGGTGGTGATGATGTGCATAATTTTAATCATATTTATTTATTTGAACAGAGTGAGGAGCTACATTTTTATGATATAGTTATTGGCTACCATCACTCTTTAAAGTGGCACCCCATGTTGATGGATGACATATGTGCAAGGATGTGCATTACAATATTGTTTGCAATAGAAAAAAATTGGAAAAATCTTGGTTAGGTATAATAGAGTACTTCATATAATAGTTGCTAGAGTCACTAAATTATTGAGGAAGAAGATTTAACGACATGCAATGTATGCAAAATTATATATATGGTATACAATCTTTAAAAAGTGTATTCTAATTAATTTTTAAATATATTTTTTATTGATTCTAGAGAGGAAGAGAGAGGGAGAAAGAGAAAGAAACATCAGTGATGAAGGAGCTGCCTCCTGCAAGATCCCTACTAGGGATCAAGCCTGCAACCCAGGCATGTGCCCTTTACTGGAATTGAACCTGGACCCTTCAGTCCACAGTCCAACACTCTATCCACTGAGTCTAACCAGCTGGGTCAAAAAGCATATTTTAAATGCATAGAAAATAATATGACCTATAAATCATATATCAAAATATGAAGATCAATTACATGTAAGTGCAGTAATTATGAGTGCCTTATTTTCTTTGTGTTTTTCTGAGTTTTTCAGTCCTTTTGTACTGAAACTTTTGTTCCAATAAAATGAAATTAGTATGAACTTAAAAGTGAGACATTGAACACTGAAATCAGATATTCTACTTTTCTCTTCTAGTAGGATTCATAAGATATGTACATCCTCTTCTCCCCTTCGCTAATTTAATTTTTAGATGTCTATTCTTTTCTAATGATTCCTTCATTTATGTCACATATTTTCACTAACAGGAAACAGGAGTTATGTTGTATTCTAATTGTAAGTTGTTAGGTATAATCTAGTTCGAATTCACTGATGGTCTTACTGACCCCAAATAGAGACTGGAGTATCATGGACCTGAACTCTAGTCCTTCCTGCTGTGAAGTCTAATGTGAAAAGGATGGCTGAGTAGAAAAGTATGAGAATGAGCCTTACATACACATTTTCCCCCTACTTTCTTTAAATAAAGAGCTGATTTTTTAATACAACATATCAGAATAAAGTAAGATAAGAAGTAAAAATTCCCAGGTATCTTTTGTGTGACAGGAACTGGAAATTATGAAGGTAACAACATATGTCAAACATTATAACTGAATCATATGATTCTTGGTTTCTTCAATCCTCCCTCTAAAACCTTCAGGATGTGCTTAAAGACTAGGCCCAGTTTAGCATTCCTATGTAAATAAAAAAGTCTAGCTCACAGGCTGTCCTTATTAAGGACAACAAATGAAAAGCAACTCCCTGCATTATAAAAAATAATGTCTTGGGACTGAGAAACCACAGAATATTATTTCCAGGTTGTGAAAAATAGCCCCCTATTTCTCAACAATCCCCATCATCCATTCACCATGGCCTCCTCTTCAACACTCAAATTAAGCTTCAATTTCTCAAAATCAACTTTTTTTTTAGCCCTTTCTCAAATACAGTCAAATTCTAAGGTACAAAGGGTTAGGGCTTCAACATATACATTTTTTGGGGAAAAGTGGGGACACAATTTAGCCAAAATAGGTACTTTCCCAATTTGGGGATAAAGCATGTATATTTAAGAATTAGCCAACATATGTGTCAGTTTAGAGCTAAACAGGAATGCATGATGCTTTCTGCAGCTGGAATGTGTGAAAATCTTGGTTGGAGCTTCCAGTCCCTGCTTTTTATGAGTATTTGCATTTCCTGCAGGGTTCCTGCAACCTCTGGCCGACCTTCGCTGCTCAGCCCCAAATCTTCATACTCTATTTTCTTCTTTCCTTCTGTGTGGGGGCTATTCTTTCCCCGCACTTTGCTATTTCATTGTATATTTTATTCTCAACTGAAACCCCACTCCTTGCCTGCATTTAACACATCAGAAGATGTTCATTTCTCCTAATCCCAGCCCTTTTTTTTTGAGTCCTGGGATACAAATAATTTTTCCTCCTCCCTTGAAAAAAAAATTCAATATGTACTTAAACAGCTAGAAATTTTTGACATTTTTTATGATGATGTAAACCTTTTTCCTTTCTATTCTAGGTCTGAATGCCAATCCAAGTATTCACTGTTACCCATTGTTAGAGTGCACTCGACAATGGTAGTATATGGGTGGATTTTTTTCATGCTCTAACTTTTTGGAAATTATAGCTATAAGAGCATGTTTTATAGGAAATATAAAGAGGTCAACATATTTAAAATAGTTAATAATTTGTACTGAAAATGTTTTAGTTAAGCTTTAAAATTATGTCATATAAACAAATTACATGGGCTTGAATGCGCTGCAAGATTTCCCTAAACATCTAAAGAATTTTCAAAGAGGGAGGATGCCTATAATTAAAATGGTAAGTCTTTAAATAAGCAGTACTTAAATTGTGCAGAAGCTCTTGAAGAACTTGCTGGAAATAAAGATGAGGCAGAGAGGGTATAAATAGGTAATTATATGTATGTACACACATATACTTTTTTGTTTAGATTTATATACTTCTGAGACATTAAGTATTTAAAAAGCAACTGGAAGTATAATACACATGAGATGACAGATGAAATATTTTAGAATCATGCAGTTTTAAGGAGGCTTAGCAATCAGGTAAGTTCTTACTCTCAATAATAAAAAACTGAGACCTAGCCCTAGCCGGTTTGGCTAAGTGGATAGAGCATCGGCCTATGGACTGAAGGGTCCCAGGTTCGATTCCGGCCAAAAGCACATGCCTGGGTTGCTGGCTTAATCCCCAGTGGGTGGTGTGCAGGAGGCAACCGATCAATGACTCTCGCTTATCAATGATGTTTCTATCTGTCTATCCTTCTCCCTTCCTTCTGAAATCAATAAAAATATTTAAAAAAGAAAAGAATGTATACATTTCTCAAAACTAACATATTTACAAACCTAAATGTGTTCCATCTTATGAGTACAATAGTCAAGTAAAGCAACAAGATGCAAATACATTTAATTTGAATATATGACTAATTTTATTGAGAAAAACATTAATATATTTAAGCCCTTTCTACCTCTCCAAACAAATACAAAGACATGCACCTATACCATAACATTGATTTGTTCTCTGATACTAGCTAACTGCGGGAGATTTAAGATGGCTACACTGACCCTCCTCCTGTCCAGGGGAAGGGTCTAGTTCTCCTTCCCTGGAACCTGAGCTGGCCTATAATAGCTTTGACTAACAGAGTATGGTGGAAGTGATGCCATGACAGTTCCATGCCTCTTTCTTTTAAGAGGGTGGCAGCTTCCGGCTGATGTTGAAGCCTGAACCATCAGGTAAGATGCCCAGCTGCCCTGCTGAAGAGGCCATCGAGAGAGTCAGAAACCATGGAATGGGAGAGGAGTCCAGATAAGCTCAGCTTTCTAACCACCATTCTGGAAGCACCAGACATATCAATCAAAATACCTCAGACCCTCGATATCTGACTACCTGCAAGGTGAAAACCACTGGTGACAATGGCCTCCATTTCTGGCCCACAAAATTGTGAGATAGAATGAAATTGTTTGAAGCCACTGAGGTTTTGGGATAGTTTGTTATGCAACAATGTATAACCAAAATATTATATTTTGGGTTAGTCTAGGAAAGGATATAACATTAATCTTAGGAAATGACTATTTTTAGGAAAAATTATCAACATAATACTCAGCTAAGTATATTAAGGTAAGTCAAAATATAATTAAGAAATACTCATACCCTTAAGATTCAACCAGTGGCCACCAGATACCTACTAATGCACAGGTGCAGGTTATTCTTGTCCTTAAAATTCTGGGAGTAATTGTACTCTAGATCCTTGCAGCTGAAATTGTGGTCCACACCATGAGCCTCACCTGGGAGCTTATTAGAAATGCAGGATCTCTGACCACACCCCAAGTCTCCTGCATCAGAAGCTGAATTTTAATAAGATCCCTGGGTATTTCATATGCACTATAAACTTTGAGAAGCACTAGCCTAACTAGTTTTATTAGAGGGAATGGGCGGTTATATAAATAAGTGTGGAAGAAACATTCTTCCTTAGTTTTATTGCAGAGTGCACCTTCTTCTAGGATGTTTGGACTGTGGTTAAATCTACAGGGAAAATTGTTCACATTCATTTCCCTCTTCCTTGTTCAATAATAATGGTTTCTAGTTTTGGATAACTTTGTCTTTCCCCAATATCTGGTTATGGTGATAGGCAGAATTTCTTCACCACAAATATTCAAGAATAGGAAAGTATGCTTTCAAATTGGAGCATGTATCGTGTATGTATTTGAATTATAGATGAACTTGATAAGTAAAATATATAAAACCTTTTATCAGTTTCTTGAAAATAAATATTTTACAAGTTAGGCTGGTGGGAAAATAGATTCAACAGAAATATTGCGAGTGGAATAAATTCTAGTTTCTGGAAAGAGGTGCAGCAATTTGGAAGGCATCTAGAAGATATAATAAGATGACTTCCTCTGGCAAAACTGGTAGGCCAACTGTATGCTCCCAACCAAAGTGTTCCTCTTCAGGTCCCTGGAGTCATTCTTTTGCCAGCTTTTCACTGCTGCCACCTACTGGACAAGAGTGCATTTTCTTCTCTTGGTCTTGATGTTTTAATACTCACTTATTTGTATGTTTGTCTTTCAAAAATTCTGCAAATACAAAGTATGGGCCTGTTATGTGATAGGTACTAGTGATACAACAATAAGACATTGTGCATGCCTCAAAGAGTTCATAGATTTTCTGAATAAAAAGACAAAAATCAGGCCATGCCAACAAAGGGATATGGAGAGAGATAGGATGAAATAGAGCACATGGGAGGGTCATCTAATCCAGTCTTAGAGACCAGGAAAGAATTTTCAAACATAAGTACAAAGAAATGGTTTAAATTTGGGTTGCTGGAGTCCAATGTCTTCCTTGGGGGGAAATGCTTAGCCTCTCTCTGAATCAACTTTCTCACCCATAGGATAGGAGTATTAGGAATACTCTCCTTAAAGGGCTTTTGGGAGGAAGAAGACAAACACAAGGGTTTAGAGATGTGCCTGGTCAATAGGCCAGAAAATGTTACATGTTAGCCTTGCTCAAGAGTCTTCTTCTTGGCTCAGGACGTAAAATGTCAGCAGTTTAAAAGTATACCCACTAGTTTTGTCGTTTTGCCACACCATGAAAGAATGTGTGAACATGCTTCATCTACATATTGCCTGTTATAGACCTTCTTATTCAGAAAACAGCTTCATCATTCTTTATTCCAACTCCTAACCCATGCATTCTCTAAATTGTTTCCCATCTCTTTAGTATTTTATATTCTCTCATCACTCTGCAGTTCACCAACTTCACTGAGTAGTGTAGACTACAATTTATCTAGTGCTTGTTAGCCTATTTAGTCATTTATCTTTATTGCTTAGACCCCCTTGTGTTTTATTAGGTTATTATACATTCCTGGATGAACTACTAGTCATAAGGAGCAAATGTTTTTTGTTTTCTTGATTTTATCCCCAAATACCAGTAGGTAATTGGAGTATGAATAAATATTACTGTTTGCCAAATGTTTCTTTTATTTGGAAACAAGTGTATTGCAACTTTGAGAGTTTCTGCTCATTCAATTTCAGACTTAGGGGGTGAGGTCAGAATTGATAGGTGAAGAATTATCAGAAGCCCTGCCTTAAGTTAATTTTGTCTCTGGAGGTCCGTGTCCATCTTTTGATACTGACATGGGCTTTGAAGTCCTAGTCAGGAAGGAACTAGAATAATTGCTTCATCTTCATATCTAGGCACAAACATATATTTTAGCAAGGAGCTTCTGCATCTTCTTTTGTGTGAGTAATTGACGTACTCAATGGAAAAGACCATACCAAGCAGAAATAATAGCTGCACCCCAAAGTTAGATAAAAGCCCAGAGCCTCACACAGTGTCCTGGTAGGCTCACCCCAAGGGAGGTTAGAGGGAGTTGGATGGATCCTGGGATATAATTTATTTTTCAGCTATGGGGAAATGGTAGGCCCACTGGGAGGTCACCCAGTCCCAGGCCACTCAAAACTCTTTATGAGAAGTGACTGTCCAAAAAGGATAGAGGCCACATTGAGTGGCACCAACAGCAGAGCTGCAAAGCTCTCCACACCCCATGAGAACAGCATGTGCTGTCCTGTGGGAACAGGGAGCAGCTTACTCTCCTTGAACTACTTTCCCAGCAGCCAGCCTGGTAACTAGCACTAAGATCAATAAATATTTGGAGACTGACTGACTGGAGGCATGGCCTCATAAAACCATAAGAACATTGAAACCTGGAGCAAGATCACAGACTAATAGTAGAGTCAAGCTAAAAGCTAGGACAGCAGTGCCATTGTATATTTCAGATATACAATACAAAATACAGTGTTATTAACTACTAGAGACCCGGTGCATGAAAATCGTGTACTGGAAGTGGGGGTGTGTCCCTCAGCCTAGCCTGCACCCTCTCCAATCTGGGACCCCTCAAGAGATGTTTGACTGCCCATTTAGGCCCACCCCACCAGGACCAGGCCTAAACGGGCAGTCGGACATCCCTCTCACAATCCAGGACTGCTGGCTCCCAACTGCTTGCCTGCCTGCCTGCCTGCCTGCATGCCTGCCTGATTGCCCCTCACTGCTTCTGCCAGCCTGATCACCCCCTAACCACTTCCCTGCCAAGTTGATCGATGCCTAACTGCTCCTCTGCTGGCCTAATTGCCCCTAACTGCCCTCCCCTACAGGCCTGGTCACCCCCAACTGTCCTCCCCTGCTGGCACAGGTAACCCCTAACTGCCCTCCCTTGCCAGCCTGGTCACCCCTAACTGTCCTCCTCTGCAGGCCTGTTCCCCCCAAACTGCCCTCCCCTGCAGGCCTGGTCCCCCAACTGCCCTCTCCAGCAACCCAGGAAGCCAAGCCTTCCTGCCCATCTCCCACTCTGCTCTGGGGCGATCCAGGATGACAAGCCTTCCCCCCACTCTCCCAGTCACTGGGGTGACCCAGAACACCAAGCCTTCCCCCCACTCTCCCACTCAGCTCTCTCATCAGGCTTGGCATCCTGGGCTGCTGTGTTGACCCAGGACACCAAGCCTTCCCCTCCCCCACTCAGTCTCGGCAGGCTCCGTGACTCTGGCCAGCATGGCCATTTTGGCCCATCAATTTGCATATTCCCTCCTTATTGGCTGTGGGCACAGCCATTTTATCATGAAGTGACAGTTAATTTGCATGTTACTCTTTTATTAGATAGGATAGTCACCATGCTATACATTATATCCCCATGACTGCTTTATTTTATAACTAGAAGTTTGAACTTTTTGACCCCCTTCATCCATTTTGCCCTTCTCACCCTTCCCCACTCCTCACTTCTAGCAACCACCATTCTGTTCTCTGTGTCTGGCATTTTGTTTGTGTTTTAGACTCCACATATAAGTGAGATCATATGGTATTTTTCTTTCTCTGTCAGACATTTCATTCAGCATAATGCCCTCATGGTTCATCCATGTTGTCACAAATGGCAATATGTTATTCTTTTTTATAGCTGAATAATATTCCTGAGTATTTGGTTGTGTGTGTGTGTAAACCACATCTTCTTATTAAGCACTAACTTTGTATAAGGCATGGTGTGGCAGCTGGGGATTAAGTAGTGATCAAGATGATGAGAATGCTTGCCTTTATAGTTCCTACAGACTTAGAGGGGAACACTGAAATATAGGCAAGAAATAGTAATAAAGTATGAAAGTGTTTGAATTGGGAAACCTGGGCGTGGAAAAAGGCCCCCTAGAGGAAATGGTGATTAATGGGGATGGGATATGGGGTGGAGAAATACTGTTGAGAATTTCACTTTCACCTTAAGGGCAATGGCAAGTCAATGAAGGATTTTAAATGGGGCGTGATACATTCAGTCTGGTTTACTAGAATATTCTATGTGTCTCTATTGTGGGGAATACATTGAAAAGGAGTAAGGATAAGGACAGGGTTATATGTTTGAAGGCTGTTTGTTGTTTGTCTTTTAGGAATCAAAATGGAAATGCGCCTCGCTGTACGGTATCACCTGTGTTTTAAATAGTGTCTATTTTTCCCTATACAGTAACAGTTTTCTTTCAGTTTTATTCCAATGGTTGAACATTTTTTCTTTTTTCTAACTCTTCATAAGCTGTTTTTTAAAATTCTTTTTAAATTTAGAGAAGGAGGGAGAGTGAGGGACAGAGAGAAACTTCAATCTGAGAGCAAAACATCGATCAGTTGCCTCCTGCACACCCCCTACCAGGGATGGAGCCCAATACCCAGGCATGTGTCCTGACTGGGAATCGAACCAGAAACCTTGTGGGGCACAGGACAACACTAAACCAACCGAGCACACTGGCCAGGGATCTTCATAAGCTTTGAATGAAATAATCATATCTAATATTGTTTAAGCCTCACAATGTACAAAGTCTTATGTGTTCTTATTTGATATTCACAACAGTCCTTTTAAAACATGTGATTTGCATGAACAATCAAGTTCGAAAAGCATTGTTCTAAGTCTTTCAAAATTATCAGTGATCCAAAAACCTGTGACCTAGCTCTTTCACAATCACCTGATATGCTACTTAAATAAAATGCAGATTTTCAAGCTCCACAAAAAACATACTGAGTGAGAAATTCTGGACATACGACCTACACTGAATAGTTTGAGAAGTTCTCCAATAATTCCAATGCACAGCCACATGTCAACACCTGATATAGGAAAAGGGAAAACTCCAATGTCTGCCTGAGTTTCTATATTATTATCTGTGTACCAATAAAATTGTCCTCACAGAATATTTGGAGTGAAAATGTCATATGATGAGGTCCCATTTTATTTCTGAATATTTTAAAGTATCTTTTAAATACAATGTTAAGGATCTTTAGCAAGTATGTAAGAACATTCTAAAATTTTCTTCAGAAAAATGTATCACATAGGTGTTTTTGTGTAATGAATATCTGTCTTTAGACTATTGACTATTTACTTGTAGTTATTTATATAAAAATCAGGAAAAGCTCTGATACCCATTTAATTTCAAAGTCTGCCTGACTTTTTAAGGTACTTAATCATGAAGTTTCATAATGTACAGTTACTAAATTCAAATTGTGAACACTCAGTGTTTTAAATTTTTTTATTTCTATTAAATCACCACATCTGAGGTTTTTCACATCAAGTGAAAGTAAGTGAAAATTTCACAAAAGCAAATGAAATGTGTTCCTGTTTGTTCTTAGCTTCAAAAGTGAATGTTTTCATATGAAACTATTATTATTTTGATCTTTATATAATACTAGTAGCCCTGCGCACGAATCCGTGCACGAGAAGCTTGCTGCTGCTTGCCTCAGCTGGCCGCCCGGACCACCACTGCTGCTCGTAGCTCTCCGCCACTTGTAGCTCGCTGCTCCGCCCTCCTGCTGTTGGTCGTTATGTGTCACGACGTAACGACCATTTGCATATTACCTCTTTATTATATAGGGCTAGAGGTCTGGTGCACAAAATTCGTGCATGGGTAGGGTCCCTAGGCCTGGCCAGCGATCAGGGCCAATCTGTGGGACCGGCAGGGCGATCAGAGGGCCCCACTGGCACCCACCTTGGCTGGCCTGGTGCTGCCCGCTCGCTGGCCCTGCCCCCCCACTGCCACCGCTGGTCAGGGCCTGTGGGCTGGGGGCAGCTCCTGTGTTGAACATCTGCCCCCTGGTGGTCAGGGTGCATCATAGCGACCGGTTGTTCCGCCGTTCAGTCAATTGGCACATTAGGCTTTTATTATATAGGAGAGAACTATAATATAGGACAAATGCTTTTTGATGCCCTACATGAGGATGTTTGCAAACGGGGCTGGTGATAATGTTTCCTAAGGGCCACATTTCCCAGTCAGGGTTCACAAGGCTACTCACCTCCCACTTACATCACAGAGAATTACATGTTCATTAGAATTGGGCCACAACTATAATAAAAGAGATATTTTATTTGGTATCTGAAATGTCTGTGTGGATATTCTAAGCTTTATTATTATATTGTGAGTAGGATAGTTGTTCATATAGGAATAAAGCAATTCTATTCAAGGGAATTATTTATACGGGAATGATGTTAGGTTTAATAGCATGTTCACTCTCATGCTCAGGCTGTGTCATGTGGATATCTGTTTGGGATGATTCATACACAGTTTTCAGAATCTAATATTTCAACCAGAATGATTCAATACATGACTGAAGTCAGCTGCTTATTTTGGAGAATTTCAGAAGGTTTTCTGACATTCTCATCACCACCCCTTTCCACCTGCTTAGCAGTAAATCTAATTCCACTTGGAAATTTATATTCAAATTTCAGATAAAAACAAGACCACCACTAGGTAGGAAAAGCAGCGATTTTTAAGAGTCATTTGTAGCTTACTGGAAATGAGCCTCTAAAGTTGAGTTTTCCTTAATGGCAAGTGTGTATAGTGTGGCAGGAATGGCTAGCAGTACCACAGTTCGTATTCTCCATTCATAACTGACCTTGGTAGCTGGGAGGAACTGCCTGACTAGGGTCTAAATTCCTAGGCCCTCAGCATGAATTTTTGGTCCTGCAGCTTATTGTCCAATAGAATGTAAGTACAAGTGGTGTGTGGCATTGCAGAATCAAGACTTCCTCTTCCCTCCTGCTCTCATGCAAGCCACCCATGAAAGGAGCCTGGGTCCTGAATGAATACAAAGAGAAAAGATGCCTGGGAATGCCCATCTTGTTTTTTTATTTATTGAGAAATAAACTTCTGTTGTGTGGAGCCATTATCTTTTTGGGACTATTTATTACCACAGCTCAGGCTCTCTTTTAAAATGGAGAGAATGAATTAAAGAGGTGAGTGGTATTATTTGGCAGGAAAGGTGAAAGTGCGGATAAGAAAGATGGACGCCCCTTAATCCACACATTTATCTGAGGCAGGTCCTCACTTTCAGTAAATACTGTAGTGTTTTGTTATGATATTATCTTTTTAAAAATTACATTTCTTGTCTGGAGGCTTTGCTTGCAAAGGGATTGATATATTTTTAGGTAGGAAATAAGGTAACATTGTGAAGCTATCATTGCCAAGGACTGGGAGTTTCCAAATAGGGAGGAGTGATTTCTTGATGAGATTAGAGAATGATTCAGTATAAGAGCACAAAGCTTGCTAACCCCCTGAGAGAGCATAATAACATCTCTGTAACACCCCTAAGTTAGGGCTCATCTAGAAAACCATCAGCTGTTCCTGTCTTCTTCTATCTTGGAAAAGTGGTGCTATAAAGTGGTAAACAATTCAAGGCAAGGTTTTGTTAACAAGTAGAAACTTGTTGTTTTTAATCAAAACTTTTAAGGACAAGAGGGCCTCAGAACAACACAATGTCAAGCATGCAGGCACGAAGACACTGGGAGTCTCACTATATTCTTTATTAATTTGTTTTATTTTATTTTTCCTTTATTGTTGAAAGTATTACAGATGTCCCCTTTGTTTCTTTGTGTGTTTTTCCTACTATTAACCCTCTCCACCCCACACCAGCCCCTCCCAGGCCTTCATTAATCTATTATCTTATCTTCTATATAATAAAAGCCTAAGCGACTGTTATGGCGGAACGACCAGAATAACTGGTCGCTATATAGGCACTGACCACCAGGGGGAAGATGCTAAACGCAGGAACTGCCCCCCTGGTGGTGTGCTCCGACAGTGTGTCTCTCAGCCAGGAGCCAGGCTCACAACTGGCGAGTGCAGTTGCCATGGTGGGAGCCTCTTCTGCCTCAGTGGCAGCACCATCAAGTTGAAGCAGCAGGTGCAGTGGACTGGGATGAGCATGAGCAGCATGGTGTCCAGCCCTGGTTCAGGCTCCTCCCTGGCCGCCTGCCACTTGGCACGCTGCTACATCCCCTGAGGGGTCTCAGACTGCAAGAGGGATGTCTGACTGCTGGCTTAGGTCCAATCCTGGTGCCCTTCTCTGTAAAAGGCAGCCAGTCTGAACAACTCAGTGACTTAGGGAAGCGCAGGGAACTCAGGGTGAGCCTGCCTCGGTGTATGACTCACCCACTCAATGGTGTTCCAGAACAGACCGTGGCGGCCCATCCTGTGCATATGCAGTGGCTGCTGAAGCTCAAGCAGCAGGGTGTGCAGCAGCAGAAGGCCATCCAGCCACAAGCTGGCAGTGCACTAATTTTGTGCACTGGGCCTCTAGTATCCATATAAGTTCTCCGGTTAATCATTCCCCATCTACTCCCCATCCCCATCTTCCCTTTGAAATTCACTAGTCTGTTCCATGCTGTTATGTCTCTGGATCTATTTTATTCATCAGTTTGTTTTGTTCATTAGATTCCACATATGAGTGAGATCATGTGACACTTGTCTTTCTCTGACTGGCTTATTTTGTTTAGCATAATACTCAAGGTCCATTAATTTGAATTTTAAAGTTTGTACCACTTCATGGATTATACTTCTTGAGGCAGGAAAGATAAATGTGTGAAGTTATGGTTCTCTTTGGATTTGTAGCCATCATGGCAAAAGACAGAAAACCAGCCACTGTGATCCTTATGTGGGCCCTTTCGTGTCAGGGATGGGGAGGTAATGAATATAGTGAGGAATACCATAAGGAAATGAGAACCTTCTTTACTATCAGAAGGCTATACTAATGAAGTCATTGGAATCATAAATTACTCAAACATTATAAACCTGAAAATTAGTTATAATATTGTAGTTGCTAAAATCGTTGATGATGAGCACAAATGAGTTAGAAAAAGATATTAGGTCATTTATCATTTTAGCAGATGCTTTTCTGAAAATATGTACTAAAACAGGGAAGCAAGTTCAAGGATATGGTGTCTGACAAAAGAACAAATCAATCAAATTTATTGGAAGAAATCACCCTATTTGGTATTTATAGACACATATCTTCTGACAAATTTCAATGAGTTGGCCAATAATATTAGATCTATTCTGCAGTGAAGTTAAAACATTACTGGATAAAAAGAGAAGAACTTGATCCTATTCTCATAAGTTTCAGCAATGTGGCCATGAGGTTGGATATACTAGTAATATGGGGGACTGATGGTGCCAGACATACTTAGATCACTGGCCTGACTTTGAATAGTTTGTTAAACTCTCTAAACCCCAGTTTTCTCATATGTAATACTGTTTTCTGTGGGTTGTTGTCAGGTTTAAAATTAAAATGTATGGAACTCTATGTAAGTGGCTGATACATTGAAAGTGATCCAATTATTAAAATTAGTTTGACCACATTTTGCAATCATTTGTCAGCTGTTCCTCCTGAATGCTCACAATAAATAGCCACTGAGAAGAGTAGCCCCTGCTTGTCCTAGCATTCCTTGACTCTCAGTTCATGCTCCTTCATGATGAGTCAAGTCACCCAGGAATGAACATGGTCTGGAACTTCAATGGCTAAATGCAAGAAAGGCAAAATGCTTTTATATGGTAGAATTTGGGAATCAGGCTCTCACTTTGTGTCTAGAAATAGACCAAAAGGGCCATAAGCACATGGGTGCATTGTGGCCTCAGTAACAGGAAGTTAGGAGTAAACTGGGGCCACACTTCTTGAAGGATCAGAAGGACAAACCATTAGTTGATGACTCAGAAAAATACCAGAACCATGAATGGGACAGACCTACTTCTGACAAATGTGTGTCCTCTGTACTTCAATCACCACTGTCATGCATGGACACAGGTGCCCCCTGCTATGCCTTGAGTGGATGTTCTTAGTGTTCCTGGTGGTGTGAAGAAAGGTCTTTCAGTGTGGGTGCCTACCATTGCACACCTGCACCTGGAGACCAAAGAAAGAGGGAAATATACACAACCATTTTATGTCATGTCATTCTTCCAGCTTCCCAAGTCCAGAGAATTGTGGATTCTCCTTCTCTTATATATCTAACTACAGGGTTCTTCCGGGTATATTAAAATGAGTTTTATTGTAAAGATTATATACACTACTAGAGGCCCGGTGCATGAAATTCTTGCACGGGTGTGGCCCCGAGGCCTGGCAAGCGATTGAAGCGTGAGGTGAGTGTCTGCTGTAGAAGGGTAGGTCCCAGCTAACCTCTGGGCCCTGGGCAGCACCTGGGCCCCTGGGCCCCTGCACACCTCACTCCACCTGAGTCACAGCGGCTGGGCCCCCACACGGAGATGCGGTGAGCATGGCCGGCCACTGCGGGCCAGCGGGTAGCATGGGCCTCTGGGCTGCTCAGTGGCACCATACTGAAGCCAGGTGGGCAGTGCATTCTCTCCTGGCCAGCCTCACAGACTGGCTCCTGTGAGAACCCACAGGGAACCCAACCATTCCTGCAGTCCCGGTCCGGCGGCTGTGGCCTGGCTTACCCGGAAGAGGCCATGCGGGTGAGTGCCCAGCACCTGAGCGCAAAGGGCTTCCCCTGGTGCGTGAGCCCTCGCATCCTGGGGGAGAGTAGCAGGGGGAGTGAGAGTGAGCCCCGCATTCTCACTGCACCTCCGTCTCCATCACCCCCACCCCAGGTAGCCAGTGAGAGGTCACAGGCCCATCCTCCCCCCCCTGCCCTGGCACCTCGGGCACCGCCACCCACCCCCAGTTCCCCTTCCCAGCCTGGGCCCACCTGGATCAGGCGATCAGGGCCTGCCGGCCACTGGTAGCCCTCTGGGATGGGGATCAGTCAGGGCTAGGAAACCCTGCCCAGCTACCTCAGTGCCTGCGAGGCAGGCGGCGGCCCTGCCCCCTGCTGCCACTGCTGGTCGCTGTCTGCCGGGGATGATCAGCAGGGCGATCAGTGCCACCCACCGCCCCTGCTTGCACCGCCTTGGCCTGGCACTGCCCACTCACCTGCTCCACCATCCCGCCACTGTTCTGCTCTCATCAGGGACCATTGGAGCCAGCAGTGCTTCCGCTGCCGGCTGCTGCCAATGCAGCGTTGCCCCTTGGTGGCCAGCGCACATCATAGCGAGTGGTTGAACTCCTGATGGAACTCCGGGTGGAACAATTTGCATATTAGGTTTTTATTATATAGGGTTATGGAGGCTCGGAAGTCCTAAATTCTGAAGTCAGCAAGCTAGCAACCGAGGAGAGATGATGGTATAAATTCCAATCCAAATCCAAGTCCAAGTCCAAATCCAAATCCAAAGGAAGTTGAAGACCAATGTCTATATAGCTTAACAACACTCAGGTAGTGTGGAGTTCTCTATTACCCAGACTTTTTGTTCTATTTAAACTTCAAATGGATAGAATGAGGCCCACTCACATTAGGGAGGACCATTTGCTTTACTCAGTCTATTGATTCAAATGTTAATCTCATACAGAAACACTCAAACAACTATTGGGTCATCCTGTAGTTCAGCCACAGTGACACATACAATTAGCCATCGTGATGGCCCAGACTTTACTACTTGGATTTTAGTGTGGAAAAGTACTTCACATTTGATATGGTCATGGTGTTTTTATAAACTTAAGAGTCCAAGAAAGAAATTCAGGGATCTGTGTGCGTGTGTGCGTGTGTGCGTGTGTGTGTGTGTGTGTGTGTGTGTGTGTGTGTGTGTTGTGTGATGAATATGAAAGTTTTTCTGAGAAGAGCTTTATAGCTCTCATAAGACTTACACTTGTGCCCTTGACACTCAACATATTAATGATAATTTGGTACAATACCCCTAGGATATAGGGTCATGAGTGGGGCAGAGGTGTACTCAAATGAGCAGACCTCTTCAGCAGAAAAGCTAGGAAGAGAGCTGTCACATTTCCTAACCTGATTTCCTTAGCCCTAACCTGAGTTCCTTGCAGACAGAGAAGCCAGTATTTAATAATTTACTAACTATTAAAAGATATGTGCTAATTCAATAGTATTACTAATGTTTAGAAATGTGTCCCAGTATTTCTCTACTACTTGGTAGCTTTGACCTTCCAAGGACAGGTATTTTATTGTCTTTAAATCTCATTTGCTCTAATATTCTTTTTGGGTTAAGAACCTTTAAGCCATGAACAGTTATATTTTCTAAGCATTACTTATGAAATTCTCTCATATTATTTCCTGAGCTTCCATATGGATTTATCTCTTACTTTGGCTCAAAGCTTAGCCATAGCATATAACAAAGATATAGGTCCCATTAAAAGAACCCTAGGCTCTGTGAAACAAAAATCTGCCAACTGGTGGAAACTAATAGAAGTCTTTTAAAAATATATTTGATCTTTTACTTAACTTCCTGAAAAGAGTGATTGATTTTTATCTCAGCGTTTCATGTTTACTTAATCATTTTCTTTATTTTATACTGAAGTATTTCTAAATAACAAGTAAAAAATTGTTTTGTGATATCAATCATTTACATTTATTTTAATTTCAAATAAAATCTTTAAATGTCACATTTCACATTCTCTTTTTCATTACAATAGTCCCTGAAGTGTGTGTTTCCTAACTGAGAGCCTTTATGACTATTATTATAAATATGAGGATGCTCACAACTACATTGACATTTTTTTGCAGACCACACAGTCTCTCAGGGCATTTTAAAATCACATTTAGTTATTCATAGAGTCACCTACTGAGAACAACTGCTCAGATAAATATTAGTTGAATGCATGCTTTAAGTAATATATTTTAAGTAAATGTGAAATTATATCCAACAACATGGCAAGGTTCATTACAACCTCACCCGGTAGGGACAATCCAGCAGGTGGCAGCATAGAATATCTCAAAAGCTCAGAAGAGCCTCTAAAAAAATCTAAGCACCACCAGCAGGCTCTCTCTCTATTTAATGTGACTGGCCTGTAATTTTCTTTATTTGTAGGGGTTTTCTCTGGTTTGCAGAGGGGTTGAGCAAAAAGGGGAAAAATAGAGAAAAATTCATGTGAACAGGCACAACAGTTGTGCTTGCCGAGAGGGAGATGGAGGAGAGCATAGGTGGGATAATTGGTGATGAAAGAAGACTTGACTTGGGGTGGTGAACGCACAATACGGTGTATAGATGATGTTTTATGGAATTGTACACGTGAGACCTGTATAATTTTGTTAACCAGTGTCATCCCAATAAATTCAACAAAGAGGAAAAAATGCGACTGGGTTCCCTTCCTTCTCTTTAATTTAAAAGTAACGTGTATGCTAGCAATGAAAACAACTTTTCAGTATGGAGATAGCATATCATACAAGGTCAATAATAATAATAATAGCTAAAATTTACTGAAGGCTAAGTCTCGGCTTTTCACTCTTGTGAGCAGTCAATATGTATCATTTATTTAATACTTCCAGCAATCTTTCTGGTGGTATTACTGTATGGTGCCCATTTTACCAACAGCAAAACTGAAGCAAGAGCTAAATTTTCACAGCTGCTAAGTGGAGGAGGTAGGATTTTAACCAGGTAGTCTGGCTGCACTTCCCGGGCTTTTAACCACAATATCATGTCTCTTAATCTTTGCAAATGTAATAACTGAATAAAATTAAAAGTATTAGGGAAAAAATGATGAGTTTTCAGAAAAGAGACCTGAAAATTAAAGAAAATTGTTAAACAGTGGAGCAATTACTAGGTCTTTAAGGAGTTCATTAATAATAATAAATAATAAATTAATTAATTAATAAAACTAGAAGTCACTCAAGTAGGAGAGAAACTGGGATTTCAAGGAGTTAAATGGTGCAAATCGGGGCAGGCCAATGTAAGGCAAAGAAAGGGCTGAGGAGAGAAGGGGAATGCGCGTGGGCACACAGATTCTCAAAGGAGAAGGCGGGCTGTGGAGAAGGCGCTGGATCTGGAGCATTATTGAGGGAATCAATCTTTATTGTGTCTCTGTGCTTCCCCAACTGCATCCAATTCTGAGATGATTTTTTCAGCTTAGCTGGATCTGTGCTGTAACTAGATTACATAACCCCACGATAGGGGAGGAGAGCAGAGCTTATAGAATATTTGTTTTGTACCCATCTTTTTTTCTTGGTGTGAACATTAGGAAGAATAAGCAGACTTACAGACAACCTTAGGTTTAATGATTTTACTTAATTATCCACTCACATATCTTCTAATGTCCTTTCTCCCTGAAACCTCACTCTGACCCTGGAGTATGGGCTCTTCTCTGAATACATCCCTCGCTTTTGTTCTGTATATTTGATTATCTTGTTTTCTAAAGCCTGGAGACCCCCTCCCTCCGAGGCCCTTTTCAGTAATGATTATTGGGCTAGTGTAAATATTAACCAAAGAAGAGGCAGCATGTAAAATGTAAGAGAAATGGGAGGAGGGGGCGTGACAGAGTGGATGGAACAAATAGCAGCCTGCATTTCAAAATCAATGTGACAGAAAGCCTTCCCTTGGCATTTTTCTACATTTATTTCTTCAGCGAGACTGTACATTCCTCTGAGAGGAGGGCCACGTTTTATTTAACTCTGAGTCCCTCCCAACCTTATCTACTAATACTTCACACAGTACTTTAGCCCAGCAGGAACTCAGTGACTGATTGCAGAGGGTGAAGTGGTGCAAAGTCCAGCTCCTGCTGCACCTGGTTGATGTTGGCTGGACCCAAGCACCACTCACCCAGGTTTCTTAACAGCCACAGGCAACACAGAGCCTGGCCAAACTGAAACCAAGCAGAGCTCCCTTTCCTAATGCGAGGGAGAGAATAAATAACTGCAAAACATGGCCATGAGGAAAACAGCCAGGTGGAATCAGTCAGTGTACAACATGAGGACCATGCTCAGGGATGCTCTGACGGTTCCTGTCCAAGTCAGGAGGTGCACCTTTTCATTCACAGACTGTGAGGAAAATTGAAGCATCCCCAAGTGAGAGATATCTGTCCATATACGTAGAACAGCCTCTGACCCAGAGCTGGCCCAGGAGGCTGAGGTAGGAAGACCAGCATCTTGGAGGAAGAATGGCAGAGAACGCAGCTATGAACTATACCACCTCCTACTACCATCACATTTGGGGTGAGGACCTCGACATAGAAGTTTGCAGGAGCCCTAGCGGGTTTGGCTTAGTGGATAGAGCGTCAGCCTGGGGACTGAAGGGTCCTAGGTTTGATTCCAGTCAAGGGCACATGCCTGGGTTGCAGGCTCTGTCCCCAGTGAGGGGTGTGCAGGAGGCAGCCCATCAATGATTCTCTCTCATCATTGATGTTTCTCTCTCTCTCTCTCCCTTCCTCTCTGAAATCAATAAATTTTTTTTTTTAAAAAAAGAAGATTGCAGGGCACACAAACATTCAGTCTGAAACACTCACCAAGGATAGTACCATCCATTTGAGAACCGCTGCTTTAAATTTGTTTATGTGTCTGGGTTAGACTTGTGGGTATTTGTATTACCCTCCCTGTTAAATGGTATCTTATTTTATCTCTTTGCTCATGAGAGTTCTTGCAGTCCAGGCACAGTTTCCCTAACAGCACATAAATATCCTGACATGAATTTATATGTCTCTTAAAACTGAATAAAAATGCAATTATGACTGAAAGTAAAAGCACTACACAAAATGAAGAAAATAGAAGCCCACAATATCACCTAAAGATAGCCTCAGTGATTATATGTGAGTTATAAAACTGACCATATACAGTATATATGTATATATGTGTGTATATATACTGTATATGGATATATATACATACATATATATATATATATATATATATATATATATATGAGACCCAGTGCATGAATTCGTGCATGGATGGGGTCCGGCCAGCCTGTCCAGGGAGAGGGGGCCTGGGTGGTTGGCCAGCTTGCCTGCTGGTAGAACTCCTGGTCGAGGGGACAATTTGCATATTAGCCTTTTATTATATAGGATATATACTGAATGGCCAGATTATTATGCGTTCAGAGATCATAGCAATCTGACCACTCAGAAATATCTATGACAAAGATATTTTTCATTAAAAAAATTTTTGCTGACAACATCTGGGCCTATTGATCAATATAAAACATCATTAAGAGTAGAATAAAAATTATCTTAATACTCTAAAGTATTTTTGTCAAAAACTTGAATATAATTGTTAACATAAAAACATTCAAACCTGTAAAGAATTTTTGTGAGTTTATTTGAACCAAACTGTCAACAATTGCTGGGAAGCAGAATCTCAAAGGATTGGGATAATGCTCCAGAGAATGGTGGTTTTTCACCTTGTTTTATACATTATAATCAAAAGAGGAGACGTAAGTGGGTTACTTGAAATCCATTGGTGATAGATTAGGGAGGCGGGAGAAAGCAAAGGGAGGGGGGAACCTCTGGGATTGGATAAAAGTAAAAAGATAGACACATACTTCTTTTACTTAGGTGGGTACAGGTTAGTTAGCAGTCAACAATTAACATGATAACAATAACAATGAAGGAATTTATGGCCTCTGTGCTGGCACCCAGGCTGCACTTGGTTGTGCCCTGAGGGGTCTGAAAAAAGGAAAATTACAAGTTACCCAGACATTTCATAGGTATGTTATCTTAGATGCAAAAAGACAATAGGCTCAGTTAAGATAAAATTTGACCTTGTCAGGGGAAATACCAGCCTAGGACATGACTATCCACCATAACTGCTTTTAGTTAAAGTTTAATTTCATACCATCCTTTGTGGTTACTTTAGGTCTCTGAGTTTACAAGACTGCCATGTAGGCCTTCCCTGAGCTTGTCAGGATAGCATGTGGGCTCTTTCCACATAATCAAACTTCTATATCAAATTTCAATTTACAGAATTCACAAGGATAAGAGGAACAAGTAAAATGACAAGAATGCATTCAGCAAAATTGAGAATATGGGAAATTCTACATAAAAAATAACTACACAAAATGACTTTCACTTTTATTATAAGTGAAAATGACCTAAAATAGAAGGGGAGGTTATTATCCTAATATATAAAAACCCAGGCTCTGTAACATCCAAAACAACCAAAGGCTCGACCAACTGGAAGTCAGTGCTGCTGCGGGCACCGCGACCCAGCACTGACTGCTGAGGGGACTGCAGATCAGGCCCAAAGAGAGGCCTGGAGGGAGAAGCAGGGTCTGATCTGTAGCCTCTGTGGCAGCTGTTGATCAGCCCTTGCCTCTTTCTTTCTCTCGGGCCTCCACTGGGGCTGCTGATCAGCCCCACCTCTCTGATCAGGCCAGTTGATAGGCCTGGAGATGCTGACTGGCATAGAAACCGACCAATCAGAACCTAATCTGGGTGAACTGCAAAGGCAGAACCTAAGATGGGGGCTGAGGAGGGGTTTTAAGGGCAATAGCTATTTGGTGTAAGGTGTAAAAAATCAGTTTAGTTTTTTAATGACTGCTTTGGCAGTATAGTACATATGGCTGGCTATCAGTTCAGGTATAGGGATTATGTATTTTTGTCTGCCAAGAGCATCTCCTCCTGATGAAAAAGGCTTACCCACCCCCATTTAAGCAATATTATCCTATATAATCTATCTATACTACTAAAAGGGTAATATGCTAATTAGTCTGGGTTGACTGGCCATCTTCCAGACATCCAACTTCCTTCCAGACAAAGCCATGGTGGTGGGGGCCAAGGAAGAGGCTGTTAGGGGTGATCAGGCCGGCAGGGTAGGGCGGTTGGGGGCAAGATCAGGCTGGCATGAAAAAGCAGGTGGGGGCAAACAGGCAGTCAGGAGAGGGCAGTTGGGAGCAAAATCAGGCCAGCAGGGGATGACAGTTAGGGGCGATCAGGCAGGCAGACAGAGAGGTTAGGGGCGATCAGGCAGGCAGGCAGAGAGGTTAGGGGCAATCAGGCAGGCAGGCAGAGGCAGGTAGGAGCTATCAGGCAGGCAGGCAGGTGAGCGGTTAGGAGCCAGCAGTCCCAGATTGCAGTCAGACATCCCCCCCAAGGGGTCCCTGATTGGAGAGGGTGCAGGCTTGCCTGAGGGAAACCGCCTCCCCCCCGTGCATGAATTTCGTGCACCAGGCCACTAATCCTATATAATAAAAGGCTAATATGCAAATCGACTGAACGGCGGAATGACCACCGGGGGCAGACGTTCAATGCAGGAGCTGCCCCTGGTGGTCAGTCCACGCCCACAAGGGGGAGCACCGCTCAGCCAGAAGCCGGACTCATGGCTGGTGAGAGCAGAGGCAGTGGCGGGAGCCTCTCCCACCTTCTTGGCAGGGCTAAGGATATCTGACTGCCAGCACCAGGCCTCTAGTAGATTAAATAAGACAGCAACAAAATACAATGTTTGTTCCTCATTTGCATCCAAATTCAAGAAATTTTTTTTAGACATTTGGGAAGTTTTGAATATAGGCTTGATATTAGATTACATTAAATAATGATTATTATTTTTATGATAGCAGATTTGTGTTAAATTAAGGAAACATATCATATTTGCTAGTAAGACTTATTGAATTATAGACAAAATGATACAGTAACTTTAAAATATTGCAGCAAAATACTTGTATTTCCAGCTATGATGGACTAGATTCCAGCAACATACACCTCTATCCTCCAAAATTAGAAAAGCAACAAGTAAAACAACCCTTTTCACCTGCCTCCCTACCTCCAAAAAACTGTTCATTGACATCAGAAAGCACCACAGCAGCCAAAATTTGAGGGTTTAATATCACTGAGAGAAGAGAAAATCACAGAATTGGAGTTGAGCCTGACATTCCATGCTGTACTTCCCTGGAGTCATTTGCTGATATTTAAAATAATCTGAACTAAGGGCTGGGGAACCATGGAGAAATCTGAGCAGAGACCAGTGACTGAGCAGAGCTTTTTGTTTGTTTGTTTGTTTGTTTCTCAACATGAAAGGGAAAATAAGACTTTTTGGGGGGCTAGTTATCTGAATCTGTGCCAGTAACCTGCATTCTGACGCACATTCTTGCTAGCCAATAATTAACTCCATTCTTATCTGTGATGCCTGTCTTGACTTGTAGACCCTGTTTCCCAGAATACTCCCATTTTACAGAGGCCATAAACCATGAACCATATACAACCCCTGGAGGGGGTTGGCAGTGCTGGTGCCAGACAGGCCAACCCTCTGAGTGTAATCTCACTTCCCCCATTCCAACTCATGGGGGCTGCAAAGCCAGAGAAAAGCCAGGAACCTGATTCATATTTGGGGGACAAAGAAACTAAGGGTGTAAAGGGAAAACTTTGTCTATATTCATCGCTCAGGATTTGGAGACTGACTCCCCTGAGTCATGGCATTAGTGCATCTGCAATAAAGGCTACTTTTCTGAATACCCTCTGAGTGCCTGGCTGATTATCTCCCGCGCCACCTGGCAGATTATCTGCAACATAGCACCTCGAGAGTAAAATTGACATTCAGACTACAAACCATCAAGGATTTGGGAGGCCAACTCCTCAGAGACTGAGGAGTGAGCAGGGCTTTTGTAAGTTTCATCACACTAGACCAATGAATTTGCATTTCGGGATTGCCAAGGAAGAGGTACCTTATATGGCATCCCAGACTCTTAGCTGGGATGCTGGAATGCCTGAAGGGCTGCATCCTAAGAAAAATGTAAACCAGAAATCGACCATGGCTTTTTAAAAAAATATATTTTATTGATTTCAGAGAGGAAGGGAGAGTGAGAGAGAGAGAGAAACATCAATGATGAGAGAGAATCATTCATCAGCTGCCTCCTGCATGCTCCACACAGGGGATCAAACCCACAACCTGGGCATGTGCCCTTGACCAGAATCGAACCTGGCACCCTTCAGTCTCCAGGCTGATGCTCTATCCACTGAGCCAAACTAGCTAGGCTGGACCATGACTTTTAAAGTCTGAAATGCAAAACCCACCTCAAAACCAGGAGGTGTACTCTTACAGATGTAGAGAGGAAACAGAATCACACCCAGGTGGAGGACAAACATGCATATACTGCAGAACTCAATTCCTGATTGTGTTAGAAAGATTTTTCTCTTATTCCAAATGCTTGTCAAAAGCTAAGTGTTCACTCAACAATTAAATATTAAACTAGTGCCCTGGTGCACAGATCCATGCACACTGAAAGGAAATTAATTAGAAGGTGGCCAGCAGGGTGGGACTGGGCGAGATGGGTCTGACATGCCCTGGAGCCAACCTCCCTAGCCTGCTGTACCCGGGGCACCACCATGGCTTGAAGGAAGGTCATCTGCAGAGAGAGTGGGGGTCCCTCCGGCAGGTGGAGTCCCTCAGCCTGGCCTGCGGGAGTCAGGCTGAAACCAGCTCTCCAACATCCACTGAGGGGTCCTGGATTGTGAGAGGGCGGTTCTTGGGTGACGTACCCTGGAATCTGGCTCTCTTTCCTCTCTGGTTCTGGGTGGTCATTGCACGTCATAGCTACCAGTCGATGGTCAGATGGTCACTTAGCCTTTTATATATATAGATTTCCAACATTTAATCAATGATTAGCAGGTCTGTCAAAAAGCAGATAAAAGACAAAAGCAAACAATAGAAGCAAAACTACAGATGATCCAAATAATGGACTTAGTAATCACAGTCCTTCAATAATTATGATTCTTAGGTTCCAGAAAATAGATGACATCATGAAGAATTTGAGTGCACTAAAAAGAACTAATATATAGATGATGTATCATAGAATTTTAAACTTGAACCCTATATAATTTTATTAACCAATGCCACCCCAATAAATTTGATTTACAAAAGAATTCAAGGAAAATCTTCATTTGAAAAATACAGTAATTTAATTAAATGGCTTTAATTGCAGATTACATTCAGCTGTAGGGAAGATCTGTCAGTAGAAATATCCAGATAAAAATGTTATAAAATACAGAAAAGTACAAAGTTAGATAAAATATGATGAAAATGTCTTCTTATATGTAATTGACATTAGAAAGAGAAGGAGAAAGAACGACAGCATTTCTCAGAAAAATTAACATTGAGATCATTTGTTGCTAGTAAAACTTTGTTTAAAAAGCGCTAAGATGAGTTCACTAGGTAGAAGGAGAATGATCACATATATAAAAAATTACTCCATACAGAAAAATATATGTTAAGAAAAAATTAAAAATAATGAATTGAGTAAATATATAAGTAAATCTAAATGAATATTGATTGTACAAAATAATAGTAGTAGTATCCATGAAATTTAAAATATATGTAAAATTAAAATACAGACAATAATTACACAAATGGCAAAAAGAGGAAATACATGGAGTTGAAATGTTCTAAGGTCTGGTGATTAGTAAAAGTACTCAATTTTACTAAATTTACCAACTCAAGAGTGTATGTTGTAATTTCTGGAATGATTACTAAGAAAGGAATTTAACACATAGTGCAATACATTGGGATGCACAAGGTCCTTGCCAAAGTTAAAATTATTTTAAAACACATTCGAACATATAGCATTGGTAAAAGTTCTTTATATTTATCCAGAAGTATATTATCTAGGGGATAACTTACCAAAAATTTAACTGACTTCTTTCTACTCAGAAAGACTCATCATCATTTCAGGTAATACAAAAATCTAGTTATGTGATCTTAGACTCACTAGTGTATGCTTCCAGTCAAAAATTTTAAGTGGTTGGTTGTAGCTTTTAACTTCTTAGCTACTCTCATTCTAAAATAGATAAAAGCAATGCTCCTTCTAAAGGCCATGGCTAATATCCATGTGAAGTCTCTGAAGTAGTATAAAATTAATTTATTTTCCATCTCAGCTGCTTTCCTGCCTTTGAAAAAAAAAATAAAAATAGCAAAGTTGAAGTTAATTTAACTATTTTCTTGTTGAGCTTTTCTGGGATTTCTTATTAAAACTCCAAATGAATATCTTTGATTTTTTTTTGTTTTCTCGGAAACTACTTTTCAATTGCCCATTTCCCATGCTGGCTCAATGTGCATTATCAAACAGTGATCAATTGAACCTCTGAGTAATTTAATATCAAGGTGCCAGGCAATTTGAGATGCTAGGCCACCCTACAGAAACAAAATTATTTCCTCGAGGATTTCATCATTCTCAAACTGGAACGTGGTCTGTATAAGAAGAATTGCCCTTTTCTTGGAAAAATTTGACTTTCTTTGCTATTAATATTCTATGTACCTATATTCAATTGGAGCACAAATATTCTGTTTTGGCCTATCTGAAAACACGTTTGCTAAAAATTACAGGTGGTTAGTATAGAAAAATAAAGTGTAACTATATATACTCAGTTTTGAGAGATGTTAGGGAGCATGAAAGTGACGTGTGATAACTTTTACTTACTTTATGTATACTCCACCTTTTTTTTTTTTCTTTGAGAATCTGTGTTCTCCAGGCTAGGTGTGGTGGGCAGGCTAAGATGGGAAGGAGCTTTACACAGTTCTCTTCTCAAAATCGTGGGCTGTGTGCGCGCAAGACCAGTGATTATTTCCTCCACAGCTCATTACGATTTGTAAGTGCCTATCCAAGCGTGTTTACCACTAACAATGTCATTTGAGTTACAGTTTCTAAATGTATCCATAAGTGAGCATATCGTTTCAATATAATGCAGCGGGTATGGTCACAGGCTTAGGTGTCAGAGTGTTAGGTCTGAGTCCCGGCTGTGCTGCTCATGAGCTGAGTGACTCTAGACAGGTTCTCAAGCCTCTCTGTGCTTATTCCCTTAGGGCACTGGTTGGCAAACTCATTAGTCAACAGAGCCAAATATCAACAGTACAACGATCGAAATTTCTTTTGAGAGCCGAAAACCGACTTCCGCGCATGGGCCATGAAGTTTCAATCGCACTGTATGTGCGCGCCCGCATGTGGTATTTTGTGGAAGAGCCACACTCAAGGGGCCAAAGAGCCACATGTGGCTCGCGAGCCACAGTTTGCCGACCACTGCCTTAGGGCCATGACCATATCGCGATGGCTAAGAACAGTTCCCAGAAAATTATAAGTGCCCCATGTGTTTAGTGTTCTTTATTCTCTCTTCTTTTCCCCCCTTCACATTGTTTTGATAATTATTATGTTTCCATGTCTGCTTTACTCATGTTTAAAAAATACCAAGGAAAACTCTTGCAGTCTTCACCTATATGGAAATATCAGAGATAGTTCCATTTCATGTGGAGGGAACTGCATTTTTGAAGGTTTAGAAGTAACCACCTTTGTTTTTGCCATCACTGCCCTTGCACAGGGCAGTTTGTTTTCTAGAGGAAAAGCATATTGTCTTAGTTTTCTCATCATTTTTGCTGAGCAGCAATACTAGTATTGTGTTCCAGGTTTATTTATGAGATTTTCCTTCTGACTGCTAACTTCCTTTTGAACTCTCATTGACTTGCTTAGGCTAAATAAAATAAGAGACTAAATGTCTGTTTGGTGTGATGGGAGGGTGTTTATTGTGCTTGATAGATATCAAGCATTTGTTGAGACCACACTGAGGACCTAATATTGGGATAACCTGTAAAAACAAAAAGCTGAATAAAACAGTTTCTTATCTTCAAGAGGCTCCTAGTCCTAGTGGGTAGAAGGTTGAAACAAGCACAATTAACACCATGCCAAATCCTTTGACATAAGAATGCATAAAGATCTGTGAGTGAGATAGAGAATGTTGTTTTTTGGTAAGAAAAGATGGACTAAGATAGGCATGAGCATAACCACATGCTGCATTTGAGGATGTCGAAACAAAATTGCATCAGGTAAAGGTAGGCAGGCAAGAGAGACTTTCTTCAAGATGAGAGGCCCGGTGCATGACATTTGTGCACTGGGGGGTGGTCCCTCAGCCCAGCCTCTTCCCTCTTGCAGTCCAGGACTCCTTGAAGGATGTCTGCCTGCCGTGGAGGTGGGAAAGGCTCCTGCCACTGCAGCTGTGCTCGCCAGCTGTGAGCCCACCTTCTGACTGAGGCTCCCCCTGTGAGAGCGCACTGATCACCAGGGGGCAGCTCCTGCATTGAGCATCTGCCCCCTGGTGGTCAATGTGCATCATAGTGACCAGTCGTTCTGCCCTTCAGTTGATTCGCATATTAGGGTTTTATTATATAGGATTATTCCAATAGGGGAGAGAGGCTCAGCCTTTCTCTGAACTTAACTCTGCTGAAACACAGTGTGGGAGGCTAGTTTAGCACTATGTGAGAGGAAGAACAGAGGCCATCCATGTTTGCTAATTGGCTTTACCCAAGGAGGAGGTAGTTTTACAACTTGGAATAATTACCCACCAAAGTCAGGCTCCTAGCCTTCATTAGAAACTGGGAGATGGGGGCTCTATGTACTTGCATGCTTACTCTTCAAAGAAATGGCTCCCAAGTCTTTAAGAAAGAGGTTTGAATTGTAAAATTTGCAAAAAGGCTTTAAAAAGACTTGCATACATCACAAAGAGGCTGAGTAAGAATTTACATGTTTTCTCAAGTAAATGCTCTAAGGAAGGAGAGGTCAAGGCCTAGAGTAGGAACAGGCCTGATAAAGTTTAGTCATGCTGAGGGGAACATCCAGGACCTTCAGGGCAAGGTCTACAGCCAGGAGCACAGGGCTGTTAGGGGTGGCCAAGTGACAGGAAGTGAAAAGGTAGTCCAGGGCCAGATTATGGCTAATCTTGGAAGTCCTGATATGAAGTTTAGGCTTCATTCCATAATCGCTGAAAGAGTATACGCATGGCAATGAAATGGTCAAATTTACATACTTAAAAAGTCTGAAAATTTGCATACTTTTATAAAAGAATTGAAGGGGATAAAACAAGTTACAGGAAGAATAAAAGAACATAAAAGGAATTATCTTGCTTAGTGCTCAAAACTCTGTGATGTGGATGTTTATTATTCCCGCCTCCACATGATAAATTGGAGGCCCAAAGTGTTTAAGTCACTTTTCCAAATGTTCTATACTTGGTGAATGTGGGCAGTTTCAAACCCAGTCTGTCTCTCAACAAGCCCACGAGCTTCCCACTCAGCAGTAGGGTTACTGAACCAGTGACCATCAACCAAAAAATGTGGTGGGTTGGCTTTGTGACATATGGGATGGTAGATATGTGAGTAGTATGTTACAGTAATTCTGGGTTTATGGCACCTATAAAATTATGAAGAACTAAAAAATGAATCAATATCAATGTCAGATGGATGGAGATAGACATCGACTCTTTCTAAAAGCATTTTCCTGGGATCTTGGCCAACATAAGCTTCTTTTGGTTTCCTAGACTGAATGAGATAATACACATAAAACAGCTTTACAAACTGTGAAATCCTAAAAAGTTGAAGGCTATTCCTTTCACGTTAGAAGAACATAAATTGTTTACAAGTCAGTTTCCATCTTAAGAGCATTAGGGTGGATATATTAAGTAGAGTCCCATCATGAATTATTTATACAGTGAGGAATTACTTCCTAATGTGTTACTGGGAATTTTTATATTTTGGGGACTGTCTGTGAATGACTTGGACACCCTGCTTGAAATCCAAAAATTTGCCTTGGTAAATATAAATTAAAAAATGCATCATTTGGAATGTCTTGTGAGTATGAAAAACCCCACTTGAACTGCTTTAAACAACAAAGTTAATTTACTGGGTTTGAAGTGAAAAATCTGGCTTGAAGAGAGCATTTACATAATAACTGAAACAATGCACCCAGGACCATGATTCATCGAAACTCTTCCCTCTGCCTCACTTAGTGTTAATTTCATTCTCTCGCTGCGAGATTGCACAACCCTCTACCAGACTCCCTTCTAGTCACTCTTCATGAAACAGCAAAATGGTTTCAGGAGTTCCAGACCTCAATTCTCACATGATATAGTTCAGAAGAGGAGAGAGCATCTCCCCAAACATCTTTGGAAAGAAGAGGGAACTTCTCTTTCCTGAAAGATTTTAGTAAATATCTTCTCACATCTTACTGTTTTCCTTTGGCTACTGGATTTTCCTTGAACTGACTGCTGAGACCAGGGAATGGACTTTATGGACTGGTTTAAGGCAATCAGCCCCTCTTCCCTTACCCTTAAGAGCTAAGATTGGCTCAGTCCTGCCCCAACTACATAGGCACAGTTGTTGCCAAAGGATGGGTGACTATGCTAGGAAGCCGACGATGGATGTTCCCTACGATCTCATTGTCAACTACCTTTGTAATAGGCTTGGTGTGTTCTATGGAAAACATCAGCCTATTGCACCAAATAGATCAATTTCCTTTTGAATTTCTTTTTTAATTACTTTGAAGTTTGCTGGATCTTCCCCAACTGGTTTAATAAGCACTCATAATTTCTTCAAATTATTCTACAGTTTAATCCATAGCTTAGTGTTTTGTTTAGTTGAGTCTAGAATTTGTCTGAATCTGTTTTGATGTAATGTGAAATGAGGATCCATGAAGGCTTTTTTTAAATTTGTTTTTGTTTTTTTGGGGGGTGCATTGTTCTAAGTTCTTACATTCATTATTGAAATGCTTTTCACTTTCTGAACACATTGCTTAGGGCCTTTCTCAGGGCTTGGAAGGGACCATAAGCAAAAGGAGACTTGAGCTTCATTAGTGTCACGTCGGTCCTTCTCTGTGGACCAAATCCTACTAAAACTTTCCATTCTTATATCCCTCCTCCTCTTCACAATATATATTTTTAGATATACTAAATGATTTTCACTATAATCACTAATTTCAGTCCCATCAAATTTATTTTAGGTTTTGGCTAAATAGGCCAGGTTTTATGGTCCTAACTGAATTTTCTTTTTTTCACTCTTTCCATACCACTGGGAAAAGTCAAATACAATTCTGACCAGCAACTTCTCTACACTATTCAAGATGGAATCTGTCACAGCTATTTTTAATTTCTTAACAAACTTTAGGCATTAAAAAGTAACCTTATCAGATAAAATTACATTATCCTCAGGATAAAAATACATTTAGGAAAATATATATGAGGTGAGATTATTCTAAAGAAAAACAGAAGTACCCTAATCCTTTCTTGGTTAGTAATCAGTTCCTAAAAAAAAATGTTATTAGCTCAAAATTGCATTTTAATAGCTAGTATATTTTTCCCATAATATGCTCAGTTCTGCAAAAATTGTCAGGATGACTATTTGAATACTATTTAGTTCTTTCTGAATACATCTTTAAAACACTTGAAAATCTCTGATTTAATTGCCTATTGATAGCTTTGGATAGATTAATACATTTCTGAGGTAAAAGGGAAGTTATACATCATTCACTTTTTCAAAAAGTCGTACACATCTCATTTTAATGGAAAATTTAGCCAGCAGAAACTACTGTGCATGCATATGATGTATATGTATAGCATGTATACTCTCGGTATGGATATATCCCTAACATCCTCTAATAAGTATGTATAAAACCCACAACGATTTTCTTCTCACCAAGCTATTCCTGATTTCTTTACAATACTTAAATTTCTTGTTTTATTACTTCTCTTTTGTTGACTATTCATTTTGACTCTTTCTCTGTACTTACCCACTTTTGCCTGTTTCAAGATCATATCTAGAAGCAGTGAGTCGATTGAGTCAGAAAATTCATTATAGGTACAGTTAAGAGAAAGCTCTAGCTAAGTGTTGAGGAAAAGCGATGCAATATACTTGGACATAACTGGGTGGTGGAGGTAAATGGGCAGACAGACCATCCCCTGGAAGGGAACAGCCAGGGGCACCATGGTGAGAGTAGAATAGTCACTGCCCTTACACTTTTTCTTCTTTTCCAGGAATTAGACTACAGCACTCAAAGCCTCATCAAGGTACAAAACCAACAATATAATTGCCTTTTATTTTAACAGTTGGATTTTTTAAATGGCCTGTAGTAACAATAGCCATTTCTGTGCTGAGAAGTTCTATAGGTAAAATTTCACCGAGTCTTTTCAACAACACTATAAATGTTATTCTTAGGTCAATTTAACAGATGAGGGAAGAGCAGCTCAGAGAATGTGAATATATATTCCAGGATTCACACAGCAACAGAGGATGTGTTCTCATCCAGGTCATCTGACTCCAAATCCTATTCTCTTTCTATTTGAGTAGTAAAACTTTTTAAATTCTAGGAAACCAAGTGAAATCCCATTTGAATTAGTATGATACATCAAAAATAGATTAAGTGAAAAAAGAGTGGAGTCATATCATGAAGAAACTGGTCAACAAAGCATCATTGGGAAATGTTAGATTAAATTAGCATGAATGCATCTAAAAGATTTATATAGTATACCTACTATTCTCATATTTTAGTTTTATTATTTAACTCACTGGACATATATGAAATGCTTATTAATGTTTTAATTAGCTTCATGTTTGTCCATATACAGGGGAGGGCAAAAGTAGGTTTATAGTTGTTCTTGTGAAAAATAATGCAACAATTAATAAGTAATAATACAAGAAGAAACTCTATTTTGCATTCTAACCACTGTAAACCTACTTTTGCCCAGCCTGTTACATGCTTATTCCATATATTTTGTTCAGTGTATTCTGTTCTGACCTGGCTAATTTGGCTGCCTTGTGCTGCTTTTCTATAACCATATGGGGACCTAACTGTGGGGCTATTACTGAAGTCATATAAAGGAATTTGTCTGGGAAGACAGATATAGAGCACCTAGCTCAGGGCCACACACAGAGAAGTCTTTGAGAGATAATGATAATGGCTTTTGCTAAATTAGCAATTTATAGCCAGCATGCTGGGCACTACTACTTTCTCTTGATTATGGTAATATTTCACACCAACCTACCATAATGTATGCAAGTGTCAAAAACTGGACCCACCTTGATGATGTATCATAGATATCTGAGAATGATTGTTTTTTTGAGCTAGAAATTACAAATACTAATTGTACAATGAACTTATACATGCTACTGTCCAAGAATGCTCTGTATCATATAAAGACTATACTGAAATAAAAAAGTGAAAGGCAAAATTATTTCTGAGGTCCAACATATGACCAAATCTTTACCCAAATGCCACATGCTTTTGGCCCTGCAATTTAATAAATGCATTTGTAGAAGAGAAATCAAGCAGATGAGGATTTTAATACACTAAAATGCTCAATAATATATTTTCTTTTGGACAGTATTTTCCTCAATTAGCTTATGTAAGATCTAATTTGAAGTGTTCTTTTGAGTGTGGGGTCTGACAATTGGTAGCTTTGAAGAAATGAGTCATTGAAGAGCAAAGAGAGTACAGATTATAGAGTGAGAGATACCAAGGGTGAAAACAATCTTGTGCCTGCTTAATAATATAATTATCACTCTATCCTTGATGAAAGTATATTCTCACCGTAGCAGTTTCTCTGCAAATGAATGTTCAAGTCTATAAATTACATTTTATTCACTTATAAGAAAGCAGGTAGTATCCTGTTGTGTGAAGTCAAGAAAACATGTTTTGTCATATAGGTCATCTGCTTTAATTACTTGGTTCAACGTATTTCGAACATCTGTTATTTTTATAAGCTCACTTATCATTTCATCCATGATTATCATTATTTTAGATATTTCTTTTTAAGAGACACATTTTTTTCCTATTTGACTATTTTTACCAAGTGTACTGTGTCATTCCTTAATTAAGTTTTATTCCTCTGAACTATACAAATTTTGTTTAATGTATAGATGCTTTGTAGTTTACCTTAGTTAATTTCTCCACAGTATTATACTATTTCAGAAAGGAATGATGTGTTCCCAAAGCTTCAAATTTGCTTATATTTATAGCCAATTGGCATCCAAAAAATACATCAAATAAGTGGAAAATTGAACTTCATATAGCTAACATATTAAGTCATAAAGTGACATAGCATTAAAAATAGTAAGCATAATAGATAAATGTTAATGACCATATTTTCCCTAAAATATTAATAGGTCTTTAATCTTGTCATTATCAAGAGCTTTGTGCCCTTTCTAGGGTGAATTAAGCCTTGTTCTTTGTCACAGGATTTGACTAAAATGTTAATTATTGATATAATACAACCCTATTATAACATAGCTCATTATTCAAGTCAGGTCTACTAATATATATTAAGCACCCATTTTCCACTGGAGCTATGCAAGGAGTTTTGGAGACACAAATTAAAAGCTAGACAAAATGTTACATTCTTTTAAATAAGTATTTTGAGATATAATAGTCCAAAGATTACCCCTTGAAATATATAATCACATGTTGCAAAAATCTGAAATGATAATGTAGAGTTCATAACTTAATGGAGGAGACAGATAAACAAACAGGTAATTCTAATATTATTTAGTTTATTTCTCAGTTGATCACCTGCTCAGATGATATGTAATCCATTCTAGGGTTCAGGAAGACATCACTGGCTAAGCAACACCTTATCTGCATCTTAACAGATTTTTCATAAGTAATTAAAGTTTGGACTTCTGTGGAACAATGCCACATGAGCAAGATGGATATAGCATGTGTATGGATGCAAACCCCTATTAGTTAGATATAGAGAAAGGGTAAAATAGTTGCAGATGAGACTAGAAAGTTGAGGATTATTTTATGCATATTCATTGACTTTAACTAGGCTTTGTTGTGTTAATGGTTACTCAACATACAAGAAGTTGATGATTGTTTCAAATTCCTCAGAAACCTGTTGGCTTGTTAGGGCTGTTTGGCTAATAGAAATCAACACTGTTTTAGTCAATACTTAGATTTAATATTCAGTAGTGTCCTTTTAACTCTTCTTAGAGGATTAAGCACTAACAAAGGCACTCTGTCAGAAGGTCGGTTCTGAAGTTTTCCAGAACATTCTTATATTCTGCTGCAACATGTTTTTAGTGTATAGTCAGGATGTTTAGTTTTCAATTTTGGAAACAATGATATAGATTTCAGAATGAAGAAAGGACATTTGTAGATGGCGTTTTCAATTCTTAACACTAATGTATCTGTACAAATGTTCCACACGCATATATTTGGATGCAAGGCGGTCTACATAAAATTATATAATGAGGGTGTTGCTATTTGTTTTCAGTGATCATTTTACTAGTCATTGATGGAAGAGCTGGCATGACAGCTTGTTGGAATGAGATATTGTTAGAAAGAGACTGGAATCTTCTTACCTCAAACAGAACTTTTATCTTAGATTTTCTCTGACATTTTCTTGGAGATGGGGTTTGAGTAGGAGCTCTAAATAATGCTCGCTGCCATCCATTCTGAGGAAGAAAAGGTAGTTTGCAAATAGAGAGGAATCAAAGTATTGAATGAAATAATCTCTTTTCAAGTAAAAACCAGAACATTCCACCTTTTTCTTTCAGTTTAATAAATGGCATCTTAAAAATGACATATTGTTCAGTTAATACTTCTGGAAATTGTTGGCATAATGGATTTTAAAACATTTAATATTGTTCAAAATAAGTAGCTTTAAAACGAAACACTGAATAGGCAAAAACATGTTTTTTAAGGTGTTCATCATCGGTCAAAATGCTGTTCCGTTGAATTATGTTATGCAACATCCACCTTAACTGTTATTAGAAAGTGGAGAACGGCCTTTCTCATCTAGGGCCTCTAATGAATTGCTACAAGTGATCATTTTTAAATAACTGATAAATCTTCATGATTTTCTTTATTTCTGTTTAACTCAGCTATGGTTAATGCCAGAATCTCCTACCATGAGTATATAATTGGATTTATTATTTTTTAAAGTTGTATTTCCTCTAGGGAGTGGGAGATGAGAAGTGTAGATAGACTCTAATTAAATTTTAAATTATTGAAAATACGTGCCATGTTTCAGACGTTAGCAAATATTAGTTGAGGAACTTTACATGGTTTGGTTATTCAGCTTAAATTTGAACTGTGGTTTATTTTGCACATGCTGTTGATGTACATTGTTTCTAATTGTTTTATTTGTTTTAAAAATTCTGCCCTTAAAAGAAATTCATAAAGTTCACCTGACACACATATTTTGACCTCCTAAGAAATTTACATTTGTATCAGTATTGAATTTTCACCAATGCTCCAATATATGGAAGTTACTGTTTTGAAATAAAGAAAACATTTTCCATGGCGGGGAGGGGGGAGAAAGAAGTTGATTATTGGTTAAATTAACATACAGGAAGTTGATTTCTTGCTCAGAAAAAATCTGCTAGATATTGAAGCAAATCACCAGCATTGCTACAGAATGCAAAACTTCACACTGCTATTCTAGGTTTATAACACAAAGAATAGACACCGGAATACAGGACCTTAAAATAGAAATAGATTTTCTAAACGAGATTCATTTTGTGGGAGAGCACCTGTCCAGGACACAGATTAAACCCCATACTGGACCAAAAGAGACGCCAGTTCCCACGTCTATTGCAAGGGATTACAGTGAGAAGGCTTTTAAATACTCTAAATATTCCTCTCCACCCATCCCACCCCTATTTCCCATTAGGAAGGCAGGCAGAGTTCCTTAGGGACTTGACATGGATTTTAAGTCAATTTAACTTGAATTTCAAAGGATATCTTGTTACGATGAGCACAACACTAGACTGAAGGATAGCCTCAGTCAATGTTAGTTTCCCCTTATCACATATATACATGGTCGGAGAAGAGAACACTAATTAGCTGGCAAGCTAAAGTGATAGTGACTTCAAGGCACAAGCCAGCTGTGCATTTGATAGTTTAGGTTTTAGGAATGGGTGTAGCAAGTTAGTGTATTACATGCCAGCCTAAAGTGACCTCTTTTCCTTTTATAGAAGATTGCAACAATTTTTGTTCTTAAAATTCACTAAACACCTAATCACACCTAAAATATTAGTATCAACTATTTACACATTTCATGATTATGCAATCATATTTTACTAATGTAGTTACTAACCTTCTTTGTAGCTTTCTTAAATCTGTATTGTTTTATATCCATATCTTTGTTGTAATGTAAAGATGCTAATAGCATTCCAAAAATCTTTTGATCATAGTGATGAGATATGTCAACAAAAATCTTGTTTTGCCTTATTTATCATTTTAGGTGCTCTACTTGTTTTCCTGTTCATCTTAGACCAGTTTTGGATTATTTTAAGAACTTGTCCTAGAAATTAAGAATATCTGGGGACATGTGAATTTAGCTTCCGGTCTGTTCTATAAGAGAGTGGGACACAATTCAGTTGTATTTTGATTGTTGTAGTAGACCGAAAAACCCAAGTGACGCTTAGAGAAATAGAGTTACACAGCTTTATTATGCCGGTGGTCTCAGAGGAGTCGCCTCCAGAATCTGAGCAAAGCAATATGATGGGAGCTTTTCCTTTATACCCTTTTGGTGTCTTTGTCCCCCAAATATGGATTATACTTCTGGACCTTTCCCGGGCTTTGCAGAAAGCCCCAGGTGTTGGGGGTCTTGAGACCAAACCTAAGGGCCTGGCCTGGCGCCAGCACTGATAATGGTCTGTGGCCTCTATAAAATGTGCTGTTCATGGTCTATGGCCTCCGTAAAATGTGAGCATTTAGGTAACAGGTCTTGCAAGACCAGTTTGTGGAGAAAGGGGCAATGACTTAATTATAAGTTATCAAGAATGTACCTTAGATTGCTGGCACAGATTCAGATTGCTAGCGCCCCCCCCCCCGCGCCCCCCTCCCCCCGTGCCCAAATATCAGGGTTACATTGGAATTAGCCTTTTAGCCTTCTCATAATAACACTGTGTGTTAAAAAGATAGTTGGGGGGCGGGGCGGGGAATTTTAGCCAAATCATGAATGGCCCTTAATGAGGACCCTACCTCTGCAGGATATTAACATTAGGTAGATGGAATAGACTATAGCAAATACAGACCTCGACCTCATTAGAGAATAAAAGCAAGAGGAAATGATACCAGTGGCAAACTGTGGGATTCAGGATGAGCAAGCTCAGGAAAATGAAGCTGGAGGGACTATTGAGAAAAAAGGCACACAAGCCAGTTTCCTCAGCAGGACCAGAGCTAACATAATAAAAAAAACAAAATGCACTGATTTCAGCCTCCTCCCCAAATGTGATGATTAATGTAATGTGCTTCCGGTTTCATGAAATGGAAGTCAATGTAAATTAAAGAGCCTCTAACTAGGGATGATTAAGGGATTAATAATAATATTAGTTTAAGAATTTGTTCCTATTTCCAGATGCATGAGCTGAATATTTTTAACCGTCTCATATCTTTTAGCTTGGGAATATAAGGAACATTTATCTTCTTAATGTTTTGGGAATATCATAATGGTGAAGCAAATTACTCATTATTTTCCCTAAACATGCAATAAACTTTCATATTTCTGCTCTCATGCATGCTGTGCCTGCTGCCTGCCACATATCTGTTCTTTAAGTCTCAGTTAAATGTCACATCTAACCTGGTGCATTCTTTTTTGTTTTAACATTTTTATTTATTTCAGAGAGGAAATGGGGGGGGGGGGAGAGAAAGAGAGAGAGAGAGAGAAACATCAATGATGAGAGAGAATCATTGATCAGCTGCCTCCTGCATGCCCCCTATTGGGGATCCAGTCTGCAACCCATGCATATGCCCTTGACCAGAGTTGAACCTGGGACCCTTCAGTCCGCAGGCCGATGCTCTATCCATTGAGTCCAGGCTAGGGCCTGGAGCATTCTTTGACCCACGCAGAGGACATGAGTAACCTACTCTTCTCATTCATAGGTATATACATATCACTATTCTGGTTCTTATTATATAACACTAGCTAGCAAAATATTTTGTCTTCCTATAAGGTCCATTAGGATAGGAATACTGTTTTGTAGTTATCTTGACTGACTTCCCAGTGGTTAGTATGATGCATAAATAAATTAAGAACTTAAGCAATATGTGAATAATAAAGGTGAGAATGTCAAGGTCTTAAACTCAAACGGGGAAGGAGGTCCTTAAGTTCAGAGCCACAGTGAAACAGTTTTATGTCATTAACTCTGGATTGTCTGCTGATTAGATGGACACATCCTGAGATTCTGATTTAACGCCCTTAGCCTCCTTTTCCTGTGACTGAGAGGAGGATAACCTAAGTTTGGGCTCAGAAATTCAGATCTTATGTTGGTGGGCAGTGAATAGAGAGATTTTGGTTTGTCCTTAGTTGTGGAAGGAATGGGTTCAGACAGGGAGAAAACACAGGCTTTGGTTGAATCTGTTCCCCTCCAGTCCATTTTCTCAGATGACCCCTTCTGGTTTCCTTGGCCTCTGGTAGGACTGTCTTCATGGTTATGATCATAGCCCAAGGCAGTATGTCATAAAATAGTTATTTCCATTATGAATAAAGAATAAGAAACAAAAATAAACGAAAGGACAGCAAATAAAATCAAATGTTTTGTAAAACAAAGATTTTTGAGGCATGGATGGGAAAAAAATTAAACAATAATTGATAAAAGTCTAGTATGAAAGAGAATTTGAACAGCCCTATAGATATTTATGTAATATAATTTTCCTACATTTCTCAAACAAGAGCAAAATAATTGAGTTTTATAATTATCCAAATAAACACCTTTGATTTCCTTTACATTAACATGTATAGTGAATATTTGTATGATCTTTAAAAGCTTAAATGAGATTTTGTCAAAACCAACAATGTGCTCTACTTACCAGTAGAATTCCTTTATCTCACAAAGTTCCAGAGCTGCGGGAAAATTACTATGTAAAGTCGGGTTATATTTCACAAATCTCATTGAAAATATTCACAAAGAAGATATAATTTCTGGGTAAATTGTCTCTTGGTGCAATAAGGTTATCCATTCTATTAAATAAGCCCCAGGAATTTGCACTCATCTGGGTTCTAAATTTAATAAACATTCAAATATTATTGATTGATCAGACACAAAAGGCTACCCATTTTATGATTCCATTCATATGCCATTCTAGAAAAGGCAAAACTAGTGACTGAAAGCAAAACAGTGGCCTGGATTGGCCTAAAAGGGACTGAAGGAACTTTTGGATGAGATGGAAAAGTTCAATATCATGATTATGGTGGTAGTTAAATGACTATACACATTTGGAAAATTCATCAGATTGTGCTTTTAAAGTTGGTCATTTTCAGTCAACAGGTATATGAAAAGATGCTCAACTGTACTAACTATTAGGGAAATGCAAATCAAAACTATAATAAGATACCACCTTATAACTGTTAGTATGGCTATTGTCAACAAGACAAGTAACAACAAGTGTTGGAGAGGTTGTGGAGAAAAAGAAATCCTCATTCACTGCTGGTTGGAATGTAAATAGGTATAGCCACTATGGAAAACAGCATGGAGGTTCCTCAAAAATTATGAATAGAATTACCATATGACCCAGAAACCCCTCTTCTAGGTATATACTTCAAAATTTTGAAAACATTGATTCACAAAGATATATGCACACCTGTGTTCACTGCAGTATTATTTGTGGTGACCAAGACATGGAAACAACCAAAGTGTCCTTGGATAGATGATTACATAAAGAAGATGTGGTACATAAACACAATGTCATAATACATAAGAAAAGATGAAATACTGCCATTTATGATAACACGCATGGACCTTGAGATTATCATGCTAAGCGAAATAACTCAGAAAAAGTTAAGAACCATATGATTTCACTTATATGTGGGATATAAAACTGAAAGCAACAAATGAACAAACAATAAAACAAACAAACAAAACTCATAGACACAGACAACTATACCGTGGTTACCAGAGGGAAGGAGGTTGGGTCAAATATATGGTGATAGGAGATTATTTGACTTTGGGTAGTGGGCACACAATTCAATATACAGATAGTGTATCATATAAATGTTCACTTGAAACCTATATAAACTTACTAACAAATGTCACCCTAATAAAATTAATAAAAAATAAAATTGATAATTTTTATTGTATATTGTAGGTATATTTTATTTCAATGAATCTAATAAAATGTATTGACCAAGTTGTATTCATTATAACCTTCGATTCTTCTAAGTCACCATTGCAGTTTTCTTATATTTGAGAGTTATGTTCTGTACAAATTTAGAAAATTCAAGTATTTCTCATTCTATTACAGACAATCTTATGGACTATAATTTGGCTAAAAGAAATCAGTTTATAGACTAAGTAATTGAAGATAGGGAGGGTATAGGAGAAATGATAGGAGTGGGAATTAGTATAATCCCTGACTCATTACCTGGGATGAGTTGATGGTATTATTAGTACATACCTTTTTATATACTGAATTCCAAAGCTTTGTTTATTGTATCAATTACTTCATTCTTATTAAGTCATCGTGCTTGTGTGTGCCTGGATATACATGTGTACACACTCAAGCATTGTGATGTAGTGGGGAAGAAAATCAAAACTAGAGTTCGAGTTCCATCACTTACTAGCTGTATGACTTTGGACAAATCACTGAGCCTCTTCTGAAAATGGTCATCATCCAGAACCACAGGAAGGCTGGCTGAGTGGAAATTCTACAACTAGAAGGAAAGAGAAAAGCACACTGAGAATCACAGGAGCTGTGGAAGGCAAAGATACAAAGGCACACGTACGGAGAGGGCTGGCAACGGAGTACGCAGCTGGCTTTCTCAGTTGGGCGGGAAACAAAAGCTCCCAACTACTCTGAACTCCAGTTCTGGAGGAGACTCTGGGGAAAAACTGGACTGTCTGGCAGCGGGCAAAACTCGAGGGCAGCTTTATCTTAGAGGTGCTTGCAGCGATTAAGACAGGACACTGAGAACCAGGGGCCTCTTAGGGCAGGGCTGACAGGAAGCCATCACTGTTTGCTCCACCCTGAGATCCCGTCCCACGAAGCCATTGCTGATTGCTCTGACCTGAGACTCAGCCCCATCCAAGTTGAGCGCAGAGGCTTTTGCATATGAATGGCCTGGTCCTTTGAAATCTAAACTTATCTAACAAACTACAGCTGAGTCAGAGAGACCCAGAACATCCAAAAGAAGGCCCAAGGCCCCACAGCAGCTTGCATTGCTTCACAGCTGGGCCTCATCTGGGCACCTCCAAAACCCAAATAAAGAAGAGGAATCTGCAGATCTCTCCAAAGCTCCTGCTGAGTGGCCTCAGGCAGAGGCTAAATTAGCACCTCCTTGGAGATCCAAGATCCAGTGTACCCAGGGGTCAGAGTGGGACCATCCAGATTACAACTCCTCAGATCCATAAGGGACACACTTAGGGGGCAGACTCAGTGAGCACCAAAGCCCCACTGAAGCAAGTCTTGCCTCATAAGGGTGTCTCCAGCACAGAAGTTCTCCCAGCGTAGACACAGCTGATCCTCACAGTCAATTGGCCTGGCAGTCAATTCCCCCCAGTGATACCAACAACAATCAAGGATTAACTACAACAAGACTATGCACACAGCCCACAAAGGGGTGCACCAAGAGTGTCCACCTCAGGTAACTGGGGAGGCTGAGCCACTGGGCCCTATAGGACATCTAGCACACAAAGCCACTCTATCAACTCAGGAAAGCAGCCAAAATGCAGAGACAAAGAAACAGGTCACAAATAAAAGAAATGGAGGAAAGCAAACAACTGGATATAGAGTTCAAAACCACGGTTATAGGATTTTTCATGATTTTTTTGGAAAAAGCCTATAAATTTAGCGAGACCCTCAAGGATATGAAAAAGGACCAACTAGAAATTAAGCATACAATGACTGAAATAAAAAATAATATACAGAGATCTAACAACAGACTAGAGGATTGCAAGAATCAAGTCAAAGATTTGAAATACAAAGAAGCAAAAAACACCCAACCGGAAAAGCAAAAAGAAAAAAGAATCCAAAAATATGAAGATAGTGTAAGGAGCCTCTGGGACAACTTCAAGCTTACCAACATCAGAATTATGGGGGTGCCAGAAGAAGAGAGAGAGCAAGATACTGAAAACCTATTTGAAGAAATAATAACTGAAAACTTCTCCCACATGGTGAAAGAAATAGACTTACAAGTCCAGCAAGTGCACAGAACCCCAAACAAAAGGAATCCAAAGAGGACCACACCAAGACACATCATAATTAAAATGCCAAGGGCAAAAGACAACGAGAGAATCTTGAAAGCAGCAAGAGAAAAACGGTTAGTTACCTACAAGGGAGTACCCATACGACTGTCAGCTGATTTCTCAGCAGAAACTGTGCAGGCCAGAAGGGAGTGGCAAGAAATATTCAAAGTGATGAACAGCAAGAACCTACAACCAAGATTACTCTACCCAGCAAAGCTATCATTCAGAATTGAAGGTCAGATAAAGAGCTTCACAGATAAGAAAAAGCTAAAGGAGTTCATCACCGCCAAACCAGTATTACATGAAATGCTGAAAGGTATTCTTTAAGAAGAGGAAGAAGAAGAAAAAGGTAAAGATAGAAATTATGAACAACAAATACATATCTATCAACAAGTGAATCTAAAAATCAAGTGAATAAAAAATGTGATGAACAGAATAAACTGGTGAATATAATAGAATCAGGGACATAGAAAGGGAGTGAATTGACAATTCTAGGGGGGAAAGGGGTGTGGGGGTGCGGAAAGAGATTGGACAAAAATCGTACACCTATGGATGAGGACAGTGGGGGGGTTAAGGACAGAGGGTGGGGTAGGATACAGGTGGAGGGGAGCTATGGGGGGAAAAAAGGAACAATTGTAATAATCTGAACAATAAAGATTTATTAAAAAACAATTATAATTATAAAAGATTATTAAAGAATGTGCCAGTTTTGAATTCACAAGAACAGAATCACCAACAGAAAAATTCAACTTCTCAAAGGTTAATACTTCAAATTGTACAATAAATATAAGTATAAATATAAAATGTATATATTTTTATTTCTTAATATAATATCACAATATATTTTGATGTTTTGTCCTATCCTCCTTCCTTTTTAAATGGCCCATACTTCAGATACTAAAATTACTATTTCTCATTCTTGCCCTTATTCAATCTAGAATCTCCTTCCTCACATAAATTTCTGTGGATAAAAGTTTATTCAACCTATAAGCTCCAACACTCACAGAACATCTTTCATTAAACTTCTTGTGGTGTGAGTAATCACAAATCCATTTGATTATTTAATGTTATATTCTTATTTATACCTCTATTTATAGCCTTTTTATTATTTACTCATGTTTTACATTTATTTGTAAACATTGCCTAATCATAGTCAAAATTCATTATAACCTACTTTTTGTTAGGCACTTTATGTGGCATACTCAATGAGTTCTCTATATAACTTTATGTGGTAGGTGGTAATGTTACCTTGATTTTATAAATAAGTTGTTAGATGTTAAGTATTTTGTAATGTTTCACAGCTAGTAAACAGAGAAAAGAAGATTCAAAGGATCAAACTGTTAGTCCCTTTAACATGTGAATTTGTTTAAATGTCTGTGCCTTTAGGTTTACTTTAATCCCTCAGAGGGCAAAACATGCTTCTTCTTTATCTCTCAAGTGCTTAGCATCAGACTTCACTAAACATTTGATAAGTATTTGTTGAATGTCTAAATGAGAACATATATTTGCAAGTTCTGACAGTCAAAACTTATTACTTTTAATAAGTGGAGAATATTTACATCAAGTCAACAATAGATTATTAAGTTAATAGAAAAAGAAAATTTAGAGATTTTCAAAAGAAGTGCAATAAAAAATAAATGAAAAAATGGTCATTCTCATCATAAATTAAAAATGCAAATATCAATTTTCATTGTGTACTTACACATTAGAAGTCAGATTATGCTGCGAGACTATCCTCTCACAAATGCCTGGCTTTGTAAATCAAGGTAGCACACCTTAGTGGTTCAGAACACAGAGGCTGAACTTAGGTTTACCAGTGTTAATTCCCAGCTTTGCAAATTGGTAATGTAACTGGGCCTAAATGTCCTCTTCAGAAAAAATGGGATAGAGATAGTGCTTTCTTCAGTGCTTTCTGTAATAATTAAATGAGTTGATATTTATGAAGCTTTCATAACATCTACTGGCACTGAGTATGTTACATAAAGGCTTGTTAAACAAGCAGTTCTCATATTTTTAGGGAAGATAAGCTGGAATCCCATGATTGTTGACTGCCTAATATGTTGTAGATACATCCATATGTTTTTGTGTAACCACAAATCAGCCATCCAATTAAGCAATAAAAAAAACAACAACTATGCATTCTATCTGTTTTAAGGCTGCAGATGACCTTCTGGTATCTTAAGAGTGAGTAAATAAAATTCTGTTTTTCTTTCTTATCTAGCCTTTTTCTTCTTTTTTTCTTTTCCCCAGTTTAGAAGAAGGCTGTTTTGGAGGAGAAGGGAATGCTTGCTTGGAGCAAGCCATGAAAAATCATTCACTGGTATCCGCACTAAAACGGCAAATTTGAAGAGAGAGAGAGAGAGAGAGAGAGAGAGAGAGAGAGAGAGAGAGAGAGAGAGAGAGAGAGAGAGAGAGAGAAACAGGGAGAGAGAGAGAATGCTGAAACAGGGAGAAAAAACCTTGGGAAGGGGCTCTCCCTCAGCACCACCACCCCCTCTCTTTACTCCTGGGAAAGATGGATTGCCCACACCCTTCCCTCTTTTTGTTCTAATTTTCCCCTTCTTCCTTATAAAAACCTCTGTCTGCACTGAGATCCTTTTTTTTAATTTCTTTATTAATTAAGGTATTACATATGTGTGTCCTCATCCCCCCCAGGCACTGAGATCCTTTAAGATGGGCTTTTGAGGCGTGAGAAAAATCCCCCATCTTCTTGAGATGCCTGCTCTCAAATAAACTTTTACCAGCACCGTTTCAAGCGTTCGGTTTTCATCGCGGCAGGCAGTAGAATCCCAGATTTTCGGTTACAGGTACTTTTCATCTTCATAGCTTTGAGGTGCGGATTGCAAGACCCCCCCCCTTTTTTTATAGATGGTGAAACCACTGAACAAGAAGCCAAAAATTCACACAAGACCCATGTTCAGTGGAAGAACTACTGTGACTCATAACTTCATACACTAACACAACACTCTTTCAATTGGCTATAAGCTTCTTGAAATTAGAAACTTAGACGTTTATTTTTGACTTTTACACTACACACCAGATAGTAGTAATTCATGAACTATAATTATTAAAAGTAATTGAAGGGACACATATGGATTAAGTATATAAAATAAACTTTCTTAAGACACCTAAAAATGTATTTGGATAAGTATGATACTTCAGGATAAAGCTAATGATATAAATAAATTTGGCATAGATGCCAATTGAATGGGAAGTGCTTTTATGAGTTCAGAGATCAACCCTTGCATGTGTATTTAATACTTAATATGTTTCTGTAAAGATAACTTACTTCAGTATCTATTTTCTTCTTTCCATCTCTGAGATACTGTGATTTGCTGTATGGACTTTCCTTTGTTATGGTTTCCCAGGATGGTTTTCATTGATTTACAACATTTTCAATGTTTCTTTCTCTGCATAGATAAAAACAGTATTGAAAATATAGCCTTAAATTCACCACTTTTCTTTTTTTACTTCTTCAACAAATATTCAGTGCTGTTAGACTCTAGTAGGATATGTGTCACAAGGTGTAGGACAAAATTTCCTTTTGTCTTCCAAGTGTCATAAGATACGTTCAATGCTGAGCAATCTGTTATCAACCAGCAGGGGACAACAAGGAGGCAGATGAGATTCTGGTGTGCTAATGAGAAAACCATAGACCCCAAATGGCAAAACTGTGCTAAGAGTCCATGATACCAAACTTAGATTGAATACCTGACCTAATTACTTTTCAGCCTCTCCCAGAAATATAAGTTTAATCATCCTGTCTGGAATTTTCTGGTCAACACCAATGAGATTATCTGTCATGGGGGCCCTTCCCATTCCCCCCATAGAAAGAAAAGGCAATCTGCATGATAAAAGCCTTTGCTGTTTCCTTCCCCACAAAAGAAGATGCTGGTCTGAATATAATCTCTTTGAAAAATACTTTTATGGATTTCAAAGAGGAAGGGAGGAGAGAAACATCAATGATGAGAAAGAATCATTGATTGGCTGCCCCTGCACTCACCCTACTGGGGACCGAGCCTGCAACCCAGGCATGTGCCTCTGACTGATATCGAACTTGGGACCCTTCAGTCTGTAGTCCGATGCTTTATCCAATAAGCCAAACCAATCAGGGCTGAAAATAATCTTTTTGTTATTGTTGTTGTTATTGTTGTTGTTATTAATAGCTCCTTTGCTCCACCTTCTTTCTATAAAAACCTTCTATTTTGTACAACCCTTCAGAGTGTCCTGTTCCTTCAAGTTGCTAGATAGAATGCTGCCTGACTCATGAGTTGCTTAATAAAGCCAATTAGATAGTCAAATTTATTTGGTAGCAGGTGAAAGTGAACAGTCAAAGTTGATACAGCTCTGTTTGAACAAACAAGGAAAACAGTGACTGCACCAGCACCTTGTGGCTCCCTGAATATTAACATAGAAGACACAATTGTGATTTGTGCAACAGTTCTCTGACAGCAATCACCGTCTGACATTGAGGGTGAGGAGGAATGCATACTCTTATTAGGGGCAGAAATAGAATATTGGGAACTAGATATTAGTTATAAGAAATAAAATAAGAATATCAGTCATGCTCTATTAACAGTAGATTGTTTTGTTCTGTTTAAAGAATGCACATTCTAACCTGGCTGGGAGTTGCAAGCAGGACCTGGGAACTCATTTGGAAATTCAGCCCATCCTTCCCATCTGGGAGCTGCCTATTATCATGGAAGGACTAACAGTCTTTTTGCAGAAAGGAAACAATGGAGTCCAGGATGCCCCCTGCCCTTTGCAAATCCCCAGCCCACATTGCCTATAATCTGTAACCATTACACCCATTCTTTTTCCATGCCTGTAAAGCCCATTTTAGTTTTGCCGACCCATTTTTATTCCCTTTATCCGCTTCCCAATGTAATCTTTGTCCTTGTACCGCATATAAGCAGCTGGCTTATGGGGGGCAGGGGCTGCAGAACAGATTTTCCTGGATGACCTGCTGCTCTTCCATACTGCCAGCATTACTGGAATAAATGCTCATATATGACTCAACCCTGTCTCTGCTGAATCGGCTCAAGCAACCCAGACCCATTGGTTGTTTGGTTTCACTCTCTTCTTAGCACAAGTATCCAAAGGCAGCACAAGCTTAAGATCTTAGAACCAAAGTGACATTAAGTATCTTCTGACATTCCTCAGAAGATAAACTGGGGACCCAGAGAAGTAAACAGATGTTCTTAAACTCGTACAGTTATAATGCCAGATATGGAGCTAAGACACAAGGCAGGATCTTAATGATTAAAATCATGCATTTATTCTAGGTCTGAACTGGCCCTAGTAAACATTATGCTAAGCATAGGGTTGTTTTTAATGATTATTTTTCTCGACTTATTGTTCATCTACCTGGTCTGCTGCTCCCCAACCCTTCTTCCCACCATCTCCTCCCTTCCCTCTCCTCATCTCCTCTTCCTGTAGTGCCATTGATGGGAAAATGGCAGTATGAATTGAGAATTGAGATCATGGCTGATGAGACAGTACCGAAAATTTCATGTGCTGTTTTAGAGGCTAAAAACTCTCCCGTATGCAATGAATGGAGCTATGATTTGAAATGACAGTGTGTGGGCTTGTTAATTTAGAGTTACAAGGGGCGGGCAGCACTGTTACCTGTGCAAATGTGGAAGGCAGAAAATGTACCTAATTTGCTCGGTGATTTGGCTGAGGAAATTTCCGGCCAGGCTGTTGTTGCAAGGGTTACGTGGTTGCTCCCGCTGGCTGTTATAAACTGTGAGAGGACAGGAAAACGTAAAGGAAGGGCTTTTAACAAAAATATATCGTGACTTGCTAGTTTGGAAGGCTCCCAGCTTTCCAGATGCCAAACAATGCTAAAATTAAAAATTGGTTTCTGAGCAAATATCTAATTCAGAGCACTGTCAGGAAAGCCTGGTGCAAAGATGAAAATGAGAATGTCACTGTGAAATACTTAATTAAACCTTGGAAAGATCAATCTTCCCTCCAACCAAGGGCCTTCTAAAGCAATGTGGAGTGTGCTTCCCAGTCCTCCAAATCAGATATTGGACTTCAGGAAAACGTAAGGGCATTGCTCCTTAGCATTAGGCAGAAGCCTGCAGGTTTATTTTTTATGCAATCTGGGTGAAGTGTGGCAGGATTCAGTGACTTGGTTCCCACAAGGGTGTTAGTCAAGTTGTTAAATTGTGCAGGGTGGTGCTGGAATGGGTTTCTCCCTCTCCTAGACTCCAAGCAGAGAAGAAAGAGCCTGAAAAGCATTCTGCAAATGGTCTCCCCATGTTTTTCCTGTCTTCCTCCCAGCCAACTCAGGGAAACTCCACCACGTTGCCCCCTTTAAAAGCCAGCACCTTTTATTTCATCTTTGTTGTTGTTGAATCTTCTCCATGATCCCTATTTTCCCAATTCTTACTGAGGCCTGAGCAAAGAAACACAAGGTGCTCTTTATTTGTAAAGAGTTTACTGGCAACCTCAAAGAAAGAGGCAGGGAAAACAAACAAACAAATATAACATCACAGTTATAAAGGCCCTAAATTTTACACATTCATAATTTCTACAGACAGACTCCTTTCAGTGTTTGATTCTCCTGAGTCCCTAAGCAGCATGTCTTAAAGAATATTCTAGGAGTTTAGAAAACTTTTGTGGACAAGTTCTAAGTTAAAGTTTAAGAAGTTTATTTTTAGTGATGTCTTGGAGTTTTATAGGTAAATGTTAATAGTGTATTTTGTATTTATTTTTTTACTTTTTAAAAGAGTTAAAATTAGCATGCATATCTAACCTGGTTTGCATATATATACAGTGTGATTCAATGTGGCTGGATATTACATCAGTGTGTAAAAACCAGTTTTGCCCTAGCCGATTTGGCTCAGTGAATAGAGCGTCGGCCTGTGGACTGAAGGGTCCCGGGTTCGATATCGGTCAAGGGCATGTACCTTGGTTGCAGGCACATCCCCACTGTGGAGTGCACAGGAGGCAGCTGATCGATGTTTCTCTCTCATTGATGTTTCTGACTCTCTATCCTTCTCCCTTCCTCTCTGTAAAAAAATCAATAAAATATATTTAAAAAAAAGAAAACCAGTTTTGTTCCCACTCACTAGTAACAGCTCTTTGAATATATAAGTTTAAAAGAATAATATTTATAGCAGTGAAAAAGACCAAAAAAAAGGTAAGAAATCCTAAGATCTAGGACAACTAGGGGGAATTTTTAATTGTTTTTAATAAAAGAATTCATTTTCAAAGACAGATATATCACTGAGTTGATAATTTTAATCTCTTTCTTACTTATACTGAAGAAAATATTTCACCAATGAGCATGTTTCATAAAGTCTGCATTTTGCAGATCATTTTATTTTTATTTGGGCAACTCTACTACTGAAGAAAAGCGAAAGGTCTTTGTATTTAGATAGACTATAAATTCTCGTCAACTTCATGAATTCTAGATTTAGTTCACTTCTACATTTAGGTAGTGTTATAATGATTCATATTTTCTCCTTTCTGGCTAAAAATAACCTTGCATTTATATAGCATAGTTTGAGGTTATCATGAATTCTGACTACTCGTCCATTCAGTATGTTCATGTGTCTTTTTCCATTTTAACATGCATGCTGAAAACATAACATGACATTCTTGGTGTGCAGCTGGCAGTGCAAATACAGAGTGTTGATCACCTATTTTACTCTTGATAATACATTTTTATTAATTTACTCTTGTTAATAAAGATTAGAATTAAATAGCTAAAAGTAGCCATGTTGCATTGTTGACCCTGTATTCTGTTTTTATCTTTCCTGACCTCAGTCTGCTACAGGATCTAGCTAAAACAGCCAGTAATACAAAAGAATCACCACTTTCATCTTTTAGAGGAGACTTAACCTCACTGCCTAATTGATGCTAATTCCTAGCATCATTCTTGAGTCATTTTCCCTTTTAAAGTCTCTTGTTCCTAGTCCTCTGTTTTCCACTCCCCTATATCTGTAAACACCCAATAGCTTCAGTTTCCCAGACTATAATTTCTCAGTCTAATAACTGACCTCCCCAGACCGTGATTTGCATTATTATACCTTGCTGGAGATGAGGCTCCCACTAACTCATTTGGTTGTAGCTCTAATAATCTGTCTATTCTCTGCTATTCTCCTTCTCCAAGTGACCTGTACTTCAGACCCTGACAAGGACCTAATTAATACCACTGGGAGGACAGGAAGCTAGGAAGGTTTTACCCATCTGATTGATACACCTCATCACTTCTACCTGCCTCCTTTGATCGTGACGCTGTCTCAGGACACATCTGCTATAGTCTGGTGGACATTGCAACCTTTCTTCCCATTTTGCTTCCCCATGGAAGAACAAAGCTCCATGGATAGTTCAGTGCCCCCGAGTGAAGCACCATACTTCTGAGCTCTCATCTTTTTCCTGCCCCTAGTTATTTTCTACTTTGTATACACACCCTTTGATATCTTAATTCGGTAGAGAATAGCCTGTACAGCTACATCTGCTTCTTCAAATAGGTAATGATTTTTTTTTCTTAGCAAGGTCTTATGTCAATATAACTTCACAATTCCATTACGAGAGCCTACCATCACTCTTGAGTCATTTTCCCTTTTAAAGTCTCCTGCTGTTGGAACACTTGCTCTTAGAAGTTTAGAGAAACTGAATCTTTCAATGCATTTGATTCAGCCAAAATTACCATTGATACAAAAGTTAATAATACATTGAGCCTTTGAAGACTTGTGCCCAGTTAGGTTAGAAAGGCAATGAAAGACAATGCCTTACCACATAAATTTGTAAGGGCTCTACTGGATGGTCTCAGCATATGTGTGAGGGAGCAGAGGAAAGAACAGAACAACCTGCATAGGTTTTTGAATGTGGTCAGAAATTTTCCAAATACAGAAAAGTGATGGAGCATTTCTGACAAATGGGGCAGCATACATACGTACAGTATTGCTTGGAAGAGCATATGTATTCAGAGATAAGGGAAGACATTTTTACAGCCAAAAGATGGTGTATGATAGAGGAGTGATTAGGAAGGACAGACTCACCGAATCATAGGAAGTTTGTGAGCAGTCAAATATGAAATTGTAGAAATGATGAAATATTCTAACAGGTTTGTGTCAGGCTGGTATGTGGTGGAGCCCTGAATCTTTCCCCAAACCTGATTTTGATATATTCAGTTTTTCCTTCTTACATATATGATCAGAGATGAGAAGGACTAGCATTTCAGGTGGAAAAATTGTCTAAACTCATGAACTAACTTAAGTTCAAAGACAAGTTGAAAGATTCCAAAAGGTTTGAGGAAAAAGTGATTTTCTACCACTTGTGTTTTCAGTCTTTTTTTGGGTGAGGGGGGTGATATTTGATTTGTTATATATCCATATAGCCTATATCTGCCTGAGTAATGGAATGTGTGAGTACTTAACGGTGACTGAGACTATAAAATGAAAGAGCAATGTGTCTATAAATGAAATATAGTACAGGACAGAAAGACAGGAAGTATTTACTTGTCATTGGCTATCTCCTTAATATATGAGTCTTACCCATCTTAAGATAGTTAACATTCAATCTTCTTCTTTTAATCATATAGTAAGCATGAATAGCACTGAATATCCACCATAAGCTATGCTTAGGGTTGAGTGAAATTAGTTTTCTTCCTAAGTGTATGTTTACCTTTTCAAATTTGAGTCACCCAAAGGTCCCATCATCTTACTTCATAATGATCATCACACATTAATTTTTTGTTATTGATTGCTACAGAGTAACAGAAAATGTGTAGAGAATGAAAAAAGCAAAATTCAGTCATTTTTTCATTAGTGACTATAGCATTGTGTCAACTCAAGAGCAATCTCTTCACCTACCTTGTGTAAAAGCTATGATCAGTCAACATATCATTCAGAGACTAGTAACTCAGATAAAAGTGGATAATGATATAATTTTGTCTATAGAAAAGCATTTAAAGGATACAAAGGATTGCCTTATGGTAGTATGGGAAACGAGGTTCAGAGAAGTTACAGTAATATATCCCAAATCATGTTTAGAATGAATATCAAAGTCAAGACAAGAACACAGGCATCTTGTTAATTCAGAGTTCTTTCTGCAATAGTGAGTGCTGGTTAGTGTTAGATGGAGGGTAATGACCTGAAGAACATATGTTTTCTGTGCCATATGCCATCATAGAGTAGTCATTAATCTTGTGATCTCAAGCATTAATAATTCGAGGTGCCATTTATTAGGCTCTTTTCATATTCAGTGTACTTTATGCTCATGTCTGACCCAACCTTCCTGGCAACCTTATATTTGATAGGTACTATCATTCATATTTTATGGATAAGGATAATGAAGTTTAGAAAGGTGAATACCTTTAATTCTGGCCATGCTACAATTAATCATGGAACTAACACCCTAACCCAAATTTCATCTAATGAAATTTACCATCCCCTTACAAATAAACTATATTCCCTAAGTCAGGCTTAGTTCTGATATCCTATCTAATAAAAGAGTAATATGCAAATTAACCATCACTCTGCTACACCCACAAGCCATGCCCACCAGCCAATCAGGAGCAAGTATGCAAATTAACCCCAACCAAGCTGGCTGCGGCCAGAGAGCAAGCAGGAGGCTTGGGTTTCCCTGGCAATGGAGGAAGCCAAGCTTTTGGAGCTGGAGAGAGCAGGAGGCTTGGGTTGCCCACAGCAATGGAGGAAGCCAAGCTTTCCGCACTCCCTGGTGGGCCTAGGCCTCCACTCAAGGCTACAAAGTTTCAATTATAGAAGATAAATAAATCCCAGATATCAGGGCCTCCACTTGGGTCCTCAGGGGGTGTGGCCTGCCTGCAAACCACCACAGGCCGAGGCCTGGGTGAGGGGCCTATGGTGATTTGCAGGCAGGCCACGCCCCCCCCCCCCCAGTGACCCAAGCGGAGGCCCTAGTATCTGGGATTTATTTATCTTCTATAATTGAGACTTTGTAGCCTGGAGCAGAGCCAAGCCTCTTGCTTGCTCCGTGACTGCAGCCATTTTTGTTGGGATTTACTTATCTTCTATAATTGAAACTGTAGCCTTGAGCAGAGGCCAAGGCAGGCCAGGGCTGCAGAAACTTGGCTTCCTCCATCGCCAGGGGCAATTCAAGCCTCCTGCTCTCTCCAGCTCCGTGGCTGCAGCCATTTTTGTTGGGATTTATTTACCTTTTATAATTGCAACTTTGTAGCCTTGAGTGGAGTCCTGGGCCAGCAAGGGTGGGCGGAAAGCATGGCTTTCTCCATCGCCAGGGAAACCCAAGCCTTCTGCTCGCTCAGTGGCTGCAGCCATCTTGGTTGGGCTAATTTGCATACGCACTCCTGATTGACTGGTGGGCGTGGCTTGTGGGTGTAGCAGAGTGATGGTTAATTTGCATATTACTCTTTTATTATATAGGATAAATGTGCATTTGAAACCTCTATGACCCTATTAACCAACTAGAGGCCTGGTGCATGAAATTCGTGCATGGGGGTGGGGAGGTGGGAGGGCCCTCAGCCCAGCCTGCACCATCTCCAATCCAGGACCCCTCAGGGGATGTCCAACTGCCAGTTTAGGCCCGATTCCCTAAACTGGCAGTCAGACATCCCTCTCACAATCTGGGACTGCTGGCTCCTAACTGCTCGCCTGCCTGCTTACCTGATCGCCCCTAACTGTCCCCCCTGCCAGCCTGATGGCCCCTAACTGCCTCTGCTTGCCGTCCTGATTGCTCCGATCTGCCCTCACGCAGCCTGCAGTTCGGTCGTTACTGTGAGGGCGTCCTGACTAATTTGCATATTACCCTTTTATTAGTATAGATGTCACTCTAATAAACTTAATTAAAACACTATAAATTAAAAGGTTTACTTACTCCCCCCCCCCCCCACAATAAAGTATAGTAAAGTGATCTAAAAACTTCTATGTATAAATCTTTTTAGTTGTCACATGGAAAACAGTGACTGTTCCAACAGGAATGCCATCAAGTTGAATCCTGATCATTTGTCCATTAACATTGTTACCTATTTTTTATTGAAAGAACGATACACCTAAAATTTCCCTTTCAAATTGTACAAGTATCTTGCTGACAAACATTGATCTTTTTCAAAATACCAGAAATGTAAACTTTTAAAAAATACTTCATCTTCTTATTCTTTTAGAAGGACAGCCAGATCTCTGTGCAAGGGAGCAGGTTAGCCAGTTAGTTCATTTTCCCTGCCTCTGTCTCCTTCTTGTTCTTTTCTCTTTGAAAATATTTTGCTCATTAACTTCACCAATGCTCACTGAGGAAAGGTGGAAATTAAAGAGGTTATTTTCTCCTGCCTGCTTCAAAGCAGCTGAGTAGATAAATAAGCCAAGTAAAGCAAAGATCTGAGAAAATATCTGATGTTTCTACATATTTATGCTACTTCTCATCTAAATCATTTTTGGAAACCACTAGTTAAAAATTTAGATTTATCTTCTACAGGTTATATTTTCTGTAAATAAGAAAATAGGTGTGGCAACAGATAACAGGATTATTTATAACCTTGATAAAGTATTTAGCTTCTTCCATTAGTTTCCTAGCTTCAAACTTCTCAGTATTCAATTAAAAGGATTTTAATATTTTTATTAGTTGTTATGCTCAAAATCCATATGCATCTTAATCCTTACCAGAGGACATGCTTAGAGAGAGGGAGAGATAAAGAAAAAGAGAGAAACATTGATGTGAAAGAAAAACATTGATTGGTTACCTTCCATTAGTGCCCCAACCAGAGATGGAACCCACAAACCAGGTATGTGCCCTGACTGGGAATTGAACTGGCAATCTTTTGGTGCACAGGATGATGTTCAACCAACTGAGCCACTCTGATGGGGAGAAAAATCCATATTTCTTAAACTGATCCAAAATTTCCTACTAGCCCAGGAAACATTCTTAGAAGCTTTGAAGTTTTTCATATTGTGTTTTGACTTTACCTCTAATTGCACATTTAATATAAGTATATTCTGGATAATGCATTACTGCCTGCAATGGATTCCTACCTCTTAATTTCTACCACAATAATTATCTTTGTGTTTACTTTACTGCAGGTAAAGACCATATGTAAACATTTGTGGTACACTGTAAGAATGAGGGGTTTGCAATACTTTGGAAAAAAAAATGGGACAGAAATTGGACCATAACACAGAAGCTGGGTAAGTTGAAAACAACCACTGCCATCACACATTACCACCTTCATATTGTAAGCAGAGTATTTGTCAACAATTCATTGTCAATGAAGACCCTTTATGTTTCTGATAGTGGTGGTGATTACAGTACATAACAGCAAAGTGCAGAATTTGGTAATGCAGCAATGCAAACTTCATATTCATGTAGACAATAGTATAGAATTGCCTAGTGAATTCTAATTAAAATCAGTATAAGAGAACATCTTATGGCTGCTTCATTAAAGTGAAAAGCTTAACTAGCTCAAGTAATCAAGTCTTATACTTATTAATATTTTATAAAACATATCTAAGCAAGTAGACATTTTCTATAGTATAGTATATTTAAGTCAACATGGGAATAAATATTAAAACAGAATTAGACATAGGGAAAATCCTCCTTATTATTAAATAAATATTCTTTATTTTTAAAGTAATCGTTTGTAATTTGATTTCAACAAAATAATCTAGTTGAATAAATACTTTTGATTTTTTTAAAATTTACTTTTCCAGTTTTGTTTCCACTTATTGTATACTTTCTCTTGATTTTATAGGCGGGTAGGACTGTTAAGAGTAAGAATTTATACCAGGTTGTACAGATTTAAGTCACTATATAATTAAACTTCCAGCAAATTTTTATTCCCTATGAAAGCAGACTGTGCTGTATACAAATCTGAGAATAGACTGCCATATGCTTTATGAGTAGTAACTACCTGGTAGAAATTTTTCAATGTATTGGAATAACAGAACTAGAAGAGACCTTAGATACCATCTGTTCGAATCTAAGACCACTACTACAAGCAAGGGTACGCTCCTTGAAGATCTGCTCCCAGACATGAGCACGGAGAGCTGCTTGGCACTCCAGTAGCAAGCAGTGATTCTCAGGGGTCTTATAACATTGATGCAAATTTGATGTTCACTTAATAAGTTTGCAGAGACAAGAGACAAAGAGAAATCTGTTTTATTACTCTCATCCCTCAGCTTAGAAAGCCATCTCCTTTATTAGTACAGTTGCTGCCTTATTCTACCAGCCTAATGATGCTGTTTGATGCTATTCTGTTTCCTCCATCAGAAGCTTTGGCAAAGAGTCAGGCCTGCAACAACAATGTTATAAAACCTCTGCTTTACTGCCTCCTCTCCACATGTATGCGTGTGTGTGTGTGTGTGTACACATGTATGGTAGTTGAGGCATAAAGGTTTATTTTTTGAAAACTACACATTTTAAAATCACATATAGTAGCTCACTTTTGCCCCATTTAATGCTTTCAGCCTGAGTTTTGTATGATATGATGTGAACATTACATTGGGGCCTTTCTTTTCATTTTCATTTGTTTTGTGTGCCTTTGACATCCACTTAAACCTTTTTCTGTCACCTTGTTTTGTAAATAATAGCTATTTTCATTTATAATAGAGTCTCACATTTACTGTATGTGAGATGACATTTAACCCACTGACATTTTGTATCCTACGTGATAAAGTTAGTCTAAATCTTTAAACTGCACTTATACTTAATAATTATTTTATGGTATTATTTTCTCTTCTTTTGTGATTTTTTAAAATTTTCATGGTTGGATAAATTTTTTTCTTTTTTTTCCTGTGAAGTTGGAAGTTCCAGGATGCTTTCCAAAGCTTCTTCCTATTTTATGAGAACATATCAATGTTAAATAGTTTTGCATGCCCCCCACATTTACTTGCCATCATTCTCTAGTTCCAAGATGAAATCTTAAGAATAGTTGGAATTTTCCCATTTCCTCCTTTCTCTAAGAGAGTCTACAATTATTTATTTCCAGAATGTTATTAAACTCACCCTTATTATACATCTCTTTTATTTTAAGGAGCTTTACAAAAAGATAATTTTTCAAAACCTCATTTTCATTATCATCACCCATTAGTGTTTAACAATGTATTGCAAAATCCATTGTTATATGAATTTAAGTGGATTCTCCAACTCTTTCTTCCTCTTAGTGTTCCCTGAGATATCTGCTCTGCTTCGACAGTTATTTCTCAGAATACTTATTATATTGGTAGATCACAAATGCAGACAATGTATCAGGGTCTTGACAATGAAATAGAGTCCAGGCAAGGCAGTTCAGTAGCTGAAAGACCAATCACAGGAAACTAATGGCAGAAGTGTGGGAAGAGATGAGGCAGCCCATCGATTAGCAATAGCAAGAAACAACTATTTCAATTAGGGCTGGAGGGATAAGGGATGAGGCAGTATTGCCAGAATTGCGATGGGACCTGGAATCATAGAAGAGATAGTCAGTGTTAGCCAAGGATGCCTGAAGCAGAGAGGAGGAAGAAGAATTATCTCGGTTTCTCTTTTCTCCAACTTGTCAACCTCCTGTCAGGGTCTCCTATTATTAGAAGCTATTCAGAAGCCAGCTTGGGAAGGGGCCTGGGAAGCTTGGTTTGAGGACACAGACCCTAAGGAAGGAGAGGGCATGAGCTCAGAGCCAACAAGCCAAGACCAGCTCAGGCAGAATGCCTCTTAATCTTTGAAATTCCAAGACTATCTTTGTTTTTCTGAGCAGATGGATGCTATCTTGTCTTGCCACAGTATTCTTGGTTCCAATCCTGGTCTCTCCAAAGTTTAGAATATTGTTCCACTGCGATCTATCTATCAGGCTTTTTCATCAATAACTGGATTCCATTTTTATCCTTTCATTTAATTTGCCCTATCACAAAGTTACACTGTACTTTCTTTATTCTTGGAATTCAGGAATGAGACCTAGACATGTCACAAAACTGTCCCAGGATTTGGGAATGCCTTTTAAGTGACCAATTCCAGCTGTTTTTTCACCTCTGGCTAATTTTCAATATTATTTGGCCTTTCCCTCCACTATCTAGGATTGTCATTACTTATGAGTTATCTCTCCAGTATCTTTCTTCCAAGTCCTTTTCATAATTTCCCTCACAATTTTTATTACTAAGTTTTTGGCTTAGAGATTTTTTCCCACCTGTTTCTCAAAACAAGTAATAGAGTAGGATTTCTATGAGGTTATGGATTCTATATATATTCAAACACAGTGCTCAACTCACAGCAGTTACTTAATAAATATTAGCAGATAAAAAGAGTATATAAATTAGTTGATCATATAAATAGTTTTCATTTAGAGATTAGAAAACATATAGACATGTGTGTAGAAATGTGGGTATATGTGTGGTTGACTTCAAATATAAAAATAATGCAGCACACATAAACATTTGGATTTCTAAGAGTTACACAGAACACAAACTAAATAGGACTCTATTCATAAAGGAAATCAAGGAAAAATATACAAATATAGGCTTTTTGGTCTGTTCTTCAGTATCTTGCTTTTTTATTCAAAACAGGAGGTAATGATATGTATACATTTCTTGATCATTATATTTATAGAAATACAAGTTACAGCAGAACAAAACCTTTTGAGTTCCTTTTTTATTAAGCCAATTAAAATGTTACTCACTTTGTTTTCTCAGCTGCAAATGGGTATTATAATACTATTCTAAGGGGCAATTTTTAAATGATATATAGGAGACTAGAATTTTAAAAGAGGATCTATATATTCTAACCATATTAATATTGAAGACAATTTTATAAAGCACTAGCACTAGTAAATCCACTTACTAGTGAAGGAAGAAAGTGGAAGTGATTACCTAAATATTGCAGACGCATCATTCCATCTGTAAGTGCATGTGTGTATGAGATTCTTAATCTTTGATCTGCAAACTTGAGTTTAGAAATAAAAAATATGAAAAGAAACAAACTACTGTATGTTTTTTCCTTCTGAGTTCCTCTTTCATTTTATTGAATGGTAGATTATGACACAGAACAAGATTGAAAGACTGCTAATAAATTATATCTTACTATTGCAGACAGTTTGAGTCACCAAAGTTTCTATAAAGTAGTTTGTTTATTTATTTACATATATATTAATTTAAAATTTATATGTAATAAAATGCACCAATCTGAAACATTCAGGTAGTTTTGTCTTGAGTAACCATGAGTCAAAACAAGCTGTAGAACATTTCCATCATCCTTTGATGATCCCTTAGAGAATCCCCGAATGCTGTCCTCTAATTATTATTGGATATGCAGTGGCCTCCTTGGCTCTGGTCTGTCCTGCATCCCTTTCTTTTTTTTTTTTTAGAAAAAAATTTTTAAAAAATATATTTTATTGGAGGAATCCAAGATGGTGGCATAGGTAAACACCTAAACTGCTGCCTTGCACAACAATTTCAAAACTGCAACTAAAAGACAAAACGTCTATCACCCAGAACCACGGGAAAGCTGGCTGAGTGGAAGTTCTACAACTAGAAGGAAAGAGAAAAGAGCATTGAGACGTGCACAAGCGCTGAAAAGCTGAGGTGCGGAGGCGCAGGATCTGGGCTGGCGGCAGGCGTTGCTGTTTTCAACCCAAAGGGGAGACAAGCCCCCGATTACTCTGAAATACAGTTTCTGGGTAGACGCGGGGGACCCAAACTCCTATGGGGAGAAGCTGGATTGTCTGCCACTGGGTCGGAAAGTGAGGGGGGCCTGCTTGCAGAGCTGCGCGCAAGAATAATTGTTTACTGCGCTGGGGCACGAGACGCAGTCGGAGACACAGAGCAGGCTAACTAGCAGCCATTGCTGTTTGCCACGCCCTAGCCTAGTGACGCCCTGAAACCCGCCCCACACAACCTACAAACCCACCCAAGCTCCAACCAGCGGATTTAACATAAGAAAGGCCTGCCCTATCGCAGCTTAACCTAACAAACTTGCAGCCCGGATCAGACAGCTCCAAAACCTCCAAACCCCAAGCAAAGAGGAGAAAACTGTAGCTCTCGCTGTAGCTCCTGCTGGGTGGACTCAGACAATAGCTGACCTGAACCCCACTGGAGATCCAGAAGCCAGTATACCTAGTGGTCAGTGTGAGAAACCAGATTTCAACTCCTCACATCCATAAGTGACACATTCAAGAGGCAGACTCAGTGAGCACCAAAGCCCCACTGAAACAAGTCTGGCACCATAAGCGTGTCTCCAGCACAGCAGTTCTTATAGACACAGCAAGTCCTCACAGCTGATTGGCCTGGAGGTCAATTCCTCCCAGCGTACAAACAGCAATTAAGGCTTAACTACACCAAGACTTTGCACTCAGCCCACAAAGGGGTGTACCAAGAGCGTCCACATCAGGTGATTGGGGAGGCTGAGCTACTGCCCCCTATAGGTCACCTACCACACAAAGCCACTCCATCAACACAGGGAAGCAGCCAAAATGCGGAAACAAAGAAACATGTCACAAATGAAAGAAACGGAGGAAAGCAAACTACTGGACGACATGGAGTTCAGAACCACATTCATAAGATTACTCAAGAATCTTCTAAAAACCGCCGAGAAACTTGATGACACTTCTGAGGAGCTTAGTGAGACCTTCAAAGACCTTAATGAGAATGCCAAAAAAATTGAAAAGGACCAGTCAGAAATGAAGCATACACTGTCTAAAATAAAGAATATACAGAAACTCAACTGTAGACCAACGTACCCCAAGAATCAAACCAAAGATCTGAAATATGAGGAAACAAAAAACACCCAACCAGAAAAACAAAAAGAAAAAAGAATCCAAAAATATGAAGATAGTGTAAGGAGCCTCTGGGACAACTTCAAGCGTACCAACATCCGAATTTTTGGGGTGCCAGAAGAAGAGAGAGAGCAAAATACTGAAAATTTTAATTTAGAAGAAAATTATTTCTTCTAAAATATTAGAAGAAATAATGACAGAAAACTTTCCCTACCTGGTGAAAGAAATAGACTTACAAGTCCAGCAAGTGCACAGAACCCCAAACAAAAGGAATCCAAAGAGGACCACACCAAGACACATCATAATTAAAATGCCAAGGGCAAAAGACAACGAGAGAATCTTGAAAGCAGCAAGAGAAAAACGGTTAGTTACCTACAAGGGAGTACCCATACGACTGTCAGCTGATTTCTCAGCAGAAACTATGCAGGCCAGAAGGGAGTGGCAAGAAATATTCAAAGTGATGAACAGCAAGAACCTACAACCAAGATTACTCTACCCAGCAAAGCTATCATTCAGAGTTGAAGGTCAGATAAAGAGCTTCACAGACAAGAAAAAGCTAAAGGAGTTCATCGCCACCAAACCAGGATTACATGAAATGCTGAAGGGTATTCTTTAAGAAGAGGTAGAAGGAGAAAAAGGTAAAGACAAAAATTATGAACAACAAAATGACATCAAATACATACCTACCAACAAGTGAATCTAAAAATCAAGTGAATAAAAAATCTGAAGAACAGAATGGACTGGTGAATATAATAGAATCAGGGACATAGAAAGGGAGTGGACTGACAATTCTCAGGGGGAAGCGGGTGTGAGTGGTGCGGAAAGAGATTGGACAAAAATCTTACTCCTATAGATGAAGACAGTGGTAGGGGGTAAGGGCATGGGGTAGGGTGGGGTGAGGAATCAGGTGGAGGGGAGCTATAGGGGGAAAACAAAAAGAGGAACACCTGTAATCTGAACAATAAAGATTTATTTAAAAAAATATATATATATATTTTATTGATTTTTTACAGAGAGGAAGGGAAAAGGATAGAGAGTTAGAAACATTGGTCAGTTGCCTCCTGCACACCCCCTACTGTGGCATGGCCACAACCAAGGCACATGCCCTTGACTGGAATCAAACCTGGGACCCTTCAGTCCACAGGCAGATGCTCTATCCACTGAGCCAAACCAGTTAGGGCCGGCATTCCTTTCTTTGGGAAACAGTCTCTCCCACCCTGAATGCAGTCAGTGGAACTCTGACCTCAGTATGGAGACATTGCCCATGCTAATGTTAAAAGATCCTCTCACCAGGAATCTGAGTTTTGGGTAAAGATCCAGAAGCAGCTAAGGCTAGGGAGAATTTTCACGCTGCTGACAATGGCAAAAGTGATAGTTCTCACCATTGGCTTCACGTTAGAATCACAGAAAGCTTTCAAAAAGACCAACCCTCTTGTCTCCACCCAGGGTTCAGACCCCATGGTTTTTGGTATTTCATTTAATGAACAATTTTTCCAAGAGTGAAAATAATCAGGCCCCAGGTTGCTAGAATGGGAAAAGAAAGGGAAGCAATAATAGCACATTAAAAGTCACTTATCAAAACTTTGAAAATGCTCTTTGCATTGTGTCAAACAGTTTAAATGCTAGTGACAAGTACCTTGCGGGTATTACTATTGTCATCACCTCTATTTTACATAAAAAAAATTGAGTTTTAAGGATGTTAACTAACATGCTCAGATCATCATTTACCATCTGGTGGAAACAGGTTTAACTCAGTACATTCTTGTATGTGCCCTGACCAGGAGTCGAATCTGCAATCTTGGTGTTATTTGGACAACATTCTAAATAATTGAGCTACTTGACCAAGGGCTATTCTAAGAATTTTTATTTCATTCTCACAGGGAGAAAATTTAATTTGAAATATTTGTTTATTTTATAAGAAGTTTAGCTTACAAATACACACTTTGAATAATTATTAATTCCAATTGTTTAAATCTGAAAAACAAAAACAAAGAAACATCAATTGAGCTATCAGAAAAAAAAAGTGTGCATACATTTTTTGGAGACCCAATATAATTCTACACAAAATAATAGTGTAATTAAAAAGCACATTTTATTGACATATTTGAAATCATGGATTACATAGACTGTTTCTCTTAGATGTATTATATTTCTAAATATAGCCTCCATAAAATAAGCTGGTCTCTAGCACCATAATGCATCATGGAATAATACATCACTTATACAAATGTAAGTCATTATGTTTAATTTCCAATTATGAATTTCTCTCATTTGCCACATTATCCCTAATGTTAATAATAATATTCATAATAACAATAGCAACAAAGCATTGGTTTTCTGTCAGGCACTGTTCTGAGCAAGCCACTCTGAAATCTCAGTCTCTATTACACACAACCTCCAAAAAAGGAAACAGCAGTGTGTGTGTGTTGTTGTTGTTTGAGTTCAAGTCTATGAAAATTAGGAAATGAATTCCAGAAGCATACCTGGAGTGTCAGTGTGGAGCAAAGTGAAATCCATGGAATTCCTACATTACTGTCTCTAGATTTTTCTCCCCAGCGGGGATGGTGAACCAAAGCCATGAAAAGTCTCCATGCGATGACGCGGCACTGAAGGCCTCCCAGAAGTCCTGCAACAGGCAGGTACTCAGACCACAAAGGATGCTGGCCCAATGCACACTTTTTACCATCCCTTGAACCTCAATCCTTGACCCCGGCCCACAGAGCTCCCCATCTTCCCAGTCAATCCTCCTCCTCCCTTTATAATAAGAGTCTCCAACTTGTACAATCACTGCCTCTTTCTCATTTTTGCTTTATTTCATATATTATAAAATTGTATTAACTAGGATATATTTTCCTTAAAAGATTCAGTCTAGTTCTATTAATTCACAAATTTTATTTCCAGAGAGTATCCTAAAGATGATCCACCTCCACCCTAGCTCCCTGCATGTTTACCCAGACATTCTTCTGGGTTTGCTGCTCATTGCACTACACTGCCTCTGAACTGGCCTATACCCAGGAGCAAAGAAACATTTCCAAGGTTCCATCTCACTGAGAAGATTTCAATGGCCTGTCACTATGGGAAACATTATGCTTTAGGATACCATTAGGAATCAGAAAAATGATAAAACATAAAACCTGCCACTGTTGATTATCTTGTTCTTCCAAGAAAAGTAGAAATGCCATTAAGAGGATTATTGAGTGTTCTGTCGCCAGGCTATGGAAGCTCATACCTGACACCCTTTCTCCAGAGTGCCAACCCTGGGCCCAGAGTTAGCATCCAGGAAGATAAAACTGGAGGATATTGCTTTCTCTAAACCAAGGGGGATATTAAATTCTGTAGGGCAGATTCAAATCATTCAGAAGAAAGTCTTTTGTATACAAACACTAAAATGTTGAAAATCAGAGGAGAAACCTGGATCTTTGAATACTGGGTAAACTTTTTCTGTTTGGGGGACTAACTAGGAAGTACTCCACTACTTCAGTTAAAAGCTGTCATATCTGTTTTAAAAACGAGAACACGTTAACTGTACAGGGTTCGGTGATTTAGGGTAGGACACTTGTCTCAAATGGTGCTATTAACAGATAAAAATATTAAAAACAATAAACAGTGGAATAAGCTGTCAAAACATGTGCATGCAAGGATCTCTGGCCATTCTTGCTCAGGCCCTAAAAAGAAATAAATAAGATCAGATTGTAGGGCTGGCATCAGAATGACAGAGATTGATAAACAGAATCAGAGCCCATATAAATTGAAAACAGGAGAAGAGAGTAGGATCAAGAAGATTAAAAAAAGGGCCTGTGCATTCAACATATCTGTCCATTCTTGATCAAGGTCACTGTTCTTCTTCCAGGGTCTATGTGAAAGGCTGTGTGCTCCAGCAGGCCTCTTGGAAATGAGGTTGTAGTGGCCGGTGGTGACTACAGGTATCAGGGAGACCACAGGTATTATCTTTAGCCAGTACCATGCCCTTTCAGATGGCAAACCAAGCCTTCTTGTGTAGGACTCACTTCATGGGGATTAAATAGCTCTGACTCCTCTCCTTATCTTGCATAAGGAGAGGAGTCAGGGTTGGGCATAACTTGGAACTATTCACAAAAGTCCTGTATCCACCTGGTGTACCGTAATTATCAAATAGATTAGCATTTAACCCACGAGGGCCTGGTCAGAATCCTCCAAAGTCATCTGCTGGAACAGTCAGGAGTGATGTGCTTTTGATCTCCCTGGCCTTGTTAGCCAGGAGAATGACGTAAGCAGGAACTTCCTGCCTCAGTCTTGGTTACCTCATAAAGGCAGCCTGCCAGAGAATGAGATTATTGTAACCTCCAGAGACAACAGACAGAGCTCTAGGACTGCCCAGCTGCATGCCCATACATTTCCTTTATTTTGAGAAAACTAATCTGGCTTGCATTTATATCACCTGAAACTAAAGAAGTCCTAACATAGAAAATACGAGCAGCTAACCACAATAACTCCATAACCTTGATATACACTTTTACCTCTTCAATTTTGCGCACCTTTCTCTTCTTAAACTAGTTTGTTATAAATTTGGATCATGTTTCTATGTACACCTGTTGCCTGGTTATGATGTGAACACTAACCCTATCTTATATTTCATATCTAACTAGAGGCCCAGTGCACAAAAATTTGTGCACTAGCGGGGGAGGGGGGGGCGGGGAAGTCCCTCAGCCAGGCCTGCCCCGTCTCACAGTCTGGGAGCTCTCAGGGAATGTCCTACTGATGGCTTAGACCCGCTCCCCATGGGAGGAGCCGGTCTAAGCCACAGTTTGGCCTCCCTCTGTGGGAAGTGACTGGCCAATCATGGGAAGTCACTGCCCCCATCACCCCCTCACTGCTGCCTCTGGCCTCCCTTTGCAGGAGGTGACTGGACCAATCAGGGGAAGGTGACGCCCCCATCACACCACTGCTGCTGCCACTGCCAGCCACTGCGGCTGCCTGAGCCTCAGCAGGCCCTCACAGCAGCAGTCACTGTGGTTTTGTCCGGAAGACATTCAGTCTAATTAGCATATTACCCTTTTATTAGTATAGATTCTGTATATCAAGTGTTTTTAGTTTTCTTTTTTTAGGTTTAAAAATTATTTTTCAATTACAGTTGATATTCAATTTTATTTTACATTAGTTTTGGTGTGCAGCACAATTGGTAGATAATCCTATGCTTTACAAAGAGATTCCCATGATATTAGCACCATACATATTAGTAGTTATTACAATATCATTGACTACATACCCTATGCTGTACTTTATATCCCTGTGACTATTTTGTAACTACCATTTTGTACTTCTTAATCCCTTCACTTTTTGCATGCAGTCCTCCAAACTCTCTTCCCTTCTGGTAACCATCACCTGTTCTCTGTATCTATGGTCTGTTTTAATTTTTGTTTGTTTGTTTGTTTTGTTCTTTAGATTTCATTATTTTTTATGGCTGAGTAATATTCCATTGTATATATGTGCCAACACTTGTTATCCACTCATCTACTGATGGGCACTTGAGTTGCTTCCATATCTTGCCTATTATAAATAATGCTGCAATGAACATAGGGGTGCATATATTTTTTTCAAATTTTTTGTTTTGTGTTCCTTTGGATCTATTCCCAAAAGTGGAATCACTGGGTCATTAAAAGAAATTGACTAATATTTTACCATGCTGATTAATATACTAAAAAAGAAATCTATATGATCCCTCTCACTCTTAGAAGTGGTCATCTATTCATACCATCACTACATAGCATCCCATGGCACTTATATTTGTTAGCTCCCTTTATGCAAGAATGTATAAAGGTATAGTTAATAACATTAACAAGAAGGAAAACCATTTTATAAAAGAACAATAAATTACAGGAACATTATGTAAACAAAAAAATAACAACTTTCCTCAGTTTCAAACCAATGGAAACTTGTTTTAAAATAAAGGAATACAGTCCTTGTCAGTTTGGCTCAGTGAATAGAGCATCAGCCTACCAACGAAAGGGTCTCAGGTTTGATTCTTGTCAAAGGCATGTACCTTGGTTGTAGGTTTCCTGGCCCTGGTTGGGGTGCATACAGAAGGCAACCAACTGATGTATCTCTCTCACATCAATGTGTCTCACCCTCTCCCTTCCATTCTCTCTAAAAAATCAATTGAAAAATACCCTTGGGTGAGGATTAACAAAAAAACAAAATCAAAAAATCAAAATGAAGGAATACAATAAATATAAGGGCACAAAAGTGAAATTTTGTATTTTCAAAACATTTAAAAGTAGGGGAAAAGGCAAAAATATCTTCAAAGAGATGGCTGCAGTAATCAAAATATAAGACAATGGGAATACAAGCTTATTTTTCACTTCAGGAGTGGTTAAGTGTGGTTTTTTTAAATTTTAGAAACATTAAATAATAGATGATGAACAACCTTGTTAGAGATCTGATAAAGTGCAGGACAAAGCCGCCCAATGTCAAAAATAACCTCTTGAAAGGACTAGATGTCAGGAAACTGAATTAACCCAAGCCAATTGATGAACCCTGGCTGATGAGCTACACAGCAGCAATTTCCTCTGGCTTATTCTGCCACAGGTTTGCAACAAATCATTTGTCAAACACACTGCCCTTTGCCATAATTAGTCCTAGTCACAAACCCTTGTTCCTCCTATCCAGGACCATTATTGGGCAGAATTTACAGCTCATTAACTTTGGGTGGTATTTATGGTGAATCAGTGGATCCTCAGGGCTTCATTAAGACTCTGTTATGATTAGTAAGGGAAAGATGCATAACAGAATATTTTTTGGATGTTTCTTTTTGTCTTTGCCAACTCAAGTCCGCAAACACAAATGGTCACCTTGCCTGGCATTAGCTGCGTCATACAACGTGAACATCATACTTCTGCTCACAAGAAGTGGGTGCTTTGAGACATACACTCTAAGGCTGTAAGACTTATATCATGTATTGCACATATATTCTACCCATTGTTTAAAGACAACCCTGGAGAGCTTTTTAGTATTGCGAGAATTTCCATATAAATCTGGGTTTACAACTTCTCTTGACTCCCATTGTAGGGGATGCTCAGTATCAACTCAGAAACTGAGTAGTCAGGAAGCATAGATCCTCATTCATAGGGTCTCACAGTCCCTACAGTGAATGCTACTGGCTTCACTGCATTTCTGTGATGAGAGAAAAGCCTTTAATAATCATTTAAATGATTTAAATGCTTTCCCAATTAAAAATTATAATCATTTAAAGGATTTAAATGTCTTCCTAATTAAAGATTATGGGACAAAAGAACATCAGGCCTAGTTATTGATGCTTTGATTTATTTCAAAAATTTTTCATAGTGTTAGACATATAGTGTTAGACACAAAAAATAAATGTAAAAATATAAGGATCCAAAATATCACCTTGGAATTGTTCAGAGTGTAAAGTTATATTATGCATTTTTTACACTAATTAAAAACATATATTGGTTATATTATGCATTTTTTACACCAATTAAATACATATATCATACACACACACACACACACACACACACACACACAGGGTGGGGCAAAAGTAGGTTTACAGTTGTGAGTACATGAGTTTATTTTTATATTATTAATTATTGTATTATTTTTCATACAAACAATGTAAGCCTTTTACCCCACCATATATATATATATATATATTTTAAAAAAGGGTAATATGCAAATTAACCATCACTCCGCCACAAATATGGCGGCGCCCCATAGCAGAGGGAGGGTGGGCGGGTGGGCGGGCCTCTGGCCAGAGGCAGGCCAGGGCAAGTGGAATGCTGGGGCTGCATTGCCCTGGTGACCAGCCCCAGCATCCCGTGCACCCGGGCCAACAGAGTGAGGGAGGATGGGTGGGCGGGCCTCTGGCCAGAGGCCGGCTGGGGTGCGGAACACTGACATTGTTGCAGGTCCGGCTGAGGGACCTCCCCACCCTGTGCACGAATTTCATGTAGTGGGCCTCAGTAAATATATATATATGTATATGATGCTCACATAGGCAATTATACATGGCAATTATAAAAGTACTAGAGGCCCAGTGCATGAAATTCATGTACTGGGGTTGGGGGGAAAAATGTCCCTCAGCCCAGCCTGTGCCCTCTTGCAGTCTGGGACCTGTCACTTTTTAGTGCCCACCTGCTCGCTGCTCCTTAGTGCTGCCACAGAGGCGGGAGAGGCTCCTGCCACTGCCACTGTGCTCTCCAGGCATGAGCCGGGCTTCTGGCTGAGTGGCACTCCCCCTGTGGGAGCACACTGACCACCAGGGGGCAGCTCCTGCATTGAGTGACTGTCCCCTGATGGTCAGTGCACATCATAGCAACCATTCTGCTATAACAGTCGCTTAGGCTTTTATTATATAGATTCGTTTTTAAGTACTGGAACAGTCACTGATAAATAATACAGAAAAAAGGCAAGGATTAAAGCAACAGAGTATTATTTTGTACAGATGATCCTATTGTTCAAATTACCAAGGAGAAATATGCATCAGTGTATAATTGCAACCTTATTTCCAGGTTCAATAAAATAACAACACGAATTGGAGGTGTTAAACTATCATATCCTCTTTAGCACCTATCATTCTGAATCACAAAGGAAGCCATGCAACCAGTTAGTTTATCAAGCAACTTTGATTTATTTTGATGAGCATCTTTGACTTAGAATGCCAGTTTACTCATGGCATCTGGATGTCAGGTTTTTCTTTCTTTAGCATCTTTGGTACTTACCTCTTACACGACACTCTAATAAGCATTTGCAAAAAACAACTAATTAAAACAAAATTAATTTTGAAATTAATTTTCATTAAGAAAATTAACACACTCATTTCACTGAATCTTGTCTTTAAATCTGCTAGCCAGCCCTGTGAAAATGCTTTATGTCTGGAAAAATGCAATTTTCAAGATGTTAATTTGGCACTTTACTGTCCTGGGATCTTTTAGAAATTCAAGTAATGATTAATCAAAAGTAGTCCTGCCAAGCATAAATCACCACTATACATTAACAATAGTCAATCCACTTTCAAACTGCTTGTCATCAAATTTCTTCTCTGGTGTAGCTGACTTGTTTATGTTCATACTCACTCTGGGAAAGAGCAATTTATTTTGCTCTTAAAGAAGTTTCTTTGAGCTGACACTACCATCTTCCTCTTGGTCTTTCCTTTTCCTCTCAGTATCTGGAGTTTCTTTAAAATTCTCTAGGTAGGTGGTTCAGTGGTTGAGCATTGAACTATGAACCAGGAGGTTATGGTTCGATTCCCAGTCAGGGCACATGCCTGGGTTGTGGGCTCAATCCCCAGGAGGCAGCCTATCAATGATTATTCTCATCACTGTGTTTCATCTCTCTCTATCTTTCTGAAGTCAATAAAAATACATTAAAAATATAAAAACATTTTTAAAAAATTAAATTCTCTAGCTAACTTAAGGATTCAGTTTAGATGTTGAACATAAAGTTTGATCTAATGGAGAAAGTAGTCTGCAATTTAAAGGTCTTCTATGCAATATTGTTGAATGATGAGTGGATATATGCATTAACATTTAAACAATGTTTTGGTAACAATAGATAGAAAATGACAAGAGAAAATAATGGGCCTGGTTTGGCTTTTTTATTTTTGTAAATAAACTATGGTAGGAGAATTATGTTCCCTCTTTGAAATTCTTCTGTAAGAAAGTCTCTCCTTACCTGTTTACTTACATTAATATAAATTCATGCATAACCTGTAACGCACAGATCTCTATAATTATTTCTGCATTTATCTACTTGAATTTACATATTAAATAGACATGTATTCACACTGATGTCTCTGATTCTAATCCAAAACCAGTGTTCATTCTGGCTTTTCCCTCCCTGCTTAGTTGAAACTTCCTTCTCTGACAGTTAGATGAATCTCATTATCAACATTATTTTTAACCAGTAAAAATTTCATGGATCTTTGAACAATAGTTTTCAATATTAAACTGTTGTTTATCCAAACCCGGCCAATCTTTCTAGAGACTGACTGACCCATGACAGAGATACTGGCTATCACATCTTCTCTTTTTAGGGATTAATATTGCTAGTGTCTTTGACTCTATTTTATATGGTACAATATACACTTATTTTTCCAAACACATTGTAATATTAATATTGTCTTGTGCTCTGAACTGGAGGAAAAATATAACTGTGCTTAAAATCTGCTTCACTTTTTAATGCCTGCTATTTCTCTAGCACTCAATGTTCTCATCTATAAAATGGGTCTTAAAACAGATATCTCAGAGGAGTTCTTAGAATGATTACACATAGGATTATCTAAAGCTAGAGGCCTGATGCACAAATTTGTGCACTGGTAGGGTCCAGCCAGCCCGCCCCTGATGAGGGCCATCAGGGATGGGCCAGCTGGGGCAAGAGGCCTCTAGCTTTAGATAGGCTGGGGCGAGAGGCTGCAGGCGGTTTGCCAGCCTACCCCACCCCTGATCGGGTTTGGGGGGCCCTCTTGAGGGTGGGGCTGGCTGGGGCAAGTGGCTGTGGGAGTTCCCGTCATTCCGCCATTTGGTCTATTTGCATATTACCCTTTTATTATACAGGATACCTAGCACAAAGCCTAGCAGATATCTAACATATAATTGGTTCTCTATTCTGTCTACTTACAATTATTGACATATTAATGCATAGTAAAGTAATGTCTTTCTTATTATAGATGCTGTTGTTAATTAAAACAAAGATTGTAACAATCAAAAATGCTGATAATTCAGAAATCTTTCATAAAAATAGTATCTCTTCATGCTTGCCTAGTTCTTGCATTTTTATACAGTGAGAAACAATATTCTATTATTACAGAGGCAAGGTCCTTCAGAATTAAAGGTACCTTCTTAATTATGAGGGAAAACTTATCATTATTGGCTACAGACTTAATAAAAGTTGTCACCCATTCCAATATTTATAAACTGTGTATAAATTTTTATACAATTAAAAACTTAGAGAAAATCAATCTATCTATCTATCTATCTATCTATCTATCTATCTATCTATCTATCTATCTATCTATCTATCTAAAAGGCTAAGTGACCATCTGACCATCCAACCGGTAGCTGTGATGTGCAATGACCACCAGGGGGCAGACATTCAACACAGGAGCTGCCGAACTGTGGTGACTTGGCAGCGATGGTTCTTGAGTGACACACCCCAAAACCAGAGAGGAGGGAGCCCGATTCTGGAGTGCGTCACCCAAGAACTGCTCTCTTGCAATGCAGGACCCCTCAGGGAATGTCAGAGAGCCAGCTCAATGCAAGAGCTGCCCCCTGGTGGTCAGTGCACTCCCACAATGCAAGAGCTGCCCCCTGGTGCTCAGCTGACAGACAGGCACCAGATGTTGGGCTTAAGGCTGGTGAGTGCAGCTGCAGCAGCGTGAGCATCTCCTGTGGACACACCCCCTGGGCTCGCCTCCTCCCTGGCCACCTGCCACTTCACACACTACTTAGTGCTGTGTGGGATCGATGCGTACAGCGGGCTGGAGCCTGACAAGCTGGCGGGTAAGGAAGGGCTATGGTGGCATGGAGGTCACTGTTCTCTGCAGGCCAGGCCGAGGGACCCCACCAGTGCATGAATCCATGCACCAGACCTCTAGTAAATAAATAAATAAAAATAGTACAAAGAATTGCTGGATACCCTTTGCCCTGAATCCCCCAATATTAACATTACAATGGTTTTATTTTTTTTCTCAGCCATTTCAGAGTAAGTTGCAGACATAATACACCTTTTACTCCTAAATTATTCATTGTATATCTCCTACTAATGGATCACCTTTCATATTCTATTCTATTTTGTTGCTTTTGGTAGAAGAAAGAATACTATGTTTTGAGGCAGAAAAATTACCTATTGGGACAACTAAAATGGCTGTGACTTTCACTGGACAAATTATATTACATCTTATAGGTTCAGAACTAAGATGGCCATGGCTATGATGATGGTGATGATAATGAAGAAGTAGTGCTGCAATGCACAACAACATGGCATATACTTGGTCACTAAGATCATGGAAATTTTAGTAGTTAATAATTGTACTAGTTAATAATGAGTCAGTAATCTTTTTGAATAGGAGCGCCTTATTACTTTTTATTATATTGAAATAATGATAATGTTTGTTCTATATACAAATTAAATGTCAATTGTTTCTATGGTTTGAGTCGTCCAACTCATCAATTACTATTCCTCCTGAGCCATCATATTTTTAATCCGACTTTGATTTCTCTTTTCCATTTTAGTCAGAGTTTTAAATTTTTGGCTTAACACAAATCTTATGTTACTATTACTAATTCAGTGGTATGTTTTCTTTTCCTGAGTAAGATGCTAAAATATTAATTTTTCTTAATCCTTATCCGAGGATATGTTTTTTGACTTGAGAGGGAGAGAGAGGGAGGGAGAGAGGGAGAGAGAGAGAGAGGGGGGGAGAGAGAGAGAGAGAGAGAGAGAGAGAGAGAGAGAGAGAGAGAGAGAGAGAGGGAGAGAAGGAGGAGAAGGAGGAGGAGGAGGTGGAGGAGGAGGAGGAGAAGAAGAAGAAGAAGAAGGAGGAGGAGGAGGAGGAGGAAGAGGAGGAGGAGGAAGAGGAGAAGAAGAAGAGGAAGAAGAAGAAGAAGAGGAAGAAGAAGAAGAAGAGGAAGAAGAAGAAGAAGAAGAAGAAGAAGAAGAAGAAGAGAGAAAATTGATTAATTGCCTAACCTACGTGCCTCAACGGGGAATCCAACCTGCAACCTAAGTATGTGCCCTGACCGGGATTCAAACCCGAAACCATTTTAGAGTACAGGATAATGTTCTATCCAACTAAGCATCTGGTCAGGGCAATATGAATTTTTATAGTGCTAGTCTTTGGACAGTAGCTCAAGACTTTTTTTCTAGAAGTTATTAGCATTCTTAAGAGTAGTTCATATTAATCATGGCTTTCAAATTGTTTTATTTCAAACAGACCACAGTCTGTCATTTATAAAAGAACCAGTTAAACATGCATTCTATGCCTGACACTTGAGAAATCTTTGCATGCTAATTTGTTAAGAGTAATTAGTGGTGGAGGGTTTGGCATTTTTAAATTCCACCCTCAGTTATATTTGGAGGCAAGGGCACTGCTGTTCCTCTTATAAGAAATTTGACAGATTTTATAGGATGGAAAAGTCTGCTCTGTTCTTGCACAGTGAATCCAGGTATAAAAATGTCACTTCTAAATCATAACTTACATTTAGAGATTTCTTTTGCTCCTTAACTCTGAAATTTCAAGTTTTTGGATTCAAGGGCCTTCAGGTTATTTTTACAAGTATCTCCATTTTGCTTAGGTACCAAAATGTCTTAATATTTTTGGCCTATTAGATAAAGTTGAAAGTGTCTAAGAAGTGATAGAGCAGTAATTTAAATATATTTTATGAGTATGTAGAGATTATACTTGTGCTTTATGAAATTGCTCATCTTTTTGTGATTCTAAAAGCTTTTATCAAATTGCAGATAAAATTAATCAAACTTGAGACAGATCATACCTATATAATCAATCAAACTAGATTTGGTATAGAACTTCATTTAGAAGATACAAAGATACATATGACAACTATTTGCCTAAAAATATGATTAATTACCCAAGCATCATTTGAGCCATTTGCAAGGGACCTTGCTTATCAATAGAGATTGTGTTGTGTAATAGTAGAAAAAGTATGAAATTTGGAGCCAAGCAGAAACAAATTCAAATTACTGAGAAGTAAATTTTACCACTGTAAAATGGTGATAGCAATATTTACTTGTAAAGGTTAGCCTTAGTACATGTTGAATGCTTAACACATGGATGGTTTGTCATGGTTCTTTAAGGAGCAGATGCCATGATGGAATTAGGTGTGCAAAAAATTTATTAAGGGAAATGTTGGGACAAATAAAGGGGGTTGGGTCAGAAACAGGCACACATGCAGGGAAGTCTTCAGATTATGAGTTACATCAGACCACCATAGAAAGAGAGAAAGAATGGATCAGATAGAGAGACTGTAAGATCACAGCTTCACAGGTCAATGGAGGGCTTCCAGCAAAGGTTACCCATTGGAGGGGACTTATATCAGGTAGAAATGGCTCTGGTACCTCTGCCATGTTCATTCATTAACTGGTAGCAACCCAGAGAAAGTATGGTCTCAGCACAAACCTGGTGCAGACTCAAAGGGTCAATGGCTGGAGCTGACCGTCAGTGAGGCTCCCCTCAGAGGGCTTTCCTGAGGGCAAGCATCTCTGGCCACCTCTGGGAAGGAGGCTCAGTAAAGGGTAGCTAATATTGTTAGGTAGCATTGATTAAGAAAAAAAATGGATTTTTATAAAAAATGATTAGCGTTAATCAGTAATTTCAGAGTCTGTTAAACCAGTGTATTTAAGGAAAGGTATACCGGCCAATAAAGCAATGTAGGGGGAAGAAATTGTAGATTGTGTATATGGACATATTGCATATGACAGTAGATACAGAGGAAAGTATTTATTATTTTCCTTCTGCCATGCCTTTAGTATGGGGTTTGTTTTCATCTAATCAGGATTTGAGCTGGATGTGATGTTTGTTGTTGCTCTGGTTACTGGAGTTAAAATTTGTTGTTATGGGCCCCACAGACTTCCATTCCTCTAGTGATATCTTGTTCTTATCTCCCCTGTGGATGGTATGCCTTCAGCTTGTGTTTCTCCCTTGAGGGCATTTTCCTTCTGCAGTTCTCCAGCTATTTCCCTAATTTTTAATAGGAGGCATGCTAGCATGGCTATGGGATGGGAGCAGAGTGGGGTGTGTGGGTTCATTAATGTATTCTGATTAGATTGCAGACTTGGAGAAGACCTGGGAACCTGAATCTTGGGTGTGCAGCCCTCACAAGATTCCCTGCCCTTCCTACAGTTGCAGCACTTTTTCCCTGCCCCTTCTCCACCAGCTGCAGTGTCCTCCGGTTGTGGTGGTGTACCCCTGTTCTGCAGATGAGCTTTTTCCTATTTAGGGATGTTAAGAGGAATGAGTCTGTGCTGAGTCTCAGTGCTGGCTCCGTTCCCTCTTCCATTACAGCAGAGCGTCACCAGTGCCCTCCCGTGCAGATTCAGTCTTCTTTTTCTCCAGTGGAGAGAGAGGGGAAGGTTCTGGGGTGATTTCTCAGTGGGGTGGGGTAGGAGAGGAGAGAATTCTTTCTGCTTTTCCTAGAGTGAGCCTGGTGGGTGTCCTGGAACAAAGGCCCATAGGAGGGGGAGAACCTTTCTAGGTCAGTGCCCCCTCCCCCACGCTGCCCTAGGAGCTTTACACTCTCACAGTAGCCCACAGTCAGATTTTAATGTTCTAGTTAAACTTCCTAGCAGATTATATTGCACCCAGATGTGTCTGCTCCTAAGCAAATGTTTAGGTCCTGTTTCTTTCTTCTCTGATGGACTCAAAAAAGTCATTAACTTTCAGTTTGTCATGCTTTTTTCTTGTCGTAGCATATGACTAGTATCCTTTCTCCCCTTCTGTACACCTTTGTTATTGATTAAATGGTTGGGTTATCTTTTTCTAAATTTTTTTTATTGATTCTTTCTTTTCTTTTCTTTTTTGAGAAAGAGAGAGAGGAAGGGAGAGGGAAACAGAGAAACATAGCTGAGAAACATTGATCAGCTGCCTCCTGCATGGCCCCTACTAGGGATTGAGCCCACAACCCGGGGTTCAACAAGTAATCAGACTGGGTATTGTTGGTACATGGGAGGATGCTCAACCAACTATGCCACACTGGCCTGGCAAGGCTGGGTTTATTTTTAAATGTTTTATTGTCACTTTGATTAAGTAGCTTACTGGGTATTATCTTATAGGCACCCATGGTTCTGTCTTAATCAAATGTAGAAATTTCGTATAACATTTATTTTGATTTTGCATCCCTAAATGGAATATTAAATATAGAAAAATTATAATATAATTTTCAGGATATCTTTTACACCTAAAAGTAGCTTGAGTTCTTAGAGAGGTCCTTGATAATCACAAGATTTATCCTTTCATCTTATAAATAAAGAAGGGCTGGATAATTAACTAGGTTAATTTAATAGATTATTATTATAGTTGCATGGGAAGACTTGTCAAATCAGAAGATATGCTGAGGCTTGTACAGAAAAATGTTATTACTATAAATATTTCAGAAATTATATATTTTATAGGAAATGCCTAGATATTTATCAATACCCTTTCTGTTCCTAATAGGTTTCTACTTACCAGAATCCTGTTGGTGCTTTACCTTATGATATTAGGTGACATTCTAGCATGTTATCAGTTATATGATTAGTTATTTTTTAAGATTCTTACTTGGCCATAAGCTTACTTATTTAATTTGAATCTAACATTTTCCAGGTCAGATATTCTCAATTACTGATGCATATTAAATTTACTCATGGATTTTTATAAAAATACTAATGGTGGGCCCTGCTCCTGACTTATTGAATCTTTTCACATGATATTCTTGTTATATTTTACATATTATGTATAATACTGTTATCTATCTATATATAAAAGCCTAAGCAACCAAACTACCAAACAACCAGAACGACCCATTGACCAGTTGCTATGACATGCACTGACCACCAGGGAGGAGACGCTCAATGCAGGAGCTACCTCGTGGTGGTCAGTGTGCTCCCACAGCCAACCTCCCACAGCTGGCCAACCTCCCATGGTCCCTCCCCCTGGCCGGCTGGCAGAGGAAGGGGCCACGGGACATTGGCCGCTGGCCCGATGGGGACTGGGCGAGACAGCCCCAATCAGCCCTGATCACCAGCCAGGCCAAGGAACCCTACCTGTGCATTAATTCATGCACCAAGCCTCTAGTATATATATAACATAAAATATATATAATATAATTTGTATATTATATGTCTCAAAATTATTGTATTTTATATATCAATATATTTTCTCAATAAAATGTATTTTATATGCTTTCAAAATCAGATATAAGACTTAAAGCCTTTGTTGGAAATTGTTGTAATAATTATGCTTATAGATATTTTGTCAATTGTTTTGGTATGGCTTTATTGTTTTGTCTTTCACATTATTAAATAACCTTTTTTGAAACCAAAATATGGCTCCCTATAATCCCTACTACTAGCTCACGCATTCTACCATGTAATATATTTTTTACATATTTTAAAGCAGTGCTTGTTTTTCTTGTATTATTTTTCTGCCTTTTTGCTCTTTTAATAAAATGAGATAATGAATGAGAAAGCATCTCTGCCCAGTGGCTGGCACTTACTCACAGTATTTATTAGATCATGTATCATCAAATTATTGGGGGAAATTTGAATGTGCTTATCCATTTTACTGTTTTTTTTTTTTACCCCTTATTGAATTATGTCCCTCCTTTATGTTTAGAAGTCATTGTCAACATTTTCTTTCCCTTAATCACAGAGGCAGCCTCATTAGGATTGATTTTAAATAATTCTTGCAAATATGTCTTTCATATACACCCATAACACATGAAAATACAAACCCACAGGTACTGCCCCACATTTTTCCAAATAGTTATAGATGCTACTATAACTATAGTAAAAAGTACTTAAAATATTTAAGAGTATGTAGTTTTATCATTATACTAGAGGCCCGGTGCATGAAATTCATGCATGGGGGGTATCCCTCAGCCCAGCCTGCACCCTCTCCAATACAGGACCCCTTGGACATCCCTCTTGCAATCCAGGACCATTGGCTCCTAACTGCTCACCTGTTAGCCTGATCACCCCTAACTTCTCTGCCTGCCTGCCTGATTATCCCTAAGCACCTCTGCTTACTGTCTTGGTTGCCCCTAACTGCCCTCCCCTGCTGGCCTGGTCTCCCTAACACTGCTCCCTGCTGGCCTGGTCACCCCTAACTTCTTCTCTGCCTGCCTGATAGCCCCTAACCACCTCTGCCTGCCAGCCTGGTTGCCCCTAACTGCCTGCCCCTGCCAGCCTAGTTGCCTCTAACCACCTCTGCCTACCAGCCTGGTTGCCCCTAACTGCCTCTGCCTGCCTGCCTGATCATCCCTAACCACCTCTGCCTACCAGCCTTGTCGCCCCTAACTGCCCTACCGTGCCACCATGGTCACCCCTAACTGCCTCTGCCTTGGTCCCCACCACCATGGCTTTGTCCAGAAAGATGTCTAGATGGATGTCTGGTCTAATTAGCATATTACCCTTTTATTAGTATAGATGCTTTTTCAACTAACAAGCACTAAAATATAACTTTTCATGAGGTCTGCAAACATTTTGTTAAATTTGGAATCCTATCTAATGAAAGAGTAATATGCAAATTGACCATCACTCCAACACACAAAATGGCTGCCCCCATGTGGTCAAAGATGGCTGCCCTCATGTGGACACAAGATGGCCACCATGAGATGACCTGCAGGGGAGGGCAGTTGTGGGCAGTTAGGGGAGACCAGGCCAGCAAGGGAGGGCAGTTGTGGGGAACCTAGGCCTGCAGGGGAGGGCAGTTGTGGGCAATTAGGCCAGCAGGGAGGGCAGTTGGGGGGGGTCAGGACTGCAGGGGAGGGCAGTTGTGGGCAATCAGGCTAGCAGGGAGGGCAGTTAGGAGTGACTGGGCCAGCAGAGGAGGACAGTTGGGGAGGACCCAGGCCTACAGGGGAGGGCAATTGGGGGGGGGGACCAGGCCAGCAAGAGAGGGCAGTTGTGGGCAATTGGGCCAGCCGTGGAACAGTTAGGCATAGATCAGACTGGCATGGGAATGGTTAGGGGTGATCAGGCTGGCAGGCAGAAGCAGTTAGGGGAAATCAGGCAGAGGCAGGGGAGCGGTTGGGAGCCAGCAGTCCTGGATTGTGAGAGGGATTTGGACCACCTGTTTAGGATCCCACCGGGGGGATCAGGCCTAAACAGGTGGTCTGACATCCCTCAAGGGGTCCCAGATTGGAGAGGGTGCAGGCTGGGCTCAGGGACACCCCCTCCATGCACGAATTTCATGCCCCGGGCCTCTAGTGTTTTAATAAAAAACAAGTTTTAATAGGAACTGAGAAGTCAAAAGAGAATTTACTATCCACAAACAAATGGTCCTCAATTCTGCAGAAGGTTATTGAATAACTTATCTAAGGGCTGTCTGTTGGTACTTAGATAAAGAAACCTGGTCACTAGGTTCCAACAAGGCCCAGTGGAGAGTTAAGTTTGAGGCAGTTAGCCTTTTTCTGTACTCTTATAGCAGCTGGCCCATATCTTTACATGAATATTTAGCACATTATATTGTATATATTTTATTACTTACTAGAGACCCAGCATACAATTGAAATTGCGTGAGGAGGCACCCCGTCTCCCGTCATGTGAGGAGGCATCTGGTCTGGTTCCCTCCCAACTGCCCTCCCCTGCAGGCCTGGGTCCCCCACAACTGCCCTCCCCTGCAGGCCTGGTCCCCCCACAACTGCTCTCCCCTGCAGGCCTTGGCCTCCCCAACTGTCCTCCTCTGCTGGCCCAGTCACCCCTAACTGCCCTTCCTGCTGGCCTGATTGCCCACAACTACCCTCCCCTGCAGGCCTGATCGCCCACAACTGCCCTCCTCTACAGACCTGGTCTCCGCCAACTGCCCTCCTCTGCTGACCCAGTCACCCCTAACTGCCCTCCCTGCTGGCCTGATTGGACACAACTGCCCTCCCCTGCAGGCCTGGTCCACTCCCAACTGCCCTCCCCTGCAGTCCTGGTCCCCCCCAACTGTCCTCCCCTGCTGAACTGGTCTCCACCAACTGCCCTCCTCTGCTGGCCCGGTCACCCCTAACTGCCCTTCCTGCTTGCCTGATTGCCCACAACTGCCCTCCCTTGCTGGCCAGTCACCCCCAACTGCCCTCCTTTGTTGGCCCAGTCACCCCTAACTGCCTGCACCTGACTCGCAGCATTCCCTGGCCCCCCTGCCTGTGTCTGCTCCAGGATCACTGGGCAGGGCCCCCTGCCTCTGTTTCCATTTCCACTATGGGCCTCACCTGCGCGCACAACCTCCTCTGTCTGGTCATGACTCATCATGGAGTCCCAGCCTCATTTGCATATTACCTCTTTTTATATATATATATATATATATATATATATATATATATATATATATATATACTAGAGGCTCGAAATTCGTGCAAGTGGAAAGGGGGTGTCCCTCAGCCCAGCTGCACCCTCTCCAATCTGGGGCCCCTCCAGGGGTGTCAGACTGCCCATTTAGGCCCGATCCAGGTAGGATTGGGCCTAAACGGGCAGTCGGATATCCATCTCACAATCCAGGACTGCTGGCTCCCAACTGCTCTCCTGTCTGCCTTCCTGATTGCTCCTAACTGCTTCTGCCTGCCAGCCTGATCAGCTCCTATCCACTCCCCTGCCAGCCTGTTTTCCCCTAACTGTCCTCCCCTGCAGGCCTGGTCACCCATAACTGCCCTCCCCTGCAGGCCTGGTCTTCCCCAATTGCTCTCCCCTGCAGGCCTGGGTCCCTCCCAACTGCCCTTCCCTGCAGGCCCCGTTGCCCCCAACTTCCCTTCTCTGCAGGCCCTGGTCCCTCCCAGTTGCCCTCCCCTGCTGGCCTGACCTCCCACAACTGCCCTCCCTTGAGTCCTGGTCTCCCCAAACTGCCCTCTTCTGCTGGCTATCTTGTGTCCACATGAGGGAAGGATCTTTGACCACATGGGGGCAGCCGTCCTGTGTGTTGGAGTGATGGTCAATCTGCAAATTAGTCTTTTATTAGATAGGATAGAGGCCTGGTGCATGGGTGGGGGCCAGCTGGTTTGCCCTGAAGGGTGTCCCAGATCAGGGTAGAGGTTCCCTTGGGGCATGGAGCAGCCTGGGCGAGGGGCCAGTGGTGGTTTGCAGGCCGCCATGCCCCCCGGTAACCCAAGGGGAGGCCCTGGTACCTGGGATTTATTTATCTTCTACAATTGAAACTTTGTAGCCTGGAGCAGAGCCAAGCCTTCTGCTTGCTCTGTGGCGGCAGCCATTCTGTTGGGATTTATTTATCTTCTATAATCGAAACTTTGTAGCCTTAAGTGGAAACCCAGGCAGGTCAAGGGCTGCAGAAGCTTGTCTTCCTCCATCTCCAGGGGCAATTCAAGCCTCCTGCTCTCTCCAGCTCCGTGGCTCCCATCATTTTTGTTGGGATTTATTTATCTTCTATCATTGAAACTTTGTAGCATTGAGTAGAGGCCTGTGCAGGCGGAAAGCTTGGCTTCCTCCATTACTGGTGAAACCCAAGCTTCACTCCTCCTCTCTGTGGCCGCAGCCATCTTGGTTGGGTTTATTTGCATATTTGCTCCTGATTGGCTTGTGGGCATGTTTGTGGGCATGGCTTGTGGGTGTAGCGGAGGTACGGTCAATTTGCATATTACTCTTTTATTAGATAGGATAGATGGATTGTGAGTTTGCCAGAGTAGGCACTGGTTCCTATTTGCTTCTGGGTCTTCAGTGCCTAGAATACATTAGATAATACTGTATTTCCATTTTGAACTAGTTTAGCCACAAGACAATTGCTGAAAACCTAACATATGTAAATCATATCAAAAATTTGCTATAATAGTGAGCATGCATACACACACACACACACACACACACACACACACACACACACACACACACAGAGAATGCTAAACCCTGCATGAAATCTCTCAACTACTCTCTAGAGCGGTGGTTCTTAACCTTCCTAATGCCGCGACCCTTTAATACAGTTCCTCATGTTGTGGTGACCCCCAACCATAAAATTATTTTTGTTGCTACTTCATAACTGTATTTTGCTACTGTTATGAATCGTAGTGTAAATATCTGATATGCAGGATGTATTTTCATTGTTACAAATTGAACATAATTAAAGCATAGTGATTAATCACAAAAACAATATGTAATTATATATTGTGAAATATTAATTTCTAATTACAAATAAATGAAATTTTGTCTTGAAGCATGGTGTAGCATGGGTAATAGTCTTAATATAACAACAGGAAACTACACTGCTACCTTTTGCAACAGTATGCGTAAAAAGCCAACGTCACTGCGAAGGTTGAGATTGCTTCTTTCTCACCAGATCAGAAATTCTCGGGGCAGTCTTTGCAAGAGCACAACAAAGATCATCTTCCACAACAAGTCTACTTCTGTATTTAGACTTAATAACCAACGAGCTGGAAAACCCTGTTTCACAAAGATATGTTGTTGGAAATGGAAGAAGAAGGCACAACAGTCTCAGACAGAACAGGATATGACTGCAAACACTTGATCCAGAATTTTATAACTGGCATTGTAGAGAAATCAGTTCTCAGTGCATCGCTGTTAATAAGTTCAATTAACTCCTCTTGTGCTGTCTGAGGAGCATCTTCAACTTTGACTGTGAATGGGCTTCTGGCAAGTGCAAATGGGGTGTCAGGTAGATTTGGAAAGTACAATGAAATTTTGTCTGCAAGCATGTGCAAGTGTTCTTTCACAGAAATTATCATCATAATTCTTTTGTCTGGTTCAATATCATGTTCCTCAAAGAAAGCTGATAAGGTAGGCAACATGTAAATTTTATTTTCATCCAATTTTTTTTTTTTTTGCCAAAGCTGAAGTTTCATTTGCAATGGTCGGTTCTTTTCAGACAAATTGAGGCATGTTGCATTTGGTCCTTGCAGTGATAAATTTAACTCATTCAAGATGGCAAAGATGTCAACCAAGTAAGTTATTTCTGCAGTTCACTTTTATCGCTGAAAAGTGCTTGTGGTCTTGCTTTCTGATTAAAAAATGTTTTGAGTTCATCATGAAGCTCAAAAACACGTTTTAAAACATTTCCTCTCGACAACCATCTCACTTCAGTGTGAAATAGCAGAGAATTGTTCGGCGCATCCAACTCGTTGCACAGTTGCGAAAACAGTTGACTGTTTAAAGTGCTCACCTTTACAAAATTAACAGTATTTATGATGCTTTTCATTGCTTCTTGTAACTCTTGTGGCAGTGTCTTTGTTGCTAATATTTGCCAATGAATCATACAGTGAGTTCCAATGACTTTTGGTGACACATTCAGTACCAAATGTTGAAATCCAGATCAATATCCTAGCATAGCTGGAGCACCATCTGTGCAAACACCACAAACCTTTTCCCAAGAGATCTTATGCTCTTTCAGAAATGAACCAACTGTGTCAAATACATCATGTGCAGTAGTTGTTGTTTCAAGAAGTTTGCAAAAAAGAAACTCATCTTTAAAGTCGCCATCATTAATATACCTCATGTAAACCAGTAACTGTGAACAGTTTGCAATGTCTATAGATTAATCAAGCTGCATACTAAATATTGGAAGTGGAGCAGATTTAATTTCCTGGATTACCTGATCAAGAATATCAGCAGACATATCATCTATTCTTCTGTGGACAGTGTCGTTAGATAAGGAAATTGCACTCAATTTCATAACAAATTCGTCTCCAATTATAACTCAAACAATGTCTTTGGCCACTGGCAACAGTAAATCCTCAGCAATTGTGTGAGGTTTCATAGCTCTGGCGATTCTGAGTGCCACCAAATATGAAGCTTCAATGGCTGCTACGTTTTGTTTGTGGTACTTGCCACCAGCGTCAAGCCTGGCTTTCTTGAGTCCACCAGCTTTGCTTCTAAAACAGTTGGTATCCTTGCCGGCAAAGCTCAGATGCTTGCTATTAAAATGGCGTTTTAGTTTGTTCAGCTTCATAGATTCGGCTGATAGAACTTCACAACAAATAACACATTGTGGTTTCTCAATTCCTGCTGTAATTATTGAGGTAAAACCATACTGTAAAAAATCCTCACTATATTTTCTTTTCTTAATGTTCTTCTCTACACAATCCATTGTTATGGGATGGTTTGCTAATTAAAATAATATATAACAATAGCTTTAATAATACAGAAGATGATACATGGCATAGTTCAGTCAATACAGTTCATTAAAGTTTTCTATGATTTACCATTCTGTGTTTTTTTTTTACATACCTGTTACTATCACAAGGGGCCAGTATTCACATCAACCACAGATGAATATAAGACTGATCAGCATCCAGATTCAGTTCCCATGGTACAGATTGTTTTTTTGCAGTAGTTGATGATTTTACAGTACATGATTTTACATTTATCCAGTAATTATAATTCATGAAGTGTCGTTTTACCTCCAATACTGCTGCTTTCTACACAGTAGCTGCTCTCTAAACATGTGTGACTGGTCCGCATAAGTACATTATGGCGCCAACCCTGTCACATACACCTGTATTTTTGTACAGGGTGTATGTGATGGGGTTGACGTGATGATGTCACTCGTATGTGGGCATATCTGCATGTGGGTGGACCCACCTGGAGACGGATAGAGGAGCCATGTCTCAGTTCCTAAGACTATGGGAAATATGTGTTTTCTGATGGTCTTAGGCGAACCCTGTGCAAGGGTCGTTCGACCCCCAAAGGGGTTGCAACCCACAGGTTGAGAACTGCTGCTCTAGAGCTTTCAAGTATTAAGACAAAAATGTCCTTCCCGTAAGACAGTGTCTGTTTGGCTCCTCCTCCCTGGGTCCTGGGCCCTGGGCCCCAAGGGGTGTCTGGCATTTGGAAGACAGGGCTGGCCTTCTCTGCCTCTCTAGCTTGTCTTCCACCCCCTGACCTTTGGTTTCCACGCTGGCCATTCTGTGCTGTGTGCTGACACCAGTGAACCCTCCCCGCCTTGGCATACACCATTTCCTCTGCCCTTCCCCCATCCCCTATAGCTCCCTCCCATTCATGCTTCCAAATTCTGATTAAGGATCCCTGCTCTGTGAAGACTTCCTTACCTCTCTTGGCCTCCCGCCTAAAGCCCCTTCTTTGTCCTGCCATTGCCCTTTGCACATTGTTCTTTGAATCATGATTTACTTGTCTCTCTTTCTCACTAGATACAATTATCTTTGAAAGCAGAGGCTGTGTTTTATTTGACTCTGTGTCACCAGCACTTATTTTAGTTCCTAGCAGCAATATTTGTGGAATTAATGAATTATTTATGAGTGAATAAAGGCAAGTAAGAAATAAATTTGACTTAGAAATCTCTTGCTCCAATGTCTGAGAAGATAATAATAAGATTAAGATGGAATAAGTGGGTGTAGAAACAGGCTTTGAGAAGAAAAATGAATTCAGTTCAGACTATGTTGAACATGAGTAAAACTATGGAACATTCAGGCACATAGTTTATAACATTTAAAAAAATTTTATGCAGAGTCTACAAATTGCTACGTACAACACTATGCATTATAAGGGGAGTCATCTTGCCCAGAGGGTTCTGCCCTCAAGCCCTCTCTCAGACAACCAGTTACTCAACAACTAAAAGAGGGAGGGGATCTGAAGTCTAGATTGCTTATAGGATAACACTGAAGAGCAAGTCATGTTCCAGAGCTTCTGGAATCAAACTGAAGCCAGTTTGTAGGTAACAATGGATTCTTGCTTAGCTCTTTTAACAAAGGAAGTGAGCTTCTAGGGCTCTTCTGTATAATCCTGAGCACAACTGGAATTGCTGTTTGGTTATTTTTTCAGTCATATGTTTTTCTGCATCCAAATTTTACATATAGAACTATTTTAAGAAGTCACTATAAAAAGTTTGCAAAAATAAAAAAAGCAAAATATCTATCATTTAGGAGTTTATATTCTAAAGAAACACACACACACACAGGCATAAAATATAAGTATCTAGCTTGGAAATAGTGAAACATTTGCTAGTATTGAATGGCATAAATATTTATGAAGGAATATAGAATTAAATATACCCATAGTTTATATATATATATTAGAGAACTATGGAGACACTCTTCTGAAGATATTTAAAAATGTAATAAACTAATCAATCAATATTCTCTCCTTCTGCCCTCCCTTCTTTTTTTCTCTCTCTTTCTGCTGTATTGGGTTCCTTCAGGAGACATTAGTAGAATGTATGTACTACTAGATAGATCAGTGATGTGAGATTCTATTTTTCTTTAAAGACTGAGATGGTTTACTTTAACTCTGCATTTATTTAGCACATTTACAAAAATAAGTTCACATGGAAACATTAGAAATAAAATTCACAAGTTTACAGGAAAAGAAAGAAGATTCCTCCCCCGCCCACCCCGCCAAAGGTCTTGGTAATTAAGTTGTTTTTCTCATGTTATTTAGTCCTATTGCTGAATAGTTATATTTAAAGTATTATTAAGTAGTGGTGATTTGAGCTAACTTAAATATGACTCTTACATATATTATCTGTTTTGACTTACACATGTCTTAATGGTAGCTTAATATTGTTTTGCTTTTATATATAGTTTTTATTATGAGTGTTATAATTTTGATATGAGAGAAAAATGAGAAAAAAGTTACTAATAATTTGATCATTCTAATACAAACATTGCTGATATATTTTTAATTTAGGGCCAAATAGGCTCTTTTTTTATTGACTTAGTCTTATGTAAACATTCTGTCTATTTTTATATCATGATTAATTTTCTTAACCATGTAAACTTCTCAATTATCATTTTAAATACCATCTTACTGAATATAAATAATTTTCACATTATTAAACAATAATTTTGTTCTGATTTTTAATTATGTTAAAAATGCTATAAAATCTTTCTGCTTTTATGCATTTTTCATATTTAATACTTCTTTTGAACTAATTACAGGCTATGGGGTTACTAAACAGCGTGAAAATTATGTCTCTTAATGAGTATGGTCCTAACATTTTAAATTATAAGTACGACCTTATACCATTTTTTAGCAAAATTTGAGACAACCTGAATCACTACGGTTTTTAAATGCCTTGTCAATATGCCAAGAGTTTACTTCAATTCAGTTATAATCTACATCTCTTATTAACAAAATGTATTCTTGTTTAACTCTTTTAACAAACATGATTTTCCATATATATATTTATTATTTTTCTATTTATGTAAGTTATGTCCTCATGAATTTTACAAATTAATCTTCTGAAGTTATATTAGAATTTCTTATCAATTTAGATAATCTTACTATATATTTAAACTTCTAGTTTCCTTCATAGTTGTTATTCCCTTTTACTAGGCTTATATATAATCTCCTTTCTCCCATTGTGGTCTTTTTTACAGCATCTAAATTTTATAGTCGAGTATAAATATAAGATGGATCCCTTTTGTCAACTCTATCCTATATAATAAAAGGCTATTATGCCAATTGTCCCCTCGACCGGGAATTCAACTGGGAGTTCAACCAGGGGGCGGGGCCGGCCCTCCAATCACCCTGGGCCCCTCCTCCCGGCCAGCCTGGCCCAATTGGCCCTGATTGGGGTGGGCCAAATTTGTGCATCAGCCTCTAGTATTTAATAAGTTCTCAGTTTTGTTTTATGTAATCTTTAAATGGTGAAACTTTCATACTGACTCATAAAACAATACATTTTTATTTTGAATTCTGAAAAAATAGAAAAAAATTAATTTAAGAATGTTTAGTCATGTCATCATTATATTATCTAAAGGTAGATCAGTGGTCTTTAATTTAAAATCAATGAACATGGATTTTTTTTGGGGGGGCGGGGTTAGAAAATGTTTTCAGTCCTTGACATGAGTAAATGAAATTGAAACAAAGATGTCTCAAGGAAAACAAAATGTTCATAAAATATGTGTATTATTTAATAAAAATTATGTATTTGTAATATAAGATTTATATAGTCATTATAATATAGATTTTATGAGGCATATGTTTCCCCAACTGGATAGTTTACTTTAAAGATATTTCCCTTTATTCAGATTTTGTTCTTGTCAATCATAGGATATTAAAGTGAAAGTAAAAAAAGAGAGAGAAGCTTAGAAAAATTCTATATGGAAAGATCAGTTGGTCAAATGTCAATTTATATGATGGAAGAAGAGGAAATATAATGATATATCCTAGAGATAGGAGATCTCTCCTAGGAGATAGAGTGAACATTATTAAAAACTAGAGGCCTGCTGCACGAATTCGTGCACGAGTGGGGTGCCTCAGCTTGGCCTGAGGGATCGAGCCAAAACCAGCTCTCTGACATCCCCCAAGGGATCCCAGATTGCGAGTGGGCACAGGCCAGGCCAAGGGACCCCACTGGTGCATGATTGGGCCTGGGGAGGGATGTGGGAGATTGGCTAGCCGAGGAAGAACCGTGGGAGGGCTCAGGGCATGTCTGGCACATCTGGATCAGCTGGATCCCAGCAGCAAGCTAACCTACCTGTCAGAGCGTCTGCTCCCTGGTGGTCAGTACATGTCATGGTGAGCGGTTGAGTGGCCTTAGCATATCATTAGCATATTACGCTTTGCATGATTTGGTTGAAAGGCCAACAGATTGACCAGACACTTAGCATATTAGGCTTTTATTATATAAAATATTTTCACCTGAGAAGGATTAAGCATTGGTAAAAACCTAAAAGCAATAGAATCTCTAGTCAAGTGTAGTTGATATTTAAATATTAAAAAACATGAAAAATTCACTTCAGAAAGAATTCTTTTAAAAATATTTAACTTACAATAGATTGTTGAATGGCAGTAGTTAGTCATTCTTACCTTATACTTGACCTTATGGAAAATATGCTTAATATTTTATGTTGCACTTTAGTTGTAGTTTTTCATAAATACCTTTCATCAGATTTAGGAAATTCCATTAAATTTGTAGTTTCCTGAGGGTATTTTAAAAAATGCTTTATTAGGAAAGGTTGTTTACTTTTGTTCAATGCTCTTTCTGCATCTTTAGGTAACTATTTTCATTGTTCTCTTAATGTGCTGCATTACACAAATATTTAAATATGAAAGCATAGTTGTAGGATTTCTTGTTTCAGCTCTTCATGTAAAGATCTTGGAAATCCTGTTCTTATAATAAAAAGTTAAAAGAGCCCTAGCTAGTTGGACTCAGTGGATAGAGCATAGGCCTCTGGACTGAAGGGTCCTGGGTTAAATTCCAGTCAAGAGCACATGCCTGGGTTGCGGGCTTGATCCCCAGTTGGGGGCATGCAGGAGGCAGCCAATCAATGATTCTCTCACATCATTGATGTTTCTATCTTTCCTTCTCCCTTCCTCTCTGAAATCAATAAAAATATATTTTAAAAAAAGTTAAAAGAAAACAATGACTTTTCTTGGGCCCATTAGAGAACTGAAGTTGTAGTGAGAATGGCCACCTCAAAATCTAGGCAAAAACAGAGAATCAGAGCTGAGATCAGCTTAGCTAGAGCAGAACCTGTTGGAACCATAAACTGGTAAGAAGACATAAATGGTAACTGACCAAATGCTAGAGGTAAAGAGTAGACTACCATAAAAGACAGAGACACCTGGTCTATATTCTTGGGGGACCCCCTACTTTTACATGGGTCTTATGTCCAGAAATCCCGCCAAATGAGGTAATATGTCTTATACATGGTAGATATCAATATAAGTATATCAATATTCACTTTAAATATGAACAGTGTACATACACCAATTAAAAGCAGAGATCATTTTTCTCTGTGGCAAAAATATCCAAGCAAAAGTTTACCCCTATAAACTACTGCAAAGTATATAAGTGTAAGTTTTGAAGGAAAATCACCAGAATGTTGTCAAATAACAATAAAAGAAAATTTTAAACTAGAAAATAATTCAATCAAGGTGTTTTTGAAAATTTCTTAAAGACCAGTTTTGGAATAACCTTAGAAAGTGAATCTTAAATAATGGGAACTTTTTGGAAGGCCCATGCTGTAGGTAAGTCCCAATTTATTTGATGGGGCGCAGGATAAGCCCACTGAGATGGAATCTGTACTTCAGCTGCATCAAAGGATGAGTTTTAATGGCTCAAAATAAATGATTAATCAACCTGGACTTTACAATTACACTTAAATCCAAGAATTGGCTTCGATATTGCATTATTACATTGGTCTTTGTTACTAGATTTCTAGCTATGTCTCTGAAGAGTTAGTTTTAAATACTTTAAATAACATAATTTAATTTAATGGCTCAGATATATGCTATTCCAAGAAATGTCTTTTTCTGTCATATTGTAATTGAGAGCATTTTGAAAACTGGAAAGCATTGCGATTATGGAGAATTATATGATGCAATGATTATTATTTATATTCCATGATATTTTGCATGCAAGTAAGAACTGGTTATTATGGCTTATTTTATTGTCAGAAGTTTAAAGCTGATCTCAGAGTAGCTGTGAGTTTTAGAAACATTACGAAAAATGTATAGAGTTCAATGTATACTAGAGTTCAATTATGGACTACCTCACAAGGAAAATACAGACTCCTCTTTTTCCCGTTTGTGTGCAACATAAAGTCTTTGTATTATTCTGCTTCTCGTGTACATGGAACAGTGTGAGGGAACTGTGAGTATGCCCATTAAATAATTTTTTGCAATTTTACCTAGAATTCTGGTAGGCATGATAATGGTTAAAAGGTGTTTGGGAGCAATCTAAGTGTCCATTGATAGATGAATGGATAAGAAAATGTTATCTACACTAATAAAATAGAAAGATGCTAATTGACCATACCTCTGCTACACCCACAGCCAATCAGGAGTGATATGCAAATTAACCTAAAAAAGATGGTGGGTATGCAGGCGGGGCAGGCAGCGCCAGACACCGCCCTCGGTGTCCAGGCCATGATCGGGGACGGGCAGGTGGAGCAGGCAGCGCCAGACCATGGGGTCCAGGCCGCAATTGGGACTGGGCAGGCCAGGTGGGCAGAACCTGACACCGCCTGCGGGGCCTAGGCCATGATCGGGGACCTGGACAGGCGGGGGTGGCCAGCATCTTCGGGATCACTGCCTCTGGGCCGTCTGAGGACACCAGTGGAGCAGCCCCGGGTTGAACATTTTAATGAAAATGGGATGCCTTTGCCCCACCCCACTGCACTCCATCCCTGGCGAGGAGAGTGCAGTGGGCAGTTAGGAGGCACTGGGGCTAGAAAGGGGCTGGGAGCAACCTGCAGGTGAGCTACAAGTAAGAGGTGCTGAGCCATGAGGACGCTGAGGGCTGGCTGATGGAGGTGAGCAAAGGTGCAGATGAGGCGGCTCTCTCGCAAGCGCTGAACTCGAAAAGCACATCAACAGCCTGGTGGATGAAATCACCTTTCTGAAGAAGGTGCATGAAAAGGAGATTGCTGAGCTGCAGACGCAGATCCAGTATGCTCAGATCTTCGTGGAGATGGATGTGTTCTCCAAGTCTGACCTCTCCACCGTGCTCAAGGACATCTGCGCCCAGTATGAGAAACTGGCTGTAAAGAACATGCAGAATGTTGAAGAATGGTTCAAGAGCCGCCTCACTGTGCTGACCAAGAGCGCTGCCAAGAACTCCTATGTGGTGTACGCCGCCAAGAGCCACCACCTGCTCAAGCCCAAGACCCTGGAGATCAAAGCAAGCCAGAGCATGACCAAAGTGCTGGGAAAGCAGCTGCAAGAGCCGGAGGATAAGCAGAACACCGACATTAGTGCTATGCAGGACACAATCAACAAATTAGAAAATGAGTTGAGAACTACAAAGAGTGAAATGACATGATATTTAAAAGAATACCAGGACCTCCTCAATGTGAAGATGGCTTTGGACATTGACATTGCAGCTTACAGGAAACTCTTGGAAGGTGAGGAGACCCAGCTCAGTTTCACCAGCATGGGAAGCATAGCCAGCGGCTACTCCCAGAGTCCTTAGGTCTTTGGTCATCTGCCTATGGTGGTTTACAGACTAGCTCCTACTTGATGTCCGCTCACTCCTTCCCTTCTTAAAACACCAGCCACGTCCAGGAGGAGCAGATCGAGGTGGAGGAGACCATTGAGGCTGCAAAAGCCGAGGAAGCTAAGGATGAACACCCCTCTGAAGGAGAAGCTGAAGAGGAGGAGAAGGAGAAGGAAGTGGCTGAGGAAGAGGAAAGAGAGGAAGAGGAAGAAGGTACTAAGGAAGAATTTGAGGATACAAAGGAGGAAGAAGGAGGAGAAGGTGAAGGAGAAGATACCCAAGAAGCTGAGGACGAGAAGATAGATGAAGGTGCTGGGGAGGAGCAAGCAACCAAGAAGAAAGACTGAGCCCCCCTTTCCTTAATTATTTCAGGAATAATCCTTCTGAAACCAGGTCAACCCCATCACCAACCAAGCAATTGAGTTCCCGATACTATATGAATTAAGAAGTCAATATATATAACATTCTGAGGTGACTCAGGTTGGACATTAAATATTGTGCTATGACTTTTCTTCTTATGCAGAGTATCTGTTTGCTTGCAGAGTGGCTTCCTGGCTTGCTGCCAGCCTGTGCATGGTCCACGTTTATGAGTTCAGGATCTATTGACAATGTGAATAATTCAGATGTTTACAATAAAAACACATGAATACATGAATTCACTAATGTTAATGTTAAACTTCATGGAAAAAATAGTCCTTTGAATCTTTAGTGGTTAGAAATTAAAGACCTCAAATCATGTGCAATAAACAGTAAATAAAGTTACACTGAATGACAAAAAAAAAATACATTAGGGGCCAGAAAACGTTCAAAGAACTGGGGAGCCATTCCCAAATCAGGAAGGGAAGTCACAGGAAGTATATTATTGCTACGAATACAGTATTTCCTACTAGTTACAACATATACAATATAATGTATTCGATGCCTTCCTATCGCATGAAGTATGTATTCTCATAGAGTAATACTGGTAGATATGTTATAGTTATGGCAGTATGTCATATCCTACCTATATTAATAAAAGGGTAATATGCTAATTAGACCATGAGACCTTCCAGACGTCCTTTTGGACAAAGCCATGGTGGCAGGGCAGTTAGGGGTGATCAGGCCAGGAGGGGAGGGCAGTTGGGGGTGATCAGCCCAGCAGGGGGGTGCAGTTGGGGGCAAGCAGGCCAGCAGACAGAGTGGTTAGGGGCGATCAAGCAGGCAGGCAGGTGAGTGGTTAGGAGCCAGCAGTCCCAGATTGCAAGGGGGTTGTCCGACTGCTGGTTTAGGCCTGATCCCACAGGGGTCCCAGATTGGAGAGGATGCAGGGAAGGCTGATGGACACCCCCCCCCCCCCCGCATGAATTTCATGCACCGGGCCACTAGTATATATAATATTACTCAGCAGTAAAAAATAAAATATTGATATAACATGGAGGGACCTAGAGTGTATTATGCTAAGCAAAATAAGTCAGACAAAGAAAGATAAAAACTGAATGATTTTATTTATATGTGAAATCTAAATGAAACAAAACAAAGGAATTAACAAAACAAAACAGAAACAGACTTATAGATACAGGGTACAAACTGATGGTTCCAGAGGTGAGAGGGAAGGATGGAATAGGAAGTTAAGGGGAATAGGAAGCACAACTTCCAGTTATAAAATCAATAAGCCACAGAATGTTGTGTACAGCACAGGGAATATAGTCAATAAACCTGTAATAACTTTGCACGGTGACAGATGGTTACTAGACTTATTGGGGTAATCACATCATAAGGTATATAAATGTCAAATCAATATGCTATACACCTGAAACTAATATAATATTGTATGTCAAGTATACTTTAATAAAACATTTTTTATAATGGTATTTGTGGCTTAACCATTTCAGCAAAATCTGCCAATGTAACTTACTTTGCTGTATTAGAACTAGAATTCATGATTGCATGTTTCCATTTCAAAAAAGTAAGTACAAAAAAGGAAATCAGTCTCTGGAAATAGGCTTCATGTTGAGCAATCTTGAGGCACTATATAAAATTAATGTTCTTTTCACTTATCAGCTCTTCCAAATCCTCTCTGTTCTTTAGAAAATGGAAACATGAAGTATAAAACTCCCACTGTAATTACTACAGATAATTGAAAAGGCTTTTTTGACCTGGTTTGTGTGTGTGAGTGTGTGTGCGTGCTGCTAAAAAGAAAAGCTTGTCTCTGAAATCAATGCAGAAAAAGACATGCAAAGAGCTTCCCTTGAAAGCAACACAAATAAAATTTTCTAAAAAATAAAATAACATGGATAATCTCCTTTATCCTTCTAAGTAGCCAGTTATGGACATGGCAGTTTTAGGCTCCTGGTTTATAGGATCTAGCTTTTCAGGATGATTCTCTGTTATAGTTGGTGTATGAAAAATAGGGTAAAGTAGCTCTTTCTTATTGTTATTCTGGTTTTATAGTCCAGTTTTTGATATAGCAAGTCATTTAACCTCTAATTTCTAACATACACTCACATAGCTTATAATTGATAATACTGTATGAACATAGGACAAAATAAATAATTGCATGGAAACATCACCTTATTCACAATTAACAAGTTATTATCTATGATTTTTCTTTCTCCAAATAATGACACTATGGGAGGCAAAAAATATACCCAAGCCCCACTGTGTCTAGAAAGTGTGCAGAAATCTTAAGTAGATAATTTCTAAAAAGTTCATTTCATTATCACCCCACATTTCCCTTGGAGACATTTGCTTTTAGTTACATTCAAGACACGGGGTCTCAGAGTGAAGAATCATTTAAGGGAACAATTTAGATAGGTGGGTCCACACTAGTATTCTATTTATTATAAACCATATCATTAAAGAAGAATAAACCTAGTGAATATATGGCATAGCTCTTTGCCTGTATGTCCAAACCCATAGCAATTTATAAAGACATGGAAGTTTGATTGTTTCCTAGGTTCCAGGGCTATTTTCCAAATACTGTCTTCTCACAAAGGGTTTATGAAGTAAACGGTGTCATTATCTCCTATGCAGAACAAGAAGAAAACTGAGGCACAGACTGATTAATGGTTCAAGGACTTGAACACCACCTGCCTACACCAGTGTACAAACTCCTTATCGCCAAGTAATGTTGCCTTCCCACAAAAAGACAGTAAGAGTTCAAAACATGACAGAACAATATAAGTTATTTTCAAGTTTTGGTATCTTAAGATGAAAATGCCAACTATTCTCGCCAGCGGGAGGGACTAAGGGGAAGTGAAATAAAAGCCAGAGTTACTTTTTCTAAAATAGAAAATGTCTGGACAGTTATTTCTTATTAAAATACTATTGTAATTTTTATTTAATTGAACTTGTCCTGAACACGTAAAATTGCCTGCACAAATTCAAGCCAAAGAACCATCTGTTTTCTTTCCTGTAATGACTTTGTGAGCATGTATTGTTTCCAAATTTGTGTAGAATTCCCAAGAGTCTTGTAGAGACATGCAAAGAACTCCATGGTTACAGCTAGAACACCAGATCGTATTTCATTTTCTGACCACTGTGAAGAAAGCAAGAGGCTTTATTTGTTTATTGAATTTATTGGGGTGGCATTGGTTAATAAAATTATACAGATTTCAGGTAGACATTCTAGACTACATCATCTGTATATTGTATTGTATGTTCACCTTCCCAAGTCAAGTCTCCTTCCATCACCATTTACCTCCCCTTTATCCTCTTATACCTCCCCCCAGCCCCCTTTCCCTCTGGTAATCACCATACTGTTATCTGTGCATATGTGTTATAGAATTTACCAGGCGACCGGAAAATACACACACAGGAGTACTCAGAGATACAGGAAAAAACCATTTATTTCCAGATATACTAGTACTATGAGCAAACCAATACGGAGGAAGCTTTCTCTTTATACCCTTTGTTTTCTTTGTCCCCCATATATGGATCAGACTCCGGACCTTTCGCAGGCTTTGCAAAAAGGCCCATGTGTTGGGATGGGGGACGTGAGACCACACCTAAAGGCCTGGCCTGGCACCAGCACTGATAACCCCCTCCAGGGGTTGTGTATTGTTCACGGTTTATGGCCTCTGTAAAATGTGAGTATGTACGTAAATAGGTCTTGCAAGACCAGATAATTAAGGAAGGGGCAGTGACTAGACTATAGGCTAACAGGAATGTGCATTGGAGATACTAATTAACTAGGTACAGAGTCAGGCTGCTAGCCCCCGCATCCCCCCACAGTGGCTTGTTTTCCTCATCATATGAGTATTTATTTTTCTTTTTAATTGTGTTAGAAGAAAGGAAGAAAAAGGTAAAAAATCACCATAAGTTTGGACATCTTATGTAAAGTCAAATCTATTTAAACTGATAGGTTCTAAAATTGGCTACAAATATAAAGTCTTGTAATCTTTGGTTTCAACATTAGAAAACATGCAAAGGGACTTGGTATTTTCATTAAGATTTTCTGGGCAAAAACACAATGCTCTTGTCAGGTAAGCTGGTTTCTGTGATTTAGTCCATCGTTGACCCACTTCTCATGTTATTCACAAACACTTCTTGTTCTCAGGAAAGTACTTTCTGAAATATGGTGCTTTCAAAGTTTATTATAAGAAAGTGTTTCTTGATTACTTGTATTAGACCTAATCATAGATATAGTAGTACTTTCAAAGCTTATTATCAGAAAATGTTTCTTGTTTAATTTTATTAGACCTAATTATAAATACCCATAGAGCTTTATATAAAGATATGCATGCATGCAGTAAAACATGTTTATCATCTTTATACTTTTATATTTGCACATCTACATAGCACTGTGAAACAAACAAATGTAAGAAGAATCAGGCTTGAGATTTAAAATTTAATAGAATCACATAATGGATAGAAAACAATATAGAACTTATTGCCTATGCTCTAAGCCATCAGGTGTATGTTGAGGTCTGTAGCTAGGGCCACCTGCCCTCTTGTTGGCTCCGATAGAGATCACATAGCAAACCCAACTTTTTAAACTGAGTCTGTATGTGTACATAAATTTTGGTGTGTATGTAAACACACAAATGTAAACCTAGCCATTTATGTATAAAGGGTGAGCAATTATTTATACTGCACCCTCTATGATACAACCAACTTATATGTCTGGTAGGATAGTCTGTTAACTAACATTGTCTGCATGCCATTTACATTTCAGAATATAAAGATAGTGCCACAGCATCAGAAAAAATGGGGTTCATCTACAGACTTTTGGTTTACTCCCCACTTCACTCCCTGTTATTCTCTCCTGTATTAATTTTGACATTTTCAATATCCACGTAAGTTATCTCTATAACATCCCAGCCTCTTATTTTCTTACCTTCCTTCCTGTTTCAATTATGCACTTGCATGTTTGGAGATATAAATGCATAGTATGCTTTGTAAAAATAGAATACACTATGTCATTAGAAGTGTATGAAAAGACTAATTCAGCAAGATACTTTTAGACATAAGAATGACATAATAATGTTAGAAAAGAATGAATTGTACAGTTTTTATGTTTTTGCAACCACAGCAGGATAGAACTGAGGTGCAGTTTGGGAGGATTCATACAGAGAAATATCCCTGAAATAATGGAGAAATGGTTGTATGTCAGATAAACAGGAAATAAGGAATATGTATGGATGGCATGTTAGTATAGACGGTTTGCATCCTTGAAGGGTTTAATTATATATATATACACACACACACAGACACACACACACACACACACACATATATATATATATATACACACACTAGAGGCCTGGTACACGAATTTGTGTATGGGTGGGTCCCTCAGCCTAGCCGGTGATTGGGGCTGATTGGGGCTGCGGGAGGTTGGCTGGCAGGGAGAGGAGCCACCAGAGGTTGGCCGGCCAGGGGGAGGGGCCGTGGGAGGTTGGTCAGCTGAGAAGAGGGGCTGCAGGAGGTTGGCTGTGTGGGAGCACACTGACCACCAGGGGGGTGGTGGGGGGGGGCAGCTCCTGCATTGAGCATCTGCCCCCTGGTGGTCAGTGCACATCATAGCGACTGGTCGACCGGTCGTTTGGTCATTCAGTCGCTTAGGCTTTTATATATATACTAGAGGCCCAGTGCACAAATTTGTGAATGAGTGGGGTCCAGCTGGCCTGTCCCCAATTGGGGATGATTGGGGCTGGTCCTGTTGGGAGGAGGAGATGGTGGGAGGTTGGCCAGCCACCCACCCCAATTGGCCTGATCAGGGCTGGGCCAGCTGGGGGAAGGGACTGCAGGAGGTTGGCTGGCCAACTCCATCCCCTATTGGGGTGGGGGGGTGTGATCAGGGGTGGACCAGCTGGGGGGAGGAGCTGTGGGCCTATTGTGGTGGGGCTGGCTGGTGGGGGTAAAGTGGGTGGGAGGGGGAGGGAGGAGGCATTTGGCCATCAGCCCCACTCTTTTGTTGGCAACTTCATGACTTTTATTTGTGGTGCCTGTGCTATGTCTTGAAAATACCTTCTCCCCCTGCCCTGGACAGCTTGGGGAGGGGCAGCAAAAAATAGAAGACGTCCCCCCCCCCCCTATTGCACATGGACCCTATATACAGGCCCACCCAGCCCAGGATGGCAGGATGCTTGGCACTTTCTTGGATCCCTGCTCAGGGCTGGGAGGGGTGACTGGTGTCAGCACACATGAGAGGGGACTTCCAGGTGGCGACTCTGGTCCTGGCTACTGGTCCTGGCACTTCCTGGTCCTCAATTCCTTCCTGGTCCTGCCTGCAGCCCTGGTCTCCCTATCTGGCTCAGCCTCCCCTCTCCATCCTGGCCTCAGATGCCCCCCTTGGCTCCTGGGGGCTCTGTCCTCCCCTCCCAGATTGGAGGTTCCGAGGGGAGGTTATGGCTTCTCAGAGACCCCCCGGCAGCCCTGCCACTCTTGTTCACATAGGGGAAGGGGTGCGTGTGGCAGAAGCAGCTGTATAAATGAGGGCACAGGGGCATGTCCTCCGGGGTCACTTGGACAGTTTGCTGATGACATGGATCAGGGCCACATTCTCGTCCTTGAGGCGCTGGTTGTCAGCCCGGAGGTTGGACAGGCCCTTCACCTCCTCTTCCAGCACTCCAGGGCCCTGCGCTCAAATCTCTCCAGCTCCAGGAGGGCCGGCCTCTCTGCAAAGTGCTCCTGTCTCTGTGTGGTGTGCTCCAGCACCACCTTGAGCTGCGCCAGCTGCAGCGTGGTCTCAGTCAGGGCCTCACCAAGTCTCTCATTCTCAACCCACAGCTCTGCATAGAGCTTCCTGAAGCCTCACTTGGGCTCTTCCAATTCAGGCTGGGTTTCGAAGTTGAGGGCCTGCTGTCTCCTGGAGAAGGGCTGGATTCTCGGCTGATGTCGGCTGGCTTTGCCTCATCCCCCTCCGCAGGTCCTCTTCTCTCCTTGTCAACTCTGCAGTGCTCCCTGGAGTCCTGTGGTCCCTGTCCCTGCCCATCAGGTGCCTCTACTCTCTAGGCAGGGCCATCAGAATTTTCAACCCCCAGGACTCAGGGCTGCCATGAAGGGTCCAGGCTCTGTGTGCCCTGCTCTTGATCAGGATGGGAGAGTCCGATCAGGGGCAGGCCGGCAGGGGGGAGGGGCCGCGAGGTTGGTCACCAGTCCCACACCCTGATTTTGCCAGTTCGCTGGCCACAGTGGGTATCATAGCAACTGGTCATTATGGCTTTTTATATATATAGACTAGTGGCCCAGTGCATGAAATGCATGCACATTAAAAGGGAATTAGTTTGAAAAAATATTTTAATATTGCTATTTGCCCTTTCTCTATATTAGAAGTGTCAGAGATGAAAGAAAATTAGTAAAATGTATATGAAAATCTCCCTCCTGTCAGAGTCTGAGGTGTGCCGTGGGACCAAGTCAAGTCCCAGCCCACCTGTGCACACCTCAAAATCATATGAGACCCAGACCTGGCCAGCCTCACCCCATCAAGTCACACAGGGTGGGGGCCCAGCCTCAGGTCCCCCAGCCTGGTGCTGGGCAGAGGGCACAGCCTCACATCCCCTGGCACAGCCACAGGTCCCATGGTACCGATGCCGGGGCAGGGGGCATGGCCTCAGGTCCCCCGGACCTGGAGCCAGGGTGGGGAGTATGGCCTCAGGTCCCCTGGCCTCAGGTCCCCCAGCCCTGGCACTGGGGCGGGGGGGCATGGCCTCAGGTATCCCAGCCCAGCCTAGGTCCCCCCGGTCCCAGCAGGAGGGCGCGAGGGTGCAAGAACCATTTGCATATTAGCTCTTTATTATATAGGGCTAGAGTGCAAATTTTGTGCACTGGGGGGGGAGGGGTTCCTCAGTCTGGCCTGCACTCTCTCACAGTCTGGGAGTCCTTGAGGGATGTCCACCTGCTGGCTTAGAACATTCCTCTCACAGTCTGGGAGCCCTCGCTCCTTACCGCCTGCCTGCTAGCTGCTCCTTACATCTCAGCTCACTGTTCCTCAGTGCTGCCACAGAGGTGGGAGAGGCTCCCACCACTGCTGCTGTATTCGCCAGGTGTGAGCCTAGCTTCTGGCTGAGCAGCACTCCCCCTGTGGAAGTGCACTGACCACCAGGGGGAAGCTCCTGTGTTGAGTGTCTGCCCCCTGGGGGTCAGTGTGCATCATAGCAACTAGTCGTTCTGGTCATTCCACCATAATGGTTGCCTAGGCTTTTATTATATACTAGTAGCCCAGTGCACAAAATTCGCGCACTAGGGGGCATGTCTATCAGCCCGGCCTGTATCCTCTCCAATCTGGGACCCCTCAGGGGATGTCCGACTGATGGTTTAGACCTGATCCAACAAGCCTAAACCATCAGTAGGACATCCCTTTCACAATCTGGGACCGCTGGCTCCTAACTGCTCACCTGCCTGCCTGATCACCCCTAACCACTCTGCCTGCCAGCCTGCTTGTCCCCAACTGCCCCCCTGCCAGCCTGATTGCCCCCAACTACCCCACCCCCATCATCCTGATCACCCCCAACTGCCCTCTCCTCCTGGCCTGATTGCCCCTAACCACTTCTGTCTTGGCCCCACCACCATGGCTTTGTCCAGAAGGACATCCTGAAGGTCTCCTGGTCTAATTAGCATATTGCCCTTTTATTAGTATAGATAGAGGCCTGGTGCATGGGTGGGGGCTGGGTTGTGTGCCCTGAAGGGGGTCCTGGATCAGGGTGGGGTCCCCTTGGGGGGTGGGGCTGGCCAGGGCGAGGGGCTGATGGCCGTTTGCAGGCTGGCCATGCCCCCATTGGGGTGAGGGTCCCCACTGGGTGGTGTGGCTAGCCTGGGTGAGGGGCTGAGAGCCGATTTCAGGCTGGCCACACCCCCTTCAGGTTGGGGGTCCCTGCTGGGGGGTGTGGCCGACCTGGGCGAGGGGCTGAGGGCAGTTTGGGGGTGGATTGCAGGCCGGCCAAGCCCCTGGCTTTGACCGGAAGGTTGTCCAGAAGGTCTCCCAGTCTAATTAGCATATTACTCTTTTATTAGTATAGATATGAATTTACCATTAAGTACAAATGCTAGTAAAAGTCATGGAAAAAGAGTATTCTTTAGGAATGTGTGAAATAGCTGTTTGGACAACCATACTTACTGATTATCAGAGCTTGATGATGCTAACTTAAAAATTGCTGTACAATTTCTATGTAATATTTTTATTTCAAATATATCAGGATGAGCCTGGGTCAAACCAAATCAAGGTATCATATATGTTTTCCATGCAATGTAGTTACTTCTATGTTTTTCACTCTCCAGAATGTGAGACTATAACTTCCTGTTGTTTTAAGTCACCTAGTTGATATTTTGTGATGGCATCCCTGAAGTACTACCACATTTAGAAATTTAAATTCTTTCCCTCCCCCTATTGCAAATTCTCTGCATGGTGTTTTAATTGTGGATTTTGTGTGTTTTTGGATTGGTGTGTCCCTGATGGGAAGAATTTTCTATTCAAAGATTACTATGTTGAGAATATTAGAAAAAGACACAGAGCAGTTGTATTTTTTAAAACTTTTTTCTATAATTTTTTGTGTAAGTTTTTCCTTCTGGTGGCCTACTCATCTTCACTAATATTTATTTCCTTTTTTCTTTTCTAGGTCATTATCCATGTCATCTCCATGTGTTAATGTCTCCTCATTCTCTCTCCCTCCTCTTCTTTCTCACCCCATTTCCTGTTCCTGACCATCTCTGTAGTCAGTTTCCTGCCTTCTCCTTTCTGCACAGGAGCTCTGTCAGCCTGTGTGGTAGTGGAAGAGTTGGTGGAGTACTAAAGCATACAGAGAGAGAGCTAGAAATGGCAGGACAGGTGGAGAGCCTGATTCTTCAGTGTATCCAACCTGAGACTAAACCCATCCCTTATGTTTTAAATTTTAGTTACTATATATTTTTTTTATTTCAACAGGAAATTTCATGAATATTTTCAAAATCTGCTTGATAACTTTATAGTTTCTTTGTCCATATATTTTCAAGCTATTTTTTAGCTCATCCTATCTAATAAAAAAGTAATATGCAAATTAACCACCACTCCACTCCACCCAGAAGCCACGCCCACAAGCCACACCCACCAGCCAATCAGGAGCGAGTAGGAAAATTAATGCAATCAAGATGTCTGCGGCCACAGAGAGAGCAGGAGGGAGGCTTGGGTTTCCCCGGCGATGGAGGAAGCCAAGCTTTCTGCACACTCTGGCTGGCCCAGGCCTCCACTTAAAGCTACAAAGTTTCAATTATAGAAGATAAATTAATCCCAAAATAAATGGCAGCAGCCATGGAGCTGGAGAGAGCAGGAGGCTAGGGTTGCTCCTGGTCATGGAGGAAGCCAAGTTTCCACAGCCCTGGCATGCTTTGGCCTCCGCTTAAGGCTACAAAGTTTCAATTATAGAAGATACATAAGTCCCAACAGAAAAGGCTTGGCTCTGCTCCAGGCTACAAAGTTTCAATTGTAGAAGATAAATAAATCCCAGGTACCAGGGCCTCCACTTGAGTCACTGGGGGGTGTGGCCAGCCTGCAAACCACCACAGGTCCCTCGCCCAGGCCACCCCATGCCCCAAGGGAACCCCCACCCTGATCCGGGACACTCTTCAGGGCAAACCAGCTGGCCCCCACCCACGCACCAGGCCTCTATCCTATCTAATAAAAGAGTAATATGCAGATTGACTATCACTCCAACACACAAGATGGCTGCCCCCATGTGGTCAAAGATCCTGACCCCATGTGGATGTGGATACAAGATGCCACCACAAGATGGCCAGCAGGGGAGGGCAGTTGGGAGAGACCAGGCCTTGCAAGGGAGGGCGGGCAGTTAGGGGTGACCAGGCTGGAAGAGGAGGGAAGTTGGGGGCAAACAGGCTGGCAGGGGAGCAGTTAGGCATCAATCAGGCTGGCAGGGCAGTGGTTAGGGGGTGATCAGACTGGCTGGCAGAAGCAGTTAGGGGCAATCAGGAAGGCAGGCAGGCACGCAGTTGGGAGCCAGCAGTCCTGGATTGTGAGAGGGATGTCCGACTGCCCGTTTAGGCCCGATCCGGCAGTCAGACATCCCTCGAGGGGTCCCATATTGGAGAGGGTGCAGGCTGGGCTGAGGGAAACTGTTCCCCCCCACCCGCACGAATTTCGTGAACCGGGCCTCTAGTTAAATATAAAACCATAGCTATTAGATAGTCTACCTTTGACAAATCAAATGTCTTGTTTATTTAATATTTTTCCCCCCATTAAATCACAAGGCTTTGCTTATGGATATAGTCTATTTGCCTTGTGTTTAGTTATTTTTGTGTCTGGATTGCATTCTTTTCTTGACATTTGTTTGTGGGACTATTTGGGGGCCAGGAATGAGAAGACATTTTTTAGGGAGGGTCTTCCTTTGTATCTGCCATGCAACTGAGAGATGTGGCAGCCAAGATCACTCCCAATAGCAGTCTAGGCTCTACTCAGTATGGCTCTGGAATGCCAACTCTCTGGAAAACACCTTGTTTTTTTTTTTATTTGGACAGGCAATTTTTCACCTCTGCACAGTTCCAGACAGGTGATTACCCTTGCACTCCTGGGCTTGCCAGGGGTGGTGTGAGGAATGGCAATTTCTGTTTATGTTTATTCTGAGGAAGTAGCCCTTTGGGGGTCCCAATTTATGGGAGAAGAATCTCCTATTACATGGCTTTACCTAATCTGTCCTGGGGTTAATTTGATTACAGCACACTGTGCATTTTTTTTCCCTCCTTATTTGGCAAATGTTTTCAGGGCAAAATCAGATTCTGTGCTCAATTTACCTCTGGTTCACCGAGTTTTTCCATGCTCACCTAGTTTTTTGAACTGACAAATTCCACTTTCTCTTCAGGATGAGGGTTCATTCAAGTCCTCAGCCTGCCATGTTATTTGCATCCCATACAGTCTTCTATTGGGCAATAGTCTCATAGGTGCAATCTTTTCTTTGTCTTTTCCTCTGGGAAGAAGGAGAGAGTTGTTTAGTAGTATTAGATAAAATGCACATCATTAGATCAGAGGATCAGACAGAGTTCAGATTTATTTTTAATCTTGTTTTCCTGCTTTATTGATGTATAATTGACAAATAAAATTGTATATATTTACAGTGTATGATGTGCTAATTGAATATACAAATACTTTGTGAAATGATTAGCACAATCACATTAATCGGGTTAATTCACTCCACATAATTACCTTTATATTTGTTGTAGTAAGAATGCTTAAGATCTGCTCTCAGTAAATTTCTAGTATTAGTAACTACTATAGTTACCAGGCCTCCTATTAGATGCTCAGAGCTTACTTATCAGATGACTGAAGGCTTGTACCCTTTGACCAGCATCTCCCTATATGCCCCACCTCCAGGCCCTGGTAACCACCATTGTACGCTCTGTTTCTTTGAATTCAACATTTGTGGGGGTTTTTTTAGATTCCACAAAAAGTGAGATCATTCAGTATTTCTTTCTCTTAGCATAATGTCCTCTAGGTTTATCCATGTTGTTGCAAATGGAAGGATTTCCTTCTTTCTTGTCTGAATAACATGCCATTTTATATATATATATACATACCCCGTCTTCTTGACCCATCCATCTGTGGACAGAAACAGGTTGGTTCTTCATCTTGAGTGTTGTGAATATGTGACTACTGCTGCAATGAACATAGAAGTCAATGTAGCTCTTGGAGAGACTATTTTTAAAAACTTGAATGAGAGAGATGTAGCTGCAGGGAGGGCCCCAGCCAGGATAGCCAGGTTTGAGGCGAGGTATAAATCTTTTTACTGACCCTCCTGAAAAACTCCCCAGCACATGTGGTAGCCAGCTGGTATCATTTTTTTTTCTATCCTCTCAGATACTCCTGCTCTCCATTTTTAAAAGGAATTCTGAAATTCCAATCCTCTTAAAGTTTTCTCTTCCGGGCACTCTGATTTTGTAAGGTTATGGTTACTCTTATTCAGATGCAAAGAACCAAATGGCTTCTCCAATCCTTTCCAGTCCTGCGGTAAAATGTTCCAAAGGATGAAATGCTTGATGTTCTAACTCATTGTCTCTTAAAGAGGTGTGGTGGTACAATGTTTTTTTGCATCTGTGAAGCAACTAAATGCAAATTGTGTTCCAGAGTCATTGTTGCTAGTAAAACAAAACAAAGAACAAACCAAAACAAATGGACACAACGGTTTCCAAATGCCCTTTGGAGTCAGTACCATCCCCAGTTAAATTACTGTGGTAAAATATCAATCAATTTAATTTGGAAGTGTTGTTTCCTAATTCAAGGAGTGATTGTTAGCGGTGCATTCATGCCTGATGTCTGAGGAGTGGGTGAAAAGGAAATACTATGAAGACGCAAATTATGAATATGTTTATATTACAGAAAACATTCAAATAAGATTTAAAAATTCTTATATCCCTCCCTCTTCTCAAGCTTACAAGGGTAAGAGTTCTCTGTACAAGTGTGGAAGAACAAGGTAAGAGTCTAGAGACAGACTATACTACAAAAGAAGGTAAAACAACTAACCTGAGAGGTAGATAGTGATTTTAGAAAGTAGAGGAGTTTTTGAGGTTTGAGACATAATTGTGGATGAACCAAGTGTCAGGAGTAGCTGCCGTTCCTGGGAAGATGGTTGGTGAGCTGGGCTTCAATAAGATGAGAAGATTTAAATATTTAAATATTTCCCAGCAGTAAGCACATACCATACTCCTGTTTTATAGAGAAATTGAATAAAAGACTGAAATGCTTCATTTTCCTTTTGGTTAATGTGTGCAATTTTATGTACATATTTTTTATGTAAATATTTGAAAGAGATGGGAGAAAAACTGCACCAAGACTCAGCTACAAAGATGTATGTTGTAAAGATGCAACATTAAAAAATATATGTTGTTATTAAGGACACTAATGCTATTTTCATCACGATTTTTGATATTTTTGAAGTATTGTTTTTGAAATTCAGAAAATCTCATATTAAAGCCATGACCTTTTTAATTGGATGTCCACTCAAATAAAAACATAACAGGAAACATTTAATTTGAACATTTTCTATACTGACAATCAAATGTATGTTTTAATCAGGATAATTACTATTATTATTATCGAAACCTATGAAAATGACTTTGAAGTTAGTTTGACCATTTCAGAAAAATAATTCTTTTAGATCTTAGTACTTTTATTGAATATTTTCTTCTATGCAATATGCCATAAAGAAATAGTTCACTTATCCTGTATAATAAAAGCATAATAATGCTAAGTGTCCTACCCATTGGTCAACTATTCAGTCGACCGCTTGACCAGTAGCTATGATGCACACTGACCACCAGGGGCAGATGCTCCGACCAGTAGGTTAGCTTGCTGCTGGGGTCCGGCAGATCAGGACTGGGCAAAAGGGCCAGACATGCCCTGGAGCCCTCCTGCGGTCCCTCCCCGGCAGGCTGGCCCCCATTGGCCCTGATCGGGACTGGGCAAGACGTTCCTGATCAGCCCCAGTCGCTGGCCAGGCTGAGGGACCTCACCCGTGCATGAATTGGTGCACTGGTCCTCTAGTCTAATGTAAAATTAAATATTTAAAATTATGATATGGTATTAGCAAGGTATAAGCAGACATTGTATTAACATAAAATATTCAGAAATATTGCTTGTGACATGCCCTCGTATTTTATGAATATTAAAATAGTCATTTTATTTTGCATAATTAGGTTCTGCTTTTTTGTGTCTCAAGGTATGTACTGTTGTGATTGACTTAGTAATATGCATAGAAATAGCACTAATAATTCCTTCAGCGTAATGCAAGGTAGTTATAGAATGATGATTAGAATACGTTGTATTACATAGCCTTTAGAATGGAAATGTTTTAGCTCAGATTACATAGAAAATAAGCTATTAGTTGACAAACTAGTTGATATTAAGAAGCTCCATCTGTGTTTTGGTTACATTTTTGAAATTTAGTTCAAAATGTATGTGTACACTGTAAACTGAGCTCCATCCTCCTTCACCAAAATACATGGACAGGTGCCTTTTAGTAACACTTGCACCCCTTTTCAAACATTGGATCAGGACAGTGACTTGAATTTGCATATAAATGTATAGCTTGGTAATAAATATATTGGGTTCTAAGGAAGAAGGGGTTTGTTTCTTACCTTGTATAACATGTTTGAGCTCTGTTAGGAGAAAATCAACAGCTTTTCAGGGAGCAATAGCCTCTCCTTGCAGGTTCACACCATGTCAGAGCAGGTTTGTTAAATCACTGGGCAGGAGCTCTGTAGGAGGAAGTGGCAGCACGCACTGTGGTTTCACAACATTGAAATTCTGTCAGTTCTCTACATTTTCATGACAGATTCTAGCAGAGGTGAAGGGGAATGAAGCGAAGTGTTTGCCTACAGCTGTGAAAAGAGCTTAAGAGGAAAAAGGCAAACAACTTCAAACTATCATTTCCAGAAAACAGAGAGAGAACATCGGGGCCATCCAACTGCCCACCATCTGCTCACACATGGGCAATTGGGGACCACCTGTGTGCACAGGGAGAAGCATGTCAGGCAACAAATAGTGGCAGCTGGGACCTGTGGAGGGTGCAAGAAACATATGAAATAAAACAAGCTGCTGGCAGCCCCATGGCTAGTCACCTACTCAAGCAATAAACTAACTTAAGATAATCTTGTGCTTTTACCAGAATACACTTATTGTCATGTTGAAGGTGGAATTCTCAAAGATTGCCTCTGGAAGAAAGAGAATAAACTAGATAATCTGGAAATATCAAAGCAGTTTCAAATTAGGTAAATATACTTTCCTTAAAATTGCTTACTTTTTCACCTAACCTACATAAATGACTCCAAATTTTCCACCTCTTTGAAGTAACCCATCCTAAAAAGTACATGTCATATTCTGAGATATGAATGAAAGACTATCCACAGTTGTAATTTTGAGAAGTAAAATCAATGCTATATTTCTAAGGCCAAAATTACAAAATGCATTTGCAGGCTAAGGTCCATGACTACAATGACGAGTTCTAGGACTTTTTGTGTATGGAAATATAAAAATATTTTTCCTAGGGTTTATTTCTGTAAAGATTAATCTGATAACTTAAAAGTAATTATAAAACAAATTCTTATAGAATATTTTCTGTCATTGTCAGAGGCATAAAATCCATAGTATTTAATCCAAATACTTCTATTTTACAGATAAGAAAATAGCACTTTATTGATACAAAGTACAAAAAGAGAGCAGAGGAGAAAGTTTAAGTACATCGCTGGAAGAAAATAAAATAATTAAAGTGTTAATAAAAAGTAAGAGAGAAAATGGATCAATTGATCATATTGGTGATCGAAGAAGTGTTCTGGTGCAAGAATTAATCAGAAAAATGCCATAAAACGAGCTTCAGGAACTAATCAAAGTTCACATACATCTGCACATATTTAATGCTGAAGAAAATTAGATTGCCAGAGTCTGAAGTGGAATTAGAGATGTATGAACATGGAAGAAAAATAACTTAATCCAGTGTGAAAAGATAGGTAATTGATTCCTTTAAATACAGTAGTTGGTGTTCTCGTGTTTGTTTTTTTTGCCAAACTACTTTTCACCAATTATCCCAGTTCCCATGAGCCAGGCGTTGCCCAGGGGCCACCTTTAGTATGAAATTTTTACACCTTTGGTGGATCTTGTAGTTACGCCCTCCTCACTGGGGTGGCTGGTTCAGGAAACCCTCAAACACTGTTGGTGGGACTGTAAATTAGTGCAGTCAGTATGGCAAACAGTATGACAATTCCTCAAAAAATTGAAAATAGAGTTGCCATATGATCTAGCAATTTTTTTCTAGCTATTTATCCAAAGAAAAACATTCAAAAGTATGCATACCCCTTTGTTCATTGGAGCATTTCTGGTAATAGCCAAGATATAGAAGCAACCTAGATGTCCATCAATAAATGAGTGAATAAATAAGATGTGGTATATATACAATGGAATAATATGCAGCAATAAAAAGAATGAAATTTTACCATTTGGGACAACATGGATAAACCTAGAAGGTATTATGCTAAGTGAAGTAAGTCAGACAGAGAAAGACAAGTACTATATAATCTCTTATACGTAGAATCTAAAAAACAAAATAAATGAATAAACAAACCTCATAGATATAGAGAACAAGGTGATGGTTGCCAAAGGGGAAGAGGTGGGAATAAACAAATTAAAAAAAAAATAAGAAAGGGTGTTATGACTCTGCCCTTACAATTTCTATCACCACCACCACCTCCGTTTATTAAATAAAAATAAAAGACGAAACTTGGTGAGGTTGGGAACGGCACAATTGCTATCATTCAGCTGTAGCTGAACAATTCCCAAAGCCCTGAAGGGCCAGAGTGAAGAAACTTCTCTGACCACCAGGGTATTCAGCTTTCTTAAGTGCTCTGGATCCAGGCTAGTAAGTTCACAACAAAGACTAACTTTCTTTCTCTGAACACATTTCTTGGCACTTATTCAGAAATTTAAGTGTTTTATTATGTCACTTATATTAATCACTCTTCCTTCAAATCAGCTCAAACAAAGGCACAAAAAAGTTGGTACCATGGCTGTTACAAATGGAGCCAGAATTTGTACCTCAATAGGTGGACTCCAAGATCCTCCCTCTCAGCAAATATTTTTCCCATACCTGGAAGTAGATATATCAGTATATTAACAATGACTATTTCATTGCAACAGAATAATGTTTTTAAATTTTTTTCTATATTTTGCTTATATGCACTTTTAAATGTTTCCAAAGTTGAACAAGTTCTAATTTTGTAATAAGACATATTTATTTTTAGTTCAGAATACAACAATAGTGGTGAAGCATGTATATAGGCGCAATGTTTTTTAGAAAGAATTTGGCACTAAGAATCTGGAACAAAAATAAGACTTCCTATCTTAGGTAAAGTTGGATCCCAATTAAAAAAAAAACTATGTAGTCAATTTAAAAACTAATAAGAGGATAGAATTATGAATAATTTTGAAGATTATAATTTTGCTTTCTGTGTATTTAACATGTACAAAATAATATATTAATTTAAGCAAGGAAATTGTTGTTTTTAAGGATACATTATTTAGCTAGCCTACCAGTGACTTAGGAATGTCAACCCCCTTATATAACAACAAAAATTCCAGCTTTTTTTCTTTTTTTTTTCTTTTCCAACAATTTTATAGCTTATTTTTTGGTATGAATCGCTCAATATTGGGGAGAATATAAAGACTTCTGGTTCATCATAGAATTTGCTGAAAAATAAAAGATGTGTATAACTTAGTTACTCATCATAAAGTTTTAGGTAATAATGTTTAACTTTCAAAAAAAATAATGACTAATGTTACCTGGCATTCAATCAGCATAATAATTATGCATAGTTCATATGCTGCTATATTTAAATAAAAAGGGCAGCTGGCAGTTTTACCAGTACTTGGTTATATATCTTCTGCATAGTACATTTTCAAAATTGTTTATAGCATTAGTCTTCAGAAAGGTCATATTTGATTGCTATTTTTTTGAACCTTTATGTTTCAGTTATATTAGTTCTTTTTTCTCTTTTCTCATTTCATTTCAGACAAACTGGTCACTGATTGCTCCCTCCAAAGCTAGAAACACTTGATTAGCAGGCATGCCTATTCCTTGAACAAAGAAAAAGTAAAAACAACTTTTATTTTTAGAATGGTAGAAACAGAAATCGTGAAAATATTTTGTGTTTCAATTATTTGAGAAAATGAAACAAAACTTTTGTGATTTTGATGGACTATGAGAAGTTTCAAAGATCTCTTCAGGGAACATTTTAATAAGCATTTGTAATTATTTGAGTTCTTGTATGCACTGTTAACTAAGGTATATACACTGAGTGGCCAGATTATCATGATCTCTGAACGCATAATAATCTGGCCACTCAGTGTGTGTGTGTGTGTATGTGTGTGTGTGTGTGTGTGTGTGTGTATGAGGCCTGGTGCATGAATTCATGCATGGGTGGAGTCCAGCCAGCCTGGCCAGGGGGAGGGGGCATGGGCGACTGGCCGGCCTGCCTGATGGTCGAACTCCTGGTTGAGGGGACAATTTGCATATTAGGCTTTTATTATATAGGATATACACTGAGTGGCCAGATTATTATAATCTTTGAACGCATAATAATCTGGCCACTAAGTGTATACTACTATATGTAACATTCTTGAGATTGCTGTCACACTAATGCAAACTAGCAAATATTTTACCAGCTAGTTTGCAAGTAGGCTTTATAGGTAGTTTGTAAGTAGCATGAATTACCCACTCAATTCCAGTTTTGTTTTTAAAATAATACAAAAGTGATTTCTTTGAGAGTGAAAACCAATACTGTTGTGTCCTTTACAGAATCCTCAATACATAAAGGGTCTCTGATGCCTGGTAGGTTGCCAGTAGGTAGACAGTGAATAAAGGGAAATGGCACCACTTTAAAGAAACACAGTTTAGGCTACATCTACTGAATGATACAATTTCTTAAATGAGCAGAAAATGGAATTTTTCTGCTTTTATCAAGGCTTTTAGATTTATGAAAAGCCTGCCTAAAATATGTTTCCATGGAATTTCTGGATGTTGATAATTTGAGTTTTCATGTTCTATTTTTATATGTAAATGACTGGAATAAAAGAAAGTTTATTTCATACACCTTTCTGATAGGTTAAATTAACATATAAACATACAATACCTATAGATGAATGGTCTATATTTTTCAAACCAAGAATCAAGATTTAAAAATAGCTGACATGACATTTGTATGTTCTTTGTAAGAAAACAAAGTATTTAAAATGAAGCCTACTTCTGAAACCCAGAATTTTTTCTGTCATACTATAAGTGGTTTCTCTTTTGAATTTGCGTTATTACCTCATGTAAATTTAATGTTTTAGCAGTACAGTTAACAAAGTTTAGTTAAGCAATGCCATATATGACATGCAGTTTAGACACCATCAGCTGCATGAGACAATTCAATACTCAGCAGCTGCAAAATAAGAACGTCAAAACAAAAAAAAAGTCCAAAGAATTTATTTAAGTTATTTTGGGACTAAACATTTTTAAAGGCAATCAACCAAAAGAGCTAAAAAACAAAAACAAAAAAAACCACCACCACCAAATAGACAATATGTCTATGAACATGTTTTTGAGAAATTGAATTTATTAAACTCCCAGAAACCATGAGGACCTACCTTTTCTCCGACTTTAGAGCTTGGATTAAGGTTTTCATTTTATTGATTAAGTGGAAGTAATCTACTGATTTTATACTATACACACACACACACACACACACACACACACACACACACCCCTATGTATTTCAGGTGACGTAGTCCTTGTTTTGTTTGTTTGTTTTTGTTTTTTTAAATCTCTATTCTTCTACTCTGACCTTCATTAATTAACTATTCACTTTATAGTCTGTCTAAGCCATTACAGCCTCTTGCTCTCAATTATTTTTGTTATCCGCCCCCACAATGTATAACGTTTAACATGTTACCCATTAACTGCATGTGGCTATTTACATTTACAACGTCTAAAATGAAATAAAAATCAATTTCACTGTTGCACTAGCCACATTTCAAGTGCTCAATAGCCACATGAATGTAGGGAGATTGTATTAGTAATGCAAATACAGCATATTCCATCACTTCAGAAACTGCCTTCGAACAACTCTTAACTAACCTCTCCAAGAAATGAGTTGAAGGCAGAATAATGAGCCCAGCTGGTGTGGCTCGGTGGTTGAGGGTTGACCTATGAACCAGGACGTCATGGTTCGATTCCCCGTCAGGGCATATACCCTGGTTGTGGGCTCGACCTCCAGTGGGGGTCATGCAGCAGGCAGCCAGTCAATGATTCTCTTTCATCATTGGTGTTTCTATCTCTCTCCTGCTCCTTTCCTCTCTGGAAAAAAGAAAAAAAAGACAGAGTGATGAAAGATCAGCCATGTAGAAAGTGGGAGAAGGACCAACCCAAACCAATCCTACAACATTCCTCCCCATCCCAGGGGCACAAGAGAAACAATCATTTTCATGGTTCTAAAATAGAACTAAGTTAATCATAGGGAGGTTGATAGAATTCCTGGGTTGCAGTGTGGCATGGAAATAGTAAATCATTCCCCTCTGCTCTGAGTCCTTCTGTGACTCAGAAAAGGTCACAGGTCTTCTAAGATCCTACAGACAAAGCTGGATGATAAATGACCAAAGACTAAAAGAGGCCAATGGATAGCTCAACAGTTGCAAACTGGCCATATGACATCAATATGTCTTGTGCTCGAATACGGTACCACCCTACTATCAGTGTAGATTCAATGTTTTTGGGTAAAAAATTGTTAATTCCCAATGACCAAGATTACATTTACAACTTTATTTGTAGAACTCTAGACTGAGTTTATCACTTTATATGCTTAAGTCATAACAGGATTGGCTATTTTATTTACAAATGAAAATTGTTATTTTTCTGTGTGTCCTTTTGATTTCTATATTCAGACCCCATGTTCTTTTAATTCTTCATTTGTTTGTTATCTTTTATCACTTTCAAAGGCATGGAGTCTTTAAAGAAGTATTTAAATTTATCTTGGAACCATTTTTAGATCTTAAAAATGTCCTGATTGCTAATGTGATTTCTTGCTCTGTTTAAACAACAGCTGTGCACTTGTGTCCCAATTTTTCCTTTTGTATTTTAATGGTTTGTCTATATCCTAAGAAAATGGCAGTATTATTATTACTGGATTAGGTTATTGATAGAAACACTTTTAAAAATATATATATTTTTTATTGATTTCAGAGAGTAAGGGAGAGGGAGAGATAGAAACATCAATGATGAGAGAGAATCATTGATCAGCTGCCTCCTACACACCCCCCACTGGGGATCGAGCCTGCAACCTACACATGTTCCCTGACTGGGAATCAAACCCATGACCTCCTGGTTCATAGGTCGATGCTCAACCTGTGAGCCACACCTTGTTAATTTGGCATCAAGGTTCCCATATGCCTAAATATTAAAATTTGCAATTAAGTGAACCATGCTACAGTCTCAACTCGTGTAAATAAGTGTATAGAGACAACACTCCAGAACAATGAAATACAGACTTTTCTTTTTTGTTATAATTTCTAATGTATGCTTTGTTTTGGAATTATACAATAGATGCAGCCAACTTTTAATAACCCTGCTAAATTCTCTATTTCCAATGGGAGATACCATGAAGGAGTACCTAAAAGATTACTTTTCACTCATAGGAGCTAAAATGAAGCAGGTTACAATCATAGCTAAAAATAATTGAGGACTTAGTAGGTACTAGATAGTGTGAAAAGTATTTTCATGTATCAAAATACTTACTATTTTCAATAATTATTTAATATTATTCTTTATTAATTCTGTCCTAAATGCACCTACAAGGTTTTCGATCGTAGAGAGAGATTTCTTATTAGTTCATAGCAACCCACAATGTGACTCCTCTGTGTCTCCTTGTTCTTATCCCTGAGCCATGGCGGCAAAAGCCAGGGCAAATGCCCTACACATACAAAGTCTGTATTGTAGGCAAGGAGCAGAGGAAAATAAATGTGAACAGATTAGAATGCAAAAAGAAATCACTCCCTCTCCTCTTCATACTAAGTCTGCCTTAAAATGTCTTACTCCAACTCTTCAGATGTAAATAAGTCCTAGAGAAGTGATAAACCTGGAGTCCCCATGATCCTGGGCCTTCCCACCCTAACCCCCACCCCCCAGAATGTCAGTGTGTGTGACTCCAGAGTTAGTAAATCTCTGAAGTTCTCAGTCTATTCAGTACCAAATTAATATCCTGAGGTTTGCTTTTAGCTCTGATCCACATATCAGTAAAATTTACTTAGAAAGCTCTAGCTGTGCAGAAACATAAGCATCTTTTACTGCATAGCTACCCACACCCTGTGTGATTTTTTCAGATGAGGCAACTCAATTTAGAGAAGTTAACTTGCCCTCAGTCAAATAAGTTCCCTATAACACCAGGATTTTATCTCCACCTTTCAAGTTCACACTGTTAAACATTACCTATCTTGCTTATCTCTTCATTGGGTAAATGAACAAATGCATAAAATGGCCATTCCTAACTGCCAGAAATCAACTTTCACTTCACATTTGCTTTAAAATATCTCGCATAATTATGTGGAAAAGTGGTTAAAATTGACAAACTAGATGAATAGCATTTATTCATTACTGAGAATGAATTCAGGACCAGGGAGAAAAATGATTGAGGGCATATGGGAATCATTAAAAAGTGGAGAGAATCAAGTACAAAGTTTAGTAAATCCACATAGGTGCAATATAGATAGAAAAAATGAATTTTCTGATTCTTCAAATGGGATACATAATCAAAGAAACTGACAAGCACTGTGTGTCACATAGCATAGGCCTGTAATTAATTATTTAAAAATGAAAACTAGGACTTGCTTATAACATCTAAGCATATACTGTATATCATCATAAAATTGGTAAACTTTCATAGCAGATCTTTCGTTATATAAAATCAACAATTCATCTAAGTGTAACAACTGGCTTTGCCATCTACTTTGTTCCTTTTGCTTAAAGTTTCCCTTGAGAAAATGATATTTAAACATTAATTATATAAGGTATTTACATTTATTATGCAATTTTTAAGCATCAATACTTTTCCTTATGTTACAATAACTGATATTTATACTGAACAGTTATCTTAACATCTGGCCATTGGTGACAAGCTGGAATTATTTTTGCCTTTTTCAGTATAATTGTTTTCTGGAGATGTTAAAACATAGTGTGGAAGTAAGGTGAGGGTGAAGGGACTCCCCTCAGAGCCCTCAGTGGCTCAAAAGAAAGCACCATTCTCACATCTTGCCACAGTACAGTAATTTCTGGACAAGAAAGAGAATTTGTAATTTCAATTCTATCTATTAAAAGAGTAATATGCAAGTTGACTGTCACTCCAACACACAAGATGGCCACTCCCATGTGGTCAAAGATGGCTGCCCCCATGTGGACACAAGATGACTGCCACAAGATGGCCAGCAGGGGAGGGCAGTTGGGAGGGACCAGGCCTGCAAGGGAGGGCAGTTGGGGCAATCAGTCCTGCAGGGGAGGGCAGCTAGGGGTGACCGAGCTGGCAAAGGAGGGCAGTTGAGGGGGACTAGGCCTGCAGGGAAGGGCAGTTGGGGGTGACCAGGCTGGCAAGAGAGGGCAGTTAGGGGCAATCGGGCCAGCAGGGGAGCAGTTAGGCGTCAATCAGGCTGGCAGGGGAGTGGTTAGGGGGTGATCAGGCTGGCAGGCAGAAGCAGTTAGGGGCAATCAGGAAGGCAGGCAGGTGAGCAGTTGGGAGCCAGCAGTCCTGGATTGTGAGAGGTATTTCCGACTGCCCGTTTAGGCCTGATCCCACCGGGCAGTTGGACATCCCATGAGGGGTCCCAGATTGGAGAGGGTGCAGACTGGGCTGAGGGACACACATCCCCGGTGCATGAATTTCATGCACTGGGCCTCTAGTATAATACTAAAACTGTATTACCTGTTATTACTCCTCAAATATGAGAGTTTTAACCCAACTAGTAATCATGGATTGCTGTTGAGCACATTCAGTCTTATGATGTTGGGGTCAGATATCAACAGTTCAGAATGGGAAATGATTTGCATTCAATGTCTACTAGATAAGACATGCATTCAGGCTCTACTAGATCTTAGGAGTAAGCTAGAAACAGTCCCCTTAAAGGAGCATAAGGTATATACTCAATAGGTGATCATTTTTCTCCAAACATTTTGGGCTATAATCTTGTTGGAGCTTGCTAGAAACAAGTTCATTTGCCATACACATTTCTGTTATCATTGAATATTTGGGGTTTTTAAGACCCAAATATCGGAGAAGCTTCACCAGGCTAGGCCTGATGAAGAGCTTCTCTTGTTCTGTGCCTCACTTATAATAGCAAGATAATGGGATACATAGCCAACAGGTCAGACCAACACCCTAAATGCTATACCTTAACTCCAAAAATAGAAAGGACCCAGGAGAGCAGTAAGATGTGCTGTAGTGAATATTTTTACAGACTAGATAAGGCTGCTTCAACAGGTCCTTCTAAAGTAGTAAAAAGATAAAAGTATTTTCAACATCAAAGGCAGGATTAAAGGATCTATATTGATTTGCTATGTTGATTAGAGAATGAGCAATAAAATAAAGCAAAGGAGGTTAGAATATAAGAATGCATAAAGACAAAAGTTGATGAGCTAGAAAATAGAGATTTAGGAAAATAATAAATTAATCTAAAAGTTGGGGTTTTGAAAAATTAATACACAAAACATAAATTTCTATCTAAGAAAAAATTTAAAAAGCTCAAATTTTGAAAAAGAATGTAAAAAGAATGGCAAAAAAGAATAATTTAAAAGAATCATAATAGAAAAATTTCTTAATCTGTTACTAATATGTTTTAATATGGGTGAAATAAATACTTATTGGAAAAATATAATTTCCTAAAATGATTCCAGGAATGACAGGAAATATAAACAACCCAATTTAAAGAAAACAGAAGAAACTTTCAATGTTTTACTTAAATACAAAGCATCAGATTGGTAATGAACAGATGATGTTAAATAGTACTGTGCCAATGTTAAGTAGTACACATTTAGCCTTTTTCTGATGTGTTTAGTATTCCTAACTGAATTTGATAATGTTGCTTTTGTTTTTTATTGTATTAAAACCTGTCTATTTCAATTGTATCATTATACATTTTTACCAAGAACAGATTTTGAATCTTAAAATGCTATTCCAATATTAATGGAGATGTTTTATTTTTCATTTTAGATACATGAATATGATGAATTATAGTAATATATTTGTTAATTTAAAAAAATCTTGCATTCTTGGTTTCACTCCAATTTAGCCAATTTTATTATTCACTTAATGTGTTTATGAATTCTATTATGCTAATATTTAGGATGTTAATTTACTACTAGAGGCCCAGTGCATGAAATTCATGCACTTGGGGGGGGGTGTCCCTCAGCCCAACCTATGTCCTCTTGTGCAGTCTGGGAGCCCTCAGGGGACATTCTTAGTGCTGCCGCAGAGGCGGGAGAGGCTCCCTTCACTGCCACTGTGCTCACCAGCCGTGAGCCCAGCTTCTGGCTGAGTGACACTCCCCTGTGGGAGTGCACTGACCACTAGGGGGCAGCTCCTGCATTGAGCATCTGCCCCCTGGTGGTCAGTGTGTGTCATAGTGACTGGTTGTTCCACTGTTCGGATGATTTGCATATTAGCCTTTTATTATATTGGATATGTAAAGGAATTGGTTTCAAAATCTCTTTTTGGACCACTTTTTTCATTTTAATTATCTTATTGTTATTTTTCCTCCAATAAGTTCATTTCATTCTCTTACATATGAAATAAAGCTGTCTACCTGACTTAAGCCTTGCTATATTAAAATACTTCTTTGCATTAGGTTCGCTCTCATCTAATCTTATTCCTATGAAAAGTTAATGCTATTTCTCCAAATCACATAGCTATTCATAGGATTTTATCTAAAACTTTCAACAAAAATAGTGCACCTAGGATTGTCTACAAGATTTCTAAGACCCAGTGCAAAATAAAATGTGGGGCCCTTTGTTAAAAAAGTATTAGAAATTTTAATATGACAACAGCAGGGCATTATACTACACATGGGGTTCTTCTGAGTACAGGGTCCCGTATGATTGTCCACATCACACACCCATGGGGCTTGCTCTGGAGACCCTTTATATCTCTTTCAGAAAATCAAGGACATAGAGTGGTAAGGGTCTTGGAAATTGTAACCTTCTTTCATAGAAACTTGAAATAAGGAATTATCTTAGGTCATATTTTCAAAAAGTATAGTTTTTTTTTATATTTGGGGGTGGGTGGGAGGTAGGGGTAGGGGTGATTTACAGCCTTCTACACCCAAGTTTCTTCGTTCTTAAAACTTTTTTTTCAATTACAGTTGATATACAACATTATATTCATTTCAGCTATTCAACATTTAGTGATTAGATATTTACATAACTTACAAAGTAATCACCCCAATAAGTCTAATACCCATCTGACACCATACATAATATTATAATACTACTAGAGGCCCATTGCACGAAGAGATTTGTGCAATAGGACTTCCTTCCCTTGGCTTCCAGCACCAGTTTCCCTCTGGCACCCAGGACCCAGGCCTTCGCTCTGGCCAGAGTCTGCCATCTTCATCTTCACTACAGACTCTGGCTGGAGTCTGCCATCTCCATCTTCGCTGCAGACTCCGGAGTCTGCAGTCTTGTCTTCACTGTGGCACTCCGCTCCTGTAGATCCCTTTGCCCCCGCCCTCCCTCTCTTAGCAGGTGTCTTGTCCCACCTGGCCACTCTGCCCCGGAGCAGCTGGGCGGCCGCCATCTTTGGCCTTCTAATTTGCATACTCACTCTGATTGGCTGTGGGTATAGCAGAGGTATGGTCAATTTACATGTTTGTCTATTATTAGGTAAGATTGACTATATTCCCTGTGCTACATCCCTGAAATTATTTTATAAGGTTATGAGAAGTAAATTTGCTATAGCTTTTCCTTCCCTTCTGCCCCTGAAACACCTAATTTTGGTTGCCAGGTATGTCCTCCCCATGTTCAATAGCTACTTTTTAAAAATTTATTTTCATTTTTATTGATTTCAGAGAGGGAGAGATAGAAACATCAATGGTGAGAGAGAATCATTGATCTGCTGCCTCCTGCATGCCCCCTAATGGGGATCAAGCCCACAACTCAGGCATGTGCCCTTGACCATAATTGAACCTGAGACCCTTCGGTTCACAGGCCAAAGCTCTATCCATTGAGCCAAACCAGCTTGGGCACTACTCTGTTCTTGATGCTGCATTAACTTAGAATATACTTATATTCTCTTCTTCACTTGTGTTATGTATACTATTAATCACTATTATTTTCATACCATATGGATCTCAGTTTCCACAGGAGAAATTTGTTTAAAAATGATCACATATCTGTTCTGAAGAACTATGTAGTGTAACAACACCAATTCTGTCCTCTTTCAATTACTGCTATGCACATCAACAGTTAAAGCCAGTAAATGTAATAAGACAGGTATGAGGGTTTTCAGGACAAGCTTAGTAACAGCTCTTAACTCATGAGCTACAGAATGAAAGCCACTTCACAAATGGCAAAATTAGATTGTTTATTTCAGCAAAAATGGCTGGTCCTGACAGGCATTTTACAAGGAATATGGTGGTTTATTACCAGTGAGCACGTTTTTATTTTATTTTATTAACTAAGTTCTGCTTTCTATTTATTATGCAGAACCAGGACATAAATGTCCACCATTCAGCCTCTGAGAACTGAAAGTCAAGATTTATGTCAGTAAGTAACATTTCCTTTAAAGCACTTCATTTAACAATTTTACGCCCTCTGAATAAACTAAGCCCTCATTTTACTTTAAGTGGTGTGAGGACATTTTGTCCTTGATGAGTTGCTGTCATGTGGGTTCTAAAATAATTTTAAGTCACTAAACATATGAAACTGCCTGTAAGAAATAACTAGCAATTACTCTGTTATTGCAAAATACGGAGAATTTTTGGTATGAACCCACTAAATCCCCTCTCTAAATTCAAAATCGAGGACCAATGTTCTAAATTATTACATAGGTCTTCTTTTTATTCTACAAGAGACATTATCTATGATATTTAAAAGTTTTGAATCAGTTTAGTTTTTCAGTTAACTTTCTTGGACTATATAAGGATCACAAAACACTGTGATAAAATTATCTTTATCCATGGTTACAGAATTCAACTTGGACTAAATAACAGAAATGAATATACATATATATTTTTCAAAATAGAGACAACATTTTCAGCTTAGGGTTGTAGGAAATTAGTACAAAAACACACATTTCATGTATCTGCAGATGACTGGACTGGTGGAGCCTTAGAGACAAAAACAACCCTATCTTTTAGCAGTAAGGGGAACTGAAGCCCCCCATAGGGTCTCACTACTGGTGTGTGTTGAACTAGGATTGAATCCAGAACCCATGTACTTCACCACTAAGCTCTTTAGCTTGTTAAAAAAAAATACTCTGTAGAAAGGATGGCAAGAAAGGAATCTGGAAACCAGTGAATGCCACAGTCTTGGCTGTATAGGTAGAGGAGATGGGCCAGAGAACTGAGGTTGACACAGGTGTGGCTGAACTCCTTGATATTTCAACTTCCAGTGACTCTTATATTATAACCAATGAGTATATATTGCCCCCTCCCCCCAAAAGAAGAGAGAAATGCAAGGTTTTTATTTTTAAAAACATATATGTATATCACATTATTTCATTTGTATATTAAAATGCTATTTTTTTTTCTGTTTCCTCCTCTTCTCTATATATGTAGCCAGGATTGTTTGTTCACCATTGTTTCAGGTTTAATAGTGCTTATAAGCAATGAGAAATCCAAAAATGAAATTAAGAATAAAGTTCCACTCCCAACAGCATTAAAATATTTATGAATAAATTTAAGAAGCATAAGTGAAGTGTTACAAAGTAAAAATTACAAAACTTTGTTGAGAGAAATTAAAATATAAACAGATGGAAATACATTCCATGCTCATGGATTGAAAGAGTCAATAATATTAAGAAGGCAGTATTCCCCAAATTGATCTGTGGTTTTGATTTAATCACTGTCAAAATTACAGTATTTTTTGTTGCAGAAATTAACAAGCTAATTAGAAAATGTACATGAATTTGTAAAATAGTTCAGGACTTTCACGAACCTATTTCAGAATTTAATATAAAGCTCCAGTTATCAAGATAGTAAATATAGACACATGGACCAATGAAATAGGATTGAGAATCCAGAAAAAAAATTATACTTATAGTTAGTTTGTTTTTTGACAAAGGTGCCAAGAATATTCATTGCGGGGTGAGGAGGACTGTCTGTTCAACAAATGGTGCAGGAACAATTGAATATCCATATGCAAAAAGATGAACGTATAACTATTCTTCATTCCACTCACAAAATTAACTCAAAATGGATCCTAGACCTAAATGACATAACTAAAACAATAAAATATGAGGAAAAATAGGAGAAAATTGTTGAGACCTTGAGTTAGGCAAATATTTCTTAGTTATGACACTAAAAACATAGTTCATAAAGAAGAAAGAAATCATTTGGACCTCACCAAAATTCAAAATGCAGAATTTTCATTTCAGAAATCACCATTAACACATACCTATAGAATGGCCAAAATCCAGAACACTGACTATACCAATGCTGTAAAGGATGTAGAGCAACAGAAATTCTCATTCATTGCTTGTGGGAACGCAAAATGGTACAGCTGCTTTCAAAGACAGTTGGGTGGTTTCTTACAAAAATAAACATATTCTTACCATATGACCCAGCAATCACACTCCTTGGTGTTTATCCAAAGTATTTGAAAATTTATGTGTACACAAAAGCCTGCACACAGATATTTATAATAGCTTTATTCATAGTTGTCAATACTTGGAAATAACCAAGATGTCCTTCAATGGGTGAGTGTCTAAACAACCTGAGATTCATCCAGACAATGAAATATTATTCAGCCCTAAAAAGAAATGAAGTATCAAGTCATGAAAAGATATTAAGGAATCTTAAGTGCATATTAATGAGTGAAAGAAGCCGGTCTGAAAAGGTCACATAGTGTATGATTCCAATTATATTACTAAGTGAAAGAAGCCATTCTAGAAAAGGCAAAACTATGGGGACAGAAAAAGATTAGTAATTGCCAGAGGGGCTACAAGGAAGGGAGGGATAAATAAGCAGAGCATAGGAGATATTCAGGAAAGTGAAAACAGTCTGTGTGATGCTACAATGGTGAATATATGTCATTATATATTTGCCCAAACTCATAGAATATATAACACCAAGAGTGAACCCTGACATAAACTATGGACTTTGGGTGATTATGATACATCAATATAGGTGCATCAAATGTAAAATATATACCCATTGGTGGGAGATGTTAATGTGTGGGAGTAGAGGTAATATAGGATATCTTTAAATCTTACTCTCAAATTTGCTGCAAACCTAAAACTGCCCTAAAAAAATTGTCATTAAATGAAATCACCATTAAGAAAATGAGATGATAAGAAACAGACCAGGATATAATATTTGCAAAACATTTTTATGATAAAGGACTTATAGCCAGAATTTACAAAGAACACTTATAACTCAGAGAAAGTCAAAGTAACCAAAAACAAACAAACAAACAAACAAAAACCCACGCAGATGCCATTCAGATATTCCTTGGTGAAATCTCCTCAAGCTCAAGCAACAGTCTTGATGCAGTCATAGATGTTTTACTACTTCTAGAATTGCATCAGTGTCTTCTTGGTGTCTTCCTCAGTCGCAGCTATACCCTGGCAAAGGAACTCTTCAGGCAATAAGCCTTAAAAGTTTCTATAACTCCATTATCCATAACTTTGATCTATGAGCTGGTGTTTGGAGGAAGAAACACACTTTGATACTGGGATGAAGATGAATCAATAAAAGGAGGATGTCTGGGAGCATTACCAACAATAAGCAAAATCTTGAAAGGTACGTTATTCTCCAAACAGTGCTTCTCCATTTCACTGGCTTAGCAATCAATGGAAGGCATTTTAGAAGAGGAGCCGGGTCATCCATGACTTCTTACTGCCCCTGTAGTACACTAGTAGTGTGCAGTTGCTGATACCTAAAAGCCCTGAGGTTATCACTGTGCCAAATCACAAAGGGTTTCAATTTTCAGCCTCCCATACTGCCCCCAAGTAAGACTGTTATTAAAAGCTTTGAAACCTGGCATTGACTTGGCTGCCTTAGGGATGAAAGTCCTTTCAGGCATTCATTTCCAGAAGAGGGAGTTTTCATTCAGATTGAATATCTGCTCTGGGAAGTAATTTTACTCTACAATCAGCACATCTAGAGTTTTCAAAAATTCTTCCGCTGCCTTCACATCAGCACTCTCAGACTCACCACTCACTTTCACATTATGTAAAAAATAATGATTTGAGTTATTATTCATATCATCCAGAGCTAAAAGAACTTCAACATTGTAGTCAGTCCAGCCTTTTCTTTTAAGATCGCAAAATAAACTTTTTGCTTTGGCCGCGATTGTCATGGTGTTGAGAGGACTATACTTTGGTATCTAATCTTTAATCCAGGTCATTAGAAGTTTCTTTATGTGTGATATACACTGAGTGGCCAGATTATTATGATCTCTGAATGCATAATAATCTGGCTACTCAGTATATATATATTAGAGGGCCAGTGCATAAATTCATGCATGGGTGGGGTCCAGCCAGCCTGGCCAGGGGGAGGGGACATGGGTGGTTGGCCGGCCAGCCTGCTGGTCAAACACCTAGTTGAGGGGACAATTTGCATATTAGCCTTTTATTATATAGGATACACACTGAGTGGCCAGATTATTATGCATTCAGAGATCATAATAATCTGGCCACTCAGTGTATGTCCATCTTGAATTTTGTTACTCTCATTACCTTCAATGAAACAGACCCTTTAGCAGCTTCCATCACTTTGTTCTTGTTCAAGATTGTAGCTAGGGTAGGATGGGACATGCCTGAGTGGATCGGAATAACCATCACTGATTTTCCACCTTCCTCATTCTTAATCACGTTTTACTTTCATTTCTAGGTCAATCACTTGATGTGGCCTCTTACTGACATTAAAGTGGGTGTTATAGAGGCCATGATGAACAAAACAACATGAGATTAAATCAAGCATAAGAGAAAATGATGCAACCAAGAGATAGGGCAAAGCCCTAACTGGTTTGGCTCAGTAATAGAGCATTGGCCTGAAGACCAAAGGGTCCCAGGTTCGATTCCAGTCAAGGGAAATGTACCTTGGTTGTGGGCACATCCCCAGTAGGGGGTGTACAGGAGGCAGCTGATCGATGTTTCTAATTCTCTATCCCTCTCCCTTCCTTTCTGTAAAAAAATCAATAAAATCTATTAAAAAAAACCACAAAGGGCTGAAATTAATGAGTCATCATTAAGATAAAATAATAGAACGTAAAAAAAAGAGATAGGGTTAAGTAGGATATGTATGAGGCTGATGCCAGAGTATAATGTTTTACAGCAACCGTTTTTTTTATAAGTAGAAAGAATATACACTAAAATGATAAAAAGTACAGTGGAGTAAACAAACCGGTAAAATAGCTATTTATTATTATTATTAAGTATTATATATAGACTAGAGGCCCGTTGCAGGAAGATTCCTGCAAGAAAGGGCTTCCTCGGGCCTATTCCTGCAAGAATAGGGCTTTCTGTGGCCATCTCTGCCACCCCGCCTGCTTCCCTCCAGTCTCTGCCACTCTGCCTGCTTCTCTGCAGCTTTGATCCCTTCTGCAGCATTTGGCTTCCCTCTACGCTGTCTTCAGTCTTCGCTCTGTGCCTGGATATGCAAATTAACCGCCATCTTGGTTGGGTTAATTTGCATATTTGCTCCTGATTGGCTGGTGGGCATGGCTGATGGGCGTAGCAGAGGTATGGTCAATTTGCATGTTTCTCTTTTATTAGATAGGACTAAAGGCCCAATGGATGAAAATTCATGCAAGAGTAGGTGTTCCTTCCCTGGGCTCTTAGCACTGGTTTCCCTCTGGCACCTGGGACCCAGGCTGGCTTCCCTTGGTCACCTGCAGGCACCTGGGACCTGGGTTGGCTTCCCTCAGGCCACCTGCAGACATCTGGGACCCCAGCTGGCTTCCCTCTGGCCCCGACTTTGTCAGGAAGGACATCTGGAATGACATCTGGAAGACATCTGGCCTAATTAGCATATTACCCTTTTATTATTATAGATGTCCTATATTTTTATACAATTGACAGTTCAGTAGGTTTATTTACACCAGTATCACCACAAACACATGATTAAGAACTTATGCTAGACCTCATTAACCAGCAGAAATTTTCTAACTCCATTATAATCTTACTAGAGGCCTGGTGCACGAAATTTGTGCACGGGGGGGGGGGGCTCCCTCAGCCCAGCCTGCACCCTCTCCAATCCAAGACTCCTCAGGGGATGTCCGACTGTTGGTTTAGACCCAATCCTGGGGAATGGCCTAAACCAGCAGTCGGACATTCTCTCATAACACAGGACCACTGGCTCCTAACTGCTTACCTGCCTGATCGTCCTTAACTGACCCCTGCTGGCCTGGTTGCCCCCAACTGCCCCCCACGCTGGCCTGGTCGCCACTTACTGCCCCCTCCACCAGCCTGGTTGCCCCTTACTGCCCCCTTGCTAGCCAGGTTTCCCCTAATTGCCACCCCTGCTGGCCTGGTCACCCCTTACTGCCCTTCTTGCCAGCCTGGTCGCCCCCAACTGCCCCCCTGCCAGTCTGGTTGCCCCCAACTGCTCCCCCTTATTGGCCTGGTCAAAGCCCCCTCCCCCCCCCCACTGGCCTGGTTGCCCCTTACTGCCAAGAACCAATTCCAGCATGTAATAATTACAAGAGTTTCACCAAAAGGTTGGTGAAGCTTGGGCAGCTCAACAAGGGTGAGCCTCATATGTAATTTACCTGTTGGAAACAGCTAAATGGCACTTCCCCCAAACCTGAATAGGATTGTTAACTACCAGACAGCTCAGGACATTTTATTGCCTCCTGTTGGCCAAACACCTGAACAGCTGTAGGCTATTCCTGAAACTGACAATACTCTTTGATACCTTACCCTTTGAAGTGTATATTTCCACCTTGCCTTAGGACAAATTGTGCTTATAAATAGCATGAGGTCCTTAGACAAGAGAGTCTTCAGATCCTTTAGCTGAAGATCCCCTGACCCCCAATGCCTTTCAAAATTATCTTTCATCTCTGGACTCTTTAATAATCTACGCATCAGCCCCTTTCTCCAGAATGTTGAATCCTTTGTAAGGCTGGGAAAAGAACCCTGGCATTATAACGCCCGAACGAGAGACACCAACACCTTACTGTCCCCCCTGCTGGCCTGGTTGCATCCAACTGCCCCCCTCTGCCAGCCTGGTCACCCCTAACTGCTGCTTCCTGCCAGCCTGGTTGCCCCCAACTACCCTTCCTGCTGGCCTGGTCACTCCCAACCCTTCCCCCCCCCCCACACACACACTGGCCTGGTTGCCCCATGCAGCCTGTTCTTCAGTCATTTGGTCGTCCCTCACTAACCCCCCTGCCAGCCTTGTTGCCCCACGCAGCCTGTGTTCAGTCGTTCATCTGGTTGTTTTGGTCATGACAGCCCATGGCTTTTTATATATTAGGATGGGACAAGTGTTGTATATGCAGTTGTCATTGACCAAAATGTGTTTATGTGGCATATGTCTGTAATCATTCCTTATTTCAATAAAGAAATGAAAGTAAATAGGTTGTGCATGCAACAAATTGGTGTGATTGGATATCTACCATCAAAGAGTAAAGGAGCCCATAACTGCATATTAATCAGCACAAAGCTGATATATTAAAACACATTTCGTTTGTAAAATTTTACATCTTTCGTTTTTAGTATTTTTAATAACTGAGGAGATTGTTTCTCTTTTCAGCAATATTGACATCAAAATAGTAAATCACTGAAAAAAACAACATGAAAAATTATGTCATTTAAGGTCATTTTTGAGCTACTATTTAATAAATTTAAATTACTATATATAAAATATACCTAATATTATGATAATTAATTTTCAAGTCACTTATGTCTTCTGTTCTTTTAACTAAAAAAATTATGAATTTATTTTAGATATTGTTCCAGTAAGAATCTGATAATTTGTCAGTAGTAAATAAATTCAAAACTGTATTTAACATTTATTTTCCTCACTTCCAAGTAAAACTATGAAATAAGGGAAAAGAGTTCATCTGTCATAGGGTAAAAAGAGAAAAGATCATTGGCAAATGCAAATACTAGATTCAATAGTGATGAATCACACAGAATGTGGTGAATCAGCCATGAAAACAGAGTGGGCTTCTTGGATACAGGACCTGTCAGTCACACAGGCCCATGTTCAAAAGGCCCACACTTGGTTTAATGCTCTTCTGTTGCATTAATTCTCAATGATTTTTTAGTAAAGGACTCCACCTTTTTATTTTACTAAATAAATAATTTTCTGGGCCCCGAAAATTAGTTAACCAATATTGCATGAAGAAAACAGTATCTGAAGAAGGGTGTCACTTTACCATATTAGTCTACTTTAATTGTCCTTATAATTGAAATGTTTCCTCTCTGTATACTTAAAGATAAAAATGTGTGCCTTTCAGTGGTTATACTCAAGTAGCAGAAAGAATTCATGCAACTCAGAATAATCATTTTGTTCATTTACTCAATTCTTCACAGATATTACAATATAGTGACCAGTTTCTTATTAGAAGGCTTAGAACAGGTCAGACTGTGGGATGCACCCAGCACATCTGTTTTGCCAGGGAGCTCATGGGAGTGACACACTGACAGTGAGTTTCCCGAGCGGGAAGGGAAGAACAGCTGTCCAGAGGTCTCATTGCTGGAGGCTGCTTCACTCACAGTTGACACTTTGTGATAGAAAAGAGGAAGGAGAGGTGCCAGACAGGATAAATGGTACTTATTTTGAAACAAAAATCCTTAAATTATGCTATATTAAATGTTCTTGTGAAAGCAAGCTGGTGTCATCTGCTAACGAATTAACTGCTGTTGACTAACATAAAGGCTATCAAAATATTTTTGTTAATGAATAAAGCATATGAGTTTATGTTTTCTAGAAAGCAAAAATTTTATTTTCTCTCAGTTTCATGTGAAACTATTCTTTTTCATTTGCTAAACCATGAAGTGCTTACCACTCCATCTCTTTCACCCCTTCTGAAGGAATCTAGTTGTAGATTTCCACTTAACACACACACACACACACACACACACACACACACACACACACACACACACACACACACCACCCCTGATTAACTGGTAGAAGTTGCCTCTTTGCTGAGATGAAGATTCATAGCTGCCCTTCTGTAAGTAGGAAAATGTGTTGTGATTGATTCGCAATGTCTCTCAACATTGGGAAAGCAATGCTAAGATGATGGGTGTGGTCACACAGGGAAGGGAAGTTATGGGAAGGTGTGGTTATATATTTGCTAATATTAAAAAAGAATCTGTTCTACTGCTACCAACCAGCCAAGTATCCTAATGTTTGCAATTACTTTTCCTTTTTTTTTTTTTTTTCAGAAACTTGCAATTTGAGAAACATTGACTTGATTAATATGTCCCTTTTAAATAGCTTGTTCAATGTTACAAAGGGTGAAATCTGGAAATAAATTGAAACCTAGATTGAAACCTTGAGTAGCACAGAGAGTGGGACTGAAGCATAAAGTCAGCTTGGTTGGATATTGAAACTTTCATATTATCTTTTCTCATGCCCACCACCATCCCTCAGGAATGCCCTTGTTCATGGAATAACTGCATTCATTCTTTTAAATATATATACACATATATATTTATTGATTATATTGATTTCAGAGAGGAAAGGAGAGGGAGAGAGATAGAAACATTAATGATGAGAGAGAATTATTAACTGGCTGCTTCCTGCACACCTCCTACTGGGGATTGATCCCGCAACTCAGGCATGTGCCCTGACTGGGAATTGAACTGTGACCTCCTGGTTCATAGGTTGATGCTCAACTACTGAGCCATGCTGGTCAGGCTTTAAACTTGGCTCAGAAGTTATCTCCTTCAGTAAGATATCTTGCCTTTACAATTCAGGTCACTGCACTCTTTTCTTTTCATTTTAGCTTTTCACTGTCAATAACAATGTACTTATTTTCAAGACTGGATTCTATCCTAAATAATGAGCCTCATTAAAAGACTTAAACAACATTCAAGACAACTTACCTTCTCAGAAGACCTGTTAGAAAAGGGCCTATAATTTGGCTTCTCAACCTGAACCCAAAGACTTTTAGTGCTGAGTTATAAATAATAAGGCATTAATAAGAAGTGTTAAATCATCAATAATATGATGGTTTATCTTATTTAGCAGGCCATTAATAAGAAATGTTAAATCATCAGTAATATGTTGCTGAGACTGAGAGAAATATGCAGGCATTCTTAACTTGGTATGTGTTTACTAAACATTTATGAAGAACCCTGTATTAGTTTCCTAGGGGTGCTGTAACAAAGTACCAAAGACTGAATGGCTTAGCACAATAGAAATGTATTGTCAAACAATTCCAGGAGTTAGAAGTCTACATTCAAGGTGTCAGCCGGGCCATGCTTCCTCTGAAGCCTGCAGGGGAGGCTCCTTTCTTTTCTCTTCCTAGTCCCTGCTGGTTTGTGGGCAATCTTTGACATTCCTTGGCTTGTAGATGCATCACTCTAATCATCCAACTTCACACCACTGGCTTCTGATGAAGGACATGGTGATATTGAATTAGGGGCCCACTGTACTCCAGTTAACTTCATCTTAATGGGATTAATTATGTCTTTTCAGACACATAAGGTCACATTTTGAAGTAGTGGAGCTTAGGACTTCAACATACTTGTGGGTTTTTTTGGGGGGAGGAGGCACAATTTATCTCATAACTGACTTATTCTTTAGTGATTTCATTTACATTGATCTACACATAATATTTCTAAAATATTTCCCACTTACAGAAACCAGAATGAATTACATTCCAAATTTAAAATTTTAAAATATTAATTAAAACCTCTAACTTGATCATGTTAATTGTAGAAAATTATAATTTTATTTTTTTCCAGATTTTAAAACATAGCTTGTATTTTCTAAGATTTAACAAATGCAACATGCATGTTTACAAATTAGAATAACTTAGTGTATGTTTTTAATGATTACATTTTTTAAAAAATTCTTTCTAAGTAAAGTCCCATATAACATAAATCCAAATTTGCTGATGTCACTAGCAGATTTAGTTTGGGCAGCATACAGACATCACATAAAGAAGAAAACCATAAAATACTTCATGGGATGTGAATGAAGTAAAAATGGATGTTTTGGACAGTTTTAAATCTACTCGAGTAGTATTTCAATCATTTGGCGACAACATGGCATTGCTTTGTCTTTATCAAAATAATAACTTCAGTTTTCTGCTTCTTATTTTGTGTACAGTTGTAGCACATTTCTATCTAACAAAATTCTATTAGAAAAAAGGTATACTTTAGCAATAATTTCTTCATCTTGGCAATGCTTTTAAACAAAGCATGCTAAAAAAGAGCGGTCAGCAGCAAAATAGCTGTTATCATATTAGCTTGAATGATTCTGTGATTAATAGCCACATAGCAATCACTGAAGCCTAGATAAGCAAAAATCAACAGAAAGGCTGATTATAGTGCCATTCATTCTGTGACTAAGACAAAAATAAAAAGAATGAGAGAGTCCAACTGTCCCTATATGGTATAGCCCTATGCAGTTCTGCTTGCTTCATGTAGGAAAAATTGTGAAAGTTGTAATTTAAGACTGCAAAAACTGACTCTAACAATGGGAGCAGGCTTGACCCCTGAAAACTTCATTCTTAGACCTGGTACATCCTTCATGCTAGCACATTCATTACTAAGGAAACAAAATGGAAAGTGTAATCCAGCCCCAATGTTAATCATGAATCAGGAGAAATTACCATCCATTTCCTAAACAGTACTTCAATTCAGTAGATAAAATTTGCTTAAAGAGTGTTTTTATTAGTAGTATGTTATTATGCCTTAAAATTCTTCAGGATTTGAATTACAAAGGCCTTTAGTAATCATCTTTATCAAAGTTTAATTACGGTGATGATGATAGATAGATAGCACTTCTAGTGTTAGCAATTTAAGACTAGTTCCTAAAAGTTTCATTACTTTTCTTTCAAATGCTACAATCTGCAATATAAGCAACCCTCTTCCTAAATGTAACTATGCTTTGTTTCACATGGACCCAGGCACAGATGGCTGCATGAAAGATAACCACCTAAGCAAACACAATAGCTATAAGCTAATCATTGCTCTACTAGCTACCCCAGGGAATGTGTCCTCGATGAGGTACTTAATACGTGATGGAGTCTGGTGGTTCCAATCAAAGGTTCATCCCAAAAAGACAATTTCAATTTGGAGGAAATAGAAACACTTGGTAGTTGCCAGAAGACTAGAGCTAAGAAAAACAAATACATAGAGAGAGTAATGGGCTCAACAGTATGGCAGGACACTTGTGTTGCAAGCAGGAGACAACTGTTGCTGAGGTGAAAGACATCTCTCTCCCATCATGGCAACACATGCATTGCATCCGGAGAAATTCTGTTTGAGAATTGTTTGTATCTCTAGAATGTGATTTCTACCCACTATTTATTCTTCATGTGATCTTAAGATAAATTCCATCCACTGAAGTCACTTCAGTGTGACTCTGGTCTTTAAAATTAATAACGAATGGTACAATTTTTAAAAGTTACATAATCTCACCCTTATCTCTAACATTGGTACAGCAAATTCCTTTTGAATATGGAGGAATGAAATACCAGAAGATATTTTTCCAGTTTTCATGTGTGCATTTATCTTTGCCACTACAGAGTTTGTCTTTAAAAGTTCTAACACACATGGTAGTAAGAAATAAAAATTAGTAAAAAAAAAAAAAAAAAGTTACATTCTACAAAGAACATGTCCATTTCTAAATAAATATATTTAACTATGAATACAAGGTTAATTGTAAGGAAAATACATTCAGAATCAATTTGGCAAAGTTTTCCTTCCACTTAAAATTATACTTCATGAAAATATTTTGTTATTCAAAATATACATTTTCTTTCTCAACTGATGGTTGTTGGCCCCAATTCAATGCCAGCAGAAATCCACATTTGGGTACAGTGAAGAAGGAAATTTTAGTCAGTGCAAAACAGCTCAATTGTGATTTAGCAAGGCTGTACAGCAGCTCTGGGGCCAGGGCCCTCTCTGGTTAGACAGCTCTCTTCTGCTCCTTCAAGATCTGCTCTGTCCTTGTTGGTCTGCTTTAAGCTTCATGGGTCTACCAGTGAGACACAGTCTTCCGTGGAAAGGGAAAGTTCCTCCTAGAGCCAGAGAGGAGCTAACTTATATGGACAGATGTGCTGGTGCCTGGTCCCTGATTAGTCTATCATCATGCAAATTAGGCCTCCAAATCTTTAGTTTGATTGGTCCAAAAGGCACTTTCCTGATTGGTCAGAATAGAACTGCTGTGGTTGGTCAGAGCTGTGCAGCTCGGATTGGATGGGGTAAGCCTCCGTCCTACTGGTTGAAATAGGACTCTAAATTCCTTTATAAGGGCTGGTTCAGATGGCAGAAACATATTGCAGGCAGGCAGTTCAGTACAGAGGCAGGTAGTTCAGGACTGGCTTCTGCCTTTGAGTGCAGTTTTTGTGAGAGGCCTGTTTCTAAAAAATGTGAGCCGAGTTTAGGCACCAGAAGCCCTTCTTGGTAGGTAACTTTTTTCTTGGGGTTCACATCTTTATGTATTGAGTCTTTGGCTATGTATTTCTTTCTTTTTTAAAAAAATAATAGTTTATTGATTTTTAGAGAAAGAGGAAGGGAGAGGGAGAGAGAGAGAATTATCGATTGGCTACCTCCTGTATGCCCCCCTATTGGGGATCAAGCCTGCAACTTGGGCATGTGCCCTTAACTAGCAATCAAACTGGCAACTTCCTGGTGCGCAGGACCATGCACAGCCAACTGAGCCATACAAGCCAGGGTGTGGATATATATTTTTTATAGGAGATTATTTTAGGTATCCTGTCACTAGCATAGGTATTATTTTTCCATAAAGTTTATAATGAAAAATGATGATATTAGACTTACCAAATTCCTAGGTTCCAAACAATGAATAGATCACCCAATATTTAGGACATACCATATTGGGGCTGAAAATGTATTGAATAGGTCGTAAGACCTGGATTCCAATTTTCCCTCTACCAAAGTTTGTTGAAGGCTTTTGCTTAAGTTATTACATTAAAATAAAGAATCTGAGGCCCCAGCCATGTTAAATGAATTTGATTAGATTACTGCTAAAATTTCTAACATTATTTAAAGCCTCTTATTCTATGATATACACTGGCTTACTGTAATATATAAAATAGTATTATAACTTTTATTAGTTTACTGTTTGACTAGAACTTACTGCTTCATTATCCAAGCAAAACAATATTACTCAATCTATAAAAATGTAAGGCAATGAATTTTAAAATGTAATCACAGACTACAACATGAAGTTTCATTATCATTTTTTAATACAAGTATCATTTTAATGAGCCTCATAAGATTTTAGAGTCCTCTGTTGTAATGTGAGACATGGTCACCATACATATATTATGGTATCATTCTTCCTGTCTATTCCTTCAAAGTACAATGATAAGTTCAGTTTAGTCTCCACAAAATGTAAGGTACATAATAGCAGGTGAGTTAACAGGGTATATCTGTTCAAAAAGTCATGGCATTGTCTTAGTGTTCATTCATTTTAAGTAAAATTAGTGACTTTCTCAAATGCAATTCAAAATCTAGATCTCATCAGTTACATTAATACTCCAACTAACAATGTATTTTTTCTTGTATCGCTATTATGGTATATGACTGCTCCCCTCTTATTGCTTATATTTTTTTCTCAAGGAAGCATTTTATAGGGTTCATGTAATTTTCCCAATCATGGAAAGGACATAATTATACCAAGTCCTTCTTTTGGACAGAAAGTGGTTTGACTTTGGGTGGTGGTCACACAATGCAACATATAGATCATGTATTGTAGAAATGTAGACTTGAAAATTATATGACCTTATTAACCAATGTCATCCCAATAAATTTAATTAAAAAATAAAATAAATCCTGGTCAATGTTGCTCAGTGGTTGAGCATTGACCCATGAACCAGGAGGTCATAGTTTGATTCCCAGTCAGGGCACATGCCCAGGTTTCCAGCTTGATCTACAGTAGGGGGCATGCAGGAGGCAGCCAATTGATGATTCTCCCTCGTCATTGGTATTTCTATCTCTCCCTCTCCCTTCCTCTCTCTGAAACAGAAACATACTTTAAAAATAAAAATATATTTAAAAAACAAAAACATATTTTAAAAATAAAAATGTAGCTGTCATATCACCAATACTCTACTGCCTACAGTACATTGTGCATCTATCATGAAGCCTACTGTATACAAGCAATGATACCTGCATCACTGTTGATAAAGGATCTACTTGCAAGATGCAGGGAGAAGAATATTATGGTTTCAGTATATGAATAAACAGTCCAATTATTAGGGCAGTACTATTATCACAGACCAAGGTGGGAGAGTGACCAACCCTTGGCAATTCTTGGCACTAACCAAAAGACTTTTTCTGGGGGGAACCCGTAAATATTCGGTTCATCTGTACCAGGATTAGACTTCTTGACATTTTGTTGTCTTTAGCCTTCAATTTTAATATGACTTATACTTTATAACTGGGTTTTGTCAGAACTGTTTCCTAATATATTGTACTAACTTCCAAAAAGTACACACCTCAGAGCTGTTAATTAAAAGGGCCTGCTGGTATAAATAAACACATATGCTGCTGATTAGCCACCCTTTAGGGGTCAACAGTGGGAAACTCCTGCTGGGCTTCTGTTAATTGTTGTCCAAAATCTTAACAGGAAATGTCTAATGATCTCGTATGGCTTTGGCCATCTGGTCCTCTGAGTTCACTTGCCAGTAAATAGCCAACCTTTAGAGAAAGGGAAAAGTATCTCCTATAAGAGGAATAGCTTATAGGCTATAACCTAGCCATCCACCTGTGTGCATAAGAATTGATTTAACTTAATTCACAAATCAAACCCTATATATCTCATTTAAATTACCCTTTAGATTTAGATTTATTCTGATGCTTTTAATACTAGCTACAAAATGGGTGTTTTGCTTCTTTTACATAAGCAGCATTAGATGCAATCAGGACTTCCTAGTAATGCATATTATATTAATAGTCATAAACAATGAACGATGCTTCCAATAATTAACATTTATGAATCATACCTGGCAATGATTAAGTAGTGATGCATATTTTTCTTCTAGTGAGATACTGTGGAACTGATGACCAAGTGCAAAACCTGGTTTATATTCTAAAACTTACTTTAGGATTAGGGTTGGTATTAGCCCTCTAAACATAACAAAGCTGCATAAATAGCTGGTTTTTCACTCCATTACCCCTCCTATTTTTAGCTGAATGTTACATAATAGAATGAACAGATTGAAAGGTGCTAAAAAGGGAAGAATTTTCATTTCTAATAAGACATTATTTTAGAAAACCTGTTTTATTGGTCTAATTTTCAAACAGAGATGAAAATTTGGATATAGGGGAAGAGTTCTTTCATTTCAAGATGCATATGTGCATATTTTTCATAGGTTATTATGTGAGCATAACTGGCTTTATTTGTACAGATGTAATCTAGTTAAGATGAGTTCCTTATGGTGCACCCATAACTATTATCAATGGTGTCTTATAAGAGAGGAAGATGGCCATATGGATTTACGGGCACACAGAGAAAATGCTAAGTGACAAGGCAGAGGATTGAAGAACTATAGCTACCTAGATTGCCAGAAAACCACGAGAAGTTAGAAAGAGGCAAGAAAGGATTCTTCCCTAAGGTTTCAGAGGAAGCATAACCCTGATGAAAACCTGACTTCAGATTTCTGACCCCTAAATTGAGACAACAAATTTCTTTATTTATCCAAGATATAAATAAAACCTACAAAGTACCAGACACTGTCATGATTTGCTTTAACATTTTTGTCCTCAACTTCCATGATAAGTACTATGAACATATAAAAAAGGACATTTTTATTGGATACAAATTATGTCATTTGTGCAGGAAAGTAGGAAAAGAATGAACTAAATTCATGATGGAGTCAGAGAAATCTTGATGGTAGAGGAAACATTTTATTTAGGAGTGAAATGTTGAGACATGGTTAACGAGGCTCACAAGAAATGGGAGAGTTTTAGAAGACGGAATTTGTGCCAAGCCATGGAAAGGTGAAAATGACATGAATTGTTTTGGAAAGCATAAGAACCCAATATTGCAGGATATTGTTTGAGTTGCAGATGGGAGGATGTATTAGTAATGACCATCAGTTACAAAGATGGAAACTTGTCCCAAATGAATTTAGGGGGAAATAAAGGACTATTTGTACTCATATAAGTAAAAAGAATGTGGTTTCTGGAATAGTGTTATACAGGGATTCAAATCACATTATCTGGACTCTCCTTTTGTTTTCGTCCCTTGTGTCTTCTTTTCTCTGTGTTGCCTTCGTTCTCAGTGAGCCAACCAAGATAGCAACCAAAGTTGACAATTCCCATCTATCATTTTAGCTTACCTAGAGAATGAGAATTTTTATTGTTGTCATTGTTGTTTTCCTAATGTTATAGTAAAAGTTCTGGGTAGGAGGTAAATTGGCTCATTTTGGGTCATTATCTTCTCAACCAATTACATTTTCTAAATGTATGGTATACTCTGACTTACAGTATTTGATTTCACATGCCTCACTCTGGGGCAGGGCAGAGGGTAATGCCAATATCCTTCTAAGCATATAAAATGAACGGAATTATTGCAAAATCATATAGAGGTGATAACCTCCAAAAGAGATTATGAGTAGAAAACAAAAATATAACATAATAAGAGAAAATAAAAAACCAAACAAAGAAATACCAACTGCTGAGGGAGTAGAAAATAAGTGTGATGCGTGGGCATAACTAGACCATGATATGTCATAAAAAGAAAATTTTGTTTTATCCTGTAGAGAATAAAGATACATTGAAAAAATGTAAAGAACAGAAACATAATTGCAATTTCATGTTAGAAAAAGAACTCTGAAAACTATGGAAGACACATTAGAGAGGTGTGAATAAGGCACTCTGGCCCCTGTCAAATAATGTGCCTCAAACACAGTTCTTTTCTACTCTCAGTGCATTTTTCTAATAGTTTTAATATTTTTCAGAGGCCTTGGTGCATGCCAGAAAAATACTGAGTCATAATTAGGCCAACTATTCAAATATGATTCAATTGTGAAATATAAATTATATCTGAAATACATTATATATAATATTACATAATATTGGTTTTTTGAGATACCACATTTTAGAAAAATGCTAATGCCTTGCTTCTGAATTGAATATGTCTCTCTCTAGAACATTATTTTCTGTACACACCCATGTTTTCATGCATACATAATGAAAACTGTACTATTTTGGTATACATACTTTTTATGTAAGCATTGTATATTCTAAAAAAGATATTTTTAACTGCCAAAGCAATGGCTTTCTGAAGTAATATGGTTTAGAAAATAATAAAAGCAACCAGAATAACAGTGAATATTCATTATAATTGAACATCTGCTAATGTCATACATCACTTATTAAATTTAATTTCTTTTTTTTAAAATATTTTTATTGATTTCAGGAAGGGAGACGAAGAGATAGAAACATCAATGACGAGAGGGAATCATTGATTGGCTGCCTCCTGCACGTTAGACCGAGCCTGCAACCCAGGCATGTGACCTTGACCAGAATTGAACCTGGGACTCTTGGGTCCACAGGCTGAAACTCTATCCACTGAGCTAAACGAGCTAGGGCTAAATTTAATTTCTTGATTACCTTTCCTTCCTTTAGTATATATCAAACATTAGCCTGTACTGCTGGCTGCTGCTCTTTCCATAATGAAAGATCACCCAGATTCATGCAGGCTCTCAAAGATACTTATTTATTTTAGATCAGTAATCTTATGTGGATTTTGCATAAAACACACCAGGAAAAGAAAAAAAGCTTCCAACACAGGTATCTTGTAAGCAGAGTATAAACATGAAGACCAGAAATTTGAAATTCCTTTGTAAACAGAAAGTCTTGTACAACTGCATCACAAAATATGTCAAGAGAGTGTGGTTACTTATTTACTTTTATGTTGCATATTATATTGGGCCTAAGTTTGTATTTGCATAGTATTAAGCATGCAGAGAAAGGAGTTTCTCTAGTTGCATTTTTAACATTGGGTATCTTTGGCATAAATGGAGGTAGGCAGTTTGCCTTCATATTCCCTCAATACTTGTCATGAAAATTCTCTCCAGTGATTCACTAATGTGCTGTGTAGTAAAAGCCAGAATATTACTGAAACAATTTTTATACATCAGCTAAAAATTTAGGCTGTTAGTTAAATCTCCATCTCAAATGTAATTTTTAAAATGCTGCTATGAGATTATCATACATTTCTTCCTCAGACACCCAGCCACCATTCCCAACCATTACATGTGTTTGTTGATACAAACTTGTCCCTGATTCAATTATCTGTATCTAACCACAAAGAATGACAACATTTGTAATCTTACAGTAGGTTAATAATACCTTCATTCATTTAAACTAAACTTCCAAGGCATACAGCAGTCTGAATGCTAATTGGACAAACAAATAGCAGTAGTATGCTCTAAAAATTCATATTCTGTAGGAAGCGGCTATAGGGTTAAGCCTCGGATTAATCTGTGGCAGAGCCACAAACAACTCCCAGTTTAGAGGGCAGAATTAAGCTTGACCTTATGGCTACTCCCTAGATCCTTCTTAGCATAATTAAGCTTGACCTTATGGCCACTCCCTAGATCCTTCCTAGGTAGCTAATGAGCTGTGGGAGATGCAGCAAGTAAAACAAATAAAACTCACAAAAACATTGTAACTATGTTGACCACTACCTTATTTTTCTGTGACTATAAAATAAAGCCTCAGCTTGCTGGCTGGATCCTTTTCTGTGTCCTCATCCAGACACAGGAGATCCACTGAGCCCCAGCTATATTCTCTTTGTCTGTCTTTTCTTTAATCCTTCACCGCCCCTCCTCAGGCTTACCAAACCTGGCTGTGCTGGCACGGCACATGTGGCGCCCAATGTGGGGCCTGAGTACAGGGCCACTCCAATTGCAAGGTGAAAGGACGCTCCAGTGAAGCACATGAAGAAAGCAAAAAGGAAGGTAAGGAGAGCAGTTTAGTAATAGCTAAGTGTAAAACATGGGAAATTAAGACTGTCCAAATCTGAGGACTATAAAGAAAAATCAGACTCTCCAGAAGGAAATCCTTCAGCAGCAGCCTCACATCGACGACCACAGAGGCTTGCTGACCTGCAGCAGCTGTGGGGCCTCCTCATCAAGGAGATGGAGAAGGGGCACCAGAGGTTGGAGGGGCTACAGAGGATCCAGAGAAGCTCTTTGTCTCTTCATTCAAAAGACTGAGAGTTGCCCCAATGACAGTGATGTGGAAGAACAAAATGAAGGGTATGCAAGGGGCCGAGGTGCTGACTAGTGTTGGTGAGCTGCCAGTTTTCTGTAAAGTGTTGCACGACCAAATCTGAGGACTCTGAGTAGATAACTTTCATTTTGTAGCTGAAACTTTCATTTAGTAGCTAAAAATGTTAACATGTCTGTAGTTTGATTTCTCTCACTGCTGTTGTTGCATTTGCATTGTTTTGTTATTATTTTCATAGCCAGAACTTTGCTTTTGATGTTCAAATTTTAAAATTTTAACCTGTCTGTAGTTTTAATAGTCAGAGCTTTGTTCTTGATGTTCAAGTTTTACTTTTATTATAGTAGCTTAAAAACAAAAAAGGGGGAGATGTAGGAAGCATCTATAGGGTTAAGCCTTGGATTGACCTGTGGCAGAGCCACAAACAAGTCCCAGCTTAGCCCTCTTAGCATAATTAAGCTTGACCTTATGGCCACTTTCTAGATCCTTCCTAGGTAGCTAGTGGGCTGTGAGAGATGCAGCAGATACTGCCAAAACAAGAGAAACTCACAAGAACATTGTAACTATGTTGACTACTACCTTGTTTTTCTGTGACTATAAAAAAAGGATGCCAGCTGGATCCTTTTCTGTGTCCTTATCCAGGCCTGGGAAATCCACCGAGCCCCAGCTATATTCTTTGTCTGTCTTTTTTTTTAATCCTTCACCGGCCCTCCTCAGGCTCACCAAACCTGGCTGTGCCGGCAAAGCACAATATTCCAAACTGGAGATTCAGGTGCGATTCACATAAAGAACAGCAAGCTGAGAGAATCCAAGATGGCGGCGTAGGTAAACACCTAAACTGCTGCCTCCCACAACAATTTAAACTGCAACTAAAAGACAAAACGTCTATCACCCAGAACCACGGGAAAGCTGGCTGAGTGGAAGTTCTACAACTAGAAGGAAAGAGAAAAGAGCATTGAGACGTGCATGAGCGCTGAAAAGCTGAGGTACGGAGGCGCGTGATCTGGGCTGGCTGCGGGCTACTGGGTGCGTTGCTTTTTTCAACCCCAACAGAGACAAGCCCCCGATTACTCTGAAATCCAGTCTCTGGGGAGACACGGGGGACCCAAACTCCTACGGGGAGAAGCTGGACTGTCTGCCAGAGAGGGTGGCTTGCTTGCAGAGCTGCGCGCAGGAATAATTGTTTACTGCACTGGGGCACGGGACTCGCGGATGCCATTGGAGACTCAGAGCCGGCTAACTAGCAGCCATTGCTGTTTGCCACGCCCTAACCTAGTGACACCCTGAGGCCCCACCCTACAAACCCACCCAAGCTCCAAGCAGCTCAATTAGCATAAGAAAGGCCTGCCCTATCACAGCTTAACCTAGCAAACTTGCAGCCTGGGTCAGACAGCTCCAAAACCTCCAAACCCAAGCAAAGAGGAGAAAACTGCAGCTCTCACTGTAGCTCCTGCTGAGTGGCCTCAGACAGTAGCTGACCTGCACCCCATTGGAGATCCAGAAGCCAGTGTACCTAGTGGTCAGTGTGAGACACCAGATTTCAACTCCTCACATTCATAAGTGACACATTCAAGAGGCAGACTCAGTGAGCACCAAAGCCCCACTGAAACAAGTCCTGCACCATAAGTGTGTCTTCAGCGCAGCAGTTCTTCCATTATAGACACAGGGAGTGCTCACAGCTAATTGGCCTGGAGGTCAATTCCTCCCAGTGTACCAACAGAAATTAAGGCTTAACTACACGAAGACTTTGCCCTCAGCCCACAAAGGGGTGTACCAAGAGCATCCACCTCATGTGATTGAGGAGGCTGAGCTACTGCCCCCTATAGATCACCTACCACACAAAGCTACTCCATCAACACAGGGAAGCAGCCAAAATGTGGAGACAAAGAAACATGTCACGAATGAAAGAAACGGAGGAAAGCAAACTACTGGATGACATAGAGTTCAGAACCACATTTATAAGGTTATTCAAGAATCTTCTTAAAACCGCTGAGAAACTTGATGAGACCTTCAAGGGGCTTAATGAGAATGCCAAAAAAAAATGGAAAAGGATCAGTCAGAAATGAAGCATACACTGTCTGAAATAAAGAATATGCAGAAACTCAACTGTAGATCAACGTACCCCAAGAATCAAACCAAAGATCTGAAATATGTGGAAACAAAAAAACATCCAACCAGAAAAACAAAAAGAAAAAAGAATCCAAAAATATGAAGATAGTGTAAGGAGCCTCTGGGACAACTTTAAATGAACCAACATCTGAATTTTTGGGGTGCCAGAAGAAGGGAGAGAGCAAAATATTGAAAACCTATTAGAAGAAATAATGACAAAAAACTTTCCCTACCTGGTGAAAGATATAGACTTACAAGTTCAGGAAGCGCACAGAACCCCATACAAGAGGAATCCAAAGAGGACCACACCAAGACACATCATCATTAAAATGCCAAGAGCAAAAGACAAAGAGAGAATATTAAAAGCAGCAAGAGAAAAACAGTTAATTACCTACAAGGGAGTACCCATACGATTGTCAGCTGATTTCTCAACAGAAACTATGCAGGCCAGAAGGGAGTGGCAAGAAATATTCAAAGTGATGAACAGCAAGAACCTACAACCAAGATTACTCTACCCAGCAAAGCTATCATTCAGAGTTGAAGGTCAGATAAAGAGCTTCACAGACAAGAAAAAGCTAAAGGAGTTCATCACTACCAAACCAGGATTACACGAAATGCTGAAGGGTATCCTTTAAGAAGAGGAAGAAGAAGAAAAAGGTAAAGATAAAAATTATGAACAACAAAATGACATAAAATACATACCTACCAACAAGTGAATCTAAAAATCAAGTGAATGTAAAATCTGAAGAACAGAATGGACTGGTGAATATAATAGAATCAGGGACATAGAAAGGGAGTGGACTGACGATTCTCAGGGGAAGCAGGTGTGAGGGGTGCGGGAAGAGATTGGACAAAACTCTTACTCCTATGGATGAAGACAGTGGCGGGGGGTAAGGGCATGGGGTGGGGTGGGGAATCAGGTGGAGGGGAGCTATGGGGAAAAATAAAAGAGGAACACCTGTAATAATCTGAACAATAAAGATTTATTTAAAAAAAATAGAACAGCAGGCTGAAATGCCAGTTTTGATACTTATTCATTGGATACATTTTGGTCAATTTCTAATTTATTCATTAAGTTTTAACCACAAGTCATTCATTTAAAAAGACTTTCTATGAAACAATGTTTTTAGCTAAGAATACATTAGATTGCATAGTGCTCTTTAAAAGTTCAAAGAGAAATCAAACAAAAAAATGTTTGTTATATGCCACCATTTACAGTATTTTATTGTGTATACTTTGGTTTCCAAAATAAGTGTGTGCCTGTTTACAAGCACTATCATATTATCCAAGCACTCCTTGGACAACTTTGAATAATTTTTTGTTAGTGCATTTGAAACACTGAAAAGCATGGTGCAAACTTGTCAAACCCATCATAGATGAAAGAATTGCAAGAAGTCTTAGAATTAAAAGACAATGCAACTCCGCTCATGTAAGTTTTCATTATTGGCATTGATGAAAATTATTCTTTAGCACAGGGGTGGGGAACGTTTTTTCTGCCAAGGGCCATTTGGATATTTATAACTTCATTCAAGGGCCATACAAAATTAACTCAAAAATTAAACTGCTATGTTTGGTCAAACATTTCATTAACCCAGCTTTAATGCCTTGGTAGGGCCAGATTCAAGAATTTTTGCGGGCCTTATAGTGCCCTTGGGTTGAATATTCCCCACCTCTGCAGTAGCATATCATTTGTTATTTATGAAAATGTCTATGCTGATGCCCCCTAAGCAAAGAAAATTCAATAATTATAATAAATATTTGGTTTCAGAAATAGGTTATAAAATATATTGTTGGCAAATATGTAAAGTTAAATAATAATAAAATGAACCCCATGAATCAATGCCTCTCTAAGGTAATATTAGTTCTTTGGAATGGCATATGGGCCACTCCCCAATCTTGTTCCCAATTCCTCCCTCACAATAGCATCTTTCTACTTAATTTGGTGATAACCATTTCTTCTATTTCCTTGTAGATTTATCCTAATAGTATGTATTGCTGAATAATATGTGTTTTAAATTTGCTTGTTTGTCAGCAAAATGTTAGCCAGTTTTGCTCAGTGAATTGAGTGTTGGCCCTCGGACTGAAGGGTTATGGGTTTGATTCTGGTCAAGGGCATGTACCTGGGTTGCAGGCTCAATTCTCAGCCATGGTCATGACGTGTTCAGGAGGAAACCAATTGATGTGTCTTTCTCACATCGATGTTTCTCTCTCTCTATTCCCATACCCTTCCACTGTCTCTAAAAATCAATGGAAAAATATCACTCAGTGAGAATTAAAAAAATAAAATAAAAATGGGTTGGTACTGTATTTATTCTTCACTTCTCTCCCTCAGGCAATGTTTAATAAAAAAAATCTAGAATTTTAGATCTAGGTTAAGAATATACTTTTGTTACTTGTATTTTGTTTTGTGAGAAAATATTAAATTTTATAGACTTGGCTGACAGCAGCTGCCCTCTCACTGTAACAAGACTTGTTTGAGTTGTCTTGTACCCATGGTATCGGGAAGTGGGTTTTTGATATCTAAATCCAACCTAGCACCAGGAATGCTCAGTGCCTACTCAAGAAGGCAAATAATCCTTTCCACTAATATTTACGGGGTAAAATAAGATTGTTGATAGAGTATTAAATTTGACAGTAAAATAGTAGTCAAGTTTTCAGACTAATTTAAATTGGCTAATTGAAATAAGCAAATATTCCAGAAAAATTAATGGTACTAGACAAAAAGCTGTTCCTAAAGTGTTAACTAAAATTTTTATTGGTAGTTCATCTCATGGTAAAATTGTGTAACATGTAATGAACCTAAAGCAGTCATATTTTAGTGCAAAAAATTAAAATTTAAAAGCTATCAAGACTACATTATAAAATTTCTAAAAGCCTCCTAACATTTAAGTCAAAAAAGGGGGGATAGTAGAAGAATATCATGTAAGGAAAAATATCCTGTAAGTAAATTACATCTAGAAAATTTTTACTTTATAAAATTAACTTTCATTTGTAATGCTAACAGCAAGACACCCATGAAAAACACACAGGGTGTCAAAACAAGCCAAAGGAAAATCATTTGGGCAAAAAATGAAAAAGGATCCCAAGTCAAATTTATAGAAAAGATTCCTTTATTAACTTTTGGTCAAGAAAACATTTGTATATTTTCAGAAAACACCTCCAAGACCATGTGGATTCCTGCAACAGACAGAAATTGACAGGATTGCTCCAGCCATGAAGACAGAAGAGAAACAGTCCAGAGATGGAAGACGCTGATGACACCTTGCCATACTAGCAGTCAGCAGCTGTGCATCACAGCAGGTTGCCCAGGACCAAACCAGAGAGGGTCGGACCTGCATTACCACTATTTGTCCACCATCCATAACTGAAATATCATTGCTGACATGTACACATAAGGAACTGTTTGACATTGAAATTGGGACTCAAAAGAACTGTTGGCCCAGAAAGAAACTCACCACAGACTGATTCATTTGCCTCCCAGCATAACCATTATTGCTTATCTCATTTTCGGTTCTTATACGTGTATTTCTAGTATCACATGATCTCACTCATATAGGGGAAATAGTGAACAACATAAACTGATGAACAAAAACAGACCTGGAGACAGGGAAGCATTGATCAGATTGTCAAACCTCAGAGGGAAGTTAGGGGAGGGTGGGGGTAAGGGGGAGAGATCAACCAAAGGACTTGTTTGCATGCATATAAGCCTAACCAGTGGTCACGGACAACAGGGGGATGGGGGCATGCATGGGGAGGGGTTTGGGATGGGAATGGGGGGATGAGGACAAATATGTGATACCTTAATCAATAAAGACATTAATAAAAAAATAAAAAGAAAAGAAAATTCAAAAAAACACAACCATTAGTTCCATCCTCTCCTACATCCTCCATGATACTGCTTTCTTCTTACTCCAGCACTTTCCCCAAGAGTGTATATAACTAGATCTTGGTCTGGTAAACCATCTGATGCTTTCAAAGGCTGAAAAATTCTTTATTTTAATGTTTGACCCAGTGATAACTGAGTTAAATATAAAACTATAGTATTAACATTACTTACTTAAATGCCTGAAAATAATATAGTACTTTTTTCTTCCATCAAAATTGCTGTTAAAAATTTGAGATAGATCTGGTTAGAATTGGTTTTCTGTATATATTTCTTTCCTCTCTAGAGGTTATGAAACATGTTTTTTTCTTTAATTTGCTTAAATTTCACAAAAGTGTTTCTAGATATGATCCTTTGAGTACTGTGAAGCTTTTCAGTCCACTAATGTTTTTCTCGTATTCTTGGAAAGCCTAATATTCTTTTAAAAAATTGTTTCTGTCCTTGAGCACTCTCTTTATATTGATGTAGTTGCATTTTTCCTGTTCTCAATATTCCTAAACTTTTCTTTTGCATTATCTACTTATTTATCTCTTCCTGATACCTTTCAGAAATGTATCACAATCTGAACTTTGAGTTCATTGATTTGTCTTTAGCTAAATATACTTCTCCAACCTGTTTAGTTATGTCTCCATATTGATAGTAAAACAAATCAATGAGAGACCCTTGACTCTCATTATAACTGTTTATATTTCCTTATCTCTTTGAGAATTCTTAATAAGGCTAATTTAAATTCTTCAATTGTGTGTTCTATTAATTTTACTTTGCCTGGTACAATTGATTCTGTTTATCTTTGTTTTATATAGCTGTGCCAATTCAGTATCAATTTATGTTTTCTCAGTGATATAGGGATTATGTGATTTTGTAGCTATTAGTATCTCATTTGACTCCCTTGCTCTCATAATCCCTCCCATTATTCAAATTAAGAAAGCTAAGCATGGGTCTTACTCAGATTTATATAGCTCATAATAGTGGAATCTCTGCTCCTTTATTGGGCAGTGTCAAAAATTTTAAACTCAAAGAAACACTGCAAGGTTTGTAAATTACCCACTTTTACAAATGTGGCATCAGTTTACAAAGAGGACTCATAAGGCAACGTGGCATTCCATGTATATAGCACTGGAAAAGGTAAAGCACCTAAAACAAATCAGTGGTTAAAGGTGTAGACTCTACAAATTGGCACAAGTGCGCTTTTCAGGGGATGGAGTCTTCTCCGAGTTGATGGTGGTATAAGTATACACGACAATTAAAATAGTACTTGTACACTATTTTAACATATAATAGAAACAACAAAAATGCCTTCACAAGCTAGGAGAAATGGAAACTCGCCTGAACCTGCATTTTTTTGAGATCCTCCTTAGGAAGACATGTAAAGACTGGGGCTAGAAGGGTATGGGCCACCACAGGCAGTCTGAAGTTAGAAAACACCCTTTAGGGCTACCTCTGAGTTCACACCAGGTTTCTGGGGCCAGATCTTGGGAACCCTGTGGTCTGAATCACAAAGGTGCATCTGAAAGCTCTCCCCAAGCTAGCCTTGCCAGAGTTTATTTATCCTCATCCTTGGGCATCAACATCCTGTCTTCCCAGGGCAGGTCTTGCGGCCACTTCCAGCTCCTAAGTTTCCCATCTCAAGCCTACTCGGGGCCTGCGTGTGGGGAAACGTTTAACACCCAACATCTCTTCCACTCTGGGAATTTTCTCTGTTGCAACCCCAAGTGACTGAGGGGAAGCAGTAGCAGACCCAGCGCCGATGTCCTGAGTCACAGGCCCCTCCGACACAATGATGCCCGTTATCAGCACTGCGTCAACAATCACAGTTTTTCGCAACAGTTTCAAAACCACCAATAAAGAGATGCCCTGCCGTGCCCTAGCTGTAGGAGTCCCTCAGGCACCCACAGTGCCTAAACCACCCTCCCAGAGCTGGCACCGCCACGTGAGGTTTCTGCGGCGCATGCGCCGACCATGCCTTCCTCCTCTGCAGAGCGGCCTGCAGATGGGTTGGGGCCCGCCCTTGGAGGCCATTCTCCACTCTTTTTTGGAACAGGACTCACCGCACAGAGTTCCACCCTCGGGGAGAAATCGTGTTCCCAGCCAGAATTTCCGCAGTCTCGGGCCCTTTGGTTCACGTGGTTCCCATAATGCAACACGGCACTGTCTCTGAAGGATGGACTTGGCGGGAAAGCTGGGGAGACTGTTTCCTGAAGAGGCGGGCAGGTGCAGGAAGTGGTGCCCTCCCGTTTGTCCACGGCCACGCCCAGTGTTTCCAAAGGGAAAGAGGCAGAACTGGCCTGAGCCACCTCCGGACCTACCATAGCGTCCAGTGCTTTCCTGGGTCCACAAGGTGACCTCTCCGTGGCTGGAGACCTGGCGTCTGAGGTCCCTAGGCCTCCATCCTCCCCGTCGGTGGACATTCAGGGGAGAAGCAATGAAGGCCTCATGGAAGAAAACCTCCCCGAGTTCACCGGATTGAGGTCTGCGCACAGGTAGGTGAGAACTCCGAATGAGGAGGGGTTGGAGACCACACCTGGAGGTCCTCTGAGGGAGGAGAAGGGCGGGGGGGGGGTGACAGGGAGAGGGGAAGGTGCTGATTGAGGATGTTGACCTAACTGGACACAGCTGTGCTCTTAAAATGCCTCTCAGGTTCGCCCGGTGAGCTTGCTGGCCATGCGTGCTGCAAAGGGTTTTGCACAATGCTATGACCATCTTATGCTCTTGGTGATGGATTTAGGGGTTGGGGGCGTGTCTCAAGACAGTAATTCTTTGGCAATTATAATATTGCACCTCTGTCCTGGCACTGCTATTTTTCAAAGGTGATCTTCCTCGTTGTAATCATCTTGCCTTTGAGGTATGGAGGGGGATTTAGGATGGAGTTAATGCTGAAAAGTCTGCGAGTTTATTTGTTCCGATTGATGCCTTCCCTCCACTCTGTGTGCCACACTGAGATGATGCAGGCAGTGGCCTTGGTACAGCTACACTGGAGAGAAAAGAGCACACCAGAAACTCTCTCCTTCACTCTCTGCCCCCTCCCTGGTCCTGGCCTCCTTCATTCTGTTCTGAACTTTTCTCCACAAACTATCAAGCCCACAGTTTCTGTGGCTTATGCACTTCTCACGGGGCTTTTGGCAGTTGGCAAATCTGTCAATCTCCCTCTAGCTCTTGGCATGGGTGTGGGAGTCCCTGCTGCTTCATCATCTCAGAAACATCCAGCCCACTGGCTTTGTGTCTTTGACATTCCTTTTTCAGTGACTGATGGATGAAAAGGAGAAGTTAGGTTGGTAATGCTCAGATGCTCTCTTCTCCGGTAACTATTACTATCTTAGGACAGTAGTAATAAGATGTCTGTATGCGATTCATTCAGCCTGTTAGACACTCAGACAACTGAGGGAGGAGGTGATCTAGTAGCAAAGTGGCACTAGATAAAATCCTCCAGAAATAGGGAAATCATTTAGGAACACTACACAGCATTTGCCACCCATTGAGAGACCTAAGATGTGGCCTGAGGTCAACAGGCTTGCATTTGGTAAAGGAAGATATTTAGCTGTAAGTGTAACCAAGTAGATAACTTCCATAAGAGATTTGAAAAAGTATATTTTTGAAGACTAGAAAGATAACATTGTCCTGAAAGCTCAGATATAATAGTTCAAAATTTGCTCTTATAGGAATTTGCTTGAAAACTAGGTGCAAAAATAAAATGTAATTAAGAATGAACATGGGAACAAATTGAAAAGATCCTACAACGGAGATGAAGCGCTCAGGTGAACAAACTTGGCTCAAAGGATGTTGCATTTCTAGAGAAGGTGTTCACCCTCAAACACATTTCACAGCCTTAGGGTAGTATCCTAGCAATAAGGAGACCACGACAGTGACCAGAGGCCAGCCATCTTCCAGGCTTTTTGGACCGTGGTACTGCTGACAAAGGACTTGAACCCTAAAAACTATATTTCTGTTCAGCATCAAGGAGAGAGCTCTGAAGGCACATTTGGCTGGATTAAATAAATTTTAAAAGTGTCACTTTTTATCCTTTAAATGCCACAGAGAAATCCAGACCTGATGACATACATGTGGAGGTGTGTGCACACACATGTATAAATGACCATAAAAATACCAACATGCTGCCCTGACTGGTTTGGCTCAGTGGATAGAGCGTTGGCCTGCGGACTCAAGGGTCCTAGGTTCGATTCCGGTCAGGGGCATGTACCTTGGTTGCGGGCACATCCCCAGTAGGAGGTGTGCAGGAGGCAGCTGATCGATGTTGCTCTCTCATCAATGTTTCTAACTCTCTATCCCTCTCTCTTCCTTTCTGAAAAAAATCAATAAAATATATTAAAAAAAGAAAAAAATACCAAAATGCTTCTCTTTTTATTAGTAGGAATAAGAGAAACAATTACTTTTTTCATGCTTTTAGGCTTTTTGTACAATGAACAATTATTACATTTGTTATTGGAAAAATATTAACAGGAAGAACATAAACTAGCCCAAAGTCATTCTTTCTGCTTTCCTACAAAGGTATTAGAAAAAGCCTGACATGATTTCTGCTGAATTTAATATTGTGTCTCTTAATAGGGCTCATGTTCAAAATAAACTATATTGTAATGTGGATGCTAACCTGCAATAAAGGAAAAGATGGGCAATATGGTGTGTGTGTGTGTGTGTGTGTGTGTGTGTGTGTCAGTGTGTACCATAGTGTAAGGGCAATAAGTTCCTTCTTATCTCTGGTTTTGCTTTCCGTGGTTTCAGTTACCCATGGTCAACCACAGTCTGAAAATATTAAATGGAAAATTCCAGAAATATACAATTCATAAATTTTATTTTATTTTTTTTCCATCAAAATTTATCCCCTCCATGCCCTCTTCCACCTCCCCGCCCTTCCCCCCCGCCCCGGCAGTCACCACACTGTTGTCTGTGTTGTGTGCAGTTTTGAGTAGCATGATGAAATCTCACACCTTCCTGCTCTGCCCCACCCTGGATATGAATCATCCTGTTGTCCAGGGTATCCACACTACATATGCTCCCCTCCTGTTAGTCACTTAGTCATCTAGGTTATCAAATTGACTGTGATGGTATTGCAGTGCTTGTGAACAAGTAGCCCTTATTTTACTTAATAATATCACATTCACGTAAGTTTTTTATAGTATATTGTTATTTCTTCTATTATATTATTAGTTATTGTTTATAATCTTTTACTGTGTCTAATTTATAAGTTAAACTTTACCATAGCTATGCATGTATAGAAGAAACGTAGTGCATATTGGCCTCAGTACTATGGACAGTTTAAGGCATCCACTGGGAGTCTTGGAACATAACCCCCATGGATAAGGGGAGACTACTGTACATGGTAAGCATTGCCCAATCTTTGATTTTTTTTTTTTTTTGCCAGTGCTCCAGTGTCAAGAAACTGAATTTTAACATTTTTTGACACTTAGTTTAATAGCTTCTGCAGACATGACCCTAAATTTTAAAGGTTCACCATTCTGGCAAAAATTATACAACAAAAATGTCTCAGGGCAATTTGCTGCCTAATTTGTTTAAACTGTGAGCAGACAGCCATGAAAAATGAACACCAAGCAATAACAATTATGTGTACATGCATAGCTCTTATTCACACTGTCATATAAAAACCATCTTGGTAATTCATTCAACAATTGTTAACAATTTTATGTGACACAAACTCTTTTAGATGCTGGACCACCAGAAAATGTCCCCGACCTCACAAAACTAACATCCTAAGGACAGGGGCAGATAGCAAGCAAGTGTACAGTAGGCATCCTCAATCATAATTATACAATGACTAGAGGCCCATTGCAGGAAGATTCGTGCAATAGGGCTTCCTGTGGCTGTCTGCTTCCATACCTTCTCCCCCGCCCCGCTTGCTTCCCTCCCTTCTCCGCAGCTCCACTTGCTGGCTTCTCTGCAGTTTCACTCCCTTCTGCAACGCTTGGCTTCCTTCTATGCTGTCTTCAGTCTTCACTCTACTCCTGGATATGCAAATTAACCGCCATCTTGGTTGGGTTAATGTGCATACTCGCTCCTTATTGGCTGGTGGGCATGGCTGGTGGGCGTGGCTTGTGGCTGTAGCAGCGTGATGGTTAATTTGCATATTACTCTTTTATTAGATAGGATTCTTAGGATAGAGGTTCCCCTAAACACATCATGAAGGCTACAACAGAAGTCCAACGTTCAGCAACCCCAGAATATTATGTAGAAGTGGAAATATTATTACTTTAGCATTACAAGTCTCATTGTTTTTTTAATATTTGTTTTTTTGTTAAGACTTTAAGTAGAAACTATTCCATCACCAGGCATATGCAGACATACATAGCCAGGGACAAATGCTCAAGGTGTTTAGCTTCTTTTTATTCTGTCTTTTCCATTTCTTCCACAGGTCTTGGTTCTAAGGGCATGTTAATAAACATCGTTCATGCTGAACACTCTCACAGATTATGCTTTTCAGGAAACCCAAACTTCAATACACAGGAAATCAGGCTTTAGAAACAGAATGGTCCTTCATAATTGTCTTGAGATGGACCAAATCAACAGGCCTTTGTAATTGTCTTTGAATCCAACCTCTGAGGAATGGGCGTGGCCTTGGGCATAGTGTATGGCAGCTGTAGCCAATGGGCTGCTCTCTCCTGGAGGCTGCTCACTAACTCAGGCATCTTTGACCAATGGCTGATATGCCTTTTCTTTTCCTTTTTCCAGGGAGGTAGGGGCCTAGGCTTGAAACTGTACTCTGTGAGGTGGCTGCAGGAGGGGAATGGGGGGACTCACAGCAAGATGGGTTCAAAGCTTTGGTGAGAGAACACCCCATTAATGTGTGTGGAATTGTGAAACCTCTGGGTTATATACATGGAGGAAAAGAAGGAAGTAAAGGGAAGAGTGCAGCCAAGTTTCATGATACCCATCCTGACCCCATCACAAAATGATTTTACAAACATGTTTACTAGTATGACCTCAGCCATGAAGGGACTTTTGTTCCTCCCCAAATGATCCATTTTCATTATCTTCATGTAGTAACATTTTTAAAAAAATTCATTCTATCATTAGGTAAAATCATTAAAGTGGACATTTCACATGCAAGTAAAAATGAGGTTAAGTAAATAACTTAGGTATCTAATTCCTCCCTATTTTGAAAATAGGCAGGACATTGGTAACAAAACAAAACAAAAAAAGATATGATCTGAAAGTGAGAAGCATGAAATATTAAAAACACAGTTAATTAGCCAATATTTATTTATTTTCATTCTCACCCCCAAGGACATGGTTATTGATTTTTTAGAGAGAGGGGAGGGGAAAGAGAGAGAGATAGAGACATTGATGTGAAAGAGAAACATCCATCTGTTGCCTTCCTGTACGCACCCTGACCGGGGAATGAACCCAACCTAGATATGTGCCCTAACTAGGAATCGAACACACAACCGTTTGGTATATAGGACAATGCCAACTGAGCCACACTGAGCCAGGGCATGGTTGAGCCAGGACAATGCCAACTGAGCCACACTGGCCAGGGCATGGTTGATCGTTATGTTTAGGGAATACTTTAAAAAAATGAAAGGCAATTAACAGGCATTTCCTAAATCCGTACTTCTGATAAATACTGTTTAAGAATATGAGGACATGAAGATAAGGAGAAAGAATAGCTACCCTTATGGATTCAGATGTGGATGAGTCAGTAGTGAAGTCCGCTCTTAATTATTTTTTAATATTGTTGCTATGGGCATCTGTGAAAAAAACCTTTTTTGATACAAGGTGGGGAATAAATTTAAAAACACAACGGATGAGCAAATATTCATAATATAATTTGGAACTGAAAGTGTCATAAGAGTCCAGTGCAACATGAGACGTGATCAGATAAGCTACACTGATACGTTTGTGATGAATTTTAAGGAATTAAATAATTTTGAGAGTTATGGAGAGTAGGAGAGCTTTACCTTCCAGAGCCAATGCATTAGAAAAATATGAATGCAGCCCAGTGGCGTGGCATCCACCTATGAGCTGGGAGGTCACAGTTTGATTCCCGGTTAGGGCACATGCCCGGGTTGTGGGCTTGATCTCCAGTGGGGGGAATGCAGGAGGCAGCTGATCAATGATTCTCTCCCATCATTAATGTTTCTATCTCTCCTTCTTCCTTCTTCTCTAAAATCAATAAAAATGTATTTAAAAATATGAATACAAGAAAGAGCAGAATATGTCTAAAGATAACAGTTAATTTGATTGGAAAATATGGCATATGTTTTAAGAGAGTGGAAGGTATGTCTGCAAGGCTAGTTTGGGGACCATATTTTAGAAAGCTTTGAAGACAATATGGGATATATGATGAATTTGATCCAGGGGTTAGTATTCTTAGAACTATGCTTTAAAAACATTATCTAGAATCAAGATTTGGGGTGAATTTAAGTGGTTGGAGATAAAAGGTTGACTGAACTGTGAGGAAAAGTAGGATTAGCATTAGAATGATCATGGAACTAAAAGGTTGCTCCCTGATTTGTAAATTATGTGACTCCAGACATATTTGTTACCTAGACTTATTCTTAATTTTTATTGTCTTTAAAGGGAAGCTGAATATTTACTTCACAAAAGTTAATGTAAGCAAACAATAAGATAAGGTTTGTAAAATATCTGAGTGTATATTCCCAATAATTAGTAGTTCTACCTGTCTTAACAATCAGCCATCTAGGGTTCTGTCTATCATAGTATTCTGAGAGTAAAAAGATGTGCCATAGAGTGTTAGGGGTGAGGATAAATGGGGAAAAAGAACACTGAAATAATTTGCCTCCATTATTATACCCACAACAGGAAATGATTCATTGAAATAAATGACATTTGTGAAATTGTGGCGAATCATCCTGGAACTTTTTTTTTTTTTCAATGAAAATTACTAGTAGAATAGAGAAACCATGATAATTTCATAAATGACCAGGTAATAACCTTAAATATTCCTTGCATTTAACCTTTTCATTTCTTTATCATGGATAATTTGTGATTAAAAAAATTCTGTATACGGGGTTTGATGGACTGAATTGATCCCAAATGTAGGGCTCAAAATGAGTTTTGAAAATAGTGGGGGAAATTTGGTGATTCTAACAACAAGAAACATTTTGATGATATTTTGGCCATGCATTAAGTGATTAATCAAAATCCAAGGAGTCATTACCAGGGGAGTTCTGTCTTTCCTTTGCAAAGAAAATTGGTCTGTGGTTATGAAGTATACTAAGTTTAAACTATTGCAAGAGAGATATTGTTTTTAAGCTGTCTTATTTCATTTGTCACCATTTTCACACAATAACAAATTATTTTCTTAACCTCTTTCTTGAGATATTCCCAAAAGCTTACAAAAAGAGAAAGAATAAAGCAGTCGAAAGAATAAAGTAACTTCAAAACCACATGGTAGAATTATATAAGAGAATGAAAAGTAATATATACTGGTATATATACAGGGTATCCCCCCAAAATGTATAACTTTAAGAGCTGATAGCTCCATTTTGAAAATGAAATGTATTTTAATAAACATTTATAATTATTCAATATATGTGTATACAATTTTTGGTGACACCAAAAATTATTCAATATATGTGTATACAATTTTTGGTGACACCCTACATATGATTATATAGAAATTCATAAGATAATAGCATATTATTTTATATCCTATATAATAAAGAGGTAATATGCAAATTGACTATCACTCCAACATACAAGATTTCCCCTCCATGTGGTCAAAGATGGCCACCCCGATGTGGACACAAGATGGCTGCCACAAGATGGCCAGCAGGGGAGGGCAGTTGGAAGAGACCAGGCCTGCAAGGGAGGGCAGTTGGGAGGGACCAGGCCTGTAAGGGAGGGCAGTTGTGTGTCATCAGGCCTGCAGGGGAGGGCAGTTGGGGGGACCAGGCCTGCAAGGGAGGGCAGTTGTGGGCGATCAGGCCTACAGGGGAGGGCAGTTGAGGAGGATCATGCCTGCAGGGGAGGGCAGTTAGGGGCAACCAGGCTGGCAGGGGAGGGCAGTTAGGAGCAATCGGGCTGGCAGGGGAGCAGTAAGGTGTTGATCAGGCTGGCAGGGGAGTGGTTAGGGGGTTATCAGGCTGGCAGGCAGAAGCAGTGAGGGGCAATCAGTCAGTCAAGCAGGTGAGCAGTTGGGAACCAGCAGTCCTGGATTGTGAGAGGGATGTCCGACTGCCCATTTAGCCCCGATCCCAGTGGAGGGATGTCCGACTGCCCATTTAGGCCCGATCCCACCACTGGGATCGGGCCTAAATGGGCAGTCGGACATCCCTTGAGTGGCCCCAGATTGGAGAGGATGCAGGCTGGGCTGAGGGACACACACCCCTGTGCATGAATTTCGTGCACCAGGCCTCTAGTATAATATATGACAAACAACAATATATGTGTATATCCAACATTTTGCACTATTTTTACACAACCATGTATGTACATATGTATATATACATACAAACATACATATATATGTGTGTGTGCACATGCATGTATATGTTGTGTAAGAATATTGTAAAAATGTTGTGTGAGTCCATACCTAAGACAGAGGATCTACAGGACTAGTAGTGCCAAAGGCATAGAAGGATGGTAAATAACTTTAGAATTACTTGGCCCATAAAACTTACCTGAATTTAAAATTAATATATGTTTAGCCCTGCCATTGTGGCTCACTGGTTGAGCATGGAGCCATGCACCAAGAGGTCTCTGGTTCAAGTCCTTGTCAGGGCACATGCCAGGGTTGTAGGCTCAATCCCCCATAGGAGGTAGCTGATCAATGTTTCTATCTCTCTCTCCCTCTCCCTTTCTTTCTCTCTAAAATAAATAAAAACATATTTAAAAATATAAAATAAAACTGGTATATATTTATTTTAATTAAAAAATGTACTATAAAAATACAACTATTACTCAATGGTAGTTGGTGTACAATATTGTGATGTGTCTATTTCCTTTGAATACATATATCTATATAATAAAAGCCTAAGCAACTGTTAAGGCAGAATGACTGGAACAACAGGTCGCTAAGATGTACACTGACCACCAGGAACAGCCACTCAACACAGGAGCTTCCCCCTGGCGGTCAGTGCGCTTCCACAGGGGGAGCGGTCACTCAGCCAAAAGTCTCACGGCTGGCGAGTGCAGTGGTGGTGGTGGGAGCCTCTCTTGCCTCTGTGGCAGCGTTAAGGAGCAAGGAGCCAAGTGGTAAGGAGCAGGCAGGTGGGCAGTAAGGAGGAGGGATCCCGGATTGCAAGACAGACATCCCCTGAGAGGTCCTGGGCTGTGAGAGGGTGCAGGCGAGGCTAAGGGACCCTTCCCCTCACCACCAAGTGCACAAGTTTTGTGCATTGGGGTTCTAGTAGATTCATAATATAATAGCATAAAAATCTATATAATAAAAGCCTAAGTGACCATTACAGTGGAACGAACAGAACAACCAGTTGCTATGATGCACACTGACCACCAGGGGGCAGACGCTCAACACAGGAGCTGCCCCCTGGTGGTCAGTGTGCTCCCATGGGGGGAGCGCCACTCAGCCAAAAGCCAGGCTCACAGCTGGGGAGCACAGCGGCAGTAGGGAGAGCCTCTCCTGCCTCCATAGCAGGGCTAAGGAGCAGCAAGCTGAGCATTAAGGAGTGAAGAGTTCCAGATTGCAAGGGGGATGTCTGCCTAAGCCAACAGGTGGACATCCCCCGAGGGCTCCTGGACTGCAAACCGGGCTGAGGGACACCCCCGCCCCCCACGAGTGCACAAATTTCATGCACTGGGCCTCTAGTAATATATAAAATCCTACCTTGATACTTTAACATTATATCACCAACAGACCATATTAGTATATGTTTCAGAAAAAATGTTTTATGGTTGCTTCATGATATTCTGTTGCAAGACTATATCAACTGTTTCTCAGTACTTAGACATTATGATTTATTACAAATTTTAATTCTTATAAGCAATGTTTCATATAATCATATTTGTTCCAACAACAATTAAACATTTACATGGATGTGTTAAGTTACCAAAAGTGGCTTTTTAAAAAATATCTTTTTATTGATTTAGAGAGGAAGAGAGAGGGAGAGAGAGACAGAAACATCAATGATGAGAGAGAATCATTGATCAGCTGCCTCCTGCATGTCCCACACTGGCGATCGAACCCGCCACCCAGGGATGTGCCCTGACTGAGAATCAAACCGTGACCTCCTGGTTCATAGGTTGACACTCAACCACTGAGCCATGCTGGGTGGGCAAAAGTGGCTTTTTAAAAAAGTAATAAAAATTTCTAGTGTCCTTATTTTAGTCTTAGTTTGCAAAGAGAAGCAGAGTATGTGGTTGCTGCTTATTCTCACAGTGGTTAGTGGTAAAGTAAATCTAATTCAAAAGAAGAATGAAATACTCTGGGTTATTCAGAAGAAACTTTGCAGTCACATTTCACATAATATTATTACTTAACAGTAATTCAGTAGTTAGTATGTGCCAGGCAATATTCTAAACTCTTTATGAAACATTTGGTTCGGGGTGCAGACTTTTCTTCCCTTGGTTCTTGTTCTCACGAACTTTGAAGAATTTAACTCTCAGACAAAAAGGCTTCTTTAGTAAAAAATGTAGAAGTTTATTGGAAGCAGATACAAACTCCATCTGGGCAGGGGTTTCCCCAAAGGGGGCCCCACAGGGAGAGGCCCCCCAATGGGAAAAGCTTGCTTTCTCTAATGGGAAAATTAATGTAAAAAATCCTGCCTCATGTCCCTTTGTCTCTAGTTTATATATGCTGCAGTCCTTTGTCTGAACCTGACCCTTTCTTATTGGTCCCTTTCCTTAATTTGGGACCCTGATGTTTTTCTCAATGGTTATTCTGCTATATGGTATTACTTTCAAAGCTCAAAGCCCATGTGGTGCCCCCCACTTTCCCTCCTTTTATCTTGCTGGTTGGAGTTGCCTTTGATCTCCCAGCTGCTCAGGCCAGAGATAATCTCTGTCCTTGGTTTATGGCTGTTTTAATTAGGTAGGCCAGAAATGTTTCCATCAGCCTGTGGCATTTTCCTATCCTCTGTATGAGTAAGATAAGCATTTTGGCATCTTCAAGTCTCTATCTATGCATTCCTCTCCCATGGACACTCTATTTTCCCCAAACCTTCCTAATTAAGCTAGCGAGTAACCCTTTCATTTATATTTAAACACTTAATCTTAATCTTCACATTAGCTCTCTGGTAGGTACTACCACATACCCTCATTTTATAGGTTAGGAAAATGAGGTACAAAATATTATGTAACATACTCACAGTCACTCAGCTACTAAGTGGAAGTGTCAGGATCTAGACCAGTTTGCCTGCAAGTTTTATTCATGCCAGCCACCTGTTCTGACGTAGTGTCAAGCTATTTAATATTGACTGCATTTCAACAAATTGAAATCATGTCATCAGAATTTTTATTTGCAATCTAGGAAGATGGAAGGCAGTGGACTAATATTTATAGGAAGCTCAGTGGAATAATATTTATAGACTAGAGGCCTGGTGCACAACATTCGTGCTTTGGAGGGTTCCCTTAGCCCGGCCTGTGCCCTCTCACAGTCTGGGACCCCTCAGGGGGTTGGACTGCCAGCTTAGGCCCGCTTGCTGTACTCGCCAGCCATGAGCCTGGCTTCCACTAAGCCAGAAGCCAGGCTCACTTCTCCTTAGTGGTTCCTCAGAGGCGGGAGAGGCTCCTGCCACCACTGTTGCGCTCACCAGCCATGAGCCTGCTGGTGAGCCTGGCTTATGGCTGAGCAGTGCTCCCCCTGTGGGAGTGCACTGATCACCAGAGGGCAGCTTCTCTGTTGAGTGTCTCCCCCCTGGGGGTCAGTGTGTGTCATAGCAACTGGTAGTTCCTCCATTTGGTCGATTTGCATATTAGCATTTTATTATTTTTCAGTTACAGAACTGTCATCCAAGATTATGTACACACCCAAGTAGTAATCATCTGTGAGGGCAAAAGAATGATATAATCAGATGTGCAAGTGCTTAGTAGGTGTACCATCCAATCCAGGGTATCATTTTGAAGGAATTGACTAAGTAAGTCCTCTAAGCTGTTAATGTAAAAAACCATTGAAACCTATAAAGAACTTTTGTGAGTTTATTTGGGCCAAACTGTCGACATATGCCAGGAAGCAGAACCTCAATGAATTGAGATAATGCTTCAGAGAATGGTGGGATACATCTGTATTTATACATTGCAACAAAAGGATAGGGACTTAGATGGGTTACATGAAATCCATTGGTGATAGACTAGAGAGGCAGGAGAAAGCAAAGCAGAGAAATCCCTGGGACTGGATAAAAAAGTAAAATGATAGACTCATACTTAGGTGGGTGCAGGAACAATTAACATGATAATGAAAGAATTTGTGGTATATGTCCTGGTGCCCAGCACAGTAAGTTGTACCCCAAGGGGTCTAGAAAAAAGGAAGTTACAAGTTACCCAGACATTTCAAGGATATGTTATCATAGATGCAAAAAGACAGATAGGCTCAGTTAAGGTAAATGTTGACCTTGTCAGTGAAGATACTGGCCTAGGATGTAACTGCCCACAATAACTGCGTTTAGTTAAAGTTTAATCTCAGACCATCCTTTGTGGTTACTTTAGGTCTCTGATTTTGCAAGACTGCCATGCAGGCCTCCCCTGAGCTTGTCAGGTCAGCATGTGGCCCCCTTTGTCCACAAAGCAAAAGGAAATGGCATCAAATAAAGGTAAAAAAAAAAAAAATTAAAAAAAAACACACAGATAACATGCAAGCAAAAAATGCGCCCAATGAATTTTATGTTCTGAGCTAAATTAACTGGATAGAAATTTGCCCCTAGCCATGTTGGAGTGAAAAGGACTAGACTTAACCTACTGCATAACTAATTTGAAAAACAGGAAACATATATTAAACCACTGTTTTCAGACACTGGATAGCAAGTAGCTTCTGATTGTGATCTTTGATAAAAAGCAAACAAATAAGATGAGTTCTATGATTATTATCCAGCTTTTTGTCTGGAGGCAATATTTGAACCAAGAGCATAGGTGGGGACATGGAGACAATGCCCAGCATTCTCATTGGTTTGAAGAGAAGGGGATAGGAAGTTGGAGAGCCTGAGGGGACTGATAGTTGTGGGAAAGAACTCCAAAAGGAAGTTTCAGGATGAAAGAGTGCTAGAGCTTGGTACAGGAATATCCTGCGTGCATTGCTAAGTACTAGGCCAAGCATGTAAATGGCAGACATTAAAAAGGCTAGGAAAAAACAAACAAATAAACAAAACACACCAAGGGATGGTAAGCTGAACACTTCCCAAGCTCATGCAAGCTAAAAACACATTCAAATTATGGCCAGACTAATCAGAGAATTCTCAATAGTTCACTGAGGCATTAGGCAGAAACCCCAGAAGAGTTATGCCTATATAGAAGAGTGGAACTTTCTTGAGTGAAGGCTACTTCATAATCATACTAGCAAAGCGTCAAAGTAGACTGCAAAGGAAACACAGATTTTTTTCTGCAGACATTTTGCACAGTAAGTGGGTTTTAAAAAAAATTTCCATCTAAGGTCTTTACACAATTTTGGAAAAAAGAGTTGAAATTATCTTCGTAAATTAAAAATAAATATCTGGAACTGTATATAATTTATAAATATATACTGACATGTTGGATTTATGCTAAAAATTCTACTAGAAAATCTGTGCAATCTTAAAAGTTGTAGACCAATTGTTCTTAATGTGTAAGAGTAGGACTCAGTCTGAAGGTCCAACAATAGTGGGCCACTTAAATAAATTAGGTCTATTTAATAGATTACTATAAAGTAATTAAATAAATTATTTTATTACATGGAATAACAACTGTATTTTATAGCAAGTGGAAAAAACAAAGCATGAACAGTATATGGACCTAGATAATTTGATAAATATAAATATCTACTTGATATAATGAATTCTGCATCTTGACAATAGAAATGCTTTTTTAAAAATAATGGAGGGATGAGGACACATATAATACCTTAAGCAATAAAGAAATTAAAAAAATTAAATGACCATATGCCCATCCACAAGCTCAAGGAAACTACAGATTATTAAAGGCATTTTAAACATGACTCTTATAGCTGTCTGGAAAATTTTCCCTTTATCTTGGTTCTCAGACACTAAATTTATGAATTGCCTCAGGCCAGATTGTACAATCTGAGTCTGTAAGTGATGGATGAGGACTTCTTCAGGTCTGAGGGCATTATTGCTCCAAAATGATAAATTACACAGATACCTCAGTGATTGATGAAGCACACCTGGCCCAGGTGAGATATTCTCTTGGCATGGATTTACATTTGATTACAAGTAGGATTCCTAAAGCCTGATATACTAAGTTAGATATACCAGAAATTCTTAAACTTCAAGAAGTTCTATAGTGACTTTTATTCATTCTCATATCATCAGTCCCCTGCAGCTTTGTTTTGTCCATTGAGGAATTTTAGAACCAAATATTTACCTTCTCTGTAAAAACAACGCTGATATTTTGGTTACCTGCCAATATAGTGCTTTTGGATCTCTACGTTATAGATAGTTTAACACTAGTTGACTTACTTGTACCTTATCTACTATTGACTTGTCAACAAAAATGACCATTCATCATTAAATGGTAACAATAATTGACAAAGAAAACATCAAACCATTCTAAAAAGAAGAAATAAAAGACAGTATTATTTTATCAAAATGCAATCAGAATGAATGGTGACACATGAGAGAATGAGATATCCTACTATCTAGAATTTGAATACTCTCTTTAAAGACATTTGGTTTAAGATGTTTTCATCCCAGATAATTTCACCAGCAGAGAGCTATGAAATCAGTGCAGGTAAAATATTTGGATTATTTATTAATATTTTCAGTGTGGAAATGAAAGGATTTTTGATGAAAAAGCCTTTTTTCCCTCCCTGACATATGACTCTGGTCTTTCTAAATCTTGCATTCAAAACCTTATCAAAAGTACCAATTAAATAAAAGTTGCTAATGAGAGGCAGAAAATCTCCTGTGACTTCTCTAAAAGAACAGGATTTCTGGGCTAGGAACAAATGAATAACAGCCCAGTAAGTATTTTTAACAAAAGAGGGTGACACATGGAAACAGCGTCACAGTAGGCATGAGGAGACTTGGGGTATGTACCAGTTCCATTATCCAATGACCATTTGATCTTGAGTAGGTCATGTAACTTTTTGTGAATTTCATTTTCTTCTTTTCTACAGATAGAAGATATTTTGTTTTTTCTAAAGGGAGATAGTTGTTATATTTGTTTCTTTGATATATTAATATTAAAAGAATAGAAAAAAGATAATATCTTATACACCAAAGTAAGTAGATCAAAATTGGTACCACCCCATATGGAACCTTGCCTTGGATTGCTAAGAATATTTTATGGAAAAGTTATGGATATATTAATTTCATACTCAAATGTGCAAAATAAACTTAGCTTCTTTATCTCCTGTTTATATTTTTCCTATAGAGTTCCCTTCTCATTGGCAAATGGGAAAATATAATATAATCCCAATGTATCAAATAAATGCTGTCCCATGGGATAATTTAAATAGTGCTTTGAGGAATTGTTCACTGCTCTTAGGGAAACATGTTCAGTCTCTAATATTACTCCATCCTCATTCCTCTGCCCAAGATGATGCCCAGGTGTATGAGAGGGCTTGCTCTTTCACATGGCAACAGAAGAGTAGGGATCTTCTATTTAAAGTGGGTTCTATGGTTTCTTACTGATCTCTGAAGATAGTAGCTGGCAAAATGTGTAACCCATTTCTTTTTAGCTTGAAAACCTGGTCACCTTCCAGTGCTGGCATTACATACCTGTGTGGTTGCTGGTTCCTCAGATCCTCTATCAGTAGACTCCACCTTTACTTTCCATCTTTTGACCAGGATATCAATGGCACAGAATTGACTGGGAAGTCATCCTTCCCTTTAAGAATTCAGACCCCACAAAGCTGATCCTATTCCTACTACCTACCTCATAAAGAGATCTAAGAACTTCTGGGATCTGTTTATACCATTCAGAAACATTGGATGACATGGAAAAGCTAAAATCTAGCCTGAGCAAAGAAACAACAGCCAAATCTGCTTTACTTGGGGAATCTCCTAAGTTACTATGGGTTGAAGAAAAGCCCATTCAAAATGCTCTAGACTGAGGCTCATTTCTCTTCCTTTCAGGAGTGCTTCAGAATCTGACTCAGCATGTATGAGTTGATTTAATTGAAGAACTCCAGAAACACTTATTTTTAAACAGGGTTATTTCTTCAGCTGGAAGCTCCAATCATTATATAGTAGACCTCATGCTCTTTGCTCCCATTTCCCTTTAATACACAGATTAATTCCCAGGATTTGATCCTTGTCCTGTGCACTTCCTTGGTGTGACCAGCTATGCCCAACACAAGCTGCTTCTGCAGAATGGTGAGGGAATATGAAAACATTGTACAATGTGATTTCTCTACCTCTACTTTTTCTTAGTAACCCCCGTTGCTGTGTGTCTGTGCCTTGGTTGTATAAGGAGGGGAAGACTGCATACCTGCTTGCTTAAGCCAGGAGGTGCCATGTTAAGGAATCAGTTAACATACCCCTGACTCATTGTAATCTGAGGCAGAACTATAGAACCAATATCCAGTGATGTGCTGGAGTGGGCTCCCACCCACTCATGACAGATGATTGTTAAAGTTTTAACACAACCTTTATTATAAATCAAATGATATAAACTCATACTTAAATCATATTAAAACAAAATATAAAATACCCAAATTTCCTCACTTATGAATTATTTTACTACTATTTTATTCAAGGTTGTTTATATCTTATTATATATAACCACTACCCCATGGTGTACTACTGTACATTTTTATCAACTCTGTGTTTAGTGACATTGTGTTATCAGTTTGACAGCACACCACTGATACACCTCTCCCCAAATGGAAGCCATTGTTTGTTGATGACTAGAAGGCAAGAACAGAGAATTACCCTTGTGGCCACCAGGTCCTGAAAACTAAGCTATCAGGAAACATTCTCAGGCACAGGAAACAAAGCAAACTGTTTTAGTACAGAGCTGCAACTTAGCCATTTTTTCAGTATATGTAATCAAATCTCAGTTATATATATAAATGAGAACTAACCATTAGAAATAAATAAGTAAGTAAGTAAGTAAATAAAGTAATTTCAATGAGGCTTTTTAAGCTATTACCTAACTTATTTGGTGAGGCCTTTACATTTACCTTTCCAAATATATCTAGTTTAACTCAATCAGTTATTAATCCCTTGAGCAAATACCCTTTGACAAAGGGCTTTGCCTCCTATCTTAAGAGAAAGAGGAAAATAGCCTGAATAGCATGTTTTGCCACAAATAATGCATTCAAGAAAAAGAGTATTCTTGCAATGCCTTTCATGTTAAGAATTCTGAAGTTGTTTTAAGTTAACTAGTCTTTATTTCCTATGTTTTTATTCTTTTATAAAAATCTTAATTTATTCTTTTATCCAACATATACTTTAAAAGAATGATGGAGGTTCAAGGGTGAATAAAGAGTGGTCTCTGTGTTCCAGGAAATTATGTGTTGTTGTTTTTTAAAAGTTACAGTTTAATTGGAGGAAACAGCCAAACAAATAGGAAATATCCTACAACCCAGTGTGTGTAATGATATAAATGAAGGATGGTTCCTGGGAGCATATGTGTGTATAAATGTGTGTTCAAGTTTATGAACATGAGATAGCCCTTCCTTCCTTCCCTCCTTCCTTTACTTTCTTATAGATCCCTCAGTGCTCCTGTTGTTAATGTTACCCAGTAAAACATCTGAAATGTATGGTGATATCCCTCATCATCAGTTGCTTCTTGTGGTGCTGTAAAAACAAAACTGATTTTAGCATCAAAGGGTGTTTTAAAGTATTTTTCTTTACTAGGCAAGCTGTAAGAATCTTCAGCTGCCTTGTTGCCATGGTGCGTGGAGTTGAAGCAATATTTCTAGTCAATACAATCTAGAAAATGAATGCTAATATGCATCCAATGAAGTTTAAAAGTGAGAGTTATCCCCTCCTCTCAGACCTGCAGAGAAGCATGTAATGGTGTATGAAGACTAGGGGGAAAAGTCACCCATTTTCTCCTCTTTGCAGATTCAGTTTCAAATATATCTAAAGTTAAAGATTGTACTTTATTTCAAGAATTGGCTTAAAATTTGGTTGTTGTGAGGAGATAAATTTTTATGGGGACAGAGGAACTAGGTAGGTTTTCAATCAGTCCTCCAGAACTTATTACCTCCTACTTGATGCAAGGAAATTAATAAATTTGCAGGAGCTTAGTTTTTTCACCTAAAAATAGGAAAAAAGAAAATAAAAAGTCAACTATTAACATGATAACAATAACAATTAAGGAATTTATGGTTTCAGTTCTGGCGCCTAGGTGCATTTGGTTGTACTCGAGGGGTCCGGAAAAAGGGAAGTTATGATTACCTTGACATTTCAATGATATATTATGTAGATGCAAAAAGACAGTAGGCTCAGTTAAGGTAGGTTGACCTTTGTCAGGGAAGAAACTGGCCTAGGACATGACTACCCACTATAAACTACTTTTGGTTAAAGTTTTAATTTCAGACCATCCTTTGTGGTTACTTTAGGTCTTTGAGTTTGCAAGACTGCCATGCAGGCCTTCCTTGAGCTTGTCAGGTCAGTATGTAGCCTTTTTTTTTGGTCCAAATGTCCAAAAAGATTTATATACACATGCCATTTTATTCACAATAGTACCAAAATGGAAACAATCTAATATCCTTCCACAAGTGAATGAGTACATACTTTATGATCTATAATAATGAAAGTGTAATATGCTAATTGGACCAGACATCCTTCCAGACGTCTTTCTGGATGACCTTCTGGACGAAGGTGGGGCTGCAAGGGAAGCCTGGGTCCCAGGTGCCTGCTGGCGGCCAGAAGGAAGCCGGTGCCAGCAGCTGGGAGAAGGAAGGCCTACTCTTACACAAATTTCATTCATCAGGCCTCTAGTATACTTATAAAATAGAATAATCCTAGGTAATAAAAACCTAATATGCTAAGTGTCCTGTCGTTTGGTCATCCGTTCAACCAATCAAAGTGTAATATGCTAATGATATGCTAAGGCCACTCAACTGCTCCCTATGATGTGCACTGACCACCAGGGGGCAGACAATTGACCAGTCGACCAGTCACTATGACGTACAATGACTGGTAGGGTAGCTTGCTGCTGGGGTCCAGCCCACTAGGACCAAGCCAGATGAGCTGGACATAACCTGAAGCCCTCCCATAGTCCCTGGCTGGCCAACCTCCCACATCCCTCCCTGGCCCCGATCATGCACCCATGGGGTCCCTTGGCCTGGCCTGTACCCTCTCACAATCTGGAACCCCTTGGCAGATGTTGGAGAGCGGTTTCAGCCCAATGGTAGAACGACCGGTCACTATGACACGCACTGACCACCAGGGGGCAGACGCTCAATGCAGGAGCTGCCACCTGGTGGTCAGTGTGCCCCCACAGGGAAAGTGCCACTCAGCCAGAAGCTGGGCTCATGGCTGGCGAGTGCAGCGGCAGTGGTGGGAGCTTTTCCACCTCTGCAGCAGAACACTAAGGATGTCCGACTGCCGGCTGGGGAGCATGCCTAAGCTGGCAGTCGGACATCCCCTGAGGGCTCCCAGTGAGAGGGCGCAGGCCAGACTGAGGACCCCCCACCCCGAGTGCAGGAATTTCATGCACTGGGCCTCTAGTACTTATCAATAAAAAGTAATGACAAGCTGGTTTACAAAACATTGATGAAACTCAAAAAACATCATGTGACATGAAAGAAGCTTGAAACAAAAGAGTACATACTTTATGTTTTGCTTATATGAAGTTATAGAACAGTGAAATTAATATATAATGATATAGATAAAAACTTGTTTGGGTAAGAATTAGTCTGGTATTACATTCAAAGAGATGCAAAGAACTTTGTGGAATGATACAAATCTTCTATACCTTGAATAATGTGGGTGTATGCATTTTAAAAAATATATATTTTATTGATTTTTTTTTTTTTTTTACAGAGAGGAAGGGAGAGGGATAGAGAGTTAGAAACATCGATCAGCTGCCTCTTGCACATTCCCTGCTGGGGATGTACCCACAACCAAGGTACATGCCCTTGACTGGAATTGAACCTGGGACCCTTCAGTCTACAGGCCAACACTCTATCCACTGAGCCAAACAGGTTAGGGCTGTATACATTTGTCAGTATTCATCTGATCATGTAGTTAAAATTTGTCCATATTCTATAAAGTATAATTTATAAGCTTTGCTTTAAATAATGAAGGTAAAATAAAGAGTTTTTTCAGAAAATTTGTTTACACATTGCCCTACCTTAAGAAATGCTAAGGAAAGTTTTCAGGCTGAAAGGAAATATTACCAGACAGAAACTCAGATCTCCCTGCAAACTTTAATATTTAGTCTCCATCTTTTAAAGCTGTTTTGCTGCAAATAGATGTTTGTGTAATTTTTAGTTTCAACAGTTTAAAGATGCCATTCATTAACTTTGTGTTTCCATTGTTTCTGATGAGATGGCAGCTATCCATCTTATTGCACTTCCCATGCATGTGAAAAGTGCTTTTCCTCTGTTGCTTTTAAGATTGTTGTCTTTGTTTTTAGAGTTTAGCATTTGACTGTGATATACAAAGATGCTATTTTCAATGTATTTATCTTTCTTGGGGTTTACAGAACTTCTTAACTTTGTAGGTTGATATTTTTTATCAGTTTGCCCTATATCTTATAAGCTTTGCCCTATATCTCTTCTAGTCTTTTTCTATTTTACTCTTTTTCTCCTTTCCTTCTGGAAATCCAATTTTATAAATGGTAAGTTTATTTGATTTCTTAAAGGTGTCTAATATTATGTTTATGTTCTTTTTCTTCTCTTCATTGTAATGTTTTTTAATTTAAATATTTCCCATTTACTTTTATTTATGCTCACTGATCATTTCTTATTCTATGTCAACTATGTTGTTAATGTTATCCAGTAAATACTTTATTTCATATTTTTTATGTTTTAGTTCTCCAATGTCTTTGTAGTTTTAGTTTTAAGCCTTTGTTTGTCTGCTGAAATCCCCATCTATTCATATATCCTAACCATCTTTTCCTATAAATGACCCTTATCTCCATTAGTTATTTCATTTAGTTATTTAGTCATTAATGATTTTATCTTATTCTTCACTTCTTGCTTCCTAATTCCAAGTTCTAGGACACTCTTTGTTCTGCCCCTGTTGGCTATTTTTTTTAAAAAATTCTTTATTGTTGATAGTTTTACATATGTCTCCTTTGCCTCCCCTGCTTGACCTTTCTCTGCCTGCTCCAATCCCCCCTACGCTCCAGCACATCCACCTCCCTATTGTCTATGTCCATTGGTCATGCTCATATGCATGGATATAAGTCCTTTGGTTGACTTTTTACCATATCCCTTCACCCTCCCCTGCCTTCCCTCTGAGGTTTGACAGTATGTTCGATGCTTCTATGTCTCTGGATCTATTTTTGTTCATTAGGTTATATTGTTCATTCCCTGTATATTTGCCTGTCTCTAATCATTATAGTATGCTAGACATTTTGTATAAAGGTTCAGCAGAGACTAAAATAGATCATTTTGTTTTGTTTTGATTTTCTACCCTGGAAACATAGGAGCCTCAGTGAAATGGCTAACACCATGAGTCAAACTGAGCTGGGGTTGGACAACTGCACATTCAAATATTTTTACTTTATATTTGGTTTCAAATGAAATAGCAGGAAGCATTATTGCCCTTTTTCCCAGCCTTCAACTCCTTGCATTGATAGAGAGACTGTTCTCTTTGATCTTTCATGTATTACCTGGAACTGAATGTTTGTTAGTAGCTTTAGTTATGTTAAGCTTAGTTCTAAGTTTAACTCCAGTGGTTCTCTGTTTTCTAGCTCTATTTTCCCTCAGTTAACTTAGCAAAATTCTAGTGGAGGATAACTGTCAAGTAAAGATACTCATTTTTTTGTGTGTGTTTAATGCTCTTCCAGTTACCAACCAGATTTTCCCAACAACATTAATGAAAGTGTGGCTGGTTTCTCCTTTTCTAGGAAGGTTTCTCCAATTTTAGCAGCCATCTCCTACTTACCCATACCTACTTTGGGCAATTGGCCCTCATCTACCAGCAATTGTCTCTCTTTGCCCACTGAAGGGCTTATCCTCTCCAGAATTTATTTAATTTAGATTTGTTTGCATTCATTGCTCTTCAGTAGTATTAAGAAGCATGCTTTTGTTTTATACAGTGTGTTTTCTTGTTTCAATGGGGATCAAGGACATTTCACATGAATGCAGTTGCTATTTTTATTTTGCAGTTTGCTTTTTCCTTTATCTTTAACTGTAAACATTCCCCTTAATCTTCTGAAGTGGATAGCTCTCTAAATTAGTTATTGTAATGGCTTCATTATTTTCAATGGTTGAACAGTATGTCATATTATGACATTACCAAAATGTATCCAAATTTTCTTCATTGTTGACCATTACTACTTCATATAAAAATAGAATGAACAACCTTGCACATATAAAATATATATTTATCTTACACCTTTGTGTGATTATTTATTTTGATAAGTTCTTAGGATTGAAATTATTGACTCAAAAGGAATATTAATTTTACTAGTCACAAATATTGCTAGATTATATTTACAGACAAGTATTATCAATAAATGCTTCAAAATTTTGTGAATGCTACTTACTCAACTCCTACCCTCTTTACCATTATATACCTCATTCTTCTAAAATTCTGCCAAATTAATAAGGTCAAATTTCTTCTACTCTTTTCTTTTAATGTTTTATTTTCTTGTTTACTAATGAATTTTATCTTTACTGCAGTAACTAATAGTTAAACTTCATCTTTTAAGATCATTTAAATTTGCCCATATATTTTTCCATCACATCCCTTTTTTATTCCCTATTGATTTTGAAGAACTCTTTAGATATTGTGGATATATAAACATATTTATTGTTAATTATTTATGTGTTTGTATTAATTACTAGAGTGGAAGCTTCTTGACATTAAATATGAAATCATATTAAGCTTTTGCTATCCAGGAAAAGTACAGTTCCTGGCCTAAAGCAGACATTAAAATATTAACTAACTGAGTAAAATTGACACAGAGTGCTCTATTCCATAATTATTTAATTAATTCATTAAATAATATGTACCCCCATTTCCCATTACATAAGTAATCAACTACATAAAATACATTCTAATATATTCTGCCTTCTATTTCAGTAGTTGTGGTTATCAATAAGCTTTAAAAAATTATCCTTATTTTAAAGTATTACAGATGTCTCCCTATGTCCCCCATTGATCAACATGCTTTTTAATGAGTCCTGTCATTATAACATTGCTTTAAGTTCCACTTACCCAGTTATTTGGATTACTCAGTGGCTGTAAAAAATTTGGCTATCATTTACTAACTAGAGGCCCAATGCACAAAATTTGTGCAAGAGTAGGCCTTCCTTCCCCTGGCTGCCAGCACTGGCTTCCCTCTGGCACCCGGGACCCAGGCTTCCCTCCAGCCGCCAGCAAGCACCCGGGAACCAGCCTTGCTTCGCAGCCTTGACTTCGTCCAGAAGATTGTCTGGAAGGACATGCAGTCTAAATTAGCATATTACACTTTTATTATTATAGATGCTTCACCATTTTCTAGTGCGTCATTTGTTCTTTCTGACTCAGTAATTGATCTTATTCATTATATAGACACTAGAAGCCCGGTGCATGAAAATTCATGCACTGGAGGGGGGCGTCCCACAGCCTGGTCTGCCCCCTCTCACAGTCCGGAGCCTTCAGGGGTGGGAGGCGACCCGGTGATCAGGGGAAGGCAACACCCCCATCACACCTCTGCTGCTGCCACTGCTGGCAGCACAAGCCTCTGCTGGCCCTGGTTACCTGAGCCTCGGGCAGCCCAGGGCGGCTGGGCAGCCGCCATCCAAGGCTTGCCTGCTCCTCGGGCCGGCCCTGGCTGGCTTGGGGCCTGAGGGGATTGGGTGCCACCATCTTGTGGCTCTGGGTGCCGCCATCTTTGAGGGCATGGCAGTCAATTAGCATATTCCCTCTTTATTAGATAGGATGATATAAGAACAATTCAAAACTGAGTTTGATCAAGGCATCTATTCAGAGTTCTGACAATGAACAGACAATGTTTCAGCTTTTTTAACCTAATTTAAAAGTAAAACCCTCTTAAACAAGTATGTATGTGTGTAGACAAGACCCTAATTTATTTATATGTTTGTCAGTAAGAGCTAACCGTGAAGCATTTTGATTGGAAAATTCCAATAAGAAAGGCAGAACATAGCAATTGAAGCATCAGGTATTCTGTCATTTCAGAACAGCTTCTCTTAGCAATCTGTCAGGACACCCCTGTGTCTTGATCAGTTATTAAACATGTAGAGAAGATAAAAATTTCAGCATATAATTTGTGCAAAAGACAAATTGTTTATATTATTAAACTTAATATTTAATTCAAAGCTTTTATTCTGCTTAGACAAGAATACCCTTAAATTTTTCTCCTCTCTCATTGGGACATAGCTATATAGTTATACACATTGTAAAAATCTGGGGCCAGGGTATGTGTGGAGACCTGGTACAATATGTTTCTAATTCATTGGTTCATAAATGTTGTTGCAAATTTTTGTCCAAAAGGCTTATGCCTCTTTCCTGTCCTGCTATAACACTGTCCTTAGTTAATGAGTAAGGAATCACTCGTTATAGGAATGGACACTCACTACTACATATGTGATAAATTCACTGTGGAATACTATGAATACTATGAATTGCTTTTCAGACAATATATACATTAAACAGATGTAGCTTTTCATCAAATAGCATTCTCACTAACTTTCATGTAGAGTTTCTTTTCTGAATTGGAAACAAGTGGTTTGCACAATATAACAAAAATATGTGCATTACAAAAATACTGAAATATGTAGTCAGTTACTTTGGAGGAATACTGTTGTTCCTTCAGGATCTGTGGCAAAAAAATGTACAAACTTAGCAAAGTTGTATATAGAAAACTTTGGTATATTATGGAAGTGTGTCAGACATGGGAATATCTTTATTTATGCCTCCAGGAGGAAAAAAATGCATGAAACTACTATTTTATAGAGCAAAATATAACTGGCACTTCAATGGGCAGATATCAGTTTGTAATAAAACAAAAGAATTAGGAACATATATTAAACTAGACTCATCCAGAAAAAGTTTTCAGGAAATGAATGGACAAAGTAAAATAAAAATGTGCTTGTTGTCTTTCAATTAAATATGGACGTTTGATCATCTACTCTGTGCATTCATTTTAAAAATGCACTTAAGGGGATGTAGATGTACAGGAATGGGAGATAAGGACTGTGAATATCTGGCAGCAATTATTACCAGGAAGTGCAGGACAGTGTCATATTCTATGGCAAAAAAACAAAACAAAACAACCCCCCCAAAACAAACAAACAAACAAAATGTTGCTGCAAATTTCTACCTAAAAGGCTTATGCCAAATTTCAAAATCCCATGAGACTGTACTTAACTTGCCAAGACTGCCTCATATGTGCCTCTTGATTATGCCTTTGGGAAAGTAAGAATTAAGCCTCTTTGGTTCCCATAGAGGAAGGCAGCCATTACCTTCCCAAAGTATCCAGGATATTAATAGAAAGGAGCCTGGATCCCTGGGTATCTAAAATGAAAAATATCTTCTATCCAGGATCACAAGGACTATAAACCTTGAATGCACAGCAATAAATTGATAAAAATTTATTCTGTTGCATATGTACATATCATAATGTGCACAGCAATTAGATTATACCTTTCTTTACTTGCTCCTATTATTTTAAAAATTACAAAGAACATTCTTACACATGACTTTGTCCTCATCTAGGGATATTTTCTTTATTTCATGGAAAAGACTATTTTGAATCACAAAAAGTACTCATTGTACATTTTTGTTTGTTTGTTAATCCTCACCAGAGGATATTTTTCCATTGATTTTAGAGAGAGTGGAAGAGAGAGGGAAAGACAGAGAGAAACATCAATGTGAGAGAGACACATCGATTGGTTGCCTCCTGGATGTGCCCAACCAGGCCCAGCCAGGGAGGAGCCTGCAACTGAGGTACTTGCCCTTTACCGGTATTGAACTCCATCTGAGGTACGATGTATATGCCCTTGACCGGAATTGAACCTGGGACCCTTCAGTCTGCAGTCTGACACTCTATCAGTTGTGCCAAACCGGCTAGGGCAGTGGTTGGCAAACTCATTAGTCAACAGAGCCAAATATCAACAGTACAACAATTGAAATTTCTTTTGAGAGCCAAATTTTTTAAACTTAAACTTCTTCTAATGCCACTTCTTCAAAATAGACTTGCCCAGGCCATGGTATTTTGTGGAAGAGCCACACTCAAGGGGCCAAAGAGCTGCATGTGGCTTGCGAGCCACAGTTTGCCGACCACGGGCTAGGGCACTCATTGTACATTTTGACCTATATCACCAAACTGGTCTCTAGAAATGTTCTTTAAATTTATACAACCACCCACAGTGCTTGAGAGAAACCATTTTTATTTGCAGTTTAGAACACTGTGGCAAGAAAGGAGAATGTTTGAAGATTATATGAGAGCAGTAAAAATTCATGAAGAGAGGGTCATATGTGGTTGGGATTGTTAGTGTTTATTTTGGGGCTCTATATTGAGTGTAGTCCCTCAATGAATAGCATTTTCTTCAAAAAATTTTAGAAAGATAACAAATAAGGTGAGGCAGGCACCTAAGAGAGCAAAGCAAACAGACACCCTCACTTCTTATGGTTTTTAACTCAGAATAGAGCATAGATTGAAGCTTTGTGAAAACTTACCTGAGTTCCTAATTGGAACTTTTGTGAATTGTACATTTTAAGACTTAGTGTTTCAGGTGGAGAGCCAGACCCTGGAGCCCTGTGTGAATTTACTAGAGAAAGGCCAAGAAGTTATGTGGCAATAGGAAAATGTGGAAATTGGAGTGCAACCAAGCTTTGAAAGTGAAAACTTTTATCAAGGAACTGGAGTTGTTTGAACATGGGAAATACTACATATGTGTGATGAAAGTCCCTTTCCTTCACTCAGGAGACCCTCAAGGCTGGTTAGTGTTGTGGGATTGGCTTTCAAGTACAGTTCTGAACTTCTGATGTTACCTGTATTTAGAAATATTTGTAGGAAATACAGTACCAGGAACAGGAGTGGAGAATTTTTAGTTGGTGTTACAATATGTCACTGAAATTTCAGAAAAATGACAGGCCTTAGATAGAAGTGACTGATACAAATGGAAAGTTTGCAAGGCCTGGCATTAAGAATTATATCTGTCCACATCCTCCAATTCTTCTGTTTCTAAGCTGATGCACAGAGCACTTGAACTAGGTAGGGAGTGATATGGAGAGTTCCTAGAATTTTGACATTTATTTTCTTCTATAGCAAAAACTGCAGAAAATACCTTTGCTGTATTGCGGAGTTTAGAAAATAGTCCTGGTTAGCTGAAACTGTTGTGGGAGCAAACTCTCTCTCTATTAAACAAAGCATTTAACCTCACCCCCAACCCCCGCCAAAAAAAGAGAGTTCTATAAGAGATTAAAGAATATCCCTAAATTCGTGTAATTATTGAAGCTAATTCAGGAGAAAAAAGAGTAGGAGGCAGACTTGAATGGTAGAAAACAAGATTCAATAGTTCAGCTTGGGATTCAGAAGTTGGGGTTCAGACAGATGTGACTCAGCTCCAGTGGAAATCCTGGAGGTAATGGAAGGCTCTCTGCTTGCCCTGCTCCAGATTCGGGCAGGAGATCAACGATTTGTTTCAGATGTAGGGGCTAATACAAAAAGGCAGGCTTGAGCCCATTTGAACGTACCATCTGACTCCTAAAAGTCTTCAGTAACAATGGGATACATCCTATAAATAAAAAAGAACTAACCTAGGGGTTCTTTTTTTAAAAATATTTTTATTCATTTCAGAGAAGAAGGGAGAGAGAGATAGAAACATCAATGATGAAACAGAAACATTGATTGGCTGTCCACAACCCCAACCAGGAATCAAATCGTGAACTCAGATCGAACTGTGAACTCCTGATCATAGGTCCGCTCTCAACCACTTGAGCCATGCCATCTGGGCTAACCTAGGGAGTCTTATGAAGAAGATCCTTTTCCTATACTGCATCTGATTTTTGTCTCTTAAATCCTGTGCAATGACTTAAAGCTCTGCTCAACTTTTTAGTCTGTCAGCTGTCATTTTTGACTTAACTAAGTCTCCAATTGCATATTTTAAATTAGCTATATTCTGATGGGGGAAATGACACCAAAATACCAAGCTCACTTTTGGGCATTTTTCCTTTGTAAAATATATATTTTGGGATATATCCAACAGGAAGACTCTTCTAAAACCATCTACTACTTTATTGCAGGAAGCCAAACTTCTCTGTCATGTTATTCGGTGGGTACATTTTCCTTCTGCTCCAGTTGAGTATTTGCCTTTTTAAAGAAGTATGTCTTATTCACATTTTTCCCATTTCACTACCTTCATGTGGCTTTTAAAAATTGTAAAATTTGATAAATTCTGACATGTAATACACACTTTTATCTTCATTCATGATATAAATCATTTACATCAGACTAAGAATTTCCATTTTCTCCCCTTTAATAAATCTTTATCCTTCATAGATAAGCACTATTTTTATTCCTATAACCATAGATTAGTTGGATATTGTTGTTAAATTTATATAAATGGAATAACTTAGTGTGTACTCTTTGTGTATGGACCAGTACAATGTTTTTTAGATTCATCCATGTTGACTGTATTAATAGTTTCAATTTATTGGCAAGAAGCGTTTTGTTGAATAAATATGGCATAGTTTGTTTATTCATCCTCCTATCTATCCATTCTCTATTTTGTTGTTCTAGTGCTATTTGTTGAAAATATTTTCTTTTCCACTTTTAAATCTCTGTTCTCTGGATCTGCTGCTTAATCCTTTTCCTAATACCACACTCTCTTTGATTACTTTAGCTTTATAGTAAGATTCAAAATCAGGTATGTAAACCCCTCACATAGATTTACCATCTATTATTGGCTATGCTAGATGCTTTTCAATTCCTTTTTAAATTTAGAATTAAATACTCAGTATATTTTTTAAAAAATCATAGGGATTTTCATTGGGATTGCATCAAATCTATAGATACATTTGAAATCTTAATAACTTTGAGTCTTCCTGTCTATAAATATATAACATACATCAACTGCTCAGGAATAAATTTACCAAAAGTCATAGACCTTTTGTATACTTAAAAAAATCTATAAAACACTGTTGATATATTTACTTACCAATTATTTGCTGCTAGTATATAGAAATACAATTGAGTGCTTTATAATGACCTTTTATCCTATAAGCTTATTGAATTTACTTTTCATTTCCAAAATTTTTTATGAAATATGGAGTTTCCTACATAATTATGTTGTATGCATGTAAAAATAGTTGTAATGTTTCTTGCTATTTACTTTGTTGCATTAATGCACTGGTTATAATCTCATGTTAAAATGATGAATAGCAGTAGTAATTTCAGGTAACTTTTCATTGTACTTTATCTTAGAGGTAAAGTGTCCAAAACTTCTCTATTAACTCTGATGCTAGCTGTAGGATCTTCATAAATGCTTAGTAATAGTTTCCTATGGCTGCCTTAATATATCACCACAAACTGGGTGGCTTAAACAACAGAAAATTATCTCACAATCAGGATGCCACAAGTCTGAAATCAAGGTTTAGGCAGTGTCATACTTCTTCTGGAGACTGGAAGGATAGATTCTGTTCTTTGCTACTTCCTGCTTCTGGTGGCTCTAGGTATTCGTTGGCTGTGGCTGCATCACTCCAATCCCTGTCCCATGGTTGTATTGCCTCCTCCTCTTTCGTGAGTAATAGTTTCTCTTCTTTGTGTCTCTTATAATGACACTGCTTCTTGGAAATTTGGACCCATTTTCGACATCACAACTGTGAGATAATGAATTTAATCCAGGTTGATCTTTTATTAATTTAAATTATATCTGCAAAGTCTTATTTTCTGGGTAAGGTGACATTTACAGTTTATGGGGACTAAAAATGCAAATATTTTTTGAGGGGTCACCTTTCAATCTACTACATACCCTGAATCAGGTTGAGGAGATTCTTTTATGTAATAGTTTGCTGAGACTTTTTACCATGAATGGATGTTGAATTTTGTCAAATGCTTTTTCTGAACTTATTGAAATATTTCTATGCTTTTTATCCTTCATTGTGTTAGCATGTTGAATTACATTTATTGATTTTCAGTTGAATGAACCTTACATTTCAGATATAAGTCTACTTGGTCATAATAGATTATACTTGAGGTATATTGCTTGATTTGATTTTCTAATATTGTATGTTTATGAGGGATTTTGGTCTGCAGCTCTGTTTTGTTTTACTTGTACTATTATTGTCAGGTTTTGCTAATAATTATAAAAAGAGGCATTGAGTTCCTCCCCTCTACTCTGAAAAATTATTTTGAAATATTGGTATTATTCTTTTCTTAAGTGTGTGGTAGAATTCAACATTGAAACCATCAGAACTAGACTTTTCTTTGTAGAAAATTGTCTCATTATGAATTAAATGTCTTCAACAGATAAGAGGCTAATCAGAGTTTCTATTTCTTATTGTATTAGTTTGGGTATGTTTTATAGTCCAAGGAATTTGTCAATTTAATCTAAGTTGTCAGATTTATTGTCATAACATCATCCATAATATTTTTAAAATATATTTTTATTGCTTTCAGAGAGGGAAGGGAGAGGGACAGAGAGAGAGAAATCAATGTTGAGAGAATGATCGATTGGCTGCCTCCTGCATGCCCCCCACTAGGTATTGAGCCCACAACCCAGGCATGTGCCTTTGACCGGAATTAAACCCGGGACCCCTCAGTCTGCAGGCCGTGGCTCTCTCCACTGAGCCAAACGGGTCCGGGTCATACTATTTCATGTTATTCTCTAATGACTGTAGAATTGGTAGTGATATCCAGTCTTTTATTCTTGTTAGTAGTAAAGTTGTTTAATTAATAGTTAACATTTATTATATGCCATGTACTTTCAAAGTGTCACTCTCTAATAATAAAAGTAAATAATTTCTGGGCAATTGTTAAGGAGTAATCCCTGTTCTAAGCACTCCTTTTGTCTAAATCTTGCAGCAAAACTGTGAAAATGCTGCTATTATTATCCAAATTTTATAGATGAAAACATTGAAGCACCAATCTGCCCAATGTCTCATGGCTAGTAGAGACATTTCCCTGGTCAGAGCACACACTAACTGGCCCAGAATAGGCACTTTTAAACACTTTACTACAAGTTCCTGTATATATTTTATTTAGTCTGCACAACTTTCTGAGCAAATACTATTATGAACACTAGTTTTATAGGTGAGGACATTCTGTTTCAATTAACTTGAGTTAATTAACTTGCAGTCGCAAACATGGTTTCTTATGAAGAGAGATTTAAACGTAAGTGCAACATCAAAATCTTTACTAAATACATGAGGCTTTTGTATGTTATGCTTCAAGGTAGTAAAGTAGGGGAAGGTAATGGCAGTGTATGATGAGGCTAGCTAGCATGGGTGATAACAGTAACTTGCAACCAGTGTTAAAGGGATAGATGATGCTTAAGGGAAAACAACTGGGGTGAAGGCTCAATTTGCTTCTTGCATTTCAAATATAAACTATTTGAATTTTAATTAATTGTGTACCATATGCAAGTGTGAGAGATAGTTAGGTGTGTATATTGGAAAATTGTGGGATGTCACGTTTTGATGACCTATGGAATTTCAGATCTTTTAGATGCAAGGGACAGAAAAATCAATTCAAACTCTTCTAAGTAAAGAGTCTACTTACTAGCTCAAATAAAAGTCACTTACAGATATAGGTTTTATTTTTTCCAGTTCAGATTCAAAAATTGTGATGGTCTCCTAAACACATTTTTCATTTTTAGCTGCACTCTTCTCTTCTTGGGTCTCCTATCATTACTTTGGGGATTAGGTTTCAACATATGAATTTTAGGGGGACACAGACCTTCAGTCTATAACAATATTATACACATTAAAGCAGATCTTTAAAATCTTTTTTCACTTTCAACATTAAAAGATAGTAAAAGAAGTATAATTAAAATCTTGGTCATATTATGAAACCACTAGAGGCCCGGTGCATGAATTCGTGCACAGATGGGGTCTGGCCACCCAGCCCCGTTTTGGCCTATCAGGCCAGCCAGGGGTGGGGGTTGGAGGTAGGGAGGGAGTGGGAGGTTGGCCATCTGGCCCCACCCCCTGGTCGAACTCACAGTCAAGGGGACAATTTGCATATTAGCCCTTTACTAGATTTCTTACCTACATCTGTTTGTTTTATTCTGTCATTGGTATTTTTCAGAAATAAAGTTTGTTTTTCAATATGATCTTATGATATATAATTTGTTATAAAAATTACTGAAATCTCAAAATTTCAAGTTTATGGTTAATAATTTTATGTTTATTGAGATCTTTGATTGACTTTCTCTGGAAACCCAAGCATTTTTGAGAAAATACTCCTTTTCCGTTTTTAGTTACCTAGTAAGCTCTGAGCAAATTCTGCATAATGGAGGATTTTCTTATCTCTTTAAAAAATAGTAAATGTGTAGTTATTTTACCAACATATTTTGTGGGTATTATCTTTTAGTCCTCACTCAAATCATCTGTCTTTGAAAAAAATTTACAAGAAAAAATTACTTTAATATAGTCGATTCTATTTATGATTCTTTTTAATGTTTCACCTAATTTATATGCTGGAAGAAATCTCAGGCCTTCTCTGTTTCATTTTGTACCAGTCAGAACATAAATTTATCCAATTAAAATAGGAACTTCATCAAAAATTCTTCTCACAATCCAAGATACTCCAAATCACACTTATAAAAGTTCAAAATGAAATTCTCTACACCATCTGAGCTCTCACTATTTGATTTGTTCACTTCCTCCCTTGCTTTTGTCAGGATAATTTTCAATGTCTTTTTGCTTGCAAGGTCTATTTGCAATAATTGCTTTCCACCAGTTATTCAAAGGCTGAAGTTTCTTAGCACTCTATTTGCTGAATACTTGGATTAAAAGATTTTCAACCACTTTTGAACAAATTGGGACCAATTTTTTGAAAACCTATGTATAAAAGAATTCAATCATACACTGTAGGTTTGGTTTAGTCATACCATTTTTAACTTTGATAGTTTTGATTGGTTATTTCAAAGCTTGATTTTTTAAAAATTCTTCTGGATGAATATAAAATATTAGACCATAGTTCCATCCACTTTGTGCCTACACATTTCTGGTGTGTTTTTGTTATCTGTCAAAATGTTAATAGGTTTATTTTTTATCTTTCTCCTTATCATTCTTCTGGTGACTTTAATGGATTAGAATATATTCCCTTTGGGCCTTCCATTGCATGAGATGATGAGACAAGGTTGGGCTAGGGAAGCTTTCTCCATTTCCCTGCTTACTTGTAGGCTTCTCCTCTGTTGTTTTCCTGAAGGATACAGGACATGGCCTCACCTCTGTTAGGTAGAATTTCCTTGGTATTTCTAAATCAGGTCTCTCTCAGGATGAATTTTTCCCCCTCTTACTCGAAGCCCCAGCCCCAGGGCTCGGGGGCCTTTCCTTTCAGGGTCAGGCTGTCAGCCTTGGTTATACTCCTGCTTCCTACTACTTCTTGGACCTGCTTCTCTGGGACATCTCTCCTTTGGGTCATTAGAACATTCTCTCACCCTCATCCCCAGTGTTCCTTCTCTGCTCAGTTTGGATCCTGTGTCTCCAGCTGTTCCTCCGAACAAACATCTCCTCGCCCGAAGAAGAGGATTTGAGGTATTTCTGAGGCTCACAGGGATTGGCTCTGTCATACCAGTGTCTGAAGCCCTGCCTTCAGATTTTTTGAGCTTGCCAGCAACTTGGAGGCTTTGAGGGCTTCAGGTGTGTCTGTGGCTCTTTGCCTTCTCAGGCTTTCAAACTCAAAGTTTATCTTTTCTTTGGGGGCAAGTAGAAGTTGGAAATAACATTGGTTTCTGCTGGATTTGTAGGTTGTGCATTCTCACACCTCCTACCATTCCTACTTCACAGATACTTATCTGTACTGGTTTGGCCTAACCCAAACATTTCTTAGGGACTTTAGACACTCTTTGTCATCTAGTTTTGTGGAATATGCCATCGTTGGTTTTCCTTTCTCTATCCTAATTGATTTCTTTATTTTCCATAAAGAAAATTTTGGATATTCAAAAAATGTGCTGCCAAAGTGATCACATCACTTGCTACCCTTGAATTCTAATTAAATAATTTAAAGTAGTTTTTATTCTGCCATTTAATCCTGCCCCTCAGAGATAATCACTATTCAGTGTTTATTGGATTTTAAAGTATTTTTTATAAATGTAAACAGAAAAATACAAGTTTCTATGGACAGAATTGTGTCACCCCCAAATGTATATGTTGAAGCCTTACCCACCAATGTGGTGGTATTAGGAGATGGGGCCTTTGGCAAGTAATTGGAATGATTTGAGGTCATGAGGGTGGGGTCCTCACAGTGAGATTAATGCTCTTGTATCAAGAGACACTAGACATTTTGCTTCCTCTCCCTCGACATGGGATTACAGAGTGAAAAAGCTACCATCTGCAAGCCAAGAAGAGAGCCCTCCCCGGAGAACCTGATCTCTGCCAATACTACCCAGTTGATTTGAAAGTCTGAGAACTCGTAAGGCAAATATATCAAGCCTACTCTTCTGTGCATGTGTCTGATACTAATTTATGATTAAATCTGTAGCTAGTGTTACAGATTTACCTTTGGATGGTACTGTGGAAACAAGCACCAGCATTATAATATCTGGGAATAACTGCCCAGGTGTGGCATTCTGAGACCTGTCCCTCTGGCTTCACCCATATTCTGGCTAGAGATTTTCTGATTGCTCTAAAGAGATGGAGGGGCAGAGGCTGAATCAAATGTTCATGGAATGAATACGTCACCATTTATATCCCCTGCCTGGTGTGCTTTCCTGTTGAGTCTAGTGATGGAGCACCATAAAAGTCAGTTGAAAGTGAAACTGATGTTCCTATGACAACTGCAAAGTGTTGCAGGAACACATTTGGAAAGGCTTTACTTTAATATCTGTTCTTGATTCCAGACAGTCTTCATAACTTTTGAGGTTCTACAAAAAAATTCATGTTTTATTGAAATTCTATTAAACAAACCATATATGTGCCTAAATATAAGGCAAACTCAAAAATAATATGTCTTAAGACCATCCCTTCTATTTTTATTTTATTTATTTATTTAGTTTTATTGGCGTGACAATGGTTAACAAAATTATACAGGTTTCATGTGCACAATTCTATAACACATCACTTGTACACTATATTGTGTGTTCACCACCCCAAGTCAAGTCTCCATCCATCACCATTTATCCCTCATACCCTCTACCACCTTTTCCCACCCACTTCTCCCCAGCAATCACCACACTATTATCATTTTCCATGAGTTTTTTTCCCCTTTTTGTTAAATCCCTCCACTATCCCTACCCAGACCCACCCCTGATGGCTGTCAGCCTGCTCTCTATCTATGAATCTGTATCTATTTTGCTTGTTAGTTCATTTTGTTCATTAGATTCCACATATGAGTAAAATCACATGGTACTTGTCTTTCTCTGACTGGCTTATTTCACTTAGCATAGGTATAGCCATGCTGTCGCAAAGGGTAAAATGTGCTTATTTTTCATGGCCAAGTAGTATTCCATTGTGTAAATGTACCACAGGTTTTTTTATCCACTCATCTACTGATGGGTACTTGTGCTGCTTCCAGATCTTGGCTGCAATGAAGATAAGGGTGCATATATTCTTTCCAATTAATGTTTTGGGTTTCTTAGGATAAATTCCCAGAAGTGAAATCGCTGAGTCATAAGGCAGTTCCATTTTTCACTTTTTGAAGTAACTCCATACTACTTTCCACAATGGCTGGACCAATCTGCCTTCCCATCAATAGTGCATGAGGGTTCCCTTTGCTCCATATCCCAGGAAACACTTATTATGACAAGTGTAAGGTGGCATTTCATTGTGATTTTAATTTACATTTTTCTGATGACTGGTGAAATTGACCATCTTTTTATATGTCTGTTGGCTAGCTGGGTGTCCTCTATGGAAAAGTGTCTCTTCAGGTCCTTTGCCCACTTTTAATTGGATTATTTGTTTTTTTGGTGTTGAGTTTTATAAGTTCTTTATAAAGTTCTTTATAATATCTTTGAATATTAAGCCCTTATTAGATGTATCATTGGTGAATATATTCTGCCATTCAGTGGGTTGTCTTTTCATTTTGTTGATGGTTTCCTTTGCTGTGTAAAACCTTTTTAGTTTAATGTAGTCCATTTGTTTATTTTTTCTTTTGCCTGAGGAGATAAAGACCATCCCTTTTAATGAATCAGAAACTTATCCCAGAAAGGCTTCTTTAAGTTTGTACTTACCAAATTTAAGGATGAAAATGAAATTAAATAGCAAATGTCTATTTATAACTTATTGAAAACAGCACATAAAATCATATATTAATTTTGAAACACCTTTTTATATTCTCACATACCAGGAAGTAATAGTATTTAAAATCTTCAAGATGTATACTTGGTATCAGAGTCTATCTCACCACAAGAGCCACTGTCACCATTAACTTCACTTTCTCTTCAGCACTTGGATAGTTCTATGATGGTGTGAGTGGGAGCTTTTGTACCACATCAGAGAATCTGTTTGTATAACTATTCTTTTCTGTCTAAACAAACAAAAAATACTCCTGAAAAATTTGAAAACATATTCTTAATGACTGCCACATGAGCATTTATTACATTGTGTTCCACTGTGATCCTTATTTAAAACTAGAGGCCCGGTGCACAAAATTTGTGCACGGGGATGTGTGTGTCCCTCAACTCAGTCTACACCCTCTCCAATCTGGGACATCCCTCTCACAATCCAGGACTGCTGGCTCCCAATTGCTCGTCTGCCTGCCTGATTGCAACATTGCTAGCGGTTCTCAACCTGTGGGTCACGACTCACAGGTTGAGAACCGTTGCTGTAGAGCATAAGACCATCGGAAAACACAGATATTTACATTACGATTCATTAACAGTAGCAAAATTACAGTTATGAAGTAGCAAAGAAAATAATTTTATGGTTGGGGATCACCACATGAGGGACTGTATTAAAGGGTTGCGGCATTAGAAAGGTTGAGAGCCACTGCCCTAACTGCTTCTGCTTGTCAGTCTGATCACCCCCTAACCAATCCCCTGCCAGCCTGATCGACGCCTAACTGCTCCCCTGCCAGCACGATTGCCCCTAACTGCCCTCCCCTGCCAGCCTGGTCACCACTAACTGTCCTCCCTGCAGGCCTGGTCACCCCCAACTGCCCTCTTTTTTCAGCCTGGTTGACCCTAACTGCCCTCCCTTGCTGGCCCAATTGCCCCTAATTGTCCTCCCCTTCTGGCCTGGTCACCCCTAACTGCCCTCCCTGGCTGTCCCAGTCACCCTTAACTGCCCTCCCTTGTCAGCCTGGTCGCCCCTAACTGCCCTCCCCTTTTGGCCTGGTCCCCCCAACTGCCCTTCCCTTTTGCCTCGTCACCCCCAACTTCCCTCCCCTTCTGGCCTGGTTACCCCTAACTGCCCTCTACTGCTGCCTGGTCCCCCCCTCCCCCCCCCAAATGCCCTACCCTGCAGGCCTGGTTCTGCCCAACTGCTCTCCCCTGACAGCCTTGTCCCTCCCAAATGCCCTCCCCTGCAGGCCTGGTCCCCCTCAACTGCCCTCCCTGCAGGCCCAGTCACCCCTAACTGCCCTCCCCTGCAGGCCTTGTCCCTTCCAACTGCACTCCCCTGAAGGCCTGGTCACCCCTAACTGCCCTCTCCTTCTGGCCTGGTTACCCCTAACTGCCTTCTTCTGCTGCCTGGTCCCCACCCTCCCCCCCCAAATGCCCTACCCTGCAGGCCTGGTTCTGCCCAACTGCTCTCCCCTGAAGGCCTTATCCCTCCCAACTGTCCTACCCTGCTGGCCTGGTCCCCCCAACTGCCCTCCCCTGCAGGCCTTATCCCTCCCAACTGCCCTCCCCAGCTGGCCCAGTCACCCTTAACAGCCCTCTCTTGTCTGCCTGGTTGCCTCTAACTGCCCTCTCCTTTTGGCCTGGTCACCTGCAACTGCCCTCCCCTGCTGGCCGGGGTCCCCCCAACTTCCCACGCTTCTGGCCTGTTCACTCTTGACTGCACTCCCCTGCTGAACTGGTCACCCCTAAGTGTCCTCCCCTGCAGGCCTGGTCACCTCCTAACTGCCCTCCCCGGCTATCCCGGTCACCCTTAACTGCCCTCCCTTGTCAGCCTGGTCGCCCCTAACTGCCCACCCTTGCAGGCCTGGTCCCTTCCAACTGCCCTCCCCTGCAGGCCTGGTCCCTTCCAACTGCCCTCCCCTGTTGGCCTGATAGCTCACAACTGCCCTCCCTTGCAGTCCTGGTTCTCCCAACTTCCCTCCCCTGCTGGCCATCTTGTGGCGCCATCTTGTGTCCACATGGGGGTGGCCATCTTGTGTGTTGGAGTGACAGTCAATTTGCTAATTACCTCTTTCTTAGATAGAATGACATCTAATACTTGCTATTGTGAAATCTTGCTATTGAGCAAGTCCTAGTTCTGCCCAATCAACACAGTCAAGGTCAGTTGAGGTTACAGATAGATTCTGGTACATTTACCACTGTAGGTATTTAATCAGAGCCCTCAGGTGTCTTATGGTGCTAATATTGGGTTTTATCTTTAAAGAAAGGTTTCTATTAGCAAAATCCTTATTTAAATGACAGCTAATACTTGCTACTGTGGAATAAGTACCCCCAAAATAATTACTAAATTATTTTGTAATTATTTCTTCTTTAAAGAAATTAATTTTGCTTGGCTGGTGTGGCTCAGCTATTGAGCATCGACCCCTGAACCAGGAAGTCATGGTTCAATTCCTTGTCAGGGTACAAAACCAGGGTTTTGGACTTGATCCCCAATAGGGGGCATGCAAGAGGCAGTTGGTCAATGTGTGTCTCTCATCATTGATGTTTCTATCCTTCTCTTCCGTTCCCTTCCTATTTCTTAAATAAAATAAAAAAAATACTTTTTACAGTAATAGCTTCATTAGGTAAACTCTGTAAGTATCTAAAAATAACGTTGGTGGGAATTATTTTAGGGGATACTATTATTTTATTTCAAAATTCCCCAAAAGAAGTTGAAATAAAAATATAGAGCCCCCATAATATGAGAGATTTTATAAGGATTAGATCATAAAGTGGCTTCCTCTTTTATGAGGGATCATTTCTTTCAGGAAAAATAATCTCATCTTGTTTTCAATTATATTTAAATTAATTTAGGGAGAATTTCTATCTTTATAATAATCATCTTCCTATTTAGATAGAGGCAGATTTTTCCTACTGTTTAAGTCCTTATATTTCTCAATTCTGTTCGTTTCTCCTCAGGAAACTTGCTCTGTGTATCTTGAAGGAAATATGATTTCTTTGTCACTTTTTTACTTGCAAAACTGTGTGTGTGTTTATACACATACACAGAATACTATATGGAAAATACTAAGTAATTTCCTTGATGATGATCATGTAGATTTTTAATGTGATTTGTGGTGTACTATATTTACTTTCTATGGAAAGTGTTCATGAACTAACTCCATATGTGCTAACTCTCAATCACAAATAATATTTAAAACTACATTAATCCCACAAATGATTCTTTTTTTAAAACATTTTTATTGATTTCAGAGAGGAAGGGAGAGGGAGAGATTGCAACATCAATGATGAGAGAGAACCATTGATCCGCTGCCTTCTGCACTACCCCTACTGAGGATCGAGCCCGCAACCTGAGCATTGAGCCCTCAACCTGAGCATGTGCCCTTGACCAGAATCGAACCCAGGACCCTTCAGTCCACAGGCCAACACTCTATCCACTCAGCCAAATCGGTTAGGGCACAGATAAATCTTGATACTGGTTTAGAATTTAGGACTGTGCCCTCCTTTGACTATCGCTGGCCACTCTATCCAGCAGGGTCATCATAGTGAATAGAAGGATTTATTGATTATACAAAGTTACCAAGAGGAATATATTATGAATACAGTTTCCTCAGATCTCATCCTAATCCCGTGGAAGCAGGTCTCTGGGGAGGGGCCAAGTTTGCTAAATTCCCACTTGATTTTCTGCCCACCAACATTTGAAAATCCCTGGGTTAGAGCACATTGCAAGTACACAGATAGAGAGCAAGTTTTAGTTCTGACCAATTAACCCAGTCAAGTCAAGGTCAATTGAGGCTGCAGAGAGACTCTAGTACATTTATTATTATGGGTAATTAATCAGAGCCCTCAGGTACCTGGTAGTGACAGAATCTGTTTCTATCATTAAAGAAAGGTTTATATTGGCAAACTATAAGGACCTAAAAACCTAAAGGTTTAATTTTATTTTCTTTACAAATAGTCTATTCTTAATTAGCTCTTTATGCTTAATTTGTTTTTAAAAATATAAATATTCTGGTCAAGAATTTTCATATTTTCTGTGAATTCTGAATGCACAAATTCCTTTTCTAGATCAATAGGTATATAAGAACGTAATCTAGTTTCCCTTACATGTGGTACATAAACAGTGTATAAGAGCAATGAGGATGTGCCTTTTTTTTTTTCATCCACAAGACATTTAAAGTGGAAAAAAAATATCTCAGGATTACATACATTTGATTTAGAGAGTGGACATATTCAAGTAATGGTTTTTGCTAGCAAAAATAGATATTCTTAATTTGACTTTTCTGTGGTAAAATTATTTGGCAGATGTTAAATCTAGAGGATAAGAGTAAATATTTAAAAACACAACAAACATACAGTAAAAAACCCTATCTACAGTCTAATGCATTAAAAATTAGTGTTTAAATAGGAATAAAAATACAGATTCCTATTAAAGTAAGTATAACCAAATAACTTAAGAACTTTGAATTCTTGGAAGTATATAAGCATAAATGACACCCTAAATAATAAACACAGAGCTATGATAAATGTATAGATCATTTCTGCAGTGTTCTCTTGTAAAAAGCACATCCTGTTGCCATATCCCTCAGCACAATGAATTTGCCACTGTGTACGATTCAGCTCCCTCCTGAAATGTGTCTGTGCTATTAAACTTCTGTATGCCCATTAGTCACACTCTTAGGTAAAAACTACATAGGAGATTCTATACTCCACGGCCTGCTTTTTCTGATAAATGAAACCTACTTCCCAGCCAACTATTTGCTCTTCCCCGCCCCCCCCTGTGCTACATTTGAACGGATAAGCTAACAAGAATCAACATTTACTACCCTTAACACCTTTTTCTAACATATGTCCTGTTTTGATTTTTGTGAGCACTGATGTTAATGAAAATGGAACTTTTAACCAATGTCTAAATTTCCTCAATGAATCCCAACCACCTTCAGCAGAACCTTCCCTTACTATGTGATATCATTTATGTGGAGCCCCAGCCTTTCTCTCTATTCTTTTTGTAGATTCCCCACCACACACACTCCAGCACAGCCAACTCACCCATAGGTCCTCCATGCCTTGGGCTCATCCAAGAATCAGAGTCCTTGAAAATTGTTTGTCGTCTTCGAGGATTCTTCCTAATGTTACTCATTGCTTAGTACCTTACTATCTAGTCCCTCTCAAAATTAAATGAGAACTCCCCCTCCTCATCTGAAGTTTCCCAAATTGCTAACCGTTGAGTATTTTTCATTGTATTATGGTTGCTGGCCTAATTATCTCTTCCCCTTAATTAAGCTTCAAGAGCCAAGATATGCTCTTTCATCTCAGTCTTCCTATGTTCATTCTAGAATCAAAAGAGAGCAAGCAGACTTGGGATTGATTGTCAGTGACAATTTACTTTCAGAGGGCCTGCACCCTTAAATCTATCTCATTTTAAAACATAATGACTCATAGGAACTGTTAGAAGAAGGCAAGGTCCAGATTACTTTAAAACAAATACTTAAATATAGTCTATTATAGAGAGTATTATGATCCTAATTATTAAAAAATCATATAAAACACTATTATTTTAATGCAGCATATCAGATTTTTGCTAAACATAATTGGAATTTTTGTGAGATATAATTTGACTAGATATGCGTACTAATAAGATAAAAAATAACAGAGCTCAGTTTTGCTTCTTCACCTTGGTTGAGAGGAATGGATCTTTAATTTTATATATTGTTCATTTCTGTATTTTCCCCATTGCCAGGCCTCTTTCTAATTTAATCACATGATTGAAGAAAGAGAGATATAATGTTCTGATATACCATTAGAATTTGTGTGCCTGATTAAAATTAATAAAGCAGTAGTAAAGGAAAACTTGCATTATTATCTAATAAACATGGACATATCATAGTTGTTACGTGAATCCCAAATGTCACAAAATGAGGATTTATAATATAACGTAAGTTTTAGAGAGATACTACAAAAGAGAAATAGTGACTATATCTGGATGTTGGAATTATTTATGACTTTTTAACTACTTATTTGTTTTTTGTAATTTTCTACATTATCATACAGAACTTGTAGATTTACATATACATGAACAGATGTGTATATTTAGTTCAGTTTATGGTATATTATATTTGAGGGTCAACATAAAAAGTACAAGCAGCCCTGGCTGGTGTGAATCACTTGTTTGGGAATCATCCATTAATCATCCATTGCAGGTTAAATTCCTGGTTTGGGCACATGCCCTGGTTTGGGGCTCGATCCTCAGTAGGGGACATACAGAAAGCAGCCAATAGATGTTTCACTCTCTCTCTTTCCCTTCCTCTCTCTCTAAAAATCAATAAGAAGTATTTTTTTTTAAATACAAGCAATCTTGTTAATCAATAATATTTTAGTCTGAGTTATGGAGAAAAATTCTGACACTAATCAGATTTAAATGATAATTGTCAGTTATCCCCTTAACTTTGTATAAGCAAGAGAGGTTAAGGGAATTTCAAAATTTTATAGTCTTTAAAAATTATTGTATAATGACATATATGATGAGGTGATGATGCTCTGTGAATATTTCTTAGATTATAAATACCCTGTATTAGAGAAAAAGTTATAGCTTATATTTCTGATGCCAGAACTCCCATGCAGATATGAATTAGGTAACCACTACTACTTTGAGATGTATCTAAAGCAGTGGTTCTTATTTGGGAGCAAGTTTGCTTCCAGGGGACCTTTGGCAATGCTTGGTGACAGTTTTGGTTGTCAAAACTGGGGAGAAGGCATTGTGTTACCGGTGTCTTGTGAGTTGAGGCTAGGGCAGCTGCCGAACCTCATACAAAGTATAGGACAGCCATCCACAACAAAGAAGTATCGACCCCAAATGTCAATAGAGGCAATACTGAGAGACACTGTCAAGAGAAATTGTAATTACTTTGATATCAGTAGCTCTGGTGGTTTTTAGCTTTAAACCATCCCCTGGGAGTCATAATGAATCTCTCTGCCAATAGCAACGACACTCAACAGGGAGCACGACTCTAGACTAATGGTCATGGGATGTTAAGAAGAGTATACACTTGAAGTGGTGGGGTTGGGGAAGGGTGTCAGTAAAAAACTGGACTTGGGAGAAGAAAGTATATATATTTTAAGAACAACTGTGATAGTTCATTTCATGCAGAACTTTGCCACTTTTTATTCTTGGAAGAGGAACTTATTCATCACTGTGAATAGGAATAGGTTTGACTTGAGCTGAAAGTTTATATTGTGTGGGTTGGAGGCGCATGGCATGCAAAGGAAGCCAGGCTGGGAGGTGGTGGGGTGGTGCACACTTGGGAAGTGGTCACTTACTTAGGTACTCAGTCACTTTGCTCACCTTTCTCCTTTTGGACTAACTGAAGTATTCTGGTGAATTTTTCCTTTTCATATTAAAATTCTACCTGTCCTAAGATCATCTTTGTGTTTTGACACTCACTCTAGCTGCCCAGGAGCTTTCTGTGTGAGAATTTCAGCTCAGGGATATCCTGAGGACTTCCCTAGCCAAGGATTTTCTGAGCTTTTGTCTTACACAGGAGAGATCAAGATAAATATAAACCTGTGGTGGAAGTATCTTCAAATGAGGAAGAAATAGGGTGAAGAAGAATGAAGGGGCAGATAAGAGAAACAAGAATGAAATTAAATCCTGTAATGTAGATATTAAATAATCTAGATAGAGCTAAAGATGGAAAGATGGGTAACAGAGATAAGAAAGAAAAATTCCCTAAAAATTTAAGATTAAAAATATCCCCTCCCTGAGTTTTTAAGAAGAAAGGCTTTGGGTTATTACATTTCATCTCTACTTTAGAACAAAGGCTCAACAGGTTCAAAACAAAAGGGAGAGAGGATAATTTCAGGATTTAAAATACAATATGCTCATTTTTATGTACTGCAAAATCTATCAAGTAATAGAAATGCAGACTTTTGATATTATCTTCTACATGTATTTATTTATACAATGGAAAATGCCAGACCTTATACTCACTTATGTCTTCAAGCAGACTTTATGTTGTATATAAATCTGGTTTGGTTTAAGTCTTAAGAAGTTGAAGTTTTAGATTTAAGAAAAGAGTAATCACAAAAAGAGGGTAGAAGAAAAAACAATGCTTTCCAAAATTTTAATAGGTTTTCTTCAAAGGATATCTTTATCTCCATCACTTTTGAGAAAAGAATGCTTTATTCAATGTCAAAATAATTTAAACTATCAAAACCCTTTCAGGCAGCATGGAAAGACCTGAATAGTATTATCCTAAGTGAAATAAATCAGTCAGAGAAAGACAGGTATCACATGATCTCACTTATATGTGGAATCTAATGAACAAAATAAACTGACGAACAAAATAGATCCAGAGACATTGAAGCATGCATCCAACTGAGATATTTTAGAGTGAAGAGGGGGACGGGAAGAAACTAAGCCAAGAACTTATATACATATATGTATAACCCATGGACACAGACAATAGGGTAGTAAAGGCCTGGGGAGGGAGCAGAAGCAGAGTGGACCGGCTCATTGGAGGAAAAAAGATGACATCTGTAATACTTTAAACAATAAAGATGAATTAAGAAAAAGAAAAAAAAATAGAAAGACTGTCTCCTTAGCTTAAGCACAGAAAAGATTTTTAAAAAATTTTCAGCAAAACCTCAATTTTTGCTTATTTAAAGATGCTTTAATATAAAGATGAACTTGCCATAGAAAGCATAGATGTAAATTTTGGGATCTTTTATGTAGTTAAAAATACAGCACAATGAAATCCAAAGAGTCAGAATGATATAGGTACACAAATGTTCTTTCTAAGACATTACCTGACAGATCAATGGTCAACTGCACCACGCTTTAATATTCACTACATATAGTTTTTAGGAACTTAGAATTTAACTGGGTAAAATATAGTATACACCCTATTATGCTGAGCACAGAACTAGTTGTTTGAATCCTGCCCATTATGTTTTGCAAGTTGACATTTAAAAAATTCTCATTTTTCAGGCATCCTAACACCCATAACATCTCTAGAAAATGAATATCATGATCCATTCCTTTGGTTTCTCCATATACTTTCTTAGAACACTGGCACCCTAATACTGCCCATGTGGATGTGCACCCAACAGAGTCTGAGGGTCATTAGAAAGCAGGGAAGGGATACGGCGAATGCCAGATAGAACAAACAGCTTTCCTTGACCATCAACAACAGAGAGGACTCTGGACAAGGCGGTGCTGAGGGTCCAGGCACAGATGCAGCCTCCTGCTCCCGCAGCTTCGGTGGGAGTGAGGGATAGAGTGGGCAGGGTTCCCAGATAAAGCCAGACTAATGTTTGTTCAGAGCATCAACCTGCATGAGGTGGGAGCATGGGGACCCCTCTCCCAGAGCCTCTATTGCTTTCTTGGAACTCCAAGAACCAACGCTAAGGGGCACCAGAGGCTTGGACTCAGCGGCTGCCACCCAGGCAGTCCATGGCCCGCTGCTGCGGAAGTCTTGGGCGACAGCAAAGCCTAACTTGGTGGGGAATGGGGTTAAGGAAGCTTTTTATGCTCCAGATCCGAGGAGGAATCCTCCGAAATCAAGACACTGAAATCCAAGCCGAGGGCTAGGCGGTGACCCCTGATATCCCAGGTCTTACTGTCTTTTTCTGACTATATGAGGCCATTTCTAACCTTGTACTTTCGAATATGAAATACATCGCTGTAATATATACAGCGGCATGTATAGTTGTAGATACACACAACATTCGTTCCATATAAAGCACTAAACTCACTTGACAAAATAATGTAACTCACTGGTAGTTGTTGATCTCTAGTTTTTTTTAGGGATCCCGAGGTCCAAGCAAAGAAACCAGATGTCACCTCCCCTCTTCTCTAGCCTGTTCGTGATTACTTCCTTACCCCCCACCCCCACCCCTCTAACCTTTCCTTTGAAGTCTGTCATCACTTCGTTAAGAGAGCACTATCCTGACCCTCTCCCCATGAGAAACCTGGAAACGACCGCTTGCCACTCGGACTTTTTCCAGAGGCAGAGAGGCAGTGGGAGACGCTGAAGAAATGAGCTAGCATCTTCAGTCATGCATCTGCATTCTGACTTTTGTCAGTGCGAACAGAAAGAAAAAGCCAAAAGGTGAGGACAGGGGACGGAAAGGAAGGAGCAAACACTGGAGTTCAGAAGTCCAGGCGGGGCCAGTGGCACAGCCGCACCACCCCCTCCCCCGGCCCCGTGCGTCCTCACCCTCCCCCGCCGCCCGGCCGGAGTGGTGCCAATGCGCCAGGATGGAGAGATCTCTGCGCGGGAGGAGATGACGCAAAAGCCAGCGCTCCCCCCAAAAAAGTGTTTCTCCAGGACGAAGATGGCGGCAACTTAGCTGGGGACTGAAGATGACTGTGGCTCTCGGGAGGCCCAGCCCAGGCGATTCGGCCCCAAGGTCCGGGGGAGGCGGCGTCAGCAGTCGGAGCCGGGCGGCGGAGGAGCCCTCGGGCAGACCTGCAACAGCAGCGGCGGCAGCAGCAGTTCGAGCGCGGGGTGGGGGGTGGGGGGGAGGGAGAGCCCTGCCTGCGGTGGCTGCCCAGGCTCCGGACTCGGGGAGAGACTGCGAGAAGTAGGAGCAGGAGGAGGAGGAGAGAAAGGAGAAGGAAAGGAAGGAAGAGGAAGAGGAGGAGAAGCGAAGGAGAAGGAGGAGGAGAGCCACTGGGGAGACGCACTGGTCGCTGTCTGCGGGTAGCGAAGACGCGGCATGCCCCTGACTGGGGAGAGCGGGCAGTCCTCAGCAGGGCCATGGGGACCCGCGCGCTGACAATGCCTGGGTGAGAGGAGCAGCGCAGAGCCACCCCGCCACCTCCACCATCACCTCACCTCCTGCACTCAGCTCGCCACCGGCCACCAGCTCAGCCACCTCCGACTGCCTCTCTCTCTCTCTCTCTCTCTCTTTCTCTCTCTCTCTCTCTCTCTCTCTCTCTCTCTCCCCACTATTGTTTCCTACTCTACAGAGGATGGGGTCGGCTGATGATTAGGTCGGAAGCAAGTCAGATCTTCCTCCAAAGCCTAGTAATATTTATGTAGGCAAAAAAAGAGAGAGAGAGAGAGAGAGAAAAGAGAGGGGGAGAGAGGGAGAGGGGGAAAGGGAGAGGAAGAGAGAGAGAAGAAACGGGAGGAGGGGATAAGGAAATTAAACCCTTTAAGTCAATGCATATTGTGGTGACACCGGCACAGGAGCCCTCACGGTGGAGTCGGCCCGGGCTGTGCGTTCCCAAAATATGACCAGGGGTGCTTGGATGTGTCGGCAGTATGACGACGGCTTAAAAATCTGGTTGGCAGCACCCCGGGAGAACGAGAAACCGTTCATCGATTCAGAGAGGGCTCAGAAATGGCGACTGTCTCTGGCATCTCTCTTGTTTTTCACAGTCCTGCTCTCTGATCACTTGTGGTTCTGCGCTGAAGCCAAGCTGACCCGGACCCGGGACAAGGAGCAGCATCAACATCAGCAGCAACAGCATCAGCAGCAGCGGCAGCAGCAACAGCGGCAGCGGCAGCAGCAGCAGCAACAGCAGCGGACGAGGCAGCAGGAGCCCTCCTGGCCCGCGCTCCTGGCGAGCATGGGGGAGTCCTCGCCCGCTGCCCAGGCACTCAGACTGCTCTCCGCCTCCTCGTCCCCCACCCTGCCCCCCTCCCCGGGAGACGGCCGTAGTGGAGGCAAGGGCAGCGGGGGCAAAAACAACAGGAGCAAGGCTCTTTTTCTAGGAAACTCTGCCAAACCCATGTGGCGCCTGGAGACTTGTTACCCCCAAGGCACCTCCTCGGGCCAGTGCTTTACCGTGGAGAGCGCGGACGCGGTGTGCGCCAGGAACTGGAGTCAGGGGGTGGCGGTCAGGGGGGAGGAGCAGCAGGTGAGAGGGACACATCCAACTCCACTCTGGAACTTGTCGGATTTTTACCTTTCGTTTTGTAATTCCTACACACTTTGGGAGTTGTTCTCGGGGTTGTCAAGTCCCAACACTTTGAACTGTAGTCTGGATGTGGTGCTCAAGGAGGGCGGCGAGATGACCACTTGCAGGCAATGCGTCGAGGCTTACCAAGACTACGACCACCACGCTCAGGAGAAATACGAAGAGTTTGAAAGTGTGCTCCATAAATATTTACAATCGCAGGAGTACTCGGTGAAATCCTGTCCTGAGGACTGTAAGGTAGGATCAGTGGATTTTCTTTTTCTTCTGCCCTTCTTGAGCTTTTCCATTTGTTTTATTTTGTTGGAGTGTTTTCTAGAGTTTTAAAAGTTTTTTTTTTTGTGTGTGTGTGTGGCTCTGGTTTTGTTACTTCAGTCGTCGTTGTTGTGGTTATAAGAGCTTGACTTGGTGCTTGAGTTGGGAATACCTCGTGGATTACTGGTGGACTGGTGCCTTCTTCTGGGAATCCCTGGAAAATCAGGGAACAGTCTGGTTTTCTGAGATAATAAAGCTAGGGCTTAAATTTCCTCTTACAGACAAGTGATTCGTTCAAACTCTGTTACCTTATTTAAAAAATGGAATTTGAATATGGCTTGTTAAGAAGACATGATGGGACTGCATACTAATGATCCTAGCCCAAATCAGAAGAGTCAGAGACAGGCACGTGTGATTTGGCTTATGGATCTGCACATGTGAATTTTCAAAAAGTGACGTCATTGAGTTGGTTAACCAGAGGGAAAAGAGAAAGTGTTTGTAGTTGTTTATGTAGGAAGAAGCAAAACACATTTTACCTATTTTACCGAGATCTGGTTGTTTGGAAAGTCCGGAGGCCTACCAAAGCATACTGACTCACAATATGTTTTCTGTTTTCTCTTAGACATTTGAATAATTATCGATCTCAGACTCAATATGAGTGGAAAGTTTCAATTAAGTATCTGGTGAGCAATGGTCAGTGTTAAGTTTTATCAGATATCTTATGTAATTAGCTTGTATTTTCAGCATATTCTCCAGAAATATTAAATGGCAAATGTATGGTGCTAGGGATAAAAGAAATACTAAACTCCTTAATAATGTGTATCATATTCAGTCTATTTCTGTTTAATATAATAATGGCTGTAAACCTTGCTGATTGACAAAAAAGAAGTGTATGCAAGTTTCTTAAGAAATGAATGGCCAATACACCATGGGTGGTGTACTTCCTAGTAGAAGTGTCACTGTCCGTGGTGCTGAAATGAGATTACCCAAGAGCTCTGTTGAAGATGAAGATACTGCAGCGAGTGACATTTTAGGTAGGGAAGAAATGATGACAGAATGTTAGTAAGCCTTAATGTTTTGTTCCAAGGATAACTTATTAAATAGCACAATAAGATGGTATTGCTTCTAAAAAGGAATAATATACTACACTCTCTCCTTTCCCTTCTCTTCACTACTCCCTCAACACCACACAGGAAAAGAAAAATTGTCCCTCTTCTGCTTCACTTGCTTTGTACCTGAGAAGTGAAATCAAGGGCAGTATTGATAAAAAAACTGCAGTGTGATTCTTTGACATGAGAACTGGTCTAAGGAATCTATTTAAAATGAACATAGTTTAAGGGCTGTACTTTACTTTGATTAGTTGTGCTTTTGACAATTAAACCAAACTTGCTTTTCAACGTTTTTTAAGACCAGAAACAGATCTTCTTTGAAAAGACTAATATTGAGTTTACAACATTAATTTAGAATGCCACTTCATAAGATAAATGGATTTTAAACTTTCCTAAATACTTTTCTTTACCATATCACTATAACTAATGCCTGGGGATTAAACTTATTCTTAATGGCAGCTGTTAATAACTTATTGCATAGCTATTTATTATGATGAGATATGTTGTATTGGAATTATAAAAATAAGGAAAATGGTGTATCTGCTAATTTTGCTACTCATAAAAAGGTTATAAGCATTTCAGTATATTATTTATGTTTAAAAGTGGTATCTTGTAATAATATAAATTTGCTTACATTTCTGAATGTAATTCTCATATAAATTTCTATCAATTCCAACTTGCATAGGTTCAGTATTTAAAAGATAGTCATTGTCAATAGACTGCAGCATATTTTCAAGTAAACTTTTTAAATATATCTTTGCTCAAATATCCAAATTTTAAATATAAATAAGTGTATTTACCTCTTGACCTGAAATAATTTTCAACTTTATATTTTTCATCAGAGCTGTAAGGTATAATGTAGGTGAAATTAATTTGTAATTTTATGAACTACTTCTGGATTGTGTGTTTATACAAAGTGGTAATTTTTAACTGTATACACAACAGCGCATTATAAAAGTCTTAACTTCTTAGGAACATTTCTTCTTCATATCGAAAAGTACAGTCATTTGAGTTTGTCATCACCACACACATGATTTATTACTTGTGATGTCTTGTAGCTATTTTCTTGGTTGTGTGATTTTTGCTTTTTGTCCATTTGAAACATTTTTTTCCATAATAACTGTTTTTAATAGAGTTGCAAATTTGTTTCAAGTATTCCTGGTTGATAACTTACAAATTGATTGTTTATTTACTTAATTTAATATATAATTTCTTTATGATTCTGTAAAAGCCACAAAAACATCCACATACAAATTATATTAAATGCCTTAAAATACTACTTGTAAACTTTGTATAATGTGTTACTTTCTAAACACTTTTACTTATTTCAGACATAACTATAATTATGAAATTGTGACTGTCATCAAGGACTTTGCTCAAGATATACATTCTATGAAAATTTTTCTATATTTTAAGATAGCCACAAAGCCTGAGGCTATGTTAAAGCAAATGCATTATATTTCTGGAATTCATAATATATTCATGAAAAATATAATTTAATAGTTTATAAATATATTTGAAAATATAAATAGAATATACTTAGTCATATTCATTCTACAATTTATTAACGTTTATATTTTAGGAGAAATATTAACTTTATTATGTCCATATAATTAAATTATTAATGCAGTAAATTCTAATTTTTAAAACTTAAGGACATATTATTACCTTCTAATTTTATATTCTCCTCCATTTACAAAAGGCCACATTCCATATATAAAATAGAATTGATTAAATGTAATTTTGATTTAACTTGTTTTGAAGGGCTTTTGTCACCTTACGCTGAAAAAGCAAACAAACCTTAATATTGATCTAATACAATCATAGTGCCTTGAGTCTATAGTATTTGGAGATTAAATGCAGCTTGGATTTATTTTAGTGAACATTTGTATTGAACACATAATAAAAATCATTTGTACCCAAGAATATTTTTTAATATTCTGAGAAATAACTGGCTTAATTTTAAAAGAGTAAATATACACATTTATCTGGGAAGTAATTTATGGAAAAATAAAGAACATTCAAGCTGCTATATTACATAAGTTAAGTAGCAAAAATGATGACAGTAATTCTCTGTAGTTTTCAGTGTTTTTCAAAATGATCTTTAATATATGAGTAACAAATCTGTAATAATCTTCAAGTTGGTTGCTAATATTTAAATATGCAGTATTCTAAGCTACAAAATTACATATGTATATTATTAAAATGCTTTTTTTTTTTTACTTAAATAAGTATTTTCTCTTGTCCTTTATCTCCTAAGCATATGTGAAGATATATATATATATATATATATATATATATATATATATATATATATATATAATAAAACTGGGCTATTTAAGGAATACAAATTACTTTGTTACTGGTAAACTTTTGTTATTGATAGCTTTATGTACTTACTAGTACTATACCTTAAATTAAGCCAGATGATCAGTAAAAGCAGATTTGAGATTAGATTATAACATAGATATTGCATCATCTGTATTTTAGTTCTCTCATAATAGATAGAATCTTCATACTCTCAAGAATGTATGCATTTCCATATTTTTATTTTTATAATCTCATGTTAAAGCAGATTCTATTGCTTATTCTTATTTAACAGGTACTGGCCAAAAGGATGCTCTGCTAATGTAAGGCATATATAATAATCGTGATACTTGAGGCTTTCTGTATTGTTTGCAGAAATCGCTCACAAACATTAACCAGTTTGAGCACATGTAATTTGGATTACATAATGTACAATTTGAATCTTTCTTAAGTTCTTAATTCATTTTGGCATCATGCACTCTAGATTCTTGAAAGAATATATTTTAAATAAAATGAAATATCTAACAATTATTTTTATTAAAAAATATTGTTTTGCTGTTGATTAAGTGCTGTTGTAAATAGTGTGACATTGTCCAGGAATGTGGAATACATATGCAAAGATCTTTTTTCTATTCTACCACTTTATTATTTTCAAATCTTATCTCTATAGCTGAATTGCTTGTCTACAAAGTCAAACAGTCTAACCATGCAGATTAATCATTTTAACCATTTTTAAGGCCATTTTAAGGTCAAACCATTATCATAACAAGTTTTATGACCCAGATTTTTGTTTTTTCTATTTTTTGTTTTATATATGACCACTAATTTTATGAATTATGTTTTATTTTTATAGGAAAACAACCAACATTTTATCTTAATATTAGATGCCTATTGTTTTTATAGGGTAAAGAATGATTATTTTTACTTTGGACTTGTAACTGTGTCAAATTAGTAGCTATATAGGGCTCAAAATTTTAATAAATGCTATTACACATTGGTTTTAATTGCTTTAATTGTATGATGTCAGGGTCTGCATGTGCAAGGTGAAGTAAAGTATGAAGCAAAGGAAATCAATAATGCCCCTAGTCTCATGCCACCCCAAATATAAATGATAATCTATTAAGATAGTTTTTCATGCTAGATTGAGTATACAAGACAAGCATACATATAACTATTTTAAATAAAATAATATTTTGAATTATTTGACCTATTGCTTTAATTTTGATCCCCAGTTTCCTTTTCAATTTTTATCTTCAATGTTAACCTCACATTGACTGGGCATAAACATTTTGCTGTTTACTTTATATTGATTTGCATTGCAATGATGTTTCATCAATATCAGTGAATTGATACTGTAGATTAGTGATCCTTGAAATATCCTGGGGAATCTTTAAAAATGCCCCAGCCCTAAGAGATTCTGTTTTCATTCACCTGTCTTGTGTCATGAGCTTGGGATCTTCCACTTTCCCTGATGATGTGTGGCCAAGGTTGAAAACAAATCTTCTAGTTGACATTGACAACTAATGTGATAAGGCTTTTTTAGCTCCTGTGCCTCAGTATAATCTAATTTGTTAAACTGATGAGAATAGAACTCGGACATATATTTTTTAAAGTGGTAAAGGCAATAGGACGGAGCTAGAGGTCAGGGAGCAAATATGTTGTGAGTGGGCTGAGTAAATAGATGAGAAGTGAATCGACTAGTGAGTGGTTGGCAAACTCATTAGTCAACAGAGCCAAATATCAACAGTACAACAACTAAAATTTCTTTTGAGAGCCAATTTTTAAAAATTTAAACTTCTTCTAATGCCACTTCTTCAAAAATAGACTCGCCCAGGCTGTGGTATTTTGTGGAAGAGCCACACTCAAGGGGCCAAAGAGCCGCATGTGGCTCGCGAGCCACAGTTTGCCGACCACAGGACTAGGTGAAAGGGTTAAGCAAGGGATGTTCCAGAAGAGAACATGGAGAGAAGGTGGTGGTTGCACAAAGTACCAGAGTTTGAAGTGTGTAAGGGTGTGCCTATTGGCTGTCAATATTCTGTCTTTTAGCCCAAACTGAGTCATTATGCTGGTGTTCGATAATGGGCTGAGCACAGGTTTGTCTGTGAGACTGCTCAACTATTTGATTAGAGGAGCCTGGCCTTATGTCTGTCTCAAATTTTAGGCTATATAAATGGCTGAAACTTTTTCTAAAGTGTATGGTTTATTTTAAGAAAAACAAAACACAACAAAACACACACACACACACACACACATAGGCTCTTCATAGTATTTTGCATGAATCACATTTATTCTTTTAAAAAATATATATTTTCTTGATTTTATAAAGAGGAGGGAAGAGGGATAGAGAGATAGAAACATCCATGAGAGAGAAACATTAATCAGTTGCCTCCACATCCTCCCTCCTGCCCCGCCCCCCTCCTGGGATTGAGCCCACAACCAGAGCATGTGCCCGGACCAGGAATTGAACTGTGACCTCCTGGTTCATGGTCCAATGCTCAACCACTGAGCCACACCAGCTGGGCAGATTTCTTCTTCTTCTTCTTCTTCTTTTTTAATCTATTCGCTTTTGTAAACATAGGAAATTACTAATTCTTTTTTCTTTCTTTCTTTATTGTGATGATAAGCCATGTTTTATTTTTTACTTATTTCTGTAATACTGGAATAACTAGTATAACATTTATTTAGTTTTTTGAGGACATAAACTGCTGAGTAATCACAGATTACTGCTAACCTTAATTTTTGGAATTACTTTCAAAATTATCTGATTGCTCTATTCTGAAGGGATTGTAATATCCATCACTTTATTTTTTAACATTTTATATTACAAGATGTTGTGAAACACTAAATCTAAGTTTTACTGAATAATAAATTAAATATTATTGCCATCCAAATAATGAAATTTCCTCATGAGATGTTCTAATTTACTCTGATTCCTTAGAACTGGAAATAAGAGAGTTACATTTGCCTTTTTTTGCTAATAAATAGGTAATGATTTGTACTATGTGTTGTACTGGAATGCATGAAAACATTTAATTCTTGGGTATGTGAAGTGTTAAAAGGTAACAGTTGCTTACCATTCCCCCACCCTTGTAGTCTGTTTCTGCATTCAGTCATTTATAAACAACATGTTGTAGAAGATACTACAGATGGCAAGAAAAATCCTGCAAAAAAATAGTTTATTATCAGTTTAAATACTGTTGTTGATTTTAGCAGTAGCAGTAGGATAGCCACACATGCGTGATAGGTGAATGCAATAATCATGTCTGCGGAAATGCATGAGGATTTTGTTTATCAGCTTCTCCACCTTGCACAGAAGAAAAATGGGCTCTAGTCAAAATAGGACTCTTCTACTCCTTCCCGCTGTGTGCTTTCTTGCTATCATCTTGCTGTGTCCTCTCCTGGCATGTGGAAGCTGCACATTCAGGGGCTGAATCCCATGAGAAATCCAAAGTTCAGAAATCTTTTTTCTCTGTATCTCTACTCCCATAAAAAATGACCAGTCTATTTTTTACTGAACTATTATTGATTTCGTTTATTTGAAAGAAAATCAAACTAAGAGGTAAATGGGTGACCATGTCAGGGCATTAGCTCTTGCAGAAAATTATTTGATTATTTGAATCACTCAGAAACTTAAGTATTAAAACAAGCTTCAATAATAAGCTATCATTCTTTAGAAGTCAGAAACTAGTCTAATTCATTTCTTCTTCATGTCCTCTCTATGAGGTATTATCACAGATTTTACAGATGAGTAAAGTGTAGACATAAGTTAACTATTCCAAGGTCAAATTGATGGTAGTGTTAAAGATAAAGTACACTATTGCTTGAATGTATATTCTTTTTCTCTTTCATTATTAGTATTACAAATATAGCAAAGAATGAGGAAATTAATGTAATAAGCCTACATATACCTGTAAAACATAGATTTAACAACTGTTAGGAATCTTACCATATTTACTTCTTTTTATTTTAATTTATCATTAAAAACATTTTACAGGTGATATACAAGCTAAGATGACAGATATTTAGGAGTCATGGACAGCTGGGATGAATAGTCAGAAATTCCAGGTTCATCATTTCAAAGGCTTAGGGAGGAGATATGAAAATGAATTAATTCAGCAGAACACCTAGGGCTAGAATTGAGCAGATAAAATTATGTGTATAAAATTTTAGTGAGAGGAAATAAACTTAGGATGTCTGTGATTGTTCTTATGCTGAATTTATAAGTTAAATAAGATACATTCACTTTATGATTTTTAATCAATGTCTTATTTTTAACTTATTGCATTAAAATATGTTTGAGTGTATTAGTTAAGAACTGTCTCAGTATTTTCTAACATCTGTAATACTTAGACATTTTAATTTTTATCTAATTTTTATTAGCTCCATTTAGGCCCTGTCTTCAATTACAGTCACACTGGCGGGGGTGGGGGGTGTCAGGGTTTCAACATATGAATTTGGGGGATACAATTCCATCCATAACACTGAGTAAGGTATGTGTCAAGAGCTGTAGGAAATACCTCTGGGAAAATGTTAGTGCTCAATTGTGAAGGATCATGTATCCAGTTCTAAGGCCTTTGAATTTCATTCCTTGTATGATAAAATATCAGAGAGGAATTTTAATCAAGGAATCACCTGAGATGATTTGTTTTTCTCAAAAATGAGCTCTGACATCAATGTGATCATAGGTTGGAATAGGATGAACTTATGCCAGGGAGACCAGTTCAGAATTGGCTCTCTTCCTTGGCAGTAATAGGATGACTCTAAATCAGCACTCTCCAACAGAACTTTCCATAGTGATCCACTCTTTCCAATATAGTAGCCACTAGCAATGTGTGGCAATTGAGCACTTGAAATGTGGTTAGGGTGAGTTAAGAACTGAATTTTAAATTATATTTAATGTTAATTAATTTATGTTTAAAGACCCCCAAGTGGCTATTGGCTACCATGTTGGGCAGAACATTCTAAATTACTGCAGGAGTTATGAAAGTAGAGAAGAAACACAAGAAGATTCAGGAGAGTTTCCTGAGGTCAAATTTACAAATTGCTATGTAAAAAAGGGATATGACTCAAGCTTTATAAAAGGTTAGGCTGTGAATTTTGATACCATTTAATGAGATAGGCAATATAAGAGGAATAATAAGTTTGGATATAGAATGTTCAAAGAAATAAGAAGTTCATTTTTGGAGATAATGATGTCAGGATGTCCAGTAGATAGTAGCAAACAGATATCATATGAGAAGGGAGTTTGGGTGTGAAGTTTACTATCTACCTGTTGGTTTCATTCAGGAAGTATGGACAGAGATTAGATAACTTCACAAAAATATTATATGGAGAGAATATCAAAGGTGAATCCTAAGAAAGAATAACACTTAAGGGTTTGTGTAGAAAAGGTATCAGAGAAAGATATTGAGAAGAAACAAAGGAATGAGAATGAGAATGAAAATGAGGAGGTGGGGGGAGAGAGAGAGAGAGAACAAAAAGGAGTGGAGGGAGAGGGAGAAGTAGAAACAGAGGCAAAGGCGATAATCATGAGAATCCAATGATTGGAAAGCCATAGGGAAGAATTTTAAAACAGATTCAGGGTTAGTAAGGAGTGTCTTATCTTGTAGAAAGAACATGAAGAATGAAGCCTAGAAATAGGCCATTGAATTTGGCAGTTATATTTGTTGACTTTACAAGAGTAGTTTCAATAGAATGGTAGGAAGAAATGTCAGATTGTGATGAATTAAGGAATGTGTTGAAGTTGAGGAAATAAGGACTAGTCCAAACCACTCTTATCATTAACTAGTCAGTGAAAAGAAAAGGAAAATGGAGTAGGTGGGAAGATGTGAGTTTAAATAAATAAATATTTTATGGTGAAATAAACTTTAGAATATTTGTAGCTTTTAATCTAGAACCCTGATAAGAATATGAGGTTGAAAGTATCAGACTCAGAAAAATTAACGATGGCTCCGTATTCCAAAGAGGTGATGGGCTCCCATCTATTACTAGCCCAGAGTGTACAGATATAACTAATAATTTAGAAGTAGAAATTAATTGTAACCCTAATAAAGAAGTATGGTTAAAGGAACAGTTGAGCATAGATTGGGTTTAACTCCCAACATTAATCAACACTTATTAGTTATATGACATTGTCCAAGTTACTTAAAATAGGGACTCTAGTATCCCTTTCATTGGATGTTTATGGGGGAGAAATTGAGATTCCCAGGTGTATAAAAGTACTTAAACTATGACTTGATGATGCCCAATATATTGTAGCAATTCATTAAAACCCGTGGAGAAAAAGCCATAGGAAACATCAGTAAAATTAATATAGTCTTCACTTGAGAGCTCACAAATTTTCTGGTAAATAATACCCATTTACAAAAGGTTATAAGCAGACTTTACATTTTGCATGGTAAAATTCTCTGCTTTATTACATCTACATTCATCTGTTTCTCTAAATTATTGGCCAATACTGGATTAAAATGGAAAAAAAAAAGTTCAGCTGGAGTAAACATGTTTTATTGTTAGTGCTTGAATATCTCCTCTGTTATTTCAGATTAAAATGAACATGTGCTGGGTTTTAAACTGAGTAGATACTCTTAAATTAGTCTAAACTGGCTTGAGCACTTTTGTTCACAAATTTCTCGGAGGTTTAAGTGGAAAAATCATTGTAATGATCTTCCATATCCTGGAAACTGATGGGTAAAAATAATCCTGAGGAAAGTTGTGTGTTATATAGTTTGTTAGTCATTGCAGAGTCATGTGCCCTAAATTCTATATTAAAAGGTAAAGCCCTTTGTCCTGCATTCTAGCTACTTCACTTCGTATTTTGTTTTGTTGTCCTGGTTATTTTCCGCTCTGCCCACAGTTGCCCACTCTGCTACACTTAGTATTTTTATTGATTGGGGAGGGAGAAGAAGTAGGGTCAAAGATTACCTTGAACTAGAGCTGGCAGACAAAGAAAACATGGTAAATGCCAATATACAGAAGTCTGAGTTGGGTAGACTCTAATCTGTACTCTATTCATGGGAGCATGATTGCCCTGAGAAAGAGAAGACACAGGGAGGCATAGTAAGGTTCTTTAACTTGATATGAATCATATGTGTGAGTACTATTCAGTACTTGCTATGGCTGTAGGAGTGAGAAAGGGGCTGTATGTAGGTGTTTTAGGAATATCTGTACTCTATACAGGGAAGAGTGTTTTATTAAAGGATACAATGGAAAATGTTGGTTGCCCCATAACTTCCGAGCCCATTGCTATGGAGATGTGCAAATGGGTTGGGAGCTATCTGCTATGACCCTAGGCATCTTGCCTATGTGTTGCAAGTTGACCAGATGATTTTAAATATTCCATCCAACATCCTTTGACATCTAATGAGGCACCCAGAAATGATAACTTTGCATTGTGAAATGGTACTTATTGCCAATTCCATCAAAGAAAAAAATTTATTACATAGAAAATATAAGTATTTTCTTAGCCTAACACCTTGCTCTTAGTAATAGTACTTTGGTTTTAAAAAGTAGTCTTGAACACTTCAAATTACTTCTCTAATTCCTATTGTTATCAGTTTGAATAATTTTGAAAAAGAATGAATCAACTAAATAAGCTTACCCTGAAGATAGATAGGAACTGAGTTAGAATAATTTATAGTAAACTTTTGTTATTACTAATATTAAAAAATAGACATTCTTTTCTTCCCATAATAAACACATCAATCACTATTATAAAATCTGAAATAATTATTTGGAGCAAAGTGGGACTCAACAACATGGTCAGACTGGGAAAGACATGGTGCATATGACCTTTCTCCATTGGTTTCACAGCACTTCTTTCACATATATCAATTCATTCCCACATCCAGTTCTTTGGGGATATTATCATTGTAAAAATTCCATGCTCTCATGGAATTGTACCCATCTATTACATTTTCACAATAAACAGGTCCTATATTGATAACTTCAGCATCCTTCTCTTATTTATTCCCCATAACAATCCAATATTATAGGCAAGATATTAGCTTTATTCAACATATGGGGTGACTGACTAAGGCTAAAAGTTAAGAAATGTGCCCAGGTGCTCACAAGTAAGTGTGGCATAACCTGATTTCAAACCCAGTAATATCTGGCTATTAATTTCGTGGGCTTGACTTAACTACTATAATATACTGTCCACTCTGTCACAAATAATTGCTCCTGACTAGTGTTTGTGTTTTGTTTTTTAGGGGAGAGAATATGGGTGGATGACAGCAGGAGTGAATAGAATATAAAGTTCTTTGGCAATATAACTTCGTCCAAATTCTTTTTCTTGTAACATTTTGGTATAAGGAATGAGTCTTGGCTGAAAGGTTAGAAAGGCCTAGTTTCAAATAGTTTTTCCATCAATTCCTGTAAAATGGGGATACTTATATCCAGTTTAAGGAGTCCCCAAGAGAAGGAACAGAACAATGTGTAATAAAATGTAGCTGGCAAGTAGTGGTCCCCTCAATTCAAGGTACTCTGAGAAGAGAGAGTCATTTCACAGTGCAAGGCAGGAAGACTGTACTCTCTCAGCAGTTTAGAAACTGAGCTGGCAGAACACCTTGACAAATTTGTCCTCCTGACCCAACAATTGGTTTCTAATCAACATTGTCCTAGCATAGATCAACAACCTGACAGAGATTTTCCACTTAGTTTCCACTGAGGCATTTCAAAAAAGACACCGATGATATATTTACCCTCAAGAATCACAATGATCCTAGATAAAAGCTGTTTAAAAACATGATTTTTCCTTTCCCATAGTGAAAGCTGCACTTGCTGTTAAGGGCTGTTAGGCAAGAAGTTGTGGGGCACCTGTGCTTCCTGAGACAATGACTTGATGTCAAAGTCCATCTGAAATAGTGGGAAATGAAAGACCACATGGAAATGCAAATGACCTTGCTGTCAATGGAATCTATGTCTGATCTGCTTTGTGGAAGTTTGGCAAGTTTGACAAGTTTCATATATTCTACTAGAGGCCTGGTGCATGAAATTTGTGCACGGGGGTGTGTGTCCCTCAGCCCAGCCTGCACCCTCTCCAATCTGGGACTCCTTGAGGAATGTCCAACTGCCTGTGTAGGCCTGATCCTACTGGGATCGGGCCTAAATGGGCAGCCGGAAATCCCTCTCAAAATCCAGGACTGCTGGCTCCTAACTGCTAGCCTGCCTGCCTTCCTGAATGCCCCTAACTGCTTCTGCCTGCCAGCCTGATCACCCCCTAACCACTCCCCTGCCAGCCTGATTGATGCCTAACTGCTCCTCTGCCAGCCTGATTGCCCCTAACTCCCCTCCCCTATAGGCCTGGTCACCCCTAACTGCCCTCCCCTGCAGGCATGGGTCCCCCCCAACTTCCCTCCTCTGCCAGCCTGGTCACCCCTAACTGCCCTCCCTTGCAGGACTGGTTCCTCCCAACTGCCCTCCCCTGCTGGCCTGATCGCCCACAACTGCCCTCCCCTGCAGGCCTGATCCCTCCCAACTGCCTTCCCCTGCTGGCCATCTTGTGGCGGCCATATTGTGTCCATATGGGATCAACCATCTTTGACCACATAGGAGCAGCCATCTTGTGTGTTGGAGTGATGGTCAATTTGCATATTACTTTTTTATTAAATAGGATTTGTACCATGAAAATTATAAAAATATATTGAAATTATAGAAATCACTTATAAGAAGTAAATCCTTTTATATTTTTTCAGTTTAGACTTTTAAAACTTCATTTCTATTTAATATAAGTGAAAATTCAAGTAAAGAGGAGGGGATTTAAATCTAAGTGAACAAAGTTCTTGGCATTGTTTGGCTTCATTGATGGATATAAATTATTTGGTTTTTCAGTTGTCACAATTGTCAACTATGTAGCCATGGATTTGATTTTTCCATTCAACTAATTCTCTTGCTAGCATTATTAAAATAATTGATCCAATCTTCAGTTATTTTGATATTTTTTGTTCTTAGGAATAAGCCAAACATGTGCAGGGTGTGGTAAAAGTAAGTTCACAGTTGTGAGTGTGTGAAACACAGAGTTTATTCTTGTTTATTACTTATTAATTATTGTTATTTTCCATACAAACAATTGTAAACCTACTTTTGTCCACCTGATATTAAGAAATTTAACTTTATAATACTCATCTAAAATGTTTTCTTAAGGCTATCGGGGATTAATATTTTATATCCCTCAATTATTTCATAAAGACCCTAATGCAGGAGTAATTCTTAAAATCCACAAAGGGAGGAAAGGCTTTGTCCTTGTCATGCTGTCAAGACGGGCAGCACCACAGCGTGCTGGCTGGAGAGTTCATTGTCATTAGTTTCCACTGCTCTTGAATGTCTATCAGCTTTTTCTAACTCCCATTTTGGCTGTGTCCACACAGAAAAAGAAAATTAAGACCAAAAAACAACTATAATTGAGACAAATATAAATTTGTGAAGAATTGAAACACTGTTTTGTTAAATTTTTTTTGGCTAATAATCTTTGTCTGAAATATGGTGCAACCTATTAAGGAAGTAGTGCTCACTTCTCCAATATCAAGTTTTTTTTTAAACTTTTTTTGTTGTTGACACTATTACAGATGTCCTTTCTCCTCCTTGCCCACCTCTGACATCTCTTGTAGCAAGGGAAACAAAGGGAAAAAAAGGGAAAAAAATAAATGACACTATGTGAAACTAAAAAGTTTTGCATAGTAAAAGAAACCATCAACAAAATGAAAAGGAAACCCACTGTGTGGAAGAATATATTTGCCAATGGTACATCTGATAATGGGGTTAATATATATATATATATATGTTATATACCAGGAAGACAAAAAAAAAAAAACAATGGGAAAAAATGGGCAAAGGAACTGAATAAACATTTCTCCACAGAGGACATACAGATAGCCAATAGCATACGAAAACATTTTCAATACTACTAATCATCAGAGAGATGCAAAATAAAACCACAATGCAATATCTCTCACACCTAACAGAATGGCTATCATCAATAAATTAACCAACAAGTGCTGGTAAGGATGTGGATAAGACTGGTGCAGCCACTGTAAAAAACAGTATGGAGTTTCCTCAAAGAAAGGAACTTTCTTTTGACCCAGCAATCCCACTTCTGGGAATATATTCTAAGAATCCTAAAATACCACTTCGAAAGAATAAATGCACCTCTATGATCATAGCAGCATTATTTATAACTAGAGGCCTGGTGCACAAAATTCGTGCATGGGTAGGGTCCCTAGGCCTGGCTGGCGATCAGGGCTGCTCAGGATCTTCCAGTTACCATCCAGGGCCTTCCTTCCGTGGCTGCTGACTGCCAGCTGTGGTCTTGGGTCCTTCCTTCCCTGGCTGCCTGCTTCTGGCTGCCAGCCAGGGTCTGCCTTTGTTCTGCACTGCCCCCTGGTGGTCAGTGCATGTCATAGTGAGTGATCAAACTCCAGGTCTCCTGGTTGAACTCCCAAGGGGATACTTTGCATATTAGCCTTTTATATATATAGATAGCCCAGATCTGAAAACAGCCCAAGTGCCCATCAGTAGTAGAGTGGATTAAAAAGCTCTAGTACATTTACACAATGGGATACTATGCTGTCCAATATCAATTTAATTGGATGGATGTTTAATATTCTCACATTACTCACTATAAACAGATAAATGCAAAAGCTAAGCCGTGAAAATTTGCATTTTTTAGCAACTTGATTATATAATAATACTAAAATAATGTGGTGAAAGGCACAATGTAACGCTCAACAATTTCCTTTTTCCCCCAAATCAAGGTTAGAGTTGATGAAGTGAAAAGTTAACCCATGATAGAGAAGTTTTAGGGGAAAAATCATATTTCACCCAAATATAATAATTTATTTTAATAGCCCAATAGTTGAAATAAATGGAAAAAGATTAAATGGCTGAATAGCTGAACTAATGCTGCAAATAGAGCATGGAAAACACACAATATTTGAGGGTTTCCATTTCCTTCCTTTGACTGATTATAATAATTTACTCTTGTTCATTTATTGCTGTGTCCATCCTGGGTATTATGTATGGCTCTGAGCCTGTTTATACCTTACTGTTTTGTTTTGTTTTTAATATCATGATAATATATGTGGTAAATTATTAAAGAGAATTTCCTATGGGGCTATTTCATCCAAGTTCCTCTGACTTCTCCAAATAATGGCTACCACTGTTTGTTGTAGAATGAGCCTTGAACCAGATGGGCCAAAGAAGTATTAGCACTGAAAAGAATCATGCATTTTCTCAGAATTGTTACAGTGATTATTTGCAAAGGATATGATAATTGCAATCTAGTTGCATTAAAGTATGTTGTATAAAGAACACGTGAATAACTTAATTTGTAATAATTTCCTCTGGGAATGCATTTTTCATATATTTTTATAGGATAAAAACATATTATAGGGACAAATGAATATTACTTTAAAAATACATCTTTAGTGGAAACTGTTCTTGGATAACCTATTTGAGCACTATTATTATATGACAATAGTTATTTAGTCACTGAGGTATAAGATATCCCACAGTGAACCTAGTTAAAAAAAGAATAAATAATTAGACCTTTCATCATGTGTGACTCATATATGGACATGAAAAATATGAAAAAATTTATATATGAACAGGATGATTGTTAAAGCAAGGGAAGGAAGGAATATGAGGGAGAGCCCAGAGAAATCTTTTCTTTTTCAAGATGCATGTTAATGAGAATAAGATTAAAAGACATAAATAAATCTCTTGATCCAAAAGCTGTTGTGCTTATAATCTGTTACTGAAAGAAGCAAAAAAATCTTGGTAACAAATTTTCCTTTTCAAATGGTCCTGCTTTCAACCTGTAAGTAAAAATTGGATTTTGGCCCTGACGGGTTTGGCCCAGTGGATAGAGCGTTGGACTGGAGGTCCCAGGTTCGATTCCAGTCAAGGGCATGTACCTTGGTTGAGGGTACATCCCCAGTAGGGGGTGTGCAGGAGGCAGCTGATCGATGTTTCTCTCTCATCGATGTTTCTAACTCTCTATCTCTCTCCCTTCCTCTCTGTAAAAAAATCAATAAAATATATTTAAAAAAAAAATTGGGTTTTGCTCAGAGCTTTGGCATCAGGACAGTGCTGCACTTTCAACCTGAAGTTGTTTCCTCTAACTTGTTTATGAAAGTTTGTTGTTTCCCTCTTAAAATACAGTGGGCTCTGAATAACATAATTACAAAATATAAATTTTATAAAATATGTTGTTTGATATCTTTGTTGCTGAACATCAGAACTTTTTACATGGAAACATAACACAGTATTTTATTCATACATGCTTCTTTATGGGTAATTATGGGTATGAAAAATAATAAACAGCAGTGCAATTATGCCATAGCTTGTGGTGGGGATGTGTGTTTTCTTAATCTGGCCACTTAAAGAAAAATGTAACTATTCATCATTGAACCTTTCCAGATAAGCATTTCTTTAAGCCAATATCATTTTCCAAATTTAGAAGTCTTCAGAAAAATATATCATTGTTTGCTGCTTCTGATTAGTTGATGAATTTTAAGAAACTGGAAAGCTACCATAACTTTATTATGATAATAAAATCTAGAAGAGATTGAAGCAAGTTTCCATTTTACAGGAAAAAGCAAGATAAACTATTTGACAGCATGATAGAAACTTTACAGTTAATCCAACCATTGGAATAAAAAGTATAGATATGTTTTTTTCTTTACTATTCTGGTAACTAGCTAGGATGTTCAGAGCAGCAAAATTATTATGTCATCTGAGAAATTAACCAGAACAGTTCAAATGGTTTCTAAAATTCAAATAACTCACGGGCAAATGTTCTAAACTATCACTTTTTAAACATCTTCCTGTATTATATCACATTGTGGAATGAAACTAGTGTTAGTGACGAAACAAGGAAGAAGCTGAATCCTTTTGTGGAAAATCTGTTACTCATACAAATCAGTATTATGACTTTTTGGTCACTTGAAGAAAGTTTGACCTCAGTAAACAATCCTAGTATAGGAAAAAAATTGTTGTAAATCTGTATATCTGTCTTTATAAATTTAAGTGACTTAGATAAATTTTCTTATGAACTTTAATTTGATTCATGGATATCCAGCAAAGTTATGCCCAAAGCTGGAGGCCTATTTTCTTCTCTGTTAAGATAATGATAGTTAACCATTAGAACCTAGTGTTGGTACCAGACCATTAATTTAACCCTATGAAGTAGGTCTGGTAATTATCCCCATTTTGTAGATAAGTGAACAAAGGCCTAGGGCACAGGTTTCCTAACTAAAGCTTTTAGCAACCCTTTTATATTCATTTTCTATCACATTGCTATGGTATGGAAGCAATCCTAATGGTCAGAGATTACTGATTATTGAAAAGGAAGAAAATAAAACATCACTGAAAATATTAGTTTGAAGTCATTGTCTAGGAACAGTTTACATGATATATCTATAAAATGAAATTTGTATATAGAGGATGGGGCAAAAATAGGTTTACAGTTGTGAGTACACAAAACATAGTTTATTCTTGCATTATTATTTATTAACTAGAGGCCTGGCACATGAAATTCGTGTGTGGGTACAGTCCCTAGGCCTGGCCTGTGATCAGGGCCATCTTCCCTTGGCTGCCCACAGCTGGCCCCGCCCGCCACAGCCACCCACCCCCAGATCCCCTTTCACCATCGGGCGATCGGAGCCTGATGGCCATTCCCACCCGCTTGCCAGCCTAGCCCCTGCCACGGGTTGACCTCTGTGTGTGGGGCAACTGGTGGGGTGGGGGCCTTGGTCTGGTGCTACCCACATCCCCTGCTACCCACCCCTGGTTACCTGTTCACCATAGTGCGTTTGGAGCCTGCTGGCCGGGGAAAGGGACCTAGAGGTGGTCAGTGCGCCTCATAGTGACTGGTTGAGTGGTTGTATGATCATTCCATCGTTAGGATCAATTTGCATATTGTACTTTTATTATATAGGATAGAGGCCCGGTGCATGGGTGGAGGCCAGCCAGCCTGCCTTGATGGGGACCTGGGATCAGGGTGGTGGTCCCTGCTGGGGGGGGCACGGCCAGCAGGGGTAAGGTGCTATGGAGGGTTTGCAGTCCAGCCATGCCTCCGATTGTGGTGGGGGTCCCCCCTGTGGGGCTGGGATGGCTGGGGTGAGGGGCCGCGGTCATTCTGGTCTCTGGTCATTCTGCTGTTTAGGTCGCTGGGCTTTTATTATATAGGATTATTGTATTATTTTTTATATTAACAACTATAAACCTACTTTTATCCCACCCTGTATGTATGTGTGTTGTTTCTTCTATTGGATTTTGATAATACTCTTAAAGCTAGGAGATCTGTCTTGTTTATTCTTGTCTAATATTTTTAAAGAAGAAAAGAAAAAAATTAGGTAATGAGCTTATGATTGTTATAAAACATGGAAGCAGATTCTTTGACATTCCTCCTACTGAGAGGTGCAAGCATGCCCTCCCTTTGAATCTAGACATGTGTGTGACTGCTTCATTCAAAAGATTAGGGTATATGTAATGCTCTGTGACTACTATGATAGGTGGTAAAAGGCCATGCAGTTTGCTGGCATATGTATTCTTGAATCTTGACCACCTGGTTAACCCAGGACCACCATACTGTAAGGAAGCCCAAGTCACATAAAGAAGCCAAGGGCAGGCTTTCTTGTAGACAGTGTCAGTCAGTCGAGCCCAACCTTTGACCTGACATGTGCCAGATATGTGATTGACTCCTCCAGATGAGTCCAACATCTACCCATTTAAGTTATCCTGAACCCTTTAAATCTTCTCAAAACACTAGATACTTTTTTGGGGGAAGAAAAACTACTCCCATTATATAATATCTGACTTAACCAATCCACAGAATTCTAGACTGTAATAAAATGGTTGTTGATTTAAATTATTTTGGGGTAATGTATTATGTAGCAACTGGAGGCCTGATGCTTGAAATTCATGCAAGAGTAGGCCTTTCTTCCCCTGGCTGCTGGCATCAGCCTCCCTCTGGCACCCGGAACCCAGGCTTCCCTCCTGCACCTGGGACCCGGGCTTCCCTCTGGCTGCCAGCAGGCACCCAGGACCTGGGCAGCCATGGCTTCATCTGGAAGGTCGTCCTTCCAAACGTCCAGTCTAATTAGCATATTATGTGAGAAGTTCCACTGAATAAAACTAATGAACTTTAAAATACAGGAAACCTATGTGGCCTCATATATATTATTGAGTTATTTTCCTCTCTGGTTAGTAATGTTGGTAAGTAGTTTCTTGAAGCTGTAATTATCACATTTCCCCCTGCCAGTCATTTAATTCATTTAGCAGCAAATATTCACATATCAACTCATGTGCACAATTTGTCATCTGAGGAAGTATGAGATATATGATGGTAAGATACTATGCCTATGAACAGGTTGTGTGCAATATAACTAAAAATACACTGTTTGAGGTTGCATATACACAGTGCTATGGAGGAGATAGCACACTGCTCTGGGAGTTTAGGATAGATAATTTTCTTACTTCTTTCATTGGATTATACTAATATGTTACAATATGTGCCATTTGTGGCAATATGGACATCAAAATAACTGCTCAAACAATTCAAAGCAACATTACATTTCTGCTGAAAATTTAAAAAGAAAAGTGATTTTAAGGCTGCATTAGCTGGGATATTCAGTTGAAATCCTCATATTTTGAATTTAATTTTAAATTAAGAAACCATAGTGAACTAGTCCTCTTGAAATTGAATCCTTTACTTTGAATTTATACCAAGCATTTTCAAGTGGGCGATTATCATGCTATTCTGTTAGCTACCCAGTCCTACTGATCTTTAGGAGGAAGTAGTTACATTTTCACACACAAAGTAAAAACACCAGTTCTTTGAAAATATACCTACTAGCACATTGTAAACAGCATTTGTACAAATTTGCATATTCAGTTCACCTGAAATATTTTGAGGAGAATTAAAAGCTAATATGTAGAGAAATCGCAGAAGAAACTGGGTATGGTATACTAGTAGTCAGGAGTAAGCAACATTATCTAACTGTTGGGGAGAATTCAAAGAAGTGAATGATCATCATGAAGGAAAATGCCAACCAGTTTTCTGAGTGATTTTCTAGATTTTTTATTCAACAGAGTAGTCACTATTTTCATGGGTTATTTCAAAAGTGGGATAATATTACACTTTACCTGTTTTTGAAGTTTAGGTCAAAGTGAAGCAGGTGTAGTTTATTTTTCTTGTTTTGCAAAGAAAAACATGTAGAAATTCCATTGTATTCGTTATCTATTGCTTAGTGCAAACTTAGAGATTTAAAACAATGCAGGGTTAGTATCGCACAATTATTTGTGGGTCAGAAGTCTGGTTGTGGCTTTGGTATGTCCTATATAGTAAAGATGTGGGCCAGGTTAGGGTCTCATCTCAAACTTGACTAGGGAAACATCAGATTCCAAGCTGATGTGGTATTGGTGGAATTTGTGCCTTGCGGACTGTGGAACTGAGGACCACAAATACTTGCTGCCCATTGGCCAGAAAATGTCCTTGCTTCTTTGCCATGTGGCCCTCTCCGGAGTAGCTCACAACCTGGCAGCTTCCTTCTTTAGAGTCAGCAAGGGGGAAGGTTCTCAACAAGACACATGTTCTAATCTTATGACATCATGAAAATGATAACCCCTCACCTTTGCTCTGTTCTGCTTTGGAAGCAAGTCCTGACCACTCTCAAGGAAAGGAGGCTATACAAGGATGTAAAGACCAGAAAGGGGAATCACGGAGCCACCTTAGAGATTATTTACACACCCATTCCTTTTTTTAAAAAAATATATTTTATTGATTTTCCACAGAGAGGAAGAGAGAGAGATAGAGAGTTAGAAACATCGATGAGAGAGAAACATCGATCAGCTGCCTCCTGCACACCTCCCACTGGAGATGTGCCCGCAACCAAGGTACATGCCCTTGACCGGAATCGAATCGGGGACCCCTCAGTCCGCAAGCTGATGCTCTATCCATTGAGCCAAACTGGTCAGAGCCACACCCATTCCTTTTAAAGATCCCTCAAAAATATTCTTCTTTAGATAATTGGAGACAATTTCACATATTTTTAATTGTTTCAGACATAATACGTGTTTATTTTTGTTTTATGTTTGACTAAGTCAAGAAATATTTGATAAATATTTAAAAATACCTGTAGAAGAACATCAGAACTATTAAATATAAATGCGTTTTACTGGGGGAACATAGGTAAGTAAACAATTTATTAGGTATGATACTGCACGGGGAAAATAGAATTTTAATCAAAGAAATTGGAAATGGTCATTTTCCAACCTTCTTATTTCTTCCAAAATTATTTCTGTATGAAATTAAATTTTATAGTTTTCCTTGAAATATTTTTTAAAAATTGAAAAATGTACTCTAATTATGGAATGATAAATAGCACATAATGGGTTTAGACAAATGCAATCTGTTTTCTAAAATGTATTTTAGGGTAAATTATTGAATCTTTAGAACCTGTAGTTTCTAAGTGGTAACTTATAATTCTTATAATAAGACTGACTTATTTAGACCAATGCAGTAATCACATAGGCATATTTAGTCATCTATATGTAATCTCATTTGTCTGGGATGCTGCCCATAATGCTAAATTCAGATTAAAGGTTTCAGCAATGGGATTTGAAATAAACATGAAAGCACTTTAGAGCAACTGCCTTTATAAACAGAGATCTGGAAACTCCATTTCTTCAAATATTTTGACCCTGCTAGAAGAATTTTACCCCCCACCAATCCCAGAATGCCAGGTAGTCTCTAGGAGCTACATCCACCTTTTGTCTCTAGCCCATGATCTTTATTAAAGTACTTGCTTAGTATTGGAAACACAGCTATTGGCGGTAATGTTCTGTTTATGGATTTATACTCATTGAGGAGCTGGCATGGATTTTTTTTATTAATTTCTTTATTGATTAAGGTGCTGGCATGATTTTGTATGAAGAAGTAGTAAGTTACATTGGTGTGTTAGGCAAACAGGGTAAGACTAAGGTCTGCTGCTTACCTCAACTTCCAACTATTCTTTGTCATCAGGTAATTCTATTCTACAGCACAGACTAGACCTTCCAATTGTTTAAAGAAGTAGAAATGGGGCAGGGGGAATGGGAGACATCTGTAATACTGTAAAAAATAAAAATATATTTGAATAAATAAAGAAGAAGAAATGGGTCACTGAAATGTATCATTATATTTGAAAAATGATTCTAAGCATATTCTACTTGATAGCATTATCTTGGTATTTAACAGAAAAAAATGGAATTAGCAATCCTTCATCTGGACTTGGGTCATGATAATGATGATGATGATGATGCAAAATTAAGAATTAAAAAATGTTTCTGGATTTTCCCTTTTGCTATTAATGGATTTATTTTCCTGGACATTCTGGAATGAATATTATGTGCATGTTTTTGTTTTTATGCATAATTAGTGGCTTAGAATTAATGTGCTATATAAAATTAACTCCAAGACTCATTATTTATCTTTGCCTTACACTTGGAACATAATTGTTCACTAAATGTTTGCTTAATCCTATCTAATAAAATAGTAATATGCAAATTAATGATCACTACACTACACCCACAAGCCACGCCCACCAGCCAATCAGGAGCGAGTATGCAAATTAACCCAACCAAGATGGCTGTGGCCACAGAGAGAGCAGGAGGCTTGGGTTTCCCTGGCAATGGAGGAAGCCAAGCTTTACACAAACCCTAGCCAGCCCAGGCCTCCACTCAGGGCTACAAAGTTTCAATTATAGAAGATAAATAAATACCAACAAAATGGTGGCAGCTGGAGAGAGCAGGAGGCTTGAGTTGCCCCTGGTGATGGAGGAAGCTAAGCTTCCACAGCCCTGGCCTGCCTTGGCCTCCACTTAAGGCTACAAAGTTTCAATTATAGAAGATAAATAAATCTCAACAAAAATGCCTGTGGCCATGGAGCAAACAGGAGGCTTGGCTCTGCTCAAGGCTATAAAGTTTCAGTTGTAGAAGATAAATAAATCCCAGATACCATGGCCTCTGCTTGGGTCGCTGGGGGGCATGGCCAACCTGCAAACCACCACAGGCCCCTCACCCAGGCCACCCCATGCCCCAAGGGAAGCCCACCCTGATCTGGGACACCCTTCAAGGCAAACCAGCTGGCCCCCCCCCGTGCACCAGGCCTCTATCCTATCTAATAAAAGAGTAATATGCAAATTGACCATCACTCCAACACACAAGATGGCTGCCCCCATGTGGTCAAAGATGACTGCCCCCATGTGGACACAAGATGGCCACCATAAGATGGCCAGTAGGAGAGGGCAGTTGGGAGGGACCAGGTCTGCAAGGGAGGGCAGTTGTGGGCGATCAGGCCAGCAGGGGAGGGCAGTTAAGGGTGACCAGGCCGGCAGAGGAGGGAAGTTGGGGGCAACTGGGCCTGCAAGGAAGGGCAGTTGGGGGGGGGGACCCAGGACTGCAGGGGAGAGCAGTTGGGGGGACCAGGCCTGCAGGGGAGGGCAATTAGGGGTGACCAGGCCTGCAGGGGAGGGCAGGTAGGGGTGACCAAGGAAGGAGAGTAATTAGGGGGTGATCAGGCTGGCAGGCAGAAGCAGTTAGGGGCAATCAGGAAGGCAGGCAGGTGAGCAGTTGGGAGCCAGCAGTCCTGGATTGTGAGAGGGATGTCCAGCTGCCCATTTAGGCCCGATCCCAGTAGGATCGGGCCTAAATGGGCAGTTGGATATCCCTTGAGGGGTCCCAGATTGGAGAGGGTGCAGGCTGGGCTGAGGGACACCCCCCCCCCCCCATGCACAAATTTCATGCACTGGGCCTCTAGTAGATACTATTCATTTGGAGAAAATCTACTTTCAATCCCATAAACATAAAAAATGTTATTAAGTTGAGTAGCCAAATCTGTGGTGACTCCCAGAAACACTTAACTTTAGGCTATATTCTTGAGGAAATCAGGCACAATTCAGCTATGTTCTTTTCCTGCATGTTTTTTAGATGAAGTCATGCTGAATAACAATGTGAAAATCTTATTTGAAATAGGGAAAAAGAAGTTAAACAAACCCATCTCTTCATTTCAAACTATATTCATTCCATTGTCAAACTATCAGTAGTTGTTGGATTTTTTTCAAATCAAAGCATGATTCATATAATTACTGTATTATGATTAGCTTTATTAAAGGTCTGAAGATATTTTAATGCAAAAAAGTATGAAGAACTAGTCTGCACTGAGAACTGTTGAATATTGAATTCAGTTATAGTTATTGTTGAATTTTCTTTTAATAAGATTGAATCCAGAGGTAAAACATTTTATTCCTTAAAACCCCATTGAAATATATTTTAAGAGTGACCTACATAATAGTGAATTTTCAAATTTTTACTAACATCCTGAAAAAAACAACAACCAACCTGATATAATGACTTGGCTTTCAGTTTAAATTCATGCTTCTTATTAGCATCTTCCTTCTGGTTATTTCATAAGTTTCTCTCATATAGTTGCTGATTTTCTAGATTTTATTTAAATCTATATTTAATTAGTGGTGAGTTACAACTTGCTGCTGAATACCATGTACTTACTTATTTCCAGTCATAAATATTAGCATCTAACAGATGCTTCCTATTTAATTTTTGTTGTCAAACAAAAGAGACTGGGATATTTTAATTAAAAATAAATTTAAAAAAAGAGCATTATAAAAGCACAAAACAGACACAGTCTTCCTAAATTCAGACATATTTTTTCTTAAATTCAGTCATGCTTATTGGTTGTCTACTGCAAAGATACTTGTGTGCTTGAAGTTATTTATACTGTATCTTCTCTAAATCCATTCAGTTTGCTTTTGGTGAAAAGTTACCTTTCATAAAACCAGTTTTCATTTCTTAAATCCATCCAGTACCTTTGAATTTTAAGTCATATATTTTTTATCAGACTCATTAGGAAGTTTGCATTTAATGCATGATCTATCAAAAGTGAATAAAATAAACAGAGAGAAATATGCACATAGTAATGAAGAAAGTAAATTCAGTATGCTGTGAGATCCATAGTTCAGAATCTATTTTCAAAATTACTGAGCTTTACTTCTCAACTTCAGCCTGCTGGACATTTTGTTTTTGATTAGTCCATTTAAAAATAGTCTATACATTTAGCCTATGTGATAGGAAACCATTTTTTGGCATGATGTTATATAAGAAATATATCTTACTTGACTTTGACATATGACTTATTCTCTCCATTATTTGAAATGTTAATTATTATCATAATTTAGGAATGTCTCAATGTCAGAAGCCTCATTTGATTAAATAATTGTTTACCATTTATAAAATTTGTCAGGCTCTATTGAGTTGTTTGGATAAAAATCCTCATTTTAGACGAGGAATCTCCCCAGTAGTCAGATTTACACTGAGAATTTGTTCATTTGTCATGACAATAATTTAGAAGACCATAATGTATCTGATATTTTTCCATTTCTAACTAAGGCTTTCTATAATGGTTTGAACTATTTTAAGATCGTTGAACATAATGTGCTTTATTTCTAATGTAGAAATCTGACAGATAAGGAATCATTAGTCTGGTAAATTACTGGGCCAGACCATGATACCTAGTGAGCCCTTTTGACTTGTACTTGAATTATAGTAGCTTTCACTCCTAGTAGTAGAAGTCGAGCAATGTGAAAATATAAATAGGTCGTCAAGATAGTTGATTTCTCGTATGCCTTCTGTAGATACAAGAAAGGTATATGCAAACAAATCCACTCACCTGTGGGCTTGCTACCTTTCTATCTTTAGGCATATCAGCACAGAAAACATTTATAATCCCCTATAGTTTTATATAAGTAGGTTAATGTGGGACTTAAAGTGTAACTTGTAACGAAATATAGCCACCAGTCCTTACCTACCCTGTGTTTTGGCCTATACAGTTTCTATTTCCATCCACTTCAAACTTTCCATCAGTAGTCCTGGCCACAGCTTACTGTTTGTATAGTTTTGATTTTATGTAATGAGGAGATGGCTAATACAGTTTAGAGCTATAATGGGAGAAAAGGAGAGTGAAATCCATTAAATGAGGCTCAGAAGCCTATCTAATAAAAGAGTAATATGCAAATTGACCATCACTCAATGATACAAGATGGCCACCCCCATGTGGTCAAAGATGGCTGCCCCCATGTGGACACAAGATGGCCACCACAAGATGGCCTGCAGGGGAGGGCAGTTGTGGGCAGTTAGGGGTGACCAGGCTAGCAGAGGAGGGCTGTTGGGGGAGACCAGGCCAGCAGAGGAGGGCTGTTGAGGGAGACCAGGCCAGCAGAGGAGGGCTATTGGGGGAGACCAGGCCAGCAGAGGAGGGCTGTTGGGGGAGACCAGGCCAGCAGAGGAGGGCTGTTGAGGGTGCACCAGGCCTGTAGGTAGAGCAGTTGAGGGGGACTGAGGAACTGAATCTTTAGTTTTATCTAAATTTAATTAGTTTACCATTTAATGTAATTATACACATGTGGCTAGCTAAAATATTGAACAGCACAATTCTAGAGAATAGTAGCACTTTTATTAATACCTGTTTATTGAATGGCTTTTTATCTCTCTATGGAAATCCTAGGGTAACTTGTATATACCCCTGTACTCAGTTAATTATTAATAAAGTGAGGAGTAATTAAAATTCACTTGTATACCATCAACACTTACTAATTATTTGCATTCATATGAAAATCAGAATATATAATCTTCAATAAGAAGCTCTTAGGTAATTGTCAGTTCTTTGATAAAGTTGAATAAGTGTGTGCCAGTACTTTTAAGATCAATATTATAAGATCCACAATTATTGTGATTGTGCTGCACACCATGAATAGGAAAACTTTGTCATCTGTAAGGTAAGCTTTGAGGAGCTCATGTCATTTGACAGTATCTCTTTTGGTAGAGCAACAGATCATAGGGATAAATCTCTAAGTGGTGCCTGAGCTTCATGGTTAGATTGTCTAGATTCAAATATTGTCTCAGCAATTTTGTTTTTAAATTTCATTTTTAAATTACAGTTTTAAAATCAGTATTATTTTGTATTAGTTTCAGGTGTACAGCATAGTGGTCAGATAATCATATACTTTATAAGGTGTTTCCCCCTGATATTTCCAGTATACACCTGGCACCATGCATAGTTATTATAATATTAGAGGCCTGTTACACGATATTCATGCAAGACTAGGCCTTCCTTCCCCTGGCTTCGTTCCCGGCTGCCCGGGAGCTGCCAAGACCCTGCTCCCGGGCTGCCTGGGAGCCGGCAAGTCCTCGTGCCCAGCTGAAGCACCGCTCCTGTAGCTCCCTCCGCCCCCCGCCCCCCCTTTCCTTAGAGCAGGTGTCCCGCCCCGCCCAGCCACTCCGTGCCTGAATATGCAAATTAACCCACTATCTTTGCTGGGTTAATTTGCATACTCCTGATTGGCTGTGGGCCTAGCGGAGGTACAGTCAATTTACATGTTTGTCTATTATTAGGTAAGATTATTAACTATACTAGAGGCCCAATGCATGAAAATTCATGCAAGAGTAGGCCTTTCTTCCCTTGGCTGCCAGCAACGGCTTCCCTCCAACACCTGGGACCCAAGCTTCCCTCCTTCAGCCACCCGCAGGCACCTGGGACCTGGGCTGGCTTCTCTCTGGCCCTGGCTTGGTCAGGAAGGACATCTGGAATGACGTCTGGAAGATGTTAGGTATAATTAACATTTTACTCTGTTGTTATTATAGACTAGGGGCCTAGTGCATGAATTCATGCACCTTAAAAGTGGTGGTATATATATGTGGGCCATGAGGCTGCGGTAGGCACAGGGCCAGTTCTCAGCTCATCCTCCGTGCCCCTGCCTGGCCACTCCTGCCACGGACCCTGGTCCCCTGTTTGCCAGCAGCCCACTCCTGCCACCGCCACTTGCATCTACTGATGGTGCAGAACGATTGGAGCTGGTGCCAGCAGCAGGTGTGAACAGGGCTGGTACTGTCAGCAGGTGTGAGCGGCAGCTGCTGCCTCGATTGCCCCTCAGTAGTAGGGGGAGATGGAGAAGCCCTCAGGGGCGATCAGGACCAGCATCTGCCGCTTGCACCCACTGATGGTGAAAAGTGATCGGGACCAGTGCTGGGCACCGGCAGCGGGTGCAAGTGGGGCCGGTGCCGGCAGCAGGTGCAAGTGCCAGGTGGGACTGTGGTGTGCGGGAGCAAAGAATTTTCAGTAACCACCAGAGGCTCGCCCCGATGACAGCGACCGGCACCCCGCCTTGGTCTGGCGCCCCCACTCACCTGCTCCACCATCCGCCATGACCAATGCCTGCCATGTTCTGCACACACACCCTGGTGGTCAGTGCATGTCATAGCGACATGTTGTTTGGTTGTTCCACTGTTCAGTCTATTTGCATATTAGCCTTTTATTATACAGGATTCCCTATGCTGTACCCACATCCCTGTGACCATTTTGTAGCTACCAATTTGTAGTTTTAATAAATCCCTTTATCTTTTTCACCCAGTTCCCTAACCCCCTGATCCTCTGGCAACCATCAGCTTGTTCTCTGTGTCTATGAGTTTGTTTCAATTTAGTTTATTTATTATATCCTTTAGATTCCACATGTAAGTGAAGTCATATGATATTTGTATTTCTCTGACTTACTTTGCATAATATCCATTAGGTCCATGTCCATCCATGCTGTCACAGATGGTAAGATTTCATTATATTTTATGGCTGAGTAATATTCCTTGGCATATATATATACCACCACTTTTTTTTAACCCTCACAAGAAGATATTTTTTCCATTGATTTTTTTTTTTTAAAGAATGGGAGCAGGGGGAGAGAGAGACACACACATAAATTGGTTGCCTCCTACACATGCCGTGACTGGGGCTGGGGATTGAGCTACAACCGAGGTACACACACTTGAATGGGAATTGTACCTGTAACCCTTCGATCCAAGGGCCAGTGCTCTAACTATTGTGCAAAACTGGGATGTGCCACCATTTTTTTTATCCGCTTGTCTGTTGGTGTGCACTTGGGTTGCTTCCACATCTTGGCTATTGTGCATAATGTGCCATGAACATAGAGGTGCATGTATTCTTTTTCAATAGTGGTTTGGGTTGAATCACTGGTTCCTAAGACAGTTCCATTTTTAATTTTTTGAGGACCCTCCATAGGGCTGCACCAATCTGCATTCCTACCAACAGTGTGTGAGAGTTTCCATGTCTTCTCATTCTCACCAACACTCCTTGTTTGTGCATTTATTGATGACAGCCATTTTGATAGGTGTGAGGTGATACCTCATTGTGGTTTTAATTTGCATCTCTCTGATGATTAGTGATGTTGAGCATCTTTTCCTATGTCTGTCGACTATTGTATGTCCTCTTTGGGGAAGTGTTTTTTCAGGTCCTCTGCTCACTTTTTAATTGGCTTATTTATTTTTTTGGTGCTGAGTTGTATGAGCTGTTTATAAATTTTGGACATTAACCCCTTATCAGACATATTATTGGTGAATACCCTTTCCTGTCAGTAGCTTGTCTTTTCATTTTGTTGATGATTTCCTTTGCTTGTGCAAACAATTTTGGTTTGATATAGTTCATTTGTTTATTTTTCCCTTTGTTTCCCTTGCTTGATGATGTATATCAGAAAAAAAAAATTGGTAAAAGAAGTGTCAGAGATTTTACTGCTATTGTTTTCTTCTAGAAATTTTATGGTTTTGAGTTTTACATGTAAGTCTTTAATCTGTTTTGAGATTATTCTTGTATATAGTGTATAGCCTCACTTCTTTGCATGCATCCAACCAATTTTCTCAACATTTATTGAATAGACAGTCTTTACCCATTGTATGTTCTTGCCTTCCCTGTTAAGTACTAATTGACCATAGAGAGGTGGGCTCAGCTCTGGGTTCTCCACTCTGTTCCATTGATTTATATGTCTTTTTTTATGCCAGTATCATGCTGTTCTGATTACAATGGCCCATGTAGTATAATTTGCTATCATGTCTCTGCAATTTTGAAATGCTCTAACTGTTGGTTATTTGCTTAACTTCTCTGACTCAGTTTCTTTAGCTGTAAGAAGGGGTTGTTTATAGCAATCTAACTCCTGGAGTTGTTATAAAGATTATGTAAGTCTAGATTAGTAAAGCACTTAGAATAATGGAAGGCATATTACACATTTTTAGTGCAATAGAAGTATTTGTTAGACAAATAAAATATACGTGGCATGTAAAAGAAAGCAGGCTGCCATTAATTACCATTGTTGGTCTGCTAAACGTCATTAAATGTTAAATTTATTTCTACTACCTAGATAAGTATCAGTGGCCTGGATACAATGCACATGGCACATCCTTAGCTTGTCCAAGAATATCTGGATGATTCTTTTATTGGAGAGAACACACAAAAGCTCATTGGAGTGTGGGGGGAGTGTCCTAGTGATACCTAAATTAAAAGCTGGGAATAAATATCACACAGGCAGATGTCCTTTTCCTAAAGTCTTGCCAAGATTATATTAAATCACTGTCAAGTTTTTCCAAAGACGGTTCTGGGGAATGACTAATTACATAGGAGGTTAAGAGATACTGAAAGATAAAGAATTTTGTGCTCAAGTATGTTTGTGATTTGATAGCTTTAAAAAATGTTAATTATACTTTTATAGTAGGTATACTTAGAGTTTTCCATATATCTCTGTGCTTTGTGAATCTCTTAATTTGTTTAGTCATGAAACTTTTCTTAAGAGACATTGGTGAGGGACTTATGTCCAGTATAATTTGAGACACTAAAATAAAAAAAATTAAAGAGAATTGAAATAAATATTATTCTTTCTTGGCAAATGTACAAATATCTACCTTTAATCTTTATATATAACATACTTTTAATCTACACATTTGATTTGGAAAGAAATTATAATTTTTGCAACATAATATAATTGTCACCACTTGGTGAATTTTAAAAAGGACATATACAAAATATCCATAGAAGACACTATTTCTTTGTGACCCTGCACAAGTAATTTGATTTTAATTTTGATTTTCTTATATTGAACTAGGCTTACCTCATCACACACTAATGTACTATATCACTTTTAATGTTGTTTTTTTAAATTATGATATTTGTGAGTTTTTGAATTTTGGATCATGTTTACTTTAATGATATATCAGGTATTTTAAAGAAAAATCATTTTCTTATTGTTTGTCCTACCTTATTGTATATAGTCAAATTGTCTAAAATGTTTCAAAATGAGATCAGAATAGTTCAAAATAATTATGTGTATATGAAAAGAATATATTTTACTTTTATAGATAAGATTTTAAAATATAAGTAGAAAGAAAAATATTTGCATTCTTAATATACAACTATCCTATATAATAAAAGCCTAATATGCTAAGTGTCCAGTCATCCTGTTGGCTGTTCAACCAATCAAAGTGTAATATGCTAATGATATGCTAAGGCCGCTCAATTACTTGCTATGATATGCACTGACCACCAGGGGGCACAGTCAACCAGTCAACCAGTTGCTATAACTTGCACTGACCAACAGACACTCCCACCAGTAGGTTAGCTTGCTGCTGGGGTTTGGCCGATCGGGACTGAGCAAGACGAGCTGGACTAGCCTCGGAGCCCTCCTGCGGTCCCTCCCAGGCTGGCTAACCTCCCGCATCCCTCCCCAGCCCCTGATCGTGCACCAGTGGGGTCCATTGGCCTGGCCTGCGCCCTCTTGCAATCTGGGACCCTTCAGGGGATGTCATAGAGACGATTTCAGCCCAACTGCGAACAGCTGGTCTCTATGATGCACATTGACCACCAGGGGGCAGATGCTCAATGTAGGAGCTGCCCCCTTGTGGTCAGTGTGCTCCCACAGGGAGAGCGCCGCTCAGCCAGAAACTGGGCTCATGGCTGGTGAGCACAGCGTCTATGGCAGGAGTCTCTCCCACCTCTGCGGCAGCAATAGGGATGTCCGAGGGCTCCTGGACTGTGAAGAGGGTGCAGGCCGGGCTGAGGGACCCCCTAAGTGCATGAATTTCATGCACCAGGTCTCTAGTTCATTAATATTTTATCTACATGTGTTTTAAAATGATAGAAAATTAAGAATAGGTGCACATTTTTACATATGTTTTGTGAAAAGCATTCTTTTGCAAGAATATTTGAGATTTTAGCATGCAGGAAATAGTATAAAAAGTAAAACAAGCAAAATATGCAATCAACTTTTCCCCCAGAACTGATTCAAACAATAGCTTTCCCCATGGCAGTGTAAAGCAGTCTTTGTGAAATGTGGTGTGCAAAAAAAAAAAAAAAAAAAAATGAAACAAAGCAAAGTTAAATAACAACTAAAAAAGAAAACACTTTCATTTATTCTAGTTTGAGCTTTAAAAAAAAAGTTTAGCAGAGATTACAGCTTGTCTTTTGCATTTTTGTTTTTGTGTGGTCAATAAAAGCCCCGAGTCATTCTCACAGAGAATAACCAAGGACGAGAACAAGAAAGAACATCCATGACCTGTGATGCTTTTATAGATTATTTGAATGCTGGGGATTTCCTGTTATTTTCCCCATAAGCATTGTATTACTATTTATTCTACTTAAATGAAAACATTACTGTAATGGCATCAATTATGCTAAATGGTGGTCTCTGACCAGCTCTTTTCCCTTTGCAATGGCACCTGAAGGCGGATAGAGCCCGGGCTTTTGCTCCTTGGCCAGATCCTTAGACAGTAGTTTTGGCAGGAACAGATGGAGGCACAGACAAGCCCAGACTACCGCCATCCCTCAGTGGATTGGAAAGCCTTAAGTGCTGTTAAAATTTTATTATTTGAAACCTGCTTACGTGTAGTTGTGTAATTTAAAAATATTTATTTTTCTATATGAAAAATATGGGGGACATCATTCCATTCTTGTTTGTTGACTCCCTGGATAGATAAATACACTGATGACCTCTGCCCCCAAATAGCATATCATTCAATGGGAGAAACATAATTGCTTAAAACTATCAGGATGTTGTGAATCACTAAGAAAAGGTCAAGTTCAACAAGGAAGGATTAGGAGATTTTGTTTAGTAAGTGCATTTTAAATTGAACTATAAGGTTGAGTAGGATCTTGAATTACAGAGAAGTAGTCATTCTCTCTTTACTGTTTCCTGATAGAACCCTGATATCCTGAACTCATGCAGTTATGTAGGGCCACGTGACCAAGTACTAGCCAATAAAATGTATACGGGCTGTTCTTCAGTGGGGTTGTGATGAAAAGGCAATATTTTTCTTTGTATCTTTCCATTTTGCTACCTGGGATGCAAGTGTTTTCCAGCTGTAGTAGGCATCTTGAATCTTGATAAGGAAAATCTGTATCCCAAGGATAATGCAGTTTATCCAGCGTACCTGATGATTATTTGGAGCCACTAAACCAATGCGCATTACCTAGTGCTAAACTTTCTCTTTTTCAAAGTGAGCAATAAACTATCAGCTTGAAACCATTATTATTTGGGATTTTACTGTTATATGAAGCATGTGTGAATAAGTGACTTTTAAAAAATGGCGACATGGCTAGTTTTATCATCTGTGCTCATTTATTTTAATTTTTTTATATTTAGATTTTAGGATATTTATAGGAACAATTTGTAGATCTCTTTTCTCTATGGCAAGACCATAGGACATTCATAGCATATGTGCATTTGTAGAGTATCCATTTATAAAATCACAAACATTTTAAATTGGACGTGAAAGCATATTAGATGAGGAAACTGGGATTTTAAGTAGGTTAAGAGATTAGAATCTGGAAGATAAAGTAAGTTTGTTAGATCACCACTTAAATAACAGATAAGCTCTTACATATGGTGATAAGAACAGTAAAGTCGTTTTCATCTTCATGGCATACGGATTCTTCAAAGCACTAAACTAGGTTGGCCAACTAAATATCAACATTTTACTCACAGTCTTACTACAAATCAGGCATTTTTCTCCCATGAGGATGGCAGTTATTAACTTATTTTGAGGTGGTGGAGAAGGTAATTATGAATCCTTGCTCTTTGGGAGGGCAAAACCCAGAATCAAACACAGAGCCGGAATCTGAATTTTGTAGCTAAAGGTAAGGTACCTGCAGATTTGTGTGGGGAGCCATCTGCTGTGCTCTCTTTCTGTAAGGTTAATTCTTCACTGGCTAAAACATAATAATTACTCACCAATAAAATGAGATAGAATATGTTTTCATATATGACTTCCATATTATGATTTTAATATGTTATAAAACATCCCCGAACTCCTTGCACACCAGTGATTCAAGAGCTCCGTGTTACCCTCTCACCTGCTCAGGAATAACTGGAACCTCTAACAGCACATATTTTTTTAAGCTAAGTGAGATCACAAGGATGGGGGAGGGACTACAGAGGTGGTGTATTTGGCAAGATTTAAATCATAGCCTGAATAAAAAAAGACCTCAAAGCACTTTTTTGCATTCTGCTGTCTTCATTGTTTCTGCCAAGATCTCTCTAATCTATGATATAGCTAGATGCATATTCATGCAAGCATGCTTCCCATCAATTAGCTTTTATGTGCAACACAATTTGAAATGCATTTAAGAAATGTGTCCATGAGTTTCCTTTGAATAGGAAAAACAAAATTATTTCCAAATGTAGGATGCTATGTAAGGTGTAAGCATTACAAAAATAAATATATAAATACCAGAGTTGAACTCACAGAAACATTCATTTTAAACACAAATATTTAACTCTACTGCTTTAGGAAAAAGTACTTTGTGATGGTGCTTGTCACTGTATCCTATATGCAAATCTCCTGGGGACCCTGTTTGAAATGCAGATTTTGATTTGTTCATGGAGTAGGGTTTACGTGTGCATTTCTCACAAGCTCTCAGATGATGCTGATGGATGCCGGTTTTTTTGGCTGCACTCATGGCTTGATGTCATGATTCCCTGGCAGATGTGAAAAATGATAAGGACAAGATCTTCAGAACCATGAGTGGTTCTCATGTTCAGCTTCCAGCATTTGGAAGTTCAATCTAAATGTAAGTCGTAGGCACTCCTATTCACATTCTGAGTACCTAATACGAATACCAAACCACAGCACATTTCTGAAGAATAAAGTGCCTAACATGAGTTTTTGGACCTATGTCTTTTTTTTTAAATCTGGATAATCTAATGATGGAGACTCCCTTATAACTTATTTATGACTGGTTTTTCAAAGAAATGATCTTTGAGGTTTTCAAGCTATCTTTCTCGGCAAAAATATCATTTACACTTATTTTCACCAAATGTCTTTTCTGAAACTGGTTGGCACTATATCTAATAAGTGAAAGCATATATCATGTGACTCCAGGGAAAGTCTATGTAACTGGTGAGGCATTCAGCACCTGGAATGCTCCCCAGCCTGTTTCAGGTCATCTGTAGCATTCAAGCTTTGGCATCTCTCTGCATCCTCAGCATCTTCCCACTAACATCAGGACACATTATATGCAACAGCCTCTGTGCTTACAGAACTCACCGCAAACCCTTCAGAAAGGTAGATGCCTGAAGAAACCTATGGAGGTGCATTTGACAGGGGGAGGACTCAGCTCTATTGCTACAAACAATTACCATTGCACCAACATACTTCATTCAGAACTGGCACTTTGAGACTGTGTCTGCTGCTCTTCCTCTTACCCTGTCTCAGTACCAGCCCCCTGTGTTTATTCCTGGGAGATGCCCTTTGAGATTGATGAGTTTATAAAACGGGTTGTGAATAACATCTCCCAATGTTAGTAACATTTCTAGGGTGCTTACCATTTACAAAGCTTTTCACATAAATTGTTTCAACAACAAAAGTAGGGCAACTTGCCTGAGGTCACTTGTCTAGTGGGAATTTAAAGGAGTTCTGAAGCTAGGTCAGGACTTTCATCACTAGAAAAAATGCAGTTAAATACCCTTCAAATATAGAGTAAAATTTAACACAGAATATTACAGAATTCTGATTTTCTTATTTTTATGTTACGATGCTACTATTTTTCTAATTAAAACCATTATATTTTGATATTTAAAAATATTCCATCTCATGATCTAATGGGCTAATATGTTTCTCAGAAACTTCTCATTCTTTATGGTGTCCTAATTGGTATATGTAACAAAAAAATAACAGTATATAAATGTTAATGTTCAACTACCTTTATTTCAAGGTGTATTATACCTTTCTAAGTGTTTCTTGAATGAAACACGAATAATGCAAGGCAGTTTTGCAAGCAAAATATTTCCTAAAATTTGTATAAAGTTGCTTCTGAATTGTTCCTAAAGTTAGGCTGGCTCTCTGTGTTACTGACTGTGTTTGAATTTTTGTTTTAATGATAAAAATAAGAGTGTGAAGCATACAGCCTGATAGAGTATGCATGGGTGAATCAATATTGTCATTTAACCTATTTTATGCCACAGATTGTTTATATGCTTACAAAATGTCTTTAAGAACAAGCTAAGCCCTCAGTCACTGTATGGCCTATTAAACTTGTTCCTGCTTTTAAGTTAGCTTTAATGGGCTCACTATGTAGTTTTGTGCTTTCCATTGCTTCAAAATCAGTGTCATAAAAGTCCCTAGTTTATTCCTTCTTAGGGAAGATTCAGTTGAAGGAAGAGACAGTCCCAAAGTCAGGGTTTATTCCTCCTGACTTTGGGAGGCATGAATGGGTGGATAATATGGCCCTTTTTCTTTAGGGTAAATATGCTCATTTGTGTCAGCTTTCACAGTGCAGGAAGTTAGGAGGATAAATGTGAGGTCAGTCTGCCTTTCCACCTTTGGGGTGAAAAGATACTGATGACCTCTGTATAAACATTTGAAGGCTTTTAATTTTTTGTATACCCAAGAATAGAAAACTGTTTCTATGTGCCATTTTATATGTGAAGTTGTACTCTTATGTGTTTCCATGACCTTCATTTTTACTTGACATTATATCTGGACAACCATCTTGTAATTTCATGCTACATTGAAGGAAAAAATAAGTAATTAACTACTAATTGACCCAACAGCAGACATTATGGATGATATATGATCATATGTTTTCATGTAAGAAAGAAACAGCAGAAAAAGGAAAGTGCTAACTTAGGTATCAATGCTGTGTTGAAGGCTATCATATATAGCGTATCAGTGGAAATTCTCTTCCCTTTCTGCCAGGGTGCCATTTGCTGTCATTCTAAACCTGGAATTAGTTTGGCTTTCTTGTTTCACTTTTTTTAGAAACCTTTCTGAGTGATTTGTTGTACAGGATATTATAATCCCACAATAAGGGAAGTAGCGTTACAGATGAATAATGTTTTGACAGAATTTCAAAATTAAATTGCATACCATACCTTAGCAGAGTTGAAATACCATAATGTATATGTTTCTGCGAGAGTTATCTTTATCATCCAAATAGGGTATACAAGAATGAAAAATGATTCATTTTTTTCTTAACAAAAATCGGAGAGTAAGCTTTTCTCCAGACAAATGATCCAGTTGTCTGGGGTACCATTTAGACATAAGATTCAGATTCTCTTTAATTATACTCATTAATTGTTTACTCAGTTAGTGCAGCATTAATTGCCACCCTTGTTGGGCCAGTACCCTGATGGCTACCATCTCACAGCTTGGCTGATAAGTAGAGGATGATTCATTGCATCCCCCCCACCCCCCACCCCTCTTGACATCAGTGCTTTACGGTTATTTAAAAATGTAAAAAAATCAGTCTCATGTCCTCCGACTCATATATAAAACAAAATGGTCTAATTTAATATTATGTTTGAAATTTATTCCTCAAAGTTGCCAGAGTTAATACATATATTAATAAATGGGATTATTAAAAGTAAAAGGTTAACTATGCAAAATACTGAAAATTTAAATGTTACGAGAAGAAAGTAGAACGGTGTCATGAAACAGTATCTTTTCATGGGAAGCATTATGGGGGATTAGATAGCAAGGGGCTCAGAATCTTCTATTTATTGTGGTAAGAACATAACATGATATCTATCCTTTCAAAACTTTTTGGCCTCGCCAGTGGGGCTCAGTTGGTTGAGTGTCCTCCCATGAACCCGGAGGTCACGGTTAGATTCTTGGTCATGACACATTTATGTGTTGTGGGCTCTATCCCAGTAGGGGGCATGCAGGAGGCAGTCAATCAATGTTTCTCTCTCATCTGTGTTTCCATCTCTCTCTTCCTCTCTCTGAAATACATAAAAACATATTTAAATAATTTTAAGTGCACAATACAGTATGATTAACTTTAGCATTGTGCTGTACAGTATATCGCCAGAATGTATTCATCTTATATAACTGAAACTTTATATTGTTGAATAGCAACTATCCATTTTCTCTCCCCACCTGCCCCTGGTAACTATCATTTTACTCTGTTTGTATGGTTTTGACTATTTTAGATAATTTATTAAGTGGAATGTTGCAGTATTTGTCCTTCTGTGAGTGACTTATTTCATTTAGCATAATGTTCTCCAGGCTCATCCATATTGTTTCATGTGGCAAGATTTCCTTTTAAAAGGCTGCATAATATTCCAATATATATGTCACATTTTCTTTATCCATACATCTTTCAATGGACAACTGGGTTACAGATATCTTGCCTTTCATTTTGACACTTATTGAGAAATTTCTGACTCATTTAATCTTTTGATCCTCCATTGCATGCTACACAGATTATATTATTTTTAACATATTTTCTGTGTGAGACAATTGTTAACTGTGACTATCAAACATAAGGAAAAATTAAGTTAAATATGGCACACAGAAAAACTAAATAAATTTGATAGTTCATCATGATTGGGAAATTGGCATGTAGATTAGTTTTAATATATAGAAGTAACCAGGATAATAAGAGAATGAGCAAGAAAAAATTTACCAAAATAATTCTATAGGAGAAATAAAGGAAGAAGAGGTAACTTTGCATTCATATAATGCACAATGTAAAGTAGAGAGCTTATTTTAAACCTGATATAAAATTATATATATATATATATAATATTCATTTGTATTAAAGACATATCTGCCTTCCGAGGGCCAAAAATGTCAAATTCATAGAGACAGAAAGAATGGCAGCTACAGGGAAGGTGGAATGGGGGCTTTTTAATTAATGGGTATGGAGTTTTAGTTTGGGAAGATAGATATTTTGGTTTGCACAATCTAAACTATTCATCTTATCAATTTTTTAGACCACACACTGAATCAGATTGCTTTGAATATACAAGATGAAGTACAAAGACAAATGGGTCATGGATCAAAGTGGTGTCAATGTAGGTTTCTTATTAGATGAGGGATCCCAAGGATAGTGATGGCATTCTTGGAATCATATAAATGGAATCCTCTGTGTATTAGGGGTGGTATAGGTAGTCAAACTATCATGTTATTCCTTCTTGCTAAGCCTTACCATGACTTCATGTCCTTCTCAACAGTGACACTAAAAATATTTTTATTTTAAATTGTATTATAATGTCAAAATGCAAAAAGGAGGTTCTGTTGATAACACGACCCCCTAAATGTCAATACTTTTGTCTGAAAGCGTCTGAAAGCCTGGTTTTATGCAATAGCTGAAAGAAAACAAATGACTTGAATTCTAAGCTTATTTCCTTTGTATTGTGGGTACATATTATATCAACATTAAAATGTCAGGTTCACCTCTGTGTTTTTGGTCTAGTAAATTTGTGAAATATGCATGCGATTTCTGTGGTAAATGTGGTGTACTTTATCAGAGCCCCAGGCTTTGACTATCCAGGGCTATTAGAAACAGATTGTTTCCTAGCTATAGTGTGGTGCAAATAAGAAAGCTGGATGTAGGGACAGGTATTTTTATTTCACTCCCATGTCATCCTGAGATCCCCCAAAAATCTCTTTCCTTTGAGTAAATAATAACAGCATAATTAGTAATAGAAAAATCTTGATCACATATATTTGCATTCTCAGATTTGTCTCCGCAGTTTTGTGTATTTGGTCAACAAGTCTTACCTGCAAAAAAAAAAAAAAAAAGAGTGGGCATCTTCATACTTCAGCCTTCTTTGAAAACTCTCTTAAGTTGAGACAATGGATACAGATTGTATTGAACTTTGGGCCAGGAAAAAAACCAAACCAAACAGTGCGCATAATATAACTACTTAGAGAAATGTCTTTGTCCAAGTAATGATACGCACATAACTGAAATGGTGAAATTGATACTGTCCCTCCAAACTGATATGAAACTGCATCCCTAGTCAATATAGATTGAGTTGCTAGTTATGAAGTGAAATGTGAATTTACATCTGTCTTAGGTTTTTAATAGGTAACTAATTGTTAAATCATTATTCTCTTATCTGCTTCTCTAAGCAGAAATAAATCTCTGAAAAGAGATATTGGATGGGAATGCACCAGAAATGGAAATCATGTTTGTTGTTAGGGGAGATTGTATATGCTTTTGTGTTTATAAGTGTTTGTGTTCTGATTGAATTTAATGTGAGTCACTATGTATTCTCAAGTTCCTCATAGTATTTTTCTCTTTGGGGGAAATAAAAAAGATCTCTGTGATTCAACTTTCAAAAATCATTTCACTTTCTGAATAATTTGATTTTGTAATATTAAACGCAATGAGTTATAGAAAAATGTTTGCGCCACTCTGATGTATGGATGCAGTTACTACCCAGAACCTGACCTGAGGCCTTTTCACTTCCTGTGCTCACTACAGTGACTGAAGATTAGAACCACAAAATTTGAAATGCAAACCATACTTAAGGGGAACCTTAGATCTAATTACTCATAAAAGCCTTTTATACAAGGAAGATTGTGTAGTTTAATAAAAGTGCTATCAGCATTTTAAAACTAAGCTGAAAATTACCCAAATGAGAAATCATGTGGAGTCCAATTCACAGATTCTTTTGATTTGCTGGGATACTGTAAAATCTCTATCATCTGCTTAGTGCCTAGCACTATGAATACACATTGGCGTGGCAAGCTAAATGGCAGTATTGAGACTCTCACTGAGAGACAAAACATTACCTCTTCTCGTCTGCTGCAGTTTTGTTCAAATAAATCTATCTACATGGATATTTCTAGAATTTATCTTTTCTGTGCTAAAAGGTATATTTTTAATGGCCCTTTCCAGAATTTACCCAAGTTCCATTTTAAAAAATCTATTTATTTTCGAGAATGTATTTTTACTGATTTCATAGAGGAAGGGAGAGGGAGAGAAAGAGAGAGAGGAACATCGATGATGAGAGAGAATCATTGATTAGCTGCCTCCTGCACACCCCCTACTGGGGATCTAGTCTGAAACCCAGGCATGTGCCCTGACTGGAAATTGAACCATGATCTCCCAGTTCATAGGTCGATGCTCAGCCACTGAGCCACACTGGCTGGGCTAAATTTATTTATTTTTATTGTAGTTGACATTCAGCATTATATTAGTTCCAAGTGTACAACATAGTGATTAGACATTTATGTACCTTACGAAGTGATTACCACGATGTCTAGTATCCACCTGGCAAAGTAGATTTCAGAGAGGTATTACATATTATTGACATCCCCATGACTAACTTTGTAACTGGAAATTTGTACTTTTTAGTCCCCTTAACTTCTCTTACCCATCCCCTCACCTGCTTTCATCTGGCAATCATCAGTTTGTTCTTGGTATCTATGAGTTCATTTTTGTTTTTTTAGAATCCACATATAAGTGAAATCATGTTATTTCTCTTTCTCTATCTGACTTACGTTACTTAGTATAATACCCTCTAGATCTATCCATGTTGTTGCAAATGGTAAAATTTCACTCTTTTTTATGGCTGAGTAATATTCCATTATATCTATCCATCTATCTATCCATCTATATCTATCTATCTATCTATCTATCTATCTATCTATCTATCTATCTATCTATCTATCATCTATCACATCCTCTCTATTCGTATATCAATGGACATTTAAATTAACTTCCATATCTTGGCTATTGCAAATAATGCTGCAATGAACATAGCAGTACATGTATCGAATTAGAGTTCTTGATTTTTTTAAATACCCAAAAGTGGGATTGCTGAGTAATATGGTAATTCTGTTTTTAATTTTTTGAAGAATCTTCATACTGTTTTCCATAGTGGCTGCACCAGTTTACAATCCCACCAACACTACATGAGGGTTCTTTTTTCTCCACATAGTCAACACTTATTCTTTGTTGTCTTTTTTGACAATAGCCATTCTGACATGTAGTTTTGATCTGCATTTCCCTAATTGGTACTGATCTTGAGCATCTATCTTTTAATGTGTCTGTTTGCCATCTCTGTATCCTCTTTGGAGAAATGTCTGTCAGGTCTTCTGCACATTTTAAAATCAGGTTGTTTGTTTTATTTTTTTATGTTGAGTTTTATGAATTCTTTATATATTTTGAATATTAACCTCTTATTGAATACTAGGGGCCCAGTGCATGAATTCTTGCACCTTGAAAGGAACTGTGGGCTGTGAGGCGGCAGTGGGCACAGGGGCGGGTCTTGGCCCATCCTCTGTGTCCCTACCCGGCCTCTCTAGCCGTGGCTGCTGGTCCCCTGTCTGCCAGCAGCCCTGCTCCCACCGCCACTGCTTCCATGCGCAGATAGCACTGGCCCTGTTCACACCTGCTGACAGTGCAGAGCAATTGAGGCCAGTGCCAGCAGTGGGTGTGAGTTGTGGCTGCTGCCCTGATCACCCCTCAGGAGCAGGGGGAGGTGGAGAAGCCCTCAGGGGCGATCAGGGCCTGCAGCTGCTGCTTGCACCCGCTTACAATGCCAAGCGATTGGGACCGGCGCCAGATGCCAGCAGCGCATGCAAGCAGTGGCTCCAGCACTGGCAGCGGGTGTGAGCAGGGCTGGCACTGGCAGCAGGTCAAAGTGCTGGCAGGACCGTGGTGTGCGGGAGAAAAGAATTTTCAATAACCACCAGGGGCTCACCCTGATGACAGCAGCCAGCACCCCGCCTTGGTCTGGCACCCCCAATCACCTGCTCCACCATCCCACCACGGCCAATGCCGCCATGTTCCACGTGTGCCCCCTGGTGGTCAGTGCATGTTATAGCGATCGGTTGTTCGATTCCGGTTGTTCCACCATTCAGTCTATTTGCATATTAGCCTTTTATTATATAAGAAGATATCACTTGAAAATATTTTTTCCCAGTCAGTAGGTTGTAGGTTGCCTTTTCCTTTTGTTAATGGGTTCCTTTGCTGTGCTCTTTGGCTTAATGGGGTACCATTTTCTTTTCTTATGTTGTCTTTGCCCTAGGCGTCACATTTAAAAAATATTGCTAAGACTAATGTTAAATAATTTATTGCTTCTGTTTTCTTCTGAGAGCTTTATGGTTTCAGGTCTTATATTTAAGTCTTTAATCCATTTTGAGTTTATTTTTGTATATGGTGTAAGAAAGTTGGCTAGCTTTGTTTGTTTTTTTTTTTGTGTGTGTTTTTTTGTTTTGTTTTGTTTTGTTTTTTGCATCTATCTGTCCAGTTTTCCCAATACCATTTATGGAAAAATTTGTCTTTAACTCATTGTATATTCTTACTTCCTTTGTCTTAGGTTAATTGACCAATAACCATGGGTTTTTTTCCTGGGCTGTCTATTCTGTTCTATTGATCAATGTGTCTGTTTTTGTGCCAGTACCAACCTGTTTTTGAAAAAATATATATTTTTTATTGATTTCAGAGAGGGAGGGAGAGAGAGTTAGAAACATCAATGATTGGCTGCCTTCTGTAGGCCTCCTACTGGGGATCGAGGCCACAACCCTGGCATGTGCCCTTGACTGGACCTTAGGTCTACAGGCCAATACTCTATCCACTGAGCCAAACTGGCTAGGGCCAGTACCAACCTGTTTTGATTACTATAGCTTTGTAGTATGGTTTGAAATAAGTTAGTGTGATACCTCCAATTTTGTTCTTTCTGCAGTTTAAAATTTTAAAACTATAATAATTAATATAGTATTTTTCAGTTAATTATTGTATAGACAAAGAAAGAAACATTTTATTTTTTTTTTGTGTGTGTGTGTTTGTGGAAAATAAAGCAGAGTATTTATAAATACAACGTTTTCTTGTTGAATAAGATCAGACTATTGATTCAGGGTGTCATAGATTGAATGTTTGTGTTTCTCCAAAATTCATGTGTTAAAACCCAATTCCCAAAGGTGATTATATTGAAAGGTGGGGCCTTTGAGAGGTTGCTGAGTCATGAGAGCAGAGCCCTCATGAGTGATATGAGTGCAGTTGAGGCTGGGAGAGTGAAGAGTGTTTACCCAAGGTCACATATATATTAAGATGGATCAGAGTTTTAATTGAAATATTCCTGAATTCAAAGGCTATTTCCTGTCTAGAGGGAAAGGTCCTCTTCTCTGTGAGCTGACTGTAGTCTCTTTACCAGTTGTAATGCTAAAAGGGCCTTCCTACCCTCACCAAAAAGTGTGTATAAGCTGTCTTCTCTGTTTTCTTTCTGCTTTACAGTTTCAGCCTGGAGTCCCCTTGGCATCTTTTTTAGATGATGCTTTTTGTCTGCTCTTTCTAGGTCATGCTCTTATGTTTTAAGCATGCAAATATTATTCTTGCTTTCTCTATTGTGCATGGTCCTCATGTTGTGGTTGACAGCTTTTCATCTGCTGGCATTCCCTGAGGCACACCCTCTCAGGCTGTGTTGTTGCTTGAGTGACTTTAAACTATGGTAAGAGCTACATATGTATGCACACACACGTATGCACACATAAACAGATGCACACAGGAGTAATCTGGCACCTACATAGGAATGGACTGGTTCAAAAAGGCCACTTTTCAAGGCCTTCAAATGAACCACAGCTTGCTTGCTCACTCTCTCTTTCTCTTTCTCATTTTCTCAATCTAATATTTTCTAATCCAGGCTCCAGAAAAGTACTAATAGGTTATACTACATGCAGTCAAAATACAGATACACCATTGGACTTCGATGGAATGGTAAATGCTCCTTTAAAAAGGTTATGGATTCTTTCTCTTTTAAAAAAATTTATTTTATTGTTTAAAGTATTGGATTCTCTTTTTATAGTTTTGCAGGGGTGAAGAGCTGCTTATATGAGGGAAATGTGAAGTCAATTATTTTCTACAAGTATGTGAATTTATTTACTTTTAATTATCCTTTTGGCTTTATTAAATATTTTCAGGAGTTAATTAATGCTCTTTGCAAGTTGTATTTTTAACATAGTGCATAAGGATTAAGGCCCAATTATGGGCTGAGGTAAGAGTTCAGATGAAGGAAAGAGGATTCTGATGAAATATTATGTATCTTAATTTTCTTAAATTAAGGAGCATCAACATTTTTTAAGTGTCATTGGCTTTGATATTTAAAAAACGGCATTTCAGTGATTAAATAGCATGCTTCTTTTAGATTAGGTTAGAAACAATAAATTATATCTAGATAAGAAATTATAGTTATAAAGCCTTTTAATCATTGAGGATCATCCACAAACCAATATCATCATTTTATAACTGAGGGAATATCATAAGGTAGATTTAGGTTACTTATCACAAAACAAAGCTAGTTAGTAACATAGGTCAAAAATCCTAACTCTGCCCTGCCCTGCCCAGGAATATATCTCTTATTCCCTAGAAATTGCCAATTGCATTTTACTTCTGAGAATGATGAGTTTATTATTCTCAATATTGCCTTTCCTTTGTAAATATCCAAAATACTATTGGAATCTAAACAAACAAGAACATAAATAACAACAATAGCAGAACGTCTCAATTTGTTGTTTGGGCTCATGTCCTAGTATTCAGGAGAGGTGGAAAGCAATTTATTACTTTATCTCGTACTTTCACATTTCTGACGCCAGCCATTGAAGTGGCAAACCGAAATTCATAAGGGCAGTGGTGCAAAGTAAGCACGATCATGACTACACAACGATGGAAAGGCCCGATATACACATACCAGAAAGCATGTGCACTCACACTTCTCAGGAGTCTCATCAGAAATGAACTGCAGTTATGGTTGTGACTTCTTCTCCTTTAACTCTGTGATTTCCCTACATTTACTGTGTATGAAGAATGGAGGAACCAACACATACAGAATGGAGCTGAGAGACAAGCAACTTTGTATTTGAATAAGTTATTTTAATCCTTTAATCTGGACCAGTGTAGGTCAGAATTTCCTGTGTAGAATATCAGACCCATGGGTTTCTATTCTTCCCTTTATTTACTTGTGTTCTCAAATCTGAGGAATGTTTCCTCAGGCTTTGTATTAATGGAGAATGAATTCCATCATAGCCTTTTCAACCCCGTGGAATCACCCAAAGGCAAGTAGTTAAGGAAATTATGGGGAAAAAATGGCTGTAAAGCAATTAATCTATTTACACGTTATTTTCATTTATTTTCTAAGTTGGTCATTCATTCAATAAGGTAAATATTTACTATGTTTTTTACTATGTTTGGCACTGTTAGGTACAAGAGTCAAAGCAGATAACTTTGATATGCTCCCTACTATTATCAGCCAGACAATCTAGTGGAAAAACACAATTATGTTTAATTATTTTAATATGAACTAACTATAATAATAGAAATAGCCATTTGTTTATGCTACAAACATTTATTGAAAGCCAGATATGTACCAATAACATGTTACTCAAGGTGAGAAAATAGAAGTCATTCTTGCCTTTAAGGAGCATATAGTCTGCTGGGGGATAATAATAAGAGCAACAATCATCCTAGTAATAGTAGCATTTCCTAGATACCACCCTTACAAGAAACAATTTACATGCATTAGCTCACTGATTCCTCACAGTAACCTTATGAAACAAGCATTATTATTATTCCTAGTTTATAGATGAGAGCTCTGAGAACAGGGTGGTTAAATAAGTTGTCCTGCTAGTAAAGAGCATACCCAACATTTAACTACAGGTTTTATCACTGTAAAATATACTAGTATATGCTCATTATATAAGCACTAGAGGCCCAGTGCATGAATTCATGCATGGTGGGGTCCCTCTGGGTGGCCTGCAGGGATCGGGCTGAAACCTGCATTCCAACACTACCTGTAGCTCCTGCCTGCTGCTCCCGCTCATCCCGGCCCCATTGAGCCTGCTGTGGGCTCGCGCCCAATCAGTCCCGATTGGGAGAGGCTCGTGCTGCCACAACAGTGCTCGCCAGCCATGAGCCCTGCATCTGGTGCCCTCCCAAGGGGAGTGGCCTGTGGGATGGAGACTGAAACCAGCTCTCCAACATCCCCTGAGGGGTCCCGGATTGTGAGAGAGTGCAGGCCAGGCTGGGGGACCCCACCAGTGCACAATCAGGCTGGGGAGGGACCATGGGAGGGCTCCAGGATGTGTCTGACCCATCTAACTCAGTCCTGATCGCTGGACCCCAGCAGCAAGCTAACCTACCCGTCGGAGCATCTGCCTCCTGGTGGTCAGTGTATGTCATAGCGACTGATCTACTGGTCAACTGTCTGACCCCTGGTGGTCATGCACATCATAGCGAGCGGTTGAGTAACTTAAGCATATCATTAGCATATTACGCTTTGATTGGTTTTTCGGTTGTTCTGTTTGATCTATTTGCATATTAGGATATGTAAAGTTACATAAAAGAAGAGCACAGAAGGTCTCTGGAAGGTCATGAAAGGCCTCTGTAAATACTTATCCTTTGCTCAATTATTTACTATTGTGCATTTATTAGCACTGAGCATCAGTAATTATCCCTATAGTTATATATCGCAGGCATAAATCTAAACGTAGATGATGCGGTGATGACAGGTTGCTATCATGCACCCTCTGATATGATGTGATGAGGCATTTATTCTCTGTGGTATTCTTTCCAAAGGTTCACAACCCCAGTCTAATCTTGAAAAAAAAAAAAAGATATAGACAAATCTTGCTTGGGGGCATTCTTCAAAATACCTGGCCAGTACTCTTCAGACTGTCAAGGTCAAAAAAGATAAAGACATATTGAGAAACTGTCAATAGAGGAGAGTAGGAAGACACGAGAATTAAATGCAATGTGGTAGGTTAGATTAGCTTTAATCTTGGAACAGGTAGAAGACACTAATTGGATAACTGGTGGAATCCAAATAAAGTCATATCACTAACCAATGTTAATAAAAAAGTAAATAAGTCTTTAAACCAATCAGTAGTTGAATAACAGGGTGTAATCCATCAGCAAATTGGGAAGAAAATTCCCTTCCTTATAAATATTGCTAAAATAAACTAAAATTTCATAAATTATGTTAATAAGTAAACAGGTAAAAAAAATCATACTTAGGCACAGAAATATTTTTAGTCCTTACACATTTGTGTTTAGTTCTAGAGACATATTTTACATTAAAGGAAGTAGGCAGTGATACATATATACATATAATGATTGTAGTTTGTATTTCATATTCCTATTTTTTTGATGAAATGCTATGGGGAGGGAGTATACAAAATAAATAGTATGCATCTTATCCATGTACATGAGAGTGCAAGTAACACAGGATGATTTTCCCGTACCTGGAATAAATATATGTCAGGGGCGTTTTGCTGCCAGGCTTCTAACATTGATTATGAACTACATCATGAAATAATGTCATATTTTGCCAAATCATTGTCTTCTGTGGTTATTAAGCTATAGACTAGAAGTGGAAAATCTCTGTAAGCAGCAAGTGCTGTGACAGAAATATCAATGTAGTTAGTGCTGGGAAACATGCATTTTCTATTAAAATGTGAAGCCTTAAGCAGGAAGAGGAAGATTTATATAGTAGATAAGGGGAAATAGATGAACTCTCCCAACATTCATTTGGAAATTGTCATTTAGGCTTTTGGACTCTGTAACTGCCATAAGCTTCTGTCTGCCAGGTTTTGAAAAAAATAAGTTTGTGTGTCAGCACCTTGACAAGGCAGACAGGGAGCGGTGGGTAAAAAGGCTGAGGGAAATTTTAGCCTGCTTGTGTGATGCACGATGAAGAGCCTGGGATAATCCATTCAAAGTAAATGTCATATCTGTGTGTGCATTCAATTTTAAAAAAATGTGAGTGTGATTCAGGCCATTAGACTCATTCATATGCATGAAAATATATGGTTAACAGTGAGTCCAGTTGACTATAAAACTTCTTTGGTAGAATAGAAAGCCTTGCATTCACAAAACATTAACCCATCCATCATTCATGAAATATGTATTTATTGAGCTCTTATGTTGTGCAAAATACTGTGTGGCACCATAGATGATGCAAATGATATGTGAGATAACAAATCTACTCCCAAGAAGTGTATGAGCAAGAGCAGAGATGTCTGCATATCTTTTCAGACCAAAAAGGAAGCATAGGGTTCTACCAAGCTGGGTTCTGTGAAACAGGACAAGGTGAGGAAATAGAAAGCATTGACTCTGAAATATGAGTAGTTCCATAATCTGCATTTCAAGGATTTAGAAGAATTCTAGATTTCCTGTGAATGAATCTACTGTTGCTAAAGAAACTAAAAATAAGCTAGAACCAGTTGAGACAAGTATATAAATAAACACTGCAAATCAGAAAAACTACAAACTAGAGGTGACAAGGACCACAAGAAGATGTAGATTATGAAATATGTTTGAGAGAAGGAGAGTAAAGGAATAATGAGAGAGAGAGAGATTGAGATTGAGTCCAGTTGTAGACTTTGAATTCATTTCATGGGAATGTAGTGCCAGAAAACAAGTAATATCCCCATAAAATAATTTAAGTATAAATCTTACTAAGTGGTCAATGGGAAGTGATTAATATTTATAATTTGTGAAGGAACATAAACACAAGTAGTACATGCAAAAGATGGTAATGTCCCAAGCTTGGGAAAAAAAAGAGCACACAAATACAAGAAAAACTGTTGAGGTAAAACTGAAGAATTATAACTATTTATAGAATCATTCATGTTTAAAAGTGTTTATTGAGTGCCTGTTCTATTTGTGCCAGTCACTGGGTTAACACTGGAAATTCAGAGTGAACAAGGTAGATATGGTCTCTTATCTCATATACTTATACTTTAGTGGGAAATGGAGACTTAGCCAATGAAGTGATTAGAAGTAATTTATCCATTTATTCAATAGATATTTATTGAGAATCTACTGTCTTTGCTCAGGAGACAACGCAATAAACCATGAAATTGTGATCAGTCTTATAAAACTAACAGGGTGAAGTGGGAGTATGTATGAATGAGAGTGTCCCCTGTCTAAAGAAAACAGAAGGAAAATAATTGATTGTGACTTTTAGGAGGCAAGCTATCATTACAGTTCCTCCTCAGTCTATTCCTGCAAGAACATAGCTAAATGTTTTTACCCTTACAATAAAAGTCTCACAGAAGTCTCAAAATTGCTCAATTGAATTTCCAGGATCAATCCTGATCTCAAGTGGAAGACATGGCAACTCTAACTCTACAGTCTCTAATTCAGCACTAAATAATCTATGCTGCCTGATGAGGGACTCTCTGTGACAGGGGGGCATGCCTGAGCCGCTGTGGTGAGGCTTGAGCAAGCCCGGAGTGGACACAGACAGTTTTTGGTGGTTAAGGGACTGGAGTCCATGCTGATGAAAACACTTTGATGGCCGTGGTGGCCGGCAGTTGCAACAGCAGTGGGGTGTTGGGGGTGACACCTTCCCCTGATCAGCCCGGTCACCTCCCACAGAGGGAGGCCAGACTGCTTCAGTAGGACATCCCCTGAGGGCTCCCAGACTGTGAGAGGGGGCAGGCTGGGCTGAGCGATGCCCCCTCAGTGCACAAATTTCATGCACAGAGCCTCTAGTCCTATATAATAAAAGCCTAATATGCTAAGTGTCTAGTCATGTGGTTGTAGGTTCAATCAATCAAAGCATAATATGCTAATGATGATATGGTAAGGCCGCTCAACTGCTTGCTATGATGTGCACTGACCACCAGGGTGCAGACCCTCCAACTGGTAGGTTAGCTTGCTGCTGGGCTCTGGCCGATTGGGACTGAGCGAGATGGGCTGGACATGCCCTGGATCCCTCCTATGGTCCCTCCCAGGCTGCCCAACCTCCTGTGACCCTCCCCGATCCCAATCCTGCACTGGTGGGGTCCCTCAACCTGGCCTGCACTGTCTGGCAATCTGCGACATCTTGGGGGATGTCAGAGAGTGGGTTTCGACCTGATCCCACAGACCAGGCTATGGGACCCCACTGGTGCACGAATTCATGCACCGGGCTTCTAGTAAACCTAATATATAAAAACCCTGGGTCGTAACATCCAATAACAACTTATGCTCGACCAACTGGAAGTCAGTCCTGCAGTTAGCACTGGGTTGCCGTGGCAACCCAGTACTGACTGCTTCCACTTCAGGTACAGTGCCCCAAAATGGACTGCTGAGGGGGCTGTGAATCAGGACCAGAGAGTAGCAGGGACTGATCCGTTTCCTCTGTGGCAGCTTTTGATCAGGACTTGCCTCTCTCTTTCTCTCCCAGTCTGGCCAGCAGCCATGCCTCCATTTCTCTCCAGGCCTCTACCAGGGCTGCTGATCAGCCCCACCTTTCTGATCAGCCCCGCCTTTCTGATCAGGCCCCGTTAATAGGCCCAGAGACGCTGACTGGCCTATTAGAAACTGACCAATCAGAACCAAATCTGGGTGAAGTGTGAGGAACCAATAGCTGCCTTGGAGGCAGAGCTTTTGACACTGACTGGCATAGAAACTGACCAATCAGAACCAAATTGGCTGGCAGAGGAGGACAGTTGGGGGTGAGATCAGGCCAGCAGGGGAGAGCAGTTAAGGGTGATCAGGCAGGCAGGCAGAGGGTTTAGGGGAAATCAGGCAGGCAGAGATAGTTAAGGGCAATCAGGCAGGTGAGCGGTTAGGACCCAGTGGTCACAGATTTCAAGAGGGATGTCCAACTGCTGGTTTAGGCCTGATCCAGATCAGGCCTAAATGGGCAGTCAGTCATCCTCCAAGGGGTCCCCAATTGGAGAGGGTGCAGGCTGGGCTGAGGGAACCCCCCTCCATGCACGAATTTCGTGCACCAGGCCACTAATATATAATAAAATTCACCTTGCATATAGCCAACTGTATGAGAAACTGTAAAATCATATAAGCAAAAACATTAAAACAAATTTGAGCTTTTCAAATATATATCATGAGCTTTTCAAAATGATGTTTCTATACGAAGGATTAAATAATTTGGTTTTCTCTAGGTAGGCTCATATGTTTCATGCATTGTTTATTTAGATAGTAAGCTTGTTTCTAAATCAGCCACCTTTAAGACCTATAATGCTTTTTTCAAAATATAATAATAATTTTTTATCAACTTAATTATAGCTTTGGTTTCTTTGTTCATTGTGCTAATTTTCTGTGGACAAATGAGACATACAAATAAACATATTTATTCAAAGCTTACAAAACACAGTTTATGAAAATTTGCTCATGCCTGTGCCATAATGATTATTTATGGAGAAACATGTTAATCTTTCTAAAATCTCATAATATTATCAACAGAAACGATGTAGCATTATATAGACATTTACATAATATACTCCTTGAAAACAGAAATTTTGGCTTGGAAAATATATACTAATTACATACAATCATGAGAAGTTTTACATGTCAAATATTAACTATGTTGTATGAAGTTCTACATGGATCCATGGATGATAAATAAACATAAGTAGATGTTTGAATATTAATATTATAACACCAACTTTGTAGCCATTAATCAGAAATGCTGTTTCATTGGCATGATTAAAAATCATATGGTTTGTTAGACCTACCATAGTCAGTGTCACGTATTTGCTATACCTTAGTCAAGTGAACCCATTTCCTGTGGTCTTCTTCACTATTCTAAATGAACAAACCATCTCCAGATATCTTCATGGTATTCACTGGAAAATCAACACTGTTATAATAGAAATTTAATTATTTAGAGTAGGTCAATAGTGCTTATGCTGGAAATATTCAGTTTCTAATTATATTTACTTAATGTTAATGAAAATAAAACTGCATTTTTACTGGGTATTATAGCATCTATTATACATATAGGCTTTTTATTAATATATAGCTAGCTGAAATGAGTGAAATTTTATTCTTTCCTGGAATTTAAGATTTAATCAGTTGTAAAATCTGGCTATTAATAAATATTTTTAAATATTAAACATTGTATAGTATTCAAAATTAAAATATTTTCCCTGTCTTAAAATCAATTTCTTATGCCTTATGCAAATGTTTAATAGAGAAAACTTTCAACTTTTACAATGAATTTTTCAGTGAAAACAGTGTAAGGTGTAAAGATAAGGAAAAAGCATGTTTTAGACCTTAGGAAGCTAAAAAGTTTAATAAATGCAGTTCCTGTGAAATAATTTAATAAAGGAAATATATATATATCCTATATATACACATATGTATATCCTATATATAGAAGTCAATCAACATAAAATATAAAATGTGTAACAGAATAAAAGCTCTGTAATCAAAGTGAAAAGGGACGATTATTACGGATATAGGAATTGTCATATTTATGTTGGTGTTAGATGGATTAGTAGAATTTTTTAAGTGGACAAAAGGAAAATAGCATTCCTCTTGAGGAAGCAGAATGAGTAAAAGCAAGTATAAAATTACACAACATGTTTCAGTAGCAATTAATTTTCTAATAGGCCTGGAGCTTAGGTCATGTTCACTGGAGCAGTATGCAGTGGTTTAAGAAAATGAACAGACTGAAAAGCTCATCTAATAGAAGGCCTGCATTTCATAAGGAGGATTTTAGTAAAGTAAAGGGTGTAATGTGTCACTGTGCATCACAGAATATATTTGCTCATTGATTTATATGTTATATTACACATACATTATATGTGGATATTATATGGTTACACATAAACACTATATATGGAGAACTATATAGAGGTTAATCTGGTTGCATTATAGATAAAATGGAGAGGCAGGAGATTGAAGGAAGATTGGTTATGATACTAATGTAACAAACTATGGAGAGACACTGAAAATACACATCACAGAACAATATTCAGATACAAAACAAAAAAGAGGATGGGAGAGATTTTAAACTAAGAATTGAGAGGAATTGGTGCCTGAATGAATGCAATGAATATAGAAGAGAAAGAAATCTTAGACCATCATAAGAGTTTCACTCAAATTATGAAAAGAATGATCAGAGCAATGAGCTGGATAATGATTGAAGAAGTTGTTGTTTTTGAAAAATTATAAATTTGTTTAGTCTCTCTGCAACTTGAGATATTAACAAGAAAGCCATGCATAAATGTATAAGAAGCTATTGAAAAGTGAATATACAATTCAGTAGAGATGATGACCAAAATATGGACTTGGGTATCATCTACACAGAAGTGATTAAATTAAATTATAGGAATCGCTATATATAAAAGCCTAAGTAACCGTTATGATTGGTCGCTATGATGACACACTGACCACCAGAGGTAGATGCTCAATGCAGGAGCTGCCCCCTGGTGTTCAGTGCGCTCCCACAGCCAACTTCCAGCAGCCAGCCAACCACTGCGGTCCCTCACCCCTGCAGAAATGGAGAAACGGAAAAGAAACCAGTTTGAGTATATTTAGGGCAGAGAAAATGACAAAGTGGAGCTAATAAATGTAAGTTGCTTTCTAGAAAACCTTAGCAAGTAAGAGAATTAAATGGAGTCATAATATGTCGTGGACCTATCAGATGAAGGAAACGTGAACGTGCTTAACAAGGGGAGATGCTAGTAAGATATGAGGGGAAATGATGGACAGGAGAAGATTAAAAGTACAAGGAAGCTGTTTATCTAAAAAGGGAATAGAAGGCTTTCTTCCTTAAGACAGAATGGAGACGATAAATAAGGATGAAAGAAAAAAATTAAGGCATAACTGAGAAATTTAGAGACATTTACATTAATATGAATTCTGTGTACTAGAGAATTGTACAGGTGGACAGAGGCTGAGGGCCAGTGGTACGCACGTGGAGTTTTTACATTTGCGGAGTGGAAGTCCTGCTTGAGAAATTCAGTGTGAGGATATCAGTAGGGGTGGTATTCAGATCCAGTATGAGACAGGTGACTACAGCAAAAGCAAGTTTTTAAAAAATTGAGGGCACATCTGGTTTATTTTTAAGACGGTAAAGCCCACCAGCCAAAGACCACCAAGGACAGAGTTAGTTAGCTCTTTTCACTTGCTGTAGAAAGGGGAGGACACCCCATATGAACTTGGGGTGACTCAGAAGCCGAGGAGACTTTTTAGGGTTTGAATTTTTCCTGAGTAAATGTAAAAATGTTGTCAGGAAAGCCTGGGGAGTGACTTCAAATGGCATATTGTCATGAGGCAGAGTCCATTGCTGACCTCGGTGATTATGCAGGAGGTGGGGAAGCTGAGAGGGGCAGAGGTAGCTTTGGAAAGAAAGCAGTGAATGCACAAGAAGAGATGTGTGGCTTCAGAAGAAAAATTATTTACATGGTCTTGCCCATTGCTAGATAAAAACTTCGTTTTCTGTTTTGTTAGGAAAATCATGGTCTAATTAACAGCAGTATTAAGAAGTGGATTTGAGATTGGAGTTCTGTTTCTTTGCAATATATGTGATTTAAAAAATTGTGGAATGTTGACTCCAAAAGCTCCCAATTTGAGGCTCTTCTGCATGTTATTTTGACAAGGCTGCGTTGTTGTCAGGGAAGAGATTCCTCCAGTAGTAGATTGTTTCTCACTGGTCTTTTACAGCAAATGTTGTGTGACCCATGATTTTGGAAAAGAAGGATTTTTAGCTATGTTCTTGATGTTAATCAATAAAATTAGACTTACCAGTTCACAGACTGATTAGTTACCTATTTCCTGCTTTGGGTATCAGTCCTGAATTAGAATCACAGAGCACTTTGATTCTGACTTGCCTTATGAGATTTTTTTGACCTTATTCCCAGTTATGTTTTATATTGTGAGTAGAAACTAGGAAATACATTTTGAGAGATTTCAGGAAATTACATTCCAAAATGCCTTTTCTTTTACTAAACAGTTTTCTGCATTGTTCTCAATAATCTATCTAAGGAGTATTTTTTTATCTGTATAATGGGAATTCCGTTAGAACTGGAAGTGACATGGAAATGGGAAAGACCAATTCCTCTATCAGCTAAGCTTTTTTTTTTTTCTTGTGCATTTGTATTTCTCTAAATCTTTGTTCATGGCTGATGTTAATAGTAAGGAGGCCTGTTAAAGCTAACACAATGCTGTTGTACAGGAAGTCAGGAGAAAGAGAAAGACGCACTTAAACAAGCCAAAAGTAGAAATAATCTTGGAAGAAATTTCCAAAAACTAAGAGAAATTTGTATTTTCCAGGAAAAAAAAAACCAAAAACAAAAAGAAAAAAAAAACAGAAAACACCTGGGTGGGGAGTGGTTCCTTTAATATTGAAAAATCTAAATAAGTATTACAGGCATTACATTGTAAATATTGTTTGGTGGAATCATTTATATGTTAATCCTTATAAGGTATTTTCTGTGGCGTATTTATCTAGGCTGCAAAAGCACTTGGGTCCCATAATACCCTTGCAAGTTAGGTGATTGTTATGGTCCCCTTTGCTAAATAAACTAAATGAGGCCTAAAGAGGAAAAAGTAACTTTTCTAAATCAGACAGCCTGTTAATGAGGAAGGTCTAGAAATTACTAGAAAAAAATTGCACTCGCATAAATTTATAGTTTGTAGAATAAACCACATTGAAATCTTGTGAGTTCAATTATCATTGATACAGTTCTTGTTTTATCAAAATATGTAGGTAATGCCGTGTAGAAAGAATAATATAAAATCTTCAAGTGCTGCTTTGGTGGAAACAAGGTACTGGCTCTGAATCATTTTTTGTTTTGGAGAAAATCAATGCTCATCAGTTTTGGAAATTTTCATTTCTTTGTGTGGCATTTTAGATGTTCATACACCTTTTATTGAAGTGTTAAGCTTTTTGTTTTTACTTATTTGATTTTATCAGCCTTTGCAGAATTGGCCAGGAACAGTAAGATTATTCAATAATCCTATATAATAAAGAGCTAATATGCTAATTAGACTGAACAGTAGAACAATCGTCCAGACGACCTTCTGGATGAAACCAGGGCTGCAAGGGCCAACCAAGCGCCTTGCACAGATTTCGTGCATTGGGCCTCTAGTGCATCATAATGTATTGCATTGTGATAGTTTGCATTTCAGATGCACATAGTATACATTAGATGTTGAGGATAATATTTTGTCACAATACAAAGTGTTTCATGAAGCTGAATAAACAGGCCCTCGTATCAATGATATCTTACTTACACATTGAATATTTTATCACTCGATATACAAACAAGTCATGAGGGTATTAGTAATAAAAAAAACTAAATACATTGTATGTTCTTTTGCAAGTACATGTCAGTATTAGGTATTCTAATGGCTTGATAATTTGATTTTTAAATGCTTTTTTAAAAATTAGATAGAATAGGAACTAAGAGGAATTTACCAAAGTTTTAACTTTGAAAAGGAATTATAGGGTGTCTACTAGCAGAGTAATATAATTTGTTAGAATGTGAAAAAAAAAAAAGAAAACATAACATGTATGAGTCAGGAATATTTAAGTATGTGTTATTGATTTCTTGCACTTACTAATATATGTTTTGGGTTGGAATAAAGGGGTTATTAAAAAGTCTTTGTTTTTAATTAATTGTTATTGTTTGGAGATATACCCAAAATAAAATACAGATATTTTAGTTCAGTTGTAAAATATAATAATGGTAGGTCAAAGATTAAAAAGTGACTTTTGTAAGAAATATTCCCCAAAATAAATTTCAGGTTTTCTCATCTACTTGGTGAACTAACATTTTTGCTTTTCTGACAGATGTCACATTTTACAGTATATTTAATGATAAATGAATAATCCGACACTGTAAAACTCATAAAATTATATATTGTTACCATTTAAAATTTTATGAAGTGATATTGAGAGGGACACAAAATATAACTGATTTAAAAAATAATCTGTGTGCCTCAAGGTTCATTCCATTTTATAGTTCTCTTCTGAGATAATTTCTTTAATTTGATCTAGAATGTTTTAATATTTCAATGTTTTACTATTTCTATAACCGATAAAACACAATATATTCTATTTCATCCTCCCCCACATAAAAAGGTCAGTGTGAACCCACATCATCAGTGACTGCATTAAGGAAACACCTGAGGGCATAGGGAATTTTAAAGCTGTTAGTAACAGAACCTGGAGCACAATGGAATATTTAGTGTAGAAACTAGGTCATCTCTGAACAAATGCGTGCACCCTCCTTTTCTCTCCAGGTCACTTTGAGGTTTGCATGCTTAGTTCAAAATACTTGCTGTCTGAAACTGTTACAAAACAGGCGAGGTTTCTGAATATTTCTCCATGGTTTTTGATATATAATTCTATAAAATCTGTTCATAACATTGAATACCAGTATAAAAGAAATCTGTATGTTTTCACTTTATTTCTTGAACCTGTAGATGCTTGGACTGGTCCTTTAATTTGGTGCATGAAACTTTTCCTACGGTTTTCTGATCAGCAGCCCTACTTCAGGGATCTGGTCCAGAAAAAGCCACAGGCATTAGTTGAACAGAAAGTATAACGCTGATGGGAGTTAGGACATTTACCAATTTGTTGAGAATATACTTGCAAAATGCTTAACTAATACTTCCAAGACTATAGAAAATGCTTTATTTGTATATTAGTTGAATCTTGTGATCACTAATCTTAAGGATAGTATTAAATAAAGTATTACATTTTCCCACTAATTGTGGATTTACTCATGGAGTTTAATTTAGAAATTTTGCAACCATGAAATTTATTTTCCTACATGGAAATAAAGGGGCAGGCCCTGGGCAGCATGGTTCAGTGGTTAGAGTCTCAGCCTGTGCACCAAAGGGTTGCTTGTTCCATTCCCAGTCAAGGGCACATACCTGGGTTGCGGGTTCGCTCTCTTCCTGCAGGAGGCCACCAATCGATGTGTCTCTCTCACATCATTGTTTCTCTTCCCCTCACTCTCCCTTCCATTCTCTGAAAATCAATGGGAAAAAAAATCCTTGGGTGAGGATTAATGAAAGAAAGAAAAAAAAAAGGGTTAGAAAGTGGATAGAGTCTGCAGTCTATTAGAGCTTCTCCCATCTCCCTTCCCTGTGTAAGCATAAAAAAGCCCCATATGAGGAGTGGAGAATAAATGAGTTTATTTCATAATCATCAAGGAGTAGATGTTGCATATCCTAAAACATTATCCATACCTATGGCCAAAAGCATACAAGTGAAACACTGCAAAGAGAAGCTTGGTGAAAATGGCAGTGCTGATGACACTGGTAAACTTGACTTACTTGAGGGGGAAATTGATGGTGATGTCTGTACATGTAAGAGGACTGGATATAGTATATTGGAATATGCTCTTAGAAATCTTTAAAATATGGCTCAATGACCTATAGAACTTACTTACACTCTGATGTAGTTAGTGCTATCTCAACTGTGAGATAATTGAGCTCATAAAAACATAAACTAAGAATAATTACACTCCTCTAAACATATTTCAATTACTGTTGTTAGCTGACTGACTCAAGGATGATTTGATGCCCAGTATCTGGGGTTACCCATCAAGACAGTGATTTAAATTATGCTATGTTTATGGAACATAAGTTATGATATAACATTTGCTCTTGCATGTCATTGTACTTTAGTCCTTAAAATTTAATTTGAAGCAAAAGAATTATGATTAAATATATAAGGAACACAATCATATTTGACTTCATAAAGTTGTTACTTACTTTGAACTTTGAACAAGTTCTCATTAATATTTCCTGGAAACAACTAGGATTCTGAGGGAAATATTTACCAAATAGTGTCAATTTTAAAAGTGTTAAGTTTAGATATTTGATGTCACTAAGCTATTATAATTTTTCCTTGAATTCATATAAATGTAATTTGCTCATCAAATTCAGTCCCCTCTGGTTAATGAGCTATTCATTTGCTTATTTCAAATAATAGGCACAATCCTTGTACTTTTTTCTAATTTGAGAGGGCATGGTCCATTTTTTTTTTCATGTCTGCAAGGATTATTCCATAGTACAGCACAATGTGCAAGAGCTGAATAAATATTTTTTAAGAACTGTATGCATGATTGAATGACACTGAATTGGTTATTCTTCCAGTCAGCTTTTTCTCTTACTCCATGTAAGAGACCTTTCCATTTCTATGTGAAGGGTGCTGATGGAGGCTTGAATACCCAGTGCAGTTGAGTTTATTCCTCATTAATAGCTGTTCATTTGAACCCAACTTTCCACTAAGTTTTGTTACTTTTGTTCTATCAAGCAAATGATCAATCTTTTATATAAATCTTTTCTTTATCCATGAGAGGAAACATCTTGATAATAGAGCTAAAGATATTTCCAGTGAAGAGTTTTTCCTATTGAGGTGTTTGTATAAGACAGATTTCATGCCAAATTCCATTTAAAAGAATTCCTACATCATATTCCCACCTAAAAATATGGGCAAACAAGATGGCTCCTCAAACCACTGATACAGACTTCAGTCAATAAAATGTGTAAAAGGCAGAGAGTAATTCACAATCATTTTATTCAGCCAGCATAATGAAGGGTGTGGGATGAAGAAAGAGAAAAAACCCAGGCAAATAGGAGGGCTAAGTTTATGCATTTATTCACAGCCAATTTTATAGAGCTGACTGAGTAGACTTGGTTCATCCTTGTAAAACATTTTCAAAGTTGCTCTCTATCAGTGGTAATTAGGACATGAAATTAAAATCTGTTCACATGCACTGAATATTATGTCAGCAATATAAGGCACATAGTTAGTTGGCCCCTGAAAGGTTTTTAATTTTCTGCAGTCAGTTTCTAGAAGACCTTGTAAGGAATGGGATGTACTGAATTTTATTTTCTATTGAAGCTGCCAAGGTCCTGCCAGAATAATGTCTTATAATTACTACTTTGTATTGGATTTTCTTGGAATTGTAAGAGAATGATAGTACCAGAGTATTACCTATGTCTGCATTATAATTGTACCCAGCCCTCTTATAACTGCCCATCTATTCAAAACCTTTCTTGCAAATATTTTTAAACAAATTGACATCATCCTAGTACACCAGTTAATCTACTCATCTGTAATACCTGGGAGGTGTCTTATAGCTTTGTTTTGTATGTAGGAAATAAAATTAGCTATGGAGGTAGTGGGGAATAGTTTAATGAAATAATTACATGTAGTCATCTAGAATCACTAGATTTTTGTGACACTGTTATAGTTCTAAAGGTTTTTAAACAAATACCTTAACATTATATCATGTAGTGTACCTTTGAATTTTGTATTAATCTGTAGAAAAGACTATAGGACTAATCAAAGCAAATGAGAACCTGCCTTACTGAAAGGCATTTAAATAGTTTACTGACATTTATAGAACCTTTAACAAGATAAATTATGCAACCCAATATCCTTGAAATGTGATGGAGGAACTGGAGTTGGTATAAGATAGTTTGTTGATATCACTGATGTTCTTCTGTTGGATGAAAGATAATTCTAGAGCAACCATAAAGATTTTGCTTCAAAGTACCTACAATTTATTATTTTAGGAAAGAAACAATAGTCTAACTCCGTGGTCAGTAAACCGCGGTTCGCGAGCCACATGCGGCTCTTTGGCCCCTTGAGTGTGGCTCTTCCACAAAATACCACAGCCTGGGTGAGTCTATTTTGAAGAAGTGGCATTAGAAGAAGTTTAAGTTAAAAAATTTGGCTCTCAAAAGAAATTTCAATTGTTGTACTGTTGATATTTGGCTCTGTTGACTAATGAGTTGGCCGACCACTGGTCTAACTCAATCTAAGTGATGCTGAGAGGAAGAGTTGAATGTTATTTCATTTGTAACTTAGAAATTACTTTTACTACTTTTATTTAATTGCATAAATTCAAGCCATGAGAGAGCTTCTGAAAAAAAATATCACAAATGAAATAAAAACCATTTTTTACAAATTTTCAAATTTGGAAGTTAAGTGTCTGGAACCTTCTAACTCAAGCATTAATTTTCTTGCCCACAAAATTCAGGCAATATGTAACACTGAGTGATACCTAAGAGAAAACTTTAGACTCTGCTACCTTAAAAAATCTTTCCTTTTCTCTCTTTCTTATTTCTATACTTCCGTCAACCAACAAATAGTATGCTCTTCAAGTGTGGGGATTTCAAAAGAAGTGCTAGGCATAGTTTGGTTCTTCAAAACAATTGTTAAGCATTTCTTTCTTTCTTTTTCCTATATTCCTCCATTCTTTTCTTCCTTTCTCCCTTTCATTTCCTCTCTCCTAATATTTTTATTTTTCTGATGTCTAAAATTTACCTAGCTTTCTCCTATCTCTAATAATTAGTTTAAAACGATGTAACTAAGATACCTGTTGTTGTTTCTCCTTGCTGTATAAAGTAAAAGCTATCTGGGCAACATTTGGACTTCATCCTTGCTGTTTTGCTTGTTATGTGCTGACCTAATCATAATAGTTTTCAGGGTTTCAGCATTCTCTTGATGCTCTTTTGCATAAAACATGTTAATGTGTGTTACTTCTGATTTCAGAAGCACCTAAGAATCGATCTATAGATCCTTCTTACCCTAAGATTTATTACTATAAGTAAAACAAGCCCACAAGCCCTGTTAATTGTCAGAGTAAATAATGAGTCCAAATTTCCAGCCTTTACCAGGGATAGTGGTTGGGTTGTAGAAAAGCTGATAAACTTAAACTCTTTACATTGTTTCCATCATCCGCCTGTTTGCATATGCCAGGGAAAAGCAGGGGAAAAGGAGGTTTAGGAAAACCAGTATTTACAGAGTGTATAGCATGGCCCTGGCACTGTGTTGAGCACTGTACATACTGGTATATTACCTCATTTAGAATCATGCCCCATTCACATCAGTACCAAACAGGATCCTCTGTTGAGCCAACCCATGAAAGAGGCTGTAAGTAGGGCATAATGAGAGGATGCTGGTGGCGGCTTACTTAATTGGCTAATGATTTTGCAGTGCATGCTTTCATACCCCAACAGAAGGTGTTTTGATAATTGCATAAATGTCTAAGGTCATGATCATGTTTACAAGGCTTCCCTGATGTGGTTTGGGAGGATTATGCACGAAGTAGAAGGTGTAGATACCATGGCAAGGAACATAGACATTAGGGATAAAGAAGAATGGGTAGTACTAAATTTTGCCATTTTCTGGTTGCAGGATTTTAAATACATATGGCTTTTTGCGACTGGCTTTTTCTGTAAATTAGACTAGTTATGGAAGAGTCGTTGTGAGCTTGAAAGAGAAAACATAAAGTCCTTGGCATAGATAAATGCTCAAAAGGCCACAATTTATGTTTTTACTATTATTAGTGATTTGTAAAACATTATATTTTGTTGCACAACAATTTAGGGCACATTGTTTGTCTTTATTGCCATAACTTTATAGACTATGGGCTGCATTCAAAGTCAGACTAGCCAGAGAGACTTAGCTTGGAAAAGAATTATCATTTTATCTTGCATTGGAAAACACTTTTTAGAAATATTTAAAATGAAACCATAAAAGCACGCCAAAGTAAAAGAATTTCCACTCTGGATATACTTCTTTTAATAATTTAAGCTGCACTATCACTTGGCTCATCTGCTTCTTGAATATATTTCAAAATTCAAAAGAAAAGATAGGAAGTACACAAATGAAAGAAATGAAGGGAAAAAGGAAAAATAAGAGAAGGAACTGATAATACCGATAATGGTATTCTTTCAAAAGACTACTATAGAATTTTGCAACTATAGTTTCAGAAATTTATGTTTTTCTGTTAGGAAAGTTGTGTTATTAATTTAAATAATAGTGGTGTTTCAATTCTGAATGGAAATATCTTAATCTCTAGAGATAAGAAATTAGCATATTCAACTTGCAACATATATTTAATGTGGCTCTTATTTTATTAATGTGGCCTCTGAAATATAATTTTGCATTCAAAGGACAAGAAAACACACAAAGCTAAAACTGACTGCCATCAACAATTGATGATCTTCACTAATTGTTAGTGAACGGACAGGTGCCATCGCATCCCATATTCATAAGAGTAATTGTATTCCATATTCATAAGGGTAGAAGCAGAAAGCATAAATCATGGGGAAACTGATATACTTTCTTAGACATCCACTTGTCTCTGTGGTCAAGAATATTGTTTTCCAAAATGCAGTGATATGCCTTGTTTTTGAAGGACTTCGTAGAATCTGCTCTATCCCAAGTTAAGAAAAAATGGGTATACTATTTAAATTGTTTTAAGTTGCTTTCAGACTTGTTAAATATAGAAAAATATAGCCATCTTGGTTGGTTTTTATTAACATACATTTCATTTGGCCTGTTAATACTTTTTATGTGCACAACAGGAAAAGAATGTAGGACGTATGGTGAACTCTCATGAAGGAAGAGAATGCATGTGTCAGAGGTTTATATTTTCTGCCAAAGAATTTTCCTTTATTCTATATTTAGAGAAGTGTCATTGACAAGTTAGAGAAGAAAAATGTCCTTTTATTGGAGGATGTTATAATCAATGGAATATTGTAAATGTATACTAAATTCTCACTCATTAACTTATGATTATTGTGATTTAGTAATTGCACGTGCTATATGAACCATAATATTATTATGTGTACAATGTGATTTATTGAAATCATAAAAGAGAGCCTTCTACCTTATGAATATGGATTGTATGAGGATGGCTTCAGACTGAAAAACATAAAGGCCCTTTCTTCCATCATTTTAAACCTGCTGAAAGGTAGAGAAGGATATGTGGCACTCACGGAAAACCTTACACTAGAGAGGGATGGGCTAGTCCTTTCAGGGAGACTTAATTTGTTGATCCATGGCTTCTACAGAAGAATGCCTAACTAGATATGATGAGCCTTGTTGAAGATTTTCTCTTCTCTAGATCAGTGGGGTTTCATTTCCCTCTTTTACAAAATGTGTACTGATTTTTTTTTTAAACATGAGAATGAGTAAATTAGATTGACCTAAATATTACTTGACTGTAGTTTATCTTGTCCAGAAGCACAGGCAGGGTTTGTAATTACCCCCGAGTTCTGAATAAAAATTGCAAATGCAGAACTCTAACACTACCTTAGCTAATTTTTGCCTGATGCGTGTTCTTTTATTCTCAATTATTTGTGTATGCAAATAAACACCTTGTGAAATTAATGTGAATGTTCACTTTGCTTCTTTTATTTTGTTTTCATTGTTACACTCTCAGTCAGTAAGGCTACTGGGAATAAATTAATCCAAAGATTTTTTTTTTTTTTTGTCTCTTCAATGCTAAAAGAACTTGTTCAGACAGATATTTTTTCTCTATTGTTTAAGGACTTAAACCAATTACTTGGTTTAAACATAGCTTTAGGCATGAATATATTGTACAAACATTCAAAATATAACTCAAAGAGCATAAGTAAAATAATTATTCAGTGCTTTCTTTGTGGTAGAAGTTTGCCTTACAGTATTTTAAATTCTTATAATTATTTTGTAATGGAGTCCGCATTGCTCCTAATGTCCCGTAGGTAGACAATAGGAATAGTTAGTTTTCCCCCCCAATTATGTAGATTGAAAGAATACTTGGAAACTGGCAACACAAGTCAACATGTCAACTGGCAACAAATTTTAGTAGGAATTTTGTTGTTGTTGGATGACGGAAGTTGTGAAAAAAATGTTTTTATAATATATTGGCATATTTTGTTTTAAGCACTTAACATTTAGCAATAAAAAACACACAACTCCATGCTACTCTGAATAGAGGACAAAGACTTTCCCATTATAATCAGCATTATGAGATCCTGTGCATCTCTACAGTTCAGGAGGCTAACAGTTAAAATAGAACTGGGAAAAGATAAATGGAAATTATTTAATAGGAGAGAGGTTACAAGTTCGCAGGAAAACAAGCATGGTTTAGATTGGGGGTGGGAGGGGGGGTGAGGCCAAAAGAGTAACCTAAGCATGAGCTTTCAGAGTGAATGAAAAGGTGCAGGCTTGTTCTTCATTTCCAGGGGCAGAGAATTAGAAATAAGGGATATGCTTCAGTTCATAAATTTAGGTTAAAGATAAATTGGTTAAATATAAAATGGCTGTGGGAAAAATTTACTTAAAGAAGATATTTAACTCTTTTTCCTGATATACAGGGTGTCCACCTAAAAAATGTATATATACTTTAACAACTGATAGCTCAATTTTGAAAATCAAATGTATTTTAATAAATTCTGCCTTTATAATTATTAATAGTGTGTGTACACATATTTTTTAGACATCCTATATTTAAAAACAGTGAAGATTCTCTCACCTGTTTGGAATGTTTTAATTATTAGTTACTATGCTTAAAATTAAGAATGACTAGGATGAGTTAATGAATTTCATATTGAAGCTCATCTTTTTTTTTCCAGATGATTTCCAGCAACTTTTAAAGACTTAAATTAAGAAAAAATTCTGCAATGATTCATTGTCAATTTAAAGACTAAAGAAAGTAATTAAGCTGAAGTGGGTTTATTTGTGTCTGGATACCAGAATTCATTATAGGCTATGTAGGTGGGAGAGACTTTATAACCTAAAATTGCAGTAGAAATTGATTCAGAATAACTAAGCTTGACTCAAACTTGTGACTCATTAGTGGCAAGAACTTTGAAGATGAGATTTAAAAATACTAATACTAAAATTTTGACATAAACTAACTTCTTAATAAAAGCAGAATGGGGTATTACTTGCTACATGTCAACATAACTTTGGGAAAATTATAGAAATAGATTAAATAGTAAAATATTCAGGATAGCATATTACATGATATTGGGTAGAGTTATTTTATTTTTATTATTATTTAAAAAAATATATATTTTATTGATTTTTTTACAGAGAGGAAGAGAGAGGGATAGAGAGTTAGAAACATCGATCAGCTGCCTCCTGCACACCTCCTACTGGAGATGTGCCCACAACCAAGGTACATGCCCTTGACCGGAATCGAACCTGGGACCCCTCAGTCCGCAGGCCGACGCTCTATCCACTGAGCCAAACCGGTCAGGGCAGGTAGAGCTATTTTATTTGATAGATATGTTGAGATTAATTAACTAACCTTAAATTTATTATCAACTTATAGGTTAGAACAATTCTTACATCATATTCAGTTCTAGGGTTGACAGTACAAATTTCCACTGACATTGTACAGTGTAAACACCTACACACACACACACACACACACACACACACACACACACACACACACACACAATTTTTTCTTTTATTTTACTGTTTCCTAAGTCTTATTTCTACTTTTGGTTCAGTTCAGATGAGGCTTTGATCTACTTTATTGACAATCCAAGGGAGCAGTTAAGTTGGAGCAGGACCTCCTTCTGTCACCCCTGACAGTTTCCTCTCTGCAGTCAGAATATCATTTGTGGCAGACACTCAGGTTTCTCTTTAACCTAATAAGGTTTCATTAATCTAACTAGGCTAGACATGCTTGCTTTTTGTTATGATCACCCTCCAGGCCAGCATTTAAAATAATTAATCATATATTTCTGCATTTTTTTTTTGTTATCCTTATCTAAGGATATTTTTCCATTGATTTAAAATTATATATTTTATTGATTTTTTTTTACAGAGAGGAAGGGAGGGGGATAGAGAGTTAGAAACATCAATGAGAGAGAAACATCGATCAGCTGCCTCCTGCACACCCCCTACTGGAGATGTGCCCACAGCTAAGGTACATGCCCTTGACTGGATCGAACCCGGGCCCCTTCAGTTCACAGGCTGATGCTCTATCCACTGAGGCAAACTGGTTAGGGCTCCATTTATTTTTTTTAGAAAGAGTGGAAGGGATAGATGGGGGAGGAGGGGAGAGACAGAGAGAGAGAGGAGAAGAGTCACATCAATTGGTTGCATCCTGTATGCATCCTACCATAGCTGGAGATCAAACCTGCAACCCAGGTATGTGCCCTTGGTTGGGAATCTAACCCACCAAGGGTTCCTTGCTGGGACCAATGCTCTAACCACTGAGCATGCCAGCCAGGGCTGCATTTTTGTTTACAAAAAATTCCAACTATCACCTTCTTCATCAACTTGACAAAAGGCTCCCCTTAGAGGACAAAAAAGAAGGAAAAAAAAAAAAAAGAAAAGAAACATGCAATGAAACTGCATTCATTGATTGGCAGATATGTCCCAGTCACTAAATTAGGAGCTGTGGTCACAAAGATAAGCAGATAAGCCCCTGGTCTATGGAGTTTGCCTGGTGGTGGGTGATATTGCCCAGTGGAACAGGGCTAAGTAAGAACTGTTACCATGTGGAACTGTACTTCAAGTACTGTGGAGTCATATGGAGGGAACAATGGACACAGCCCAGGCAGTCACAGAAGGCTCGCTGTAAAAGGACAGAAATAGAGTGAATGTGGAAGAGATTGCCATGTATAGAACGAGGAGGAGGATATTTTGGGAAGAAAGGTAATGGTTATAACACATTCAGAGAAGTACCTTCTTTCTATAAGACTCACCCTATAATTACCAGTGGAGGAAAACAGAGAGAGATGTGGCCATGAATGGCCCAAGTAGAAGGATTAAAAATGGAAAACATCATGATTAAGTTGGCAGTTAAGCACTGGCCTTCAGGCCCAAGTATGGGCAATAGATTGATAAGGCCAAAATTAGCTGAGATCATAATTAGGAGACTATTGCAATGATCCAGCTGAGAAGCAATGAAGGTCAGCAAAGACAGTGATGATGGGATAGAGCAGTGGTCGGCAAACAGCGGCTCGTGAGTCACATGCGGCTCTTTGGCCCCTTGAGTGTGGCTCTTCCACCAAAATACCACGGCCTGGGGTGAGTCTATTTTGAAGAAGTGGCATTAGAAGAAGTTTAAGTTTAAAAAATTTGGCTCTCAAAAGAAATTTCAATTGTTGTACTGTTGATATTTGGCTCTGTTGACTAATGAGTTTGCCGACCACTGGGATAGAGGAAAACAGAAAAGAGTAGAATTGACAGGATTCACATGTGGAGGGCGGAGAAGATTTAAGTGCTAAGAATGGCACTCAAAATTCAGATTTACACCACTGTCAGGGGTCCTCAAACTTTTTAAACAGGGGGCCAGTTCACTGTCCCTCAGACCGTTGGAGGGCCGGACTATAGTTTAAAAAAAAACACTATGAACAAATTCCTATGTGCACTGCGGGCCCGGGAGTAGTCGGCTGCTAAGCAGGACAGGCAGCGGCACCCGACAGGCCGGATAAATGTCCTCGGTGGGCCACATGTGGCCTGCGGGCCGTAGTTTGAAGACCCCTGGATAGTGATTGCACTGGGCAAACTAAACAAGTAGAGAAGTAGATTCATGGACATGGTAGCTTTGAGATGTCAGATGTCCATGAGAAAATTAGAGAGCACAGCTGATTGGTAGATGCATATATAATCTGGAGGTATCAATGAAGTAAAGTTTCACGAGTCACAATAATGGATGGAACCACGCGGGTCTAAAATAATGAATTATGCCATACAGAAAGATTTGATTAGCAGATACACATTAAAAACTTAAGACAAACTATATAGTGGAAGAAAAGAGTGTTTTTATTACCCAATCTATGAGCTGCATATATTAGTTTTCAAGAGGGTTCAGATTGGCATTAATCTATTTCTAAAGAAATAACTTTGGAAATACTTTATTTTACTTACTAACTTACTAGAACAAATGATACACTACTTACAGGAAGATAGCTAGAGTCAGGTTGCTCTGAGTCCCATTCCCTAAAACTTATAAGAAGACATATAAACACTGGCAATAGCTTTTAATTCTTTTAACATCAGCCACATAATATATGTCTGGTGTCATTTTTTTGGGTAAAGTTAAATACACAAACTGAATCATAAAGAGAACAAAAGGCATATTAGGGAGTCAATTCATGTGAATTTTCAATGCCTTTGAGACTTTAATGAGCTTTGTATCTGTGAACAAACCCACATACAGAGGCATTCCCATCCATAATTGTGATGATATTTTCTGCCATATGCAGCTATTATTGGACAAATTTAAAACTGAAGTTTTAGAATGGTCAAAATAATTGGTTGCATGCATATGTATGGATTTCTCGTCAGCATAAAACATTTTCTATTATGGCTAGATAAAGGAATTGCTTAAAAGAATTTTTTAATCCTCAGGAATAAATAGTGACAACAGTTTAATACATAATAAAAAATAATATTAGATGTACATAATAGTTTAATAGTAGATTTTAAGTGCAGATCAATAGTAAGCATAGAATGGGAAACAATAATTATGTAAAATTATTATATTAAGGTTTCAGGATGTATCTCTACTAAGTAGGCTTATTAACCTCTCTGGAGTTCTGTGTTCTTACCTCGCAAATAGAGATGGCAGATACACCAGACATCAATCTGTCTCAACACATACACTCTCTGCCATTTTGTTCACTCTACTGTGGGAGGTGGACCCATGATATCTGCTCTAAGCTTTATCTCAGTGAGGCTCCTGACAATTTGGGTAAGGTAAGCGGTTCCCTCAGGAAAAGATGAGAGGAAGGGAGGAGGCTGTGGTTAGGGTATTTATTCCTTGGTTCCCTTCCTATGATGTTGATTGTCCTGGTTGGGTCCTCAAGTGGTCTTGATCTTCCAAAAGAAACCCCTCTAGAACTTTCTCTTATTTTTTTCTTTCTCTCTCCTTGTCTTTTGTGGTATTTTTTGTGAAAAAAACTAGCTATTCTCTGGCTTTCACACTACCCCTTATGGTATTTTTACATCTTACCCACAACTGTCCCCTTGTAAATAAAGTTTTCTCACATTATTTTAATTTGAGTGCCACCTGTAATCTGTCAGATGCTGAGATATGATAGTCTCTAGAATTACATTCAGGAAAAGTATTCTTTGTTGCTGCGTGTTTTGGAAACCAGTGTCATCAGAGTATAACCATTTGCAAGTCTGTCCAGGGTCATTGGCACTTCTTTGTACCTCAATGTCATTTTAAATTTAGATATTGATCAAAGCAGGCCTTGAACTGGTTCATCGGTGACACTTTTAGACAATATTTGGCACTTCTATGTTAATTTCTATTATAGATAAAGGAAGAAAAAGAGTCAATGACAACTAGGAAAACTCTTCCTGAACTGACACACAGGGACAGCTCTTCTGGTATTGTGCATGTTTTTGTATAACAACGCAGGACAGTTGTTGCTTCAGTGACTACTAGCACCATGCACTTTCCCTATCTCCTCCTCCTGTTTTGGTTGCTGAAAATCACAATTTCTGTCTGAGATTCATCATTCAGGGCAATAGTTATTTAGGCCATGTCTTCATGGCAATCTGTTTATCTAAAACAAACAAATATATGTAGGCCCTAATGTCTGTAAGTTTCCTGATATCTCATACACTATCTGCAGCTGCTGATACATGCTTATGACTCTTGGGAAGGGAGTTCACCTTGATTGAAGGAAGCAGTAGCATGGAATTGGTTTTTTGTAACCCAGACAGGACTTTATGGCCTGCTAGAAGCTCAGCTCTGTTATGCTGCATAGGAAAGGGAGTGAGTTCACCTCTAACAGTGAAAAGGTTTTCATATGATTTTCTTATAAAATTGGCCTACAGAAATATAACTTGGCTTTCTTTACTATCTTTAACATATACAATGGAGTTAAAAAAAAAAAGTAAAAAAACAGCAACAACACAGTTTAACTCATAAGTCATTTTTGTGTAAAAAATAATTAGAAATATTGACTATAGAATAGTCAGTTGGTACACTTATTCATTCAACAACTGTTACTGAGTGGTAGGCAATGAGGATATTATAATGATTAAAACATATATACTTACCGTCCACATAATGATTATAGTAAATGCAGGCAACAGTCAATTAAATAAAGAATTAAAATAAAAGAATAGATTTTTTAGAGGCATCTAACTCAAAAATGGAGTCCCAGATAAAGTGTTCTAAAGAAGAGCTGAAGGATGGGTTTTGCTTCTAACGTGGTCTGGTTGTCAGGAAAATGTGTGCCTCTATCAATTAATAGGAGTTGCTGATACATTTTAAGGGATCAGACCAAAAACATCACACTCTTAAAAAACATTTCAAACATGTAATCTTATTAGTGAGGGATAAATAGATGTGGGTAGACTCAAGTAGCATCTGGAGTTAGAAAAAGAACAGAGTTTACATGTGAGAGGTTGGGGTGAGCTGAATTAAAGTTTTGTACAGATCCAAACTGTAGATCAGATTGCAGAAAGTCAACAAATCCACCCAGGCTGTTTCTTCACTTGGATGTTGATTTTTAAAACTCTTAAGCCATGTGTATACAGACTCTTCTCCAAGTAGATATACGGTCTTTCATATAGCACCTTTTTTTGCTTTAGACTGATTAATGTGGGGGAAAGTCACTGAATGAAAAATGAACTTTTGTTTTATGTAGAGACATCTCTGGTTCCAAAAATGTACAAATAAAATTAGATCTTTTGCATAATACTAATAGATAATTTGGTTATTTTTCCCCTTGCATGAGAAGAGATTTTCAGTACTATTACAAGTAAAAAGTGAACTAGAAAGCCATCATAAATTTGATAAATATTTGACATTTCTGCTATGTTCTACTTAATTATTTATTTATTTATTTACTTAAATGTATTTTATTGATTTTTTACAGAGAGGAAGAGAGAGAGATAGAAAGCTAGAAACATCGATGAGAGAGAGACATTGATCAGCTGCCTCCTGCATGCCCCCTACTGGGGATGTGCCTGCAACCCAGGTTCATGCCCTTGACCGGAATCGAACCCGGGAACCCTCAGTCCGCAGGCCGACGCTCTATCCACTGAGCCAAACTGGTTAGGGCTATGTTCTACTTTATGCAACTGATAAAATACTTAGCAGGTATTTATTAAATTCAGTAAATAAGCATCTAAATTGTGAGTGACAGTACACTGTTAGAGGGACAGTGTAAATGTTAGAAACATAAAAATGACTAAAACCTTGGTCTCTATTCTCCAAAAGCCAACTTTCTATTTTTTTGAAAATATTACAAAAGGTTTTTTTAGCCCGGCTGGTGTGGCTCAGTGGTTGAGCATCAACCTAGGAACCAGGAGGCCACGGTTCGTTTCCCGGTCAGGGCCCATGCCCAGGTTGAGGGCTCGATCCCCAATGTGGGGCGTGCAGGAGGCAGCCGATCCATGATTCTCTCTCATCATGGAAGTTTCTATCCCCCTCTTTCTTCCTCTCTGAAATCAATGAAAACATTTTTTTAAAAAAGGTTCTTTTAAAGCTAGCTTTGTTGAGATATAATCTATATATATATATAAAAGCCTAAGTGACCAAATGACTGAAGGTTCCGTTGACCGGTCTCTATGATGCACACTGACCACGAGGGGTAAGACACTCAATGCAGGAGCTGCACTCTGGTGGTCAGTGTGCTTTCACAGCAGGAGCACCACTCAGCTGCCCTAAGGGTGCCAGACACTTCTCCCGCCTCTGCGGCAGTGCTACCAAGAGGTGGCTGCAGGCACAGTGGGGCCAGTATGAATGGGAGCAGCGCAGCTGCTTCACGCATTACTACATCCCTCAGGGGATGTCGGACTGCGGGGATCAGGCCGAAACCAGCAGTCCAACATTCCCCAAGGGGTCCCTGATTGCGAAGAGGTTTCAGGCCAGGCTGAGGGACCCCAGCGGTGCATGTGCACCGGGCCTCTAGTTAACATATAACATTGTGTAAGTTTAAGGTGTACAATGTGATGATTTTATGCAGATATATATTGCAAAATGATTACTGCTGTAAGATTCGCTAGCATTCTTAAATTCATATATTTGGCAATTTTTTGTTATAACAGTGAGAAAAGTTAAGATCTACTCTCTTAGCAATTTTCAAGTATATGATAAATTATTAACAATAGACACCATGCTTTCCATAATGTATTCATTTTATAACTGAAAATTTGTATCCTTTAACAAACATCATTTTTCTCCTACCCCCTAGCCTCAGGAAATCACTGATCTAATTTCTGTTTCTATGAATTTGGCTTTTTAGATTCCACATATAAATGAGGCCATACAGTATTTGCCCTTTTTTGTTTGACACATTACAGTTAGCACAATGCCCTCAAGATTCATTAATGACACAAATGATGGGATTTCCTTCTTTTTCTTATTGGTGTATATATACCACATTTTCTTGATCCATTTATTTGTAAATGGACACAGGTTGTTTTTACATCTTGACTATTTTGAATAATATGCAATGAAGATGGGATGTATATATCTTTATGAGATAGCTAGAGGCCCGGTGCACGAATTTGCTCACTGGTGGGGTCCCTTGGCTTGGCCGGCAATCGAGGCCTATCGAGGGGCCAGCCAGCTGTGGGGTAGGGCTGGCCAGGGAGAGGGACCATGGGAGATAGATGTTTCTTTGTTCTGAATCCTATGTTTCTGCTCATACAGCCTAAGTTTGCAGGGGCATTTTTGCAGCCAAGTCTCTCTGTGTATGCCTATTAAATATGCAGTCATCCTAAAAAAGCCCTGGGTGTTTTCAACAAGTTCTTTCATTTATTCTAGTCTCCTTCTTCTGGTCATTTGGAGTCAGTTCTTTAAGGCATCAAATGTGCCATTTAAATCTATTAAGTGATAATTTATCAGCAAATAAATCAGCAGACAATTTAAACGAGACAGAAAGTAAGCATGTCATGTCACAGTGTCATAGGGAGAACATTTCTGGGAATATTTTGTAAGAATACTTACCAAATTTATTAAACATATACATTCCATAAAACTTATATAATGTTAAGAGCCATTCAAAGTTTATCTTCTCCAATTTTTAAAATCTCTCTCTTGTGCTTCCTTTCCTGTAACTTACATCAAATTAGATTTCTGTCCTAGAAAGGCATTGGTGGTGCATCTTTCTTTCACTGCTGCTTTTCCCTAGAGAGCGATGGATCTCAGGCAAACTTGTGGCTGCTTCAATTGCTAGTTACATGTCTATGGCAAATATTAAATTTTCTCTTAACCTTAGTTTCCTTACCTTAAAAATGGGGACAGTAATAATGTCTTCCTTATGAGGATGCTGTGATAAACATAGACACCACATGTCAGACAAATTACCCGACATAAGAAGGCATTAGAAGACTTTAGCTATTTTTATTAGGCCATCACTGAATTGAGAAATTTTCTATATTTTACTAACATCAAAGTACATTTCAAGGGTATTTCAAGTTTTTGTTTACATCTTTGTTTGTTTTAAAATCTGTCGCATCTTTCAGGGAACTGTTTCCAAGTCAGTTTTGTATTCATAAGTTCTGTCATGTTTTCTGGCACACAGTAGGTACTCAATAAATGCTTGTGAAAATAATGTAATAAATGAATTAATAAGTTAAGAGATAATGCAGTCTAAGAGCTGATGCGTCAAACTTGACTATTGTTTAGTGACAGTGCTCATTACAACATAATGCTAATCTACACCCATGCCCTATTCTTCAAGTGTTAATGACTATAATGCTATTATGTCAGAACTGTTTATGTATAGTTTCTCATTTAATCTTCACTACAACCCTGTGATATAAGTTCAATCACTAGCCTCTTTTTACAGTTGAGGAAATTGAGGAACAAAGAGGATAAGACTATTATCCAATGTCACTTAGCTGATGAGTGATGGAGATGGGATTAGAACCCAGGCTGTCTGACTTCAGAACTGAGACAACTCATCACTTTCTTATATTGCTTTCCACCCTGCTGGGTTTCTCAAGTTCAATATTTCTAATGTTAATAACAACAACAACAACAACGAAAAAGAACTTTGATCCAGATTTAGGTCAACTTGTTAATGTGTTTTCCTCCCTGATGGCTTCCTGAAGTTACAGCTGATGAATCATGACTCTTCTTTCTTCCCTCTGGCTGCCAAGGCTAACAAATTGTATAGTTGACATGTGAGAAAATCAAGGGCAACTGTTTTTAGGATAATCTAGGATAATTTATTATGTCAGAGTTAATAGGATATCACTATTGGGCTATCATAAACCAGGTGGAAAAAGCCAACTTGTTATGGCAGCCTAGCTGTCCTTTCCTAGCAAATCCAAGAGAACATAGAATTTCTGACTGTAAAATTGGTGACTGTAGTTTCTTAGGGCACTGGTTGGCAAACTCATTAGTCAACAGAGCCAAATATCAACAGTACAATTGAAATTTCTTTTGAGAGCCAAATTTTTTAAACTTAAACTTCTTTTAATGCCACTTCTTCAAAATAGACTTGCCCAGGCCGTGGTATTTTGTGGAAGAGCCACACTCAAGGGGCCAAAGAGCTGCATGTGGCTCACGAGCCGCAGTTTGCTGACCACTGTCTTAGGGGAATCAAATCAAAAGTTGAAGTTTCTTTTGGAACCCAGTGGTGATTGCATGTGGACTTTATTTTCCTAACATATTTAAAAGTATATTGGGTCTGATGAGAGTCCCTAGTAAGGACAAGAACTTCCACTAATATTTGCAAACCATTCAACAAAATGAATGGCATGACATACAAAATTGGAGCTCTATAACACATGTATGCATATAAATACACACATATAAATTGAATCATAATTACTTCTTAAATACATCGGAAATGTCAAGAGAAATAAATGATGGAAATAAGTGCTCATTTTTGCATTCATTAAGGGAAAGAATATTCAAGCTCACTATCTGTAGCATAGTAGACACTCATTTAATGGTTGATGAATACAAGCATAACAGGATGACTTCATTAAGTAATTAGTTTAATAATGAATTGTTTAAAGTACTTGGAATTGGTCATTTAAGGGGAAAAATGTTTTATCTGAACTGAAAACATAAAATAATCTTTAGAATCTAGTTGATTTTAAGCTAGTACAAAATAGTGACACATTTTTAACTGATAAGAAAAAGACAATTAGAGCTTAAAACACAAACATATTATTAAACACAAGATACATTTTTGAAGGTTAATTTTTGTTTTATTTTGTTTCAGAAAATTTGTTGAGAAATGGAGGGTTATAGTTAGGAAAAGAATAAAAAGTCAAGGAAATATATCTGTAAAAAAAATCAAGGCCCTGAAATATTAAAATAAAATTATTAGTTAGTTCACCCCATGATAAAGTAAGAACATGATTATTTTCTTAATAACTTTAAGAAATGGCTATATAATAGCTTTAAACAAAGATATTAGGCCACATTCAACATTATTTTTAAGCTAGCTTATTGTATGAATATGATTTATAATACTGAAGTATGATTTACGATGCATATCAAGATAGTTTCACATTTTCTGGTGCTATCTTTGTTCTAGCTCATGTTTTTGATGAGAAAATTGAAAATAATCCATCAGGAATATGAACAAGCTGGATGTGTCAAAGATGTGAATAAAATATATATCACAAGTTAAATAGCTTTTGTAGACATATGGCCAATATACTGTTAACCTTAATTAAGAACTAGTACTTTTGTTTTATCTTTGGATGAAATTGAGTTCTTTAAAATATGAGCTGTGACTTAGTCATTCTAAATTTCTTATGCCCATCTGCAATGTACATTTTAGATACTCATTTAATGTTCATTCAATAAAGGAAATATAAGATGTAAGAAACCTTTTTTAATGAAATAAGTAATAAAGATATATCCTGAAATTTTCCATTCTATAAGTTTAAATATTATTTTTTAACCAAGAACAATCTCAAATGGTAGAGATTTTGTATATACATCTTAAATGTCACATTTTTTAAAAGAGTACTTCATGGAAAGAACACTGCTTTCATAGGTTGTTATCAGGTGTTTCTCTCATACAGGGCCCATGCTCTCTGAGATTTTATTACAATAGGCTAATATCCACGGTCATGGCCCAACAATTGAGATTTAATTACTGTGTTTCCCATGGTTATTTCATCACAGAATTTCTTTTGTCATTGAATATATTTTGGGAAAGGCTGTTTAAAATGATACTGCACATTTCAGATTAATTTGTCCTTTACTGATGTATTTCCTACATTGTTAGTAAGGACTTTTTTCACATTAACATTTCATGTGACACCTCCAAGACCTCACTGAACTTATGTTTCAGATTGAATTTATCTTAACAAAACAAACAAACAAACAAAAAACCCAGGGACATACTGACTATATTATTTGTGCTAGGAAAGAGTTGTTTTTTGTTTGTTTTTTTTCCATATCAACTATGGAAACTCTCAAGAATACATTATTGGGTCAGCCAAATGGTCCACCTACCACAATATTCATTTACAGCGCTTACTAATATATAGGAATATGTTATATATACTAATATATTGTTCAGTAACAAAAATTCAACCAAGTATCTTTTAAAGACCTACATGACTTTATTGAACAATTCATGAATTGGTCAGCATCCCCTCTAGCAAGTAGAAAGGGGCTCCAAAAGGCTACAGAAAGGGAAATGGTTTTAGAGGTTGCGCAAGGAAGTCACAAACAAACAAACAAAACAGCATTATTTCAGTCAGAATCATAGCCTTTTGGAGGAGAAAGTGATCAATTTTAGGAGGATTTTCTCATCTTCCTTTGGGGGATGGAAATGGCTATGGTGTAATTACCTCATAGGTGCTGACCAGAAAATTCCAGACGGAGAGTTAAGACTGCTTTCCTGGGGGTGGATGCAATGCAATTAAGTTAGGTATCAAGCTTTGGTGGGTTTATAATATGATTCCATTTTGAGCCAGCCATTTCTGTGTGTGTGTGTGTGTGTATGTGTGTGTGTGTAATGGCCTCCAATATACTTGATAGCCATTGCATATGTTATATATTAATTATAATCATAATTATAAATCTTCTAAAATACATTTATATGTTTATTCAAAATCCAAGTATTTATAATATACTAAAACAACTTTTTATAGAAATATCTTTTCAAACCAATCTAAAATTTGGGGTTTGAAAATACTAGTATATAGAAATAAAATTAAATGTTAATTTTATATTTTGGTTAGACTTTTTTGAACTTTAATCACTAATGCAATGCAAATCTAAACTGCAAGATTCAATATTACATTGTCAAATGAAATTTTTTCATGTCCCTTTGAAAAGAAAGCATACACATCAAGTGATTTTTAGTAAGGTGCTAATCCATCCTCTCTTAGTCCTCACAAGGAAGAAGACAAATGACTATAAGGACTGCTAAAAGTCAAATAAAATTTAGGCCAAAACCAAGAATGCAGCCAAAGAATTGCCAGAAGCAAAGAAGACACAGTGAAAAAGGAAATCAGCAAGTTCTTTAAACAGGGAGGAGAAAACTTAAAGGTTAGGTCATTAAAGATTTAATTGACTAGTTGAGTGGTTGGCAAACCACGGCTAGTGAGCCACATGCGGCTCTTTGGCCCCTTGAGTGTGGCTCTTCCACAAAATACCACGGCCTGGGCGAGTCTATTTTGAAGAAGTGGCGTTAGAAGAAGTTTAAGTTTAAAAAATTTGGCTCTCAAAAGAAATTTCAATTGTTGTACTGTTGATATTTGGCTCTGTTGACTAAATGAGTTTGCAGACCACTGGACTAGTCAAAGTCAGAGAGAACAGAGCCATCAAAAGAAGTTTTACAATGTTCCCATTGAGATTTCATCCAGGCCATTAACATATCCTTCTAATTACACAAGGCAACTTTCAGGCAGGCTGTTGGTAAACCCTGCACTTTGAAGACACGTAATTGGATAATATCTTGAAAGGGATAGAAGGATCATTGGGTGAAGCCATTGTACTTTGAAGTCTATATCTGAAATTGAAGCCCAGTGTCTCTCTCCTTATGCATGGCTCCCCACTCTTTAAACATATCTCCTTATTTGGAGCATGAAAATGAGAAAACACTCTATAAAGATTTAGCAATGCCTTAAAGTATATGCTAGAGCAGGACATGCTATCATATATAAACAGACAAATTTACACTAATAAAAGAGTAAGATGCAAATTGACTGTACCTTTGTGACGCCCACCAGCCAATCAGGAGCGAGTATGCAAATTAATCCAACAAAGATGATGGGTTAATTTGCATATGCAGGTGCCAAGTGGCGGGGGGCATTCCACACCACCCCAGCCACTCTGGGCCTCTGGGCAGCGTGGGAAGGTGGAGAGGTGGCTCCAGGCCTGAGCGAAAAGGTGGCTCGGCCAGAGTGAAGGTGGTGCCAGCAGCCAGGGGAAGGAAGGCCCATTCTTGCACGAATCTTCATGCATTGGGCCTCTAGTTCTATTATAAATGGCATTATGGAGTTATACCTACATGCATACAAATGTATGTATGTATTGACATGATTTGCATGAAATGACCTTTAGCAGCACCCATATAACTCACACTGTTTTACATGAAAGCACATAATACAGTTGATATTCTCCCTAACTTGAAGGTACTAATGCAATTCTAGGATAGTTCTCAGAAGGAATGCACTTGTCCCTTAATGTGTATGTAGATATGTGATCTTCTGTAATATTCTAGATGTGGACCATGAAAGTAAATCTTGTAAGGCATTATAGAGGATTTAAGGACACTGGAATAGCATTTACTAGTAATAACCAGTTATGGCTACAAAACAGCAATGTAGGGCTACACTCTGCCTCCACTGCCCAATTACACTTGGATGTATGGCAGGGAGAGGGAATCCTGGGCTCTTTCTTGACTGCATTTCTTCTGGCCATGGAGGCAAATAACAGGAAATGCCAAGCCATATTTACTCATCTAATCACAATGTGACTTTAACTTTAGAAAAACTACAATAAAGGCCACATGGTGTAGAAGTCCATCTTGTTATTTTTTGTATCTGTTTCTGCACCCATAGTATTCATTTCGTTTCTGAGAGAAACACACCATGGGGTACTTCCGTATCATTTTCCCCATGCGAATCTTTATCTGTATTTTTCTCCTTTTCTGTTGCATTTTCCCTCTGACTCTCTTACTCTTTTGTTCCCTTCCCCCACATTTCTAATTCTTTCTGTTTTCAGTTTCCTGCTTCCTTTAGCCATAATATAAAATAAAATAACACCAAGTCACTTTTGGGCCTTTTCTGTAATATGAAAATAAAAATTAATTAGCTTATACTTCTTTGCTTTTAATTTATTATTTTTGTGGACCAGATGTTATTACAGCAAAGGATGGGTCACAAGTCCCTTTCTCTGCCTTTAAATGAATTGTTTCTAACTGATTATATGAAATAACTATATATTAATTTGCAATTTAATTCTTTACATAAAATTTATTTTAGTAAAATTGGCCTTATATTTTAAATTGAATCAGCACTCTTTGAACGTTGTATTAACATAAAGGTATTGCCCTAGCTTGGTGGCTTAGTTGGTTGGAATATCATCTTGCACATCAATACCTTGTGTTTTAATTCTGGTCAGGGCACATACCTAGGTTGTGGATTTGATCCCTGGTCAGGGAGCATTCAGGAGGCTACTGATCAATATTTATTTCTCACATCAATGATTCTATCTCTTCCTCTCTAGTCTTCTCTCTAAAAATCAATACACATATATTTGGGTGAGAACTAAAATAATAATAATAAAAATAATAATCACAAAGGTATCAATAGCTTCATAATATGAAAGACAAATTTTCTTTGTTTTACATATATAGATATATATCCTTTCATAGGTTGACAATTATAAAATAGGTTGCCCTAGATGGTTTGGCATCGGCCTAAGGACTAAAGGGTCCCGTGTTCAATTCTGGTCAAGGGCACATGCCTGGGTTTTGAGCTTGATCCCCAGTAGGGGGAGTGTAGGAGGCAGCCGATTGATGATTCTCTCTCATTACTGATGTTTCTCTCCCTCTCCCTTCCTCTCTGAAATCAATAAAAAAATATTTAAAAAAATAGTGTTTGACACTCAACCCATCTGCTTAAATATGTATTGATTAATCATATTAACCCAAATAGTAACTGAGAGCAAATTAACTGCAAATTTCAATGCATATTTCTTTTATAATTATTAATGCTAATAGGCCTGCAGTTTTGTTTTGTAATAAAATTTCACTTGAAAGAAAATTAATTTTTAATGACCTGAGCATGCATTTTCTTTATCTGATTTTCACTTTATTTCAAAAGGAAATATTTGGTGAGCACATTGTTACCTAAGACTTACTCATTTGTAAAGCAGAATTTCTAACACATCTTCTAAGTCATTGTTTGCTTAGTATGAAAGATGCCTCTTTTATTGACTTGGTCACTAGGGATGATGCAGATTCATCTTCCTAACACTGCCCTCAGTGAGATTTACTAAGGTTCTCAGGTGACCATTAGCCACAGTCCTCTCCTAGTAGAAAGGGAATGGGACTGCAGAAAGTCTCATTTATCCAATTACACCCACTTCCTAATATCCAATTACACCCACCTCCTAACTCAACATGAAGGATAATCATCAAATGTAAGCAGTGGTAGCCTCTGATGAAGCTATTATGGATAGTCACTCTCTTCTTTCTCTTTTATTTTTACAATAAGCTAAGAAAAAACATAGCTATTTAGAGAGAGAGAGAGAGAGAGAGAGAGACATTAATTTGTTGTTACACTTATTGATGCATTCATTGATGCTTCCTGTGTGCACCCGGACTGGATAGTGAACCCACCTTGGCATATCAGGGTGATGCTCTAACCACTTAGCTACCTGGCCAGAGATGAAGTATATCTGTTTGTTTTTTTTTTTTTTAAAGACAGTAATGTGACCTAGATAAGAGGAATTTAAATCAGCTTGTTGATTAGACCTCTAAAGGATGTGATTTGTCCTATACATAACATGTTTCTCAAATATTTATAAAGGTTTAGTAATAGGTGGTTCTCTAAATATTTTATTCTTTAAATGCCCCCAAATCTAAGTTGATGTAAAAATATTTCTCTCTTTTCCATGTCCAGTGCCGCTAGAGAGTGGGTCCAGTTCCTGAGTAGAGGAGCTGGGGATTGAGAAATAAAAGAAAGAGACAAGACACAAAATGGAAGGAAAAAGCTGGGAACTGGGTGGGACCGCTGCCCTCTTCTGCTGGAGAGACAGTGACCTAGAGCCCATACAGTGTGTTTATTTTATACCCCCAAATACCAGGAAGTTTCACCAAAAATCAAGAGAAAGGAGATTATTTGCATTTTTGCATTCCTGGTGCTTGACTTGATTTACATATCAAAACACACTCCCAGACACCTGGGCTGAAATGAAGGTCAAGCTGATAACACTCTTGCCTTTTTTGGCAAAGCATGTTCCCAGGGCGTGGCTTTGCCAATGCCACTGGGTTCAGCTGACAATAATTAAAGCATGCCCATGTGCCTTCCCAGGCCCTCTCTATACTAAATAATGTTTATTAGTTTAAATATTAATAACTTAGTAGATTTAAATAAACTAAAGTGATATTTCAGGACTATTCACTGAAACTAGGTTTTATAAATGATACAATCAAGTCCTCTATTTTCATTTATTATGAATATAAAGAGTGAGTGGGTAGATATTCTATTTACTAAATGGTCTCATGAGAGACCATTCAATTTAAGTTTTAAATCTGTCTGCATTTTTAAACCTATTTTTATTTTAAAATTCTATCCTCAGTGTTACTGTGTCTGTGTATATATACACACACAGACATGTACATTTATATACATACACGCTAATTGCAACTAAATATTATGTAAATGGGTTTGTGCATTTCTATGCTAAGCTCTAATAACTAATCAAGCTAAGATAACACTTTAGTATGCTATTACTTATATAACAAACTATATTGTCCAATCCACATCAACTTGATATACTGAGCCTTGGAATTTTGTTGTTTGATAGATGTTTTAAGGAGAAATTTAGAAATCCATTGGACTGGATTCATTCAGAACAGATTCTGGTGATACCCAGTTCTTTGGAAATGGGTATTTTTGGCTTGTGGAACATTTGTGGAGCAAGGAAAAATCTGTAAATTGCAATTAGTACAACAAAGCTGAAAAACGAAGTTGTGATATTTCAGTGCATGTGGTGGTGGGGATTTCTGTGGTATTCTAATCCTAGCAACATATTTTCTTTCCATTCAGTCGTAACTCTCATTTAGAGAAGTTGCAAATATATCTACTAGATATTTCTCAGTGGGTGAAGAGCAGCTCTTATTTTAGAGAGTTATCAAGGATGCAGTAATTTGTACTGACTTAAAGCAGGGACTACATGTCCTCCATGCATAAACTCATCCTGAGTGGTAAGAAAATTACTTTATAATCGGTATTCTTTCAGTACAATGGCTGGAAAGTTACTAATCACACTTAGCTCTTCAAAGGGCTTGACTTGAGAATATACAGTTGATCTCAACACAGAGAATATTTAGCTTAAGGAATTGTATACTTTACTAATTCTAATCCATCACTGACCTGAGTATTTTGCACTGTTTACATTGATTTTACAGATCTTGGTCATTTGATGAATATTCTTGTGATAGAAGAGATTTTTTAGTATTAGTTATTATGCTTTATGCTTGACAACACAGAATGGCCCATTTTGATATAAACACAGTAATTTTTAGGAGCTTGTTATAAGGAGTCAAATGTACTTGATTTTTCTTTTTTTCTTTCTTACATGACTGTCACCTAGATGAGACCAAGTCTCTTCATTAGAATGCTATACCAAACATTAATGTTAAGGTCTAAAGATCTTTCTGTCCCCTCCCTCCCTCAGATAGATAGGTAGGTAGATTGATAGATGGACGATAGATAGATGATAGATGGAAGGATGGATAGACATAGATATAGGCATATTTATAGACTATAACACACACAATAATCCTATATAATAAAAACCTAATAAGCTAAGTGTTCAACCTTTCGGCCATTCGACCAGTTGCTATGATGTGCACTGACCACCAGGGGGAAGACACTCTGACCAGTAGTTTAGCTTGTTGCTGGGGTCTGGCTGATTGGGAATGGGTGAGATGGGCCATACATGCCCTGGAGCCCTCACTTGGTCCCTCCCTGGCCCCGATCATGCACCGGTGGGGTCCCTTGACCTGGCTTGCGCCTTCTCACAATCCGGGACTCCTCAGGGGATGTCAGAGAGCTGATTTCGGCCCGATCCCCGCAGACCAGGCCAAAGACCCCCACTGGTGCATGCATCTGTGCACTGGGCCTCTAGTATCCTATACAATAAAAGGCCAGAGGCCATAAGCGTCACGACTGGAATGACCGCTCGACCAGTCACCATGAGGTGCATTGAGCACCTCTTGGTCCCTCCCCCACTGCTTCAATCGCAGCAAGGTGAACAGTGGGTGGGCAGGGCGGTGAGCGCGGCGAGCAGTGGCGGGTGGGTGGGCTGGGCAGCAAGCAGCGGCAGGTTACCGCATGCGATTTCATGTGCTGGGCCTGTAGTATATATAATAAAGCTTAGCTTCATGATTTTGCAGTATTTTTGCCATCTAGTTCTTCTCCTAACATGCCCAGTTCCATAATATTTCCATCTCAGCTGACAGAAGTGGGAAATAAAACAAAGGTGTCACCACAGTGGGGAAATTTTCTTGATGTTATTATGGTACTTCATCATAAGCTTCCTGACAGGCTTTCCCAGAGCTCATGAAATAGAAAAGCGTGAAGACCAAAGTGAAAAGATGAAGAACAAACTGCCAAGCTTATGATATCAATTTAAATATACACTGCCAAACAGGAGGAAGAAGGTGGTGGATATCACACTTAGGGTAGGGTGCCAGAGGAGCAGGCCGCTGATGATGGAGTGAGGTACACCTCTTGGCCTGTGATGGGAAAACTCATTCAGATGGCTGGATATCTCATAATCCTGTCTTTATGTAGATTTGTATAATACTGATATAATAATTCGATGATACAAAATAGTTAAGTATTTTACTAGTAGAATGAGTGTATTATAAATCCTGGTAATACCACTGTATCCATAAGTATACATGTCAACGACAAAAATCAGTTTCTAAGTTTTTTAAAAAATGTTTTCTTTATTTTCTAGCAATATCTATTTGATGCTCTTTTATAAATGATGTTTGTTTTAGACACGTAGAAACAGGCCCCAGAGCTTTAAGACATATTTTTGAAGGATATTGAAAATGGAAGCAATCTTATCTACTACTAGTATTTCTCTCCTTAATGAACTGGAAAGGCCTGCTTCTTTTCTTTTTTCTTTTAATTTGCCGGGCCTGACCAGCAGCCCTTGAACTGTGGATGAACGGGTTACTCAGACACAGTTTGACTATGAAAGAGAGGGCTAAGGGGCTTGTCCAGCTCTAGTGGCCAGAGCAGCCTCTATTGCCTGCCTCCTTAGGCCTTTATTGGAATTTTTATCTTTAGATACAATCAGTAGGGTGAGTAATTTTAGGACACATGTGTTTACATTGTACTCTAGGCCAGGGCATCCAGGGATTAAGCATAAGGATTCCAGTAAACACCCGGGGGTCTGCATATGTACACAGACTAGTGTTTGGAAAGGTCAAGGAATAATTAGGGGCACTGTCTTTGACACTCCCCTAAGTCGGAATTCTGGTAAACAGGGCAGGCGGCCTTCTACACACTTTTTATCAGAATGTCCTCCTTACAACTTTCCAACCAAGTCTCTTGTGCTCCCCAACATAATTTCAGCATGGAAAACTTTAGTATAGATCTCAGATGTTTTCCAAGTACATTATGTGAGAACCAGTGACTTAGTGTGGAGGAAATAATATCAGTACAACTAAATAATGACTTAAGGCTATAAGTGGACATTGTATGGAGGATGGCATCTAGTGACACTTAATTTACTGGAGTAGTTATTTTTATCTATTGAGGTCTAATTGGTGACTGATCCTTGGGGGAGGAGGAGGAGGTTAAGAGCAGTTTAACTGGGTATCTCTTATTTGTATAGATATTAATTTTCACAGTTTTCCATTTCTGTTGTGTTAATGTTTCAAAGATTTTACAAAATATATGAAAATGGTTTCAAATGATTTATTGGATGCCAGAAAGAGTATAAAAACATGTGTGCTCATTGTTATTCTTTGCAGTATCTGCGAAGGCTGATACCCAGTGTATTGGAAAAACTGTAATTACTTTTCTTGCCTCAATTTCCTTTCTAAAAACCTTGTGATGGAAAGAGACTTGACTTGGTGTAGTGAACACACAATGCAATATACAGATGATGTATTATAGAATTGTACACCTGAAACCTATATAATTTTATTAATGTCACTTCAATAAATTTATTAAAAATACACCTTGCAATAGTTTCTTATTGACCTTCAGATATAATTGTATCTTTAAGAAAATTTAGAAGACTTTTTTAGAAATAAGTATTTTATTTTTAATTGTGGTAAAATTTACCTTCTTAGCCATTTATAAGTGTACAGTTCAGTATTGTCAAGTATATTCACATTGTTGCACAACAGATCTACAGAACTTTTTAAAAAATCCTTCTACATTGAAACTGTGTGCCCATTAGACAACTCCTCCTTCCCCTCTTCCCCCAGCCTCTGGCAAACACCATTCTGTAAGACTTTCTCCATCTGGCTCATACCTATGCTGTTTGATTTTTCTCTAACTCATCTTAAAACATGCCCTTCAGGCACACACAGAATCTTTCCCTTCCCCATTCATATTCTCACTTCCACATTGTTTCCATTGGTTGGGACAATTGTCCCCCCACCCCTTAAATGGTTAACTTCCAACTCAACTTTTAGATATAAATTTATAAGACTCCTAGATGGGGAGATGTACACCTACTATGTGCGCTTGCATGCACCTTATACAGGGTGGGGCAAAAGTGGGTTTATAGTGGTTAGTGTGGAAAATAATACAATAATTAATAATACAAAAGCAAACTGTGTTTAGTGTACTCATAACTGTAAACTTACTTTTGTCCCGCCCTGTACTTTCAATTATCATAATAATTAGCTTTACTTTTTTTTTTCTGATAGAATGTGAGCCCTTTGAAACTAAAATCACTAGCTACATTAATAAGAACATCCCGTCTTGAGAAGCAGGGACTAGATGTCCTCCATGCATAAACTACTTTCGAGTTATAAGATAAATCACTTTATAATCTGTGCTAGTTCTTTCAGTCCAATGGCTGGAAAATTAATAGTCAAATATAACTCTCTAAAGGGCTTAACAACATAGAATGGCCATTTTGGCACAATCACAGTAATTTTTGGGTGTTGGTTATAAGAAGTTAAATGTACTTGATTTTCTCTTTATTTTTCTTACATTACTGTCACCTAGATGAGACAAAGTCCCTTCGTTAAAATGCAGTACTAGACATTGAAGTTAAGGTCTCTAGGTCTTTCTGCCTCTTTCTCTGTCTCTATGATAGATACATACATACATAGATACACAGATACATAGATACATAGATATAGGCATATTAATAGATTTTATATATAATATAAAGATTGATCTCATTTTATTACTGGCACCATAGGACACACTAAGTAAATAGCTGTTGATTGGATAAATGGGTCAGTGCTCAAAATACCTAAATTTGAATCTTTACACTTACTGGTTGTGTGCCCTTGGATACATAATAATGCTGTTTACAATAATATTAATTGCAGCAGTAATGACAGGGGTAGCCTGCTGCCATCACTGACATTTACAGAGCACTTATTATGTACTAGGAATTGTTTAGCCTGTATATTAACTCAATGTTCCTAATACTTCATGTGGTAGGTTTATGATTATGACTATTGTGCAGATGAGTAAATAGGACAGATGTTAAGTAATTTGTCCAAGTTCACACAGCTCAAAAGAATAGAACTGTCCCTGGAATCAGGCATTTTGAAACTGTTGTCATATACAGAAATATATTACTTGATGTGTTAGACCCCACTTCCTTATTTATGATAAGGATTATTATAACCATTTCAAATATGGATGATGAGCATTCAATGTTCTAATCTATGCAAGCTTCTTAGTATATGACGAAAATCCAATGAATGACAATAATTACTGTCATATGTCAGGTACCTGGCTTAGTGCTTATAATGATGTAGGCTTTCAGTAAATATTAGCTCCTTTCTTCCCTGTCTTCTTCCTTAATTGGAGCAAATCACAGACAATTACTAGTGCAAAATAATTAGGACAGGAGTATATTGCAATGGCCACAAAAAAATATGAGTTACAATTGATATAATCTGTAAAAGAAGAGCAAGATTTAAGAAGAAAATAGTATCCTGTAGCGGGAGTGCTAATACTTTGCTGTGATTGTGATAAAAATGTCTGGTGTTTGATTCATACTTATAACTTTGAAAGAACGTTCACCTTTTTCATGTCATTTTTATTTTATAGCTGACCTTGAGAGAAAGAAGGATATCACACTTCACATTTTATAAAGTCACTTGCTGAGGATAAGAATAGTTAGGGCACAAGGAATTACTGGAAATGGTATTTTTAGATTATTTGTTCTGTAAAAATATAATTCATTATGAAACCAGGACATTTTTGAGAATGGAAGGGGAAATTTCATAAGTTCATACAACAGGCATAAACTGGGACGATCCAGGTGCCTTTCCTTTATGCACATTCTTCCTTCATTTGTTCACCTTTTCTATTATCTTGCCCAACAAGCATCACACTGACTTAAAAATTCCCTTCTTTTCCCTCCCTCCCTCCCTCCCTCCCTCCCTCCCTCCCTCCCTCCCTCCCTCCCTCCCTCCCTCCCTCTCCCTCCCTCCCTCCCTCCCTCCCTCCCTCCCTCCCTTCCTCCCTCCCTCCCTCCCTTCCTTCCTTCCTTCCTTCCTTCCTTCCTTCCTTCCTTCCTTCCTTCCTTCCTTCTTTCCTTCCTTCCTTCCTTTCTTTCATCTTCTTTCTGTTAATCCTCACCTGAGGATAGTTTTTTCCTACTGATTTTTAGAGAGGAATGTGGAGGGGGAGAGAAAGAGAAACATCTATGTAAGAGAGACACATATATTGGTTGCCTCCCGCAAGAGCCCTGGACTGGGGTCAGGAATCAAACCTGCAACCCAGGTACGTGCCCTTGACCGGGAATTGAACCCATGACCCTTTGGTCTGCAGGCTGACACTCTAACCACTGAGGTAACCAGCCAAGGAAAATATTTCTTTCTGGATCTTCAGAGGATGAGTTTTTCCTCCTCCTCAGGGCTTCCATAGTTCAGATTGTTATGCACACATATATGTGCAAATATCAAATGTATGTAGTTGGAAATAAAAGAGATTTATGCCAGGGCTGACCAGCAGCCCCTGAACGACAGATAAACAGATTACTCTGACACAGTTTCACTGTGAAAGAGAGGGCTAAGGGGTTGCCTGGCTCAAGGGACCAAGCAGCCTCCATTGCCTTCCTGGTTAGCCTCTTATTGTACATGAGTTTGAGATAAAGTTTATCTTTTAGATATAGTCAGTAGGATGAGTAATCTTGGGAGAACACATGTGTTTGCATTGTCCTCAAGGCAAGGGCACCCAAAGATTAGGCATAAGGATACCAATAAACACCCAGGGGTCTGCATGTGCACAGACTTGTTTGGAAAGGTTAAGGAATAATTAGGGGCGCTGCCTTCGACACGCCTCTGTCTCCCCTAAGTCGGAATTCCAATAAACAGGGCAGGTGGCCTTCAACACACTTCCCTTTTCTCAGAATGTCTCTTTTACAAACTTTCCAACCAAGTCTCCTGTGCTCCCCAACAATTTACCTTTAGGCAATGACTGTATATACACACTAGAGGCCTGATGCATGAAATTCATGCAAGGGGCTCGGCCCTCGAGGCCCCGGCTGCCTCGTGGCCCTGCAGCCCCGCCCACTGGTCATTCCAGATGGTCATTCCAGAAGGCCGTTCCACCGTCAAGTCCAATTAGCATATTAGCTCTTTATTATATAGGATATGTATATGTAGACATATGTTTACTTATATGTGTATTTGGGATAAAGGCTGAAAAGCTTGACATACTTGATGTGGTTTGCTTCTGTGACTGAATTATCTGTTCCCTGTTGAACCTCCTTTTATTAACTGTATTAAATCGTATAGGAGTCTCCTAATGCTGCTGTAACAAAGTGGGGTGGGTAGCTTAAAACAACAGAACTGTATGCATTTTTTCACAGTCCTGAAGAGTAGAAGTCCCAAAGTAAGTTCTGTGCAGGGGTGATTCTTTCTGAGGTCTCTGAATAGTCCGTTCAGTTTCTCTTCCTGCTCTGGTAGGGCTGTATGTTCTTTGCCTTGCAGATTGATTCATCACTTCAATCCTCTGCTTGCCCATGGCATTCCCCTGAGGGTCTGTGTCTTTACTAGAGATTTTTGTTGGTCATGTTGGATCAGGGACTCACCCTACTCCAGAATGAGCTCATCATGACATTACATTTGCAATGACCCTATTTCCAAATAAGCTCATGTTTTATGGTACTTGGGATTAGAAATTAAACATATTTTGGGGATGAGAGGGTGACTTTTTCACCCATAAGAGTAACAACAGTAAAACCAAATCAGATTATAGAAGGATGTGCCAATGTTGCACAATCTGTGTTGAGCTATCTGTTGTGTTACTTTGTTTTAGTAAAGCAAGAAAACATAGAATTAATTGTGTCTGCTGAAAATACAACCTCATATTGACCCTTCCTTTTCATTGCATGGAAGATGGTGATGGGATTTAATTTTATAAATAGGAATTATAAACAGCTACTAAAAAAATGAACATTTTGCTTACATATATGTGTGAAAATCAAATGTTTTCTCCACTTGTCATGTTTAAAAGGTATGAAAATTACCTCCCAAGTTTACAAAAATTATATTAGTGTTTTATAGATAATTTTGTGTTGATTCTATTCATATTATATTTCTATTTTAGTCGTGAATAGTTGTTGATTTGTATGGGAAATAATTTGGCATTTTAGCAGAATTATAGACTATTATGTTGGATATGACAAAGAAGCTATTATTGTATCCTGCTTTGGTTTCACATAAAAATAAACAGCATAGTAGCATCTGTATAGACTCCTCATTCCCAGCAGAACACAGCTGAAGGAAAGGGCTGAAAGGATTGAGGAAAAATATTCTGGAAAGAATGGCAGACACTCTGGCAAAAGATCAGCATTTCCAAGCAATTAAGTCCCAAGGAGGGGGGCCAAAACACCCCACAAAAACACACACCACAAAACAAACAAACAAAAATGCCATTTGAAGGTAGCTAACTGATCTTCCAAACCAAGAGGGTGGTAGGGTGGAAAAAACACACAGGTGGAATGCAGGCTAATGGATTCTGTGAAAGTTGAAGGGCTGAGATTAGCACCTAATCTGGCAGGCAGCAGTTACACCAGGAACTTGGGTTAGTTGAACTCCTGAGAACCAGATTCAGAGGCACACATGAACCCATTTCCTCTACACATTTCTATCAAGATAAAGGGGTATTTTTGGTGTTTGCCATTTCTTCTTAAGCCATTGAGTCCTCCACAAGAGGACAGCCTATTACAAAACCCACAAGTACCTTTCATACTACTGCTCCCCACCAGGCAGCTAATGGGGCACCTGTCATTTGTATAGGTCATCCTCATCTTTTTACAGACTAGATAATTTACTGTGACTTCATAGAGTCTTGCAGTTTGGACACTGAATTTTGGGTTTTGAAATCTGTATTGAGACCCTGAATAAAACAATTCCATACTTAAGTTTTCATTATGCATAAGAAATTATTTTAAGCATGCATTTCGGGAAAAGCCAAAAGTATGGTAAGGATAACCTGCTTTGTATTGATGCAATAAATGAGTTGCAATGAGAAAGTGAATGTGCTTTTATATAAAACTTAAAATAACTGAATTGTTCAATAGCTTTCATAGTTTGAGATTTATGAAAAGGTGATGACCATACATCATTGGAAAATTATTTATTCTGGAAATTTTAGTTTTGTCAGTATAAAACCCACACCAATTTATTAATAGTAGTGTAGGAAGGAATGACACAGATAAGAAGGCCCACTTGAAATGAAAATCCTATTGGAGTACTTTTGACCTTTTTAACCCATTTCTCAGTCAGATGTTTTTCTTGCATTACCTAAATAACACAAAACAGGGGCTGCATTTTGATGCTACTTCCTTTTGTCATTTTTTTCTAGAGTGATGATGGGGAAACACCACTGTTAATTGAATGTATAAATAAAATAGTGAAATAAAGTGATAAATAATATATCAGCCTTGTCAGTCCTCAAACAAATAATGCTATTCAGTGTTCAAAATAAGAGGTTATTCATGTGCCATTATCATTAAGAATGACCTCCAAAACTTAAGATGATTTTACAAAATTTTTCAAATTGATTAAATCATTCAAGCATGCAGTTTGAAAAAAAAAAAGTCAAATGATTCATTTGACAGATGCTTGATTTTACTGATCAATAAATAACACTCTTAAAAATTTATATTTAGGTCTTAGAATCTATCTATCCTTCAATGACACAGCCAACATTTAGTCAGTTACATAAGGGAAATATGTGTGTGTAAACATCTATTCACCTAAGTTTTTTACAACATTGAAAGAGATACTTTAGGAATAGTGATATGCACAACTCCTTATATCCACAATGATTCCATTCTATTTGTTAGACAAAATTAAAAGTTTTTCAGAAGTAGGGCCTACATTTTTACAGATCTCTAGCTCCTTATTGTTCAGATAGACTTTCTTTTTTAATATATCTTTATTGTTTAAAGTATTACAGTTGTCCCCCCTTTTCCCCCATTGACCCTCTCCACCCCACTCCTGCCCCCTCCCCAGGTCTTTACCACACCATTGTCTGTGTCCATGGGTTATGAATATATGCATATAAGTTCTTTAGTTAATCTCTTTCAATAGTACATGTTGAAAGAACAAAAACCAAGGCTAATGTTAACAGGAATGTGAAGTTGTGCTATGTTCTTCCTCATTTCCCTCAAATGAAGCCCCTGTTAGTTATGCCCATCCTTCCCATCAATCTTCCCAAGATGGAATGTCTTCCTTACTGCTAGTATAGAGGTGACCTCACATTATCAATGAATGTTGCAGGTTTCATACTTTCCTGTATTTATCTCTCACTCCTCCACACCAGCACACACTGCCTCACAGCAGCCTTGTTCCTTGTTAAAGTCATGGACCATGTCTTGAACACCTCAAAGCTTATGGAGGGCACAGCTTTTGTGTTAATATATCTTTAGTCCGTAATCACATCTGCACATATTTTGTTCCTTTACAAAGTATCTTTGAATATCCTATCTAATAAAAGAATAATATGCAAATTGACCATCACTCCAACACACAAGATGGCTGCCCCCATGTGGACACAAAATGGCCACCACAAGATGGCCAGCAGGGGAGGGCATTTGGGAGGGACTAGGCCTGCAGGGGAGGGCAGTTGTGGGCGATCAGGCCAGCAGGAGAGGTCAGTTGAGAGGGACCAGGCCTGCAAGGGAGAGCAGTTGGGGGTGATCAAGCCTGCAGGGGAGGGCAGTTAGGGGTGACCAGGCCGGCAGAGGAGGGAAGTTGGAGGTGACTGGGCCTGCAGGGGAGGGCAGTTGGGGGGGAGCCAGGACTGTAGGGGAGAGCAGTTGGCGGGGGGGCAGGCCTGCAGGGCAGAGCAGTTAGGGGCAAACAGGCTGATAGGGGAGCAGTTAGGCATCACTCAGGCTGCCAGGGGAGTGGTTAGGGGGTGATCAGGCTGGCAGGCAGAAGCAGTTAGGGGCAATCAGGAAGGCAGGCAGGCAAGCAGTTGGGAGCCAGCAGTCCTGGATTGTGAGAGGGATGTCCGACTGCCCGTTTTAGGCCTATCAGGATTGGGCCTACATGGGCAGTTGGACATCCCTCGAGGGGTCCCAGCATGGAGAGGGTGCAGGCTGGGCTGAGGGACACCCCCTCCCCCGTGCACGAATTTCGTGCACCGGGCCTCTAGTTTTTAATGAGGGACAACTGGAAGTTAAGATGTACGTGCCAATTTATAGCCTATAATATGAACTTATTAACTAAAACTCATGACAATAACACATCAAAGAATTTATGAGACTCATTGTGAAGGTTTACGTGACAAGTATATCTAATATCATTACAACAAAATCAGATCTTTAAACCTTTGTATGTGAACAATTAATTTCATAATGCAGTGAGTCTTCTGCCCTAGTTTATTGTGTGAAAGAGGAAATGTGGATCTTCTTTCTGGTATTAATTGTTGCTTTCACTGCTCACAAACCCTCTTTTCCTGCACCCTTTTAGGATTGCCCCTGACCCAAGACATACTTGTGAAAATTGATATTCACGGTTTATGAGCCACAAGGAATAATTTAAATGGCGACAAATCCCTGGAGGTGTTCAATACAGTTAAGCATGCATATTGAATAAAGGATAAAATTTTTATAACGACAGTTGTGAGGATACAAAAGCTGTGTCAGACCTGCTTAGGCTAAATTTTACTTTATGTTACAATGTGGAGCCTCCATCATGAATATGTACTTATGTTTTATATACATTGATAATTAACAATTTAATATTTAGTTATGAATGATTCAAATACTAGTCTTGCTGAAAATGCAGACTTCAGGTGCCACCCTAAACAGCTAAGTCAAACTTGAATCTTAACAAGAACCTCAATCCTGATGTTGTCTATGCACACTGAAGTTCACCTGCTGTTCTTCATCTCTGTGAAGTTTCTCTCTGTAGAAGTGAATCAGTATTTTGTTTTGAAACACTGCCACTATTTTTTAAAAGTTAGGGCCCCTAGAAAAAATAATATTTTTCATAAAATGGTCTTCTCTTCTAGCTTCTACCTGGAAGGTAGAGATTTTACTTGAGAGCCACACAAATGAAATAATAGAAGGAAACATTAACATAGTATTGTTAGTAGCTTAAAAAACAAGATTTCATTAGACATTCTGTATATGACAAGCCAAAATATCACTGAGAGCAGGTTCTTTCTCATTAGTGATCCATTTATTCTTAGTTGTCACAACTGTATTTCATGTAGAAACCTATAGGATTGTCATAGAATTGTATATAAAATAAAATTTTGGCCAGATGAATTTGCTGGATATGATTTTTATTGCTCCTTAAGTAACAACTTCTGGTTGTAATGCTCAAGATTTTGTGCTCTAAACAAATACTACCAGCTAAAACTTTGCAATCATTCTATGTCTCCAGTAGAATGTAACTTTCCCTTACATACACACACTCAGGCATATTTAGAATTAATTTTGAGCAGCTCTCATAGTTTTGTCTATCAACCTAAGTTCATTATTGGAGCTTTAGCAGTTACATAGATAAGTAGAGAATAATTCTGCTGCCTGGTCATTTATAATCTAGTATACAAAATAAATTGAACAGAAATCACTTCAGTATGAAATGCCACAAAAGAGCTCCTGATTACTTTTGGATGGAATAGTCAAAAAGACATTTTTGATGAACTGGCATTTAATTGCATCTTGAAAGATTTGTGGCACTCCAACATGTCGAAAAAGGCAAGAGCATTTTAACTGGAAACAACAGTATGAGTAAAAACAAAATAACAAATGATGAGGCATGGAGAGAAATAGAAAATAATCCCAGAAAAAAAATGAAAACAGTTAAAAAGGTAATATAAAAAATTGAAGAAAGAGAACTGTACTTGCCACTACTTTGCAATATGTATATCTTCTCACCTTTGTAACAGCTGAGGTATGTAAGTGCATTATTCTTGTTAATATTGGTAGATGAAAATACTCAGGTGAATTTAGAAGACAAATATGAAAAAATACTTCTTAAAATCTCTCTCTATATAAAGCCTAAGCAACTGTCCAACCAGCCAGTAGCTATTATGCACACTGACCACCAGGTGGCAGACGCTCAATGCAGAAGCTGCCGAGCTGTGGTGACTTGGCAGCAGTGGTTCTCAGGTGATGCACCTGGAACCAGAGAGGAGGGAGCCTGATTCTGAGGTGCGTCACCTGAGAACTGCCCTCTCGCAATCCGGAACCCCTCAGGGGATGCCAGAGAGCCAGTTTTGGCCGGATCCCCACAAGCCAAGCTGAGGGACCCCACCGGTGCATGAATCCGTGCACCGGGCCTCTAGTACTTAACTAAAAATCATGTGGTTTCAGAATGAAAACCTCATTGAGAGCCATCTTTTCCAACTTTCATGTAAAGGACAGGAATTCCTTTTATCTCATTTCTCGTTTCCATTAAGGTTTTGTTTAAGTTCACTTCTGACAGGCTTCTTTATTGACATTTTCAAGACAGCTTTGATAAACTCTTTTTTTCTTCAGTTGACCCCAAAATAAGAAATTGGGAGCACATTCTTTCCTTCTGCTTAGTCTTTGGTACTTTTCTTTTTCTTTCTTTCTTTTTTTAAATATATATTTTATTGATTTTTTACAGAAAGGAAGGAAGAGAGATAGAGAGTTAGAAACATCGGTGAGAGAGAAACATCGATCATGCCCCCTGGGGACGTGCCTGCAACCCAGGTACATGCCCTTGACCAGAATCGAACCCGGGACCCTTCAATCCGCAGGCTGACGCTCTATCCACTGAGCCAAACTGGTTTCGGCTCTTTTGGTACTTTTCTAAGTTAAATACTTAGATTCTCAAATGTGCTATATGCTATGAATACACACACATACACACTATGTCTGTGCGTATTTGTGTGTAAAATTTCTAAACTACTCTGGTATCCCTTTTTTAGACTAGTTCTAAGACTTTTGTATCTAATGGACCAATAAATTCAAATCAGATCAAAGGCTTGTCAAATAATTAGATTTAAAAAATCACTATCATATATCCAATCTAACATTTATTGTGAAGGAAAAATATAAATTTCACTTAAAATGTAGGGAAAAATAATCACAGACTAAAACAATCCCTCTCTGACAACAACTTAATTTTATTGTACGTAACAATACTACACATAGTAAGTATAGTCTCTACCTTTCCACTTTTTCTTATTTTTTTTTTTCAAAGACGAGAGAATCTATTTATGGTCAGCAGATCAACATTTTGAAAGCATTCATCTATGTCAGTAGTCGGCAAACTCATTAGTCAACAGAGCCAAATATAAACAGTACAACAATTGAAATTTCTTTTAAGAGCCAAATTTTTTAAACTTAAACTTCTTCTAATGCCACTTCTTCAAAATAGACTCGCCCAGGCCATGGTACTTTGTGGAAGAGCCACACTCACGGGGCCAAAGAGCCGCATGTGGCTTGCGAGCCGTGGTTTGCCAACCATAGGTCTGTGTGATCTCTATTTTGTTAATATATGTATTTTTAAATGTCAGATCAGAATTGAACGCACTACTCTCAAAGATACTTCTCCTGTTTGGGCACGCTCCAGGTGTGAGTGCAGTTGATATTGTTGTCAGTGCTAATATTCTGTTTGCTCATCTTGTACTCTGAAGAAGTATTGTCTCACACCTGTTCCTCCACATCTTTATTTATTCAATAAACTTTTGAACCTAAAGGCAACATTTTGTATTCACCTTTGTTCAACTGTATATCTTGTTGGTTTGGGGCCAGTTTGTATTCTGTTTTGACATTAAAAATAATGGTGATGTATCTCTATAAAATGTATTTTTTAGTGTCTTCAGTCTATCAAAAGCATGAGCAGGAAAATACATTGAATTAATTTTATGTGCTTTAAAAATATTCTGCCAGATTGAAGTTTTGTAAAACATGGTTTTGTATTTCATCATCTATTTAACAGTTTTATAATGAGTTTTTAAAAATAGAAATATTATATATTTAAGGCATACAACATGATTTTATATACTTTATAGTGAAATTATTATTACATTAATATATTTCACAGTAACAATTTTTTGGTGTGTGATGAGTATGTCTGAAATCTATTTCTTAGCACATTTCCCATGTTCAGTACAACATTATTAAGTAGACCTTTCATGCCTGTACTTTAGACACCTAGACATTCATCCTACATAAGTGCACATTTGTATCCTTTGGCCAACATCTCCCCATTCCCACACCACCTGCCCTAACCCCTCACAACCACTGTTTTACTTTCTGCTTCTATGAGTTTGACTTTTTTAAAAAAATTACATATAAATGAGATCATATAGTATTTCTCTTTTTCTGGCTGACCTGTTTAACTTAGCAGACATCTATGTTGTTTCAAATAGCAGGATTTCCTTCTGTCTTGTGGATGAATAATATTCCATTGTGTATATATCTTCTTTATCCATTCATCTATTGATGGACATATATTTAGGTTGCTTTCACATCTTGGCTATTATGAATAGTACTACGGTGGTAATAGGCATATAGATATTTCCTTGAGATACTGATTTTGTTTCCTTTGTATATGTGTACAAAAGTGGGGTTGCTAATTTATATGGTAGTTCTATTTTTAATTTTTTGAGGAATCTCCATACTGTTTTTCATAATGGATGTAGTTACATTTTCACCAATAGTGCGTGAAGATTTCCTTTTGTCTCCAACATTTGTTAGCTTTGTCTTTTCCATAATAGCCATCCTAACAGATATGAGGTGATATCTCATTGTGTCTTTGATTTGCATTTCCCCAATAATTATTAATGTTGAGCACCTTTTCACACATCTGGTGACGATTTGTATGTCTTTTGAGAAATGTCTACTAAGGTCCTTTACCCATTTTAAGCGGGTTATTTGTTTTCTTGTTAGTGAGTTAAGTTCCTTATAAATTTTGGATATTAATCCCTTATAAGCTATATTATTATGGTTTGCAAATGTTGTCTCATTACTCTGTTTTTGTTTTGTTTTTGCTGCGCAGACGTATTTTAGTTTGATGCTATAGCATTTATCTATTTTTGTTTTGTTGCTTATGCTTTTGGAAACATATCTAAAAAGTCATTACCCAGACTGATGTCAAGAAGATTTTCCCGTTTTTTTTCTAAGATTTTAAAAAATTTCTTTATTGATTAAGGTGTTACATATGTGTCCTTATCCCCCCATTACCCTCCAATCCCCACCACACTCATGCCCTCACCCCCCTGTTCTCTGTGTCCTTTGGTTAGGCTTATATGCATGTATACAAGTCCTTTGGTTGACCTAATAGTTTTATTGTTTCAGGTTTTACATTTAAATCTTAAATCCATTTTGAGTTGATTTTTGTATGTGGAGTGAGATGAGTCCTATTTAATTCTTCTGCATGTAGAAAACCACTTATTAAAGAGACTGTCCTTTCCCCATTGTATATCTTTGTTGAAGATCACTTGACCATAAAAGTATGAATTCTTGAAAGTTTTGAAAACACAGCTTTGTATTTTTTCATTTGTCCAACATTTTCGAGAAATGGCTGAATTGTTTTTATCATTTTGTCATGTTGTTCAAATTAAAACTACAACAAGAAATAAGATGTATTGTTTTGTTGCTAAAAACTTTAACAACTAATTTAGGGCCAGGAATTTAGTCATGAGCTAAAATTCATTGATAATTTCAGAAAATATGAATGGGTTATGCCCTTTTGCAAAATGAATGAAAGAATATATGAGCATAAACCAGTTAAAAATGGCTAAAACTACTTAGAAAAGTAATGACTTAAAGAAGTTATAAATGTGTCAAGATACTAACAAAGTTCTTGGATAATAAGACAAATACACAAACCATAGGCAGATTGCTAAAGAGAGACCTAGGGCTAAAAGGAGCATTACAGAAAAAAAGCAATTTTCTTCTTGTGTTGACTATTTATTTAAAATGTGATGTCTTAACTATGAACAAAGTGTTAAGATTATGAAATATCTTCATAAGAATTTGCAACATAAACTGATTGACTGTAAAAAGCAAATGAGAATCTCATAAAAGTATGCTTTCATCTTATTATAAACCATAATATTATGTTATGATCAAAGTCTAAATGTTGGCTCATACAGTGTTGAAAAATAATTAGAAGATTAATAGATTGGTAATCTATTATAGAAGAAAGGAAATACATAGTGCTGTATAATTTGTGAAATGGATATAGCATTGCACATGTAGTGAAAACATCTCACACCTCTTTATTAAATTTAACTAATTTGAAATGTTTTATTGTGTATCAGATAACAGTGATTGAGTCTTTCTTACATATTAGTGCTTTTTGAAAGTTGAAAACATAAAATAAAAATTTGATATTGATAAAAGAATAAAAGTGAATATACTTTGCAAAATTTAAAATTTATATTTTTATTATCCTGTGCAAAATTTTAAAGTGCCTTGATTACATGAATTTTATTTGATAACTAGGGGCCTAGTGCACGAATTTGTGCACCTTGAAAGGAACTTTGGGCTGTGAGGCTGCAGTAGGCACAGGGGCCAGTCTTGGCCCACCCACCTGGCACCCCCACCTGGCCCCTCCCGCCACAGCCCCCGTTCCCCTACCTGTTGGCAGCCCCGCTCTCACCACCACCATTCCCATGCACTGACAGCGCCAACCCTGCTCGCACCCTCTGACGGTGCAGAGTGATTGGGGCCAGCCCCAGCAGTGGGCGCAAGCAGCAGCTCCTGCCCCCATCCCCCCTCAGGAGCAGGGGAGGTGGGGAAGCCCTCAGGGGTGATCAGCCGCTTGCACTCACTGATGGTGCTGAGCGATTGGGAACGGCGCCAGGCACCAGCAGTGGGTGTGAGTGGGGCCAACACTGGCAGCGGGTGTGAGTGTTGGCTCCAGTGCCAGCAGTGGGTGGGTGCAAGCATGGCCAGAGCCAGCAGCAGTTGCAAGCACCAGGCGGGACCACAGTGTGCAAGAGCAAAGAATTTTCAGTAAGCACTAGAGGCTCGCCCTTATGACCGTGACCGGTGTCCCGCCTTGGTCTGGCACCCCCACTCATCTGCTCCACCATCCCGCCACGGGCGATGCTCGCCATGTTCTGCGCACGCCCCCCCTGGTGGTTAGCACACATCATAGCGGCCAGTTGTTCGGTTGTTCCGGTTGTTCTGCTATTCGGTCTATTTGCATATTATCCTTTTATTATATAAGATAATTTTAATAATAAATGACAATTTATAGAATATATAAATATTTTTATATATGCATAATTGTGTATAGTAAATAAATCATTGATTAAGTTTGGGATTTGTGTAAGTTTGTTTTGGAGTGGGCAGCCACTTATAGAATGTAATATCTATAAATTTCTGCATTGTATTTCTCATCAAAATTTACCATTGGTGACACAACTATATTATGGGGCAGTTCCTTAACAGGGTTTGAATTTGTACATATTCAATACCATTCAGGAGGTGATACATACAGTAGAAAAGTCAGTAAAATTTAATTAGGTTCCTTTTAAAGAATAATTACTCTTGATGCTTGAAAAACAGAGGTTTGAACTCCCTGGGTTCCCTTGTGCATAGATTTTTCCCCAATAATTGTCAGACCTCCATATCCCCAGGTTTCACATCCATGGATTCAATCAAATTCCTAAGCATGGATCAAAAATACTGTTTTCAATCAGGATTTTTAGATTGAAAACAGTATTTTTGATCCATGCTTAGGAATTTGTGAATGGAGAGGGATAGCTGTATGCATCACCCCACGCCATATTTTATGTAAGGGACTTGTGCACCCTTGGATTTGGTATCCATGGGAGCCCTGGAACCAATCCTCTGAGGATAGTGAGGAGCTCTAGTTAAGTTTTGGAGGAGTCAAAAGTTATAGTTTTTTGACTGCGTGGGGGAGTTGGCACCCCTAACTCGAGCATTGTTCAAAGGTCAACTGTATTTATTTTATTTCAGTAAACTATGCATGTATGATATGAGTTGATCATACTTTGTAACTGATAAATCTAAATGTATTCTTTTAAAGAAAAACAGTCAATCCAGTTAGTGTTTTGTGTTTAATCCAAGGATAAGTTGTTGGGGACTGCATAGCTATTATTATTGCTATTTTTTTTAATCTAAGTAATTTTCTCCAACATTTTACAAAGCAGAGATATTCTTCAAGGTCAGTTTCCCATTATATTTAACCTGAAAGAAGGCCTCCATAAACACAAATGAACTTCTTTTCCCTATAACTTGAACAAACCAATGTGAAATATTATTGGCTCCTACTCTGCTTTTTTACTACAAGCCGTACAATAATTTACACACTCCAGGAAGGTTAAGACATGTCATCCAGCTGAAACCTCCTAAGTCTACAAAATAGATTAATTTATGGTAAAGCAGCTTTCCTTTCTGAGTATGCTTTGCTCTGGAGGAAATGAAGTTGCTGCTTTAGAATGCTTAATAGCACATTCCACTCAGCATTGTAGCTCACAGAGATAAATCAATTTCTGCTCTGTTTTATCACTCACTCAAGAGGCTACCAAATTAAAGTTGCCACCTGTTAGACTGTCACCTATGCACTCTAAGATATAGTCTTTACTGGAGGTTTTCTATGTTGCTTTTTTGGCTGAGGACTGAAGGGTTCTTATTCAGCTTTCTAAATTAAAAATAAAGAAGCTTATTTTTATATTTCTTATATTTTATGACATTTTAGTGTAGTGGATTTCTGTGGTACCATTTGAAAAACAATCACTTAAGATCTGTGATTCTCTACTGGAATTGTCAAATAAGTGAGTAAAATATAATTATTATTTTTGTGGAAAGCTAATATCTACAGGTAAAGTATTTTTACCTGTTACTAATAACATCACTCTTTGTGAGTTTGTTTGGTTTATTGCTTATCTTTGTTTTCCCTCTCTTTCTTTTTCTGAACCCGCCCCCACCTGCCCTCCACACCTACACCACACTATTGCCTGTGTCCATGGGTTATGCATAAATGCCTAGCTTTGTTTTCTTTATGTTAATGAAATCCAAAATAATATTGTAGTGGGTAGGTATTTGCTCCAAAGAATCATTTTATTCTTTTTCTTTCTTTTCATAAAAGTAGCAATTCATGTTATCTATTTTCATTCTAAAACATCTAGATAAAAATTTTCGAATTGGTTTAATTTATGATGAGACTTTTGAAAATGTGCTGTGGTTCAGTTTAGTGTGAGTTAAATATTGGCTAAATAATTTTCTCTTACTTGAGAAATTAGATTCTCGTGGTTACTTTATGAAAGATCTAGATAGATCCTCCTGTGGGAAAGCTTGAAGGTCTTCTTGCATTTTCTAGTCTTGATGGATGATGTCATTGTCATGACCTGTCTCTATTTTTGGGCAGATGATGTGCTGAGGCTCTAGGCCTATGTTCTCCAATGTGGCAGCCGTTGGCCACATATTGGCATCCAGCACTTAAAATGGAGTCAGTGAGATGGAAGGAATGCTTTTTCATAAGTTTATTTAATTTTAATCAATTCAACTTTGAAAGCTGGTGCAGTGTAAAATAAATTTATATTAAACATATCTTTGTTTTGATAGAACTGTATTTGACCTTTGAAATTTTAGCATCTAAGATATGCTGCATATATAAAATACAAGATTTTGAAGATATCAAATGGAAAAAAGGAAGTAGAATATTGCAGGAATAACTTTTATTTTGATTACATGCTGAAATGATAAGATTTTAGATATGTGAAATGAAATGTATTATTAAAATGAATTTTACATGTGTATATTATATGGTTTTTAATGTGGCCACCTATGTGGTTTACACTATATTTATATTATACAGTACAGCTCTGGCAGTTCAGTTTGAGGGAGTGATAGTTCTCTACATAGAGGTTACTTGGCAGGAACTTCCCACAAAACTTAAAATTTTCTACATCATTGCAGATTCTTTCATTTTAAATTTATTAAAAGAAAGTAATCTTAAAACATATTTCCAAAAATATGTTGACAATGTTAAAAAGATTTCTGAGGGTTTAATATGCCATGTGCCATATATAATAATCATTATACCATAAATCATTTCCCAAGTTGACTTGTAATGAGCATCTCTCAAGAATAGCATGCTACGGGCCAGATGATCAGATGTTGGGAAGTGTAATAATAGTTATGTGGGTCATTATTTTTGCTCATCTTTTATTTTAATGTCACAAATCTCAGTGCCTCACATAGCATTCCACATGCATATTACACACATACATAATGTTATTTGACACTTTCCCTATGGATAAATGATCTTTTCCTGCTGTCTTTTTGTTGTTCTTAATCCTCACCTGAGGACTTTTTTTCCATTGGTTTTTAGAGAGAGTGAGTGGCAGGGAGGAGGAAAGACAGAGAGAAACACCGATGTGCAAGAATTGAGCCTGCAACTCTTCAGTCCTCAGGCCAATGCTCTAATCACTGAGCAAACCCACTAGGGCCAGCTTTATAACTTTAGATTCTTTACAGAGCTTTGCTCATTCTTTCCCTCATCCTCAGACTCATTCTTTGTGTATAAAAGAACAAATACCATATGTAAATCAAACCTTGTGTGTGAAATCCCTACCCAGTGTTTAGCACATATTTTCACATGCTAAATATTTCTAATTTTTATCACTAGCTTCAATTAATCTTTAAGACATTAAATATCAGAAGACATTCAATGCTCTCATTACAGAATTATTCATGACTAATGAGTATAATTAATATTCAGGTCAGTTCACAAATATTTATTGAAAGCCTTCATGTGCAAGAAACTGTGCTATGGACACTGGAGATTTAGCAGGAATGCACATGAATGAAATTTAATAATCTGACCTCACAGAGAATAATTGTATCAGTAAGTAATTGTCATCTATTTAGCAAAAATAGCCAATGGTGGTATAGTTTAAAGACTTGTTCATTTGTTATTTTGTGAAATTCCCTTTTTGCTTCTTATGTTAAACAAGATATCTTATGTGGAATATTTTATATGTTTTAAGTTAATACATATAAAATTATCTACTGAAAAAGCAGATGGAACATTACATGATAGAATCTTGCCTTTCATTTTCTCATGTTTTCCCCTCTTTTCAGTGTGATTTAACACTTAACATAGCAGTTGATCCCTGAAAAGAATAGGAACACTGGGAGTGTTTTCACCATACCAACCAAGAGCAGTTAAATTACTGTATTTGAGATTCAACTTCACCATTTTGTTAAAATTGAACCATTACTTATAGAAACAACATGGCTTCTTTCATTTGATAACTGGTTCACTTAAGATGCTCCTTATTAATAATAAGAACAGGGAAAGTATTTGGTAAGACATAACATGCCACTGATTCATATGCAAGAAATAATAATAATTAAATTCATAATAAAACATTTTACCATAAGGCTTTAAAACTTTTGAAAGACTTTTTTACAGTCTCAGTACAAAGTCATATATGCATTTTAACTGTGATTTTTTAGATTAAAAAATAAAGTCCTAACTTTTCTTGAAGCAGCACAACTGTATTCTGAAAGGTTGTTTTAAAAAAGAGGCCACTATTAAATGGCAAAATTTTAGTTATCTGTATCTAACAAAAGTGAACAACATAGCTACTATGGATTATAGAATATGGGCATATAAGACACTCTACTAGTTCCCAAGACTGCCATTCAGATATTAGATTTACACCAGAATTTGGCCATCTTGCAAAAGTGTAAGGGAAAAGATGCATTGAGCTAGGTGTGTGAGGCAGTAGAGCAAGGGTGGGGAACGTCCAACCCACAGGCCTCAGAAGGTCTACAAAATCATTTGGTCTGGCACTGCCAAGGCATTAGGAGTGAGTTAATTACATGTTTGACCAAATATAGCAGGCTAATTTTTAAGTTGTTAATTTCGTATGGCCTGAGAATGATGTTATAACTATCCAAATGGCCCTACCCAGAAAAAAGGTCCCCTACCCCTTCAATAGAGTGGATAGAATTTGGAGCTATATTGGTTTAGATAGAGGCAAGTTGTGTGACCCTGAAGCCAGCTTTCTTTGAGATCAAAATCTGGTGAGATTCAGGTAGTCCAGGAAACTACTTTGCAAAAAAATATTTTATCCTCAATTTTTAAAGCCATTTAAAAGTATGAAGTTTATTGAGAATATTAAATAGAAAAAAATGGTTTATTGAACCATTTGATTCAAAATATTAAATGGCTTTGGGAAGTTTAAGTGGGGATTCCTTTACACTCAGTAAGAATATGTTTAACAAATTTTCTTCCCATCTGAGTTCACTGTAATTCACCAGAAAGACTTAATTCTACAACTGTATGCAATTAACAAAAAAATATTAAAGTATTAACACTGCAGAATTGATAGAATTATGGAACTGTACTGTTATAATGAGAGATTTTAACATACATTTTTCAGTTATATCAAGGAAGTGAATAATAAGCAAATATAAGGAAGATTGGAACAACCTAGTGGAACAGTCAGATTCATTAAGACTTGCAGAGAAAACTGAAAAAAATATTTAATTTAAAAATTGGATGTTGTTCATTAACTTTTAAAAATCATCTACAAAGCCATACATAAACTAAGTCCCAACAACTTTTAATTTTCAAGAATTCATATCACAAAATGATTCATGAGGCAGTAGGGTTTAGTGGTTAAGAGTGTGGGTTCTTGGGTTCTTCATCTACTAAAGACTTTGGGAACATTTATATATTTATTACATTTTATACCTTGGTTACCTCAACTATAAATAGAGATAATAATAGTACTGTTTGTTTAGAGTTATTGTGAGTATTTAATAAATCAATATACGGAAAGTACTTGGCAAGGTATTTGGAACATAGTACGATGATCTAAGAATTGGCTATTTTTGGAAACAATAGTTTTGTATAGTACAGAAACAATGGGGAAGGAAATAGCCTTTCAGAGCAAGGTGAGATTTCTCCAGCTGTTTTGCTAGAGATCCAGAATCGGGGGTAGAGGATGGAAGAGAATGTGTAATATAAACACCAAAAGGGAGCCAGTAACTGGGAGAAGGAAAGAGGGATTGGGAAAGTGAGTATGAAAAAAAAGCAAAATCTCCTCTTTTTTGTGTTGAGTGTATTGGGTAACAGCAATGATTATCAGACACTGGCTAAGGCACATTTTGGCCCTGCTTTTGTTCCTGGCAGCTCCAGAAATATCTTTACAAATCCCAGGTATTGGTGCTTTGAGGGGTACCGGCATGGGCATCTCATTAGCCCCCCTCCTTAACATTTTTGTCATGCCACAGGTTGTGAGCCTGAGCTTTACTCTGTGGTTGTGGACATTCTTATAGACACTGGAATGGAGTACCAGATATGGAGTTTGTATGCCTTATACATTATTAAACACAACCTGATATTGCATACTAGAGGCCCGATGCACGAAATTCATGCAAGAGTAGGCCTTCCTTCCCTCAGCTGCCAACACTAGCTTCCCTCTGACACCCGGGACCCGGGCTTCCCTCTAGCCGCCAGCAGGCAATTGGGACCTGGGCTTCCCTTGCAGCCCCAGCTTCATCCGGAAGGTCGTCTGGAAGGACATCCAGAAGGACATCTGGTCTAAGTGTAATTAGCATATTACGCTTTTATTATTATAGATTCTTAGGCAATTTAAATTTCGCTGCTGATTTTCTGTAAAGGCCCAAAATTGGGCCTTTGGATTTGAATCATGGTATATATGTTCATAAATGTTTTGATAGAATGTAGAAGCCATGGTATTCTTTTAGCTACATTTATTACAATAGAAACTTGTTCTATTTCAGAATGATAGCCAAGTGCCCACTTAAAGAATGGAATTTAATCTTCAATCTTATTAGTGGAATATATATGAATGCTTGCTTGAAAGTCTGTTTAAAAAGTTTTTACATAGAATGTTTCTTTCCAGTTAACATTAAGAAGAAGCTTCAAAATTTTAGAGCATCTGCAGCAAAGATGTAGAAAAAATAATTAAGAATACAGTTTTTTTATAGTAAACTTCCTAAGTAAGTAGAGAATAACTGCTAAAGTGCAGTCATGGATGAATTAAAAAGCAATTGGTCTCTGAAAGTCTGTGCTAAAACAAAGTGCTAAACAGTGAAAAATCAAGTTCTGTAACAAAATGTTTCCCGTAATGTCTTGAAAGGAAATTTGATTTTCTTTTCCAACAGGTTATCTATTTCCTTTATACACACATTGAGGCATCAATATTTATTAGGCACCGTGAGGTGAGCTCAGGATCTGAGTTATTGTTCTGCCTTGCTGGCTATAATAAATAATAAATATTGATGCTGTGTTTGAATACAGGAATTCCCTGATTTGAGGGTGTTTTGAATCAGAAAGAATAGACACAGATCATGATAAATATTTTATTATTTTTTATTGGTTATTATGTAAAACCCTTTATGAAATAAAAATGAAGTGAGAAATAGGATTGGATCTATGTTGGCTAAGGAGCAATAGCAGTTTAGGGCGGATTTTAGAACTTTAAGAGACTTTTATAATGATCTAATCCAACAGTCTCATGAACATTTATTGAAACTGAGTGCTAGTGAGCATCAGCAGTTTGACTAATACAGCTAATATATGACAAACATATAGTAACCTTTCCTGTCTTTAATCTTTCACATTTTAATTATGATATGTCTTTTGTCTGGGATTCTCTGTGCTTCCTGAATTTGTAGCTCTATTTCCTTTACCAAGTAAGGAAAATATTCATCATTATTTTTTCACAAGTATAGATTTCTCTACTGGTTTCTTCCCTCTTAATCAGTGTTCTCATTGTATCAGGAAAAACCTTACCTTTCTTCTTGTTCTGTGTAACTTTCTATAGGTGGGAAGAAAACCTTGCTTCAGAAATTATTTTGAAAAATAATAAAATCATGTGTTACCCTGTTTCTATTTTATTTGTGTTTTAGTCACAATGAAAAGTCAATGTTTATATTCCTTTGACTCTAGGTACTTCATGCTAAAAACCTTTCCCAAGATGGATTGGAATATTGTTATTGTTGTGTTTGTTAAGAGACTTTTATTGAAGTTGATAATGGGTCCAACTTACTTGTTGCACTTGATTATTAGTATAAATGAAATAGAATAAAAAAGGCTGTACAGTTGAATCATTTATTCAGGAGTGTAGAGGGTCACCATGTGCCAGGCACTGTGAGAGAAAAGAAATATACAAATAAACAAAATTCTTGCTAAATTCTTCTCAGCCTAGAATTTAATCATAAGGTTAGTATTCTTAGAAACTTAAATTTGTCTTTGTATGTGGGTGTGTGTGGGTGTGTTAAATAGGTAATATTTCTTTCTAAAAACTTATTTTTATATTTTTTCAATTGCAGTTGACATACAATACAGACTAGTGATTAGAAATTATATAACTTACTAAGTGACCACCCCGATAAATCTAGTATCCATCTGACACCATACAAAATTATTATAATACTAGAGGCCCAGTGCACAAAATTTGTGCACGGGGCAGGGGGGTGTCCCTCAGCCCAGCCTGCACCCTCTCCATGCTGGGATCCCTCTCACAATCCAGGACTGCTGGCTCCCAACTGCTCACCTGCCTGCCTTCCTGATTGTCCCTAACTGCTTATGCTGGCCAGCCTGATCACCCCCTAACCACACCCCTGCCAGACTGATCAATGCCTAACTGCTCCCCTTCCAGCCTGATTGCCCCTAACTGCCCTCCCCTGCTGGCCTGGTCACCCCTAACTGCCCTCCCCTGCCAGCCTGGTTGCCCCTAACTGTCCTCCCCTGCAGCTCTGGTCCCCCCAACTGCCCTCCCCTCCTGGCCTGGTTCCCCCCTACTGCCCTCCCCTGCAGTTCTGTTCCCCCTAACTGCCCTCCCCTGTATGCCCAGTCACCCCCAACTGCCCTTCCCTGCTGGTCTGATTGTCCACAATTGCCCTCCCCTGCCAGCCATCTTGTGGCAGCCATCTGTGTCCACATGGGGGTGGCCATCTTGTGTGTTGGAGTGATGGTCAATTTGCATATTACTCTTTTATTAGATAGGATTATTGACTATATTGTCTATGCTGTACTTTACATCCCATGACTTCTATAACTACCAATTGTACTTCTTAATCCCCTCATCCCTTTCACCCCTCCCCAAACCCTCTCCCATCTGGTAACTATCAAATTGTTCTCTGTATTTAGGAGTCTGCTTCTGTTCTGCTCATTTGTTTATTTTGTTTTTTAGGTTTACAAGTGATATCATATGGCATTTCTGTCTAACTTATTTCACTCAGCACACTATCCTCTAGATCTATCCATGTTGTTGCAGATGGCAAGATTTCATCATTTAAAGTAACTGTTGATAAGTATTATTGCTATTTTATTATTTATATCTTTTAGCTTTTTATTCTTAAAGAAGACCCTTTAAAATTTATTGTAATACTGGTTTGGTGATGATGAATTCCTTTAGCTTTTCCTATCTGGGAAGCTCTTTATTTGTCCTTTGATTTGAAATGCTACCTTTTCTGGGTAGAGTAATCTTGGTTGTAAGTCCTTGCTTTTCATCACTTTGAATATTTCTTGCCAATCCCATTTGCCTTCAACGTTTCTGTTGAGAAATCAACAGAAAGCTGACAGTCTTATGGGAGCTCCCTTGTAGATAACTAACTGCTTTTCTCCTATTTCTTTTAGCATCCCTCTTTGTCTTTAACCTTTTGCATTTTAATTATGATGTGTCTTGATGTGTGCCTTTTTGGGTTCACCATGTTTGGGACTCTGTGCTTCCTGAATTTGAAGGTCTATTTCTTTACTAGGTAAGGGAAGTGTTCATTATTATTTTCTCCCACAAGTTTTTTAATATTTTGTTTTCTCTTTTCTCCTTCTGGCACCCACATGAAGCATACATTGGTACCCTTTAAGTTGGGTTTATATTCTGAGATACTGAGATTCAGTTCTCTGGGAATCTGTAAGACCTTGTTGTTTGTCCCTCCTAAGGAGGAAGAAGCTGGGGTATTTATTTACTAAATCCCCTTTGGAACTGGTTGAGGATCATACTCAGATAAAGTTAATTCTCCAAGCCTCAAAGGCAAAACCTTGTGGATTTACCAGTACAGTGACCCTTGAATAACAAGGGTTTGAACTGCATCAGCCCACTTATATGTGGATTTTCCCCCAAAATAAATACCTGTTCTGTTTTAGATCTAAAGTTGGGAGTCCGCAGATGCAAAGTGCCAACTGTGTGCATTGATCTATGCCATTTTATATAGTTCTAGAGACCCGGTGTACAATATTCGTTCTCTGGGAAGGTGTCCCTCAGCCCGATCTGCACACTCTTGCAGTCTGGGACCCCCTCAGGGGATGTCTGCCAAGGAGCGGGCCTAAGCTGGCAGTTGGACATCCCCCAAGGATCCTTAGCACTGCTGTGGAGGCGGGAGAGACTTCTGCCATCACCACTGCTCTCGCCAGCTGTGAGCCCAGCTTCTGGCTGAGCAGTGCTCCCCCTGTGGGAGCACACTGACCACCAGGGCCGCTCCTGCATTGAGCATCTGCCCCCTGGTGGTCAGTAAGTGTCATAGTGATTGGTAGTTCTGCAGTTCAGTCGATTTGCATATTAGGGTTTTATTATATAGGATACAGAATTTGAATATCTGCAGATTTTGGTATTTCAGGGAGTTCCTGGAACCAATTCCCTGCAGATACTCAGGAACAATGTAAGTATCAGGTGAGTCAAAAGTTATACTGTGTGTGGGGTTGGTGCTCCTAATCCCCATGTTGTTCAGTGGTCAACTGCACTTAAAAATCAATTAAATGTAATTTATACTGAGTGTTTGAAATTACATAGCATTCATCATTGGGTTATTATTCACTATTAATCTTTCATATTCATATACAAAGTATAATAAAATCAATACATGTAATTATAAAACTAAAATTGTTTGCATATCAGTTTCATCTATTTTTTCATGAATCAAATTGGTAGTAACTTGGGAAACTCCAAGATATTAGTGAATGTGCTCACTTTTGCCTAGATGATCATTTTATAAATAGTCAACATTTACATGCATCACTGATCCAAGAATAGTTTGCCACATGGACAGAATATTGTACCAATTCCTGCTAGTTTTCTTGGGGATCAGAAAAGCAAACTCACACTGGACTCTTCAGAGTGAGGAGTAAAGAGTATCCTTTGGAATAGAGATAAGAGAAAGTAAACTATTTCTGTGGCTTAGAGGTGAGGGTGTGTGGCTGGAGATGAAAATAATGGAGGTTGTTATTATCTTCAATTTTCATTAAGTTCAAGAGGTAGAGTGGTGGTGTCCATGATGTTCATTCATTCATTCAATACACATTTAATGTGTTTCTACTATATGCCAGGCATACCAGTGATTCTCCTGTTGGATATGAGTGATGTTTTGTTAGTTGAATGCAACAAAATCAAACTGATATTAAGATAACACATTTGTGACAATATATAGGGTGTCACAAAAACATACACACACTTTCAATAATTATAAAGGCAGTATTTATTAAAATAAATTTCATTTCAAAACGGAGCCATCAGCTGTTAAAGTATGTATAAATGTTTTAGGGATACCAATGGTGTAGTTGACATGCAATTCTAAGATTATTATTTACACTAGAGGCCCGGCACATGACATTCGTGCATGGGGGGGCGGGGTTCCCTCGCCTCAGCCTGCACCCTCTCCAATTGCACATCCCTCTTGCAATCTGGGACCACTGGCTCCTAACTGCTCACCTTCCTGCCTGCCTGATTGCCCCTAATTGCCCTCCCTGTTGGCTTGGTAGTCCCCAACTGCCCTCCCCTGCTGGCCTGATCTTGTCCCCAACTGCCCTCCTCTGCTAGCCAATTTGTTTCTGATTGGTCGGTTTCTATACCAGCATCAAAAGCTCCGTCTTCTAGGTACCTATTGGATACCCACAGCACCCAGATTTGGTTCTGATTGGTCAGTTTCTATGTCAGTCAGCATCAAAAGCTCTGCCTCTTAGGCAGCCATTGGTTCTTCACAGAACCCACATTTGTTTCTGATTTGTCGGTTCCTATGCCAATCAACGTCAAAAGCTCCACATCCTAGACAGCCATTGGTTCTTCACAGCATTCACATTTGGTTCTGATTGGTCAGTTCCTATGCCAGTCAGCATCTCCAGGCCTATCTCTGGCCTGATCCATGAGGCGGACTTAATAGCAGCCTCCGCAGAGGCTGGGAGAGAAAGAAAAGCCCAGCTGCTGGCAAAGCTCAGAAAGAAAGAGGGAGAGAGAGAGAGAGGCAAGTACTGATCAACAGCAGCCACTGAGGCTGTGGCTCAGACCCTGCTTCTCTCTCTGGGTCTCAGCCCCCAGGGCAGTCAGTGCTTGGTCGCCAGGTTGCCAGCACCTTTCTGAATCCCCGGCAACCCAGCACTGACTGAACAACTTCTGGGTTGGTCAGCCTTCGGTCATGATCAGTTGTTACAACCCTGACCTCTTATATATTAGATTGGTTCTGGAATATCCACTGACTATTGTGATTTTCTCTGAGTATTGGTTTCCCAAGTAACAAATATGACAAAGAATATTTTCTATGCATTTCACAGGAAAAACCTTAAAAAATAATAATTACACATTAAAAATAATTTAGCCTTTCTTAAGAAAAATATTTGCAAAAGCATAAATTGATCAAGGAAAGATCAGTTTATTATTAATCTAAGCATTGTTTTGTTGATACAATAAAGACAAAAAAGATAAATGCCTTTTCATTAACTGCTTTTATACAGTCTTTCTGAAAGGCAATTTTATTGAAATCATATAGCTAAAGCATTATATGATAGTTGAAAAAGTGTTTTAAGCAAATAACCTAGAACATATCCTATCTAATAAAGAGGGAATATGCTAATTGACCCTCACGCCATTGCAAAGATGGTGCGCCCACAGCCAATAAGGAGGGAATGTGCTAATTGACTGCCCTGCCCTCAAAGATGGCAGCGCCCACAGCCAGTAAGGAGGGAATATGCTAATTGACTGCCACTCCCTCAAAGATAGCAGCACTCACAGCCACAAGATGGTGGCGCCCAATCCCCTCAGTCCCTCAGTCCCCCAGCTGCCAAGGGCTGATCCGAGGCGCAGGCAAGCCTCAGATGGTGGCTGCCTAGCCACCCAGGGCCGGCTAGGCACAGGCAAGCCTTGGATGGCAGCTGCCCATCTGCCCAGGGCCACCTGAGGCTCAGGTAACCAGGGCCAGCTGAGGCTTGAGCTGCTGGCAGTGGCAGCAGCAGAGGTGTGATGGGGTGTTGCCTTCCTCTGATCACCGGGTCACCTCCCACCCCTGAGGGCTCCCAGATTGTGAGATGGGGCAGGCTGGGCCAAGGCACCCCCCCTCCAGTGCATGAATTTTCGTGCACCAGGCCTCTAGTATATATATACATTTATATATGTATACATAAATTTAATACTTATATGTATATGTTTAATCATGTTCACCAGCACCTTTCTGAATCCTAAAGCAGTACTACCTGGATTTTTAAGAATTCTCTTGGTGTAGTTTTTGCTGCTTTAACCAAGCTGGGGGCAAATTAAATTTTGCTTGCAGGTATCCCTTAAGCAGTGTGCACAGAAGCTATCTCTCTGTTTACTTCCTTCCTTGTTACCTGACTATTTTTCACAGGTGTAAACTCTAGGAGAGCAGCACTGATATCTATCTTGTTTGTGTATATATTCACAATCCCTAGCACAGAGCCTGGCATCTAACAGAACACTAGGTAGACAGTTTTAAATGTATGAGCAAATGAATGAATGGCAGCATGCTAGGAATTATGCACACTATGAAGAGTGTACCATTGACCCTTGAACAATGTAGGGGTTTAGGAACACAGACCCCCTATATAGTCAAAAATCTGTGTATAACTTTTGACTCCCCCAAAATAAAGTTGTCCCTAATGTATCTGTGGAGGATTGGTTCCAGGCTCCCACTCTGATACCAAAACTTGTGGATGTTCAAGTCCCCTATACAAAATGGCCTATATATCATTGCATACAGTCCACCCTCCTCATCCCAGACTCCCACCTGCAGATCAAAAGCAGTTCAGGTATTTAATGAAAAAAATCTATGTAAGTGGACCCATGCAGTTCAAACCCAGGTTATTTAAGGATCAACTGTACTAATTCTCCCAAACCAAAAATAATAATCTAAAACTTGCATGCTATAATCTCCAGAAATAAAGAGGGCAGACATAGTATTATCAACAGATACCTCATGGATTGTATCTATCTTAATTCTATTCTATGGTTTTGTTTTTATTCTTAACAGGATATTCTCATTCTGCATCTTTTATTTCTAATGGAAAGTGCATAATTTTCTATATTCTCAGATATTATTATTTACCTGGGAATTATGAAAATATTATTTCTGGAATATAAATTGTGCAAAGCATATATTAAGTCATATTGATTAGAATGCATGTTGGAGTTCAGTTCCTCTAGGTCCTAATGAATAACAGAGTTTACCTTGTACAATCAGTATGGCACTAGTCCAATAACACATTAGATATACAGTATATTTGCCACCATATGTTCCTGATGATTCAATGGGATCAGTATCAGCAGGTGAGAGTTTGTCCAATGTATGGTCAGAAAACCCCTGCAGTCAGATTTTTGAGCAAACATGGTTTTTGAGTACATAATTTAGTTTTAGTTTTCTCCTTGCAAATTGTACACAGTTCTTTTGAAATGTTTTTACTTCACTTCTGCCTTTTAATTTACCCATTCTAGAGTTATAGGGGCAAGCTCTTACTCATCTATTGTTATTGGGTGAAGTAGTTTTGTTATTTCCTTGTGTATACTCAAGTTACTAATTATTTGACACAAGTTGATTATTAGAAGCATGAAAAAGAGTTTGTGAACAAGGAAATGTTTAGAAGCAGGGAGATTGGGCAAAGTGTGTGCCCATGATTAGAAATGATGTAAGGCACATAGTTACTGTGCAATAGGTAAAATGTCCATTAAAGGTCTTGAGTCTATAAAATGGATAAAAGCCAATCCGAACAGAAAATGATGACCTCTTATTCAGAGCACACTTCTCATATATATCAGATAACTGATATCCTCATACAAAATGAAAGAAGTCTACAAATAATTAAGAAATTTTTTCCTACTGTAGTTCTTTCAGCTCCTCTGGAAGTCATTTATGCAGAATTTTACAGCAAAACTAAATAACATTTAGTGTTTGATTTTAACTCCTAGTCCCAGAAACCAGCAAATATTTTTAGGTTTAAGAAAAAATAGTGATTGTAATATAGGAAATGTAAATGGCAGTAAACACAGAAAAGGGTTACCTATCATTATCAAAGTTGTATAGATTTTGAAAACAATAATCTTCCAATTTCCCCCATCAATAGTTTAAATAATAATTAGTTTTAAAATGAAAGTCTCTGATACTATTTAGGATTCAGTGAATGGGAATTCTGCATTGCATTGGAATATTGATAAAACCTATTTCAAAAATAGTTTGGCTCAGTAAACTTATAAATATTCATCATTTTTGACCTAGGGATTTCATTTATTATTAGCTATAGAAGCAACAACAACAAACTGCTGAGAAGTGGGTTCATGAAATCGTTAATACTGTAATAATCATGAAAACTGGAAATTACATAATGGCTAATGAAGAGGTTACTTGTGCTTCTGTATGACATACTCTTATTCAGCTATTAACAATGCTGTTTATAAAGATTTAATAATAGTCTTTTAATGTTTAGAATAAAGGAAGAGCTCAAAAAAGTTGATGTGATTCTCAGCTGGCTTCCAAACTAGTTGAACAGATAAAACGTGCTGTAATTTATGGAAATATGTGTAATTAGAAATGCAGAGCTGCCCCTGTGGCTGGCAGGCCATTAGTATTTCTTCACTGCCTGGGAATCCCCTGCCAAATTGGTGTAGGAAGCTATTAATAGGGAGGAGTGGCTTTTGTTTTGTTTTAAATTGTGGAGAAGGGTGTTGCTGGCCTCTACTCGGACACTTCTTTCTTAGCCTTTATTTTTCTCATTTATCAGTGTCTCTTCATGCTTGAAATTAGCTACCAGTCTGATTCACTCTGGTTTATTCATAAATTTTAAATGAAAAGCAGTAAATTAAGTGACTAGGATTTACAGACAGCAGGATTGAGCTGAAAAAAAGAAAAAAAGGATAATTTAAAACCCCTAACATTTGAATGGTGATCTCACATCCAAGTTGAACTTGGGGCTGTGCTCTATATGTGGGAGTTCTTTAGAGAAATAACAGTAGGTGCATATTAAAGAGATTCATGGTTAAGTGCAAAGAAGTGAGTAGGTTTGCTGTTTATTTGTACAGATTCATTCCTACCTGTGAATTGCAGCATCTTATTTTCAGGGAAGCCTACTGACAGCAGCAGTAGCAGTAGCAGTAGCAACCTGCATGAACAATCCAACAAGACAATGTTACACCATCTAATAAATGTTGCTGCCACAGCTGCTGCTACACTAATGAAAGTGTCTAACTTTTTCACAAACAGAGGGCAACTGGTTAGATATAGCTTATTGGATGTGTGTGTGTGTGTGTCTGTGTGTCTGTGTGTGTATGTGTGTGTGTGTGTGTGTGTGTGTGTGTGTGTGTGTGTATGTCTTGGTGTGATTGTCAGAGAAGCCATAAAATATCATGTTTGTTCTTTTATATCCCATTGGGCTGTAAGTCACATCATATAAGCAGACAGCACAGGGTTATTGTCAGTATGCTGGGATTGTCCCTGCCATCAGGGTCTTTATAGTTAGGAGGGAAAATAACATTAACAGCCCAGCCAGCATGGCTCAGTGGTTGAATGTCTACCTGTTACCCAGGAGGTCATGGTTTGATTCCTGGTCAGGGCACATGTCCTGATTGCAGGCTCAGTCCCCAGGGTGAGGTGTGCAGGAGGTAGCTGATCAATGATTCTCTCTCATCACTGATGTTTCTATTTCTCTCTCCCTCTACCTTCCTCTCTGAAATCAATAAAAATATATTTTTTAAAAAGAAATGAACATAAATATGACTTAAGGGCTTAAAATCACTAAAAAGGACTAGGAGTTCAAGAATACACATTATCTATTCACTGCAATGATGCAGTTTTCAGATTCCAGGGCTTATTGCGTTTCTGTTATCCTCATACCATGAACAGTTTGCGGTTAAGGGGCTGCTGGAAGAGAAGCCTGTCTTCTTTTGACAATAATCTGTCAAGTATGGCAATTCAAATCTAGAAAGCCTCAGCTCTTTGTATACTACCTATTTTTACTAATAAGATTAGATATTCTAGTTAAAAAATTATTTCATGATCACAGCTTCAAAAGGGGTCTATTTGAGCCAGTGCAGGTAATCCATTTTTTCTTTCCTACTTTGCCACTTACCCCTCTCCCAACTTAATCCAAGAGTAAAGAAAAATTACACATATGTGTCTTCAGCTGGGGAATTTAGAGAGGTGAGCTTTCTGATTTCATAGTGGCTTCCTGACTAAAGTGGGCTAGTCAGTATTTTAAAGTCAGGAGAAAAGGCAAGCTGCCAACACTCATATCAGCTGAAAACATTTGGCCCTTCTCTGCAAATTATTTTATTCATCCAAGCATGTAATATTCCAGATCATTAGTTATCTAGAAATGCCCATTACTTAGTCTGCCACAAAGGCATATTGGCTTTGGTATGGCTTTATTGCATAGTTTAGATATATGCGGAGCTAAAATTTAATAAAATAAAATTGGGTTATTATAATCCTCTTTCCTGGGGAGTCTGGTGAGAATAGGTGGGCTCAGGGATTCATGTTACTGGATCAAGTCTTTACCCCTGTTTCTGAGCTGTCAGCCCACTAGATTTCCTGGTGGAAAATTGGTTTCAGGATGGGCAGGCAGGCTCTCCCACCTGCATCTGTATTTTTTGCTCCCAGGACTGATAGCTTTTGATCCCACAGATACCCAGATGAGGTTTAGTTCACCAGTCAGCTACTCTTTCTGTTCCCCTGAAGAAGGGTTGGGGATAATGTCTAAACTTTGGTCTCTAATGGTTTTTGGAGTGTAGTTGGAGGAGGGGAAGCAGAAGGAAATTCACTTTGGAGGATCTAATGTAATATAATGTTATACAAACCACTAGCATACAATGAGAGTACTCTGAGTTGTTCTCACCATCATTATTAGTAATGTGAACACATTATATATCTTACTTTATTTCATCCTATTAATATTCTTTTTTTTTAAAAAAATATTTTATTTATTTTTTACAGAGAGGAAAGGAGAGGGATAGAGTTAGAAACATCAATGGGAGAGAATCATCGATCAGCTGCCTCCTGCACACCTCCTACTGGGGATGTGCCCGCAAGCAAGGTACATGCCCTTGACCAGAATCGAACTTGGGACCCTTCAGTCCACAGGCCGATGCTCTATCCACTGAGCCAAACTGGTTAGGGCATCTTATTAATATTCTTATGTGATAAGCATTGTCATCCATGTTATAGGTAGTATCTTATCCAAGTCACCAATCTTTTGGCAGGAAGAGCTAAAACTGCATCTTTCTGGTTCCAAACTTTGTCTCCATTAGGCCACAGATTTTACTTTGTAATACAGTTTAAAGAATTATAAGGATTTATATGGCCGGTGGTTTGACACAGAAAAGAAAATATATTTTTCGCTACCCGATATCTAGCTATTGGCTTCTTCCTTAATTCCATTGTAATGCATTTTAAAGGGCAGAAAAGATCCGTGAGTTTTCTCTTGCCTCACAGTGCAGCATCATAGATGTTTTCTAACTATGACCTTTTTCAAATTTATATTGTAGGAGTCATCATTGGCTGGTACTACTATATGTACTAGCATAATTAAGTGAAGTGTGGCAAGATCAAACTCCTCTGTATACATCTTCTATTCCTTTGTCTTCCTCTTCTGAGCGGTAGGTATAGCTGTGTGTATCCTAGGAACAACTTTTGATGTCACATGAGATCTAAAAGTAATTATGTATATAAATTAAGCTTTACTAATTACCCTGCTGGCTTTTAATGTCATGATATTTCTTTTTTTTGTCATTGATCTCTTTACCTTATGGATTAGGAATTAGTAAAACTGCTTTTCTTGGTTTGAATCTAATACAGATATAACCCTATTTTAGGTTGATACTAACATATGCCTTTGCTTTTTTTAAAAAAAGTAGTAGATCTAAGATGCATTACTGTCTATTTGTGTAACTTTACTGTTTAAAGACACAACTAGATATACTAAAATGTACAGTGTAATTTATTGAAATCTTCCATGTGACCAGAATTCTGTCCCTGCCTTGGAAATTCAACAAGAAAACAAAATAAGATGTAAGCCATTCTGAATAAACAGAAGCCTTCAAAGTTGTTATAGTATAAATTTGCTCTCTTGAATATGGTGATACAGGAACATCTGCAGTAAAACATAAGTGTGTTCTGGGAGGTGGATGATGGCAAAGTGGTGTGCTGCCTGCTTCTGCACCTTCTGGGTCATTTAGGCTGATGGGGACTAGATGGTGGTTTAATTTTTAAAATGTGACATAAGTCATGGATGACTATTGGATTAATAAGCCAGGTATTTTTTATCCTGATGGAATAATTTATGAACCCACAGAAATGCCCAATATTTCTGGAGAATTTGAGTGAAGGTGCTTTTGATCCAGGAGCCCTTACTGTTCTGCAGGGTGCTGCCTCACTTCATGATTTTCTATATTATTTCATTAAATTACCACAATGTATTTTCAAGCAATGGTATACTCACTCCTTGCCTTTATCTGACCTCTAAAAATAACTTACAGAAAACCAAGTTCCTGCTGAATGTGGGTGAGCTATATACAACTCTGCCTACATACATCTTTATGGAGGAAGGAGGAAAGATGAAGGGAAGAGTCAGTGGTTAGTTTACCTGTTTTCTATAATAGATTTACATTACTTTGCATATCTGTTTATCATGACAACCAAAGTCTGGCAAAAGGCGAGGGAAGGCCACAAATCTCACTATTGAGAAAAATGTTTAGGTTAGCATAAATGAGTACCAGGAAGCAAAGATTCTCCTCCTTCACTAGTCCTGGATAATACTTAAGAGGAGCTGCTTGCACTTTTATTGAAGGTGTGTCCTAGATACGTGGGTGGAGAATCACATGGCAGTCTGCTGAGGCAGTGAGGGCAGAGTAAACCTATTCAGTAGCAGTTGGTGCATCGTCCTTACTCTCACACAGAAGAAAAGGAGGCAGGGATGCCAATTCTAAACCCAGTTCAACAGGACTTCCTGTGAAGCTGGCCAAGCCTCTGGATGGTTTGACTTTCAGGTAGTTAATAAATCTTTTCAAGTGCCCACAGTGTTCAAAGCCCTGCCAGCAAATGAAAAACTGACGGTGTGCACTGCACACAGTACAGACATAAAATCAAGTGGAATCGAAATCAGTACAAACCATCTATGTGTATTTATACATATGATGTATATAATACTATACATATATGCTATGTGAATACTACTAGAATGCAGAGTGGGGCAAAAGTAAGTTTACAGTTGTTCATATAGAAAATAATACAATAATAAATAAATAATAATATAAGAATAAACTGTTTTCCATACTCACAGCTGTAAACTTCCTTTGCCCTCCATTATATGGATTCATATTTATACAGTGTACAAACTCAAGTTAAACAATCCAGAAAAGACTTGTGGAGAAGGGTAAATGAAATTGCTCCCTAGATAGCTAGGAAAGAGTCAAGAATCACTAGAAAAAGGGAGAATAACGTGAGAAGTTAACCTATGAGGAATATGTCAGTTCAAGCAGTCAATTCCTATTCCCCATGTTCCTTTGTTTGCTTTTCCTTATCATAAAGATTCCTACAGTACCAAATAGCCCTATGGAAAATTTTATAGGTCAAAGGAAAAAAGAGCCAAAGGTTTTAAGGAATCTTTAAATTTAGTATTGCATAAATTAATATGTAGATCCCCACGTACACTTTTCTCAACTGTTATCCCCAAAGTGTAACATTATATTGAGAATTGACATATGCTATAAAGGCTGTTGTTGAGAGTGAATCATGTTATTCTTGTTGATTTAATTTAGGGATAAATTTTTCTTATTGGAGGAATATAATTAAAATCGCCTCCTGCAAAGATACAGGATGGCTTGTACCCCTTGGTGCAAAAATTCCTTCCACAATTTGACTTTTGGAAAGCTAGTCAGTATGCTAAGTTCCTAAGGAAAATCTCAGCAAAAATAATATCAAGAAATTCATTAATAATGCTCACTTATGTAAGTTATACTGTAGGGACAGCTTTCATGCTCTCCTAACATGTTTGACATGCAGGTCCTGCTCTTAGATGGTTATCCATTAACATACAGGTGGTTTGTGGTGCTAAGCACTTCATCACTGCTTGGAGGCTGAAAACCCACAGGTAATTCAGAGTTGATATGCTACAGTGTCTCTAATTGTTCACAGACTCTGACACTAACCGTTTGAGTTCATGTTAGTCTACAAAGCGGAATGTTGCTTGGTTCCTACAGTATCACTGGCATGCAGTTTAGATTATATTACTCAATTGCTGACTTAGAATAAAAGGTAAATAGATGGCAGCAAGCCTTCTGAGATGGTCATATGATTTTATGTAATACTAGAAGCCCACTGCACGAAATTCGTGCACGGGTGGGGTCCGTAGGCCTGGCCAGCGATCAGGGCCAATCAGGTTCTCTGCCTTCCTGCTTCCCTGCCTCATCCACTCCTTGCCTACCCCACTCCACCTTCCCTCTCTGCCCACATCCACTGCCACCCAACCCCAGTTCCCCGTCCCAACCCAGGGCCCAGCCCTGATTGGGCGATTGGGACCTGCTGGCTGGAGGAAGGACTGGGAGGTTAGCCGGCAGGCCCTGATTGGGTGATTGGGGCCTGCTGGCCAGGGGAAAGGGCCAACCACCACATGGCAAGCTGGCGGTGGGACAATTGGGGCCTGCCAGCCAGGGGAGGGACAGGAGGAGGGACCTGGGAGATTGGCCACCGGCCTCAAGGAGGGAGCTGGTCCTCGGCCCCCCTGGGAAAGGGGCCACATCTGCTGTCACCCACCCCCAGCTCCCCATCCCAGCCCAGAGGCCTGGCCCCGATCAGGTGATCAGGGCCTGCTGGCTGGGGAGAGGGACCAGGAGGTTGGCTGGTAGGACCCATCAGCAATTGGTACCTGCAGGCTGGGGGTAGCTCCTGCATTGAGCATCTGCCCTCTGGTGGTCAGTGCATGTCATAGTGACCGGTTGTTCCATTCATTCTGGTTGCTCTGTCGTAATGGTCACTTAGGCTTTTATATATATACTAGAAGGCCTGATGCACAAAATTCGTGCAAGGGGCTTAGCTCTCATGGCTCCGCCTGCCTCAGCTGTCCCTCGCAGCCCCAGGTTCATCCGGAAGGTCCTCCGAAAGGTTGTCCAGATGGTTGGTTGTGCTGTTTGGTCTAATTAGCATATTAGCTCTTTATTTTACAGGATATAGATTATTTTGTACCGCAAAATGTTAAAGAAATGTGATACTTTTATTGAAAAATATATTGAAAATGATTTCCATAGGAAATTTTAAAAATTGTTTCTGAAATATACACTGAGTGGCCAGATTATTATGATCTCTGAACGCATAATAATTTAGCCACTCAGTGTATATCCAATATAATAAAAGGCTAATATGCAAATTGTTCCCTCGACCAGGAGTTCGATTAGCAGGCAGGCCGGCCAACCACCCATGTCCCCCTCTCCTCCCCCCACTCCCCATGGCCAGGCTGGCTGGACCCCACCCATGCACGGATTCATGCACCGGGCCTCTAACATATGTATACACACACACACACACACACACATAATGAGTGGCCAGATTATTATGTGTTCAGAGATCATAATAATCTGTCCACTCAGTGTATATTAATCCAAGGTAATACTGAATGTTTTTTAAGGAATATAAGTATTAGATTGGAACACTAGGAATTATTAGAAACTCATTTCCACTCCAGCCAGTGATTTAATTCAATGAACACAGAAATGCTGGGAAAACATTAAATCTGATTAAAGTCCTAAGTGACTGTATGTCATGGCTAAAGTTAAGAAAACAAAACAAAATAAAAACAAACTCAACCCAGCAGCTAGTGTCAGTCACAACAAAAACTAAAACAAATTTAGAGTCCTGTTTAATTTTCATATTTTGGAGGATATGGCTCAGTTATTACATAGGAGAGTGTTGGCTAACCCTGAAGCCCTGTGATATGAAAAATGTGTGGAAAACATTTGTGTATCAGCAAAATTTTCAGTAACTCATTTGTGCTGACTTTTGTGAAGAAAAATCACTTAAAAAAATAATGAGAAGATTGTTGACTGCAAATTTGTGTGTAGAAGCCTACTTTATAAATGTGTTTTTGCATTTTTCCCAGAATAGACAGGTGTTTGATCTTTCCTGTACCAATTTTAGTAGCAGACTTAGGAAATAGGTACTGTAGAGATCACATTACTGATAATCAATTGAAATGACTTTTGTTAGATTGACCAAGAGTTTTATAAATCTAGGAAATTTGACGACACTGCATGGAGTAGAAAGTCAGTAAATACGTGCACTTGATTGAGTTAGTTCTTCTAGGCATGTACCCCGAGGTCCATCCACTGTACTTGGCCAAAGGGAGTTGCACAATTCTAGCAGTTTGATTTATTTTAAACTCATTTACAAAATTGAAAATAAATTAATACCTAACATCTGAAGAGCATCATTATACATTACATTTCCTCATTTATTTTTTCTCAGCAGCCATGTAATGTATCATAAATAGCATTTGTTAAGGATGAGACACAAAAAGAGAATTAAGTAACATCAAATAATGGCTTAGGTCAGGGATTGGCAGCCTTTTTTGCAAAGGGCAGGATGGTAAATGTTTTAGGCTTTAGGGTTTTCAGTCAATATGCAGTTTCTATCACATATTGTTCTTTGTATTATTTTTTTAACAACTATTTAGAAATGTAAAATTTTTCTTTGATCATCGCAATACAAAACTGATGCATTTGTATGTAGGGCTCTAGTTTGCCAACTTAGTCAAATTCAGTGTGTAGTTGGTGGCCCAGAGAGTAAATGCCCTTTTCCCCCCCAAAGTTCTGAAACCCTCTGCCTCTGAAACATTCATAAGAAGTGCCACAAGACCCAGAATAATTTTTTATGGTGAATTTTTAGAAGAACCATGCAAAGTTAACTAGAGATAGAGAAATAATGCACTAATAGTTTTTATCTCTTCAGATAAATATTTTACACGATTATTTTAGTTTGTTTCTTTATGTATATTATCACTTTTTTTTTTTCATGGCAAGCTGTGCCTCTGTATGTCATTTTAGTAAAAAAACACTGGCCTCAAATCTGTGCCACAACAAATGCCATTTTCTTTGCTGTTATGAACAGTCTCGTGTGTGTATTTCTTTTTGACAATTTTCTGCTCTGCCATGCTGAAATTTTAGAAATGAATAGTTTTACCATGAGGCAGTCATGAATCCCAAACTTGGAAAAATAAAAATAAATAATTGATAAAAGCATAACATGCCAAGAAGATAATAACAGCTAAGACAATAATATGTCTTAAAAAAGAAAATCAAGATAGAACTCTTTGGAAATTGGGGGTCCAAAATAGTCTTGGATTTCTCCTAAAAAGATATATATGTAACAAATCTCACCCTTTCCTTTTTAATTTTCTGTGTTTTCTTTGTAAACAATAATACGTTTTTGCAAATTAATTTGCAAACATCTTTTTTCCTATGAAAAAAGAATCTCTTATTTTCCAGCCTCAATTATTTAGCTTAGCATTTAATTTTGAATACATCTTTATCATTATGAAATTATAATAGACATATAAAGAATATTAGTAAATACAGCATATATGAACTTCTTGAGTCTTCATACAGATTTTCATATTAAAGTTAGATAAAACAGTAAAAGTTGCTACTAGAAAACAGGTATCAAAGATAAAAAACTAAAAAGAACACAAATTTCTAGTTCAGATAACAAATATCCATGCCTTTCTGAAGCACAATAAAATTGGAGTTTGCTGAGGAGAACTAAAGGAAAAATCACAAGTTAGATGTGGGTCCACTTTAAAAAACCTTCTGTGAAGCCCAGTTGGATGGTTGGAGTTGTTTTATAAATAATTCAATAAATCAGCCACTAAACTAATCCCACTTAATGCTTAATTGCTTCTGCAGGAATTTTTCTCCTGAAATTACATAATTGACATTCTTTTCAGTTTCACTCTGCTAGCTTAACAACCTTCTTAGCTATGTTGGACCATTATTTTTTCTCTTACTTCTCCACAAGTCTACTCTGTTTGCAATGAGCCTCAAGGACCACTTAAAAAAATTACATTTGGCCCTATTGATTTTGAAATTTGAAAGTATTTACCCTCACACACACATAAATATAAATATGGTATATTATATGTATATTTTTATATATAATATGTATTTGTATAAATGTTTATTAACTACAGCCATGCATCATATATAGCATATTGCATAAACACTATTTTAACATATATCATATTTAATACATATTTGACTATGGTAATTTCAATTAGTAAAATTTTATTTAACTATATAAATAAGTACTAATTATTTAATTTAAATTTTAAAAAGTTATGCGCTGAACTCCAATGGGCCAGTGTATCTCTGCAGACTTCAGATTTGATATGTATAAAATTTAATTTTCAAATCATCCTTAGATTTGTAAGCTTCCTTAGATTTGATCAAGAAAATCCTATAAAGTAGACATTATATATCTTTGGTACCATCTATTCTTGCTTTCCCACTACTGTCTCCTCCACATCTCTTTTTTGAGCATTAATTGGGTGTTTTGCAAAAGTTGTCTGAAAAGGGTTAATACCAGGGCAATTCTATACCAATGAAGAGCTCTTGACTGCTACAGAAATTTAGCAGATAGTAGCAAGACTATGTCATTTCTGGACAGATAGACCCACCCCATTCTCTACCAGGTCATTGTTAAATGTGGCTTTGACTCCACCTCATAGACATGTCTTTACAGTCAGAGATAAGGGACAGCAAAGGCAGTGTATTTCAGTCTTACCTATATTAAAAAGTAAAAGTTCAATGAATTGATAATTTAATTATTCCCAAGCAACAAAGAAACTTTTTAATATGAGTTGATTTTATGGAAGATAGTTTACTTTGATATAAATACAAGTTAGATATAATTTTTGTCCGTGGTTTTAGTTTTAAAAATATATGAAGCCTTATATGTGTACCATCTATTTTGTATAATTTAACCATACCAGATCAGGGCCTGTTTAATAAAAGTAAAACAAGACCAAGCCCTCCCCATCCCCCAAATTCTCACAGGAAGCCTGTAGCATATAACTATGGTAACTGAATCAAGTTACCTGCAACGTGATTATGTACATAATGGTCTAGCCTGCATTGTAAGAGAGATTTTACTCTGCTTTGAATTTGTAACATCAAATTTTAACATATGAATAAAATCTTTAATTGCTTCTTTTTCTCATGACTAAGACATGCATTGTATCAGAAATATATTGACATTACACAATCTAAAATGAATTTTGGGGAAGTGGTTGTAAATATGGTGGGAAGAGAGAGACAATGTAGCTTTAGCATTAATTGCGTATATCTTTTTTGTTTAATGGGCATTATCATTCAGTAGAACACTGATTAATTGAGAGGTTTTTTTTTTTTTTGGTTTTGCATTTAACGAGTCAGTGGTATATAGCTAAGAATTATACAACTTCATTTTAGAGCCCTAAGTTTAGATATAAGAAGAATAATTCAGGCCAGACAATCTATTGCTTTAAGTGGTATGCCACTAGAAATTTCACTTTCTTTTTGAAATAATATTTTTGTAAGTGTATGGCTTCTGAATCTGACTAGGCCTACCTCTAGCTTCAATATAGGAAGTAATTCTATAATTTTCCAGTGTTTAGGGTAGTTAGGGTTTACCCAATTCCTTACAAAGTAGAAATTTCCACTATCAAAATTTGGGGAGAGAGAACTTTGATAAAGGAAGATTGTCCTGAATGGTAAAATTTTAATTACAAAATAAGTGATACTTATTACTTTTTTATTAATTAATCAGTTAATTAGTTCTTTCTAATATGTGCAAAAACTGTTGGGTGGAGACAGTTGGAGAGACATTTCATGACATAACCCAACAAAATGATTAAAGATGGATACTTGAATTTAGAAATGTTCTTCACAGGTGAGATCTCAGGCTTGATAGCTAAAAGTCTTTTTGTGTGTGTGTGTGGCGGGGGCCGGGGAGCCGGGGGGGAGTAAGAGAGTTGAAATATTTTACAGGATTCAAAATGTAGCAGGCACCATGCTGAATGAATAGTAATATGAATCTTTAGCCTTTGGATATGATTTTCTTCTATGCTTCCATTTAGGGATATTTCACTTTCAGTTTACATCCATTTTATAATGCTGACTGGCATTTCTAGAGAAAATTCTAGACTTTGACATTTCCCACATCAAAATTGTGCTCTTTATGTCTATTGTTCATTCAGTAACTCAAGGAAGGGCGTTTCCTGCCTCATATGCTTACATGTTCAGTCCATCTTTTATAGTGCATTAAGACCTGGCTTGCTCAAAGGTTGATCAACCCACTCTAGTTTATGTTACTGTAATATGCTCATATAACCCTTTATTCTTATACACACAGTTCGATGAGAACAGAGACTATGTCTTCTACCTGTTACATATTAGGCGTTCAATAACTATTTGCTGAATGAAGGAAGGTACACACTATTTAAAGATTGTTTTAAACCAAGTATAAGAGCTTACCAGACTGAACTTGGTGGGGCTAAAGAGGAAGATAAAGAACAGAAACTCATTAAGAGATAACACCAGTATTAAAGGTATAGTATACGTTAAGGAAGAAGTAGTTGAATGGCACGACAGGTAATAAGGGATATGATACTGGCATAGTTGGGAGGAGTTTTATTTTAAACGACATCATCTGAGGAGTGTTGGAAGTGTATAAGTTCTCTTGCTGTTATATAAAACACCAAGAAGAAACAGTACTTGTTACAATTCAAAATTGGTTTCCTTGGAGGTTTAAGTTGATCATATCTTTTATCCTGCCTCCAGGATATCATTGGTTTTGATTTATACATGATCCACACTCAGAAAGGTTTCACAGCAGGTCATTGGATATTAGTTGCATAGAACAGGGAGGGTGTTCTTGTGCCTCCCTTACAGCTGCCAATAAAACCCCTTGCACAGAGCAGATACACAGGACCTATGAAGTTTTGTGTTTCCATTTTTAAGAATTTTCATTCCAGTTTTAAGGTCCATGTCTAAGGAATTTAATTTTATATATTATTATATATGTGTATATATATTCATTTTATATATTATTATATATGTGTATATATATTCATTTTATATATTATTATATATGTGTATATATATTCATTTTATATATTATGAAAATGGATTTTTTGAACTAGGACACTAGACGATGAGTTTTTAGGGTCTGGAAGATACCTAAATATCTAGCATTAGTAATTGCAGGATAAAAGATGAGTACTCAGAGATCACAAAACCGGGCCTTCTGGACTGGGGCATTCATAAAGGAATAACCCAGGAATCACATGCCTCATTTCATATTTGTTATCTTTTTGGGTACTCAACAAATGGGTTCAATTTTATGAATGAATGCCATAATTAATTGGGATTATTGTGCAAGGAATTCCATCTTTGGGTGTGGCTTCTAACTAGATTGCTTGTAAGGTTTTTTTAAAATATTGAAAATCTGTGACAAATAAATGCATAGGAAATCCTAACTTGTGTGGCTATTATAATAGCCACCCTTTAGGGTTTGCCCCAGACGTGTGCTCAGAGTTGGGCTGAAAGCTTAAATTTAATATTTGAGATTGTCACAGCAACCCTGAAAATGGCATTTTCTTACTTCCATTTTAGGGACGTTTAGTGACCTGCTTGGTGGATATGGCTAGATAAACCTGGACTTGATCTCAGGTCTATCTGGATGCAAAGCCTCCCTCCCACACTTGGATGCTCGAGCTATAGGCAGACATTTGAAGAAGGCAAGGAGCAGTGTTGTAAGGGGAAATGCAGGAAGGCACCACAGGAAATCACTCTTGAGTCAAATGGCGCTACTTCTGCCCTTTGGTTCTGGATCATTCCAGTCAGGCAGCCAGGCCAGAAAGGATGTGGCTGAGCTTATGCCTCAGTTCCTGCTACACTACCCAGGAAATCTTCCAATTTCTGAGCCTATTTCTTTGTTTTTGTCAGTCTAGGCTCTCTGAATATAGAAAGGATATGGGCACCATGTTCATTTTGTAAGACCATGTAATGAATTCTCCCCCCCTCCCCAATATGTTTTTATTGGTTTTAGAGAGAGGGGAAGGGAGAAGGATAGAGAAGTAGAAATCCATGAGAGAGAAACATTGATTGGCTGCCTTCTGCACTCACCCTACTGGGGATCGAGCCCGCAACCCGAGCATATGCCCTGTCTGGGAATCAAACCAGCAACCTCGACACTCAACCACTGGGGCACCCTTGCCGGGCTAATAATTCTTTAATGTTCTCTTTCTCCATCCTTCCCTTCCTCTCCCCTCCTTCTCCCTTCCTTTCTCTGTCTGTCTGTCTGTCTCTCTGTTTCGGTCATGGTGTACATATAATTTCACCAGAATTTCTTAACCTGCTGAATGTTTCATTTTGACTTTATAATGGCCTTAAACTCAAAGGCTGAAATAAAAAGCACTCACTGATGACTTCCGTAATTTATCATTCGCTAGAGCGTGTGGATGAGCAGAGCATGGCAGAAGCTTAATGGATGCATATGTAGTTCGAGAAAGTTTAAAAATATTCATGAAATGACAGCAGGATGTATATGAGAGATCCACAGTCTCCAGAGTGCCTCTTCCTCAGAGGTTTCCTCTCTCCCAGGGGAGATAGGAAGGATATTATATATTCTGTTTGTCACTATACTAGGCAGTAAGATTAGTATAATGAGAAGCAAAAATGCAGATGAGGTTATCCCTGGAACCCATCACTCCCCAGGAGTTAGGTGTTTGGATTCTGCCAGAGAAGCCCGCATTGGACATTGTGGGCAGAGCTCAGAAGTGGGTGAACCTACTGTAATTTCCTGCAGCACGGGGCCAGGCAGGGAAGGACTAGGCCACAGATTCTCCCATATGCATGCAGAGAGAAAGATGAATTTGCACCTCACTAGAAAGAGCTGTATTCTGCATTTTTTAAAATTTTTTCAGGAACACAAAGAACATAAAATATTAAACCTGCTCTATTTGAAATGCCATGTAGCACTGAAAATGACAAAGTTTGTAGGTAGGTATGGACTCGACCTGCCTGCACTGTTTTCTTCTCTAAATGTGCAGCAGTTTATTTTCACTGCACTGCCCACGTCCTGGCAGGCCTCTGGATGGTGGAGGGCTGTGTTTTCCTTTACTCGTGGTTGCTGCTAGAAGAAAACGAGGGACCAGAGGGCAGGCAGAAATAGAAGTGGCAGCCAAGTAACCTTAGTTGACTTCGTTTACTGTGTCCCCTAAGAAGCTACATTATTTTCTCTTGTTAACTTTATTTCATACAATTTGGTGCACGATATCCAGAGCATTTACAATCCCGTCCTTGAGGAAATAAAAGTTAGGATAATTGCTATACACACACACACACTTGTACTAGAGGCTCGATGCACGAAATGCATGCACTTGTGGGGGGGGGCATCCCTCAAGCCTGACCTGTGCCTTCTTGCAGTCTGGGAGCCCCGCGATCGATCACCTCGCAGAGGGAGGCTCTGCCCACCCACTGCAGCGCCACTGGCCAGGTCGCCTGGGCCTCCCACTGCAGGGGTGATCATGGAGCGATGGTGGGGCCCCCCAACCAATTGCATCGCATTCACTTTGGCTGGCCTGGCACCAGTGTGTGTCATAGTGTGGTCTTCCAGATGTCTGGATAGTCATTCTGCTGTTTGGTCAATTTGCATATTACGCTTTTATTAATATAGATATGTTGAAATTCAGTGACAAACTGGTTTTAAACTAATACAAGGTAAACATTCACATTATACACATGATGAAATGCCCATGAGGAGTACTACCATTTATATAGATATGAATTGATTTAGAAGAGAATGTCTCCTGTTATCTCAGAGTTCAGTTCAGATTTGCTTATAGACAAATGGAGTTGCGGTAGTCTCCCTGCATGGAAAAAAGCAAAAGCAAACATGTAACCTCTGGTGTAAACAGATATGTTTCAACCTGTGTTTACCCAGGAGTGGGGAGGAATCACTACCCTCAGCCCAGCATGATCATGCTCTAAAGCGATCAGTCATTAAAAGGATGCAGATTAGAACTGCAGCGCAGGCAGATGGGTACTGCTTGAGAAAATAAACTCTCTGATTCCCCAGCCAGATTTCTTCCATCATTTGATTTGGCTAATTTGCTGCTGCAATCTTTTAGGTGGTCAAATGCAGAACTTAAAAATTCAATTCAACAGGCATTGCTGAACTCTTAAGAATTTTAAGTGTGATGCTTGGAGTTGTGGCTGCTACAAAATTAAGCAGAACACGATGGGCTTCAAGGAGATTGAATATGCAGATAAACCATGTGCAGGCCCAATCAGTGGCTAGCGAATAGGGTGGAGGACACCAGTGTGCTATGGGATAAAAGTTATGTCTAGCTGGAAGTAAGCAGGAAGGGCTCCATGGAGTTGGTGAAAAATGAGAGAAGCCACAAAGGTGGGATGAGTTTGGAGTGGGGGCATAGTTGGTGGGGATGGGGACTGCATTCCAAACAAAGAGGCCTGAATGAAGGGAGTGGATAGATCAGTGGGGAGCAGGAGCGCAACATTGCACCTCTGTATTCAGGGAAATAAGTCATGCAGCCATATTTGCAATGAATTTGGGTGAGAGAGGCCCCAAAACATGCCCCCCAGAAAAACATTTTATTAGTCTGGGATTGAGGTGATAAAGGGCTGAATGTGGCAGAAGCATGTGAGTAAATGTTGGGAAATGGAGAAAAAAGAGTAAACTATGACTATGGCCTTTCAAGCCTGAACCCCAAGAAAACATTCTATTACCAGCAATGAATCTTTCAGACATAAAAATGGAGAATTTAGTTGGAGATGAGAGAAGATGAGGAGCTAGATTTTAATTATGTTATTGTGTGTGTGTTTTCTGAAACACCTAGTGCAGGTGTCCAGTAAGCCAGTAGAAGTGCAGCTTTGGAGCTGAGAAAAATAATCAAAATACAATAAATAGATTTTGGAAATAATTTTTAAAAAGCAGTGAATGGTCCAAGTGGTAAGCATGATCATTATCAATGAAAAAGAGTGAGTTAGAGAGGAAAGGATGGTGAATATTTACATTTATGGGAGACAGTAAAAAAGAGACCCCAGGCATATTTACAAGGACAATTTTGGAAGTAGTGGGCAAACAGGACAAATCAACAGGATTAAATTTTAGAAAATTCAAGGAACTCTGATAATTTGAAAACTAAGAGGTTTTTTGTAACATCTGTAGATGGTCACCAGATTTCAAGTAGTTCCATAGAGTAGGTATGAGGAAATAGAAATAATAGCTCTCTCAAAATGTTTTTGAAGAAGCACAAAAGGAAAACTGGTAACTTGAAATGAGATCATGATAATGCCATTTACTGAGTACCTACTAGGGGTCAGCATCATGTGTAATTTGTCTCATTTAATGCAGACACAAGCAATCATGATTGTAGATTTAGAGAAAAAGAAGGAGATGAAGGCATGGAGGGTGTCATTTCACCCTCCCCTTGTTTCAGCAATTTGAAAGATGAAAAAGGCAGAAGATAAAAATCTTATGTTCTTGTTGAGAATCAGTCCTTGTCTGTTTGGTTCAGTCTGCTCCTCCTTGCCACTTCTTGCTTATAACCACAGTGCTCTGGGTACTGGACAACATACCCCAGCTACTTTGGTGAGCATAATCTGCTCCCTCCTGATTTCACACCTCACAGGTTTCTTAATTTCTCTTCTCCTTCCTTTTAAGGATTTTCTAGCTCAGTTCTCAAACCTCAGTGTGCATCATAAATACCCAAAGTTCCTTAAACAAGTGCTTGCTGGCTTCCAGCTCAGGGTTTCTGACTCAGTAGGTTTATGGTGAGCCCTGAGATGTTCATTTCTATGAGTTCCAAGGTAATGCTTATACTGTTGGTGAACATATTGTACTGGGGCATTTTGTAGATTATGAATATATTGGATTGACTCTGGAGAGCATGACCAACTGATTCAAATATCTATGTAGTTGTCAGAAGAGGGATTCTGTTGATGTTTAGTCCCAGTGGATACAACTATAATTAATGAGCAGAGGGTACAAGAAATTCTTGCTGGCACACATAGGAAGAACTGAGCTCAAACAGAAGGGTGCACCGATGTGAGCTATGTGAGTGAGCTTTGAAGACCACTGTTGAGGATGCTGTAGCAGGTTCTAGCACAGATAAGCAGTTGGAACACATTATTATTTTTTTTGTTTGTTTTGTTAATCCTCCACCAAAGATATTTTTCCTTTTTTTTTCTTTTTTTAAAGTGGAAAGGTAGGATGGAAGGGGAGGAAGGAGAGAGAGGGAGAGACAAAGAGGAAGGGAGGGGGAGGGAGGGAGAGAGAGACACACACGCATGCATTGGTTGCCTCCCTCCAAGGCCCTGACTGAGGCCCAAGATCCAACTTGCAACTGAGGTATGTGCCCTTGATGGGGAATCAAACCTATGACCCAATGGTGTGCGGGCTAACAACTCTAACTACTGAGCACACCAGCCAGGGCCCAAGTTCAATAGTAAGCCTGAGCCCTCTTCCCTTTCCAAAACCCACTTTCCCATTAAAACAAGTAATCAAAATTTGTGAGTTTCTCTTTACAACTCCACTCTTCAACCCACCACTATCTGAATTCTCTTCCTACCAAACTTAACATTCATCATCCTTTCTGATGAGGCATATGACCCATGTAAGGTCTTATTAGTCATTCAAGAAATTTCACCTGGAAACAAATCTGTGTTCAAATATAGTCACCTTTCCTGTGTCCAGCTAAACTGGCCACTGCATATCCACTTCAGGAAAGGATGCATTTCCAGCATAATGTCCTGTAAAGATTTCAAAATGTGTCCCCTGACTACACAGTAAGTGAAGAGAAAGTGGATTTTTCACATTATTTGTCTGTACCTTAAGTGCGGAGTTCCTCTTCCTTATGGAGCTGTGACCTGGATGTACTGAGAATGAGATCAGGAGGAAAAAGCAATCAAGCTGTTCTCGCTCCTGTACTCAGCTTTGAACATTGATAAAGCCTTTGCAGTGAGGATGGAGGAGAAAAATACAGTGTGGTGAAATATAATATGCTGTGACTTTTCCCCCTAGGTGAATTTTACACCTGGCTGAAATCAGGAAGCACTGTTTAGAGTGATTGAAAGTTTTCTTTTCCAAATGCAAGGACTCCAGTGGATGAATTTTGAACCTTTCAGCACTCTCTTATCCTTGGTAATAACTCCGGCGAAGAAGTGTAAATGTGTCTGATGCCTTTGAGAACATCTGAATGGTCTTGATGGAAGCATTGAAAAGGTGAACTTGGATATTAATGTTGCCTGAAAGGTTTGACATAAATGGGTTTGAATTACTGCCTGAGTGATGGACACATAATTTTTACAGGTACCGTCAGTCTGTAGCTCCCCAAAATTAGCTGTGTTCCGTGCACTGAACTTGGCAAACTTGGATAAAGCAAAGTCAGAGAAAAACAGCAAAACAACAAATCTAGCATGACATATTCTTTACACATCCATCCATCCATTTATTTATTTATTTTTTTGTACTGATTCTTCACTTTCAGGAAGCCCTGCATCTCAACTTTTTGAGTTTTTGTTTTCATTTAAAAATGTCAAAGTCATTCACTGCTAATTAAGCAAACTGTGGCCAACTGCAGTGGTGAGCAGAAGACACTCGAGGCTTCTATGCCAGAATTGCATGCTATAGAGCAGTGCTTTGCAAACTATCTCTGCTGAAGCACTCACTCTTTCCTCTTGCATCATAGCCCATGGTCATCTCCTCTGTATGACCATGGAAGGTCATGCCATAGCTCATCACTGAGTCTCAAAACAAACACACCAAGTAGGTGATGCCCTGTGTAACAATGTGATTCTCCTAATCCAGTGGTCAGCAAACTCATTAGTCAACAGAGCCAAATATCAACAGTATAACAATTGAAATTTCTTTTGAGAGCAAATTTTTTAAACTTAAACTTCTAACACCACTTCTTCAAAATAGACTTGTCCAGACTGTGGTATTTTGTGGAAGAGCCACACTCAAGGGACCAAAGAGCCGCATGTGGCTTGTGAGCCACAGTTTGCCGACCACTGTCCTAATCTATAAAAATGTTTCAAAACCCTCTCAGTTTATGTACTTAACTTGCTTGGAACAGCTCTGCTTTTTATAGAAGAACCTGGTTAATTTTTGAGACATTTTGTGATATGAAACTCTTTCAGGCACAAAAACCATCGGCATAGAATGTTGCCCTGGATTCTTGGAATTTAAGGTAAGAAGTAATACAGATACATCTATATCAAATTCATAGGAAGTAAACTCAGAACATCAAAGCAGAAAAAAGGAATACACAAAATCGATAAATGTTCTGTTCTGATTAATTAACTGCCCAAATTTCGAGGAAAGAATAATTGAGGGCACTTTTAGGGTGTCTGCTGCCATCACGTGAAGAAGCTGGAAAAGGTTGTAAGGAAAGATTTGGAATTTGTTGATTCCAAAACTTTTTATGTTTGTTTTAATCATCATATCTCATGATCAATGATAAATGCAATGTTGGTCATGAAATGGATTCTTCATATTAAAATTTAAAATTACCAAATTAAAAGCTGCCAAAGGCTTTAGTGATAATCTGCTCCTTATATAAAGTCAGCGTAAATCCATAGAGTTGAAATAACTTGTGCCAGGCCCCATGAGTAGTAAATGCTTAGGTAGGGCCATTGTCTAGGGCTTCCGAAGTCAAATATGAGATCTGTTCCTGTTTCCTGTTCTGTCTCTCTCGATCTTGATTTTCATTCATATCACTTAATTATTTAAAACACTTCTCTCCTTTTATGTACACAGTATACTGCTCATTAGACAATTCTTGTTTTCCTTAAATTCAATGATCCTGTTTCTTACCATGCAAGACTCAACTTATGCATTAGGAAGGGTTAAGGTATTGGGTCATGCTGTCCTTTGACCCTTTCTTTAAAAATGCTGATGCAGAAAAATGACTGATAAATATAGAATATACATAATGTATATGCTGGCCATTTAAACTCTCCATTTTATTATGCTCTTGCTTTCATACTATATTATTTGCTAAGTATTCAGGACTAAGCTGACAAACTGGGGTAAGATTATGATAGTGCAATGATTATAACACCAGTTCATACAACGCACTCTTAAATCTACTTGTGTGATTTCAGATGATGTAGTTAATCCCTTTACCTTCTGTTGCCTTATCTATAGGATGTAAATAATAACCGTTTCTACCATACAATCCCATGGTAAACATTATATGTGTACATTTATTAATGTAGTCAGCACATGCATAACATGCAGTGCGCAATCAATAAACATCGCCTTTGTCATTATAAGTTTATATGATTATGTTCAGTAGAAAATTATCAGAGTCCTTAAAAAAGGAAAATATCATGTCATGAATTAAGAAAGGAACAATGAACAGTTATACTGTCATGCTCTGAGAGTAAAATCCATTTATGGCACTCATTTCCCTCAAAGGACAATCAGTATTTGAAATGCTCTGCTTTCTGAAGAAACAGAGAAATTAGAAGAATATAATTAAATTAGAAAATAAATTTAAGACTGCCATTCTTGGTAACATGAAATGCTGCTGGACAGTGGCTGTCCCTCATGTGGCCACAGTCTGACCAGCAGATTTGGGTCAGGAGGGCCTTGCTGCACCTGCAGGGACACTGTAGCTCTTAATGACTTGTTTGGAGACAAGGGCTCGCACTGCAGCGCCAGGATAACACACTGGCCAGGTCCATCTCCAGATGGAAGTGAAGCCTGGGTGGACCTCAGGACACAGTGTCTCTTTGGTTAGTGGGTTAGCAAGTCAGCTTCCATCTTTGGTAGCACACAAGAGGGAAGCTTTTGAATTTAAGGAATCAAACCACTGCAGCTGTTTTGAGGAAACAATTTGAAAAGCTTTTGTAATCTGTGTGCTGAAAGACTGCTCTGGACCTTTTCATGCAAGCCTTTCACACTGTGTGACATTTTCAGTGCTTTCATTTTTTTTTTTTTTTTTTTTTATCCTTCTAGGACGTGCCACAGTAAAATTACAAGTATAGCGGTCCTCCATCTGGCAAGATTCATTCTCCTCCAAACAAAGCTGGGGTTGTGGAAGGGGCTTTATAGTTTGCATTTCTGCTTCTCTACATCTGCATCACTCTGCGTTATCTTTTCTAATTGTTAATGAAATCTTGAAACAGAACCTTCAAAATTAATTTCTATGGCTCTCAAGGCCTAGTCATCCTGGATCTCACCTTAATCCGGGACCTCTGAATTTAGTTTGTGTGTATGGCTTACATATAACACATATTTTTGTCTGTGTATTGCCCTAGTCTCTGTTTTATTGCTGTTATTTCCATCTGTTTGTTTGTTTAGGGTTCATTCTTTCTGTGTTTTTTTTAAATTATTTTTTGGAATGTCACTGCTTAATATCTCTTCCAATGGAGAGACATAAAAGAAAGAATTATAGGTATCGAAAATTCTCCAAATGCCATGTAACATCTGAGTTTAATCTGAGTCACTGATTTGGGCATATTTTTTAGATCCTTATCAAATTGAAGCATAATTTGTAGCATTTGTGCATTGTAAGATTAAAAGATAAATTATGTACATATTGAGATTATTTAATTAAGGTGAAAGTTCAAAGGACTTTTTTATTTTTTGACATGAAGGGATTGATATAATTAGGGTCTTATTTGTGTATTTTTGCTGGGGACTTTTGCATGACTTTGGGTAGTCCATATAAAAATCTGGTTCTCTTGCTATAAAAATAATCTAAATTGTCTCATATCATTATATTTTTATTAAGAATCTCATGTTCTACCAAAGGGAAGAAACTGATTGGAAAGAACAGAAATAAAAGGCAGACTTCTTTGAATATACCTTGTTTTGTAGGTTGAAGGAACCATCTTATGTTATATAATTATAAAAAATAAAAGTAAAGCAATATCTAATACTGAAAGCAACATTAAAAAAGAAAAAAGTTAACAGTGTATCTAATTGTCAGAGAGCTGACAAATCAAATTGTGAAAAACTGAGACCAAAATAACAAGTCTTTGGGTACCATTAGAGGATACTAGAGAATCTACTCATTATTTTGAAAACTAGTAAATGAAAGGACATCAGCATTAATCAAACTATTTCTATACAAACAATAGATAACTAAGTAATTAATTATTTCCACTATTACAAGAAGAAATGGTAAAAGCGTAATATGATCCTTTTGTAGCTTTTAATGAATTAATGGATCTAGGCAGTGATCATCAATGGTTGCAAGTATGTAAAAAAGAAAGACAGCCAGACACTGTGTGCCCTAATGGAGGTACCTCTGAAGGAGGCTTCCAAAACACCTGCATTTGAATTGAATCAGGTACCTTACAGGGGAGCAGGGTAGGAGAATGGGTTGAAAAGGAAAAGGGCATTAAGAAGCACAAACTTCCAATTATAAAATAAGTCACAGAGATGTGACATACAGTATGGAGAATTACACATGGGTGGGCAAAAGTAGGATTACAGTTGTGAATATGTGAAACAGTTTATTCATGTATTATTAAATATTGTATTATTGTATTATTTATCTGTATCACAACTGTAAACCTACTTTTTACCCATCTCTGTGTAGTAATAATTATGCACAGTGACAGATGGTTACCAGACTTACTGTGGCATCACTTTGCAAGGTATATAAATGTTGAATAATTATGTTGTACCACTAAAACCAATATAATAGTGTATGTTAACTATAATTAAAAATAAATTTTAAAAACTACAAACAAAATTTTTTAAATTTCAAGCAGCAGACTTAAAGTACTGTTTCATTAGAAATATTCACCAAGCATATTTTCTATTATCTGGGAATAAAAAAACTATCAATAGTTATCGTAAAAATATGTTCTTCTAGCCCATCTTTCTGTTTGTTTCTATAGGAAGTAGCATTTAGAAGTACTCTTGAGAATGCTGTTTGAAATTCTTCCTGAACAACATGGTGTTTGTCATAGATTAATAAGATATTTTTCTTTTTACAAAAGTTGCCCTACAAACCCTCAATGAACACAGATATCCCCAGGATGAAAAGAAAAGCTTTGATAACATATTCATGAACATTTTCCTGAGTACTTGTACAACTGACTGCTTTTTTCTTCCTGAATACATATACTTTATGCTAGGTTAAAGGGAACACTATAAAAATAGAATTGCATGTTTGGTGTAGTGTGAGAATGTAATACAAAATTCAGTTCCATAAATACTCCTGTAATATATGCTGAGGGAAGGGCACTCTTTTAGTTCCTGCAGGTAATATGATGCTGTGCAGGACACAGCCTTTTCTCTCAAATTGCTTTTAATGTAGTCTGGAAATGAGGTAAATATAACTGCTATAAGATATAGGTGTGAGTGGTAAATTCCTGAAAATTTCAGAAGAAGGAGAAATCCCATTATTTGGAGGCATTAAAAAAATAATAAATAAGTGTTATTTGAGGTGGTCTTTAATACAAGAATTACTAACAGGTAGATTTAATAATTTCTAATCAAATAAGACCCATTAATTAATATTAATATAACAATTAATATAAGCTTTTAAAGCAGGCACTAGGGGCCCAGTGTATGAATTCATGCACCTTGAAAAGAACTGTGGGCTGTGAGGCTGCTGTAGGCACAGGGGTGGGTATTGGCCCATCCTCCACGCCCCTGCCCGGCTCCTCCCACCATGGCCTCTGCCTGTCAGCAGCCCTGCCACCACTGCTCCCACGGGCTAATGGCGCTGGCCCCGCTAACGCCTGCTAAAAGCGAGTGACTGGGGACAGCACTGTCAGTGAGTGTGAGTGGCTGCTGCTACCCCGATCACCCCTCAGGAGCAGGGGGAGGTGGAGAAGCCCTCAGGGGTGATCAGGGCTGGCAGCTGCTGCTCGCACCCACTGGTGGTGCTGAGCAATTGGGACCAGCGCCCAGGCACCAGCAGTGGGTGCGAGTGGCGGCTCCAGTGCCGGCTGCAGGTGCAAGCGGTATTGGCACTGGCAGTGGGTGCAAGCAGTGGCTCTGGTGTTCGCAGCCGGTGTGAGTGGGCGGGGCCGGCGCCAGCAGCAGGTGCGAGTGGCGGGCAGGACTGCAGGGCACGGGAGCAAATAATTTTCAGTAATCACTAGAGGCTTGCCCCGATGATAGCCACTGATGTTTGCCTTGGTCTGGCACCCCTGCTTGCCTGCTTCACCATCCTGCCATGGCCGATGCCCACCATGTTGCACGCATGCCCCCTGGTGGCCAGCGCACATTATAGCAAACGATTGTTCGGTTGTTCCACTTGTTCCGCCACTCGGCCTATTTGCATATTAGTATTTTATTATATAGGTTATGTCAGAGGGAAGTATCCATGCTGGTTTTTATAGAACCACATTGATGCCATAAATCTTAAATGTATATCAAAAGAATGAGATGTGGTTGTTTGCAAAGCATCTTGGGATAACTGATGTCTTACCCATTTTGCCATTGGATGCCTATGTCAGCCAAATTTGATGAAATTACTGAATCTCAATAAAGCTACCATCACAAAAGCAGACATCATATTAATAATGAAGACTGTCTATACAGTTATAAATGTCCCTTTTATAAATATATATATACATATATATAACAAAATAGAATTAATTAATAAGAAATAACTTACTCTCTATTTCTGATATAACATTTTGTTTCATCATGAAAATAAAATTTATAAAATAGTCATTTATTTTATACTAAATAACAAATGTTGAAAGAGTGGAAAAGTAATATAATGAAAAATATTTTTGACCCTCTCTACAATTACATTTTTAAGAATAATCCACTAAACTTACCTTGTGCTGTACAACAGCCAATATCCAGGTTTTTCTACTTAAAATTAAATCCCAAGTATTTAGAATTAAGGAAAGTAAAAATTCCTTTTCTCACTTCTGCTAGCCACATTTCAAACACTCAGAAACTATATGTGTGTAGTGGCTTCTGTATTGGACAGTTCAGATATATAACATTTCCATCATGCCCAAAGTTCTCTTGGATTGCACTATACTTAAGCTCCTTTGAGGGCAGAGCCATAATTTTTCATTGCTTAAGAGATTAAACAATACTAGTATTTTGAATAATTAATTGAAAGACCCCTAATTCAGAACTTTTGGTCTCCTGGGGATTCCTTTTGGGTTTTGAAAAACCCTGTCTTTGGTTAAATGTAAATGCTAAAATATAACAATGGTAGTGGTGGCGATGATGGTGATAATGATCAAAAGATAATGATGATGATAATCAAATAAGAATGTTTATCAAGAATGAGCCAATCTAGAGGATTTGAATGTTTGTCAATTAAATAATAAGCAGTTGTTGTCAACTCTTGGAACAGGGAATGGATATGTAGAGGTTTGGTATGTCTGTGATGAGGACACAGGTGCTTTTACTTAAATCCAGTCCTTTTTAATCATATTTGACATCTCGTCAAACTCCTATTAGAAATGTTCTATATTTGGGACTGAGCACTATGGAATAGGCCTGGAATGTGTTAATAAGTGCCATTGTGACCCATCAGTACCTGATTGGGATCATCATATGCTGTAACTATTTTAAATGGTGTAAGGAAGAGTTCTTGAGTGTTTATTCTGAGCGGCTTAAAAGATGAAATGGCCCAGAAGAGTTTCTAAATTCAATCTGCCTGTTAAAACTATTGATCCATTTCTAGCTGCTGACTATTGGAAACCAATTTCACAGGAGACTGATGAATAAGCCAGAATTTTCAAAAGGATTTTACTCTATTGGAGGCATTTTCTCAGAAACTACAGTGACACATTTGCAACCTAGATCTTTTTTCCAGTATAAGTTACACACAAGAAGCACATTTGTGGTCAGCTAGCTGCCTGGTTGGCATGCATTCAGAGTGAAGAATTTCAGACTCTGATCCAGAGACCTAACAGAGAATGTCATAAATCATCCCCATTCTCCCTGCAGAGCACATCTCGCCTGATAATCTGAAAGACACTTGGCAGTTACCTCTTTTGAGATAATTAAAGCATGTCTTTTATTAATGTTATTTAATACTAAGCCTACCCTTGAAGACAAAGACTATGACATAGTTATCTTTTCTTTCTTTCCACAATTTACATGATGTCTGGTATAGCAGGCCTCTTGACTGTGCACATGCCAGGGATAGAGACTATTTCAGGAGATCAGGTTGAAGTAACTGAAGGATTATCCATAAAACAGACTTTCAGCCAAAAGAAAGAGAGTGACTTTAAAGGGTAGTTGTAGTCTCAAACAAGAATTGTTCTTTTCCCCCAGCAAGAATATCCTGCTCACAGATATAATGGAGAAAAATGAAAGCAATATATTTATACCTAAGGGAAGAGTGTTCCCTAGAAGCAAATGTTATTATGACTTTTAAAGGTCCCCATCATTTTCTTGATATAAAAATTTCAATGAGCATTTTCTAGATGGCAGCTAATGGACTCTATTCATCTTTTCTTTGCTGCCATCCAGAAAACAGTTTGGGGGAGGTTATAATTATTTGTATTAGATTAACATGCACTTCCAAAATTAGGGATCACTGTGTCTTTTTGCTCTAGAAGTTCCCAAGCTGAAAATTAGAGCAAACAAAAAACATAGAGTATCCATAAGAGTTCTTATTTGCAAGCAACAGACATTAACCAATTATGAGTCTAATCCTATATAATAAAAGCCTAGGTGGCGTCTAGCCCTTGCGTGACATCATCACAAGAAGGCCACCACAAGATGGCTGCCCTCACGTCATCACAAGATGGCAGTCACAAAGATGGCGGCCACAAGATGGCCACCACAAGGTGGCCAGCAAGGGAGGGCAGTTGTGAGCGATCAGGCCAACAGGGAAGGGCAGTTGGGAGGGACCTTGCCTGCAGGGGAGGGCAGTTAGGGGCGACCAGACCAGCAGGGGAGGACAGTTGGGGGTGATCAGGCTGGCAGGGGAGGGCACTTAGGGGCAACCAGGCCTGCAGGGGATGGCAGTTGGGGGCGATTGGGCTGGCAGGGGAGCAGTTAGGCATCAATCAGGCTGGCAGGGGAGCGGTTAGGGGGTGATCAGGTTGGCAGGCAGAAGCAGTTAGGGGCAATCATGTAGGCAGGTAGGCTAGTGGTTAGGAGCCAGCAGTTCTGGAGTGTGAGAGGAATGTCCAACTGCAGCTTTAGGCCCACAGGGATCGGGCCTAAATTGGTAGTCAGACATCCCCTGAGGGGTCCCAGATTGGAGAGGGTTCAGGCCAGGCTGAAGGACCGCATCACCCCCCCCTTGCACAAATTTTGTGCACCAGGCCTCTAGTTTAAACATAAAAGTAAATTGCATTTAAGGCTATTGGGTAGCTAACGGAAATTCTAGAAAAGCCTACTAACCCCTCTGGAAGTCTATATAGCTATGGACAATGCAATCCAACCCCCAAATCTAGCCAGATAAAAATGTCAGCATAACCATCTGTGGGACAGTGAACACTGTGGCTGTTGCAAACCCTCACCACAACCTGTTCTGTGCATTTCTTGTCTCTTTGTGTCATTAGCTTCCTGTTCAGAATAGGGAGTGAGTGCTTGTGGTTGGCAGAGCCAGAGTCCTATGCCTGTGCCTTTGCTGTGGAGCAGAAGGGAAAGTGAGTGTCTGGAATTTTCAATTTGGTGGTGAGAGTGAGCACTAGCTGAAAAGGTAGAGAATGTCTCAAATGTTGAAAGGGAATTTTGAAATGAAGCAACCACACATGATGAAAAAGCCCTATTATACATAAAATCTAGTTACATCTTTTTATCACTGATATCAGATGCATCATTTTTATGACTTTAGAAAGCAAGGAAATGAAATTTTGCCAGATTATTAGACTTACTTCAGCTTACCTGAATGTCCAAGTGACAGAGCACTCATATGATGCACTTAATTTAAAAACTGCAGGATAGAATTATCTCCCCATGTATGTTAAAAAATTAAGCAGTTGCATTAACTACTAATGAAATTAAAACTATTAAGGGAGAAACATTTTCTTGTTGATATTTTAGGTTAGAAGATGGGAGGTTTAAAGTGAAGGAATTGAAGACCCTCAGTATATCTAGTCACTGAACCAGCCCGAGGATAGGCACTCATGCTAGTACAACCTGCCCCCTGTGAGTGGGGACTGGAGCTATGTTCTCTCCTTTAAAAAATCCATTCTTTTGTTTTTCTGGAGGACACTGCTTTGCTCAGGACTAATCCTGCTTTCAAGTTCCCAAATAAAATAGACTGCACTAAATACTAAGTACAAATTTGCATTAAGGAAAGCTCTTGGAGGGGCGGTAGTCATAAAGAAACAAATATGACAACAGAATATTTTCAAGATGAAATCCATCTGCTTCAAAAGAATGCATGTGAGGAATCTTAGTAGGAAGCCTTATTAGGCTTAATGAAGTAACTGTCAATATAATCTGTCTGGCAGGGCCTCCTGTCCTTGCACATCATGTATTTATAGAAAAAGGAATATAGGATGAAAGAGGAAGTGTATAATATCTGGAAGTGAGCAGAGTTCTGGCCACATTGCTGGCTTATAATTTGTCTTTCCCTCCTGTGTAGAGCGTAGGCAGAAAGCATGTTGTTGTTTTTTTTAGTTTTTTTTTTTTTTAGGCATTTAATTGCCACTAAACATTGAGTCCTGTTGTCTCAGAATACTGCAGACCTCCGGCTTTCTCTTTCTCTGCAGTTTAGCAGGATGTTAAGCCTGTGCCCTTAAACTGAATAATTTGTCATTTATCCAGATGTCTGTTATAGTCATTGGTGTCACTGAAGTTAAAATTCAGACTCCCTGCTGAGTTAAGCTTCTGACAGCTCCTTCAGTGTTTCAGCCACTGCAGCACTAAACAGCTCCCCCATCTTTTCCCTCCCTCCCTTATGTATCCGCAGTATGTGTCAGCTGGAGCGATAACTAGCCACCTCCTGTCTCCCCATTGCAAATCTGTGACCAAATAAATAAATTAAGCAACCACAAAAAAATAAAATAAAAGCTCTCAATGGAAATAATAATAATAATAAATGCCTTGCAAATTTTGTATAACAATTCTCACTAAAGCATCTGTTTGTTTTCTTATGCTGAAAGGCATTGTTGTTTCTATCTGTTCTCAGCAGAGGTTGGTAGCTAATTCAACCTTTTTTTTTTCTTTAATGGTAGAGCCTTGCCTTTGTAGTAAATTATAAAGACAATTATATTACTTTCTCACTTTGTTTTTCTTTCTAAGTCAGTGTTTTGTTTCTATTTGATACCACTTCTGTTGTTCAATACCAGACTCTGTGAGGTTTCACACTTATGCAACATGATTCAATTCAGATTTTAAATGTAAATAAATGTGTATATGTACACACACACGTAAACATGTATATATGTGTATACACACATACTACTATCATTTTGTAGACTTGGCACATGAACTTTCTGCAGCTCACTGCCTTACGCTACATAATCTGTCAATATTGCAAAAGTGAGTGCATTCTCCTGTATTACATGCCCATCTCACAAGCACTTTCCTGAGCTTAGTGCAATGGGTTTGGATTTATTTAAATTCAGGTTTATTTAAGAAACAAAGCAATGCCCTAGCCCAGTGGTCGGCAAACTCATTCGCCAACAGAGCCAAATATCAACAGCACAACAATTGAAATTTCTTTTGAGAGCCAAATTTTTTAAACTTAAACTTCTTCTAATGCCACTTCTTCAAAATAGACTCTCCCAGGCTGTGGTATTTTGTGCGAGAGCCACACTCAAGGGGCCAAAGAGCTGCATGTGGCTCGCGAGCCGCGGTTTGCCGACCACTGCCCTAGCCGATTGGCTCAGAGGATAGGCCCGTGGACTTAAGGGTTCAGATCCGATTCCTGGACAAGGGCACCTACCTAGGTTGCAGGCTCGATCCCCAGCCCTGGTCAGGGTACGTGCAGGAGGCAACCAATCCATGTGCCTCTCTGACATCCATGTTTCTCTGTCTCTCCCCCACCCCTAAAAATCAATGGAAAAAATATCCTCAGGTGACGATTAACAACAACAAAAAACCTAGCAGCATTGTCCACAACATACATAGGGTGCTATCATGATATCTTTGTGAGGGAGGTAGTACTATCCACATATAAAAGCATAAACTTCCTAGTTGGACAAAGCTGGGTTTCGGTCTTGCCACCACCATTTTGTAGCGTCTTGATCTTGGGAATACCTCTTTTTTCTTGTCTACAAAGGGAATAATATGTGCCCCTGTTTCAGATAGTTGATATAAAATTTAAATGATAGAATGTCTTTCAAAGCTGGGCACATAACACAGACAAGGAGGTCAGAACATGGAAGAACCAATTTCCTTGAATTATATAGGCCAGACATGAGACTGGTTGAGACTCCTGAGGAGGACTGGTTGAAGTCTGTTTGCACATTCATTAGGCCCACAGATACCGACATAAACAGCCAGGGAGAATTCTATCTCCTCTTTTTCCTTTTCCTCTCTGTTATTCTCTATGGTAAATGAGCCAGAGAAGTTAAGGTTCAGGGCATCTCAATTCTAGAGTAAAGTTTATAAATAAAAGCACAATGAGCGTATCACATTCTACACTGAATGATGTGGCTCCTGTCTTCTTAACATTTTACTTGAGAATGCCTGCAGCCATGCAGTATTTCCCAATGCTGGAGAAAATGAAATTGGCCTTGGGGTAACCTCATAATCCCAAACAAAAGACAGTGACACTAGAATCTGGGAGCCCGCAAGTACAACTGGCTCAGGATAAATGTACTTGCATTCTGAGATAAGAGCAGGATAGTATGTAAAATAAATTGTCAGAACTGAAAAAGAGCTCTTGGAAATTAGAAATATAAGTGCTAAAAATAATTGACAGATGAATTCTAATCTAGCGTTGAGGGTATTTTCCCAAAGGGTACTATGAAAAGGAAAGGGATAGACAAGAGAATAGAAAAGATTAGTAAATGAGATAAAATAATTCAGGAATTTTCGTACCTCACTATTTTGAATCCCAGAAAGGGACAACAAAGGGAAATAAATAGGATCTTATTAAAGTAAGAGAAGTATTTCTTTAATATATTCCATAATTGCAGAGCACATATCTTCAGATAAAAAAGACCACCATGCAAGCAGAATAATGGATGGTGGAAAACTCTAGCTAAACACAATCATACTATTTCAGGCTGCCAAACATAATATTAAGAACCAACAATGTCTAAAAAAGAAAAAGGTCTCATGCAAACGCATCCAATTTAATGAAATATCTTAAGAGCCACATTGGAAGCTAGAAGACAGAACAATCAATGCCTTTCAATTTCTGAAAGAAAAAATACATTTTTTCCTTAATGATATAGCCAGCCAAACTAACAATAAGAGAGAAAAATAAAGCATTTTGAACATGTAAAATTCTTAAACTTTTTTTTTTTTTTACCTTTCTTTCATTATTTGTCATAAAGCTAGAGAGGCTATGCTCAATCCAAATAATGGAGTAAATAATGGAAAGGAAAAGCATGAGAGGAGGAAACAGGAGATTTAATAGAGAGGAGAGGAAAGTGATGCTCCCGATGGGGTAGGACTAGAAAAGCTCTAGCTTGAAGGACTCCAGATAAAAGAAAATGAAAGAAAATAGAATTGATAGGTTATCTGGTGAATTTTAAAATAAGTGGATTAGATTGATAAAGCTTTTATAGGTAACTTTGGGAAATTTTCACAATGGATATGTAAAAAAATAAGCAAGTGAAGAGATATAAATCATTTTTTAACGCTAAGAAAAGCAAAATTTGTACAAAAAACACATACATATTATAATGTTTGGGTCCAGAAGGGAAATATCTGTAAATAGTTATATAATATATACACTAATTAATAATTTAACTAAGATATTGCTTGAGACTGCAGAATATCCACCATAATGGAAAATGAGTAGAACATTTCTAAAATGTATAATTTAAGAATTAATATTTAATAGCTATGTTTTTAGAAATATAACTTTAACTACTAAAACAAACAATTAAAACAGGTAATAGTGGTTGTTTCTGAGAAGCAATCCTCGTGAGTCAGAAGAGATGGGTAAGGGACACTTGTCATAATAAGCTTTGTATAGCAATTGACATTTTAAAATTTCTGTTGCCTGTATTAATTATAGTAGCTGCTACTCACATCATTACTTTCACAGAGTGAAACTAAAAGTCAAGAAAATTGAGTACATTTGCTAATGTCATTCAGATAGTAAGTGAAAGTGCCTTAATTTAAATAGAACCTGCCTGATTCCAAAACTCCACCAGTAACACAGTGTCACCAACAATTTCTTATACATATGAATATATTTAGCTCTTTTTCTGCTTCAATAAAGAGTGCAGTATGCTTTGCTTTCAAACAAACATTTGACCAGTTGAATTGGTCACTGTGTGCCTTTAATTATAGTTCATAGTCAGTTGTGATTTCCGTATCTATTTGCATCAGGTAGCTGCATAGTTTTAGGAACCCACCAATTTCTATCCAAGGGAGCCAGTTGTAATGAGCATACTTTGCCACCTATTTTAATAATAAAAAACAATGATTTTTCCTAATGTGCTCTCATCCTGTTTTTCCTCCCCTCACACCAGGACAAGATACATGTTCATGAGAGTTCTTGCTTAGCATGACTGTGGCTGGAGAGGACCGTGACCTTTCAGTTGCCTGTTTAGAAATGATTTGAACAGAAAATATTCAGAGAAATTCAGAATAATTGTTTCATACTGTGGAACACCCATCCCCTAATCAAGGTTCAGGACTCTGTAGTGATTTCTCTCCCTTCCCTCAAAACAATCCAATCCACGGCAATGCACTTTCTCCAAGTAGCTTCTTTTTTTGGTCCTGAGTATAGTGACAGATTCATTCAAGGGGGTTTCAATTATTACTGGCTCAGCAAGACAAACATTAGTAATACCCCAAACTTGAAGGTCACATTATCATTACTTCCATAAAATATTTATTATAATTCTTGTCTTCCTAATTGAATGAGACATTGGTTGACTCTGCATATGCGTAGGAAGGAATATTCACTATAATATATGTTCAGTTATGAATTGCAGAGACTTGAAATGGCAGACTCCTTAAACAAAATAGAATTATTTTTTATGTCTATTGTCAAATTCCAAACTTTCAAGGCAGCACTGCTCCATGAGGTTATGAGGATCCTAGGTTTGCTCTGTCTTGCTGCTCTGCCATCCAAAATCCTCATGGTCCTAGATGTTCACCGCCACTGTGTTAACATCGCAGTTAGCGGGAAGGAAAAGGACAGGCATATCCTCCCTTTGCAGCCAAGCCCCAGAAGTTGGCTACAGTTGGCTCATACCTCATTAGACTCAAGGCTAGACCAAATCTATAAAGAGGGCTGTGAAATGTAGTCCTCATTCTGCAGACCCCTTTGTATAACTAAAAATCGTAATCACTATGGATGAGGGCAGACAACATGTGGTCTTGAGCTCAGAGAATGGTATTTTGCAATTTTTAATGTTTTTGGAAAGATTTTAATCATAAAGCAAATAACATTTAGTAAGGAGTATATCCTGTAAATATATATTTGGGGTATTGTACTGGTTTACTGGGAGTAGGTTGGAGACAGCTGTGGGTACAGGAAACAGACTCTGACAGGCAGAAAAGTGATGCTAGTTGGTACTATGGTGGGCAGTTAGAGAATTTCCCCTGGCTGAACCAGGGAGGGCAAGATAGGAAGTAGAGGAATGGCGAGTAGGTTGTAATTGCTGTTGGATGTGTAAATTAGCATAATCCTTTTGGAGGGTAATTTGGCAGTATCTTATGAATTTATATAGTGTATATACCTTGTCAAACAATTTGGACATACTAACACATTTGAGAAATTATATATGTATAAGGATATTCATTACATCACTATTTTTGTAATAAGGAAAAAATACAAAACCACCTAAAATTCTATCATCAGGACACTGATTAAATAAATTATTGATACATTTATATAATGGACTAGTAAGTAATTTGCTATTTAAAAAAAGAATGAGGGTGGTCTTTGTGAATTGACTTGTAGAGATTTCCAAATGAAATTGTTAAGAAAGACGAGCAAAAGAGAAACCGAGGCATGGATATTTTGAACAGATTGACAGCTGTCCAAGGAGAGGGTGTTGGGGGAACTGGATGAAAGAAGGTGAAGCAATTAGCCAAAGGACATGTATGCATAACCCATAGATGTAGACAACAGTGTGGTGATTGCGGGGGGTGGGGAGGGGGCTGGTGGAAGTGGGCAAAGGGGGAAGCATGGGGACAGTTGTAATAGTGTCAAAAATAAAGTTAAAAACATTTCTCTCCACACAATTGATAGCCCACACTAACGGTAATGAAAATATGAGTACAGTCACAGCAAAAAAAGAAAAACAAAGAAACCAAAACAATAAAATGCACAACAGTCTGTATGCTATTGACACTATTTGTATCAAAAGGAGGAGATTTATATATATATATATATATATATATATATATATATATATATATACACTAGAGGCCCAGTGCACCAAATTCATGTACTCGGGGGTGGGGGTGGGGGCGGGGGTGCGGTCCCTCTCACAGTCCGGGAGCCCTCAGGGGATGTCTGACTGATGGCTTAGGCACGCTCCCTGGAGGACATCCTTAGCACTGCCGTGGAGGTAGGAGAGGCTCCCACAACTGCTGTTGCGCTAGTCAGCCATGAGCCTGGCTTCTGGCTGAGCAGTGCTCCCCCAGTGGGAGCACACTGACCACCAGGGGACAGCTCCTGCATTGAGCATCTGCCCCCTGGTGGTCAGTGCATGTCATAGCTACCGGTCATTCTGCTGTTTGGTGAATTTGCATATTAGCCTTTTATTATATAGGATAATGTCTTATTATGGGCAAGGCCTCTAATTTAATTTTTTTAGGTAGTTAAAGGGAGGGGCAGAATTTTCACTTGAGCCTGAAGCTATAATTGCCCTTAGCTCAAAAATCTGCATATCACTGAGCCACATCTTGGTGAGGCTCATTCTGAACCCCCACAGTGTTCTATTATGTGTATAAGTATTGGGAACCATCTTATCTCTTTAGTGCAAGGAACCTTTTGTTATGTTACAATGACTAACTTTATCTCATGAGTTGTGTTTTGGCTTCAAGCCTGTATCCAGTATTCATGCAGAAACTTCAGCTCTTCTGTTTAGTATTTACCTGGCATATCTTTTATTTTCTCTTCTCTAAATATTTCTAGAATTTTTTTTATTAGGTAGGAATAGCCCATGAACACAGACAATAGTCTGGTGAAGGCCTGGAAGGGGTGGGTGCAGGGTGGAGGAGATCAATGGGAAAAAACAAAACTAAACTAAATTTTAAAAAAAAGGGACATCTGTAATACTTTCAACAATAAAGATACATTTTACATAAAGGAACATATCTTAGTTGAAAAGAGTTTTAGGTGAAATAATATAAGTAATTGCTCTACACTGTGCTTTATATTCTCAACTCCTCTCTAAGAGATATTAATCGACCCTATGTTCACTTAATATTAATTGACACTATGTTCACTGACTGCAGGACTGACTTCCACCGTGCCGACCCAGCACTGACTGCTATGGAGGCTGTGATCAGACCCTGCTTTTCTCTCCAGCCTCTGTCCAGGCCTGATGGCAGCCCCTTCGGCAGTCAGTGCCGGGTCGCTGAGGAGCCTGCAGTGTAGCGGTCAGTGCTGGGTCGCCACGCTGACCCAGCACTGACTGCAGGACTGACTTCCAGTATTTGGTAGAGCCTTCGGTCGTTTTGGACGTTATGGACCCTGACTCTTTATATATAGACAGCTGGTTTACATGTATTACACACTGAAAACTAGAAAAATGGGTGGATGGAATCAGAATGGAGAGGACTTATCCCCACATGTTTTTATATTTTGAGATTTTGAATCTGCTACTATGTGAAAAATAGTTTAGAGAAGAGTAGAGTTGTTTGTTAAGAGAAGGTTTAATTGGTGTAAATCACAAAGTATTAAGGAATGAAATGCAAGGAAAACAGATTTTCAATTCAAATGCTACTTCAGTTTTTCATTTAAACAGTAAATCAGTGTCTTCACATAAGCTATTCCTAACAAACCCTGTGCTATTAAGAATTATTTCATAGCCTGAGATAAAACATACCAGAAGGCTTTTTATAAATATTTGTCCTAGAGATAGTCATTCTATTGAAGTGTTAGGTACTGGATAAATTCATTTACATTTCCAATTTTAGTTTCCATAGCCTTAATATGTAGCTTTAGTCAGGTAACTTACCTTCTATGTAATCATTATTTAGACATTCTCTAAAACTCACCAAAATTGCCTCAATATACCAAATTCTTTATCCTTTATTATTGATCATTATATATATTAACTTCATGTTCATGCAAAGAAAGAAAATAAAAAGCTAATGTAGAGGGGAAATATAAGATAGAGAAAGAATGTACATGAAAATATAGGAAAGTAGAAGTAGTATACAGGCAGGGACATAATATATAGAATATAAAAACCAGGTCAGTTATGAAATTAAAAACAAAATATGGAAGTAATTCCTAATATAAATACCATGTAAATTAGAGAAATTAAATAATAGCTGCTATTTATTAAGCATTTTGTGTAACAAACACTATGGATATTTTAGGTAATCATCTAATTTAAATTCCCAAACATTTCTATGATATTTTATTAATTCTGATATCTTGTTTACATATGATATATATGTGTGTGTATATATACACACAAATATCTGCATATATATAACAGAAATAACATTATATATGCATATACACATTTTATGTACATACATATAATCATATACATACAAAACTACACACACACACACACACACACACACACATGCTTGAAGTCCTGGAGATGTGAAGTACTTTACCCACATATACTTAGTGCTAAGTAGGTAGCAGAGCTGGTACTTTTAATTGAGGTGTCTGACTCCCCAGTCCATTAATTACCCTCTTTGTCAGTGTTCCTTCTGCTCTCCATTTGTGTGAAGTTCTCAGCTGTGAAATGGAAATCAGATTTTGAACCACCTATTATCAGATGGATGTTCACCATAATTAACATTTGCAAGGTATTGGAAGTTTTGAAATGTAAATTATACGTAGCATAACTTTTACCAGCACTACTCTGGTGCCTTCTACTGTGTTAAGTCTCACAGAGTCAAGGGTGACTAATAAAGGCTTGCACTAAGAGTCATTTGTAGAACAGCAAACGTACAGCGTATTTCCCACCATAAAATGGCACTAATTTATTCAACAAAAGCTTGTTGAATTAGGAAGTGTATTGAAAATTGCATCTTATTTTGTAATTAAGCTTTTTATCTGTTTTTGATCTTTCTATATGTCAAAACTACCAGTTGAGTGATTTAAAATAATATGAATTACCTATAAACCTCAACATCTTTACTTGTCTAGTTTTATGTAAAGAATTCTGCCTAATAGTGTAGTGCTCTGTTATTCATAAGATTTTATTTTGCTTCATTTGTTTACTTTGCAGACTTGAGAAACATTATATATGTACTATGTGCTAAAAATGCTAGCAGATAAAGATAAGATAATTTTATCTTCACTATGCTTGCAGGTGAAATAAAATAAATAAATATGCCATTGTTCTGTCCTCAATTTAGCCACAAAATAATGGAGGGGTGAGGGTATTGTAGTTTAAATGTTTTTAACAGAAATAGATTTTTACCAAATATGGTTCACTCTCTTTGACTGTTTGCTTCATACATATGCCATTTTTATTTATTTTTTTCACATTTGTGGAATATATCACAAACCATCCAACAAAGCATACTATTCATATGCAATATTTGAGAATATATACTACAGTATACATGGGTTTTAGATACTTGCCTCTTTCAATATTCCATTGTTAATTTGTTGCTACATTGTTTGCCCGTAAAACAAAACAAAACAAAACAAAACATGCTATTAAGAAAAATGGAGCTCTGATTCAGGCTAGACAGAAGATGAGCGCTTCATGTTACTTTGGTTCTGACCTGCAATGTAAAGAGTGTGGGGGTCATGCCTTTATGATCTGATGCACTTTATATAGAAAAAAGGTTGAGAAATGGTTCCTGGGGTGCTTTATTAGTCTGCGAGGGCAGCCACAATCAAGATGCCGCAAACTGGGAAGCTTAACAGCAGAAACTCTCATAATTCTGGAGCCTAGCAGTCCCTCAGGGTGTGGGCAGGTTTGTTCCTTCTGGAGGCTGTGAGTAAGAATTGGTTCCAGACTTCTCCCCCAAGTTTCCAGAGGTTTCTGACAATCTTTGGCATTCCCTGGCTTCCCCAGTCTCTGCTTTCATCTTTCCATGGCACTCTTCCTGTGTGTGCATTTATGCCCAAATTTCCCTTTTCTAGAAGGACATGAGTCAGATTAGATTAAGGGCCCACCCTAATGATCTCATCTTAACTTGATTAATTGCATTTGCAATGACCCTGTTTTCACAAATGGGTACATTTCTTTAGGTACTTGAGGTTAGGACTGCAACACATGAATTTTGAGGGAACACAATTTAACTCATAACAGAGAATGAATTCTTGGCTCAGATTTCCATAAAACTGAATGGATTTTCCAAATCTCTGCAAGGGTACAGGCATGATCTATATTCTTACCATCATCTTGTTTGTGGGACTTCTTCATGACTGGTAGAAACTCTTCACAATTTTTATAGCATGAATGGTTAAATTTCTACCTCTTATTGTTTCTTCATTCTTTCAAAGGTAGCATTTGGCTCTTGGGTTAAGGGGCTATTCTGAGTGGCATCAATCACCCATCCTCCCTCAAACTGTTTGTTCTGACCATTAATTCTTTGAAGTTGTAAGATGAGCACTCTCAATGGAACAGGTTTATCTGTTCCACTTAATCAAAATATCCTTAAGTTTGAATGTTTTCTTTAGATTAAATCACTCACTAATTCCCCAGGAGACAATGCAAAAACCACTTCAGCTTCTCAGAAAAACACACTTAAAAACTATCATTCCAACGTCCTACATTGAATTCTCCCCAGGGAAATCAAGTCCTGGAAACTTAAATGCTGTTGAACTTGTGAACTTCATATTAAGAATATGAAGGTTCTAATTTACATCCTTTCCCTCTTGGTGAAGCACTGTACATCTTTCCTTGTATTGTGAGCATTCTCATTTGAATCTTAACCCTTCAAGCATTATAGAAAGGGCCAAGCATGCATGGACTTGGGACCACAGCAAAACTGAATTTGAATCTCAGTTCAGTTTTTCTTTGTTTTTACCTCTGAAACAATTTCTTAAACTTTCCTATGCTCACATTCTTTATCTGTAAACTTGGGAGAGTAAGTGTTCCCTGTTTTTTTAATACATATACACTAGAAGCCCGATGCATGAAATTCATGCAAGGGGCTGGGCCCTCGGAGCCACGGTGGCTTGCATCAGACCTTGAAGCCCTAGTTTCATCTGGAAGGTCATCCAGCTGTCCAGTCTAATTAGCATATTATGCTTTTATTATGTATACACACACACACACACACATATATCTACACTAATAAAATATAAAGATGCAAATTGATCATACCTTTGTGATGCCCACCAGCCAATCAGGAATGGTTATGCAAATTAACCTAAGAAAGATGGCGGGTTAATTTGCATATGCCGGCGCCAAGTGGCTGGGGGTGGGGTGGGACGCCTCAGCACTCTGGGCCTTTGGGCAGTGTGGGAAGGCAGAAAGGTGGCTCCAGTCCAGGGCAAAGGCAGTGCTGGCAGACAGGGGAGGGAAGGCCCATTCTTGCACGTGCATCGGGCCTCTAGTGTGTGTGTGTGTGTGCACGTGTGTGTGTGTGTGTGTATGTTTGTTTGTTTTTTCTTTCTAGAGAGAGAGGAAGGAAGAGGGGGAGAGAGAGAAACATTGATCAGCTGCCTCCTTCAAGCCTCTTACTGGGGATCGAGCCCAAAACCCAGGCATGTGCCCTGACCAGAATTGAACCAGCTACAATTCAGTGCAGGGGATGATAACCAACCAACTCAGCCACACTGGCCAGCATAAGACTTACTTTGAAGGTTTGCTGTGAGTACTGAATCAATAAAGAAAAAATTATGAAAAAAAGAAAAATCTAATGTAATAGGCTGCTACCTTTTAAGTTGATTTTCACACTTTTGTTATTTTTAAATAATAAAATGTTTATTTCTAACCTAAAAAAATATAAAGGAGTAGTGAAAATAAAAATATTTTTTTCTAGAAAAAGTCTTCAAATTTTTGATATGGGTAAATGAATAAGTTATGACAACTCTGAAAACATTCTAAGTCTGCCTTTCAACTTAATATTATTTATTTTGCTCCATTCCCTTTACAAATTGAAGACACCATCAAAGGTCAAATCTAGACAAACTTGTCTAGATTTGACCTTTGATGGTGTCTTCAATTTGATGGTGTCTAGACTTTTTCTAGAAAAAAATATTTTTATTTTCACTACTCTTTTATATTTTTTTAGGTTAGAAATAAACATTTTATTATTTAAAAATAACAAAAGTGTGAAAATCAACTTAAATAAAAGGTAGCAGCCTATTACATTAGATTTTTCTTTTTTTCATAATTTTTTCTTTATTGATTAAGGTATTACATATGTGTCCTTATTGATTAAGGTATTACATATGTGTCCCATTGCTCCCCCACCCCCACCCCACTCATGCCCTCATCCCCCTGGTGTCTGTGTCCATTGGTTAGGCTTATATGCATGCATACAAGTCCTTTGGTTGATCTCTCCTCCTTACCCCCACCCTCCCCTACCTTGCCTTTGAGGTTTGACAGTTAGATCAATGCTTCTCTGTCTCTGGATCTGTTTTTGTTCATCAGTTTATGTTGTTCATTATATTCCATAAATGAGTGAGATCATGTGATATTTATCTTTCTCTGACTGGCTTATTTCGCTTTTCACTAGTCTTGCATTCCCAGATTTGTAGGGAAACTTCTAAATCCACCCCCACCCCCAAGTCAATTTTTAAAAATATCTGCCATGACTCTTTGATTTCTAATTCTTTATTAAATTAAATGTTTCAATATTATTTTCAGAGTTTCAGTTTAGGCTCAAATGACCATCTCTAAAAATTCTGATTTGGGACAGGTTTATAAAAACAAGGTATATTCTTTTTAATTGTCAAGCTAGCACCAAGGTAGTTTCAATTTCACTTATTAGGAAATTGCTGCAAAATTCAACTCCAGTGTGATTCTGTATTTACTGGGACCTTAAAATAAATAAATGTGTATTTTATATCAGTTATTAAAAAAAAGATGTCTCCATAAAAAGCAGTAGGACTGAGTAAGACAGAAGAGGGATGAGAAAGGAGAAAGAGAAGGCAAGATAGCTGGAGAGGAAGGGCAGATAAAAGATAGGAGGGAAGAGGTGAGACAGCATGACTGAGGTTGGGGGTGGGGCTGTGAATTGAAAGTCTGCCTCCTGGAGAGCACAGGCAGGTGTCCCACATCACTGTGAATCTTGGCAGGGTGACTTCTCTCTGTATGTTTTCAATGGGACTAGAGAGAAATTATCCCCAGGGAAGCAAGCTGTCAGATCAACCTGCCTGCCCAGTCCAATGACAGAACAAAAGTCTAGGCTTTTCCAGCTGGGTCTTTTGTTCTGTGCCATTATGTCCTTCTACTTCATTTAAAATGTGCCTTCCTACTTCTCCTTATTACCATCATCCTCACCTATGACCTCAATTTAGAGATTCTTGTCTGCCTCACTTTGGTGACATTTTCATTAGGTAATGTAGTTATGTCACCAGACCCAGGAGCCACATTCCGCCAACCTTGACCTCTGACCTCAAAATTCTCTGAGCAGATTCCTTCCAGTTCTTGGGTTGCACGTCCATGGCCTTTGCCTCTGGGGCTGCCTAGGCAAGAGCTGTGCAGTGAGCAGCACAGAGAATTGCTGCCTTTGACTCCGCCATTGGGTTTTTCCCTGTAAACTCTTAGACAGAAAATAAACATCTGGTTATATTTTATTTGAATAGCCCCTTAGAATTGTTATTTTCATTTTTTTCTTTTAAACTCTAAAAACAATTGACTAGAGCTTTGCTATGGATATCTAAGGCATTGCATACTCTTTAAAACATAGTTTTATATATTTATAGTTGGTAAATCTGGGATTACTTACCACTCATCTAAGTTAACAGAAATAACAGTTAATGTAAATTTACTAATGTGAAGCTTGAGGATATTTGGGGTAAAATCCTACCTTATGTCCTTGTGAAAGGTAAACTCTTCACAATGCAGGTGAGAGGAGAGGATTGGTTGTAGACAGGAGTCTGGTGTTAGGCACCTAGGCTGTGATGCCACTGCTTCGGATCTGAATAGCCTTGGGGAAGTGAAGTAATTGCTGCAAGCCAGTTCCACAGACATGAGATGCACTGTTACTGTAGCTGTGCCTATATCATTAGATTTTAATCAAAACGATATGAGAATATGTTTAACACATTTAACAGAGCATCTGCCACATAGAAAGCCATTCAAAATTGTCAGCTGTTATTGTTAGTAGCAGTGTCTGGAATGGTCATGTTAGTATATTATATTTTATTTTAAAATGTTAAAATGCTGCATCGGAGGGCTTAGAAGAAGGTTGTTATTTTTAAAGTTTCTTGCTTACTAATTGGTTTGGGGAGTGCAGGTCTTCTTCCCAGTGCTCTCCTGTAGATCTCTCCACAATCTTGGCACTGTCTAAGGTCTACAGAACTATGTGCTGCTTAGGGTTATTGAGCACTTGGCATATGGCTAGTGCAGGTGACAACTGGAATTTCCAGTTATACTTAATTTTAAATAGTCTTAATTTTAATAGCCTAGGATGATCAGCTTTAGCAAATAAAAAATATAGAACATCCAGTTCAAACAACAGACAAACAATAAATACATTTCCATATAACTATTTCCCAAATATTTCATGTGGCATGTTTATTATACTAAATATTTTATCTGCAAATATAAAATAGCTACATGTTACTAGTGCTTATAGTATTGGGCAGTGTGGCTCTACCCAAACTTATTTTTTTTAAGTAGATAACATTACCATACTTATCTAACAAGAACATATATTATTAATTAATTCCCCCACTACATTTTGTGAGCAATTATCTAAAATCAAAATACAGTTTCTTGATGATATTATGGGGAGATTCAGGGACTCTATATAAAGTTAAGCTGGACCTTAGTTCTTTATAATTTATGATAAAAGAGAAGCCAAATAAATGAAATAGTTGGTAACTCCAAGAAATTAGTTGCTTTCTTGGAGTGAAGTAGCATAAATATGGCCTTAAATAGCATGTGGGATAATGTGGAGCATAGGGGTGACAGGAAGATCTGGGCCATGGGATAGAGAATGAACAAGCAAAGGCTACATCTTTAAATATAGTATTACTAGGGGCCTGGTGCAAGAAGATTCATGCATGAGGTGTGGGTCCTTCAGCCCGACCTGCACCCTCTCCAATCCGGGAGTTTCTGTCTGTCTTTGCAATCATATGAGCGAATTGGCTGAGACCCCAACCCAGTTTGGTTTGTTGCTCACAGAAAATAGAGCCTTTTTTTTTCTTTGCTTTATTGGTGGAGATATCCTGGATGTTTTAGGATATCTTCCCTTTAACTTTTTCCTAGACACTCTGATTTTACTTATGTCTCTCACCTTTGCTTTCTCTCCATCCCCCACTGCAACAGTAACTTGCTCTAGGCTCACTTTGCTCTAGTGTGTAGGACAGTGGTTGGCAAACTCATTAGTCAATAGAGCCAAATATCAACAGTACAATGATTGAAATTTCTTTTGAGAGCCAAATTTTTTAAACTTAAACTTCTTCTAACACCATTTCTTCAAAATAGACTCACCCAGGCTGTGGTATTTTGTGGAAGAGCCACATTCAAGGGGCCAAAGAGCCACATGTGGCTTGCGAGCCGCAGTTTGCCAACCACTGGTCTAGGAGATCTGTCTGCCACCAGAACTACAATTCCCAGCATTCCTGGTGCTCCCCACGCTCTGGGCTTCCACTTTTGGTCCAGGGGCTGCCACCAGAACTACTATTCACAGAATTTCTGGTGCTCCCCTCGCTCTTGATTTTCCCTTCCTGTTCTGTCTCCATCCCAAGGCCTCTAGCTCAGTCAAGTCCTCCAAACCGCCAGCTCTCCCTCTCTGCTCTCCATCTGGCGGTTTGGGGAGCCAAGTTCCCCAAGCCACTCCATTCTCCACTGGCTCTCACGCTCTGCACATGCAAATTAACCCACCATCTTTGTCAGGTTAATTTGCATACTTACTCCTGATTGCCTGGTGAGGGTAGCAGCAATACGGTCAATTTACATGTTTCTCTTTTATTATATAGGATCCATTTCTTATTTATCCACATATCAAAGTCCCAAGCATAAGGACTTTGAGATATAAACAAATATTTGCTCCCAACAGAGATAGCAATAGTGATTTGAAATAAAACTAAGGGAGGAAGAGTTGTGTATTTTTTATCACTCATCTCTGTAGAATATCTTTTGTAATTTTCAATCTTTAGAAAAAGTCATTGAGTATTCATAATTATCATTATCAAATGCATAATTACTTGAAGTCTAGTAACATTTTCTGTTCTGAGAATACAAAATTAGTTAAAATGTTTTTTCATATAATTTTTTAAAACTATCTTTAACACTAGGGATCTTTGCATAATCATGGAACAGGCAAACTGAAAGGGATGACAGAAAAAGGGGAAAATAAAACCTACCTCATAGAATCATCATGGAGACCAAAGGAATAGGTGTATTTTATAAACATTCAAACCTCATACAGATGTAAGACGGGCCAGGGACGCAGGTGGGAGTTCCACCCTGTAGAGGAAGGATATCAAACTTGCAAGCTGTTGTTTTGCTTCTTAAAATACATTTTTTAAAGTAAATTAAAATATATATATATTTTTATTGATTTCAGTGAGGAAGGGAGAGGGAGAGATAGAAACATCAATGATGAGGGAGAATCACTGATTGGCTCTCTCCTGCATGCCTTCTACTGAGGATCAGGCCCACAACCCAAGCATATGCCCCTGACTGGAATCGAACCCAGGACCCTTCAGTCCGCAGGCCGATGCTCTACACGCTGAACAAAACTAGCTAGGGCTTAAAATACATTTTACTACTGTCTTTCCTTTTACCTTCAACATGGATAAGTTAACATTATCTCCATCACAGAATTGCTAGGGGGTTAAGGTAAATGCACACATGTGGAAGAGTTTGTGCAAGGCTAGCACTTGACAGAGGCTTGTTAGATGTCAGTGAAATCTGAGTTTACATGGAGCTTTTGAAAATTTGGGATGAGCATTGACAAACCCTATAACATATTCTGAAATTGACTTTTTTTTTCAGTTGGTTTCAGATGCATTGTTTAGCTATGTCTGTCTGTGAAATGCCCAGGCAGGTGCTCCACGATGATAGGGTTTTAACAACAGTCCAGGATGCACATACTCCAAGACAGTGATGGTGGAGGGGGACTCGGGAGCTCTCTTGGTGGTTCTGGAGAGGAGTGAATCAGGCCACAGTATCACTTCTACTCCTTTGTTGCCACTTCCCAGGCATCTGTATCTATAAATAGTCAAGGCTTCTGGGACAAGCAGGTTCAGGGATGAGAACAGAAGAAGCAGTGGGGGATTTGCAGCACTTTGGGCTCCCTAGAGGGGGTGACCTCCCATAGGCACCACAGGGTAGTGCAGGGTCCACATGGCAACATTAAGTGTCACAAGATTGCACCAGGCTGTGGGGTTATGGACAATTTGTTCCTGCATTTCCTCTAGCTCAGCCTACCCTGCTCACCGCAGAGGCCAACCTGGCTCTCCTTCCTTTCTTCAGAATGGTATTTGGTAATTGGTTTTAGAGAATAAGTGGGCACAGAGGTTGTGTAAAATAGTGATTCATTTTTCCAAACTTTTCTCCCTGGAAATATAGGGTTCCTGAATGTAACGTAGGGCCTTTTAGGGAGCAATGGTTTAGATATGACAGCCTGTCCCCAGTCCCAGGCTCAACCAAATCAGTATCCCTTTTATCTCATTCATATATTAGACTTGATGACATATTTCTTTTGAAGTCAGTATGGTCAATTTCATAATACATACATACATCCCAGTGGCTACTAGGGGAGACACATTCAGATGCACCACATCCCCCCAAGTGAGGGAATTATGCTTCCTCCTCAAAGTAAGGGAGCAAAGCAGAGTAGAGAACAATCTGTCCTTGCTTCTCAGAAATGGAACTGAATATAGTCACCAGCTTCAAATACACCCTAGTGCAGAGCATTCAGGCTTTGCTTAAGAAATCTAATTCTTAGTTAAACTGAGGTTCCTGCAAATTCCACTGGCAGTCAGCTGGGTGGAGCTTCATTGTGAAGGTTCATTGCTTCCAGTGAGAGGTTCTTTGGTGCTATAAAAATTCGCTGAAGCCAGGTGAAACTACGGCACTTGAGGGTACAGAGCCATGTGGTTCCTGGGGCCATAGACTGCTGGGGTGACAGAGCTCTGATATAATCAAGGAAGGACTGTGAGAGTCTCTGAAGAGGTGGGTGCACACATTCTGTCAGGGCACAGATGCTCCTTCATGGCCTTCTCCCCCCCTCCACCCATTGGGTTTGTTGGCTCTCAAAAGTTACATTCTAGCCCTCCCTAACCGGTTTGGCTCAGTGTATAGAGCGTCGGCCTGCAGACTGAAAGGTCCCAGGTTTGATTCCGGTCAAGGGCATGTAACTTGGTTGCAGGCACATCCCCGCGGGCACGTCCCCAGTAGGAGGTGTACAAGAGGCAGCTCATCGGTGTTTCTCTCTCATCGATGTTTCTAACTCTCTTTCCTTTTCATTTCCTCTATGTAAAAAATCAATAAAATATATTTTTAAAAAAAGTTACATTCTATAATCCTAATCAACTTGCACCTTCATAACACATTAAGGTAAGGGTGAAAGTTAGCTGCACAGTGCCTGTAACTGCCCCTCCTCTCACCCAGTCCCAGGTTCTATCCCTTGGCACAGCACAGATTTTTATTCCTTCAATAAATACTTACTGAGCAGTTTTTATATGCTAAGCATTAGGTATACCTAGAAGGGAATTAATAACAAAAATAAAAAACATTAGGGTTCTATCCTAGGATCATTTGTAGTTAAAGATGACTTTAGTTTCCAATAAAACTTAAAAGTCTGAAAAGGTATATCTTTCTACTATAAATTTATTTATGTGAAAAAACTAACATAAAAATCAAATATTAAATTATTGACCTAATAAAATATCCTTTTTGAACATTTTTTAAACCTATAGGAAGTTGAGACTATCATAGAATTTATAAAATGTATGGGCCCGAGATTAAAGTCAGATACATGGTGTGTGAGTGAAAACTGCAGAACACAATCATCATTAAAGATATTCCCAGTAAAAGGAACAATCATGTACCAAACACCAATTATTTGCCAAATACTTTACGAATTGCCTTGTGAGGTACAACAGATGAAACCAATGTACAAAGAGGTTGATGACCTGCTTGCAGTCACAGAGATTTGGCTTTGTGAAGGACAGTCTAGGACAGGGTGCTATTTTAGGAAACTTCCCCGACCACTTCTCAGGAGCCATGGAAACATTTATCTAAAGTGAATGGGTCATTCTAGAATAGTTTTGAAGTGGAGATCTAGAGATTTTCTCCCCACATCTTTCTCTCCCCTGAACTCACCGCACCTTCCCACCTTCCCAGCAGCTGACCTCTGGGCACACGATTAATCCCTAGCATTAAGAATGTCCTCTGGCGCATCCAGTTCCTTGGTAGGAAAGAGAAAGCTGTTTAAAGTGTAAACTGAATGTGTAAAACCTTGGCTGTGCAAGTGCTTCAGAAAAGGTCACCGGCTTCAAAAACAGTGTAGCCAGGAATATTTTTCATCTTGACACACACAAAATGGACTGTGACTTCTGTAATTGTTTATGTTGTGGTTATTAAGAAATCCAAAAAGTCAGGATTCCACTGAAAATATAGTCAGACCATTGCTGTATATAGACATTTTCCACAATTTCCTGTGGTGGAAACACACCTAAAAGTTTTAAAAAATGAGAAGCAATCTCTCTAAACACAGGTATGAGAAATGTTCTAGAAAATTCAGTTTAAACCTCTGTAAGGCATCTGAATCAAAGGTCTCTACTGTTTTGTTTTGTTTGCTTGATTGTATCTGCTTCCATTATCTCACGTTTCACATTTTCATTCTTTACCATATAATCAGAGCTGGATATGTTGACTGAATAATGTGATTAAAATCAGTAAGTGAATAACATGATTAAAAGCCTTTCAAGCAATATTTAGATCATAATATTGTTGTTTTGTGACTTGCATTTTGCACTTAACAATTTGTTATATCTTTTTCTTTAAGAAATAGTTTTGTCTATCTAATACTCCTTTATATGAATTTGCTATGAAATATTTTACTATTCCCCTGTTGTCAAACAGTGAATTTTGTTTTCATTTTTAAATCCTATAAATAATACCCTTGTTAACATGATTGATTATGCATCTTTGCACCCAAGTCTGATTATTTCCTATGTCACATTTTTAGGAGAGGAATTACAAAAGCGATATTTAACCCTTTAAAGAATCTTGATAAAAATTGTATTTTCCTCTATGTTTATACCAATTTGTACATCCTGGGCATCAGATATGCAGTTTACTTTATCTAGTCATATGTGATTCTGACCCCCAAATTCAGGCAGTGTTTTATCATCTTTAGGAGATATTAAGAACTAGATATTTAAATTCTATAGGAATTTAAAATTTTTCTGGTATTTTTTGCTTTATTAAGGTTATTTACATGATTTTAAAAGTCTAATAATTTTATAGTCTTAAAAAAACAAACATAAGCAATGTTTTATACATTTAAAAATTTATTATGTATATATTGCACATTTGGCTGTGATATATATATATGCATATACATTTGGCATCTATATTAGTAATATATATATGTATATATATACACACACATACACACGTATCTATATTTTTTGGTATATATTCAAATATAAATATTTTCCCTTTAAGTTCCTCTAAGGGGTGGGGAACCTTTTTTCTGCCAAGGCCATTGGGATATTTATGACATCATTCATGGGCCATACAAAATTATCAGCTTAAAAACTGGCCTGCTATATTTGGTCAGATATTTAATTAACTCTCCCCTAATGCATTGGCAAGGCCCAGATGTTTCCACCCCTGCTCTAAATGGTAGCTGAAATCGTGTTTTTAAGAGATAATCATATAACTCTCCTCATTTAAAAATGCTGCTGTAACTACATGTTGAGGACACAACAGAAGGTGGGGTCTTGAACATGGCATTACAGCCCTGTAAGCAAGCCCCATCCACCTGGTCAGCCCTGATAGATCATTTTACATTTTGCAAATATCCCACATATTTTTTATCTTGTCTACTATGCCCAAAGTAAACATGCCCTGGATTTTTCCTTTACACTCTTCTGCAGTTAAATATCTAAGACTATCCAAAGGTTGGTTCTTCAAGCAAGAATTTCCAGAAAATTGACCGCCCATCTCTGGACACTGAATCCTGCTCAGTCTCTATGCCTCTGTGGGATGGAAAAGTCGTATTTTTAATGCATATATACTTGGAAGGCTGTGAGGTCCAGAATGGTCATTTGACTTCAGTATGGACTTATTTTACTTGATTACACATTTTCTAAAGCAAGAAGGAACAGGCCTGGGGTTCTTCCAGGGCTCCTGTGTCAGTAGGTGACATTCCATGAAGGCCTTGGCGACTTTGGGATGGTGCACTGGTAGCTCTGAAATTCTACCTGCAGCTAGAAGTTTCCAATTAGACCTAGAAATCTGACAGGGAGTGGTTCCCCATTCTGAGAACCTGACTTTCCTCTGCACCAGGCTGCCTGCAATGAGTGGCAAGAAGAGGGTGAAGAAAGTTTTTACATTCCTGTATACGAATGACATTCCTGGCTGCATTTGGAATTGGCTCCATAAAAGTGACCTTTGGTAATACTTGTTTCCTTGTCATCCTAACTAACACGAAACAATGCAAGGACAAGATACTGCACACATATTCCATGAAATGTTGGCAACAGTTTAAATGAACTAAGTCCTGTGTTTGTCATGAGCAAATTGTGTGGCATATTCATCTGATTGAACTATTTTGATTTTAAATGTACAGCAACAAATAAACTTTCAGAATATGTTCTGCTCAATGAGCTGAATCTTGACTATCAAAGACAAGGGCCTGATGTTCTATTTGTGTGATACTGTGTGCATGACAGGATGGTAGAGAGAAATACACAACACAATTTTAAATTACATCCACAGAAGGGACCCTGACATTCCTAGTGGGGTCAGGGAGGGCTCTCCTGAGAAGAGCACCTGTGTTGCATTCAGTAAGGTGGTCACCAGTGCAGACAGTGTGGATATTCAGCCTGGGTCCTCACTTGCCTCCATTCTTGGGAAACAGCTTAAATCTCTAAATCCCATCTTCTTTATAAGAAGGGACTAGAACCTACTTGCTTGGGTTGGTGAGGATTAAATGAGATCATCGTTGTGTTTGCCTCAAAAACAAGGGCTCAACAGATATACCATATTATTTTGTTTAAAAAAAAGAGTTATTGATTGTGGAGAATAAGATGCTCATTTCAGGTTGAAAAACCTGGAACTGTGCATATCTCTATCTTCAGAGTGAGGTGGTGAAAGAAATAAGGTGAGACATGAGAAGAGACTGGGAGAAATAAGGCCTGGTTGTAGGTAGTTAGGAGAAATTAAAGTACAGATGATTTATGAAGTTCATGGAAGTAGGTGTGATGATTCAGATGTGTGGAAAGAATCACATACAATGGAAATAGAAACTTTAATCCTGGGAAAATACCAATATTTAAAAGGATGGTAATAGAACAGACAAAAGGCTATAAAAATGTGGTGTGTTTTTTTTTTTGATACAGTAGACTCATTATATCTAATGCCCCTGTGATAGTAAATAAACCATGTAATTATACAAAAATATTAATTAAGAAATGTTTGTATTGTTCAGACAATGCCAGACTAGAGTTTAATTAACACTAAATGCCCAAATAATAACAATTGATGTGTTTTATTTTTGCACAACTGATTGTTCTAAAGTCATCAAGGGCATTTCTTTATGTACATGCAGTTTCTTTTAAAAACATCTCCTAATGTAGCATTGAACATTACATTATTTTAGCTTTAAAATCTACATTATTTTTTTGTTTGTTTTTTTTTTTCCCTAGAAGGATTTACACCAATGACCGTAGGTAGATCAAGATGGCCCTTTCTATTTACTGTGTAGTGAATGATTATATCTTTACTAATAAGAATTCTGATACTGGACAAATAGTCAACTCAAATTCTTCTGTAAAGTAGATTGGTGGATATAAAATAACACAGATAAGAGGTCTGGCTCAGTGAGACATGCTCTGGTCCACTGTGTTGTTTCCAGAAAGGGAGTCCTAAGGATGTCCTCTTCCCTCTGGGAAGTTGTTAGTGCCATTTCCCAGGTCATAGGTCTTGCTGTCAGGAAGTTTGTCTTTCTAATGGTCTCTGGGTTGCATAATTGATGGTGACATGGAACTTTTGTGTGGGCCACTAGCATTTGTGCATGAATTACACAGTGCCGTGCATTGTCTCCAGCCTGGACATGAACCATTTGCTCAGAATAGAGACCCTGTCCTTAAATACATTACACGCTCTGGATGAACTGATTATTTGGTTAGATCACTTGTTAGCTAGGGTTAGCTTTTGAGGGAGAATGAAGATAAGGTTTCTGCATATACCTACAGATATAATGTGATTGCTAATATTGTTGGAACCATTTTTTCAGTTTGACAAAAAAAATTCTTTAGTGTTAGTTTAACTTTGAAAATATTTCTTGGCTTGGTCAGAATGCTGTGGTCAACACTTATTTTAGGACTATATATATATATATATATATATATATATATATATGTGTATATATATATACACATATATATATATATATATGTGTAATTGACCGACCATCCATCCAACCGTGCACCTGTCCGACCAACTGACCGGTACAATAAACATTGACTCGCACATGTGCGATACATATAAAGCTCTTGCTGGTGCCAATTGCATGCATGTTTTAATTTTATACTATATTATATATACTATTTTAACATGTAATTTTTTGCAGTAACATAACTACTGCAGGAATCTTCTAATTAATTTCCTTTCAGTGTGCACGAATCCATGCACCAGGCCACTAGTATAATTAATGATACACTTTCATATTTCTAGGATCCCCGAGAAGGAAACAAAGGATGAAAGAGGTGTAATACAAGATGAGTTTAGAATTTTTACACATACCTGAGAATAATATCTTTCTCCCCACAGAAAAGCCGTGAGAACAACTCTGATTACTTTTATTCAACAAGTGTCTATAGGGTGATGGTGCTGGCCTTGAGCAGGTGCTATAGGGGCTTGGGGACAAAGGAGCCTCTACTCCAGTGGGGAGAGCTATAATGGGCAGGGACCAACATCAGAGCAGAAGGAGAAGCACATTACCATGGAGATAGTGCACAGAATGTCAGTTTTCTTCTGGAAGGGAAGAAAAGATGTGAAAGGTGATATTTGAATTGAATCCTTTAAAAAAGAGCAAAAATGTCTCTCCAGTCCCAATTTCCCCAGCCCCTTGGCTGGAGCTGGTCCGTGTCTCTCTTGCCCACATACTGCAGAGGACCTGTACCCGGCTTACATCAGGGCTGGCCTCGGCACTTTGGCACAAACGTCATCACACAGCCAGGTTCCCTCGTGCTCAGCTTCTCAGACTGGTGAAACATAGTCCTCAGAATTGAGCTTCAAGCTTCCACTCACATCTTGTTTTTGAGTAGCTGGAGAGGGAGGGAAGGTAGCAAGGTAAACTGCTACTTGGACAACATTTTCTTCCATCACTTGGCCTTCTCTTCCAGCTACCATGAGCTTTACCCTGGTCCCTAAATCTGGAAAGCCCTTGAGTCTCCTATACTTTGGAAAATCTTGTTTTATGGTCTTACTATATTTAGAGCAAAGTTTTTCATTGTCCCTTTTGGCCTCTGCCTTATTTGTTTACAATGCATTGTAAGACATATGGTAGAATTGTAATTGTTTTCTTTATCAGTCTCTCTCCAGTCTCCAGTTTTAGCCCTTGAGGAGGTAAGCACAGGCCCACCACATTGCATAATGTATAGACTGCATGAAATTAAGGCTATTTGGGAAAAAATAAGAATGCATAAATAAGTGCTGATTATTCCAAGAGAAATAAATTGGAAACAAAGAGTAGAATTCAAAGGAAACAGCGTGAATAGAAGCTTCTAGTTATGAAAGGACAATATAAGTAACAGTATGTGCTTTAGAGTGAAATGGAAAATGAGACTGGTATGTTTGAATCGTTGAAGGTGGTTATAAAAAGAGAATTTGCCATAATGCAGATTTTGGAAAAGGAAAGTGGCCTGCCCTGTTTTGTTTGTTGATCATGTTCAGATTGCATTGCAGGGCAGTGACATAGCAGTGAGTGGAGGCAATGACTCTGTGCAGGTTTTTGGCTCTTGTTCTTTGTTTTTGAATCTTTCCATGGGTCACACCAGGACTGAGAAGCATGCGATGCCAGGAAACCAGGTTAGACACTGAGCTGCATGTTGAAACTAAAAGTGAAAATTAAGTGATGGATTGGTGTTGCCTCTTGTCCTTGTAGATACACTTTGGATGACATTTAATAGCTGCTGCCCATTTTATAGTACTGGCCCCCTATGTGAGGAGAACACGTGTTGTCCCCATGTGTCCTACCTCTGCACATGGATCAGCACCAGTAGGTATACCTGAATGACTTCTGCAGTGGCTGCCATCTCATTTTCTCCTTCAATATTTTTTGTTTATTTTAGTTGATAAACACTGGGATCTTGTGCCCACAGATCCCTTTCCCCAGCTTGGCAGAGGGATTCAAATCTTCTTGATCCTGAGAGGACAAGATCTGCATAGTGTGGTTAGGGTCAGCAGAATCACTATACTTCTGTGGTTTACCCACCACCCCTCTGGCTTCTAGAGGATGGAATAGGATAGGTTCTAGGGACAAGCCCCACCTCTGTCTACAAGAGGGGCCTGGTGAAATGGACATTTTTATATTTATTTTCCCTACTAATTTTGTTGAAAAATTTCCCTGAGAAATTCCCCTCACATTGTCTGAATGTTAAGTAACAACAGAGGAGAAGAAAGAGAGGAGATGGCAGAGAGGGGAAATGAAGCCTAATAATGATACTGTTGAACTCTCTAGCAGATTTGAGAAAAGGCCAAACATGCAGTAGCACTGATGGAAAAGGAGAAGGAAGCATTAATGGCATTTTGGGGTAGATGCCAGTCATCTTTGAGGTCAAGTCTGGATATGTAGCTGCTATTAGCATTATTGGGTTAGAAGTGACAATCTCAATTTCGTGAAATAAATAGATCCCATGTGAAGGCACACAAGAGGACCTAGTAAATGAAAAGCAGCAGGTGAAGGGCAGGGAGAGGAAAGGGGATGATGAGGTGTTGGGAGATATCAGACTTTGTGAGCAAGCATTGGGAGCAGAGCAGTCTACCGTTAGCAGGTCAATGATGACCTTGGAAAACGTTTTCTATGGATAATTTTAAATCAGCCTCACCTCACCAGAGTTTAGCTAGTGAGTTTATGAAGAAGGAGTGCAAGTATTGATGGAACTATACTTCTGATATCACTGCCAATGGATATAAGAAAAAAAAGTAGAGATATTTGAAGCAGTGAGACAGAAGATGATATGAAAGAACCATAGAGTGCCTAGCTGGTGTGGCTCAGTGGTTGAACATCGATCCATGAACCAAGAGGTCACTGGTTCAATTTCCAGTCAGGGCACATGCCTGGGTCACGGGCTGGTTCCCATAGGGGGTGTGCAGGAGGCAGCCAATCGATGCTATTTCTCTCTCATCGATGTTTCTATCTCTCTATCCCTCTCCCTTCCTCTCTGAAAATCAATACAAACATATTTTGAAAAGCATCATAGATTTTTAAAAGGCAATGATTTCTCATTCACATTTAAGCAAGTGTTCCAGCAGGGCACCCTTGGCTCTCTTCTTGACCTGTATCCTCTCTCTGGTTATCTATTTTCTTTTTGACAAAATGGTATTAAAAATAATCTCTAATCTATACTAAGCCATCTATTCCATGCCATTCCCTATGCTGGATGCTGAGTATAATCCCTGAACCAGAGCCCCACCTCTTAGGATAAGGCATGTCATGTTATTTTCTAAGAGGTAAAGGGCTGGACAAATATGTAAACAATTTTTAGATTGAAAACATAGTAATGATATTAATAAATTTTTCTCAATTTTAGCAAACTATCTGGGAAGGTCTCATGACCCCCTTCTGGATGGAGAAAGGACTAGGTATGATGTATTTATTGATGATTCACAGCTGGATAGCAGTCTCAAGATTGTTCTTTGATGAATACATGGCCAGTGGAGAAGGGAGCATAAGGGAGAGGGAGAATATCTCACATTGTCTGAATGTCTACTCTGCCAGGTGTCAGGTATCGGGTTTCACAGGGTTGATTTGACTTGAATTCTTAGAAACCTATGAGGCCTGTATCTTCAATATAGTTTTACCGACTTTTTCAAAAATTTAAGTTCAGAAAACTATAATAAAACACACAAAACATTTCCCATCACAAAGTAATAAACACTATTTAATATTTTGGTGCATATCCTTCTAGGTATATGACTATCTCCTGGACAGGAAATATTGCATCATATTAACTTCTATTCTTTGATTATTGAAGAGTTTGGTCACATTTTTCATGTCTTATTAATCATTGGTTGTTTAATTTTTGTGGATTTTTCTTAATAAAGCTATGATCATCTGAAGATGATTAGCTGGTTTGTACAAAGATAAATCTACTATCTAGAAAGATGAACTGAGACAGACATCAACATGGTGAATGAATTTAAATACAATTCTGAAACACACCTAAGGAGAGCATGGTCTTAGTTGATAAACACTGGAAATAGCCATATCCCTCAAACAACAACAAACAGTAAGGTTATATAACTAGTCACCATTAGAAGCTCCTACTTTGTGGCAGAAGCAATACTGGGAACTTTATGTACATTAGGTTGTTTAATATATAAAGAACCCCACAAGAAAGAAATCACTGCCCCTATTTTACATGATAAAACAGAGCCTCAAACAGGTTGACTTGCAGTCCCATCCATCTTTCTTAGAGACCTTACTTAAGTCCTTATCTCATGTTCACTCACATTTATCTTGCAAATGTCAGGATAAATGAGAGACTTGAGCCTTCCTGTGTTCTTGTGCGTGTGCTTGTGAGTGTGTGTAGGAGAATATTTTTTGGAGTATGACTACTTGACTAGTTAGCAAGACCATGTTTTCTGTAGGTTCAGTTTAAAATTTTATTTAAATTCATATTGTTTTTGTCTGTCTAAGTCCATCCTTCTATATCATGGATTCACCTTTATGCAAACCAGCTAATTAACTTCAGATGGTCTTAGATTTACTAAACTTGATGACCAATTTTAATAAGTGACTCTAAACTGGTAGCATAAACTTAGCACTGTGCACCAACATCAGGTATAGTCCAAATGATCCATTTCCTAAAGGAAGGTTTAAAAGCAACTATTTTCTCAAAATCATTAAAAATCATAGAATGAGACCAAATAATTCCAAAAGTCATTTAAGTTGAGTCAAGTTTTCATCACTGAGAATTTGAAGCCTCATTATTTGCACAATTTCATGACCTAGAGAGAATAATAAGGCTGTGCAGAGCCAGCAGGTGGGAGGATGGATGCTGAAAAGGCACTCCAGGATTGTCCTTGTAGTTGTTCTCACTTGCATTATATCCCCAAACACTTCTGCTTTTCCTCACCGGCTTTTCTCCCAAAAAGAATCAATACTTGCTCTTGTAGCTTTTGGATCCTACATTTGAGTGCACCAACATTAGCAGAAAACTCTGTTGAAATGAGGGACACAAATACGCCACTGTGCAGTTCACCTCCAAAAAACATGGTTGTGTTGGTAAACCTTTGTGATGCGCTCACACAAGCTCCGCTTGTAAACCTGTTGTAAATAACAGATGTTAGATTGTTCATGTGGCAGCTCTGTGCTCTTTCAGGGAATCTGATACTTTCAGCAGCCCCTGCAACTCATTCACCTGGTATTGAATTATTGAATTTGTTTGCTCCATTAATGCCCTACTCTCCCATCATATGTCTCTGTATTTATTTGGATGGAAGTTTGGACTCAGGTAATAATATATAAAGCAGTTTTAGGGTAGCATTCAAAATCTGATACTTTGTAATTTTTAAGCATTTTCTGCATTATAACCTTTTCTGCAGTCTTTCAACAGTGACTAATGTTACTAGTTAGTACTCAAAAATTAGTAAGTAAATGCAAATTAAAGTGCAAAAACTATGCATAAGCAAAGGTATCACTGACATTTCCCATTATCCAGAGCATCTCCTGAAAACCAGAGTCAGACCTTTCTCCTTTCTTTCTCCTGGACCTCAGGCCTAGGAGAGTGCTCATATATAACAGGGTTTCACAAAGTGTTTTTTGATTGTATAAATATACAATTACAAGCATAAGAAAAATACAAACTTTTTAAAAATTAAATCTTTATTGTTCAGATTATTATAGTTGTTCCTCTTTCCCCCCCCCAAAAAAAAATACAAACTTAACATCAATGCCATATAGTTAAATTTTCCAAAAGAATATTTTGATTTATAACTATTAAAAGTATAAAAACAAGGATTTTAGAGTATGGTTTAGTATTTCTAATTTTGAAGCTGTTTGAGCTTTTATTTTATTTTTATTTTAAAAGTTGTTATCTGAAAGTGAAAACTCGTGAGATCATTCTAATATTTAGTGCACTATTTATGGGATGTCTGTCTTCCAAGAAGCTCATAGTATCCTCTAGACTCAATCTCATTTAATTTCATACTATTCCTCTGAGGTAGGTGATGAGCCATGGCTAAATTATAAATGAAAAGCTGTTAGATTTATAATAAAGTATTTCATGCATGGAGTCTCAAAGGGCAGAGAGGCCTAGAGTCTCCATGAGCACAACTCAGATGTCACAGAGTTGCTCCTGATTCCGGTGTCAGTAGTGTGAGTCCTAAAGTGGGGAAGAGAGGAATAATTGCTGTCATTAACTCAGGAACCCTCACCAAATGTAATTACTCCTCCTGAATGTTGCAACCATGGAAACAAAGCAACAAAGCTCGATTTAGTTATCTAGGTATCAGATACACAGAACTAAGTAGCTTTGGGGGTGGGGAGTTATCTAGGGAAGTTGGAAGTTGGGGATTCACCTCACAGCAGTCCAAGATCCTCTGCACCTCCTACCCCATATTTTTCTTTATGTATTCTCCATATTAAAAAATTATTTAAGGAAATTTTAAAGCACAAACAACATGATAAGGTGAGCTAAAATACAAATAAGTATTAAAATTATGTAGGAGAGCACGGTTTTCACCAATAACAGTATGGTACTATGCTGTACGTTACACTTAGTTCTTGGAGTTGGAAAACGGAGGGGGAAATCTGTTTTCTGAAGAATTAGAAGCCATGAATTACTTTATGCTTGCTAGAAATGATGCACAAATTTGTCTTTTAATATTCATTGCAGCCAAAGCTGATATGGAAACATGTCAGTTACAATATTTATCCTGCCATATAGTGAAAAATAAAACTTTTGCTCAAGACAAAGAACTATTGAAACATGGGGTTTGGAGGCAGACTTCTTCTTGTGGGTTCTTGTCCAACAAAGACGAAGAATAAATTTGTGGATTAATAGATTTCTTTAATAAAAATGTAGAAGTTTATTGGAAGCATATTCAAACTCCATCTGGGCAGGGGTGTCCCCAAAGGTGATCCTATGGGAAGGGGCCTCCAAATGAAAGTCTGCTCTCTCTCCCTCTCTAATGAGGAAAAAAAAAATCTAAATCCAAACATTTAAAATAGAAAAATCTGTCTTGTGTCCCTTTGTCTCTAGTTTATATATGTTGTAGTTCTTTGTTTGATCCTGACACCTTCTAATTGGACCTTTCTTAATTTAGGACCCCTGTGCTTTCCTCATTGGTTGCTCTGCTACTGGTACATAGTTTCAGTTTCTAAGCTCAAAGCCCAGGTGGTAGTTCCCTCTTTCTTTCCCTCTTATCTTTCTGGTTGGAGTTGCTTTTGATCTCTCAGTTGCTCAGGCCAGAGATACCTCTGTCCTTGGTTTATGGTTGTTTTAATTTCTCAGGCCAGAAATGTTTCTATCTGCCTGGACACCCCCCCCCCCACACACACACACACACACACACTTTCCTGTGGCATTGCTCTATCCTCTGTACAAGTAAGATACGCATTTTGGTGTCTTCAAACCCCCATCTATGCATTCTTCTCCCATGGACCTTCTTTATCTCTAAGACTCCCTAAACCTGCCTGTTTTATCTCTAAAAATTTCTTTCACTATCATTATAGTAATAGCATATGTCTTCAGTTGTCTCTCTTTAGAAGTATCCTTCCTGGTCTTGGAGTAAACACAATGATAAATCTCACTGGTTGCTTATTGTGAACATTTCCTTTTTGTATGTGTAGAAAATCAGTGTTAAGTATGGGGGATAACTTGGAGTACAGATGTCTCTTTTCATTTCCTGTTTCACTTGTCCGCTGTTGTTCCACTTTGCCTGAGTTGTCTATGTGGTCACCTGGTGAAACCAAAGTGTCAATTTGTGGTGTGAAGAAGGGGGACAGAATCACTTGGGCAGATAGACTTCAAATTTAAGATACCCTTGGAAAACTGCACCAGTGCTTATAGAAAAAGATGCTAGGGTCAAGTTAAATAAAGATAAATGCAGAAAATCACACTGTATTAAAAGAATACAGTGCTGATCCATTATGTATGGTGCCAGGTGGGCACTTGAATTATGGGGGTAATCACTTTGTAAGTTATCTAACCACTATGTTGTACACCTGAAACTAATACAAAATAATATTGAATAGCAACTATAATAGAAATTTTTTTTTAATGAAATAAAAGAATACAGTGAAGAAAATTAAGGGCTGTGGGTGCCACAACTCCATCTCATATATCCAGGGGAACCATTTTCTTGTGTTCGTATTTGTAGTAAAGCGTATAATATTAGACATGAATTAGAGATGAGTGAAGAAGGAAAGAAGTTGGTCCAGTGAAGAAGAGTAACAGCAGAGAAGTCCATAGATTTGGATTTGGAGAGTGGTGGGGAATACAGATCAGCTAAGGCCTTGCAGATGATCATTATGGTATTGGCTCTTTTTCTGAATGAAGTGAGAAACAGCTGAGGGTTTTATTCAGAAGGGGCTTGTGAGCTGATCTATATTGACTATTGTGATGACACTAGACCTTGAGGAGGTTGGCAAGTGTGCAAGTGAAGATTAGTTAGAAGGCTAATGTGATGACCCAATTGAGACAAGAGCGGGTCTTGGAGAAGCTGGCAACGGGATGAGAAGTGGTTGGGTTGTGAGTATAATTGGAATGTAGGAAGAACAGAGCAGATTTGTGGACAGATGGTAGAGGTGTGAGAGAAAAGAGAAGAATGGAAGTCTGAAAACTGGAAGAATGAACTCCCTTCTAACTTCAATAAAGAAGACTTTGCAGGTCAGTACTCTGTCATGGATGTGCCTTTCTGAGATGTATATTAGACATGAAGTAGCAATTAATATATGGGTTTAAGCTTCAGCAGAGATTTCTGAGCTAGAGATAAGTATTGGGAGTCATCAGCATACAGAAGACAATTAAAGTGATGGGGTTGGGTGGGTCACAAAATAATGAATGTAGAGAAAGAAGAAGTCCAAGGATAGAGCCTTGGACCACTACAACAGGAAGAAGTTTGGGAGTTGAAGAGAAACCAGAAATGGAGAAGAATAAGAGTGCTGGACAGTGTGGTGTCCAAGAGTCCAAATGAAGAAAATGTTTAAGGAAAGGAAGGCTCAGTTGTGCAAATGTTGAGAGCTCCTAGTAAGCTAATTGAGAATTTATTATTAAATTTGATAATGAGGAGGTTATTGATGCCATTGTAAAGAATAGTTTTTATAAAAAGATGAAGGCATAAGGCTGACTGAATGTCTTACACAATGGATTATATATATTTAAATCTTTTTGATTTCTATAATAAAGTATTGTAACTTTTTTTCTAAATATGTGAAATGTAATGTATTTTCCAAGTTAATGATACTGAAAATTTAACATGTGTAACTGTAGTTAAACTGTGGTATAAGGTATCAAGTTCTACATTTGAAAAGGAGACTAGTTAAACTGTGGTATAAGGTATCAAGTTCTACATTTGAAAAGGAGACTACTGTCTTGATAGTTAAGTTTTCTGCTTTAAAGATCATTAAAGATCACCTAAGTTCTCATTTGCTGAAGATAGCTTAATTGTGTGTTTTCCTTCAGTGGTGGTATCTACTACATACCTTTTGAAGGTCATTTTTGGCTTTAGGATAAAAGAATTTCACGTCATCAGTTTTCTATTCAGGGCTCTTATTTTTGTACAGAGAAAGAAAAATAAGTTTCTTAAGGAAGTGATGAATGAATTTTATGTGCTCAGGTATACAAAGAAATCACTAAATTTATCATCTCCAAACACAGTTGAACATTCTTGTTCAAGTATGAAATGCCACAGTACATTTTAGCCTAAGGGCTTATTACTTTGAGACTGAGATGATTCCTATATAAAAGCAGCATAATTTTTTTTTAGTGACAGGGATTCATTCACACTGAATACTTAGTGTCACAGTAAGTGGGAGAGGAATATATAGCTTGTTAATTTAGATGAATTAATTATTTAAACTTCCATATTTAGATATATTAAAGTGAATAATGTAAAAATATCCAAAATTTAAAAAATGAAATTGAATTCTGAATTAATTGTGCACGGCTTATTTAATTTTAATTTCTAAAATTTAAAATATGCTTACCCTAAAAATGCACAGTCTTTGTTTAGTTGAGCTAAATCTGCTTTCAATTTTATATGTAGTCACTGAGCCTCTGAAAATTGAGATTGCCTTTTTATAACTAATAATAATATTCATTATCATTTAATTAGAATGATAATGAATATTATTATTAGTTATAAATGTAGATTTCCTTTTCTTTTATTTCTTAAAAACAAAATATGGCATAACATTTTACATAATTTCTTAATAATTTAAACTATTAGACTCTTTAAAATTACAGAATTTGATGAAAAAGAATTGACATTAATTTTATTTTCAAATTATTTTAATGGACATGATGCTTGAGAACTTCATGAAATACATTTGCAGGAAATAATATTATGATGGCTAAAATCAAACCCAATTTTTGAAACAGATTATTCTCATATATTTTCTATGGTGTTTTAAAAATGATTGTTGAGTTTCATATTAAAATACTACTTATGCTTTCAGTAATTTTAAAAGTTTGCTAAATAAAATATGGAGGCTGCCAATATATCTCTTAGGGCAAGGAAACAAAGGAAAAAAATAAACAAATGGGACTACATCAAACTGAAAAGCTTCTGCACAGCAAAAGAAACTATCAACAAAATGAAAATGGAGCCCACTCTATGGGAAAACATATTTGCCAATGAGACATATAATCAGGTGTTAATTCCCAAAATATATAAAGAACTTATACAACTCAACACTAGGAAGATAAACAATCCAGTTAAAAAATGGGCAAAGGGCCTGACTAGATCCTTTTCCAAAGAGGACATACAAATGACCAATATACATATGGAAAAAAATGTTCAATGTCACTAATTTTCAGAGAGATGCAAATTAAAACAACAATGAAATATCGCCTCATACCTGCCAGAATCGCTATCATCAATAAATCAACAAACATCAAGGTCTAGCAGGGATGTGGAGAAAAGGGAACCCTGGTGCACTGTTGGTGGGAATGTATACTGGTGGAGCCACTGTGGAAACAGTATGGAGTTTTCTCAAAAAATTAAAAAAGGCACTGTCTTTTGACCCAGTGATTCTACTTCTGGGAATAGATCTTAAGAAACAGAAAATACCAATTCAAAAGAATATATGCATCCCTCTGTTCATAGCAGTATTATTTACACTAGCTAAGATCTGGAAACAGTCCAGGTGCCCACCAGTAAATGAGTGGATAAAAAGGTGTGTTTCACATTGGAATACTATACAACCATAAAAAGAAGGAACTCGTACCTTTTGGGACAGCATAATAGACATGGAGATGCTTATCCTAAGTGAAATAAGCCAATCAGAGAAAGGCAAGTATTCTATGATCTCACTTATATGTGGAATCTAATGAACAAAGTAAACAAAACAGAAACAGAGGCAAGGATACATAGAACAGACAGACAGTTGTCAGAGGAGAGAGAGGAGGGGGTACTAGATGAAAGAAGGTAAGGGGAACATATATGTATAACCAAAGAACATATATGTATAACCAACCCATAGACACAGACAACAGTGTGGTATTGGTTAGAAGGAAGGGGACAGAGATGTAGGTGGAGGTAGGCAAAGGTGGGGGAACATTAGGACATCTATAATAGTGTAAGCAAATTTTTTTTTAAAAAAATGTGGAGGTTTAGTAAATTATATACTTTATTTGCTCTTCTAGTCTGTCACAGAGACATATCCTAAAAGTATTTCGCTGCCAACTGGTCAAATTTAGTGCCCAGGATACCATATGTATGTTTTCTGGTATAACTTGCAACCATGGTTACTTTCAGCCTGTTCATCACCAACCCTGGCCAGGCTATCATGACAGGACCACGGGATATAAAGAGAATGAAAAGAGTGGTTGCCATGTAGGAGAGGAGAGAAAACATGAGTCAGAAGACTTCCATGCCCAAAAATACCAGGAGAAGGAATTAGATTTTAGTGGAATGATAGAAGCTTTGTTCTATAACCTCACCGTCATGCCTTTTCTACCTAAAGGGGATTCTTGCATTTAACCCACTTGGAACAAAAGTAAATACTAATAACTTATTCATACAGTTTTTAAAAAGATTATAGCCATAGAAATATCCCAAATCATAAAATTATAGATTAGGTTGAAAGATTGAGAAAATTCTTTTTTTTTCATTTCCTTCTGGATAAGACTTTAACAAGTTTAAGTATCAGACCTAAATTATGTATAAAATTAATGTTGTAGAATATATTTATTCCTTGACATTTCTTATTAGCTAGGCATAATTACCTCAATGTGACTGGGCCTGGGAACCCATGATTTTCCTAGTGATGATGAATGACAGGATGTTATCTCAAACTGTGAGATGGGAGGTAATTCAGTTTTCACAGAACATTTATGTAGTGCTAATTGAATTAAACCTTGAGTTATGTGGCATGTCTTATTTAAGGTATTAGATTCCTACTGCTTTTATTTGTTAGAAAGCTTCTTCATCATGCATTTCATACTTACTGTAGTCCAAGTTTAACTGGTCTCTTGTAAAAGACATGGCTGCAACTTGGTTGTTGGGCATCATTCCTTAAATATGTCATGAATACAGATCCAAAAGTAAAACCAAATTATAAACCTGCTTTTTCAAGCTAACAAAAGTATATACTTTACAGATAAAATTGAAGAGTAAGTGCTATAGGAGAGAGAGTTTCTCAGAATAAATTAAATGTTGATAGTTTGAGGGGTAAGAAGGATGATCTTTTAAGGTATTCATTCATTTGACTTTGTTTTTAATGTCAACAGACACTCCACAGGATACTAAAGACAGGAAGATAAAAGACACTCTTTTGATAAGGAACCAGCAGTCTAGCTGGGGAAAAGATAAATACAATAGATTACGTGCAAATTATAGGGTGGCAGAATAAATGGAATGGTATACAACACAAAGAATTGACTCTTGCCTGGTCAGTGCAGCTCAGTGGTTGAGCATCGACCTATGAACCAGGAGGTCACAGTTCAATTCCCAGTCAGGGTACATGCCTGGGTTGCAGGATCCCCAGTGTAGGGCATGCAGGAGGCAGTTAGTCAATGATTCTCTCTCATCATTGATGTTTCTTTCTCTCATTCCCTCTCCCTTCTTTTCTAAAATCAATAAAAACTCTCTCTATATAAAAGCCTAGCCCTAACGGGTTTGCCTCAGTGGATAGAGCATCGACCTGAGGAGTCAAGGGTCCCAAGTTCGATTCCGGTCAAGGGCATGTACCTTGGTTGCGGGCACATCCCCATTATGGGGTGTGCAGGAGGCAGCTGATAGATGTTTCTATCTCATCGATGTTTCTAACTCTCTCTCCCTCTCCCTTCCTCTCTGTAAAAAATCAATAAAATATATTTTTAAAAAAACCCTAAGCGACCATTACAACCAGTCACTATGATGTGCACTGACCACCAGGGGGCAGATGCTCAATGAAGGAGCTACCCCTTGGTGGTCAGTGCGCTCCCACAGCCAACCTCCCACAGCCAGCCAACCTCATATGGTCCCTCCCCTGGCCGGCCCTGCTCGGCCCTGATTTGGACTGGGTGAGATGGCTGGCCCCAATGGGCCCCAATCGCCGGCTAGGCCAAGGGGCCCCACTCATGCATGAATTTGTGCACTGAGCCTCTAGTATTTTCATAAAACCCCACAAAAGAACTACTCTTGGTTCGACCTGGGAGATGTGGTTGGCTGTCTGGTAGCACAACAGTGAATTCTTAAATGATGAATAGTTTTGATTAGGAGGAAAAGTGTGTGTGTGTGCGCATGTGCATGCATGTAGGTACACATACATATGTATGCTGAGTCGTGGTTAGCTAAGGAGAACATCCCAAATAGAATGTGTAACATGAAAAGATATAGAGAAATGGGAAAAAATAATGGTGCATGCTGATAATTTACAAAGTTTAGTTGGCATACCTGGAGCATTATGGAGCACATGGACAAGAAGGGCTGGAGATGTAGTCCAGTTTTAGACTGTTAAGGACCTCCTTTCATTTAATGATGAAGTAATTGCTTTCTCTTTTTAGTTTATTTTAAAATATGTTTTTATTGGTTTCAGAGAGAAAGGAAGGGAGAGAAACATCGATGAGAGAAAAACAACTACCAGCTGCCTCCTGCATGCTGTGCCCCCCCTACTAGGTATCAAGCCTGCAACCTTGGCTTGTGCCCTGACCAGAAATAGAAATGCTGGCCTCTTGGTATATGGGAGGCACTCAACCAATTGAGCAACACCAGCCAGGGCAAGTACTTGTTTACTGAATAAACAATTTGAGGAGGGAATGACAATCACATTTTTGTTACAGAGATATAATTCTAGTGGTAGTAAGGAACCAGAATTGAGGAATTACATAGGTAAGGTAGATTGTTATAATAACAGTGGTACGAAATGATAAATGTGGGTACAGGTAAAGAAACTTCCATGAGGTTGAAGGACTGCTGGGGGCAGAATGAGAATTTTGAGTTTGATTTTTTAGAAATAAAACAGTCTCAAGTGATGATAAGAATCAAGGTTTGAAAATGGCAGTAGGTTTTAGAAAAGTCCTAGTGATTGAGGTAAAGGGGCCAGTCCTTCTTGTTTAGAATTAAGATATAAATTTAGTATTTAATGTGAAATACTGAAATAATGATTCATATCATGTATCAGGTATTGATACATGATATGAAATGACCTAAAAATAGTAGATACTATTAAGGAAGATGATAGAGGTGCATAAAGATTGCAAAGCAGACAGAGATGAAGAATGTGAAAAAGAGATCAAGAGGCATGGATGGTGGACAGATAAGGCCCTTGCATAAGATAAGGAAATTTGCTCAACTGAGAAGAGATAATTGGCAGGAGACAAAATTCAAAGATAAATGAGAATTTTGCAGAATCAGTAAAACCCACCGATCTTCATATTCAGTAGGCTCACCATATCCCAACAATGGTAAGCAAAACTGATATTCACACCTAGATACATCATAATGAAACTGCCAAACAAAGAGAAAAGGTGAACGAGAACGAGGAGAGAGATGCGATTTAGTTTCCAGACTAATGTTGTAAGCTTGTTTTTTATTTTGAGTTAAGAAGGGATAGTAATGCTGCTTTCTGAGTTATGACTGAAATAAGAAAATTTTGAGGACCATGTTGATATATTGTTCCATTTCCACCTTTGTCACATAGGGATTTTTCTGGTTTGTTTGGGATCCCAAAGCACCTCTCCTTGTCTGAAGGCACTACTTATTGGTCACTGTGTAATCCCTGATATTTGTCAGTCCATGATCTTCAATTTCTTTTCACACTTTGGAAAATAAAGGCATAGAGTCTAGGTCAAGGCACAGGATACCTGTCAGGTGTGACCTACAGAACTCCAAGTAGGTGGAATTACCTTATTTTCTGGGCTGTCTTGTCCTGGGACTGCCCTTCCTGCCTCTACAGACAGGTGACTCAACTAGTCAGTTGCTGTCTGCAGGCCAGTCACAGTATCCAGTTCCCTGAGGGGGAAAGAGACTCACTTTCTGATCTTTCTCACTTTCAGATGCAACAGCAGGGAGGATTTGGGCTCACATTAAAATGGCACTCATATTTTCACTTGCTTAAATTTTTAATGTTTATTTACAATTTCCCTCCTCAATGTGCATGTGCATGCATGTGAGTAGTGGGTAATAAAAGGCGAGTAAGTTTGACCTTGAAAATCCCTCAATGAGATTGTTTCCAGTTGAGCAATTGTGGCAGTCTCTAGGAATCTAGATTATGGAGGTTATTTTTAATTGATTTCTCTTCCTATATGTACTATGGGTAGAGTAGAGAGAATATATTTTACTTGGGGATGGTCTATCTATATGAAAAGCTCAACATGTATTGGAAGTAACAAATGAAGCTAATGATTTAGTCAACAGATTCCAACATTTCTACACCTTAATATGTAACAAAAAAAAAGAAAAGAAAATTACTTTATGCTAAGAACAAAAATGGCTTGGTTACATTTATTAGTGTTAGATGACTAGGGACTAAAATAAATGATGCCTCAATGTAAAAATAAGTAGATAATTGGTAGATAATTTTTCTTATAACCTAATTCACTTAATTTTCTGTTTGAACAGGCTTCCCAATTGGATAATTCCCAATTAGCTTCTCCCCCTATAAAAAATGTATGGAAAAGATGGTTTATGAGTTACCTAATAGTCTAACAATTCAATAAACAAAATTTTTATACATTTAATTTAAATGTGATAAAATAAAACAGTATAGATTATTTTTCTTGAAATGCCATGTTCTTAAATAATACTCTATGTTAATCTCACAGCATACATTTGCTACTTAAATCCATGACATTTTTTTTTTTGCAGATCAAAAATTCATTTTTTATAATGCAAACTCCCTAATTTATCCTTTCCCCCATATATCTGACTTATTTGATCTATTCACGCATCCTTTCAAAAATAGTGATTGAGGCTTAGCTGTGTGCAATTGCTATTCTAGGAGTTGGGAATACCTTAGTAAGTAAGTGGAGATAGTCTTCTTCTCACCAATGGTTAGTCCACTGGCAAAGTAAATCATTAAATAAGCAATAACATAAAGAACAATATGTGCTATGGTAGACAAAACCTCCGTAATGTTGACTGCCTTCTTTTGCTTCATGCTGAGGGAATATGTGTATGCACCCCTGTCCTTAATTTGATAGCATATGGAAAAAGTTTAAGTTGAATAATATAAGCAATAGGTATATTATAAAATCGAAAAGGGAAGATATTTATGGTGCTTAATTTCTGTTAGCTAAAGTGTGTCTACTGATATCTGTTTAAAGTTTAATACTTTCTTAAAAGCAGAGTGAATACATATTATATACAATAAACATTCATCATAAAATAATCATCAATATTGTTGTTTATGTATAGCAATACTTATTTCTTTTAAGATGTATTTACTAACTTCAACATCTTTGTGTCTCCAAATATTACATTGCCACTAGTATCTTGCTCATGTTTGTGGTAAAAGTGGAAATGAAAATAGAAAGCTATAAGGTTGCTATAAATATACTAGTATATGCAATAATTTTGCAATTTAAATAAATTTGACTCATGTAATCTAAGATACTGTGCAAATGAGATGCTATTTTGGAATAACATCAGTACTCTGAGTAGATACTCAAAGTAAGTAAGCTTCATTTATTTAAAAGCCTCATGCAAAATTCCCTGGATTTTTAAATTACTATGTTTCAAAAAATTTAATGATGGACATTAAATCATTATGATGGAGGAATGTAGTAAGTGCAATAAGAACATATTGTACTTAATGTTTTAGGGCTCTTTCTTTTTTACATTACTGAGTATGCTTTTATATTGAATTTAGTGCTATGACTTCTGCAAGTTATGTTTGAATCATAGTAAATACCTGATTTTTCCTTTATAATATTAATGAAATTAGCCTTGACCAAACAGTGACATTTTTTCATACTAAAAGGTATTTGCTTTCACCAATCTTCTTTGTTCTTATTTTCATGTTATTACATCTATCTTATTCCCTTTGGTAGCCTATCTTTTTTATAGCATTTGAGGTTAGAAATTGCTTTTCAGTAATTTGACCACTGTATCTTTGTTGAAGTATTCACAGAGATGAATATTGCATTTATTTTTCATAACTTGTGCCATTCATTCTCTTTCCACCTTGTTCTCTACCACACATCAGACTCCCACACACGTATACACAAATGACACAGAATAAATGCACACCAGGCCTATGCCAAGAGTGCTCGGAAATAAATGCAAAGTTTTCTATACATTAAAAAGTTACTTCTTTCACCTGGCAGTTTGATTTTCAGAGAAATAGTAGCTGAAAATTAGAGAGACAAAAGTTACTAAAATTATATGGTGCCTGGATTAAACTCAAAGAAGTACTGAATTTATTTATTTTTCTTACTTTGCAAAATCAGGTACATAGACACATCATGTCTTACATTAGCTTCAGGAAAAAACAAAACAAAATGAAACTGATAAAAATTAAAAAAAGATAAATTACTCTGGTTTCTTCTAACTTCTTATAATTCATGTGATTGGTTGGCTGATGGAAAATATATTGGCTGAGAATATTAGGTGTTTAGAAATTGTGGCTAGTGAAGGCTACACATACAGATCCAGAGTGTTGTATATTAATCTATTTTCTCCTAAATAATAGAGTGCCTTTTATTATTATTAAGGATAAATGAAATTTTCTGATGCCATTTTTAAAAAAGGAAATACCTTTGTTTTAAAGATATTGAATTTCATGAAGCATATTTGCTTCATACAAAATAATCATTAACAATGTTGAAAAAAATCACAGTAAAGGAATATCTAAGTATGAAGAAAAATGTTATGGAGAAGTTTACACCAGCATAAGAAACTGAGCTTTAGAGATCTCCTGACAAGACTTAAGGCATTTTTAAAAAATATATATTAGGTTTTCTAGAATAAAGTAAAGGGTTACCAAGGTTGACTACTATATTTTAATGTTCATTTTCCCACTATGAAATAGTCATAGTTGAATTTTTTTTCTTTCTCTTTACTTAAAATTTCCCCAATATCAATGATATCTAAGAGTCAGATGGGAACATACAACCATAAACATGTCCGAAAAATTCTTTACCCATTCTAATTATTTATTTTTGAGCTTCTACAATACAAAGAGATGCAATACAGTGATTTTATCGAATAATGTCGTGGGGGCCTACTGTAGAGGTGAAGTTAAATCTCAAAGCTAGAAATGCTACTATCAGAAAGGTTTGCATGCCCCCCAAAAATGCTTTTGCTTTGAAGTTTTATCTCCTGACAAGTAGAGGGCAGTGGAATGTCATAGTTATTCCCAATCCGCAATCTTTAGAGAATAAAGTTTCCTTTAACCTGCATTTATCTCTGTTAAAACGTAGTTTGCAGAAGTCATGGAGAAAAAGGAAAATGAACTTAGTGGACATAGCACAAGCTATGGATAAATTGAGGGTGATGACCTGAGGCACTAAATGGTAGTGCTTCTAATCATTGGTGTTTTCCTTATTGTGAAAAGGGGATAATCAGTAAATTTATTCCAAGGGTAAGGTCTTTTATTAACAATGCAAGGATGATACATTTATCAAGGTAAGGACAGACAGAAAAATGGAAGCAGAATAATACTCGTGGAATGTACCAAGGGCTATGACCTCAAAGTTTCAACACTTTAAAAAATGATAAAAGGGGGGAAATGTCTTTGTGAGCATTAGGTTCCCTGCACACACATATGCTGGATGAGGAGAGTTTAAAAATCCCAAATGCATTCATCATTTTAGCTATATGAAAAAATATGACCATTATTTTTCTATTTGATACCTTGTTTCTTATTAATTTGTCATACTTTTATTCTTACCTGTTCAATAGCATCAGGTTGCAAAATGCTTTAAACTCAAGTAACAGCTTGATTTAACCACTGGATTTCCCGGACTGAAAATAAAGTAAATAAAAAAAAATACAGTATTTTAGTGTTCTGCCTACTGTATTTCAAAAAAGTGTAATAAAAGCTATTTATAGAGGTGATTATACCTATATCTATAAATGTATGTTTTTAAATCACATCTTTTTCTTATTTATAATCTCTCACTCATTAAAATGGAGCACTTCCATAATTAAAATTAGGTTTGAAGTACTCACAGAGAGCAATCCCCATAGTCCTGTTTGAACATCCATGGAAAGATGGATCCTTCTTCCTTCCTATCCTTCATTCATTCTACCCTGAATCATATTTCAATTAAACTAGATCTTAGTACTTGAGATTTAGTCATCTCCAAGTGTCTAGTATTGAAAACACAGCATTGTGAGACAATTCTTTAGGAACTTCTTATAGTAAGCTGAGGCTTCAGCTGTGTTCAGAGACTGTTAAAAGTGCTGGAAGATAGATGTGTGGGTAGGAATTGTGTTTTCTTCCCTGAGCAAGCTGAAATGTCTTCTCCATTTCAACAGTAATTAACTTGTTGCTCCAATGAGTAGGCTATTTTTTTCAAATATTTTATTGATTTCAGAGAGGAAGGGAGAGAGAGAGAGAGATAGAAACATCAATGATGAGAAAGAATCATTGATCAGCCACCTCCTGCATGCCCCGCACTGGGGAACAAGTGGCAACCCAGACCTGTGCACTGAGCAGGAATCAAACAGTGACCTCCTGGTTCATAGGTTGATGCTCAACCACTGAGCAACACCGGCCGGACTAGTTTTTAAAGTTAGGTTTATTACTATGTCCATCGAATTTTTCATTATTGTTTTTGCAGGTACAATTTCAATATTTTAATATGTAGGTTTTGCCTGTTTTAGGGATTTCCCTCACCCCCACCAATGCATACACAGAAATCAGTCAAGTCTCTAAGGTACCAATTATCAACATTTTTCATCTCATGGCACACATAAACTGATTACTAAAATTCTGCAGCACACCAAAATAAATATATTTTCTCTGATCTGACAAAAATAGGTATAATTTTGATTTATTCACACTGGATGGCTATTGTGTTGGCTGTTGTCATTTTTTATTTGACAATCTAAGGGAAAAGATGTTTTAAAAATTCTTGTGGGACAGTAGTGTGTTTGTTGAGTCATATTAGCTGAAAATCCCTGCTCTGAGACATCAAAATATTTATGAAATCTGAGATATTCATCCAAGTGAGATAATAGAAAAAATGATATGGATGACTCATCATTTTGGCATCGAAGAGTTACAATAGTGAAATGTTTTAAAGCATCCCTGACATGATCTGTCACCATTGCTTTCCAATTATTGCTTTGTGCAAATAAAGATTGAGAATGAAAGGAGCCGTATGAAGTGTATTATGTGACCCTGGGCAAGTCCCTTACTCTGTTGCCACATATAAAATAGGATTAATAACTCATTTCCCTCCTCTCTCATAAGTTTTTAGGATCAAATATGGTAATGGATTTGAATTATTTCCATAAGCAGATATTACTATTCAAATGCAGTATTTGCCAAGAATCATTTGATTTTGCTAGAGGAGACTTTAAACTGCTACTGCTAGTGGCGTAACCTCATTGCACTCTCTACGGGGCCAGTTCTAGACTGCCAGCCAGTTGGTCCTTTCCCAGGGGAGAATTTGCTGACCTCAGAAACTAGAGTGATCTTCCTTTGCATATGTCATTATAAACTTGAGAGGCATCTGTGTCCGCATCATGTTACCAGATAAAGAGTGTATTATCAATAATCGTGCAGGATGTGGCCCATGTGGTGCAAACTCCTCCAATCTAGACTTATCAACCAACTTTTAAAGTACTCATTTTAAATATGGAGGATCATAATGCTCTCCAGGTCAATCCATGCTGTTGCGAATGGTAAGAGTTCTTTCTTTTTTTTACAGCAGCATAGTATTCCATTGTGTAGATGTACCACGGTATTTTAATCCACTCATCTGCTGATGGGCACTTAGGCTGTTTCCAAATCTTAGCTATGGTAAATTGTGCTGCTAAGAACATAGGGGTGCATATGTCCTTTCTGATTGGTGTTTCTGATTTCTTGGGATATATTCCTAGAAGTGGGATTACTGGGTCAAATGGGAGTTTCATTTTTAATTTTTTGAAGAAACGCCATACTGTTTTCCACAGTGGCTGCACCAGTCTGCATTCCCACCAGCAGTGCATGAGGGTTCCTTTTTCCCCATATCCTGGCCAGCACTTGTCATTTGTTGATTTGTTGATGATAGCCATTCTGACAGGTGTGAGATGGTATCTCATTGTCATTTTGATTTACGTCTCTCGGATGATTAGTGACTTTGAGGATGTTTTCATATGTCTCTTGGCCTTCTGTATGTCCACTTTTGAAAAGTGTTTAAATTCAGCACTATGCTAAGCAAAATAAGTCAGTTGGAGAAAGATAAATATCACAAGATTTCACTTGTGGAATCTAATGAACAACATAAACTGATGAACAAATATAGATCCAGAGACAGAGGAGCATCTAACAGACCGTCAAACTTCAGAGGGAAGTCAGGGGAGGGAGGGGGAGGTTAGAGATCAACCAAAGCACTTGTATGCATGCATATAAGCATAGCCAATGGACACAGACACTAGGGGGTAAAGGCATGTGCTGGGGGTGGGGGTGGCTGGGGAAAGGTCAATGGGGGAAAAAGAATACATATGTAATACTATATATGTATATATATATTTAAACAATAAAGATTTTTAAAAAATGGTTAAAGGAAGCTTTCTTAAAAATAAAATAAAAATGTAGGGATCAGCAGAGCAAATGTTATCTTTTTAAAATTTAGATCACATTATCAAATATGCTTTTTAATGTATTGTTCTTCTTTTAAATTCCACATTTTAATGAACAAAGTAACTCACAACGTAGAATTACATTTTTAAATGACAAGGTGACTTTTAGGAGCCAGGACCTGACCTGTGTCTGTACCATTGTGCTGAGAATCATCTTCTTAGTTTGGACTCCAGGACATAGCAAACCACAAAATACTAATTTTCCTAAAAAAGTCTGTTTTACAAAAATTGAATCTTCTGTGCTATCTCAGCTATATTACCAGTATAGCTTTCTTTTTAACTACAATCTAACATAGCATGCCATTCTTTTTCAATAATTCTCCAGGATACTTTTTCTTTGTGGCTGATCAACTTCTTATGTGAAAGATCTTATTTGCACTTAAAGAAAATTGGATAAAGATAAATATGCACATTATTCAGTAAATATAACTCATGGGGAAAGTAATGTGTATGAAATAACACTATAACCCAGAACTCAAATGTAAATGCTTGGCAAAGGAAATATCTGATTTAATCATTTTAAACAAAAATATAACTTTGGGGACAAAACACACAATTATCGCACTGTCAGTACCCTAAAAAACTAGTTATGGAAATTTTATTATATAACATATAACACCAAAGAGTAATTTTTAAGAATGTTTTGGGTGTAAACACAACACAACAGTATATATTTGTGTTTCTTGCTTTAATCTCCAGATTCAAGAAATCCAAGCCCCTGTATGAGAACCTGAATATCTACGTAAACAATAAAAATGGAAAGTTTCCATGTAGTGTGATGGAAAGGAAAGCAACAAAGTTAATCAATAGTATAACTTTTTAATGTAATTTTTTAACATTTTAAAACAGTGCTGGGAGAAAGGAAAAAGAACTCATAGACTGGGATAGATAAATATTTACAAAATACATAATTATAAAAAGACTTGTATTGAAAATATACAAAGAATTCTAAGACAAAAAACAGCCTAATCAAAGAATGAACAAAAAGATCTGAGCAGGCTCCTCAGCAAAGATATTCAGAGGGCAAATAGGCATTTGAAAAGATGTTCAACATTATATGTCGTTAGAGAATCATAAAATAAAACAAGATACCTCTATATACCTCTTAGAATGACTAAAATTCCAAACACCGACAACAACAAATGCTGGCAAGGATGTGAAAAACAGGAGCTCTCATTCATTGCTGGTAGGAATGCAAACTGGCACAGCTACTTTGGAAGACAAAGAGCAGTTTCACAAAACTAAAACATGCATCAACCATATGATTTAGCAATCACTCTCCTTGGTATTTACCTAAATATATTGAAAATATACCCACACAAACACCGGCACAGGAATGTTTATAGTAAATAAGGCTTATTCATAATTGCCAAAAGTTGGAAGCAACTCAAATATCCTACAACAGGGCAATGGGTAAACAAACTTTGGGTCATCCATTCAATGGGATATTATTTAGTGCTAAAAAGAAATGAGCTATCAAACCACACAGAGACATGTATTAGCATTAATTACATATTGCTAATTGAAAGAAAAAGGACTAAAAAGGGTACATACTCTAGGATTCCAACCACATGACATTCCAGAAAAGGCAATATTATGGAGACAGGAAAAAGATCAGTAGTTTCCAAGATTTTTTGTTGTTCTTGTTGTTTTGTTGTTGTTGTTTTTGTAGGTGGAGCACAGGAGTTGCTTAGGGCAGGGAAATTATTCTGTATGATACTGTAAAGGTGGATACATGTCATTAAACATTTATGAAAACCAAGAGAATAAACAGTGAACTTTAATGTAAACATCACACTTTAATACATAAAGTAGCATGTTGGTTTATCAATTGCAACAAATATGCTAAGGCAATATTTTATCAATAAGGGATACTTTGGAGGGAGAGGCATATGGGACTCTACCAAGTATTCAGTAAACCTAAAATTGCTCTAAACAGTAGTCTATTAATTTCTTAAAAACAATGTTAATTCTTTTATTATCAACTAGAGGCCCAGTGCATGAAAATTCATGCATTGGAGGGGGGGTCCCTCAGCCTGGCCTGCCCCCTCTCACAGTCCAGGAGCCCTCAGGGGTAGGAGGTGACCCGGTGATAAGGGGAATGTGATGCCCCATCACACCTCTGCTGCCCTCTTTACCTTGGCTGCCCTCTTTACCTGAGCCTCAGGTGGCCCTGGGCGGCTGGGGGGCTGAGGGGACTGGGGGACTCCGGAGGCAGGCACATGGAGTGGGCGGGGCTGAGGGGACTGGGCACTGCCATCTTGTGGCTGTGGGCGTGGCAGTCAATTAGCATATTCCCTCTTTATTAGATAGCATAGCTTGACATAATGCGTATAATTTAGGAAATAAGTTATTGTATTTTATAAACATGAAGTAAATTTCACAGTAGGTCTTTTTAAGTTGCTAAGTTTTTTGAAAATAATTCTTAGGTAAGTTTTAAAATAACATTTTCCCACTTTAACTTGTGATGAAGCTCAATGATTTAAAATTTGGAGAATGTAATATTTAATGCCACTACATTCTATAACACTATCTACCTCTCCATAATATAAATATTCCTAGGTCATATTTAAAGCAATCTGATTTTTATATTTTTTTCTCTCTAACTTATTTCTGACTAATTTAACTCAGAGTCAGCAGCGAGTTGCTCAGGACAGATATGTTTATCACTAGTGGACTTTTAAACCTGGAGCCCATGTTTCTGCTGTAATAAGATGTAGTTTGTTTTAAATAGTATCTCACTCACATTATTCAGTTATTAAGACTTTCATAAGGGATGTGTTAAGATTGTCATTATGCTTTTGTAGAAGCAATCTATAAGAATTAAAAAAATGTCATAGAACACTATGCAACACTTTAAAAGGAATGAACTAGTGTTGCATGTGTTCTATTATAATTGAGGAGAATATTTTTATTAAAAAGGTAACTTGCTACACAAAATAGTATTGAAGAACACATAATGAAAAAAGTTAGTCTGTCTCTCTCAACTTGGGAGATGGGTGGCAGAGATTTGTTCAGTTTCTTATGTACTTTTCTGGGTGGCATCCCAACCTTTTCATTCCTTTCCCTTTATTTGTTTTCATTTACCAATATGTTTTAATGATTGTTTATATTACCAGATATCAAATTATCTCAGTCTTCACACTGAATCACTGAATATGTTTAACATAATTTAACCAGTCCAAGTTAACATGTCTTAGGTTATTTCCAAACTTTTGACTTATAATAAAGTTATAATAATCACTTTAGTATGTACATCTTTGTCCACATGAACAAATATATTTGCAGAGTAACTTCCTATAAATGAAATTGCTTGACCAACATTTGAGTCCATTTACATTTTTATTAGTAATGTTGCCAAATCTTTAAAAAGATTATATAAATCCTCATCATTGGTTTTAGAAGAATAAAGTTACTATACATTGTTTTTTTACCACTGAGGCCATTAAGATGCATCCTAATCAATTCATGAGTGAAAATTAAAATTTTACTGACGAAAGCTCAAAGATAGCTGCCAATGTAAAAACATTTATATTATGTCATGGTTAAATAAAGCTAAATGTAGGAATCTCATCAGGACTGCTGGCTCCCAACTACTCACCTGCCTGCCTTCCTGATTGCCCCTAACCACTTCTGCCTGCCAGCCTGATCAACCCCTAACCACTCCCCTGCCAGCCTGATTGACGCCTAACTGCTCCCCTGCCAGCCTGTTTGCCCCAAACTGCCCTCCCCTGCAGGCCTGGGTCCTCCCCAACTGCCCTTCCATGCAGGCCCGGTCACCCCCAACTTCCCTCCTCTGCCAGCCAGGTCACCCCTAACTGCCCTCCCCTGCAGGCTTAATTGCCCCCAACTGCCCTCCCTTGCAGGTTTGGTCCCTCCCAAATGCCCTCCCCTGCTGGCCATCTTGTGGTGGCCATCTTGTGTCCACATGGGGGCAGGGTCTTTGACCACATGGGGGCAGCCATCTTGTGTGTTGGAGTGATGGTCAATCTGCATATTAATCTTTTATTAGATAGGATAGAGGTCTGATGCATGGGTGGGGGTCAGATGGTTTGCCCTGAAGGGTGTCCCAGATCAGCGTGGGGGTTCCCTTAGGGTGTGGGGTGGCCTGAGCGAGGGGCCTGTGGTCGTTTGCAGGCTGGCCATGCCCCCCAGCAACCCAAGTGGAGGACCTGGTATCTGGGATTTATTTATCTTCTACAATGGAAACTTTGTAGCCTTGAGCGGAGCCAAGCCTTCTGCTCACTATATGGCGGCGGCAGCCATTTCTGTTGGGATACATTTATCTTCTATAATTGAAACTTTGTAGCTTTAAGCGGAGGCCAAAGCAGGCCAGAGCTGCAGAAGCTTGGCTTCCTCCATCGCCGGGGGCAACCCTAGCCTCCTACTCTCTCCAGCTCCCTGGATGCCACCATTTCTTTTTGGATTTATTTATCTTCTATAATTGAAACTTTGTAGCATTGAGTGGAGGCCTGGTCCAGCAAGGGCAGGTGGAAAGCTTGGCTTCCTCCATTGCCAGGGAAACCCAAGCCTCTCTCCTGCTCTCTGTGGCCGCTGCCATCTTTGTTGGTTTTATTTGCATATTCGCTCCTGATTGGCTGGTGGGTGCAGCTTGTGGGTGTAGTGGAGGTATGGTCAATTTGCATATCACTCTTTTATTAGATAGGATGTGGAAAGGTTCCTACCCTTCTACATCTTTTCTGTGTCTTTGTTTTATCCTAAATAGCTGGCAGTTATCCAGGGAGTATGTGTGGAAGAGAATCAGGGAGAGAATGTTTTCCCTTTATAAAATAAAATTCTCTCCCAGTTGTGATGGACTAGCTTGTAGTTGACCAATGCTCCTACAGAGAACAAGTAGAAAAGTCAGATCATGTTTGTAAAAGTGTTTGAGAGTACCAGACAGCTGCCAAAGCAGTCACAACTAGAAGGGCCAACACATTCTGGTTTCAGGAAGGGGTTATCTGCTGACCACTGATGCAGGGGCAAGTGACTGAGAACTCAGGTGAGAGCAGTTGCTGAGAGGCAGAGAAAGCACTAGTGCTTTCTGCCACCTCTTGCAGCTTAGGAGACAAACTTGGCATTGCATTTTGCCATGAGACCCAGGAATGAGGAACCCAAAAGGAGGAGAGGCACTAAATTAGCCCAATCATGTTTTGAGTTATTCACTAATTAAGCTACTCAGGGCATCTTAAGTAAAAAACATATAAATACTCTAACTAAATACCTTTTCATACACTTTTTTTTTCTTTTTCTTTTTTAAATATATTTCATTGCTTTTTTTTACAGAGAGGAAGGGAGAGGGATAGAGAGTTGGAAACATCGATGAGAAAGAAACATCGATCAGCTGCCTCCTGCACACTTCCCACTGGGGATGTGCCTGCAACCCAGGTACATGCCCTTGACCTGAATTGAATCTGGCACCCTTCAGTCCGTAGGCTGATGCTCTATCCATGGAGCCAAACTGGTTAGGGCTACACTTCTTTTTTTTTTTTTTTCTTCATGGTCTATGGTGCTAAAGTAATTGAGAAGAATTCCTTCAGTAAGCTCCACGTGGGGTGGTTGAATGGAACAGACACATGCTTTCAAGTTAATTAGGCATGGTTTCAAGTTCAGTGTCTGACATTTATTGGCCATTTGTCATTCGACAAAAAATTTTAGTTCAGTTTCTATGTATATAAACAGAGGGAAATAAAATGACACCTGATGGGCTGTTAGGAAAATTGGAAATAGTAGAAGCACATCTTTAAGTATGTGGCAGCACTGTATGGATTAGGAGAAGCTAGTACACAGTTGTGGAACCTGTCATTACAAATTCATCTGGCATTCAGTGGCAGGAGGAGTTTCCATCTTCTGACTATGAATGTCTCTTTCTCAATGCAAAATCCAGCTGCCAGGCAGGCCATGGCCCCTGCCTCTACAGCTTGGCTTCCCACTTCCCCAGGCTACACAGGAAGTGAATTATCAGAAGGCCCAGGGTTGCTGAGTGAGCAGGGAAGGCAACAATGGGATTTAAATTCAAATTCAAATGTTTTGTGGCATCAGGCACAATGCTACTTTCCCTATGATTCAAAAACCCTCTTTCCTTGTAGAATTGAAAATGTATTTTTTTTCTCATTATAAAATATAGTATATTAAAATTTGAGACTTGCAAATAAAGAAAATCATAGAGAATAAAATAAAATTACTCATTTTTCTGTCTGCCTTTATTGATTGGTTATTTCCTCAAATAACCACTTTCTATTTTTTCTCAGATTTATTGAGGTATAATTGACACATATAGATTGAATATATTTAAGGTGTATAACCTGATGGTTTGATATACATATACACTGTGAAATGATTACCACAATCAAGCTAATTAACCTATCTATCACCTCACATAGTTTTTTTTATCTCTTAAGCCTGTGTGGTGAGAACACTTAGGAGCTAGTTTCTTAGCACATTTCAAGTATACAGGTATAGTCACCATATTTTAAATTCTATTCTCTTTCTTCCATTCTCCTCTGCAAACCCCTTCCCGCCACCCCCCCCACCCCCCCTTGCACACACACTATATATGGGAATTTCTATATCCCGAGTTTTTCTTATCTCATTTCTTTTTTTTTTTTATTGATTTTTTTTTTTTTTTTTTTTTTTTACAGAGAGGAAGGGAGAGGGATAGAGAGTTAGAAACATCAATGAGAGAGAAACATTGATCAGCTGCCTCTTGCACACCCCCTACTGGGGATGTGCCCACAACCAAGGTACATGCCCTTGACAGGAATTGAACCTGGGACCCTTCAGTCCGCAGGCTGATGCTTTATCCACTGAGCCAAACCGGTCAGGGCTCTTATCTCATTTCATTGGAAGCCTTTCTTATAACTTACATATTCTTTGAAAACATTACTATGAATAACTGTATCATATTCATTTTTGAATGGGAATAATTTATTAAACCACAACCTGCTGTTTTGTTAACCCTCCTTTCTGCCCCCCCCCTTTTTTTAGTTATGCTAATACTAATTTTATCTTTTAGTTATGCCGATTCATTAATTAAAATGAATAAAACCAAATAAAGCTTTCATCTCTATTGCAATTCAGTTGGTCATCCTACCCCTGGAAATATCATCTGAATGGAAATATTTATTATTCATGTTTTGTACATTATATTTAATGGTACTATTTTTTGAGGATTGGCACCAGTCCATAAAACACCTCCATGAGAATTGAAACAAGTAACCCCTTCTTTTTGGCAGACCACACCCGTGCCCCAGGGTTCAAGGTTAGATAGGTGAATACAGCCCCTCCCATCCCTTTGACTGAGTACCCTGAGCAGAGAACAAACTGCAAAACTTAGTGACATAATAGTACTCTTGATCCAATAGTCTGCCATCCTATTTTGTCATCTGATGACTTATGTTTGAGATATGCTCTCTGATTCTACATGCTTTGATTCTCATACATGCGACATTGTGATAAAACAGAAACTCCAGTGGAAGGTCTCCGTGTAGGCTCCTTTTCCTGAGACACCCATAATTCAAGAGCAGAACACATAGCTGTATGTAAGTACAGGTAAAGGGCTTCTGAGTTAAATAAGTAAAATAGAATGAGAATGAGGAACTACGGCATCTGTTAGTGATAAATGACATGGTATAGCTGTGTTACATGTTTGGCACTGACTCGTGTATCTTCAACTCTTTCATGTCCCCTTTGCAGCAGCATCTTCTAACTTGGTCTTTGTGATCTGTGTACCTACAAATCCCTCCTTAATGCACTGGTACGTCCTTCCACAGGAAGTGTACACATTTCAGATACAAACAAAAATGTGTTTATCTAGGACAAATCTCATTCATATTTTTAGGAGATGTGTGCTAATATCCATAGATATATATTACATGGTGAAAAAAATAGTTGAATTTCAGCTCAACAACATGCAATGTGCATCATGATCACTATCTTATTTCCTGGGCATATAAAGTATATATTTTATTTATTGGAAACTGAAAATCTACTATGTCTGATACAGTGCTGGACACACAGCATTGGCTTGATAAATATGTGCTGATGAATGCTGTCTTCAAAGCAGAATTTTTTTTTTTTTTTTTTTTTTTTTTTATTGCGCAGACAAGGCCAATGTTTTAGCTTGGGTAACTGAATCACAGAGAAATAAACAAGTGAAACATTTACTTTTAGTGTAACTATAACTCCGTGTCCGTGAGTTATGGTCTTCAATTCCTACCAGTCCTGATATGTGTGTAAAGCAGGATCTGTGTCAGTAAACTTCTCAGCTTTCACTGTGCATAAACATCACCTGGGGATTCTTTTAAAGTACTGATCCAGTAGTTCTGGGGGATTTCTGCATGTGTAACAAGCTGCCAGGCAATGTTGGTGCTGTTGGTCCCAGGACCCCCATTGGTCTCAGCACTGTTTTTCATACATGGTTGCACACTGGAATCACCTGGGAAGCCATTACAGCTACTGAGGCCGAATCCCACTCCCAAGGTATCTGGATTGCACTCTTGTACCATAACTGGGTATTGAGGTTTCTAATGTCCCCTAGGTGGTGGTAACATACAGATTGTGAGTGGAACACTGTGTGGAGAGAACCAGTTGTAAACCTGCCCTAGATTGTTTATGCCCCTTAGCCCTGCTAAGTTCTACCCCAGCCAAGTCCAGGATGTAACGTCTGATGAAGTACTGTCATCCAGGAACTTGTAAAATTGGGGCTGTGCAACTCTGGTGATCGCCTAATACAGAACGGAGAGCAAAGTCAATCTGGACTGTGGCGATTTTCTGACATTTGAGAAATAGAAGCACCAGTCTACACAGAGATTGAAAAATGAAGCCAAACTCAATAAGAATTGAGAGGATCTTGGTGCTCTGGGTTTTGGTTCCTGTCTTTTGAGATTCAGCTGCACTTACTGCCTTTAGCCTCCATGAACTATTTCTGCATCTTTGAAAGAAACTCCCCTTTGTGGGTAAGCTAGCCGCTATCACATGATAATTAACTCAGATAATAATTGATCAATTTAAGCAACAGATTTTGAAAGTCCCAATCATTAGCAAATTATAAATGAGTATATATGCTTACATATTCTTCATAGACACAAAATAACAAAATAGCATCCTTGCTGAAAAAGCAGGGGAGTGAATGTATGTAGGAGGAAAGATGATAAGAAAAAGGGCAGCCACATCTTTCTCAATGACACCTGACCATTTTTATCTTACCACTGCAGTGGATTCTCAGCTTTTGTTGAAACCTCACCAGAGACAGGCTGCATGTGCAGGTAAAAGTTATAAGAAGAACAAAGGAGAGATTTATGAAACACATACTTCAGCTTCATTTGGTTCTCTTTGTTCTCATACTAGAGGGGAAAATTATATGACCAGATTTCCCTAAAGAAGTATGTTCATGCCAAAGTAGCTGGGGATACCTGAACTTATGCATGAGATTTGTTGCTATGAAATAATTAAATAATTACACACTTATTATATTCTTAGCACTATGGTATATAATTTGCAGAAGCAAAAATATTATATATACATGGTCCCTACCTTTGAGGAACTTCCAACACAGTTTTCCTTTATTCATGCATCATTTTACAGGGGCTGATATAATGGACAGTAATTAATAATAGCTCTGCCACTTTCTGCTGTGCAACCCTGGACATCCATTTCTGTATATACAAAACAGAGATAATAAAGATTTCACCTCCATATATGTTGATAGGATTAAATGATTAAATCAGTGTTTCTCAACCTTTCTAATGCCTCGACCCTTTAATACAGTTCCTCACGTTGTGGTGACCCCCAACTGTAAAATTATTTTCATTGCTACTTCATAACTGTAATTTTGCTACTGTTAATGAATCGTGATGTAAATATCTGTGTTTTCCGATGGTCTTAAGGCTCTACAGCAGCGGTTCACTGTAAAACACAGATATTTACATTACAATTCATTAACAGTAGCAAAATTACAGTTATGAAGTAGCAATGAAAATAATTTTACAGTTGGGGGTCACCACAACGTGAGGAACTGTATTAAAGGGTCGAGGCATTAGAAAGGTTGAGAAACACTGGATTAAATGATTTTAAATCAAGGGTTGAGAAAAGTACCTTAACTATAGTGGTATATTTTAGACATTTACTAACATGGCTGTCACTACTGTTTTATCCCCTATTTTATATTTCTTTCCCCCAACTGCAGTGCTGAGTCTTTAAAGATAGGTTGTCACTCCTTTTAATCATTCACATCTTAACACAGGGCCTCATATTGATCTCAAGATCCAGAGGTAGCATAATTAATGTTAGCTATTTGGAGGATCTTTCATTATTGTTGTTATTAGACCTTACCCAGAATGGTGTAACATGTATGTCAAATGTATTTCTTTCACTGAAACATTATTCTTATAAAAATATTTATGAAAATGAAACCTTTAGGGGGAAAATTCTTATAGAAGTATTTTCACAAATAAGTTTTTTCTTGCTGATAAATAGTTCCATGGAGTGATGGATCAAAGTGAACTCTGAACAATACCTGATCCAAAGATTGTTGTTTCAGTTTCATATTTATAAATCCCAAATCTCATAAAGAAAACTGATGTGAAATTAAAGGCAATGAGAATGCTGTCAGGAGGGCTGGCTAAAATAGTTTAAATGCATTCTTATTTTATCATATTAAAATCAATAAAATCCAATAAGCTGACCTATCCAGAAATATCTAATTTTAAATTATATTCTAAAATTCCATGCTTTGCTTTTTAAATCTTAAATTTATTTGCACGACTGCATAAACAAGCCATGTTCTCATCATTTTAGCTGTAGGTTACATTGTCTAGGGCAGGTTATAATTTTTACTTTGTTCCTCTTTCTAATGCTGTGTGACTTGGTGGTTAAGGCATAGAATTTGTTTATAATCTTCAAAATTGTGTAAACTTGTTTTTTTCTTCTTTGGCAGAATAATCTTCTGAGTATAATTTTAAATAATTTTTTTTGCATTCATGAAAGCAATGCCATAATAATAATACAAGGTAAACCATGAATATTTAAATTATTAAGTGATTCTAATCCTTTTGAATATAAGATTTTCCATTATCTTATCATGTATTTGCTTATATGATGTTTGGTTATAAAGATTGGTTCAAAACAAGCATAAAATAAGTTGATTGATACTGCTCAAATATTCAGCAAACATTTATTAAGTACCAACTACCTTTCTCAGGTATTGGGAATACCAACATACATAGAGCATAGTCCCACTCATCTTTATAGGTTACTACATGTATGGAAATAAAAGGATACCATGAGTACAACGAGGATATGAAGCTGAGCATGTTTATTTCCACTTGGGATATGAGACATGATGTCAAAGAGTAGATAACCTTTGACCTGAGAAGAAAGTTCATCTACTTTTAACTATTATATGAACAACTACTCTAGAATTTGTTTCTAGGTGCTAGGGATATAAAGACATATATGCTCAAAACCTGTGTCTTGAGGAAGTCTGTGATCTGGTGAAGGGAACCGACATTCCTAAACAAACTATAGTGTTAAAAAAAATATGCACAGGCTATAATGAGTATATGGTAAGGAGTGGGAGGGAAGGGAGGCAATTAGTACAGGCTTGGTACTCAGGGCAGTTTCTTGGATGAATAGTCACCGAAGCTGATTTTTTAAAGCATGCATTGGAAGCAAAGGATAAGGACACTCCAAGTAGAGGAAATACGATGAGCAAATGCAGAGATGACATGTAGTGTCTGAGGAACTATACATTTATTTTTCTGCACCATTGGAAGAGAAAGGAAGGTGACCTTGTTGATAAATACATTTGAGGAAGTAGACAAGGTTCAGATCGTGCAAAGTCTTATGTTCCAGATCCAGGCAGTCATGCTGTGTTCTATGGAAGATCAGATTTGCCTTGTTAGTCAGCCTGGCTGCCATAGAGGATGAATTAGAAGTAATCCACTTGGCCTCCAGCAAAATAAATAGCTTATATTAGGTAAATTATCTCTTCCATGGGACAGCTATCTTTTTCATTATTTCTCTCAGGAGAACAATTTTCTTTTACTGGGTATGCACTGTAATCAATCAGCTATTCTAACAATAATCAATCAGCAACTGCTCATTGAGCTCCTGGTAATGAAAAGCATTTCACATGTCATATGTGTATAAAGAAGCCGGATGTTAGCCACATGGTTGTTCCTTATCATTATGGGTTTTGACCTCTCTTAAATTTGTGATTTCATCACTGATCTCTTTCCCTATAGCTCATGCTTCTGCAGTCTCACCAGCCTTCTGCTGTGCTTGCATCAAATCAGTCTCTATCATGCCTCAAGGTCCTTGCTCATTCCCTCTGCCTGGAGACCTCCCCTCCAAAGTTTTCAAGTCACTGTCTTCTCATTTAGGTTTAACTCTTCAAACTGGTTTCCTGATTATGCCATAGAAACTCCCTTCGCTACTACCTTACTTTATTACCCTCTTTTCTTTTCGTTTATGCTTGTGTCATTCTCTGAAATTGTCTTACTCCATGATGATTTCATTTTATTATTACCTAGCACCCTCATCTTCCTCTGCCCTATTCCAGGTTTTAGACTCATTAAAGCAGGGACCACTTCTGACTCACTCACTGTGGTATCTCCAGCCCTTTAAAAAGTTTTGCACATAGTAAGCATTCATTAAGCATGTGTTGAATGAATGAAAATGAGAGAATTCTCATGAGAATACAACAAAATCAATGAATCAATCTTACCTTATATATTATGTATTTATGAGAAACAGTGGGAATTGTGAATACCAGAAAGTATTAAGAAATACTGAAATATTGAAAATAACTGGAATGTTGAACAAAAGACACACAAAGACTACTAATTAAGTGAATTATAAAAAATGAAGACTGTTTCAAAGACTGCTATAATTTTATGTTTTAAAACATATTTTCCCTTACCATACAAAATTGTTTAAGAGTAATAAAAAAGTCACCATTATTTCAAAACACAAAACAAAATGATGTATGATAAAAAGTGCACACATACTAAAACATCACTGAGTTATCAAGGCATTCATTTTATTCTGTTAGAGTTAGAAATAAGTCTTTTTAACAAACCTATATGTTGAGCAACCACAATTCAGTCTTTTAAATAACATGCAATGAAGCAATGTTTTGGGTTATCTTGCAAGCTCTATAGAATTAGCACCAGGCCATTTCAAACAATTGTTTGTTTTAAAACTTTTAAATTCAGTCATATTTTATTTCAGTTCATTTCTTATTTGTCAGCTATGATTTTTGGATCAACTTATGCTGCTTAATGTATTAAGTAATTCAACTTTTTGATGTAGTGACAGTTTGTGCTTCTCAGCCATGGAAGAGGAACTCGATTGACCTTCTGCTTTATCCTTCCTTTGGTGCAGATTCAAACTGCACTAATTAGGACGTTCATTCATCAAACCTATAGAGTCTCCTACTTATTTTCCCTTCCATACCTTCCAAAAATGTCTTAAATGTCTTCATTTACATGTCATTTGTGTGGTTTTTCTTCCTGAACATCTCCCAGTCAGATTGAGGTTTACAGGTTTAATAACTGAGTAAGGTAGAGGGGGAGAGCAAATCATATTTGTAAATTTGAGAATAAGCTTTTATCTCCTATTCAAGCCAATCATTTAACTGTTTAATTAATAAGTTTTCTTTGATTTGGGCTGCTACTAATAATTACAATTAACATTAGGTAATAATCATGTGGCATTCACAGGGTTAAGAGTTTTCTAAGCACTGTTACATTCAATTCTTCAAACAAATGCACCAGTTTATTAAAGTTATTGCCATTACCATTTTATGGATGGGTGAATTAAAAGTTAGCATGGCTAATTGAATTGTCCAAGGATAAGCAGCCAGCAAGTAGTGGACTGAAGACAGAGGATGCTTTAAGAGATTTGCATTAGCCTCAAATGGCATGAAATAAATCGAGTTTGCAGATGTGTGAAAGTCAACAGCCTCACACTTTGTGAAAGGGATTCTAGTTGTTAAGATATTCATATACTCATATTTGGTCAAAACATTTTAATTATTGCTTGTATGAATTAATAATTGTAATTTGGATAAATATAAAATAGAGAATAAAAGTTAATTTGCAAACATAATACTCTTCTCTTTGTTTGGATAACCATAACCTTACACTGCTTATAGGCCTTATTCCCAGCATGTTCCTGAAACAGTGCTTTTTATAGTTAACTATAACTCTCTTGCTGTATCTCATGTCCATCATTAACATTTTTCTCTTCAGTGCTGTAGTAGCATTTGATAGAAACTGTAAGAAGTTGGATATCATCCCTTTGGTCTATTTTCTGCCTTGATGTGAATCATTGACTTTTTTGATTCTCTCGAGATTTTTCAGTTTGATTTTTCCCATGATCTTTACCATCCTTCCATCCCTAGGTGGAAAGGGAGGGAGGAAGGGAGGGAGGAAGGATAGAAGGAAGAGAGGGGAAGGAAAGAAATACTGTCTCTGGGTCTCTTTTCACATCATTTTCCCGCCTCTGTGTTTTTTCTCTTCTTTGTTTATCTAAATCTTTCACAATTTAGCTGAAGTCCCACCTCCAAAAATAAAATAAATTCTTTATATTACTCCAAGCTCTATAGTTTTCTTCTCTCTCTAAACTTCTGATGCAACACCACATGTTTTAGAGAGAAAATTGTTCTCTGATTTGTTCACGTATATTAATGACATTTTCCCAGGTGAGATATAAATATGCATAAGTGAAGGGAAAGTAAATCAGCATTTTAGTTGCTCATTGTCTCTCCCCCATCCTTACCTATCTTCCCAGAGGGTGTTTACTAAAAATACCTTGGATAGATAGTAAATGTTTGTTAATTAACCAACCATAGTCCCTTGCTTGGAGTCAGTCCTATAATTCTACATAAATTCATAAAAAGCTAGTATTTAGTATAGCTTGATTTTAAAAATGTATTATTAAAATTCATATAATTCTCTGAGCATTATATCTAGACAGGTATAGTTAGAGATATGGACATAGCTATAGCTTCAGATATAGATAGATATAGATGTAGATGTAGATATAGATATCGTTATAAAACTTTGGGCAAATGTTTGTATGGTAGACTTAAAATTTTCTGGATTTGTTTTTATATTATTATTCAATGTTTAAGAAGGAAGAAAAATATAAGAAAAGAAGCTTAACAAGGTAGAAATGTGACATTTATGAGATCCAGGTCATAAAGTATCACAAAGATCAGGGGAGTGTCAGACTCAAAAGCAAAAGCCAGTTATTTTTAAAAATATATATTTTATTGATTTTAGAGAGGAAGGGAGAGGGAGCGAGAGATAGAAATAACAATGATGAGAGAGAATCATTGATTGGCTGCCTCCTGCACATCCCCTACTGGGGATCCAGCCCACAACCCAGGCATGTGCCCTTGACCTTAATCGAACCTGGGACCCTTCAGTCTGCAGGCTGATGCTCTATCCATTGAGCCAAACCAGCTAGGGCAAAAGCCAGTTATTTTATGAGCAAAATTAGTTTATTTGTGAATAGGAGAGAATTGCAATTTGGGACATGCAAGCTACGGTGAGACATAAGCAAGTCCTAAGAGACAAGGAAGGTTAGCTTTCATTAAGTTTTAGGAGGAAATTGGGGAGGATTGTTTTAAACAAAAGTTTTCTGGAGAAGAATAGTTTTAGATTGTGATGTTTTCTCATTGGCTGTAATTGGTGGTTAGTGCATTGTTGCTGGCACAGAGAGGGATTTTCCTTCTTTTTATTCAAAGCAGGAGATAAAATTCCTATGGGGGAAAATATATTCCCTTGTCAAAATAATTGGTTATGTAGGATGCAAGAAGTATGTGAGAGGTCCCCCTTCAGGGCTTCCTGGCCTAATTTTAAATGATATTTCCGTTTTAAATGAATTTATTTTCACAGGAGGGAATGAATGGATTGGATGAAAGTAATGTTAGTGACAGGCCAATGTTTCAGCATTAACAATATAGAATGATCATTTCACAATGATGAGTTATAAAATGATACATTGTGATAGAATGAAAGGACTTGAAATAATCTCAGAAATTACCTATTTCTACCATTCATATTCTAGATATGATTACTGTGGAGTATAGGGTTATGTGATTTGAGTGTCAGCATAGATCATATGAGTTCTTAAGTGTCCTGACCTAATTTTCTTTACATTTGACATTATTGTTTTCATAATTCCTTATATCTGTATTTTACATTTATGTTTTATGTACATGGAAGTATCTAAACATTTATTTTTGAAATGTCACTAATTTTGAAATTTGTCTGCCTTTTTGTCAGACTATACATGTCAGTACAACAGAATACGCTATTCAAACATCTTTGCTTTATAAGTAAAGCCTATTCACCACCACCCCCAATTTTTAAAAATAAGTTATGATTTTTAGAATCACCAGATGTCCTAGTGTAAATATACATGCTTGCCTTATTTTGCATGCCAGTTCTCACTAAAGACAGGTGATAATTTTAAAAAGAGTTGCACTAATTGAAATCTGTCAATGATGTCTACACACCTGCACTTCTGTGTTTTTTCATGAGGCTTGTCAAAAAGTTTTTGCCTTTATTTTCAGTTTTCTGGGCTTTCTTTCTAAAGACAGAAAATGATACATTAATCATATTCCATGTTTCCTTATTTATTTTGAATATAATGTTTATGCTCAGTATGTCTTAAAGTAAATATAAATTGCTATCAAATTTAGCCTTTAAGACTTCTGGATGGAAGCAGCTAAGAGTGAAAGATTTTTTCACCCTCTATTACTGGGTTTGATGAGGGAATTAGGGGCAAGTGGCATCAGCCTGGAGAAGTAGTTGAAGACATGGTGAAGAAGATGTCATTAAAAGACAAAAACAATGGTGTAGTAATGGCCTGGGGGTGCAGGTTACTGGGGGTCAATGAGGGAAAAAGGGGACATCTATAATACTTTCAACAATAAAGATAAATTAAACAAATATGGAAGACAAAGCCCTGGCCTGTGTGCCTCAGTTGCTTGGAACATTAGTCCATGCACCAAAGGGTCATGGGTTCAATTCCCAGTCAGGGCAAATACCCAGGTTACAGGTTCAATCCCCAGTAAGGGTGCATACTGGAGACAACCATCTGATGCTTCTCTCTCTGTGTCCCTCTCCCTTTCTTTCTCTTTAAACGTTAACGAAAAACATATCCTCAGGTGAGGATTTTCTTAAAAAGAAGACAAAGAAAAAGTAAGAGGGGATCAATGATCTTGGAATATGCCCAGGTGTGGAAAATTACAGTAGTTTAAGTGTTATTAGGAAGATAGTTTTGTAGGGAAGGGAAGAGATGAGGACAGAGGATAGTGAAGAAGACACAGAAAAGGATCTTCTGCAGATATCAGCCAAGACTGCCTTTTCCAACATCCCCTCACTTATACTTCCTCCCTCAGAGACAGAATCTAGAAGGGCCATACAGAGGTGTAAATAATGCAACAAGGTAAAGATGGAGATAAACCAATCAAGTGTGTGTGTGTGTGTGTATGTGTGTTACACGTGCACACATATATACATACATGCAGGTGAATGGCTAGATAGAGCCAGATAAATACATAAATGCATGGAGAAACATGCATAGATACAAGATAAATATAAAGAGAGATATAGCATTAATCACCAGAGCATTGAAAATGTGTACATCCTGTTACTGACACTGATAATACCCCATTAGACTCAGTTTAAATTAAATAGCATTTGCAAAGCTGTCTTGGTAACCACACATTTATGCAAATGATAGCTATCTTTTATTGCTATTAATATATTAATATATAAATTTAAAATTTTGTACCCATCATATGAAATGTGGAGAACTAAGGCATGGGTTATTCTCATTTCTGAGGTAGTAGTTTCATCTTTTCTAAACCTTTCAGTGGAACATTGAAGGGGACAGAGGAAACATGGGAGAGGTGAGGATGTTATGTGGCTGAACTGATATTTTCTTGCATTGCCTTTGAAAAATTAAAGGGAGCTCATGTGGAATTTTAAAAATATTTTTGTCTCTGTGTAATTTGCATCAGATAAGATAAGTTGTCTCTTGATTTGATGTCAGCAAGAATATGTGGGGGCTTATAAAGAAAACAAATCATTTGTTACTCCAGGTCCTTGCAAGTCTGTGCTTGACTGAAGTCCGTGCAGTCCTCCCGCAGAGTGACATGCAGGCATGAGTCCCGCTGCGCATTCTGCTTGCTCAGAGCCCGTCTCCTGGAAGGGAGGGCTCTGAAGATGGCCTCCAGTCTGAATGCTAGTTGTCTGGCATTGTTTCTGTCAGGTTTGCCAAATCGCGAAAGTAATTTTCTCATATTTTAACTAAAAATAAACATTATGATGATTATTCAGATACTTTCTTAAAAGACAGTACATTTCTCCCTTTAGCAATGCTGTTTCCATTATGAAAATATTATATGTTCAGATTCTGGTCCACATTTGTAAAATAATGAAGCAAGTCCATATGGAACAAGTGGGGAACAGGCAAATGTAAGCCTCCAACAAGTAGGTTCTAGGTGTGTCAGGTTTTATTATAACATACTTATTAAAGAGTGTTTGAAAGTACAGCTAAAAAAGTAAGCTGCTTTATTTATTTTTAAAAAGTACATGTATTTTATTGATTTTTTTACAGAGAGGAAGGGAGAGGGATAGAGAGTTAAAAACATCAATCAGCCCATGCCCTTGCCCGGAATTGAACCTGGGACCTTTTAGTCCGCAGGCCAAAGCTCTATCCACTGAGCCAAATTGTTTAGGTGCCGTGATCAGCAAACTGTGGTTCGCGAGCCACATGTGGCTCTTTGGCCCCTTGAGTGTGGCTCTTCCACAAAATACCATGGCCTGGGCGAGTCTATTTTGAAGAAATGGCGTTATAAGTTTAAGTTTAAAAAATTTGGCTCTCAAAAGAAATTTCAATTGTTGTACTGTTGATATTTGGCTCTGTTGACTAATGAGTTTGCTGACCACTGGGTTAGGGCAAAGTAAGACATTTTAAACATTCAGGTCTATAGGTACAAAAGCTGGGAGTTTTGAGTTGAGTTACCAAGGTAATTGCCTCAGCTTCCTGTTGGATGAGCATGAATTCTCATCTTTTCTGTCTCATAATTGATCTGTCAATCACCTCATAGATAGGAATTTTAAAAATATGTCATAACATAACTAACCATCTCAGAACTCCTTTCTGTCCCTTTTTATGCCAGACTTAGGTAATACCTGTATATGCAAAATGAAATCTAAACCAGCTATTAATAAGTAGGACAAAAAATAAGTTTTGTCCCAATTATTCATTCAACAGACACATATTGAGAGCTTACTCTATGGCAGGGACAGCAGGTAGAGAGATGATAAAAACAGTATCCCTACCTTAGGGGCTCTGGTGGATGAGAATGATACTGTAATTTTGCACAATGATGGCTTTCTAGTTCTCTGAGGAAGGGCTGCATTTTAATGCTATTTTGGGGACAGAGGATGGTATTTGAGATTTTTTCCACAGATATCTGGATGTTGAAGGAATTTAGGAAGAAAAATGATCTAAAGAAAAGGCCCTAAAGTCAGAGAATTCAGATCTATAGAGGGGTGATGAATGAACCAGGATGACTGCCTGGGGTTGTGTAATAAACTCAAAGGTATGGGGGTGGAAAGAGGGTAGAGTGGATAGAGAGCATTGCAAACTTTTAAAAAATGTCTTGTGCAAGAAAATGGACTTAACTCAATTAGGAAAGGACACTCATCAAAGGCATTGATAAATAGATATGTATACATATAGATCATAGATACATATGTACATAAATAATCTACTTGAGTGCATGGCTGTGTGTATATGTATTTATTTTCATACATTTTTCAAGAAAAATCACATCATTACTTTCTGGATTACTTTAACAGCTCCCTAACTAGTATCTTTGTTTCCAAGAACTTCTCCCACTAGTCAATATACCTTTTCTAAAATATCTATCTATCTATCTATCTATCTATCTATCTATCCATCTATCTATCATCTATCTCTCTTTCCGAAATAGAAGTTACAGAAGTTGGTGACCAGTTGAAAATGAATACAGTAGGAAAACAGTTGCTGAGAATGACTTCAATGTTTGTAGCTTAGTAATATGATGAATGATGCCATTATCAATCAAGATAGAGAGACAGAGCAACTGGGAGAATGAGGGGGAATACTGAGTTTGGCAAAACATCTCTGTTAGCCAAGAGATGATATCCAGTAGACAATAAAAAAAAATGGGTGTGAAACTCAAGAGAAAAGTGAAAATTGAAGCCTGATGTAGATATGTGAATCAAAAGGAGTATTTTAAATGGATTACATAATTGCCCAAAACCTCAAGCATGATTTTCAGTGATATGATTTCATGACCTAGAGCACAATATTATAAATCCCTTACAGATAATTATAAAAACATATTTTACATATTGTGGGGAAGCACGGGACTTGTTTGGAAAAGTCAAGTTAGAGGCTTCCACCTTCTGCAAGGTGCCCCCCGAGGACCCTGACCTTTCGTAGAATCCTCTTACAGACTTTCCAACCAAGTCCTGTGCTTCCCCACAAAATATTTTTATGTTGACCTGAATAAATATATGTATAAGGGGTGAGAGTAAAATGATATATTAATGATGGCAATTATATCATTATTGTTTTCAAAAATAGCATCCTAGAGTCAAAGGTCAAGTAAACAAGTCACTTCTGACTATTGATGAAAAAATGAGAATTTCATAAAGTTGACTCGGCCTTTGATTATATATCTAGAAACATTTAAAAATATTTTTATTGACTTCAGAGAGGAAGGGAGAGGGAGAGAGAGATAGAAACATCAACAATGAGAGAGATTCACTGATCAGCTGCCCCCTGAACATCCCCACTGGGAATCAAGTCCACATCCGGGGCATGTTCCCTGATCAGGAATGGAACTGTGGCCTCCTGATTCATAGGTCAATGCTCAAGTACTGAGTTACACCAGCCGGGCTATCAAGAAACATTTATTCTTTATTGCACATTAGTCTTAAGGAATTTAATTCAGTTCCATGTGGGGTTCATGAGAGATAGAAAAGAGAGTAGAAAATACTACATCTCTCAAGTAAATTCTTGGTAGAGAGCAGACTATAAATACAACTGTTACTTATAATAACAGGTAAAAGTAAAAGCAATGTCCTAAGACATAGGAAATTTAATTGGAAAAAAATTACAGAGAAAGAGCACAGTAACCTCACTTCTTAACCCTAGGTTAAATGTGTTTGCATAGTAGCACTTTGATGCCTCAGTGTCCTGATTATTGAAAACTGCCCAAGTGCTTAATACAGTATTTTGTAGTAAAATATCAATAATAATTTTTAAACATGAATGCCATTTGGCATTCCATATAAAAACTAATCAGGCTTTGTTTGTTTAGTTTTTCTTAAGTAACATTTTTGAAAATCGTCAGTATCACTTTAGACAATGGCTCCTTTCTTGAATAAGACAGAAAATAATTGTGACTAAAAAATGTTCAAAATGTTACTTAAAAGTCTGATAGTCTCTTATTTTAAAAGAGCATTAAGAATTATCTCAAGCAATTGAAAAACCATGTTATGTTTTCATATGCAAAATAATTGAGCAAACTTCTTGAGCTAATTATGTATTCCATTTGCTATATAGTTGTGAGTACATTGGATCAATACACCTTTTAATAATGTGAAACATATTTTATGAAATGTTCAACTGGTAAAGCACTTCTCAGACATTTGTGTGACACAAAAGTAGGTGAAGTAAAGCCTAGGCTGCCTCAAATGGAATGTGTTAACTCTAACAATTTTGCCTGTGGCCTCAGTTTTTAACTGTGCCCCACAAAACAGCAAGAGATCAATTAATATATTCACTGGACATTCTGCTTGAAAAGAATAATGCTATAAAGGGATAGCCTAATGAAAGAAAAGTGGGGCTTGGGATGTATAATGTCCATTTCATGGAAAGGGCTTTGGGCTTTGCCTTAAATCAGCTACAATGCACTGCAAAAATGCAAAACGAAGCAGTCAGACTGTCTGTTGATTTATAACATCCAATGATCAGAGCATGCATCTTGGCTGTCTTTTTAAATGAAATGCCTTGCTTTGGGAAGATGTCAAGTGTCTATTACAAGGGTAGTAGGCCTTCATGAGGGTTTATTCAAAACACACTAACAAGCATAAGCAATCAATCATATGGCTGAAGCAATATAAATCTGATTTGTGTGACAGCTTGTACATTTTCAGAAATATGAGTGAATCATTTTACCCTCATAACATGTATACATTCCATATAGACATTACTGAGAAATGAAAGTAGAATTATACTCATTGGTTATGTATATTTCACTTTTCTACTTTCAATGCAGATAGAAACCTTTACAATTACATTCCTATTTTCCACATGAGCTGAGTTTCAGGAAAAATCCTAGATGATAACTACTCACAAGTTTAAAGAAAATTAAGCCAATCTGTGGAAGGTATTCATTCATATGGAATGCATGCTTCCTCTGGAAAGCATGATGTTATTAGAACGAAGCTGAGAATCAAAAATAATAATGAAAGGTGGAAAGAAAACATAATGCAAAGTGGGAAGCGTCTGTTGAGGAGGAAAATTTTATCTTCTACCTACCTAGGTTCTTTTTTGACTGGTCTGGTAATTAAGTTGACGTGAGACGGATTCATAGGAGAAAATCCGATTTAATTTCATACGTACACGGGCTCCATAAGAATATGAAACCCACAGATAGTCAGGTAATCCAGGCTTTCATGCTCTTCTGAGCCAAGGAGAAGGGGTTAGGAGTCTGGGACATCAAAGAGGAGGAAAACCATTTATAGGAAGATGGAAAAACAAATGTTTGTCATGCCATGCAGAGACAGCGAGATACAGAAAGGATTTAAAACGAAAAAGACTTTGCTAGGTTTCTCCTGTCTACTATACCTCGCTCTTTTTATAGTTTTCTCTGGTGAGACATCTCTTCCTGGGCCAGGCTGGCTATCTAAATCCTTTCAACTAGGTCAGGGGGAGATAAAAGCTCTTCCTGAATCTTTTGGGCCTCAGTTGTCTTCAGCTCCACATGCCAAAGTGGCACATTCTGGACAGACTCGTTTTTAACCCTTACAAGCCCATAGTTACCATGTTTTTTCAATCGTGATATTTTAATTGATTCTTTGTTCCAAGCTGATTCCTAAGTGGCATTGTATGTAGGTTTTAAAATGTAAGTTGGGTAATTGCACTCCTAGGCTTCTAGGGAAGGGTGTGTCCTGGTTACTGACATTCAGGAAGTTTTCATGTAGAGAAAACATAAATACAAAAGAAACAACTTCATTCAAGTTTCCCTGGCACCCATTGAAAGGCCACTTCCTCCTTGCCCATGGTAAATAACGCTGAAAGGAATATAATTTTCTGTTAAGTCATGGACTCTTTATACTATAAAGAGGCTTATAGGCTTTTCTCATAATAATCAGAAGGAGAAAAAGCCTCAAGAAATCTGTCCATTTTCATAATACAGGGTCTGATAAATTAGGATGATGGAATCAAGCTGGTGTGGTGCTAAAGCTCACAAAGTACTCATTATCTTTAATAAATTTTTGAAGACTACTCTCTAATTCCCATATTCCAGGACAAACAATTACTTATCCTCTTGGTAATTAAAACTTTCTCAAGTTCACTGGTACAGAGAACAAACAACTAAATTTAGTTGAATTAAAAATATTTAAACGGAGCAAAAATCACCTTCTCTAAGTTTGATTCCATTTTTTTTTTTTTGGTGCCACACTATCTTGAAATTGACTCAAACTTTTAGAAGTGCTCCTTGTAGGATCTTGGGGGAATACATGAGAAACTCTATGTCACTCTGAAATTGACTCAACTTTTGGAATTCATCCTTGGAGTATGTGGCAGGGAAGAATGAGAAATAGAATGTGCCTCATTTATTTAACCACTTTCTTGTTGTAGAGATTTTTATTGTTTCCACTTTTTAGTTATAATTAATAATTTAAGGTGCACCATTACATATAACTCCTTTCCAGTGTCGGTGATTGTGATAGATTTGTAAAAGTGGGAGCACAGTGAATTTTTGACATATCTTTTATCTCATTAGTTATTAATGAAATCTACTAAATGTCCATTGCCATTATTTTCCAATTTCATGTACTGCATAAGATTAACAAGTTTTTAAAAAGCCTTTTACAATCTATATAGTGGATACTTCTACAATAGTTGTTATTGAACCTAGTAAATACTGAGTGTCTAGTGAACCACTGTACAATTTTTCTGCTTTGACTATGGAACCCCTCATGTATCATTTATGCACTAAATTGACTACATTCATGTCTACATTGCCAAAACAACATGTCAGTTCAGAGAAAATAATCAGTCAAAATAGTTATTTGATGTCAGGTAGGAATGAATTTTCTCTTTTCAACAGGTTTTGTTGGTGCCGGAGCTCAGACTAGAAAGCACATTTATTCCAGAAATATTATCCTTTCTGGGAAAGGATAATGTCCCCTTGGCCTGGACGGCAGATGAAAGACCGTATTAGGGAATGATGAAGAGGAAATGAACATTGGGTTTAAATGGAGCAAAAGAGCCCCAGTCATCTTTTTTTCAGCCTGTCATTTATAAACTCTGAATTCTTAGAAAAAACATTGTGTATAGACAAGCGATGCCTCACATTCAATGCAGCACTACCCTGTGGAAAGGAGAGAGGGGAAATGATGGTGTTGTGCAATATCCATAGACATGTTTTAACATGTTTTGTCATACAACACTTCAACTAATAACTTTTACTTAAATAAGTTGTTAAATCACTTAGGATGTAGCTAGTTATTAGGAGTTGATGATTCATATCTGTGTGCCCTTTTCTGCTAAATGTGAGAGTCGACGTCTTTTCTGAATCATTAAGATGCTCTCCTTTCAGCCCCTTTTATCAAAAACATTTGAGCCATGTTTTCTCTTTTTTTTCCAAGTTACATTGCCTCTGGGTTAAGATGAATCTAAACTTTGGTTGTGCATAAAGCTGCAAGTAGAGATAGATTAGGAACCAATTGTCAGACCCTAGTGGAAATTTATCTTCAAAGGCAAGAAAAAGTGATACTCAATTTGGGAGTTCAGTGTCTGCTCCGTAATTATTGGTAATTCTTCAGCATAAATGGCTCTGGATCCTAACAGGCAAATGAAATCATATGCATATATGATTAATGCATGCTGGGAAAGCCAGGGGTATGCAGAAGAACCTACGTGTTAAAAATAGAGATTTGTAAAAGTCTGTGGTTTACTGCAATTGAATGTGTTATTTTAACTGTGGCCTGAAAATGTAACCTAACATTTACCTTGAAAATGTGTAACTTGAGCATACTTTTCTCATCCTACCTCCCTCTCACATTTTCCTTTACTGAGAAGTCAAGAAGGATAATGGTGCGCTAGCTGGTTTGGCTCATTGGATACAGAGCATAGGCCTGCGGACTGAAGGGTCCTGTGTTTGATTCCAGTTGGGGGCATGCAGGAGGCAGCTGATCAATGATTCTCTCTCATTTTTGATGTTTCTAACTCTCTCTCTCCCTCTCCCTTCCTCTCTGAAATCAATAAAAATATATTTTAAATAAAAGGATAGTGGTAATACCAGCAAAGAGCATGATGATGAAAAGAGAAATTGAGGGAGGGTTGGGAACTAAAGGTCAAAGATCCTAGATAGCAGTAATTTTAACTTTACAATTTTAACTTAACTATGTCTATTCTACAATTCAGTATTTAAATTTTTACAACGAAAATTAGGAAGAACTTGAGTACCCATCTATAAATATCCACTATTGACATACTCTGTAGCTATTTTAAAGAAAGGACATTGATTATAAAATATCTCAGGATAGGTTACATTTTAAAACAGTGCATGATAATGTGTCTAGTATGCTGCCTTTTATGTAATAAAGAGGGAAATGAAAATTTGTATGTGCATGTTTGTGTATATGTCTGTCTGTGTTTGTGTGAGTGCATGGACATGTGTGTTTGTGTGTATGAAACAGTCTGAAGGGATGCACACTATGAGGTGAGAAGTGCTGGGTGTGAAGATTGGAGATAACAGATTTCAGAATAAGCGCAATAATTTTATTCTATAATTTATTGAGTCATTTTTGTTTTCTAAGTGATTGTGAATAAATTGTTATTCAAAATAATAAATTCACTTTTAAAAAGACAAGGTTTATACCATCCTTAAAATTATTTTAAATCAAGTCATAACTTGCCTGTAGAAAATATTACACAGATGACATTCTGTGTGTTTTTCCCCCAGAACTACAGATTAAGGAATGCCTCCTGTCTTAAGAATTTTTACTATGAATCTCTAGTATACTATGGGAGACAAGAGTTATAGCAAATAATTTATATTTTCAGAGCTTCAATAATTGTCTCCTCTATTTTCCCGATCCTTGTTTGACAATAGCCACATAAATATGTACTTATATTTTATAAACCACACAATGGCTTAATACAAGAGCATTAGACAGTAAGTAAGATGAAATTTTTATACTACCTCTGTCACTTTCTTGTAAGTATGTTTAGATACTTTACCAGCATTTCTGAATCGTTATTTCTTGGTTTGTAAAATGAGGATGTTTATTCCTCTATCACTGAGTTATTTTTCATCAAGAAGTTAATCCTATAATATTAAAAAATATTTTACAGATATTAAAGTGCTATGCAAATGGAATTGATGATATTTGGTTATTTGGTTATACAACTGGATGGTAGTTATGCTTCAATCAACCGAGTCTATTTGTTGACATGGTAGTCACATTCCTATATATGTTTTCATTTATTGTCTTGCTTTAAAATGCTTTTGCATGTCATTTTCTCTCTTTCTAAATATCTTCTTATCCTTTGGCTCAAACCAATTTCCTTCCTTCTATTTCTTGATTAAATATTATCTAATTCAAAAAGTCTTTCCTAATTAATATTGTTTTCTATATGTAGCCATTTTATTTGCTTAATTAATGAATAGATATTTATGATCATTTACTCTGCTTTAGAATTCTCAAGAGATGTTGGGGAACACCGAGAATACCCCCACCTCATTCTTTTTACTCCATGGGAAGCTTGCCTTGGCTCTGCATTTTTATAGAGGTTTTGTGCAGTTGACTCAAACTATGCATACAACAGAAAGAAACAATGGTGCAGATACTACATTTACTTATGTTTAACTTAAGACTGGAATATTTTTGCATTTAATATTCTTAACCATTCAAAACATTTCCAAGAGTAACTTTAGAGGTATGGCTCAAGGGGAATTCAATTATTTTCTGATTTCTTTACTCTTGGAAATGTTTTCTTTCTGAGTAATATAGACCTTCAACCTAAACATGTGATTGTGTATAAAAATATTTTCCTAAAAATGCATATAAAGAAATATTACTATATATGTGTCTCTTTGAATATAGCCTAGAAAAGAAGTCATGATAGGAGATACTAGAGCAAAGATTTTATAAACTCTCTCACTTAATTATGTTAATAGGAATTTGAAAGACTAATCCTAGATAATACAGAGTTGACCATATGTGTGTGTGTATGTTATAATTTATGGTATCTGTGCACTCTCACGAGGAAGTTACAGGTCCTGGTGACTCCAGTCACCTGATCAAGCTTGGAACAGACTCATTGCATTCTTAGAAGCCTGTCCTTGGCAACAGAGGCACCCTACTACAGAGGTTCTGTTTGTGTGTGTGTATGTGTGTTTTTCACTTAAAAATAATTTATTCAAAATTTTCCCATCTCTATTGAGATACAATTGACATAATATTGTGTACATTTAAGGTTTATAATGTGTTGATGTGATACTATTGCAAAATAATTACCACCATAATGTTAGCTAACATCTCCATCATAATTAACATTTCTTTTTCAAGGGGAGAACATTTAAGATATATTATCCTAGCAACTTTCAAGTATCAATACTAATAAAAGGGTAATATGCTAATTAGACTAGTCATCATCCAGATATCCTTCCAGACAAAGCCACGGTGGCGGGGCCAAGGCAGAGGTGGTTAGGGGGATCAGGTTGGCAGGGAGAGCAGTTAGGCAGTTACGGGGAGCAGGCTGGCAGGGGAAAGCAGTTAGGGCAATCAGGCCATCAGGGGAGAGCAGTTAGGCAGTTACTGGGATCAGACTGGCAGGGGAGAGCAGTAAGGGGGTTCAGGCCTGCAGGGGAGAGCAGTTAGGGGGATCAGGTTGGCAGGGGAGAGCAGTTGGGGGGATCAGGCCAGCAGGGAAGAGCAGTTAGGGTGATCAGGCCGGCAGGGGAGAGCAGTTAGGCAGTTAGAGGGATCAGGCCAGCAGATGAGAACAGTTAGGGGGATCAGGCTGGCAGGAGAGAACAGTTAGGCAATTAGGAGGATCAGGCCAGCAAGGGAGAGCAGTTAGGGGAGATCAGGCCAGCAGTCGGACATCCCACGAGGGGTCTTGGATTGGAGAGGGTGCAGGCTGGGCTGAGGGACCGCGCCCCCCCCCCCCCATGCATGAATTTCATGCACCGGGCCTCTAGTATAATATAACTAGTGGCCTGGTGCACAGATTCATGCACATTGAAAATAAATTAATTAGAAGGACTATTTTAATATCGCTATTCACCCTTTCTCCATAATAGAAGTGTCAACCAAATTCATGATCAACAATGACAGATGGAAACACATGCATGCAATTGGTGTCAGCAAGAGCTTTATATATATAGATAAGCTTGCTTAATTAGACCTTCTTTCTGGTTTAGCTAAACTTTTTCCAGCCCAGTGAAACACCCCTCTTTCAGGTAACTGTCAGCAACACAGCAGTAAATATCAACACAAAACAGATTATTATTTAGATCTCGCAGGGAGAACAAAGGGTAAAATATTTAACTGCAGCAGTGTTTGACTGTATTCTGTGCAGTGAGAAAACCTGAAGTCATTTTCAAGGTCCACCATTTCTTACTTCTTTTCAGTCGGGTCAAGTTTTTAAGCTTTCTAAATCTCTGTTTACCTGCTAATGAAAAGAAAATAGGATTCCACTGAGTCTTCTATCTACCTATTCCAGGACTTCTTTGAGGATCAAGTGAGATGAGGCCTGAGAAAATGCTTCACAGACATTTGGTTAAAGTGTAAAATGTTTCCACCTGGCTATAAAGCAAGTCGTGTTCCTGGGCTAAAGAAACTCCAAGGAGGCTAGTTGTCACTAGGGAAAGGAGGCCAGGCATTGCTACGTGACATTATTACTTGGTGCCCACAGCCACTGGGCCACATTTTGTGCCATGGGGTCTCAGCAGCATCAGCTGCGATTTGATGGGCTGTCGCTCCGGGGTGCTGGCGGGGCCTGTGTGCCACTTGGGGGAAGCCAAGTATTGCTTTGTTAGCATCAGGTCTGTGTTGCTGTTTCTCTGTAAGTGGCAAGTGCACAGTCACTGCAGCTCCTGTGTTGAGTGTCTGCCCCCTGGTGGTCAGTGCACATCATAGCGATCAGTCAGTGGGAGGGACACTTAACATACAGGCAGTCCTCAAGTTACGTCAGACTCAGTGTATGTTGTTTCATGGTTAAGTCGCCATCTCCCATTTATCTATATAGAAAAAAAGTTCTGTCATTTCAACGTATGTACATATGTGCTTTATGTTTTTTATTATTGATTTACCACAAGTAAAGGTGGGGAATTGTTATCTTTCTTTTAATTTTTTTTTTTACTGTTTCACTTCATTACTGCTGTGTATGTGCTCCATGTGAGTGACGTAGGTGCTTATGTAGGTGGGTTCCGACTTACAGTGAAAATCGCATTACGCCGCGCCATAGGAATGGATCTCTGATGTAACCCAAGGACCTGCTGTATTAGCCTTTTACATATATAGATATTATTAACTATAATCACCATGCTGTACATTAGATCCTCAGAACATCTCTTTTATAACTGGGAGTTTTACCCTTTGACCAACAACTATTTCTCCCACCCTGGCAACCACCATTCTGTTTTCTATTTCTATTTTGTTTCCATATATAAGTATTATCACAGTTTTTGTCTTTTGGAATACTGTACATTTTGATGGTAAATTCAGGTTTATTTTATGATCTCTACAATTTTGCATGTTGCAGTGAGTCTGTGTTTAGTGTGTGTGTGTGTGTGTGTATATATATATATATATATATATATATATATATATATGGTCTTCTATCAATGTGTGTTTCTGATTTTCATAGAAAACCACTGGAGATGGTATCAATAGCTCTCCATTTCACTGCTATGACTAGTTTCTGAAAACCATTCCCTATAGGTGCACTGCATTAAAGGAGGCAAAAATAAAAAAGTATTAAGTTAACCTGAGTTGACAAAAATAAAAACAAATAAGTTAACCTGAGTTGGATTAGAAATAGAATGATTTTTGCTGGTGAATAGGGAGGTGTTTATTGACTAATCTTTGATATTCCACCTGGTCAGATTTATTTTTGAATACTTGAGGCAAAAGCAACCCCAGAATTTTATATAGTATGTTTTTTCTCTTTTCTGTAGCTTACTTCTAAGGTAAGCAAGAGAAATTCATTAGAGACAGAGGATCAGAGTAATAGAGTCACAATTCTTGGACAAATCCTCTCAGGGGCATATTTCAGATATCATTCCATGAATCAGAGCAGCATCTCCTGGACAGAGGGTGATTTTATTCCTAGTTACATGTGGCGGAACTGACTCTTGGAGCAAAGAGGGAGACAGAGGCTTGGGGGACTCATTTCTTCAGGATCACACTTGGATCAGAACCCCAGGAATTGGACTCCAGCATGGTTTCTGCTTAGGAGGTCAGAACCTGGTCTAGGCCTTCATTAGAGGTAGCCTCAGTGGGGTAATGTGCCTCAGTTTTTCTCCTGGATTTTGAGTGTTCAGTATGTGAGTAGGGGTGGCAGGGGTGAGTTAGATTGCCATGCATTACATTCAGGAATGTCTGGGTTTTAAATGTATATTGTTCTTGAGGAGCAAGAATACCCAAAGCAGAAATTAATGTCCTAACAACTGTAAGAAAGGAAAAACAATGCAACCATTTGAAAGTGAGATCCTGTTAGCAGTAGCACAGAATGGGGACAGCAGGCATAGGAAACATGATTATCCTCTGGTAGGCCTGTGCTTCTGATGACTCAGCAATTCTTCTAATTTTATGTCTCTCTAATTTAGTTTAAAAGTTCACTAAACAGGATTCTTATACTGCCTTGTTTTTCATGGTTTACAGCTTGAAAGAGATTAGAAAGTTCAGCATTGTCACTAATTAAAGATATATACTTTCATCTTTCTATAATCCCTTTAACCTTAAGAATATTAATAACACTAGATAAATAATATCTATCAAATAAGAAATACAAAAAGAACATATTCTTACTGACCTTGAAATATGCAAACTACCTTATAGTGGACTGATGTGTGAACACTGTAATTTAGGACAAGAATTTCATGCAATTGCAGGGACAGTTCAGACAGCCAGATATAATTATTAACTGGAAGATCAACTAGATCACATGCCTTCCATGATGGGATGGGTCGGCTGCAAAACCTTCAGGATCATGAGTTGGTCTGATCTAAATTACATTCTACTTGGGAGAATGATGTTTCCTGGGACTCTCAGTGAGGGGTACATTATATTTAAGCTCTTGGTAAGCTGGGCACTATGCAAGCTATGAAGGGGTGAATGGCATGAGTCCTTTCTACTGAAGTTAGAGAGAGATAAAGAGATGATAGATAGGAGAGAGAGGATGAGCATGAGAAAGAAAGGATTACTTCCAGTACTGAGGACTAAATTTTCTCTTTAAATAAATCAAAGACATTTTGGAAAACTTTGAAACACACAGGAATGGTGACTAATTGGCCAAGGGGAAGCTTTGAGTTAGGATAGGCAAATGCCCATCATGCCTTCCCTGCGCAGAAAGTTCCATATTTCTCTACTGCGTATTTGATATAGGAATTTGATATTCCTATAGGAATGGAATATCAAAGGAAAAATATTCTTGAGTAGAAAATACACTCAATGTTTAGGAACCTACATATTTGGTAAGATTTGTTAGTTTGGTGTTATCAGGTACAAAATATATACATTAGTTGTCACTTTATACCCTCAATTGGCCAAAGAGCAGAAGCAGAAAAGAAATCACCTGTGACAAAGCCATTTTGTGCAATAGTATCAGAAACCTCTGCCCATCTACCAGGGAATTCATGGATGTGGAAGACATCCTGTAATTTATAAAGGTGAGAAATGTCGCAGGTAAAGGGTCTAGCTGGAAAAGAATCCTGTTCAAGATTTGTAAACATTCAGTTATAAGATTGCAAGCCTGGAACCTTCTCTGTTCCTCTTAGAATTTCCAGAGAACACATACAATTAGAGTTGATCCTGTCTCATTCAAACAATAGCACATTGTTCCCTACATAGACTATCTCTATTAGTGTCTGGTGGCTCTTTGTGGCTCAGGTATTGATAGATAGCTTTGAATATCAAGGGTATTTCCCAGTTGATCAAATCATCATCATGCATTTGAAATCCCTTTTTTGGCTCACCATCAAATTGTGGGTCCAATGTGTACTTTGGACTTCAATGATAAGCTTCTTGGCTAGGAATTGGTGACTTTTTTGTTGTTGTTCTGGACGGTGTTTTGGAACAGATTTCAAACATCACAATTAGGGATTATTCACTTTTAAAAGCCCTGAAAAGCCAACTGGAAAATGCCAGGAAAAAAAGTGTTCAGCTGATATGTGCCAGATTACTTAATAATAAACACATAGAAAGAAGGATACCTGTGTCTTTCCAACCCTCTATTTATATATGGAAATTAACAGGAAAACAGAATGTGCCCCAGGCATTAGACTCTGAAATTTTTATATTGGCCTCCTCTGGAAAAAAATACCTTGGCTACTGTTTTTGTGGCTACTGTTATTGTGGTTAAATTTTATCATGGTTACAGTACAAGTCTACATGATATGCACTAAGAATAAGAACTTCATTCTTGTCCCAGTTCTGCCATTAGCGAGCTGTTTACCTTGAGGCGAGCTACTTAGCCAGTCACTCATTCACATAAGTCAGATGGCAGGACTCAGTGATCCTTGGGTGCCCAGGTCAAACCATCTGTGATTTTCTATAATACTGGAATTCATTAGATGATGAATATTTTTTTTTATCTTTACAATTTTGAGTGTACTAAAATGTTGTATAGTTGGTCATGATCTAATAAATAAAAGTGCAGTGTGCAAAAGATCTTGCATTCTGAGGCAACCCAGGCTAAGTTTTCTGTCATAAATCAGCATTCCTTCCAAAATCCCCATTGATTACCACGTTTCATTAGGAACATTGTTTTGCTGTGAGGTAAGAAGATACTTAATGATGGAGTACCACTCTTGGAGTCCTTCCAGGAATCAATGAGGAGGATCTTCTAGATAAATTGCCATTCAATACAAGGGACAAAGAGGAAGAGGCAGATGTAACAAGTATTTAGGAAGGAATCAGTAAGCCTTTGCCATTGTTGCCACATCTTAGCCCATGTCCAAACTGCCAATGGTGTTTCCTTCCCAACCCATACACTCTAATCTTCACACTTATTCCCCATAACTCTGACACCTGTGAAGTCCACCAGCCAGTCCTGCAAAATGAATCTCAAATTCAGCCACTCCCTACTGCCAGCATCCTGGGCCTCCCACCATCTTCTCTCTCACCTGGAGAGCTGCAGAAGCATTCAGAGTGGTCTCTCATCTTTCACTCTTGTCTGGACTCCAATTCATTTTCCACATAATGGCCAAATGATCTTTTTTAACATATAAGTTAGAATATGTCACACTTCCACTTAAAACTCAATGATCTTTCAGAGGAAAGACACTTATGACAAAAACACTTATGACAACACATGACCCAATCACCCCATGACCTAATGGCCCACAATACTCCAGCCCCTATGCCTTCTCAGATAATGTTTGGCCCACACTGTGAATGTGTGGTTTCTTCTGGCTTCATCTGATCTGAGCTGAAATCTTTCTTCAAAGAGGCTTTTCCTGATTGTTTTACTTTAGACCCTTCTGAATTTCCTATCTCAGCACCCTGTATGCTCTGTAGCACTTTTCACAACTATAAGTGAGTTTTAATATATTTGTATTCTTTTTAATTACTTTCTTCATGAGAACAAGGATCATGCTTGTCACAATCACTGTGGAATATTCCAAAAAATACGTGTTGAATGAATGAATGCATAAATGAACAAAATGCATTTATCAGTTTAGTTTAGTTACCTGCACCAAGCACTTCTAAGAATGAGATACGGCAAAATTTTGGCAAGGGAAAGTGATCCCTATGCTTTTAAAACATAAAAATCCTGTACATTATTCACAGGGTCAAGTTATAGGCAATGGGAGAGCATGAAAACACCAGGGACCAGCTAACTGTGGGGCTGCTAAAAAGAAAAACGAAAGGGAAAAATGAGAGCAACAGCAGGGCACCTAAAACAAGTACCTATCCCGCCCCCCACCTCCCCACCCTCATAGTTTTGCTTTTTCAGTGAACGTCTTTCCATTTGTCATTCTTGTGCTGCTTTATCTACCAGGTTTTCCTGCTTTACCTTAGTTTTTTATCAATTGGTGGCACTTTCCTTATTTTTTGCCTTCTCTTACACACACAGGGAGGTCCCCATGTGCTTTCTTTGTGGCTCCTCTTTATTGGAGCTCTTTTTGACAGGCCAATTGCCAACCACTGCAGTGATGGTCTAACTATTGCTAATTCCTGGAAATTGATTTTTCCTTATCTCTCATACAGGTAAACATAACCAAAGTGTTCATTCAGCTTCTGCTGAGTTGCTATTCAAACTTGTCATGGGATCCATTGTGTTGTTTCTTATGGATACACACAGGAAAACTATAGAATGCTTTTGCACAATGACTGTAACTAATGGTTCTCTGGTAAGACAGTCCAATGCAAGCAATGGGTTGTAAAATAAGTGATTCCCGTCATCAGGCATTTCAAAAAGAGCTCCATATCATAGAGTATACCTGGATTGCTTCTTCAAATGGAAGCCTAGTCTTTAAAATTTTTTCATGGTTAAATTTAGAAAGACCTTTACAAAAATTCAGAGGGTCATAAATAGGTTCAAATATAAAGAAGCAAGATTTAAAACATAAAATGCCTAACATTTTTATTTGTATTAGTAAATCCCATGACAAATTGAATGCACTGGTCATGAATTTTCCTTGCTAAATATGCACTTCTTTATTGGTACTGGAGAAATCTTATTTTGTATATAAGGGGTGTCATTTTTATATTAAAATAATTTAAAAAATGATTCAGTTGGATGCTATACATATAAAAAGAATAATGGCTCTAGAAGAGTTTTTCACTTTCCCATGCCTTGATGTTTTATTTCTGTATTTCTATCTGTGGGTGGCACCTGACTGCAAATCCAGCTTTATTGCAGTCCAGGAAGAAGTGAACACAGCCAAGCACTTTTGGAATTGTTTTTACTGGCCATGCTCAGTTGCTGTGGTGGGGAGCTCTTGGCAGCAAGGCACTGGCTTGTCCTGTTGTGTCTCACTCTTCCTGATGACCCAGAGCACTGTACCTCTTCTCGTATGTCAGCTTGTCTGGCATTTGTTCTACAAAGGAGGGATGAAATAGCAGCTACTGACATTTGCTTTGGACTAAAGGAAGAAAGAGTAAGCATCTGGTTATATGAACTCAGGTAGGTTTCAGAGGGCTTCCCCAAATTCTGTTTCAAAACCAAATTTGTATTTTCTTTTTAGTTTTAACATTTTTTCATCAAAAAGAGAAGGAGATCGATGGTTTTGAAAGAGAGATTTAGAAAACACACAACTGATTACAACATATATGACATCAAAAGTCTTAGCACTTATTGAGCTAAAACTAGGAAATCACTCTTGGGTTATTACTAAGTGAGATGATTTCTCACAAAGAACAGGCCAATTGGCAGGTATGCTTAAAGAAATTTCTAAAAGGCAGGTGCCCACTTTAAACTGAAGCATGTGTGTGTGTTTAGGATTTTAGGCCTTTTATTTTAAAAATAGATATTTATTTTCCAAAACGTTTATATTTTTCTAATGCAGGAATTAACTATCACAACACTCTTATTGAGCAGCTACCCTGTGACAGGCACTTCAGATTCATTTGCTTCATACTCATAACAGTCCTTTGCAGACTGTATCTGTGTGCCCACTTTACAGGTTAGGTCTTTACAAAGTAATAGTAGGCATTGCAAATTCCATGGGACCATGGAGCTTTAAAATGGCAGAGCTGGCATTATAAACTGAGACCATGAGTGTTTTCTAGAAATGCCCCAGTAGCTGTAGACAAAATATAAGACTAATTAGTAGCAGAGTAGGGAATTACCTTCAGTTACAGATGGACTGAGGTAGAGCAGAGTTCAACTAAAGTTCTTTTTAACTGGGCCAAGTTAAATTGCTGTGAAATAAAAACAAATCATGCCTAATAATTTTTTACACTTTGCAGGACAGATAAAATCATTTTAAAGGAATCTAAATCACCAGTGAGTCAGAGAAAGGTCTTAGCTAAGGAAATATGGAACCAACCAACCAACTATTCAGCCTGGAAACAAGATTTGGGTTAATAAGTTAACCATTTTATTTTGTTTCTATGTATCACTAACTAAACTTTAAATGTTTCTTCTCAAAAGATGTTAAGAAATACAAAATTGATAGGAAGATAGAGACTGTTTCCTCGGGGAGTAGTTGATCCACACCGACTGCTTAATTTTGGTCATTGTGAACACTTAGGCCATTATTGTAAGTGTGGCAAGGATTGAAAAATGCTTGCTTAGGGGCTTTTTAATGCACATGTGAGTTTAAACAGTAGAAATAATGTTTTTCTCAAATTGGGCATTTTGTCTGCAGTATAGATATGAGTGGAGAATTACATTCTTTAGGGTATGTCAGGAAATCTGTTGAAGATTTGACTATTGAGTAGTGAAATTCAAAAATCCCCAGGTTGTGTCCCATGATGGATTATGATTTGAATGATACAGCCTGGCTGGGTCTACATGTGTTTTTGGAAGGAATTAGCTGGTACTTAAGAGGTGAGACATTAGCTTCTCAGCATGGGACAAGTTATCTGCTAAAAATATTTTGATGAATATTTTCTTCAACAGTATGGAGGGGCTATTTCCCAGCAGCAATGATTCCATCCAATTTGCTTAATCTGAAACCCCCCTGCCTAGCTCTCTAGAAACACACAAATTGAGCGTAAGACATCTTTTTCAGCTTGTACAGCATTGCGGTGTCATATGCACAGGGATGGAGAGTTTCAAGAAAGACCAAGTTAGTATTCTTCCCTTCATAGTAAGAGTCCTATTTTCTTAACAAATTATTTTTTATGAAACCCATAATAAAAGTGCCCATAGCAAAAGCTAAAATGGTTGGAAACATTGTTAAGGAATAGGCCTTATAATGAGGTTATCCTTGAATCTGTTACAAATCTTTATAGCCAAGTCCTGAATCAGTTAACAGGGAGGGTGAAGAATGTCTTTACTTCTTTTAGGAACAGTTGGCTATGATGCCCAGTTAAGTTGGAAAGGGAGCAGGAAGATGTGTTACTTACTTAATGCCATGAACATTAAAATATTTTGCTAGAAGAAAAGCACATCAAGTTCTTAGAATTTCGACTTAAGGAAAACACAGGATGCTATTAGTTGTAACTATATGAAATTAAGACCTTTTCATGAATGAAAGTCATACTTTGACTAACACTTTCTTTAAAATGTTCTTTTGAGGGTAGCAGGGCAAAGCAGCTTACAGTCTATCTCTAGAGACAACTGTAATTAAACTCCACCTTCTGCAAATTATGAAACCTCAGTTTTCTCATCCATAAACAGAAACAATACTGTATCTGCTTTGGAGTATACTTTTTAAAAAGAGAGGCTGCATGTAAAGTGCTCATCATAGGGTCTGGCAAATAGTGAGCATTCAGGAAGGGAAAGTCATCCTATCTAATAAAAGAGTAATATGCAAATTGACTGTCACTCCAAGACACAAATGGCCGCCCCCATGTGGTCAAAGATTGCTGCCCCCATGTGTACACAAGATGGCCACCACAAGATGGCCTGCAGGGGAGGGCAGTTGTGGGCATTTAGGGGTGACCAGGCCAGTAAGAGGAGGGCAGGTGGGGGAGACCAGGCCAGGAAGGGAGGGCATGGGGGGGGGCAGGTCAGCAGGGGAAGGCAGTTGGGGGACACCAGGACTGCAGGGTAGGACAGTTGGGGGAGCCAGGCCTGCAGGGGAGAGCAGTTTGTGGGGACCAGGCCTGAAGTGGAGGACAGTTTGGGGGAACCAGGCCTGCAGGGGAGGGCAGTTGTGGGTGATCAGGCCAGCAGGGAGGGCAGTTAGGGGAGACCAGGCCAGCAAGGGAGGGCAGTTGAGGGGGACCCAGTCCTGCAGGAGAGGGCAGTTTGGGGTACCAGGCCTGCAGGGGAGGGCAGTTGGAGGTGACCAGGCCTTCAGGGGAGGGCAGTTAGGGGCAATTGGGCTGGCCAGGGAGCAGTTACATCGATCAGGCTGGCAGGGGAGTGGTTAGGGGGTGATCAGGCTGGCAGGCAGAAGCAGTTAGGGGCAATCAGGCAGAGGGAGGGAAGCAGTTGGGAGCCAGCAGTCCTGGATTTTAACAGGGATCCCAGATTGGAGAGGGTGCAGGCAGGGCTGAGGGACACCCCCCCCCCATACAAATTTCGTGCACCGGGCCTCTAGTTCTATCTATAAAATATTAATAACCTGATAGGCATTGAAAAGTTAACATTGCCTTTCCTTGCTTGTTACCTGTTGCATATCCATGGGTGTTGTATATGAGACTAACATCACATTATGTAGAAAAACTTAAATTTGATTGCTGGGTACCTTTCCTATAAATGTCATTGTAACATAATCTTCAGCCTTGAATGTCATGGTGATTTTCTTATCTACAGTATTTCCTAGAGAGATGAGTTTCCTACAGCTTCTTAACCAGAGTTGAGAATTTGATTTGTTATAATTAACCATCAAGTGATAAGACATTGAGACACTGCTTTACAATTTTTGTGATTATATTTCAAAAGATATGATTATCTCATTTGAATAATAGTAAAGTATTATGTTGGAGTTAGGCTCTACAATGGGAAAATCTTTGAAGATATTTAAATTTTCTTATTTACACACAATTAGGTATTTTTATAAACTACTTAATTATCCAAGGGTTTAACCCGCCTGCAGGTATGTAAATATAATTATCCTAACCTGCACTATACAACTTATTTGAATAAAGACACCAAGTCATATTTCTTTATTAGAGTTATTTTTAATAAATAGCATTTGTTAGCTTCTTATCTCATTGTACCAGTTAAAATTGACATGTAAAGACTGGATAGGGAAACACAAAAGAGAGCACATAAAATAATGCTCAACCTTATTAAATTTAAAATTAATTTAAAGTAAAAATAAGTAATAAAAGAGTAGTATACACTGAGTGGCCAGATTATGATGATCTCTGAATGCATAATAATCTGGCCACTCAACGCATATATATATATGGGGACATGGGCGGTTGGTTGGCCTGACCGCTGGTCAAACTCCTGGTCAAGGGGACAATTTGCATATTAGCCTTTTATTATATAGGATATACACTGAGTGGCCAGATTATTATGCATTTAGAGATCATCATAATCTGGCCACTCAGTGTATATTCATCATATTTACAAAAATTTAAAAGTCTGGCATTGATAAGTATTGGCTGGGATGTGGAAAAATGGGAAGTCAGACTGCTGGAGGAGGTGAAGAATTTTGTACTTTCAGGGGAATATTTGACAATATTTTAAAAATATGACAACAGTCACCCACCTGGAGTGGCTCAGCATCAACCTATGAACCAGGAAGTCATGGTTCAGTTCTTGGTCAGGGCACATGTCTCCTTTTAGGGCTCAATCTTCAGTAGGGGAGTGCAGGAGGTAGCCTATCAATGATTCTCTCTCATCATTGACATTCCTATCTCTCTCTCTCCCTCTTTGTTCCTCTTTGAAATCAATAAAATATACTTAAAAAATATGACGCCAGATACACTACAATCTAAGACAGTTATGTCTAGGTATGAGCAAGAGGTGCTGTCTCATGCATGCTCGGAATCAAGCCTAACACTGTTCTTTGAAACTTTTTTGATGTGAAAATATATAACCAACACAAATATTTATGAGGAAAATAAATTGTGACAACGTCATACTGTATGTAATAAAGAACATAAAATGATTTGATTACCTAATTTGAAAATTAATTTTTTTGCATTACTTACTCTTCTAGTCTCTGAGGAAAGAGCAGCCAAAAACAAACAACAGAAAGTACTAACTACCACTTGGCTTTGCAATCAGGGAAGACAAATTATGTCAGCTCAAAAGTGAGAAGAAAAATAAGCTACAGTAAGCAAGCAATGATACTGGAAAGGAAGGCTGCTCTCTCAGGATGGTCAAGCAAAGCCTTTCTATAATGTAAGATTGATTAGAGACCTGAGTTAAGGAGTGAGTAAACTCTGCAGTAGTGTGGGGAAGAAGATCCTATGTAGAAGGACCAGCAAATACATTCCAATGCATGTATATCAGAGGAGTCAGTGTTTGCATTTTCTGAACAGAGAAAGTGGAATAGGAGAATTTCTGTTTTGCTTCCAGGGTGGGAACCTTTTTTCTGCTAAAGGCCATTTGGATGTCTATAACATCATTTGAGGGCCAAATAAAATTATCAACTTAAAATTACTCTGCTATATTTGATCAAACTTTTAATTAACTCACCCACAATGCCTTGCCAGGGCTAGACCAAATGACTGGAGAGCATTATAAGGCCCTTTGCTGAACTTAACCACACTTGGCTATGGACAAGATTGAGGAAGGAGCATTCTGAAGATAAGAAGGATTAAAAATTTGTTTTTTTGGCATCCAGGAAATGATGTTGTCTGGGCAACTGCATATATGAAGAAGGCACTCAAGGGGAATGTTCAGGACTAGAAGTAGACAGGTGGGAAACTTCTGTCTTTAAATTGATTTAAAAATCTGGGACTGGCTGTGATTACCTAAAACGTGAGACTATACATTTAAGGACTGAGCCTTGGGAGATTTAATATTTAGAGATTGGAAGATAAGAGGATTAAGCAGAAAGATAATAGAAAATTGTTTTAAAGATGAAGGCAGAGATCAAAGAGTTATTTGTGCACATAACATAAAAATAAGTAAAAAGAAAATTGCACATCAATGAATTATTGTGTGTTTGTCCATAAAGCATTATATGAACACATTAAAATATTAACATTAGTGTCACCATCTAGGTGATAGGACATTGGATTCTGGATATATTTTTATTTTTTATTTTTTACTATATTGGTTGACTTTTTAAAAATAATTATGTCTAATTTTTACAGTGAACAACAAAAGTTCTTTTGATATAAAAATCAGACATATTTTTCAGTCTCAGGATACATTTTTTTAAAACTTTAATTTATTTTATTTACATTTTTATTGATTTCAGAGAAGAAGAAAGAGGGAGAGAGAGAAAGAAACATCAATGATGAGAGAATCATTGACCAGCTGCCTCCTGCATGCCCCACAATGGGGATCAAACCGTAACCTATTGGTTCATGGGCTGATGCTCAACCACGGAGCCATGCAGGCCAGCTTCAGGATACATTCCTGCTCTCATTTGCCATTGTACTGAACTACCTAAAATTGACTATTTTTCTTTTGTAAAGCTTTTGTGATTTTTTTTTCCTAGAAGCAAGCTATTGGCACAATTCAGTACCTTTTATGTTACCACTATTATTTATAAGAACAAAAGCCCTGGAAAGAAAGCATTTTTATGGGTATGAGATGGATGGATAGTCTCAGCTGGACCTTAAATGTACAAACTAAAATTCAAATATTTTCACTGTCTTTATTCTGTGAAAGTTTTGGAATCAATGGCGTGGGGGATGGGATGCTAGATAGGAGACTTTACTGTAGAAGTTTTCTAAATCTTGTACCAAAAGCACAATTTAAACCAGCTTTGCCTTAATTCACCTTGTGTACTTGTGCAGGAGTGCCACGTGTATTTGTAAATGTGTGTGTGTGTGTGTGTGTGTGTGCACGCACGTATACATGCATTAGTTTCACAAGTCACAAGGCATTAAAGCTATTACATGCTGCTTTTTGTTCTAACAGGTAGACTTTTTCAAATATAGTCTTAAAAATCTGTTCACTTTATCTAGAAGAGCACTTCTGACAATCTCAGAGAGCAAATATGAAAAGTAGCCCCCTCGATATATGCAAAATATCATTTATATTTATCTCAACTTAAATATAGATCAAAATATCTCAAGTAAATGCCAAATTGAAACAGGGCAATAGAGTCACATACCTAGAAGAACAAATCATCCCTGTTACTTTAAGTGACAGGTGATGACTTCAGCAAGTTCAGCATCTTGAAAGGACAGGCGTGATGTCTTTCCCTGAGATAAGTACAACATTGAACATAAAGAAAATTGCCTTTTTCTATGAGGAGGCACTTAAATTTCTTCAGAGGGTTTGGCATAGCATGGTTATTATCCAGATGTGAGGTTGACAGAGACCTTAATATTGCAAGACATCTGCCACCTTATATTTGTCCAGATGTTTTCTCTTAAATTACTTCTCCTCCATGAAGATTTCTTCTCTTACTGCTTTCAGAACCTGAGTGCTCTCTCTCTCTTTCTCTCTCTCTCTCTCACACACACACACACACACACACCACATACATAGGTGCACAGGCTGCCTTTTAGCAATTTCTGTCCTACAGTCTTCAACATTATACTTTTTATTTATCATCTCAGTATCTGGTAACCGAATATCTAAACTGAAGCCGCAGAAATATCCAAAAATTAGCAGAAAATCCAGATGGTGCGCTATACAAATAATAAGGAGAGGGTTTCAGAAAATGGTGGCAGGCAGGTCACCTGACCATCTGTAGAGTAGGGTTTACGTGACCATCTGTAGAGTAGGGCTTTCTTACTCGGTGTTCAAATATGTCAAGTTCTTTAAGCCTTATTTTTTCACTTTTTTTGGAATTGTTCTGCATTTTTGTCACACATCACGCATGGTCAGGGATGATGAATGCGATAGCTATCTCATACTGGACATGTTAACCAGAGTTTTGCATTCAACTTCGTAAGAAATATTATCTGGTAGACGTGGGAATTAGAAAGCATGCATTGGAAATACGTCTATTTTTATTACCTAAAAAAATATAATAGATCATGGTATTGCACGTATTTACTACCAACTATTTTGGGTTGTCATGAATTAATGAAGGTGGTGGGCTACGGAAAGCATAACTATCCAGGCAGTAATAGGAAACTCTCCTCAGCACTCTCTGCCATGGCTATTTCTAGTGCACTCAATAAGAAATCTGAGGCACCTCCTTCTAAAATTTTTAATATACTGAAGATTGTGAACAACAGAGGAGAAATGACCTGAATTTGTTCTTATTGTTTAGAATGTTTTGTACAAGAATAATTTTTCTTAGGACCACATTATGTTCTCATTATGTCCTAGATTCAAAGTACTCCAATTACAAGGAAACATTTTGCCCTGGTTATTAGCAATGTGATGATTTTAAAATGACTACATTGCAGTTTGATATATAAAAGCCGAGGGAGTTCTGTTCTCTTTACTATGACATTAAAACACCTTAGGATCATGAGTGGTGGTCTTGGTGGCTCACGTGCCTGGAATGGTTTCTAACTCCTGCATGTGTGTGTGTCTGTAAGTTTTAAAATGATAACAGGTTAATTAGTTTCTGGAATATCTAACATTTGAAATTATATAGTTGTAAAATATGATTATCTAGTGCCCTGAAAGCATACAAAAAGTTCAATTCCTACTTTTATTTTTGCCAAGATTTTCTAACTGTTAACAGAGTTGTTATTGGGAAAGCACCAGTTCAACACGTTCTTTAAAAGGGAAAACAGCACTATTAATTTTACTTTTATTTTCCAAGTTATAGAGGTAATTGTTGTCATAGGTGAGTATTGAATCACTCAACTATTATTGTGTTTTTGTGCTTTAAAAATAAACATGAATATATGCAATTATTTTGGTTATGATTTTCATTTCTGCTCTCATATATTAAACTCTAATGGATAGAATCTTACTTTACTGGCAGTAAAAGTAAGATTCTTTGATAATATGCCAAACTGATTAATTTAGGAAAAAACACGGGGATACACACAGAAAAAAAGGGTGGGTGAGGCTGGAAACAGAAGGAGAGAGACCGATTGTATTAAAGCCACAAATGATTGGCTATAAACTTGGTCACTCAAATGAAAATTGTTACTCATATGTCATTTACCCAAGCTCTGGGAAAGAACAGGTCTCTGCAATATTCCCATCTGTATCCTACTTCATATGCAGTTCCTTTTTACCCAGTTCCTTTACATATTCTGTGTAAAATATAACTTTATTGGGAGGTCTATATAAATAAATTTCGGTTATATAAAATGCTTGAGAACCGCTGAAATATTGAGTTCCCCTGATGGGATCTGCTGTTATTCTCATTCTTATTAGTGCCATTAGGCATTTGGCCCACTGGTTTTCTGTTTCCTCTTAGCTGCCTCTCAGTTTCACATTTATATATTATTTCTGTCAATAAGTTTTGTCATAGTCTTTATAAACTCTACAATAGAGTTTATAACAGTTTGATAATTTTAAGGTTAGATAATAGTCACACAATCCCTATGACATCATAGTTTATTAGTCAACTCAATATAATATACCAGGGTTTCCAGGTGTCTGTATGATAAAAGCCTATTACAGAAGGTGGCAGTGAAAGGTTGGAGACTGCAATGGAGCAAGAGATTTACAAAACTGCATATGAAGAGAGCACTGATTTACATAATCAATGTGATAAGACAAACATAGCCTAAATCAGTACTCACATGCCAATTTAAAATATTGTCCATTAAATGCTACTGAAAGACAGAGAAATTCACCAACTGATAGATGTGTAAATGGTGAAAAGAAAGGTGTTAGAGATGGTTGAGGCTTGTTCCTAACTTCTGGGAAGGACTCTACCTATTTTATTTTACTTTATTATGTATGTATGTATGTATGTATGTATGTATGTATGTATCTATGGGAAGGACTCTACCTATTTTATTTTACTTTATTATGTATGTATGTATGTATGTATGTATGTATGTATGTATCTATGGGAAGGACTCTACCTATTTTATTTTACTTTATTATTTACTTATTTATTTATTTAAATATTGTTTTTATTGATTTCAGAGAGAGGAAGAGAAAAGGAGAGAAACATCAGTGATGAGAGAGAATCATTGATTGGCTGCCTCCTGCATGGCCCCCATTGGGGATCAAGCCTGCAATCCTGGCAAGTGCCTTGACCCCTGACCAGGAATCGAACCCTGACCTTCTGGTTCATGGATCGACGCTCAACCACTGACCCATACCAGCCGGGTGACTCCACCTATTTTAAATAACAACTTTTTCTTTCTTCAAAATATTTATTTGATATCACCAAATATACAATATTTGTTGTGTTGTGTGATGTTGTAAATCAGAAAGACATTTTTTTTCTTATGAATAGTATAAGGATGGTTTATTCATTTTAGAATTAATAGTCTATAATTCAAGAAACTTTATTTTCTTTCAGTCAATGAACAGACAATTTAATACATGATATTTAAGCAATAAAAGGCCATGCAGTACAATATTTATCCTGAAGATCATACATAACATTGTTTTTCCTAAACAACTCTGAGATATTTTGGAAATCAAGAGGTTGATGAACTCATTTCTGCCCCTTGAAAGAAGAAATCTTGCAAATAGAGTTCTCATCTTAAAAGCCATATGTTGATATTTTAATTATTGTGGAAGTATTACCATTTAAATGTTTTGAATATTTTCATATATCTTTACATAACAAATATCAGATATTTCATATCTATATGATGGTTAGTATTTTTTATGATAATATTTGTCAAAACAGTGCTTAACAGCTTTAGTAATTACAATCTTGATGTATCTCTAGTGTATTTTATGCCAACAGTAAACAAAAATAGAAAGCACAATTAATTCCATTCAAGTAAAAACTAAATATTAGCCTGTAGAAGTAGAAGTGCCTATTTCCCTTCCAACTACCTGCTTTCAGCTGAGATGTCAGTGATCCAGCTAGTCTAGATTGAAATTGGTTTGGCCATCCTGACTGATGTTGTAAGTTTTAGCAAATATTGCCAGCCAATCACAGCATGTGATCACTGCCTCCAGGGAATTTTCAAAAATCAGGCAATCAAAGCAGAAACTAGTTTACTAGATAATCTACTTTCTAATCAGTATCTAATTACACATGAATTATTGTTTTGGAAATATTGTACTTTAATGTTTCATTTCACAATTTGCAGCCTAATTACACAGAACTTAGAGAAGTTTATATTAGATGTTATAAAACTAAGGGATAGCACATATACTCTAATAATGTCAATTTAACTTTTAGGGGTAAATATAAGTTATTCTCTATCTCACAGGAAAAAGAAAATTTTAGAGAGGTCATTTACCCTCAATCCATTGATAATTGTTTGACTATTAAAGCAACTTCATAAAACAAAATTTTAAACTTCCAAAAACCTAACTAAATATGCTATCCATTTAATGTACTTGTAAAAATACACAATGTTCAGGAATTATTTCCTTAAATGAATTTATTATAATAGAAACTTTTAAAATGGGCATTTATTTAAAAAAACAACCAAAGTACAGACAGTTGGAATTTGCTTTTGGCTTTTCTTGTAACTGGGAAAAGTCACCAAAAGTTGAATGCTAATGAATATATGCACTACATGTAAATTTGACTTCAACTTGATTTTTCTCACCGCTGCTAGTGAACCAGTATTTATCAAAACATGGAAAGGCAGGAGAAGGGAAACATACAGATAAACAATTTGGATAATTCACAAATTAACATTTGATTCTTGACTTCTTGAGAATTAATTCTATGGTACCACATTATACACTACCACACGAATATTAGAAAACCAATAAGCAAAAATAATGGTCCAAAATATATTGGCAGTAACCTGTTTGCTATTTTCTGTCCTGAATATTTTAGACAAATTTTCAATTGAAATGGATTGTAATTAAATTATTTTGGACAGAAATGAACCATGGCCTTTGATTAAGTGGATAATTTTAGCATTTTTAAATGCTTAATCAATTTTTTCAAATGACACCAAGTTATGATATTGCCATTCATGGAGGGTTTCATGCTCTGAATGCATTTAAAGATTTGGCTTTCTTTCTCTTTTTTTCATTACTCTTGGAAAATATGATTGATTCAGTTTTATACACATGCAGAATGTCATCAACATGATGCCAAGTATGCCCCATTCAGAATAAAAAATTTAAAGGGCATTTCTTTTTCTGTGACAGCCAAAATTATGCAGATGTAGAAATTAAAAACCCTAAGACTACACACCAGAAATTGTTCAAGGGAAATTTACTTATGTTGTTTCCCCTTTTCCATTCACAAATAACAGATTTATAAATACCAAATGGCCTTCATCAAAACAATGTAATGAGCAAAGTGGTTCTTTAATGACTCCACTCTTTCTTCCATTTGTGCCCAAACCATCATATCTTGGGTCCCTTTTTATGCCCAATTAGGGCCATCTTGTTTTTTCAGATGTGTTTAATTGATTCAGTTATCAAGGGTTTTCCTTATGGCCTCCAGACATCTAAGGCTGTCATGGCCATGCTTCTCAAATCACTCTTTCCAGATCTTGTTACTATCCTATGTCAAATTGCATCTAGTCAGAGACTCCAAATTGCCTGAAGTGATTTGGGCCATTAACTTATTTGATAAACTAAATTCTGTTAAGCCTCTTTGGACCTTTATTCTCAGCCAAAATATGGGTATGTCAATAGTAGCCTAGCACTGATACTCCGCTCTGAAAGCTTTTGGATGGTATCACCAAGAAAATAAAGGATGTTTATGAAGTACCCACATCATGTGGGCATTGTAGCAATAGCCCTTGATGGGTGGACTATAATAAAGGCCTAATATGCTAAGTGTCCGACTGTTTGTTCAACCGTTCCACCAGTCACTATGATACACACTGACCACCGGAGGGTAGATGGTACGTTAGCTTGCTGCTGGAGTTTGGCCAGTCGGGACTGAGTGAGACAGGCTAGACATGCTCTGGAACCCTCCCATGGTCCCTCCCCAGCCCCGATCGTGCAGCTGTGGGGTCCCTTGGCCTGTGCTGCACCCTTTTGCAATTTGGGACCCCTCAGAGGATGCTGGAGAGCTGGTTTTGGCCCGATCCCCGCATGCCAGGCTGAGGGACCCCATTGGTGCACGAATCCGTGCAGCAGGCCTCTAGTAATTAAATAAGTCTCTGGGAATAAGACTCTTATTAAAGCAAGAGCACCTGTACTGACATAAATCTTTAAGTACCGTGTCTATTTGACTCATCCCCAGCCCAGTTGAAAGTAAAAACAAGCACAATAGTGCTAATGACTAGCAGCTCTACACATACCTCCCATTCATTTTTAGGCAAAGCTGTGACAAAATCTGAATCTCAGACAGCTGTTTTATTCGCTTTTTATCACCTTGGTAGTCCCTTTCCCTTCATATCAGATGGGGGTACATCACTTTTTCAGATTCACTTATAAAACTGCTTTTACCCATTTTTACTCTCTTATTTCTTTCTATCCCTCTTCTGCCAGATGCATTAATCAAATTGAACTTTTGGTAACAATTACCTTCTCAAAAATGACAGTGATATTTGAAATTTTATTTTCTTTACAGATAAATAGGGATTAAAAAGCAAAACCCAATTGAAATAGGAACAGGTTACCCTGAGAGATACAGATCAGAAGTATGAATATTTTGTAAGTTGGTAAACTTATCTTCCTAAGAGAGTGATTCCTGACTTTTGCACTCTGTTGTGCTTGAAACCTTTGCTTCCAAAACATCCACACGCAGCTAAGAAAAGCACCTCAATCCCTGCAAGTCATAGTTAGAAACATTTATCTGTTTTGTTGAATATCCATGTCTCCATCACACTTCTCTTGCTCCCCTGAACCTCAATACCACGGGGAAGCATGTTAACTTTCAGTAGCTTCAGTTATCCACACGCTATATCACATGCTGGGGGTAGCTCTGGGTAGTTTTATTGTTCTGACCTAGGAGCAAAAAGCAGATACTCCTGAGCACAGGCCCCCAAACCAGTGGCATGTTTAAGACTTCTCTTTCAAGTGACCAGTTTCATGAGATGTATCCATTCTACCATTAATTCATGGTTTTGTGGAAGTATATTAGGATAGTAGATGATTCGTGGCAAATGTAAGTAAGAAGTGTAATGTTTCTCTTTTTACCAGGACTCCTTAGTTCTTTCTGTTTAATTATCACCCATGTTTTTCTATGTGCATAAATCTTAGAAGCCAAAGGTAACCAAGGTAGATTGTTGAAAATAGTAGAAATGCAAAAGTGGTAGCATTTTGGTGATGAAACACTGTTTGCTCAAATGCATTTGAAAAACTTATTCCTAGCAAAAATCAGCTTAGGAGAACGGTGAATAAGGGCATGGTTTCTGAATGATTGCTTTCTGAAAGTATAATCCTAAAGCACAAGTTAAATAATTTACATCCCATGGATAGATAAATTCAAATTTTTAATTTAAATAACCAGTAAAATGATTTGAAATGGACCTATACCACACTGGTATTCTAGGAACATGTTGCAGTGATTGCTTTAAGTGTTTGAAGCCACAGGAAAGTGAAGGTCCCTCTGACACTCAAACTTTAGATGCATACATGTTCAAGCCACATGGACCACTGGGATTCTCTTTATGAATGTATTGTAAAACTACATCTTTTAGTGCTTTACCCTCTTCATTACTACTCTGTATAGTAGGTAAGATGTCTATGGAGCCCACTTTATAAAGGGAGAAACTGAGGTTAAGACTCCGTGGAGCTGCTAATTAGAACTAGCTCTTTTCTCAGAATACCACAATATCACCAGGTGCCTTGAACTTCCTTTCTTTTTTTAAATCATTTTTTTCAATTATATTTGACATACATTATTATATTAGGTTCAGGTGTACACCCCAGTGATTAGACATTGCATAATTAATAAGTGATTATCCTGATAAATCTCGCACCAATCTGACACCATACATAGTTAGACTATATTGACTATATTCCCTATGCTGTAATTTACATCCCCTTGACTATTCCTTTCTTTCCTTCATACACAGCCTTATATATTCAGTAAGTGTAAAATGAATTTTATTGCTTGACAACATTTTGTCACCTGCTGAGGTGACAACCATTCTTCCAGAGCTTGAGCTTAAGTTTACACAGTAGATGTCTTACAGTAGTGATTTTCCACCAGTCTGCCACAGGAGGTACACTGATGTACTGCAAGACTTTTTAAAACATGTAGTACCTGACTATTTAGTCAGGGGCACTGACTTCTTTTCCCTTAGATCAGTGGTTGGCAAACTGCGGCTCACGAGCCACATGCGGCTCTTTGGCTCCTTGAGTGTGGCTCTTCCACAAAATACCACGTGCGGGCACATACATACAGTGCGATTGAAACTTCATGGCCCATGCACAGAAGTCGGTTTTCGGCTCTCAAAAGAAATTTCAATCATTGTACTGTTGATATTTGGCTCTGTTGACTAATGAGTTTGCCGACCACTGCCTTAGATTGTCAAATAAAAAGTGACAACCAACACAACACTAGGTGTGAATAAATCAAAATTATATCTTTTTTTTGTCAGATCAGCAAAAATATATTTTGGTGTGCTGCAGATTTTGTAATTAGTTTATGCTATGTGCCATAAGATGAAAAATGTTGAAAATTGCTGTCTTTAGAGTACTAACTTTGAATTCTATCTCTGTCATATGCAAATGTTCCAGTGCTAAACATATGGTCAAAAGTAATTAAATACAGACTTTGTGTGAAATTTCAGAGAATTGATACTTTTCCCCAATAGAAAAAAATGTTGTGAAACGAGCGATTGAATTAATGAAATGCCATACAGTGTGTTTATGATATTGGTATGTGATAATGGGGGTGGGGGGGAGGGAGAGAGAATAAACACCAAGAGCATTACTTTGTTGTTCTGAGATATTTATTGTTCCTGACTATGATCCAAGAACAGATGGCAGAGGCTGTCAGCTGGGTTGTGAGGCCCCAACCAGCAGGAAGTAGGTGATGATAAATGATTGGTAATTTCCTATAGTGGAGCAACTATACAGAATGCTCTGCCGAAATGAATAGATGCTGGGCTAGAGCATCATCTGTGGAATCTTGTCCAATACTTAATTTTTTTCTGTAAGAAAAGAAAATTCAGAAGTCTTGTCTTTGCCTTTTGTACTCTTCTTTAGAAACCTGACAGTAATTTCTTTGCTCCTGAAATAAAATTCTTGGCCTTATCTAAGAGGTAAAACCTCATGTTTCTTGCAGTTGGATTTTTCTTTCCCTCTGTAAGCTGTTGGGTTTACCAAGTACTTCTTGTTTGCTCATCTTTACCAGGCCAGTCATGATTGGTTTGACTCATTGGCTAAAAAGTCCACCTAGAATTTTCCAAATTTATTTGTATTGATTTTCAGGTGAAAGAATGGAAGAGATTCTCTATTTGATTTGTTTAAACAATAGATTATTAAAAATCTGTTTTGAAGGGAGATTAGTGCCTAATATAAAAGTTAAGACTCAGAAATCAGAATAAGTCTGAATTGCAATTTTATCATATTCTATCTTTGTGCTTACAATCAATAACTTTATCTTTCTGGGTCTCTGTTAATCATCTCACAATGAAATAAAAATCTCTTCCAAGGCTACTGTGAGGATAAATTACTTTTAATTAATTGAGGAAACCAGCCCTGTATAGTACCTAATAGGCATCTCAGAGTGGTAGGCTGATATTAAGTACTAATGATAACTATACTACTGCTCCTCCTCCTCCTCCTCCTCCTCCTACTCTTCCTCCTCCTACTAATAATAATATTGAAAACACAATGAACTGGGATTAAGAATCAGCAAGGCAGGAGGAATGTGAGAACCACCCAGGCTGTGGGCTTCAAATGGAGCAATGCCCGTCATAGAGACTTTCCATCTGAGCAGCTACCAAAATGAGAGTGAGGCCCACCTGCTCTCAGAAACGAACCTGTCCATTTATCATAAATGAAAGGACAAACCAACTAAAAGCATGTGGCAGTTCAGTTAATATTTGTTTTGTTTAATATTATTTACTTCAGTGATAAAAAATGAGAACCATTTTGATACTTGACATTCCCTCAGGAAGCAATAATTTAAAAGCCTCTTCTAACTGTTGTTCTTGATATATTGATCACTGCTGCTTTGAGGTTGAATTTATGATGTTAACCTGCAGGTATGAACTGATAAATGAATGCAGAAAACAATGAGTTCTTCACAGCCAAGATTTAGAAGAAAATAGCTTATTTTCTTAAACAGCCATGCATTAAAATATTACCAATCATCCTACTTTGTAAGTGTCTTGCTTATAAGTGGTAGTTTCAGACTATCTGACATTTCAAGTCATAGTTTCTATTAAAACTCTTAAATAACTCTGATATATGTCTACTTTTCTTATGTATGTGATGCATATTAATCTTGCATTCATTTTAATGGATCACTCTTACTATAGTTTATTATCCTGGGCCATACACCAATAGACAGAAAATATTTATTATATGAATACTAAGGTCATGAAAGTTTCATCAAATTAAGCTTTATAATTTATAATTGATCTGAAGTAAACTATTTTAGGAAAAAATTCTTATTTCATGATATAAAACATGCTAATAAAATTACTTGAAAATGTATTAATTTCTTAAAACATAGATTGAAAAATACATCACTAAAGTGATTCTTGCAAAAATACATATACATTACTAGAGGCCGGTGCATGAAATTCATGCACTGGGGGGCGGGGGGGGTATTCTTCAGCCCAGCCTGCACCCTCTCGCAGTCCAGGAGACCTCGGGGGATGTCCAACTGTTGTGGAAGCAGGAGAGGCTCTTGCCACCACCGCTGCACTCTCGCCAGCCATGAGCCCGGCTTCTGGCTGAGCGGTATTCCCCCTGTGGGAGCACACTGACCACTAGGGGTAGCTCCTGTGTTGAGCATCTGGTGGTCAGTGTGCATCACAGCAACCAGTCATTCCAACGTTCGGTTGATTTTCATATTTGCCTTTTATTATATAGGATGATTCTGAAAAATGAATCAATTTCTTTGGTGTTCATGTCATATTAATTTTAAGACATTCAATCAATAAAATTTTTCTTTTATTTATTTGATATTTTGTATATAATACTAATGATTTACACCATGTTCAGAGTTGTGTGTTAAGCACCCAATGACATAGGATACATCAGTGGCAATGTAGAATAAAATGTAAAAATTGGTGGAAGAAAGCCTATAATTGTACAGCAAATGAATCATTTGAGGAGTAAGTTCCCAGTGGGATCTGATGAGGAAATAATCACCAAGGGATGGAATTGTTAGGAGCAAGAACAGTTATTGTTATTATGGATTTATATAAGATGATGGGGAGAATAGTCACAGAAAGTGGGATACTATTTAATGTGACTTGCTGAGTGTCTGAATTGGTGTGGGAGTAGAAAATGCAATTTGCTTATGAAGGAAGAGTCAACAGGGCTCAAGAATGTATTGCAAGGTTACATCTATTATCTAGAGATTATTGGAATATACTTTCATTGTGTCTCATTAAAACTTTGCTCCACATACAACTAGAACTATCTATTTACTTTTGTTCATAATTCAGTTACCTCTCCTTATATAATTTTCTTGTACTACACAGATTTTATGTGTTAGTTTTTGTTAAATTAGCAAGACCATTGATTTCAAAGGTGCATTGCTATCTTCTGGTTGCTTTACTCTAAAGGGAATAAATAGACATATGTTAAACTTTTAAATTAAATATATAATAATTAAGATAAATGCTAAGTAAGAAATACTAAAGGTTTGGGTCAGAAACAAGTTATAGTATACCAAGTTACAAAGCTTTTCTCTGATAATTCTGCTCTCCTCTTTTTGCCCCAAAATGGGGTTACTTTTTATATGTGAAAAAAAAAAATAGCACATGTTCCAGTTCAAGTAATACCAAGAAGAAACAATAATACAGCATTTGCTCAGCCTTTGACAAATGCTGTCCTGAATCAGTGGTTAGCTTGCTGTAGCCTAATTGAAATGCCTCCAAGGAACAAACAATGCAAACAAAACAGAAATAACTCTACTTTCTTGAAAAAAATTTTTTTTCCAAGTCTTCGTTTTTACTGCCAGAGCCTTTTACTTAGCCCTTATTTGGGTTTGCTGTATTTTGACCATTTTTCTCTGGTCTCTGTCTCATTCAATGCCTCATGAGTCCTGTCAGGTGGGCACAGTGAGGAACTGTTTTTCTTCTATTGTTACAGTGACTTTCTCTTTCCTTTTTCTTTGACTTCTGAATCTCCACCAAGCCTCATCCTCATTGGGCAGAAGCTGGCACTCTTGCTGTTAAAGTATTTAGTTGTGATTCAGAAAGAGGCAAAAATCTGTGCATTAAACATGAGTTTGCAGCTTCTTCCTGCAAACTCAGAAAGAATGTATGCTTACAGTTTTTTTATGTATTAGGGAAACATTAGTTGATTTCCTTCTATGTGGTAGGCACAGTTACAGAATGAAGAAACAGAAAAAGAAAAAGTTCCTTCTGTCATCGAACATAAAAATGGAACACATAAAAATGGAACAAATAAACAATGATATAATTTGAGATAGCATGTAATGAAGAGCATCTAGAGCAGTGCTGCTTTGGAACTATCAGCCAAGGCAGACCTCCCAGATAGGTGTCATTAGAGATGAGAAATGAATGATAGAAAGGCCCCAACTATACACAGGATGGAGGCAGAGCATTACATACAATGAGTGAATAGATGGAAAAATCTCTTGTGTAGGAACCAGGCAAAAGTGTTAGGGGGGCAAAGAGAGGACATATTGGAACATGGTATTCTAAAAGAAAATACTTAATGGATATTGATTAGGAAAATGAATATCCAAATAGAAATGCGACAGGATATGAATTATAAAGTTCTCATCATGGAAACTTAACAACCAATTGTAGGTTATGGTAGTCATTTAGATAAGATATACAAATGACTTTGATTACATTGATACAAGTTAAAAAGGAGTGCAACAGAAGTAATGGGACTTGCTAATGGATTAGATGTAGAAGATTGGAGAAAGGGAAAAGTCAAACATTAGACAAGTTTTTGGCTTGAGGCTCTAACTTGTACAAACATAGACCTATATATAGGTGACCTATATGCATGAACTTGTACGTAGTCTTACTATAGCATATCACATTGTGTGCTAATTGTCTTTTTACATTAGCCTGTTTCACTGGACTATGAAGTCCTTGTTGAGTAGGTATCATGACTTTTTTGTCTTTGTCCCCCTCCCTCCCTCACCTGTTAGAGTTTCTAACACACAAAAGGCTTCAAACTTAGTCCAAGCAAATGATTCTCAGGAGAATAGAGAAAGGTAAAAATATTACCTTTGGGGTAATAATTATTTTACTCTTGGGAATTTTAGACCCAGAAAGGATTTTAATTAATATGTATAAATTACTAATTCTACAGTTATTATCTGAAATGAACTTTTTAGTGCATTTAAATCTGGTCTAATAGGCGCTGAATCGTTATCTGCAGTAAGACCTGTCAGAGAGATTCTCTTTCATCATTAAATTAAAAGTTGAAGAGGACAGTAGATTGTACTCTCATTTCCTGATTCTAGTAGGACAGAGAAATTAATCAGGTCTGATCCTATCACTGTTTTATTTATGCCCTTACTCTTGATCAGGAATCAGGCACTAAATGTGTTAAACCTTTACACACACACACAAACACACACACAAACACACACACACACACACACACACACACACACACACATGCACCTTCCCACATATGCATGTAGGTACTTTATTTTATACCCAAACTATGCTCCATGTCAATCTTGACCTGGAGTTCAGAGTCTAAAGCTTATGTTAGAGAAGGAAAACAAAATCACCTTAAATGCTATGATTTTTGTTAACATTGAAAAATCTGATATTTTTGCAAATATTGTTCCACCACAGATGGATGAAAGTGACAGTCAAGTGTCCATCTTTAATCAGGAAAGAAAGAAAAGTGACCAAAAGGGGGTGAAGGAAATAATACATATACATGAGGGAAAATGGCACAATGTGGATAACAGCAAATCCTTTATATCAAGAAATATAAACCACTTCTTGTCATTTCCCAGCATGTCATGTCAGCTATGCTCATGGATTCTTGCTGTGCTTTGGCTTTAGTATTTTGAGGAGATTTTGCTCTCCTGGAAGTTTGGAGGAATCTGGTGGAGCCTTAGGGAATCCCTGCTGAACTTACTTACATCCTATCTAATAAAAGGGTAATATGCAAATTAACCATCACTCGGTCACAAATATGGTAGCGCCCAGTCCTCTCAGCCCTGCCGGAATCCCCAGTCCTGAGGCGGGGGGGGGGGGGGGGGGGGCGGGGGGGGCGGGTGGCCCCTGACAGTGGGCAGTGTGAGCAGCCTGGCGGAATGCTTGCTTTGTCACCGTGGTGATGAGGCAAGCATTCAGCGCCCAGCCATGGATGGGCCTCTGGGCCATGGAGAACCTCTGGGCAGCGGGTGGGGAGTGGCCAGACCCTGCAGAGAGCTACTGGCACATGGATTCGTGGGCAGGGCTACTAGTAGTAGATATAATGGAGCTTCTGAGATGGTGCCAGAAAAAGGTGGATCGTCTTGGACTGAGTATTCATCCTGGTTCTTACCTGACCTGATTGACATTGGATTTCTCCCTCCATCTCTTTGCTCCTCAATCTTTTCAAATGCAAAATGAATTAATGTTTTCTACCAGATGACCTTGAAGTCCCTTTAAATCAAAGATTTTGTTCTTTTATTCTACTAAATTTTGTTAATCTGAAAAATTCAGCAAAATCCCAAGGTTCCAATATATGACAAATCACTTTCTATTTCCAAATAATTTTCTATTGCTAGTAGAAAATAGTTTTTTCACAGCCTTGCCCACTTAGATTTCAAGTTTTCACTTACTCATAATAAGCAAAAAGGGTTTGATCCCCTATCTCAGTCCCAAGAAAAATGTTATGCCATGCACCATGAGTTTTGTTAGCTGAGGATAGTATTCATCAATTATACATGTAAAATACTTCAAATGTAAGAATAATTTTTGTTCACTCTACCACCTGAGTTGTTAAGAACTTCTCCAGTACTTGTTGTAGGTCATTTACTGGCTTTGTTCTCCAGCCTTCTCTTCTACTTGGAGTTCTCTATTTATAATTCAGAGTAATATCTTTGCCAGAGCAGGGCTGTTCATACAGATTGAAGAGTCAATGTGTCTTATAGGAGTTTCAAGCTGTGGAATCAAGTACAGGCCTGCAGAATAACAGGGCCATTGAGTCTTTTACATTATGAGACTTTGATCAGCTACCAACCAGTCACTAAGTTTAATCTATGAATTTCACTTCTTATGAAACAACAAAGCATGATCTCCAGTAAGTGATTCTAATTTAGAAATACAGTCTCAGTATCAAAACAAGTCTTTCTCTGTATGTTCATAGCACAAGATCACTTACAAAAAAAGTGATTCATTGAATTTTTAAATTCACTTTCATATTCAATGATTATTTATTGAGTGCTTGTTTTTGTAGGTGCTGGAATAGACCAGTCCTCAAGAAAAAGCCTCTTCTCATGGAATTTGTATTCTAGTTGTGGCGAGGAGGGAAGAAAGAGTCAATAAACAAACAATAAGTGATAAAGATATCATTTCAGGGAATGATAAGTGATAGAATAAAATGGTATATGTAGGATGAGAGAACAGAGATGATGGGGCAGTGGAGAAGACTAGGTATGCTAATTATATCTGTCTATTTGATCAAATCTCTGAGCACTGTATTATTTAGGATCATGTGTTGATGCATAAAATGGAACTCCAAAATAACACTGGCTTACACAGGACCAAAATTTGTTTCTCTCTAATGCTGTAGGAGTCCCCAGAGATAGACTGTTCAGAGCTGTTGTATCAGGGACCTAAGTGACTTATATACTTATGTCCTTCTTTCTTTATGGTCTACGATCCTAACAGGAAACTTCTGTCCTCAACATCAACTAATGGATATGGAAGCTCAAGCCATCCTGTCCACATTTCAGGCAACATGAAACAGGAAAGACTGGCTAAATGCCCTCTGAGTAGCCTTCCTAGACTTTACCTACAAGTTCTCTTTATACCTCAGGTACCAGAACTTATTCACATTCCCACATCTGGATGCCAGAGTGACTTGATTGGGAACAGTAGTATTTCAGCTGAGGACATTGACAAAAAGAGGAAGAGTATATTATTGGCAAAAAGTTCCTGTCTCAGATTCCACTATGTGCTAAGTACTGTAGATATTCTGATTACCCAGGTCAGTTATTTCTCTTACCTTACGCTTTGGCCATATAAAATAGACCCCAACAGCACTGGGGGACTTTGGCTATCTCAGCTCAAAGTTTAGAGGCCTTTCACCTCAGAAATTGCTCTCAGTATGGTCATGAAAGTTTAGAAAGGCTTGTCTGTGACTACAGACCTCCTTACCTCTTTTTCTGGAATGGAGCATATTTATGTTTATATTTGTTTTTGCACAAATATGCAGAGTGTGTGAAATGCTGCAAGTACACCTCATTTCTAATTGAACAAGCTCTGCTCAAGCCTTCTGCAAACTCCTTCCTTGCCTGTAAACTTGTGAATATCATTTATAAAATGCCTCTCATAAAATCCTCTCTATTGCCATGAATAGAATGGGTGCTTTTATAGGAATTCTTGACTTTAGGTGAGAAAAGAATATCTTCTTAGCTTAATTTTGCTGAGAAAAAATTTCCTATCACTTAGAAATTCTTCCTATAACAATTGCCTCTCAATAAGAAAGCCTACATCAAAGTAAATTATAATCTATGTATGCTGCAATGTGTTTGTTTCCTCTATCTAGAAAAATAGAATTATATTTTACTGAAAAGTTAGGCATTAGTTATATGTTAGATTACTTTTGAGATTGAGAAATGTTGTTTCTATCTTAGAAATAAATTTAAATATTTGAAAATGTTTCCTGTAAGAAGTTACTACTAGAGGTCGCAAAATATTATAGGGAAATTTCAAAATTCTGCCTGGGCAAAGTATTATAGGCCCAATTGCAAAATATTATAGGGAAATTCAAAATTCTACTTAGGCAAAGTATTATAGGCCCATCAATTTCAAGAACAATCAGATTCAGGAGAAAAGTCTAACTATACTCATTTTGCAAGACAAAGAAGACTTAAGAAGTTATAAAGTATGAAAAATTAGAGAGAAGAATGGGTGTTATATTATCAGAGAATTCCATGGATTGCCCTTTTCCTTTGCTAATGGGTGTGGGGTTCTTGGGGTACCACATTTCCGGAGGCCCCCACAAGAAGGTGTGATATGGAAGAAAACTGTACTTACATGGAATTACATCCCTCAGGTTGCAAAGTCCCAATTCCCTTACTCCAGTTCTGGAAAAGGTGCAGCTGGGGATTCAGCAGAGCTAGAAGCAAAGCCAGTGTCCAGAGAGTTCATAAGTTATATAAATGTCTAATCACTATGTTGTACACCTGAAACTAATATTATATTATATGTCAATTGTAATTGAAAAATTAAAAAAAAATTAAAAATAATAAATGAAGGTATTTCACACTTCAAAAAAGGGAAGAAAACAGGCCATATCCTAATCCTAATATATACACATACACACGATACATAAATATGTACACACATGCATGCACACACCTGCACACATATGCATATTTGTAGTGTACCCCTCCCCCCATGCCCCGCGTGGTTCAGGGTTCAAGTTCAGAGTTCGGGCTCTGGAGGAGGCTGCACACAAAATGAAAGAGACTATACAAGAAAATATTAATTTGGGAATATTGGGGGCCAGGTGGAAGCTTAACTCAAGAGGAAGGACTACACTTTGCTCTGGGCTTGCGATCCCTTTTATTCAGGTTTGGGATCCAACCATAGCCCTTAGGCAGACAATTTCCAGTAACAGCTCATGATAGCCCATCAGCAAGGATTTACATAAGACTAAAAGGTGGAAGTTGCTTCAGCTACCATTGTCTCAACTAAAGAGTGGGTGCAGAGCTCTGACCTTTCAGAGCTCAAGGTCTCCAGCCTTCCAGGTTCCTTGTCCACACCTCTCTGCTAGTGAAGACAATGGGCAGCTTCCAACACATATTATTTAGCATCATGATAACTATTTTGTCTTACAGATGAGAAAATCAAAGTCTATGGGGAATAATTACTTGCCTGAGTCACAGAAAGAATCTGTGACAAATTTAGACCCAACTTCCAAGAATGCTTTCTTTTCAAAATATCCTCTTGACTCTTCTGTAGTCCTTTTAACTAGGGTTCTGTTTTGTTTTTATTTGATCATTGCTTCCTTCTTGGCATATTTTATCACATTTCTAGAGTTCCTGTTGTATTCATCCCTTTATTTCAATAATTTATTTTTTAAATGTATTGTTATTGTTGAAAGTAGTACAGATGTTCTCCCCCTTTTTCCCCCTAGTAAACCCCTCCACCCTGTGTCTGCCCCTCCCAGCCTTTACCACACTATTGTCTGTGTCCATGGGCTAGCATACTAGTATCCTAATATATAAAGATCCAGGGGCCATCATGACTGAAACAACCAGACGGACGACCAAACACAGGCTATGTGGGGAGACAAGGCCGGCAGGGGAGTTAGTGAGGGATGACCAAACAACTGAACAGCAGGCTGCATGGGGCAACCAGGCTGGCAGTAGGGGCAGTTGGAGGCGACCAGGCCGGCAGGGGGGGCACTTAGGGGTGGCCAGGCCAGCAGAGGGGGGCAGTTGGGAGCGACCAGGCTGTCGGGAGGGGGGGGGGCAGTAAGGGGCGACCAGGTAGGCGGAAGGGGGAAGCAGTTGGGGGCAATCAGGCAGGCAGGCAGATGAGCAGTTAGGAGCCAGCGATCCCAGATTGTGAGAGGGATGTCCTGAGGGGTCCCGGATTGGAGACAGTGCAGGCTGGGCTGAGGGGGACCACCCCCTTGTGCATGAATTTCATGCACTGGGTCTCTAGTATGAATATAAATTCCCCAGTTAATATCTCCCCTCCCCAGCCCTTCACCCATCTTCCCTCTGAGATTCCTCAGTCTGTTCCATGCTTCTATGATTCTGAATCTATTTTGTTCATCAGTTTATTTTGTTAATTAGATTCCACATATGAGTGAGATCATGTGATAGTTATCTTTATCTAACTGGCTTATTTCACTTAGCTTAATGCTCTCCAGGTCCCTCCATGCATCTGTGGACGAAAGGTGCCACATGCTAACCTGACATGCTCAGGGAAGGCCTGCATGGTGGTCTTACAAACTCAGAGACTTAAAGTAACCACAAAGGATGGTCTGAAATTAAACTTTAACTAAAAGCAGTTATGGTGGGTAGTTACATCCTAGGCCAGTATCTTCACTGACGAGGTCAACCTTTACCTTAACTGAGCCTGTCTGTCTTTTTGCATCTATGATAACATACCCTTGAAATGTCTGGGTAACTTGTAACTTCCCTTTTTCTGGACCCCATGGGGCACAACCTAATCTGCTGGGCGCCAGGACAGATACCACAAATCCCTTCATTGTTATGTTAATAGTTCCTGTGCCCACCTAAGTAGTGTCTGTCATTTTATTTTTTATCTGATCCCAGGGGTTTCCCTGCTTTGTTTTCTCCTGCCTCTCCAGTCTATCACCAATGGATTTCATGTAACCCACCTAAGTCCCTTTTCCTTTGATTGCAATGTATAAATACAGATGTAACCCGCCATTCTCTGGACCATTATCTCAATTCATTGAGGTTCTGCTTCCTGGCATATGTTGACAGTTTGGTTCAAATAAACTCACAAAAATTCTTTAAAGGTTTCAATGGATTTTTACATTAACACATCTCAGAGGGTAAAAGATCCTCTTTATAGCTGCATAGTATCCTATTGTGTAAATGTACCACAGCTTTTTTATCCACTCATCTACTGATGGGCACTTGGGCTGTTTCCAGATCTTAGCTATTGTAAATTGTGCTGCTATGAACATAGGGGTACATACATTCTTTCTGATTAGTGTTTTGTATTTCCTAGGATATATTCCTAGAAGTGGATTACTGGATCAGATGGCAGTTCCATATTTAATTTTTTGAGGAAACTCCATACTGTTTTCCACAGAGGCTGCACCAATCTGCATTCCACCAGCAGTGTACTTGGATTTCCTTTCCTCTCCAGCACTTGTCATTTGTTGATTTGTTGATTGTAGCCATTCTGACAGGTGTGAGGTGATACCTCATTGTCATTTTAATTTGCATCTCTCTGACGATTAGTTACTTTGAGCATTTTTTCATATGTCTCTTGGCCATCTGTATGTCCACTTTGGATAAGTCTCTATTTAGGACTTTTGACCATTTTTTAATTGTTTTGTTTGTCTTCCTTTGTTAAGTTGTATGAGTTCCTGTTATATTGGGCCATTATTCTGTTTCCTCTGGTCATCTCTGGATTTTTATTTCTTCTTCTTGTTTGACACTATTTGTTTTTCATTTTATATTGGCTTCTTGTCTTTGATTTTGTTCATTTTCATTTCCCTCTGCAGTGTGCTAGCTTTTCCTCAGTTATTACTCTTTGTTTTCCTACATTTCCACATTTCTTCATCATCCTTTGTGCTTGCCGTTACCTCTCTCCTGCCATATTTCAAGTCACCATGATTCACTTGTATCTTTTTCTTGATTCTATTTTATTTATTCTATTTCTGCTTCTTCATCTTCCATTTGTTCTCCTACTTCATCAAATAACACACTTCATTACAACATATTTTTCTCTCAGTTTCACCTGCCAGTTCTTCCAAGATTTAGACATGACTCCATGTAAAAGGAAAATGCCTTTTTTATACGCATTTTCATTCATTTATAAATGCATTGGGCAATGTAAAAGTTAAAATCACATTTATGCTTTTATATATAATCCTGATCCCAAAATACATCTGTAAATGTTCCTTGAGATTTGTGAACATGTGGGAATTCTTGTGGTGAGATGTTATGCATTATCTCGATAGAAGCAATGTCACCTCTTTGCCTTGTCACAGCCTTACCTATAGGGAGCTTTTGCACTCAGGATACTAATGACTCTGATTTATATGCAAAGAATAAAGAGACCCTGCTGCCCCTAGCTAAACTGTGGATTAAGAACACTGACTAAAGGAGAAGCCTTGTTCCCTTATTCCCTTATCCCCAACCCCTCTCCAGTCCCAGAGCAGAACATGCTTTGGGCTGATTCAGAGCCAGTGATCTCTTTTAGGACAGAGGGAGGAAAGATGGCAGTGTGCAGTGTTCTGCAAGTGGCTTCGCATGTGGGGTGATTATTGAGCTGCTCTGAGCAGAAACAGGGTCCAGCCTCCAGGAATGAAGTTCCAGAAACTAGGTGCCTGGGGCCCTAGGATTAGTTTGTGCTCTACTAATGGTGAGAAGGAGCAACCAGGGTGAACTCAGAAAGGCCCAGTCACATAGATCAACCTCGCTGTTGAAAATACATGGTTTAAGGTTTACTCCAGGACAATGTTGGTCAGAAGGCAGAGAGGGACCTTGAAGGGAGACTGGCAACTGCTCGTCTTTCATGAACATTCACAATTTTAGGCAGTAAGATTTTTTTAAGAATCTCTCTCTTTCTCTCTCTCTCTCCCCCTTCCTCCTTCACTCCCTCCAACACATACTCATATTTCATAGCTGCTTTATGTTTTAATATGTATTTTAAAACCTTTGAAACCAAACAAAAATAAATTTAATTTCTTCTTTGATCTCTTTGGTAACCAATCATTGTTTAATAGTATGTTATTCAGCCTCTAAGTGTTTGCATTTTTTGATTGTTTTTATTGTAGTTGACTTCTAATATTATGCCATTGTGGTATGAGAAGATGCTTGATATGATTTCAATCTTCTTGAATTTGGAGAGACTTTGCCTGTGACCCAATATGTGCACTTGATGAGAATATATATTCCATAGCTTTGGGGTGAAATGTTTTGAAATTGTCAATTAAGTTCATCTGATCTAGTGCGTCATTTAGGATTGCTGTTTCTTTGCTGATTTTTTGTTTAGAGGATTTATTCAGTGATGTCAGTGGGGTATTAAAGTCCCCTACTATGATTGTATTGTTGTTGATCTCTCCCTTGCTGTCTTCCATGAGTTTTATAATGTATTCGGGTGCTCCTGCCTTGGGTGCATATATGTTTACCAGAGTTACAGCCTCTTGTTGTATCTATCCCTTTAGTATTAAGTGGCCTTCCTTATCCCTTGTTCTGGCCTTCACTTTGAGGTCTGTTTTGTCAGATATAAGTATTGCTACCCCAGCTTTTTTTAAATTTTCATTTGCCTGAAAGATATTTTTTCCATCCCTTCACTTTCAGTCTGTGTGAGTCCCTTGACAAAAATAAATTTAGAATTATTGAATATTGGAGCTAACAAGCCCTTACAATGGATTAGTTGCACATTTAAGTTTAAGAGATGAGCCTTTGAGGTACAGAAATAGAGGAGGCCTCATCCCCCCTTTAGGGTGGGGCATTATCTCCTTTCTTTTAGTAGCTCCTTCTTTCCCAGTGTATCCACATATTCCAAATCATGCTAAGAACGGAAACGTTTAGAAAATACTGTCTTGATGAACAATAATGGGTCAAATATGAGGCATATAATAGATGTTCAGAGATCTTTGGAAAGGTAAGGTTATCAAGTATTTGTAAATAACATTTAATTCTCTCGTATTTTAAAATGGTTATCTGCCTGACATATTCATAGTGGATTAATTTATGCTTTTTATTTGGCCCCGGATGGATAAACTAAATAGAATTAAAATTATACAAGTAAATGTTATTTCAAACCCTCCAGTAGCAGGAAATAGCTTTATAACAAAATTACATAACAGCTGGTGCTGCTGCCAGTGACCAGAATGGTAATGTTTTCCTTTGATTCCCTTGCAACTGCACAGGTTATTTAGCTGCACCGTCTTCAGAGACTTTCAGCCAAGGGGCAGAGCTAAGGGACACTAGGGCTTTATAGGAATAAATAAATATTATGTTGTAGTGTAAAGTGCCTTTTCCTCCTGTGAAATCAACTTTGCAAGTTGATGTCACCATTTTAAATGAACATGAAATATGGGCATTGCTTCTCAAACATGGATATATCCAAATCACCTAAGAAACATGCTTCAATGCAGGTTCTGATTCCCCATTCTGGGTTGGTCCTGAGATGCTACTTTTTTCCCCCCCCTATTTTTTTTTAAGGTATTATATGTGTACATATCTTACCATTGCCACCCCATCCTACTCCCATACATGCCCTCACCCCTCAATGTTTTGCATCCATTGGTTATTCTTATATGCATGCATATAAGTCCTTCGGTTGATCTCTTATTTCCCCCACCTCTCCCTAACCTTCCCGCAGTCAATGAAAGAAAAATACCACATGATCTCACTCATTTGTGGATAATAAAAACACATTATAAACTGATGAATAAAAAAAAAAAAAGATAGATACAGAGGCAGTAAAGCATCAAACAGACTGTCAAATTACAGAGATGCTACTTTTTTAAACAGCTCTGATTTTGATGGCCCTCTACCTGTTCTTTCAGGAGCAGGCATTCACACCACTGATTATCTTTGTCAAAAGTGATCGGTGCTGTCTGGCCTGTCCTTAAGCTTACAGATCCGGCCAATTGTTGATCTGGGGGCTTGAGATTTTAATCAGCAGCTGAAGTTCATGTACAGTTGTCCTCTTCCTCAGTTCACTATTCCCCTCCAGGCAAGGACTGTGTTGCATTCAGTGTTTCTACTGCTCAAATCCCAGGAAATGTTCCTTAAACTAATCTCTTGTTCAGTCAATGCGTTTTTAAAATTAGATTTCAATAAACACTTGTAAAAACTCATTAAACACATTTCACTCACATTAGCCTGTTTGTTTGAGGAAGACTTTCACACTCTGAGTTCAAAATGCCAGCCCATCTGAGTTCTCCGTAGAACCAACTCTAAAATTTCAGAAGTCGGAATCAGTAGTTATGAGGTGGAACAGAAAGGAAACTGGACTGGGGAAATGGGTGGGTTCTAGTTGACTGGGAGGTAAAACTCTTTAAAATGAAAAAGAGAACTCACAGCGCCCACTCCTGTCCCATCAGGTACTGCACAATTCCCCTCAGGACAGGGACCAACTTAGCCTCCTTTAGCCTGGAGTGCCCTGGAAGGTCAAGAATGTCTCTTTGTGAGTTCATAAGATCTTGGAAACAAATGGAATTAAGATTCTGAGCTTCACATTTGTAGGCTGATACCTGGAGACCCTACAAAGGAGATTATGATTTTAAAGACCACTAGATGCCTAGCACTTAACCAGTTTTTTCCGAGCAAAATAAAATGGAAACATTTGTATTTATCACAGGTATCTTCACAGAGCCCATGCTGCAGCTGCTGCGGGTCGCATACAGAGCAGAAGAGGCACAGAGGGGGTAGAATCTGTGCAACACAACAGCTCCAAGTTTACAGTCTTCCAGCTTCCAGAATAGTCATGCAGTGAGAAACGGAGAGGCAGATCGGGATGGAATACACAAATTACACATACAGCCTCTGATTGTCAGGTCTCTTAGAAATAAAACTGCACAGATGCTAGCATAAGACTTATTCAAAAAGCATGTGTTGCAGAATGACAATGAAAGTTAAATGTATGCCAAGATATACTAGTACTAGTTACAGAGATTTCATACTGTTGTGAGAAAGTGTACCCATGTGTTCAAGTCCTGCAATGCAGTGGGCCCAGAGGTAGAAGACAACTTTTTATTTATTTATGTTCACGATCTCCAGGTAGAGTCAAAATAGCAAAATCTCTTTTTTATTATCTGACTAGAGGTAGGGTGCATGAAAATTTGTGCACTGGGGGTGGAGGGGTGGGGTGGGGTCCCTCAGCCTGGCCTACGCCCTCTCAAAGACCAGGAGCCCTCTGGATGTCTGACTGACAACTTAGGCCCACGTGGGGAGCGGGCCTAAGCAACAGTCTGGCCTCCCTCTATGGGAGGTGACACACGGCCAATTGAGGGACAGCACCGCCCCCCGTCCTCCAATTGCCGGCCCCCAATTGCTGGCCCCTCCCTCTGCCTGCTGGCACCCGCCTTGGCTGGCCTGGCACCGCCTGCTTGCCAGCCCCATCCCCCCACCGACTGGTCGTTCTGCTGTTTGGTCGGTTTTCATATTAGGCTTTTATTATATAGGATGGTCTATTAGGCAGTTATTAGACTTTCTGAAATATGCTTAAATTCAAGGAAGTATAAAATGGCCCTCCATTTTGCATCTTATTTTATAATGTAACATGGCAAACCTTGGAGGGTTTCTTTCAGTAAAATAATAAGTTTCTAACTAATTCACAAGCTGAGAAAACAGTGCTGCCCCTGCCTTTGAAAAGTTGATAGAGGGAGCAGACAACTACGTACCCAGGAACTTATAATGGGTAATGTAGATGGGCATGCACAGGCTCTGTCAGCAGCATAGAAGGAAAAACAATTAGCTGTGCTCTGGGACTGGTGAAAATGATCTCCACAAAGATGGTAATCTTAAAAAAGTAACAGGGAGGAATTAAAAAATTAAAATCTGACCAGAAGCAGAGTATTCATATGTTCTCCAAGTTTCTCCCTACAGATAGATTATTAGTTCAAGGGAAAAGTGGTAATTGCAGTGAAAATATTAGACACCTCTTGACTGAGAATTTAAGATTAACATCACCAGGGGCAGTAGACAGACACTGAGTGCCTTCACATTTGATACCCTGGGAACCACAGTTATATATTATTTTGGTGATGCTACATCAGACAAAAAAACATTCTATAAAATAAGTTGCCTTTGGTCTTAAAATATCAATATCATTAGAAGGAGACTTAAGAAACATGGCAACTAAATATAGTATGAAATCCTAGGTTGAATTCTATATCAGAGCAGGGACATGTTATAAAGGACATCATTGGGTTTGTCAAAATTGCAACATGGGATGAATATTAGATGAAAGTATGGCATCACTATAACATTAAGTAACTCTAAGAGCTATGTTGTTAATACATAAGAGAAGATCCTTATTCTTAGGGAAAAACAACAACATAAATGAGTATATTGCTCTCAAAAGATGCAGGGAAAAAACTGTCAAGGCCATTCAACACTTAGAGCATACATATAATGACACAAAATAATGAACTTATATAAAGTATTAAAAAAATAAAATGCTGTTCTCAAATGTGTTTAGTGGTGGGTGGTGTTATGAAATAAACCTCAAAAAAGGTATTTTGAGAACAAGTAATTAACTACATGCTTTCAACCATAATGGGAGTTTATCTTGTATATATAATGTTTGCAGTGAAGACTTTCAAATTGTATTTTTAAGATAGTTGTTTTTGTGCCTTACCAAATATAAAGATATGAACATTTTAAAATGATTGGACTTGCTGAGCAACAATAGATTACAGAGAGCACAGAGTGCAGGCGTGTGTGTGTGTGTGTGTGTGTGAATTTACTATATTATGAAGACACTAGAGGCCTGGTGCACAAATTCATGCACGGGTGGGGTCCCTCAGCCTGGCCAGCGATCGGGGTGATCAGGCTGTCTCGCCTAATCCCTATTGGGGACGATGAGGGCTGGCTGGTTGGGGAGGGGCCCAGATTGGGGTGATCAGGGTGGCCAGGGAGAGACCATAGGAGGGCTCCAGGGTGTGTACAATCCTCTCACCCAGTCCCAATTGGCCGGACCCCAGCTGCAAGGTAACCTACTGGTTGGAGTGTCCCCTGGTGGGCAGTACACATCATAGTGTCTGGTCGAGCAGTCTACCAAAAGGTCGACCAATAGGTCAGAAACTTAGCATATTACACTTTTTTTATATAAGATGAGCAGAAAGAATATGCTAATTAATAATCACACCGTTTTGGGAAATTCCTCTTCATTTAAAATATAAATTCTAACTCTACTTTATATCATATTTAAAAATACATTTAAAGACTAAATTAAATAATAAAAAAGTACTGAAAGAAAATATTAAATATATTTAATCTTGGAGTAAAGGCCTTTCCACATAATCCAGTGTCTGTCATCTATTTTGCTTTTTTGTTTGCACAGTCCTTGAAAAAAGTCATCAGACCAGATTCTTTAGTATTAGCTCTCTCCAGAGGTTTCTCTTTCCTTTTTCCAGATCCCCAAATCTTCCCCCCTAATCCCCCTCCAGACCCACATGTCTACCCTGAAATAGGCCCTTTCTCTTTTTCTTTGCTACCTGGAGTTATTATTATTATTATTATTATCCTTTCCAGCACATTCCTTTGCCAATTTTCCAAAGTATGGTCCAGAAGCCTGCACATTTGATTAAGTAGATTTGAAAATACTATTTGCTTTTCAAACTCAACATGTCCAAACCAACTCGTTTCCTCCATTCTCAACTTGCCGCAATTCCAAGAAAGGAGGTCATGTCCCTGGTGTTGCTTAATGGGGTCTCGTTGTTCATTATTACAGAGGGAAACCTTGGAATGATCTGACTTCAAGCCTTCCTCAGCCAATTCCATATCCATCACCATGGATTCCATCCCGGTAGTGCCTCTCCTTTTCCTCTCCTTCTCTCTCACCAATATTGATTTATTTCAAATTATTATTATCCTTTCCCCTTTGTATAAAAACATTTATGTTAATTTTAGTTTTTAATTTAAAGTGTTATTATTAGTGAACATTGACAAATGATACAACTAGTAGGCCTATAGATTCTGTTCTTTTTTTGCATAGATCTAATACTGAATATATGGTTCTTTGTATGATCTTTACAATCCCTAGATAGAGAGTCTCCATCTTCATGGGTATCCATTCCTCCCCTGAACAACTTAACAATGCATATAGACAGTGTTTGTCACCTCTACAGACACTATGATTTCCAATTCTGATAAGGTTTTCATCCTGATTTTGGATTTAGGAAGCTCAAATAAAAACAGTGTATTGTTGGGTATTTACTTTTCTCTTGATTTCATCTGACTTCTCTTGTACATAATTTTCTGTTCCCACTGTTTCTTCATTTATTTTTACTTTTTATTGTACTCTTTGTATCTTTTTCAGGTACCTTCATCTGTTGTTTTTTTGTTTGTGTTTTGTTTTTAATACTCACCCAAGGGTATTTCTCCATCGATTTTTAGAGAGGGTGGAAGAGAGAGGGAAAGACAGAAAGAAATATCAATGTGAGAGAAACATATAGACTTGTTGCCTCCTGCAGGAGCCCCGACCAAGGCCCAGGCCAGGGAGGAGCCTGTAACCTAGGTATGTGCCCTTGACCGGAATTGAACCCAGGCCTCTTTGGTCTGTAGGTGGATGCCCTATCCACTGAGCAAAACCGGATGGGACATCTGTTTTGTTTTTATAGGCAAAATCCTTAAGAAATCAAAAAATTATTCTTTACCTAAAATAAACTGTTCTCTCTGTCTGGTCCCCTTCATACTATGCAAGTTCTGGGGGTCACTCACCAAAGCCTTTTGTATCACCCTTTCTTCAACTACACGGGCTATTCCTTGAAGACAATTTATCCTCTCTGCTTCTTTGTATTTCTTTCTGCAGTTTGAGATGTTTCTTTCACATAGGATATCTCCACCACTTCCACCTCCCAAAATCAAATTCCTGTTCAAACTATACTTTAACCAATGTCAAGAGCAGGGAATGAGTTGGTTATGCACTTACTGTGAAAATAAGCATAAACAGCCATAGTCTTAGTATTTTGTTTATGTGGTCATATTAGTATTTTCTTTTGAGATATGTAGAATACTATATTTAGAGATACATTTAGTATCTTGGAATGCTCCACTAGGAAATAAGAGACCCAAGTTTTATTCATAGACATACCACGAATTTTCTGCAATATTTGGAAGTGATTAATTTTTTCTTTCTCATCAAATTTGTATACTTTTTTTTTTTTTTTGGAAGATTCACAGGAGAAGCTGAAGAGTTATTGGGCCAGTGGCCTGAGTGCATCCATGAGTATATAGTTTGGGTATGGGTTCTGTTTTATCTCTATAGTCCTTCTGAGTGCAGTGCCTTTCCAATCTGAATGACCACTGTGACAAAGATACGTCCCACACAATCATGAATCCATAGATTCAATGTTGACAGCAGGTACTTTTGATAAAATTATTTTTTAATAGAGGAAATTAGAGTTACTCTGGAGCATCTTTTCTATTCATTAAATGGAGGTGTTTCAGTTGTTTGGCTTTTATTTGCATTTTCTTGCAAAGTGTGATATGGTAGAAAGCATACTGAAATGGAATTTGGGATCCAAAAACATTGTTTCTTATGAAAAACACCCAAATTTTCTGTGCCTAAATGTTCTGTTCTACAAATGTGTTTTCTTCCATCTCAAAAATGGCTGCATTTCTGAGAAATCAAAATAATTAAAGGAAGAATAACATCATCTATTTTCCAGGGCAGCTGTGACATTAGAGCCAGGAAGGGCCCCATCATTTGGGCAGGCAACTCAGTGTCTAAAGCCCCTTATGGTGTCAAGAGTATTCTGTTAGTTGTGTTGTGCATTTGGGCACTGTTTATATGTGATTTGGGCCATATTGCATATCCTTTCAGGATTCCATTTCTCAAGTGTTTTAGGCAATTTCAAAACATTTATTTTATGCTGTAATCAGCCCAAACCCATTTCCATTGCTTTAAAAGTAGGAACTCCGCCTTATGCAGTCAACTTATATGGTCTAAAATCTATAGAAAAGATTTATAAGAAAATTAGAAAAAGGATGATTGAACCTTTAATGTTTGAACCTAAAGCAAATCTCAGTGCCCATAGATAATAATATTACTATTGCTAATAGAAAATAACCTTATTGACAGTTTACTATATGTTAAGAGCTGTATTAAACCTTTTTATTCCTTATTTTCTATAATTCATGGGAGATATATGAATTCAAGTTTAGGGAAAAAGAGCCAGGTAGAAAGACATGGCCTGCAACTTAGTGCATGATGATGGTGATGATGATGAATGAACAGAATCACAGTTAGACTCAAAGCCCATACGTTTTTGAGTTTGAAGTGTCCCAAGTCCTACTAATTCTATTGGCAATAACCCCAACTCCAAGTAAATTTCCTCCATATTCAAAATGAAAGAAAGATTTGTATAACTGTTGATTGTAGTGATAACTTCTGTGTCTCCTGAAATTAGTGTCAATTTAATGGTAAGCATGACCCTTGGCTAATTCTTAAATTTTTCAGTTCTATTGAATTTATTTGTGAAGTGGTTAATCTCTACTAATGGTTGATATTCAGGTCATAGGAACCATTTTTTTAAAAATTTTATTTTAGAGAGAAAGGGAGAGGGATAGAAATAGAAACATCAATGATGAGAGGGACTCATTGGTTGGCTGCCTCCTGCACGCCTCCCACTGGGGATCGAGCCCGCAACCTGGGCATGTGCCCCCGACCAGAATCAAACCTGGGAACCTACAGTCCCCAGGCTGATGCTCTATCCACTGAGCCAAACCAGCCAGGGCTCATGGGAACCATTTGAACAAGGGCAGTAGTAGCTCAGTCTGAGCACACCAGCATGATCTTTGTGGCTTTACCTACTGGGAGGAATGGCATCATGCATGCTCACATTTTGGTATAAAAAGTATCTGGCCAACTAGCCCAATTTCAATAAGTTCTCTTTGCTATTAAAAAATGGCTTAATTTAATAAATGCTAAAGTGGGTAAACAATAATGTACAATTAAATATAATCAAAGTAAGGTGCCAAATAAAAATTTAAGTAAATTAAGCTAACAACTTATTAAGGTCCTTTTCAGAATTAAAGACATTAAAAGGTCTCAGGATTAAAGGAATAAAAATATTCCTGGTTAAGCTTGAAGTGGGGAAACGTTAGTTAGGCAATTATTTATTGTCCAGAGTGGGGTTGTTAGGATGAGATATAACTGGCAAAGAGTGGGCTCTTCCTCTTCTATCAGCAGCATGGGAATCTTAACCACCCCTCTTCTCACATAGTCTTCCCAAAGTTTCCACCTTATCTTGAATTTGAGTTGGCTATCTGAAATTATCCCTACACCCTCCAGTGAATCTCTGGAAGAGTTAAATAAAAACTCCGTATAGACTGTGCTTATTCATGGATTGTTGTGTTTGCAGCGGTAGCCCCTGTTTAGAAGAGGTCCAAGGCATATTCAGCACTCAATTTAGGTGAAATAATGAAAAAATGAATGCCTGTGTGAATTTTTTTTTTAAACAAAACAATATTCTTGTTAAGAAGTAAGCTTCTTGCCCTAGCTGGTTTGGCTCAGTGGATAGAGTGTCTGCCTGCAGACTGAAGAGTCCTAGGTTTGATTCTGGTCAAGGGCACATGCCCGGGTTCTGGGCTCGATCCCCAGTAGGGGGCATGCAGGAGGCAGCCGATCAATGATTCTCATCATTGATATTTCTTTCTCTTTTCCTCTTCCTTCCTCTCTGAAATCAATAAAAAAATATATATTTTTTAAAAAGAAGTAAGCTTCCGGCCATAAAAATAGGTTAAAGAACAGATATTACTTTATTTGCAATGGTTTAAGATCTGATTAAACCATTTCCCTATTTTGGGGAGGTAAACTGCTATACCCTAATAGTCACTACATCTGGCGTGTCAGAGGCTGGGAATTTGCATCATGCAAACAGTGTAATATTGACTGTATTTGCTTATCTTCTCTGTGTTAGCAGAGTATTCCTTATTTCTCTTGCTCGTCCTTCTCTCTGGTTTTATATTTAAGTTTTGCTTAAATATAAAACCAGAATAACCTTCAAGAAAAGAATGTATCCTACTTTTTTGAAGATATAATGTACTCTTAGACTAATCTTTAAAAAAGTTTATTGATTTAGAGTTTGAGAATATTCAATAATAATTTGTGTAAAAAAGTTTTTTTTTAATATTCCCAAAGTAAATTATTTTAGGTAACATTGAAATATTTATTTTGATTTCAACAATATTCTCAACATATATAATTTTTACTCAGTCATTAAAAAAGACGTGAATAACTATTGGTGTAAAGCAATACAGCCACTATGGAAAATAATATAGAAATTCTTTAAAAAATTAAAGGTAGAACTACCATACCATCCAACAATCCAGTTTATGGGTATGTATTCATAGGAATTAAAATCAAGATCTTAGAGATATCTGCACTCCCATGTTCACTGAAGCATTATTCACAATAGCCAAAATATTTAAGCAACCTTAGTGTTCATTGACAGATAAATGGATAAAGAAAATTGGTATATATATATATATATATATATATATATATATATATATATATATATTTACCCTTAAAAGGGAAGGAAATCCTGACACATGCTACAATGTGGATGAACTCTGAGGACATTATTGGAAGGTAAATAAGCCAATGACAAGAGGCCAAATACTGCATAATCTCATCACTTGTATGAGGTATCGAAAGTGGTTAATCCCACTGAAGCAGAAAGTAGAATGGTGTTTGCCAGGGTTTGGGGATATGGGGAGTTGCTGTTCAATGGTTATAAAATTTATGTCATGCAAGATGCTTAAGTTCCAGAGATCTGTTGTGCAACATCATGCCCATAGTTAACAATGCTGTTAAGTACACTTAAATTTGTTAGGCCAGCCAGTGTGGGTCAGTGGTTGAGCATCAACTCATGAACCAAGAAGTCACCAATTCGATTCCTGGTCAGGGCATATGTCCAGGTTGCTGGCTCAATCCCCAGTAGGGGGCATGCTGGAGGCAGCCAATCAATGATGTTTCTCTCGTGGATGTTTCTGTCTCTATCTCTCTATCTTCCACTTTCTCTAAAAATCAATATAGGCATATTTTAAAAAAAGTGTTAGGTTTAAAAAATAGGTAGATCTCATGGTTTTTGCACAATAAAACAAACACAAAGAAAAAGATCTATATCAATTGCATTTGATAATGTATTTTGCTACCTGATGAATGATGCATTAAAAAAACATAAAGGCAATTTGAATAAGCAGAGAAGAGTTAATGATTGTTATCCAAAGTGAATTTGGTTTTCTAGAGAGCTTCCAAAATTTGTTTTACTACAATTGAATATTTTCTCCTCTCACAAAGAACTTGGAATGATAATTTGCATGAAGAAATTTGTATTATCCTGTTCCAGAGCCCTACTCTAATGGTTAGGGGTTGTGAATCACAATATAATTAAACAGCCTGTTAAATGATGGATTGGATTATTGTGGTTGCTGCCAACTGGAATAATTAGAGAGTTGCAATAATTGCTCAAGTGAGAGTGATTGTTTTACAGCACAACCTGATCTTTTTCACCTGAGATATTTAGGAGAGAGCAGACATCTTTCAGTGGCAGCCTCCCTGGGTAGTTTGGGCTCACAGCCTTTTCTGCGCTGTTGTTGTGTCCAGCACTTGCAGAGCTCACTGTAGATTAGCAAGCTCCTTGGCATTTCTCCCACCTTCATGTCAGTTCCTCCCTACTTGGGCATTCTCCACAGTCCTCCCTCAGCATGCTGGTCCCTTCCCCATGAGCCTGCCTGATTGTACATTTTGCAGAGGGGAAGACCTTCCCTCCACTGAAGGAATGGCAATATTTATCTTTATGCCTCAATGGCAGCTGGAGAAGGAGAATTATACAGACACAGTGCAAAACCAAGAGCAGCGGGTGTGAATGGTGAGCCACTACCAGAAGCTATTAGAAAGGAAGAATCTCTGAAGTCAAAACATGTGCAAATAATATAGCCAATGTGATGGAGCCATGGTCTACTTTGACAACTCCCCACAGGCTCTCACATCTCGCCTTCTGCTCCCTGGGAGTGTCCCTGAGCTTCACTGCCACTGCCATGGGGCACTGCCTGAGGGAGTGTCATCTCTGTCAAGGGGTAGGCCCACTGTGTCCCCAACCTGCAAAGGCTTCTAGAGACTAATTGCACTGCCTTCCCTCAGGCCTCTCTTGGCTGGAGGAACTTGGCCTTCAGAGCAGGAATGCTCAGCTCTGCTGTAGCTTTCTTCACCACCTATTTGAAGCCACAAGCCAACTAACTCAGGACTCATAAAATCCATCATCAAGTCTTTTTCCCGGGACCTCTTGCTAAGACCATGGAACTGGACAGAAGAACAGACATAGTTCTGTCCTCTCAATTAATCTACAGAAAGCTGAATACAGAGCTTCCTGCAAAGAGAAGTCTGTACCTTCCACTAGCTGCACCTTCTGCCACAGCCTGCCTGGCATGAGCTTGGAATTGTGCTCAGACTCCATCATTCATCAGGAGACCCCACCTGGTTGCAGGTGATTTCCACATCGCCCAGCCACCTGCATGGTTTTTACAAAGATTAGAATATGCATGTACAGGGTCTCTTATAATTCCTGGATCCTAATAAATATTGTATAAATATTTACTTAAAAATGTAGTTCCATTCTAAGTACAGTGCAACTTCCAACACATCTACCATCAAGAATAGCAGGTTAGGGTTAGGGTGCTGTGAACATGTCACAGGATATGATTATTGATAATTGCCCTAGGCCCACTAACTGAAATGTTATTATTTTGAAAAGTGAGTACATTAGTTAAAATGGGGTTTCTTACATGTTTTAAAACAGTTTTATACAAAGATTTGGTAATGAGCCCCTAGCTTTTATAGGTCATGAAACACATCTTATGTTTAAACATTGGGTAGAGTTTTCTCCCAGAACCATTTCTGTTCTTTTACTTGGTCTGTGTTGCTTCCCATTTACTAAATATCGATGTGGTTGGAAATCCATCTGTTTGTAGTTATGAGAAATGAGACTCTCAACATTTTACAATTAAATGAGGACCACTAAATATTTATTTTTAATTCATTGATTTACTAGAGAACAATTCAGAAATTTTATCCAATGGCTTATACGTTTTATGCTCTATTTAATATTAGTGTGCACCATATTTTGATAATATATAGTGGAAGTAAATCACTGGAAAAGCATATGTCTTTAAAATCTCCAAAATGTGATATAACTCTATAAACATTCTAAATACCCTAACATTAAAGTGCGATATAAAAACTTGAACTGCTTAATGCAAAACTATATTATAATCATCCATCTTTTTCGTATGTTCTTTTCTTTTGTAGGACAACCAGAATCAATACAGATATACATGTTATAGTTCCTTGAATGTTTGACAGTAGAGAAGGTCTGAAACTTAGAAAGACTGAGCTGGGGGAGTTTTTGTGGTACCTGTAAGAAATGTTTCCAAAATCCTCTGTTTATGAGAAAGCAATATGCACAAATGAGCCCAGTTAATGTCTGTAGCTTCATGATTCCTGTAAAAGGCTTTAAATCACTAAATTCTTCCTGCAAAGGAAGAGATTATATCAAATTGTATGTTTTCCTGATATAAAGTCATTTGTTAATGCATGATTTGCCCAGTGCATTAATTTAATTTAATAACTAGGCGCCTTTTGAGTCTCACAAGCATCAGTAGTCTTACAGCACACTTAGTGACACTGCTAGTGTGTTATGGAACTAAAAGAGGAACAGGGATGGGGTACAGAGGAGCCAGGGGGTGTTAGAAGACACCTGGAAGGGACTGTGGATGGTGGAGGATGAAGAAGCATTATGTCAGCCACTGAGATTGGGGCAGGGTTTCTAGTGCTCACAATGGTCAGGATGGGCCATCTACTGCTTCTTTCCTAATATGATGCTTCTATTCTATCATCACTTGTCTTCTGTCCTGCTGCAGGTGGTCTTGCAGACACAGCTCTTCTCTAGATTTTTTAAATATTTTTTGTTTTACTAATGGATTTTAGGCTAAATAAAAATTTTAATTTAATACAAGTATGCATTTACCACTCCGTTAAAATCTGTTAGCCTTAGATGAAATTGCTCTAATGTGGGCCCCTGTGTTGAACACTTAGGATGATCAGTAGGGGGTGGATAGTGTATGTAGATCAGAAGCATAGGCTCTGGAGCCACTAGCCTCACTTTAAACCTGGCTCTGACATTTGCTGTCTGTGTCACACTGGCAAATCATGTCTCAGTGACTTCATCTGTAAACTGAGGATGATGATACCTGCCACCTTAGAGAGCTATAGTGAGGTTTAATTAAGTGAATCTGTGTAAAGTACTTTTTATAGTATGGGGCCAAAGGTAAACACACAATAATCCTTAACTAAGATGTTATTCAACAACTGCTAACAAATTAACTTGGTAACTATGGGTAGTATTTACTAGACTGTCTTAAATTCCAAAACAGTTGAAATTTATTTCATTCTAGTAAGAATTATAAAATGGAAGGATCTGGGATCCCATACCAGAAGTCAGCTTTTCTGGATTTCAGTTTCAATAGAACATTCCTCTTTAGGGAAAACACAACCCCTTCAACACCTTTCCCCTCCACGTGTCATAAATATATTCAAAACCATAGTATTATACATCTTTTCTAATGCCATTAAAGTATGACTTACAATGTAATTGTTAATAAATTATGACTATTATTAATAACTGCCATTTATTGGACAGTCTCCAAGTGGCAGGCACTGAGCAAGGAGCTCTATAAATACGTTATAATTTAATTTTCCTTACAAAACTATGAGGCAGATATTATTATCCCCACCTGCCAATGAGGAGCCTAAGCTGATAAGAAAGCTTAAGTGATTTAGTAACTCACACACAGCTAATTTTGGAGTTGGAATTTTTATGCAAATCCCTTTTACCATGTTTCCTCCTTATACAATAGATTATTCTAAGCAAACTTACTCTCTCTTCAATAACATGGCAAATATGATATTAGGTACCCAGTTACACTGAGTGCTGCAGAAAGTGCTACTTGGGTATATAAAGCAATATAAATAGGTATAGCCATAGTTATATATATTCCTACATATGCCATTTTACATACACAAATATTATATGCATTATACATTTATCTTGTATATCACATTTCTATTTTTTTATAGCAGTATTAATATATTTGGCAACATTTTTATTCTTTACTAAAGAGTAAAGTGGGGTTTTATCTGTTTTTTTAATTTATTTAATATTGGTCTTAAGAGTTTTACTTAGTTATAGCAAGACTAGTGTGTAGAAAGCTAGCTAACAGAAAGAGGAAGAGAGAAACAGCACAGGAAACTTGCCTCACAGTGAAGTATTATTGATTTGTATTTGCAGTGCTTCAGGTTACAGCTAGAGCTCTTTTGCCCCCTGGAAGTGCAAAACAAAAATGTCAATGTACAACATGAATCTACAAATTAATGCAGTATTTAGGAGAGCTGAACCTAGTTTAAAATGAAATAATTTGGGCTATTATTCTCTGGACACTTATCACCCATGGGGTCAATTAAGAAGAAATAGGTAAGAGGATTTTCTGGGCAAACCTGTGTTAGGAAAGACTAAAAAACCATAGCAAAGTATGTATATGCTTTCTATTTGATTCCTTTTGCCTTGTGGACTAGCACAGTAGGTATCTGTTAAGAGCACTAAGTTCAAGTGGCACTTTTCCTCTTTACATAGGCCTTCCTGCCGAGCAGCAGAACGGATAAATCATAATGGCCTTCACAGGCACAGTGGCCCCAGGATGCCAGAGGCCAAGTGGGAGATTACAAGTATTACTGGGTTGTTGGCTGTCTCAGGAAGGAGGAAGGCCCAGCAGCTTCAGACTTCCCGAGGGGAACTCTGGGGAAAGATAAAGGTATTTTCAGGCCCTTGACCTGGAGACCATGAACACCTAGTCAAAGAAACTCCTATTTTTATTTGCCTGCAAAAAAGCAGCATTACTTTTTTTCTAGAAAGATGTTTGCTATTGGAAAGAAGCCATATTATTGGAGGCAAACTAGTTATTAGGGATACTTGTATGTCCTCGTGATCTATTCCAGGGTATTAGAAATCAAAGGAGGAGGGAGTTGTGTATTGAATCTGTCTCCTGCTTAGATGTGTGATACTGTTTTTTTTTCCCATTAGGTCCATGAGGCCTTTATAATCCTGCCCTTTCTACCTCATTACCCATGCTAACTCCATTGTCTCCAGGCATCCTCCTCTTTGCAGTAGGAATGCATTAGACATCTTGCTTCCTCAGGCCTTCACACCATACTGGTCCCTGCCTGAAAATACACCATATTTATCCTTCACTCAATTAGTTGAAGCTCCTTCTTCAGATCTCAAACTCTAACTTTACTTCTTTAGGGAACTCTGTCCTGGCCTCCTCCCTCCCTCCTGTGATAAGCTCAGGCATTACTGCTATCCTCTTTCATAGCATATTTGTTTCCTGCTGCTGCTGCAATAAAATACCACAAGTGGGATTATATTATATTATATTATATTACATTATATTATATTATATAAAAACAGCAGGAATTTATTCTTTACTTCTGGAGGGTAGAAGTCAGGAATCATGGTATTGGCAGGGCCCTATTCTCTCTGAAGACTCCAGGGAGAAATCTGTTCCTTGCCTCTCTCTTTGCTTCCAGTGTTGCTGGCAATTCTTGGCATTGCTTGGCTTGTAGATGCCTTACTTCTATCTCTTCATCACAAAGCATTCTCCTCCTGTCTCTTCACATCTTCTTCCCTCCATGCAAATTGGCTTTTGGGTGCTGCAGAAAATGCTACTTGGGTATATTGACTTATTACCAGGAGACCAGCCATAATGGATTAGAGTCTACCCTAATGACTTCATCTTACTTGACTGCATGTGCAAAGATCCAATTTCCAAATAAGGTTACACTTAAGGTACTGGGAGGAAAGGACTTCAAGATATTTTTGAAATAGACACAACCTGTACTTTGCATTTAAAGCATCCAGTGCAATCTGTGATTGTACATGTATTGTGTGATTGTTGGTTGTTTCAAGTCTGTCTTCTACAGTGGACTGTGGCGTGAATTTTTTTACCTCCAGGTCTTTATACAATGGTTGGTGCATGGTTGATGCTCAAAATTTCTATGAATGAATCTCTTCTTCTCCTCACCTCATGTGCAAAATATTCCTCATTTCTTTCTCCCCCAAGGCAGGTGTCTTTAATAGGCTCCTTGAATTTGAGAGGAAAAAGCTCCCACACAGAGGTGATTATTGAGGCAGCGGTTATGTACTGGCCATTGATGGTAAGTGCAGATGTTGGCATTGTGGCCTGTTTGACCAAAATAGATATTGTTAAACTAAGTTTAGCAGTAAAATGGATTAGAGCAGACTGAAATTCTGACTTTGGAAATTGCTCATGCTTCTATTTTGCCTTTGAGACATTTTTGTTTATTGTAGTGGGGAAAGATTGTTGTTTTCATTTGGGATAGTTAAGACATCTGTTATCAATTATAGCTAGACTCATTTGAAGTAAGGAAGTCTCTGAACTGGGAATATAGAGCATATTAAAATAATATCACGAATGATGAAACTTTTTAACTAAGGATTTGGTAAAGTCAAAATGTTATTCTCTTTTGATGCCACAGAGGTCACTTATCTAAAAGCATGCATCAGCCCACTGCCTTTATGTTAGCAAATTATTATTAATTCCTTTAGAATGATTTTTCATAATTTAACTTGTTCTGCATTAACTTGCTATTATCATGTTTGCATACTTCGATTATCTAATTTTAGCAGAAGGGTGTATTCTGATATATTTGGGTTTCAAGATAGTTTGGATTTATTTTGACTTTTCAAAAAAAATTTTTTTCCTAATTGGAAATACCATTTACTGTTAGATTTACAAAACCACATCCTTGGCCATATATATTGATAATTAATATATTTTTATCTTTCATAAATAGCTTGGCATTTTAGATTCCCACTGTAGTTCCACTATTTTCATTCACAACTCTGAAGTGCTATTAACATTGAGAATTCTAAAATACACCATAAAAATATTTCTTTAGGAAGATACCATGTAAATGATGATCTCTGATGACTGACTGAATTATACCTACCTTTTCATGTACAAAGCCATGAGCATTCTTGGGTCATTTCCCCCTCAAGTAGGTCTGTATAACATCTTAGTTATTAGACTTGAATTCATGATATGTGATATTTGTTTTGTGGTTGTTGATGTTTTAAATAAAGTGAGCTGAAATCAAATCATAACATATCATGAAACATTTGTTTCACATTTTAATGCTAAAGATACCTTGAGATATATTTATTCAGTTTGGTATCTGTTACAGGAATAATTTTATTTTTAATTTAAGAACAAAACTTGTCCTGAAAAATAACAATGTTATGTGTTTCAAAGTAAATAAGCTTAGTAATAACCCTGTTAAATGTCAATGCTATAGTTGTGCAATAATTAAATATATTTTTAGTGTGCAATTCACTTTTCCAAAGGACAATAGTTTCACTTCAGCAAGTCTGTTAAATACATTTTGATCAGAGTACATGTGGGGTGATTTCAACTGATAGCAAAACTGGGTGAGTTATGGTTCTGTGGAAAATAGAGATGAGAAACTTAACAATAATGTTTACCAAGGTGATGGCTAGACCACTACAAATTGTGAGGAGAGAGGGGGTTAAATAGATAGTGGGATTAAAAAGGTTATATAGATTATCAAGGAATATTAACTATCTGAATGCCATGGCTTCTAATGTTTTCAAAACATAAATTGAAATGATAAATGATAGCATCATTTAATAGTCTAAATAGATAATACTTTAGCATAATTTTTAAGAAAATTTTGCAGTTAATAATTTAACTTTTATTTTTAATCTTTTGAAAAGCCCTGTAGCAACAGTATGTAAATAATAACATATATTTTGCTTTACTTTTATATTCATATGTGGAATATTGAAAATACCTGGCCTTTGACTTCATACTAAACTACATGTAAAATAAATATGTTAAATAGAGTGAAAATATTGATATTGATTTTTTTTTTCTTTTCAAACGTGAATGCTATGGGGCAAATCTAATTTATTTATTAAAGAAGACAGATTTTTAGAGGTTTGCACTGACTGCTGAGGCTGCGAATCAGGGCAAGAGAAACACCTGAAGAGAGAAGCAGGGACTGATCCATAGCCTCTGAGGCAGCTTTTGATCAGCACTTGCCTCTTTCTTTCTCTCCTAGTCTGGCCAGCAGCCGCACCTCCATTTCTCTCCAGGCCTCCACTAGGGCTGCTAATCAGCCCCGCCTTTCTGATCAGGTCCTGTTGATAGGCCCAGAGATGCTGACTGGCATAGAAACCAACCAATCAGAACCAAATGTGGGTGCTGTGAAGAACCAATGGTTGCCTAGGAGGCAGAGCTTTTGATGTTGATTGGCATAGGAACCAACCAATCAGAACCAAATGTGGGTGCTCTGAAAAACCAATGGCTGCCTAGGAGGCAGAGCTTCTGATGCTGACTGGCATAGAAACTGACCAATCAGAACCAAATGTGGGTGCTTTGGGGAGCCAATGGCTGCCTAGGAAGTGGAGCTTTTGACACTGACTGGCAGAAACTGACCAGTCAGAACCAAATTGGCCAGCAGAGGACGGCAGTTGGGAGTGAGATCAGGCCGGCAGGGGAGGGCCATTGGGGGTGAGATCAGGCCAACATGGGAGGGCAGTTGGGGGCAACCAGGCCAGGAGGGGAGGGCAGTTGGGGGCGATCAGGCAGGCAGAGGCAGTTAGGGGCAATCAGGCCAGCAGGGGAGGGCAGTTAGGGGTGATCAGGCTGTCTGGCAGATGCAGTTAGGGGCAATCAGTCAGGCAGGCAGGTGAGCAGTTAGGAGCCAGGAGTCCCAGATTATGAAAGGGATGTCCCCAATTGGAGAGGGTGCAGGCTGTGCTGAGGGAACCCCCCCTCCTTCCTGCACGAATTTCATGCACTGGGCCTCTAGTGTTTCATAATATGGATAAAGGACATTTTTTTCATTCATCTTTTCATGGGCTTTGTTTTTACCTTTCAGGTATTGTAAATAGTATTGCTATGAATATTTGTGTTTTAAATTATTTGATATATATACCCAGGAGAAGAATTGCTAGCTCATGTGGAACTCTGTGTTTAAATAATTGAGGAACTGCCACACTATTTTCCAAAGTAGCTGTGCCATTTTACAATCCCAACCAACTGCATGTTCTGATTTCTCTCCATCCTCACCAATAGTTATTATCTGACTTCTCAATTCTAGTCATTACCATGGTGTGTGAAGTGGTATCTCATTATGTATTTGATTTGAATTTCCTTGATGACTAATAATGCCAACCATCTTTTTTATGTATTTATTGGCCATTTGTATATATTCCTTGTAGCACTATCTATTCAGATCCTTTGAACATTTATTAATTGGGTTCATTCATCTTATTTTTAACCTTGGTGATTTTAACTCTTGCTCAAGACTTCAAATCTCAATGGCAAGATTTCCATCAAAGAAATCAAGGAAAATTCTCTTTCATCTCGAATCCCCTTCTTGTTCTTTCCTTCCTTTCAGAGCCCCTACGTACACACCTCTGTTCATATGTCTCAGGTCTCAGTTGAATGTCACTTCCTCTGATTCTTTTAAATGGGGCCAGTAGCCCTATCATGTGCTCCCATGGAAGGGTGTGCTTGTGTTTACAGTACAACATTTATTCAATACTGCCTGTCAGATATAATTCCAACTATTCTGCATGCACTTTCTTATTCATTCCTTATGTGACTGTAAACATAAATAACTTGTCCAAGAACTCACATCCATTGAGTGTATGATCCAGGATTCAAGCCCTAATATCAGATTCCAGAGCTCAAACTCTTAATATCTACCAGTTTGTTTTGCTCATTTTTACTATGTTTAATTACTATAAGTGACTAACTTAACATAACATGGACACTGGAGATACACAAAGGTAGACACCAAGTCTCTGCTCTGGTTATGTCTTTTCCCCAAGACTGAATAATTCCCTTCACCCCTCAGTTCCTTTGCTTAACTTACCTTTGTTTATCTTTCAAAACACAGATCAGACATAATCTCCTCTGGAGGTTGAGCCTCTAAGAGCAGATCACGTGCCCATGTAAGTGTGGAGGAAAGCACCTATATTTCCCTAAACCAGTGGCCGGCAAACTCATTAGTCAACAGAGCGGCAAACCGCGGCTCGCGAGCCGCGTTTGCTGACCACTGCACCATAGTATTTACTACACTATAGTTTAACTCTTGCTTTTCTTAACTCTCATAATAAAATGGGAGTTTTGGGGGAGCAGATAGTGCAGAGAGGAATAATAGCCCACATTTTGTTAAATACATTTGTTGCATTTTGTTGAATGAATGGACCTCTCTGGACTCTATATACACTGAGTGACCAGATTATTATGCTCTCTGAATGCATAATAATCTGGCCTCTCAGTGTATGTATGTGTGTGTGTATATATATGTATGTATGTATTTTAGAGGCCTGGTACATGAATTCATATATATATGTATTTTAGAGGCCTGGTACATGAATTCATGCATGGTGGGGTCCAGCCAGCCTGGCCAGGGGGAGGGGACATGGGTGGTTGCCCAGCCTGCCTGCTGGTCGAACTCCTGGTCCAGGGGACAGTTTGCATATTAGCCTTTTATTACATAGAATATACATTGAGAGGCCAGATTATTATGCGTTCAGAGATCATAATAATCTGGCCACTCAGTGTATCTCAGTCATGGCATAGCTGTGTATCCACTAATATCTGTAATTGCACTCAAGTAAATATTTGTATTTTAGCTGCATAAAATTAATAAACCAATATGAAGAATTTTCTAAAAAGTCAGGCTCTTTGTGTTTTGAATATTCCAGTTACGAATGCAGTATTATTTCATCCTCATGTTGGCAAAATTCCATTCATTGCAACTATAAAGGTGATAGGTAAGAATTTCTTCTCATGCTCATGGGAAGAGAAACTGAGTTCATGCTGGTTTCTGCTGCTTAGGCCTGAAAGTTTGGTGAATGACAGGCTTGGTGACATAAGGCAACCTCTGAACTCTGGCTTCACATTAATTCAAATATTTTTTCCTGCTTCTTCATTCAAAAATAAATATGAGCTAAGTTTAAAAAAGCATGTGGTGTGTAGAAATTACTTTATATATACTTTTCTGGAGTGTCTCTATTCATATTTATGGAGGGATCCTTCTGATTTCTTGCTAAAATATAAGGAACACAGCAGGGTGGTGACACGCTTCAGTTAGTTCTTTGAGCTGCCTTCAAATGTCATGGAGGCAAAACAGTTATCCAGGGATAGAGGTTTGGTGAATGAATATAGCAGAGTTTACTGCTTCTTTTCATCCTGGGAAAACATTCAAAAATTTCCCTTTCTTTATCTTTTGTTCCATACTTATATTGGAAGGCTGTCATGTTACTACTATTAAAGGCTGTTGGCTGAAATTTATAGATACAACCCATCTGAAGAACTCTTTACTGTCAAGCCACTCATTTAATAAGATTGCCTTTGTTCTACCTAGTCTTTTATCAGTAACATTCACATCTATTGCTGAAAATTATATATACATACTTCTGAAATATAAAATGAAGAGCATAGTGGAGATTTAAGCTGGTATAATTTAAGTGCTGGATGTAGTGTGGTTCACAAGGAACATAAATCTTATTTTCTCTCTCTAAATGCCAAGTGATTGGTCATTTAGAGGTCTTGAGTTTAGAATTAAAACTATTCTTTTCTTCTTTTTAAATACTCTTTTGATCTAGACAGTGAAGGAGGAGAAAGGATTCTTCTGCAGATGCACACATTCTACATTAATATCCTGAAGCCATAAGAGAGTTCTATCACAAATACCATCTGAGCTATAACAGCCTCTTCAAGAGCAGGCTGGAACAGCACTCCAGTAACCAGCCTCATCTTTGAAATGATAAGGCCTCCTTCAAACATGCCTATAATAATCCTAGTTTTCCATTCTATGACAATTGAATAATTAATAATACATTTGTAAGATTATTAAATCTTTGAATTGGGTGGAGAAAAGTAAGAAGCATAAATTTTGCTTTTAATTTTTGTTTATTGCAAGTAGTTGTCAGGGTTGTTTTTAATTCATTTAATATTCTCTGTAATAACAAGTCTAATTAAGAAATCCACTAGGAGTCTATAAAATTAATTTAACAGGTGGAAATCTTAATAAGGTGTTATTGAAATTGCCTTTTTAAAATTAAATTTATTGCAGTGGCATTGGTTAATAATATCACATAGGCTTCAAGTGTACATTTCTATGATACATGATTTGTATATTACATTGTGTGCCCACCAAAGTCTTCCTTCACCACATTTTTGGCCCTTTTACCCTTTACAACTCCCTACCCCTTTCTTCTGGCAATCAGCATGCTGTTGTCTGTATCTATGAGTTTCAGTTTTATATCCCACATATGAGTGAAATCATATGGTTCTTAGCATTTTCTGATTGACGTATTTTGCTTAGTATACATAGTATTATCAAGGTCCATTAATGTTGTACCAAATGGCAGTATTTTATCCTTTCTTATGGCTCAGGATATCTCATAATATATATGTACCACATATTGTTTTTATCCAGTACTCTAGTGAAGGACACTTTGGTTTTCTCTATGTCTTGGCCACCATGAATAAGGCTACAGTGAACATAAGGGTGCATATATCATTGCAAATAAATGTTTTCGAGTTTTTCAGGTAGATATCCAGAAGAGAGATTGTTGGTTCATATGGTAACTCTATTCTTGATATTTTGAGGAACTACTATACTATTTTCCATAGTGACTGTACCAGTTTGCATTCCCACCAGAAGTGAATGAGAATTCCTTTTTTTGGCACCTTCTCCAACACTTGCTATTACCTTTCTTGTTGATAATAGCCATTCTAACAGTTACTAGGTGGTATCTCATTGGAGTTTTGAATTGCATTTCCCTAGTAGCTAGTGAAGTTGAGCATCTTTTCATATATCTGTTGGCTGTTTGTATTTCTTCTTAGTAGAAATGTCTGTTCAGGTCCTCTGGTAATTTTTTTACTTGGATTGTTTGTTGTTGTTTTTTTTGTTTTGTTTTGGTGTTGGGTTGTATGAGTTTTTTATATATTTTGGATATCAACCCCTTGTAAGAGCTATTGCAAATGTTATTTCCTGTTTGGCTGATTGCCTTTGCATTTTGTTGTTGGTTTCTGCTGTGCAGAAGCATTTTAGTTTGATGTAGTCCCATTCATTTATTTTTGTCTGTATTTCCCTTGCCTTTAGGGTCAAATTCATAAAATGTTTTCTACAACCAAGATCCATAAATTTAGTACGTGTGTTTTCTTCTATGTGGTTTATTGTTTCAGATCTTATATGTAGGTCTTTGATCCATTTTGAATTAGTTTTTGTACATGAGGGCAAACTGAAACCCAGTTACATTCTTTTGCATGTGGCTTTTCCAAATTTTCCCCCAAAATTTATTGAAGAGCCTTTCTTTTCTCCATTTTGTGTTTTGGCTTCTTTGTCAAAAATTATTTGTTAATATACATGTGATTTTATTTCTGGGCTCTCATTTCTGTTCCATTGATCTTTGTGTGATTGTTTTTCTGCCAATACCATGCTGTTTTGATTATTGTAGCTCTGTAGTATAATTTGATGTCAGGTATAAAAAGAATGTCTTACATGGATTGTTAATCAGAATATCCTATCTTCTTATTTTTAAGGTAATAAATATCTTATTATTATCAAATTAGTTCATGTAGTTAAGCCTGTATATGCTTAGATTTTTATTGTTTGAGTATATTTCAAAAGATTTTTGGTATATGTTGTATATGTCACCTCGTAGGTACATCTCCTGACATTAGTGTTGCTATGATGTCAGGAGTTTGAATATAGGACAACTTTAATTTATATAAACTTTTATGGGTATAAGAAAGATTAAGTTATTTTTACCCCTAATGAACTCGGCATTTGAAAATTTAGTGGCCAGCAGCTACTGTGGAAACTGACAACACAGTTTTAACTAATCCTGCTTTACAAAAGCAAATTGTTCACTTTTCTAAAAGGCATGTTCTACCTTTTGGTCAGCATATATACACAAATATAAAATATTCATTTAAGAATGCAACTTTAGAACATATGGTACTATTTTTTGTTATTTATGTAGTATACTAAAAAGCAGTTAAACGAGAACTCAGAGGCAATCTTTTTAGGTTTATCAAATTTAACAATACTTTTTATATGTTCGTTTCTAGCTTTAGTAGAGGCTGAAGGATTTGGAGTTATATTCCTTTTCAGTAGGTTAAAGCCTTATGGTAAGATCGAAAGTCCATGTAAAATCCAGTCTCTGCTATACTTAAGGAGAATGCCATTCACACCTACATTAAGGTCTAAAGAGCATTCCTCAATTATGGCAAGGAATGACTTAGCAGTGTTATTCTGCTGGGAGTTGCCTACAACATCATAATGCTTTTAGAAATTGCCTTGCAGATGATTATTACTACATAGCTTAGGAACACTTTAATTCTCACTGGGCTAACCAAAGCTGGTGGCTATCTGTTTTTGTCTTCTTTATTTGTTGATGTTTTGAAAGGTATTTTAAGAAACTGTTCATTAACTAGAACTATTCTGAAAATTATGCTATCAATAAAAACTTAAAAAAACTAGACTCTGTAAGTTTATACATCTCGGTAATATAAAGCAAGGCCAATCCCTCACAGTAAATAAGAATATCTGCTTTGGAGTCAGAAAGAACTGGGTTTGAGTCTCAGCTTCACCATTTATGATGTAGACACAACATCATAGCACCTACAGTTAAGAACATATATGTATGTCATATAACTTAAACATTAAAAGAGCCAAATGAAAGAAATATATTACAAAGAAAAAGTCTGTGTAGTAATTGGAAGATAGTCATTCAGATGTGGAAAGCAGATTGTGAGTCAGTTGTAGTCCCGACACTTATTTGTAACCCTCACATAAATTCACATTGGCTGGCACTCTTGAGCTGGTCATTCTGATGTAGGACAACAATAATACCATCTTAAATATGAGTGTAAAAAATACTGTTGAGATGGCAGAGTGGAAAATAATCCCAGATATTGTAGAAATCAGATGTTAAATGAATGCTAGTTCCATTAAAATGCTCAAGTGGCATGATGAAAAATGTGTCCCCAGTCACTAAGTAAACAAGTTATAATAATGAAGTCAGAAAATAATCAAATGTCACATCTCAGCTATGACACAGATCACATGTGTAAGGGGAATACATGTTCAAGTTATCTTCCAAATTGGGTTAACTAATTACATGCAAAGTACTTGTATAGAAAGCTCATTTGGATGTCTGAAGGCCCTGAGGTAATCAGAAGATGAGGCAGAAATTCTGAAGTAAACACATTTGTGGTTCTCAAAATTGTGTGCATTGAGACCATCAGGAGGGCTTGTAAAAACACAGATTCCTGGGCCCCTCCACAGAGTTTCTGATATAGTAGGCCTGGTAGGGCCTGAGAACATACATTTCTCTCAAGTTTCCAAGCTTGCAAATGACGCTGGTCCAAGGGCCACACTTTCAGAACCATTACTTGAGATTTCCCTCGCACATTCCATCCCCCCAGCCCCTTTCATTCTCTCTCCATTGCATTGTGTGAAGGATTTCTTCTTGCAGCCCTTGGTTCCTTGTTTCTCCCTTCAACATTAGACCTCTGTATTCCTTCTCCTCTTCTTGTCCAATAAAATGAACTCATTAGGTTATCAGACAGTTTGAAGACCTGATTTTACCTCTTGTTATCCAATGACATATGAAGACTCTTCCTAGAGGTATTAAGCTCTTATTAAATCCTTAACTGAAGTCATGATCTCTGACTGTCCCCTTCTAGGTACCATAGAGCCCCATGCAACACAGGCGGGATTTGGGGGGGGTGGAGGTGTTTTAGTTGGTGAGCTTGTTTAGTTTTATATTTCAAAGAAAGGCCTTTCTAATACTATTTCAAATTCAAATTCAAAAGTATATCTGAACATGCATTAAAGAAACTGCTATAATAATAAATACACCATGTGCATTTCAAATGTGTGAATATCTATAAAGATTTCTGTCAATAAAAATACAGAAAGGAAAAGAAAAGAGATTGACAAGGCTGAGTCTCTTTAAAAGTTATAGTTACAGCCCTGGCCAGTGGTGTATAGTGGTTAGAGTGTCGGTCCACACATGGAAGGATTATGGGTGCGATTCCTGGTGAAGGGCATGTACCTAGATTGTGAGTTCGATCCCCAGCCCTGGAGGCAACTGATAGATGTGACTCTCACACATGAATGTCTCTCTGTATTTCTCTCTGTCAGTCTCCCTCCTTCTCCCTTTCCACTCTCTCTAAAAAGTCAAAGGAAAAATATTCTCGGGTGAGGATATAAAAAAACAAAAACAGAAAGAAAGTCATGGTTTCTACTGTATATTTTAGTGGGAATATATGTCTGGATAAAATAATTTAAAATTTTAATTCAAATGGCAGGCAACAAATAATTGAATTTTGTTGAAGCAATCCAGTATCTAAAATGTTAAGTTTTAGCTTAGTATTTATAGTTAATTAGCTTTCATATAATTTTTAATATTTTATAGGTATTGTTTTTATGTTTTTTTTTAGTAGTTCTGCCACTAAAGCTAAAGTAAATTTTGAAGCCTATGTAGGGGCCAACATTTCGTCTTTGGTCAATATAATTATAATTTTCTTTTTTTTAGAAACCAGCACAAAACTATGATTATATTTCTAAATTAATTTATAAACTACTATCATTTTAGAGATTTATATTTTCTCTAAATTAAAGTTCTTGATCATTTTTTTTAAATATCCAAGGCTAGTTATATAAGTAGATGAGGCATATAAGACAGAGAAATCAATGCTGCAGTGACATGATAATCATACATTTTCTTAAGTAGAGTGTATTGTTTTACTTATTTTTAATATGACATAAATGTAAAGTTTGTTTACTTTATTATGTAAATGAGCAAATTGGCCCCACTGTGAAAATTATTCTAAGTAGTCAAACATGATCATGTTTTTCAATTGCTATTACAAACCTGCAGATTATGTATTATTGTCTAGATTAATTAAATTAGTGAGAATATTTTTAAGCTATCTTCCTCACAAAATTTGCCATTTAGAACTATTATATTCATATCTACTTGCATTTTTTAATTAGTGGATATTCTTTCAATTTTATTAGTAATGACCAAATTAATTTTAAAGGATCAATTATGTTTATATTTATGTGTAATAAAATAAATACTTTTGAAATATAATAAATGTTATTTTTTAAAGGAGAAAAATCAAGACAAGCTTAAATTGCCCAGAGTTTTTCAAATTGTGGCCAAAAAAAAATTCTAAAGTTAGTTATCAATCATAAAAAAATACGCGTGTGTGCGTATTTCAAATAACAGTTTGAAAATTAAAGATTTATTCTTCTAAAATGGAACATATCTATGTGAGTTCTCAGAACATGATTTTTTTTTTTTTGATCATCAAAGTTTCCCTGTTCATGTTCCCACAGATGCCCTCTGAACTGTTTGCAAATGTTAACAATTTATCACAAAGGAGCCAAGTTGAGCACGGAGGTATATTAGCACAAATCCGTCCATCTTCCTACACTTCAAAGTGATTCCCCATGACAGTGGGTCAGCAGCTGCAATTCCCCAAGTTAAGATCAGTACATCATTGTCCTACCTGATACTGTTTTTTATTCTTACCACTTAAGGCAATAGAAAAATCATGTTTGAAATTTCACTGGGGTTAATTAGAAAACTCCAGAAGACACATTGCAAGTATGTGGCTTAGACATATCCTGCCTGTCCTCATTTTTAAGTGCTGTTCTTCAAGAGTCTCGGTGGATCTCCTGCAGATCAATTGGGTCATAACTAGGTTAGGCTAAACTTGTTCTCAATTTAATTTCATCTTGTCACTTAATAGACAAAGACTTGCCAAGCTGTCTTATGTCTGAAAGTGTTTTCTTGACTCACTTTTTTTTCTGAGCAGCAGAAATCTAAAAGTCAGATAGATTTCTGTTGATTTTGAATGTCTTGAGTTCAATGCTTTCAAGACAGAGAGGCAGAAGCTACATTTCTTCATAGGGTTCATCCCATTTTCAGATTACCTGCAATTTCAGATTACCATTTGTTTTGACCTTTAAATCATATCAATTATAGTTGTAACATAGCAATTCCTATCACACTTTTAGAATCCCCTTGCTAAACAATATTTTTTTGACTGTTCATCCTACTATAATAAACTTATTTGTAGTTAGAATGCAACTCAAGTGCTCAACATTTGTCAGACTTGCCATACTGCCTTGGAAAATAATGCATGAGATGAATTATGAATATTAAATTATTCACACAACCACCCTGTACAAGGACTCTCCATTTTCTCTGCTAGGCGATAAGCAGATAACATAAAACAATCAATTGAAACAGAGTTAAGAGATAAGAGTGTCAGTAAACAGAATGTTAGTTGCTGCCAGGAAAACCTTTTAGTAGATGAATACTCACAGGAGGGCTGAGCGCAGAGCCACTCCTTTAGCTAAAAGGCCAAATTATCTTAACATACTTCAGTTTATCTAAACACATAGATGCTCAGAGAAAACATGGGTCACAGAGAAAAAGTTCCTTTAGAAGGGAGTTTAAGTGCAAATTAACATGATAAAAAAGGAAAGATTTCAATAACGAAAGCCTTTGCTTTGTGAGTAAAAGTTGGAGAGTGAAAAGAAACTACAAACTGGGTAGAGGGGTAATATTTGCAAAGTGGAACTTTTATGGAAAGTATATAAAGAACACTTAAAACCAATAGTATAAAAAGCAAACAACTCAATTAAAAAACATCGGAAGAAAACATGTAAAGACAGGTTGCCAAAGAGGACATATGGATAATACTTAAATAAATGACAAGATGTTAAAAATTATTAGCCATTACAGAAATGCAGACTAAAACCACATAAAATACCACAACCTATCATAATAACTAACATTAAATATACATATACACATATACCAGTATAGTCTTTATATATAAATATAGTATAACTAGAGGCCTGGTGCATGAAATTAGTGCATGGGGTGTGTGTATGTCCCACAGCCCAGCCTGCACCCTGTGCAATCTGGGACCCCTCAAGGGATGTCTGACTGCCCATTTAGGCCTGAACCCACCAGGATCACCTGCTCACCTGCCTGCCTGCCTGATTGCCCCTAACCGCTTCTGCCTGCCAGCCTGATCACCCCCTAACCACTCCCTTGCCAGCCTGGTTGCCCCTAACTGTCCTCTCCTGCTGGCCTGATTGCCCCTAACTGTCCTCCCCTGCAGGCCTGGGTCCCCCCTAACTGCCCTCCCCTGCTGGCCCTGTCACCCGTAACTGCCCTCCCTTGCCAGCCTGGTCGTCCCTAACTGCCCTCCCCTGCTGGCCTGGTCACCCCCAACTGCCCTCCCCTGCAGGCCCAGTCACCCCCAACTGTCCTCTCCTGCAGGCCTGATCGCCCACAACTTCTCTCCCCTGCCAGCATCTTGTGGTGGCCATCTGTGTCCATATGGGGGTGGCCATCTTTGACCACATGAGCATGGCCATCTTGTGTGTTGGAGTGATGGTCAATTTTCATATTACCTCTTTATGAGATAGGATAGAAAGAGAGACAATATCAAGATGTGCCAGTAAGGATGCAGAGCATCTGGAGCTCTTATACATCGATGAAGCAAAATCTTGTAAAAAGTATAAAATGGTAGAGACACCCTGGAAAACTTTGTTGTTTTTTTTATAAAATTAAATATTTACTTATTATATGACCCCAGAATCTCACTCCTTTCTTTTGAACTAATGGTGGGTATTTATGCCGGCAAATATATAAACCTATATTCAAACAAGTTTGTACATAAATGTTTATTGAGACTCTATTCATTATGACCTCAGAAGGTTACATACTATATGATTTCATTGCTATTACATTCTGGAAAAGAAAAAGCTCTATACAGATCAAAAGCAGAGTAGCACTTGCTGGAGGCTAGTAGTGAGGGAGTTGTGTGCCTTTAAAGGAATACAGTACAAAGGAAGTATGAGGGTTGATGGGACTATTCTGTAATGATTATGGTGGATGTTACAAAAATCTGTGCATGTGTCAAAATGCATAGAACTGTACGCACACAAAAAAAATCTATTTGTATATTAATTTAAAATTTAAAACTCTTCTCAAAAGGGGATTCACATAACCTCTTGAAATGTTCAAGATTCACTGACTCGTCTGTAGGTTAAGCTCTCCAAAGCCCCATGTGGAAAACGAAGTCAGAAATGGTGGGTTGAACTTTCAGCGCTTGGCAGCTTTCTGTGTCTCCTGGGGTTTCTGTTTTCAGAGAACAAGTTCCTCAGCTGTTATACTGAAATGTTTAAATTCACAGCTTTTAAACTGCAGCTGCTGAACTATGGCTCTGGAAATCATTGGAAACTGAGAATGTGTAAATATTATATATATACAGTAATTTACAAGAGAGTCAACATTTCCTCCTTTAACCCAAGTTTTTGAGTTCCCTAAATTGCCAAGGTTGAGTAAACTCTTAAGCCATCCATCTTATTTCATTTTATCCAAGTTTTCCTTTTGAATGACTCCATACCAAGGGTATTCTAAAATTCCTATGATTAGACTGCAAAGTGCTTTGAGAGTTAATTATTATTATGTTATATTCTTTTAAAATATAACATAACTCTCTACCTTGCCTTCTGTTATACTGCCCTCCCTTTCTTTCAGTTTATTTGCTGCCTTCTTATTATTTTCCTGCTACTTTGCTGATCTCCCATTCTAACTTTTTTTATAGATCTCCTTTTTCTCAACTTTCAAATATTGACATTTTTTCAAAGAAATTTGGATTTATGAGTTCTTTTCCCTTACACACCTTTTTTTCTTTGAAAAATTACATTAAGTATCTTGGCTTCTTATAGATAATTGTGGAAATAGCTTCCAAACCTATATTTTCTTTGGTCTCTTTACTGAACTCCAGGCATTCAGTTCTAGTCAATTGCAGCTTTTCTGCTTGACTTTTCTGACGAGATCTTAAACTTTCTATATTTAAAAAAAATCCCATCATTGCTGAGGGTTGGGATTAGAAATTCTCTTGTGTTATTGATGAGATTTAAAACTATGAGAAATTTTGTTATGCAAGTTATTAAAATGTATCTAACATTTCTATTGCATGCCCTTTCACCCAGAAGTACCACTTGTGGAATAAAACACATGTGTACAGATATGTATCATCAAGGCTCATCATCATTTAAAGTAAAGAAATGGAAAATAACATCATATGTAACAGTTGGGAACTGTCTAAATAATGTAAGGTAATTTCATGTAATGCACTTCTGCACATCATTACATGTACTGATATAAAATATACCCATGTTATATTAATAAATGAAACTATGAGGTTATAACTTAATTGAATATTTTTAATATTGATTTTTCTTAGCTTAATTATTTTTATAATCAGAAAAAAATCTGCTTTCATTTTAGGGACAAATTTTAAAAAAATAATTTAACTTTTATCTTAAAAGTATTCATTGTTCTGATTTGCCTTATTTCCATTGAGAAGAACCACTGATCCTCCTGATACAGACTTGAAAGCTAAAAGCAGTGACCCTAAGAATGCAATCCCTTCTGCTCTAGCTTTCACACCAGTGACAAGTCTTGACACCTGGGGCTCTCTCTGCAACATGATTCTCAAGAAAGATTGGGGAAGGCTCTGTATATAAAAGCTCCACAGCGGCCCTTTTGCAATGCAGATTCAGAAATGTCAGTGAACTGCTTACCTGTTCCTCTTGTGAATCTTTCTGTGCATTGATGGCTATAACTGACAGCAATGTTTTGCCACCTGTGAATGATCCACAACAATAACAAATGTTGAGAATTACAGCTCTAAATTCCATCCCTTCTTCATAATTCCTACTCAGTTCCACTGCTTGGATAATTTTAAGAATAATGTCATTGGCTTTCTCCCCCCTTTTTTTCCTTCTGATATCCACCTTTCTCCCCTCCTCCCCTCTCCCCTTCACCCTCAGCTTCATTCAACTTATGCACTTCTCTGTGATCAGTGTTACCAAACCATAGTTTGAGATGGGGAAATAAATGATGCATTCAGTTTTTGACATGCTAAGCTTATGACTCCATATTCCTAAATTTTTTCAACTTGTCATCTTTCCAGAACTTCTTTTGAAAATCTTCTAGTGAAATGAGCATCATTCAGTGTTCTCTCAACAAGATGTGAACCGAAAGTGAAAGTTTAGGTAAAATTAGACCTAGTAGGTGCTCTAAAGAGCCCCAAATAAAATTCTGTGAATAAGTACATAAATATTGTAAAAGATGAATAATTATCACTGAAGCCTTAAAAAATAGGTGAATCCTAGAAAGGGTTGAAGTAGAGAGAAGATAAGAGAACTAGGCTAGCCCTGCCCAGGTAGCTCAGTTTGTTAAAGCCTTGTCAAAATACACCAAAGTTGCAGGTTTGGTCCCAGGCCAGAGAACATACAAGAATCAACCAATGAATGCATAAATACGTGGAACAACAAATCATTGTTTCTCTCTCTCTTTCTCCTTCCTCTCTGTCTAAAATCAATAAACAAATATTTTAAAAAGAGAGAACTAGGTTAGAGTGAAGAGACACTGGCCTTAAGAGGTAATCTAAGATGAGGAGGATGATATGTTGCCAGCTGATAAATCTATTATTTTTACCTCGAATTATAAAAGAATGTGTGATGCAATCAGAGGGGGATTTGCATTCTCCTCACCCTGTACCAGTATTTCTAATTGTCTTTTTTCTCTTGTTCCCTGTAAGGCTGTATCTATCCCTGGAAAATGACACATAATAAGATTCAGGATGTGTAAGAGATATGCCCTTTTTCTGTGTGTATTAAGTGGAAGACAAATGATTGTGAAAAGAGAGATGGAAAGGAGAATCAGGCTCTCTGTCCAGTTCTTCCAGATAGATTTCAGGATGGTACAGAATTAGAAGTGATCTATGCCTTTGTAAACTACAAGAAATTGGAATCAAGTGCCCAAAGAAGTTTTTATCTCTTTTTGAGAATCTCAAATACAAAAATTCTTATTGGAGACCAATATGAATAATAATTATACTTTATCTGTAATTTGTGATTGGTTATGAACAAACATAAGCCATCCTATATAATAAAACCCTAATATGCAAATTGACTGAACTGCGTAATAACTGGTCACTATGTCGCGCACTGACCACTAGGGGGCAGCTCCTGCATTGAGCATCTGCCCCTGAGAGGGAGGCAACTGGTGGCAGCAATGGGGGGGTGGGGCCAGCCAGCAGGTGGAGCCAGGCTGCCAGCCAAGGCAGGTGTCAGCAGGGGCTCCTCGATTGCCCCGCCTATCAGTCACCCCACAGATGGCCCTGATCGCAGGCCAGGCCGAAGGACCCTAACCCTATATATTGGGAACAGTCTCTTAGATTTAAAAATTAAAACATGGCAAGGCTACTCTAACACTGAATAAACAGGATGATGCAGCGATGACATGCATGGACTCTGGCTTGCACATTTTGTGGTCAGCCCTGATTCTGACACTTATAACTGTGTGACAAAGCCAATTACTTAACTTTTCTCTGCTTTAATTTTTCCACCCATAAGATGGGGAAAATGCTACTGCCTCAGAAGGATCATGTTATGTACTACTTTTTATAATCAGGGCAAAAAAATGTAGCTGCCCATACAACAGCAAGATGCCTTTCACCTGTATGAAAAGTATGGTGACTGGTGCATGCAGCGTTCTAGATTGTGAGAGGGATGTTCGGTTGCCAGTTTAGGCCTGACATCCCCCGAGGGGTCCCAGGTTGTGAGAGGATGCAGGCCCGGCTGAGGACCCTCTCCACCCCATGCACAAATTTTGTGCACTGGGCCACTAGTTACCTAATGATTCTTATTGGCCAAAGTTCTCCAAAGCTACATTGTAAATTCACAATATTGAAATTTAGAAGCTTTGGAATCTGATGTTTATCAAAGACCATGTCCATTTTTGTATATTAACAAAACATAAATTGAAATGCTTATTTTGGAAAATATCAGTGAATTTCCTAATATTTATTAAAACTAATCCCGTGTGGTGTGCAGTTAAAAAGTGGGAATGGGACTGTGCTGATCATTCCTACATGCTAAATTCATTATTTTTTAAATAATGGGAGACCATAAAAGAGTAGCTACCACCATGGCAAAGTCTATTTTTTTTTTTTCTAAATGAGATTGCTAGCCACTACATGGTTATTTAAATTATGTTTATTATTTTACACAGTCTGAAGACTCACAATAAGTTGTGAAAGAAGTATATATTAATAAAACTGAGAGAAACTAAATTAGTTATCAAAGTAAATAAAATTCCTTTGTTTATAGCATGGCATGTGCTTGTGTTTAAAGACAGTTTCTCTACACTTAACAAAATGGTTATTTTTTTAAATGGTGTTTTGATTGGGATGGAACAGCTAGAAAATAACCTACCCTCTTCTTTTCACACAGTTTTCTGCCACATTCCTGGGTTAGCTCATATTGTTCTAAAGTCTGCTGGGTTTTTAGACCTCAAACACAGACTCTGCTCATTGTCATATTTGTCTTCTGTCATTTTAAGAAAGCTGGATGGGGACTTTTTATTTCTTGTGGATCACGTGTCAGCCTTTTTCTCCTTAAAACCATGGAGGTCGTGCCCAATCAATCGCTTCAACTCACAGAATGAATGTTTACAGAAGCACAAGTAGGCTTTCCTGAAATGTGTCCCTCTCTTCCCATGTTCCACTTTGCTTAGAACAATCAGTTCATCCTTCTCTTTTGGAATGCTTCTCCGTTCCTTTTACACCCTAGTCAATGCCTGAGATACAGTTTCTTTCTAAGCCTGGGGTGGGGAACCTTTTTTCTGCCACTGACTATTTGGATATTTATAACATCATTCGAGGGCCATACAAAATCGTCACCTTAAAAGGTAGCCTGCTATCTTTGGTCAAATATTTAATTAACTCACCCCTAATGTCTTGGCAGGGCTGACCAAATGATTTTGGAGGCCTTATAAGGCCCACAGGCTGGACTTTCCTCACCTCTGTTTTGAATCAATGGAGCTTCCTGTTCTCCACTAAGACCGGAAATTATTCCTTCCTTAAATCTGTCTTAACAGAGTGGGTAAAATAGTGTCATTTCCACTGCAATTCAACTCCAGAAACGAGTTTGACAAAGGAGCTATCCCAGGGCCAGGGAGGTGGGCAGCATGCAGTCCAAAGGCTGTAAAGTAGGTAACGAGGAGAACTGGGAATAAATATCTCAAACTCACTGTTTAAAGGGTTGTGTTACAGCATACTTATCTGTGCTCAGTACCTGCATAGGAATGTGGGCTCTATTCATGGACATGACATAACTGGTTTTCTAACCCAGTATTTATTATGAAACTGTCTGAGTTGAGGCAATTCTCTCTGGTTTACTAAGAATGTTTCCTTTCCTGTTTCAAGGGGATGATGGTAATACCTACCATGGAATGTTGTTATAAGGTTACAATGGCTTAACTGATACAAAGAGTTTTGCATGGTAAACACTCAATATACTGACATTTAATACTCAATATACTATAACCTTGAATTTTTAAGAAAAAATATCATATTTAATCTTTATCTCTTTCTACCAAACCATCTCTCACCCTAACCTTTTCATTCTTAATGTCAACACAAAGGTTCAGGTACCAGGTACCATTCGATTGTTTGTACAGATCATAGCATCCTTTTGGAGTCGTTTCTATAATAATTACAGTGCACTTTTACAAAGCATGCCTTTTATCCTCAAAACTTCCGTTCAGAGGGTACACCTATTTCTCATATTCTGTAAATGAGCTAACTGTTGCTCAGAGGAGTGAACTAATCTGCTTATGGACACAGTGCAGGCAGCTGCCATAACCTTCCTGGAGCGCTTTGAAAATAAGGTCTATTTCTACTTATTACTATCTGTACCCGGTCACGCGTTGCTGTGGCTCAGTCTGGTTAAATGGAAAAGAAAGAAAAGAGAAAGCGTACCTTTCTAATATGTTTAATTTCATAATGCTTGTGGGTATACAATATTTTTTGTTGTTCCATTGTCTGTGCAGATATAGAGATTGTCTGGTTTGCCAACTCTAGAACACACAACATATAATTGTCGCTAAGAGAAGCAATCCGTATCTAGATCTAAACCGCACAATTCCAAAGATTGGCCCTGAGCTTTGTGGATGGTGAGTGCGAACGCCAATTGAATTGGGAATTGCAATCTCTTAAATTGAAATGGCATATCCGTTGGAATCATAGGAATGTGAGGAATGAGGACATCTTCACTTTTGAAAGGTCCTGTCAAGATTGTTGCTTCTACCACTTAGCTCATTAATTTTTTTACTGCAAGCCGTGTGCCGTTGCAAAGCTTTGGCTGGTTGATATTTCACAACATGATAATTGGCACGCCGATTTTCACTTGCAGTACCTGCGGTGGCATCCCTGGCAGATCAAGTGAATTCAAAAATTCTGTTGGATAATTAACGGCTTCATCTGCTTCCACAACAGTGTCGACGGACTTGTATGTGACTGCCTCGCTTTGAATGTTAGACTGAATAATATTGTTAAGTTCGTAGACGTCTTTGTTCTTGGCCACAAGAATAGCTCATTCACTCAGCCAATCATGATTCTTATCATTGGTTTGAATATTAGGAAATACTTTTACAACCAATTCTTCTTTTGACATCACTAAATTGCAGAAGTTATGAGGCAATGAAATTGGTCCTGAAGTCAGATCAACCGGCACCTTTCCGTTTCCAATTTCCAGCAATTGATGTGAGAATATCTCAGCTGATCGATCATTTTGCAGCTGGACATGCATATTTGTAGTTAATTTTAACATCTTTATGGCTTTATGATAAACTTGTCCTTTCACTTTGAAAGTTGGCATGAATTGAGCTGTTATGATTTCTGCGCCGAACGACGTCATTTGGAAACATGAGTTGTATTTCCTGATGTTAGATAGGAAATGCTTTGATTCGGCGGTATGTCCGGCAAGCAAAGTTTTTAATGGCTCTGGCGGTTCTCCAAGTTGAGGCAGTTTAATTTTTCTGGCAGTGCAACACGTTCCTTTCGTTTCTCTGTTACATTTCAGAGCCTTGCAATAAGGACACACTTCAGTCATAGTGCCGATGAGAACATACTGGCTCAAACTATAATCATCAGCTGGGTTGTACCGGAATGCAAGGCGATTGTAATCGCGTGATTGCTGAGCACGGAGTCGTGTTTGACGCTGATCTGCTGTTTCTCATTGACATCTTTCAGCCACTCTCAGCCTGTCGCGTTCATTCTGTTGAGAACGATGCAGAATTGAAGCTGCAGAACGCTATCGCTGTGCTCTCAACCATGCATCCTCAAGTCCGGCTGCAGGTCGCTCTGCGCTTCCTTGGCATGTATTTGAGCCATTCTTTGTCTCTTTCACTCATTCCCTGATGCCCGTTCTTCTTCAGTTTGATTTGCAATTACTTGTAGCACTGCTTCCGCTCCGCGAGTACAACGACCTAGGTTTGATCTTCTGCGAGGCATTATTTGTATGAACTAAAGCAGATCAAACTATTCACGAAATGAATGCTATGGTAAACGGCACAGCTCAATTCCAACGCAATGTCACACGAAATAATTAAATCTAAATGAAAATAAATCGAAATCTATGAAAATTCAATTTAACAATACAATCGGAAACATTGAAATGGAATCGTAAAATATTTAGTATAGCGTGTGTTGCTTTTACGTCCAATAGATGGTGCTGTTTTTCAAAAAAGCATGTTTTTACCTGTCACAGGTGTGGCATCTATATAATAGTAGGTATAAGGTATATAAAAACACGCGCGTATTCGAATGCAACGTTGTGTCAAAATTTCAAAGCAATCAGTGAAGAACTTTCGGACATTTAAGATTTTGAACAAACGAACATTTACATTTTTATTTATATAGACTAGATAGGAATTACATGATAAATATCTGTTTCATAAATAAAGGTCATATCTCACCACATTGTCCATTGCCTACCAGTGCACTACAATTCCTTAGTCTGACTACTTCTCTACTTTTGTATCTTGTTGTCTATCCAATGATTCAGTCAAATGGAGTGAACAGCCCAGTAGGGAGAATTGGGGCTTTAGATCAGACAGACCCCGAGTTCAAGTATAGGTTTAACCATTCACTTGTTCTGTGACTTTGAGCAAATCTCTTGTAGCTCTCTGGACAAAAAAGGTAGGATTCAGTTAATAAAAATAATGTATACTACTTTATTCCACACTGCCACATGGAAGGTATAAATCTTTCTGAAACAATTCATGTATGCAAGAAAAGTTAGCTTATGTTTATTTAAATCAAACCTGAGCCATAAGTTTCATCTTTAACTTTACAGATGGCCCAGGCGTTCTCCAACCCTGAGGTCATTCAAAGAACTCAAGTTTTTTATGCTGAACAAAAATATAGAAGCAGCTTCTCAAACAATAGGTCCAATAGTCACTAAAAACAGCCATTGTCTGTTGAATTGTGGCACATGAGACCTGCTGTTCTGGGTCTTCCAACTGCCTTGGGCCCAATTCTCTTTCTGGTTTAGCATCTCTTGATGGACCTTTAGTCACTCCCCAGATAACCTGCCACCTCTAGGAGGACACTGGGGCAATGTGAGGAAAAGTACCTGGGATCTTTGATACCCATGCATCTCCACCATTTACCGAGGCTTGAGGCAATACCTTTACGTTCTACCGTCATCATTCAAAGGCACTTCTCTCCTCCATCGCAGTAGCAGTAACTTTTAATTAGTTGAGACATCAGAGAGAAAAAGGCAGGGTGCACTGGTCTCACACAACTGCTGCTTGTTTCCCCAAAATTCAAACCTCCTCTAAGGCAGAGAAACACATGTATTTCTCAAAGGGCTGGAAATGAGAGACATCCAGAGATTCATAGCTTAAGAACACCCAAAATATAATTTAGTCAACTTTTTTGTAGTTCTGAATTTTTTTTTCCAGAGTGAAAAAGTAGACAAAAAATGACTTAGTTTTTGTCTTAACCAAATTAATACTTTCATAAATCACAGAGCACCTAGAAAAGTGGTAGATGGTGTATAGTAATCAGCAACTACCTTGTATTCACAAATATTAAGGAAAGCTTGATTTCTCCTAAACATTATTCCTCAAAAAAGTTGTTGTTGTCTTATATTTGAGTCCTTATGAAGTCCTTCATACCATGCTTTGTTGCCTTAAATACTTATTTTGAAATTGCTGTAATGGGAAGACATATTGGCTTGAAATAAAGTCAAGAAATGATGTTTTGATGCCTATTATAATAGGTCACCAAATGATATTTACAAATCAAAGAAATTTAACATAGGCCTAATATTTACTCCTCAGGGGTATGTTTCCTACAGTAGTAAGCTTTAGATATTGAAGTAAAAAAGCTTTCTCTAAAGATTATTTTGGAAAGCTATGCAGTATGTGGTTCAGATATATATCCCCAGAGGATATGAAAACAACAAGTAGCAACATTGTAAAGATGTTTGTGTGATTTGGCATTTGACTTTCAGGAAAGTCATCAAGGAGACTGCCTCTCAGACATTTGGAATGTGAAGGAGATGTGCTTTGGGTAATTACTTTCAGGTACTCAGAAAACTATTCAACACTAAGGCAGTAGATCAGGTAGAGATGAATGACTGTTTCTGCAATACTTTTCAAATGACTATATCATTTTATCCGATTTCCAATTTGCAGAACAAAGTTAACAAATTAAATCTTATAAGTACATGTGCAGTTATTTTGCCTATAGTCCTAAAATGTGCATCCTGGCCTGGTCATTTACCAGCTGCATAAACCATTTGCCAAGATGTTTACTCAGTGCCTTAATTTCTCCATTTGTAAAATCTGAATAAAATCTGACTCGTGGTGGTATTATGAGAAACATGTTAATCCATGTAAGGCTTTAGACTGTGCTCACTGTCATGGTCTTGTTAACACATCCTTTTGTTGGAGTTCATCAGAATTTGGGCATTTTTGGCATTATTTTAACATTTCTTACTCATTCCCACATCTGCACATTGTTGGATGAATTTTATTTGCCAACTCCTCCCACCCTCTCTATGTGATTTTTGTGTGTGTTCTCCAATTGTCCGTAAATCTATATCTGAGATTCTCATGAGTCCAATAGCATGCCATATGTTGTAAGTTATATAAAATTAACTTGGGCTGCAATGATGTAGGCACAACAAAGTGCAGATAATAGAAGACAAAAGTTTAACAACTGAAACAAAAAGAAAAGAAAAACAAGAGTTTAAAGTCTGCTTCTGTTCATTAAAAGATTTATCATCTAATGAACTCACTTAAAGTGATTTCACTCATCTCTGGAATATAAAACAAAAAAAACATCAAATAAACTAACAAACTCATAGATATCGACAACAGAATGTTGGTTACTAGAGGGAAAGGGAGTAAGGTAAAGTACAAGTTGTGTAAAGGGGGTTATACTAAATTCATGTTATTAAGCAATATTACCTTAAATTTTAAAAAAATGAAAACAAACTTCCTGAGTTTTACTCTGTCAATGTCCACCATCATCGGAGGCATTGAATATCACCAGAAACACACCTATGATTAATCAAGTTGGAATATTCCTCATTGTAGTGGGGGGAGAAGACACCATGGGGAATCATGGGGCACTAATAAAACTTACCTAGGAGAAAGGGAAACCAGAGTGAGACAGTCACTTGTGGTAAGATAGAGGGGTATTTGACCATCTGTGGTTTGCAGAGTGTTCATATTTTGTCTGCTTTCAGACAGAATTATCAAGTGCCCTTGCTCTGTCATGGTCACAGAGTGGCCTTCTCTGTTGTTGATGATCTGTCAGATAGTTTTGTGTTCACCAGCAGAATGCCAAGGCCTGGCTGTGAGTGATGGATAAACTCTAGGATGCCAGAGGTGACTTCTGTTTCTCACCTATTTTGCCATTTATAAATTGGGCATGATAATATTAATGTTGCAGGATTATAGTTAGTATTAAATTAAATTAGTTTTCGAGTATTTAACATGGTGTCTGAAAAATATTACGCAGTTGAGAAAAGTTAGTTTTATTTCAGTGTTATTTTGGAAATCTCCAGGACACAGAGCACGATCTACCTCTGTTGTGATTCTGTCTTTGATTTTCCTTGATATTTCCTTGAAAAGCAAGGAAACAAAATCGTCTGTTATAGGCTCAAATGGGAAAACATTCCTCTTCTATACTGCTCACAACCTTTATTGTGCAGTGCCCTTGAGAATCATGGAGCAAGACAGGTTTTTGTTTTTTTTTAATGCTCCTTTTATTGAATTTATTAGGGTGACATTAGCTAATAAAATTATATAAGACAGGTTTAATTGGTGATGCTCTCCGAGTTAATAAGAGGAAGGCATGGGCGTTAGGTGTGAAAACATCAGTGAAACGGAATGTTATCATGGAAATAACACTATCATAATCACAAACATAGTTGAACTTTGATTAGGTATTATGCAGGATATAAATTTTATTAAGGGACAACAATAGCAAGCTTAAATATTAGTTAAACAATTTTTTTAAAGAATTTCAGTGGAGAGTACATTTAAATCAAGTTTTGCTTAATGGTTATAAGGAAAACTTTTGAAGTGGCTAATGGTTATTGTTGCTAATTTACTTCTTAATGCATTACTTTATGATAAATTGCAATGATGAGATTAATGTGTATCTGACAGAAATGTTGAAATTTTGAAAATAAAGGAAGAAACAATGTGTAAATGTCATTGTGCAAATTTCATAGGGTTCAAGGACAGCCTGACAAGTATTGTGTCGTTGAAGCATGAATATTCCAACATTGCAATTTCCCATTGTTCTAATCCTCGTATGTCAATATTAAATTTGTTTCTCAAAAATTCTTTCCTACTAAAATCTTTGTTGTGAGACTTTGGTTATAGTAAGCTTAGTCAACAATTACCTAATTATTAATTTGCTTATTAATCATTATTTAGTTTCCTGGAGTTAAAGTACTGAAATAGTAAAAACTACAACAGTCAATTGAATCTGATAAATGTGAGTTAAGATTCCCCAAAGTGTCTGGTATGTTTGTGCCTATATGTACAATATTATAAGACACTATATAAATTGTACATGTAATGCTACTAAATATAAATATATACACTGAGTAAATCTGATAAATCAGTTCTGTGACAGTAGGCTAAATTTGTATATTTTCTACAAATTTCTGTTTGAAACAGAATAATAAAAAAATTGTATATGTATAAATTTAATTTTTAACATAAATATATTTATATATCTCAAAATTTTAGCGGTATTATTAACTGTTGGAGCTTTAAAATATAATTTGCAAATAATATTTCTGATGTTAGACTTATTTTCATGTTAATGCACTCTAACAAAAGACAAAAATTTCTGAAATCCTAATTTTAAACCTAGTAGGCATGCAGAGTGTCTTATTTTCTTGCTTCCTTGTTTGTTTGCTTTTTAACAAGTAAAAGATTTGTTTAGCTTTGCTCTCCATTTATGAGGGTGATTTGGTTGGCTATTTCTTTCTGATTCTGTATCAGTTATGGTGTGGGGGTTGTCTGTGTAATTGAAACCTATGATAATACACAGCTGGGCCTTTCCTTCAGATATTTATTTTTGATGTTGCTTTTCAGCAACCTGCTCAAGAAAAAAAATCAGAATGGGTTTGAAAGATGATGGTGAAGTCAGATTCCATAGAACAGCATTTTATTGTCCACATTTGAAAGTTAATTTATCACTCTTTGTATTATAGATGAAAATGTGAAGTTTAAGGGAGATTAAGTTACTTGCTCAAGAGTCACACCTGTTTAATTATAAAGCTTCTACCAAGCCAGGGTTTTGGCTCTCATTTTGCTATCAAATTTCCTTATTTTCACTAGTACTAATCATCAGTGATTACAATGACCATATATTGACCCAATATATGTCACATGTAGTTAGTATCATCAACTATCTACACTAATAAAAGAGAAAGATGCAAATTCACTGTACCTTCGCAACACCCACCAGCCAATCAGGAGTGAGTATGCAAATTAAACCAACAAAGATGATGGGTTAATTTGCATATGCAGGTGCTGAGTGGCCTGGGGTGGGGCGGGATGCCTATGTGGTCGCCATGGTGACAACAGCCACTCTGGGCCTCTGGGCAGCATGGGAAGGCAGAAAGGTGGCTTTGGGCTGGAGTGAAGATGGAAAGGCGGCTCTGGGCCAGAGTGAAGGTGGTGCCAGCAGCCCAGGGAAGGAAGGCCCATTCTTGCACAAATCTTCGTGCATTGGGCCTCTAGTATAATAGAGTACCATATAATATTAATTCAATTAATATATCTATATATGAATATATTAGTATAATATATTAGTAAACTTCTTATGTTCTTATTTTATTAAAGCACTTATGACTAACCTGAGAAATCCAAATATTTGTACTAAGGTAAAGAGTTGAATCAATGTTTTTAAGATTTTCCGAGTCAAGCAGAATTTCCACAAATGTTTACCACCTTGAACATTATAAAACAACAATCATGAATACTACTTTTCATCCTTATAGTAAGAGCCAAATACAAATATTTTCAATTTTCAGACATCATAATAGATAAATTTTTATAAAGGATGGTCCAGTATAATGTATTACTATTTTTTTCTAATGAATGAGCCTAATCTATTTTTATGCAGGTTGAATTCAGAGGAGAATGGGCCAGCAAGAATATGTGGGTGAGAGAAGGCAGTCCAGCCATCCCATTCTGGGAGCACCCAGTTAACTGAGCAATTTTTGGTCTACTGACAGCTGACGGCCTTTTTTTTTTTTCTTTTCTTTTCTTTTAACTTAAACTTTTTTTTTAAACTTAACACAGCCAGCCTTTTATCTTCTTCTTTTTTTTCTTTTAACTTAAACTTTTCATATGGCTCTTCAAATATCCATGCAACCATGAGTGCTAGTGATTTCCTACTCTTTTGAAAATATAGCTCTTATGGCTTGAAGGAATCCCATTATCAAGAAGGTGAGACAGTTTTAGAAACCTAGAACTTAAACTCCTGATTTCCAAGCAACTTCACCACACTAGGACAAGTGGCTGCTTGAGAGCTACCAGGAACCTCACTGTCTTGAATGTTTCTGCTCTTCCTTTCTTTCTGGAGGATGGAAAACTAGGACATATTGAGATGACTTTAAAATTGAAAAATAAATAAAAACGAAGGTGACTTGGACTTTTAAACCACATAAGCAGGTTTGTTAACCCTTGGTTGCCTCAATTGCTTTTTGTCTCATGTAACTCTTTTTTTTCTTCAGTCGCTTAAAAATACCAGCATATAAAATACATGTCTATCCTTTGGAGCCACTTAAAAACAAATGTCCTACCTTCTAAGTTAATGAAGGCAAGTAAATTTGAAGAAACACCTAGCTTCCTCTTACATTTTGCTGACATTTTCATAGTTAAAAATCTGCAATTTCCTCAAAACCTGCTGAGTAGGAAATCCCTAATATAATGCTTAAACTAGGTCAGCTTAACATAAAATACTATTTATGAAGCTCTATTACAATTTGAATTATGATTTCCTCCTTGGGAAATGTCTTAATATTTTCATGTGTATCTATTCAATGTTGAATGAGGAATCCATGGATTTTGTACGTGCTCTGTGAGAGAACTCCCAAGTCAATTAGAAATGATCACTATCCTAGAGAGTCAGATTTTTTTCTTTTTAGTTTACCAATAAAAATTATGTTTTTTGGCAAATTAAGGTTTCTGAATTATATAATATTTTAAAATAGATTTTTAGAAATATACTATTACCCACAATTATACTCGTAATTATATACGCAAGAAAAAATGAAAACATATATCCACTCAAAATATTGTACATGAATGCTCATAGCGGTTTTGTTATGAATACCCCAAAAAGGAAAACAACTCAATTGTTCATCAAATGATTAACTGATAAAAGGTGGCTAAACATAGAATTACATTTTATTCAGTACAAAATAATGAAGTTCTCATAACAGTTTACATATTTTGTTATTCCATTTATATGAGCTTTCCAAAATAGGAAATATGGAGAAACAAAAAAGTAAAATAGTGGTTACCTTGAGTTGTCATGGGTGACTGCTAAGTTACAGGTTTTCTTTTGGGGGTGACGAGAACATTGTAAAATTAGATTGTGGTGGTTGCACAATCCTGTGATTGTACAAAATCATTAAGTTGGTGAATAAATGGGTGCATTGTATTGTATATGAATTATATCTTAATAAAGCTGTTTAATGCTATTTTATTTTTAAATCTAGTGTATTTTAAAATCAATTTAATTGAAGTGTGATTGTTAATGTAAAAAGCTATACATATTTAATAGATACAGTTTACAGGTCCATAAAGGCCATAGACATATCCATCATCTCCCAAAGTTCCCTCTCAAACTATTATTATTAATACTAGAGGCCCAATGCATGAAATTCGTGAAAGAGTAGGCCTTCCTTCCCTGGCTGTGGGCACGGCTTCCCTCTGGCATCTGGGACCCAGGCTTCCCTTCAGCAGCCAGGACCCAGGCTTCCCTCACAGCCCGGGCTTCGTCTGGAAGGTTGTCCAGTCTAATTAGTGTATTATGCTTTTATTATTATAGATTATTATTATTTGCTGTGTGTGTGTGTATGTTAAGAACACTTAACATAATATTTACCCGCATAACAAATTTTACATATGTAATAAATTATAGTTAGCTACAAGCACTGTGTTTTATAGATCTCCAGAACTTATCTGGGTATCTTTATACTGCTCCTGGTCTTAGAGGAAAGCTTTCAGTTTTTTTAACTGATGAGTATGATGCTAGCTGTGGTCTTGTTCTATATGACCTTATTATATTGAGATTAAATCTAGTGCATTATTTTAAATGTTATTGCAGTAAATGAATAGGAATAGATATGGAATTGTTTGACTTCAGGAAGAAATAATTAAATTTGACTTCATGTCCCTAAATTAATGTTTCTTAAAGGCCTTTCTGGCCTAAATGGAATCTTTCATTTCTTACCTATTGTGATATCATAAGTTAACATAATGATAACATAATGTACTTCATATTTGAACATTGTCATGGTAAGATGTTGTACATCATAAGTATTAATAAATAATGTCAATACAAAAACATTTAACAAGCTTGAAAGAATTCAGAATTAGTTTTATGAACAAAATTCACAATGTATCAAACCACTGACATTTTAAATGTTATTTTCATTAGTTTAGCCAATAGCCTTTGAACTTAACTATATATCAGATTGCAATTATATGCAAACCACTCAGAAGATAATGTTCTCTCTCCAATGACTTTTTATTTTATGGCTAGAAAACAAATTTTCCATATGTAATTAAGATACTAAGACTAAAAACTTCTCAAAGTAATATGGATGTATCAAATCTAATAAATCCCAATTTTATATGCCCAGCTCTGAAAATTCAAGATTCACACATTTAAAGATGTAATAAGAGAAACCAAGATGGCGGCATAGGTAAACACTTAAACTGCTGCCTCGCACAACAATTTCAAAACTACAAATAAAAGACTAAACGTCTATCACCCATAACCACAGGAAACTGGCTGAGTGGAAGTTCTACAACTAGAAGGAAAGAGAAAAGAGCATTGAGATGTGCACAAGTGCTGAAAAGCTGAGGTACGGAGGTGCATGAATCGGGCTGGCAGGCGGTGTCTGGGTGCGCTGCTTCTTTCAACCCGAAGGGAGACAAGCTCCAGATTACTCTGAATTCCAGTTTCTGGGGAGACGCTGGGGACCCAAACTCCTATGGGGAGAAGCTGGACTGTCTGCCATCCGGACAGAAAGTGAGGGTGAGTTTCTTGCAGAGGTGCGCCCAGCAATCATTGTTTACTGTGCTGGGGTGCGAAATGCAGGGACTTGGAAACAGGGAAGCACAGAGATGGCCTACTGGCAGCCATTGCTGTTTGCCACGCCCTAGCCTAGTGACTCTCTGAGACCCCACCCCCCATCCAAGCTCCATCAGTGGCTTTTGCATATAAATGGCCTGCCCTATGGCAGCTTAACCAAACAAACTGCAGCTCTGGTCAGACAACTTCAAAACCTCCAAACCCCAAGCAAAGAGGAGAAAACTATAGTTCTTGCTGTACCTCCTGCTGGGTGGCCTCAGACAGTAGCTGACCAGCACCCCACTAGAGATCCAGAAGCTAGTGTATCTGGTGGTCAGTGTGAGACAACACCAGAATTCAACTACTCACATACATAATTGACACATTCAAGAGGCAGACTCTGTGAACACCAAAGCCCCACTGAAACAAGTCCTGCCTCCTAAGCGTGTCTCCAGTGCAGCAGTTCTTCCATTATAGACACAGAGGGTCCTCACAGCCAATTGGCCTGGAGGTCAATTCCTCCCAGTGACACCAACAACAATCAAGACTTAACTACAATAAGTGTGTACACACAGTCCACAAAGGGGTGCACCAAGAGTGTCCACCTCAGGTAACTGGGAGGCCGACCACTAGCCCATATAGGAAACCTAGCACACAAAGCTAGCCTACCAACTCAGGGAAGCAGTGAAAATGTGGCGACAAAGAAACAGATCACAAACAAAAGAAATGGAGGAAAACAAACGACTAGATATAGAGTTCAAAACCACGGTTATAAGGTTTTTCAAGAATATCCTAGAAAAGGCTGATAAATTCAATGAGACCCTTTTTCATATGAAAAAGGACCAACTAGAAATTAAACATACACTGATTGAAATAAAAAATATTATACAGAAACCTAACAGCAGACTAGAGGAACGCAAGAATCAAGTCAAAGATTTGAAATACAAAGAAGCAAAAAACACTCAACCAGGAAAGCAAAAAGGAAAAAGAATCCAAAAATTTGAAGATAGTGTAAGAAGCCTCTGGGACAACTTCAAGCGTACCAACATCAGAATTATGGGGGTGCCAGAAGAAGAGAGAGAGCAGGATACTGAAAACCTATTTGAAGAAATAATGACTGAAAACTTCCCCCACCTGGTGAAAGAAATAGATTTACAAGTCCAGGAAGTGCACAGAACCCCAAACAAAAGGAATCCAAAGAGGACCACACCAAGACACATCATAATTAAAATGCCAACGGCAAAAGACAAAGAGAGAATATTAAAAGCAGCAAGAGAAAAACAGTTAATTACCTACAAGGGAGCACCCATGCGATGGTCAGCTGATTTCTCAACAGAAACTATGCAGGCCAGATGGGAGTGGCAAGAAATATTCAAAGTGATGAATAGCAAGAACCTACAACCAAGATTACTCTACCCAGCAAAGTTATCATTCAGAATTGAAGGTCAGATAAAGAGCTTCACAGACAAGAAAAAGCTAAAGGAGTTCATCACCACCAAACCAGTATTATATGAAATGCTGAAAGGTATTCTTTAAGAAGAGGAAGAAGAAGAAAAAAGTAAAGATAAAAATTATGAACCACAAATACATATCTATCAACAAGTGAATCTAAAAATCAAGTGAATTAAAAATCTGAGGACCAGAATAAACTGGTCAATATAATAGAATCAGGGGCATTGAATGGGAGTGGATTGATAATTCTCAGGGGGAAATGGGTGTGGGGGGTACGGGAAGAGACTGGACAAAAACCATACACCTATGGATGAGGACAGTTGCGGGGGAGGTAAGGGCAGAGGGTGGGGTGGGAACCAGGTGGAGAGGAGCTATGGGGGGGGGGGAGGAGAAACAATTGTAATAATCTGAACAATAAAGATTTATTAAATTTTTTAAAAAAGATGTAATAAAAATTTCCATTGGCAATCACCATTTGGATGTATCATACATACCCAACCGTAGTCTTACTCTCTACTGCCCACCAAACACACTCTTCTACCAGTGTTCTCTGATTCTTCTCCATTCCTAGTTGTCATGTCTCACACATGAACGTCATATGTGACTTTTTCATTTTCTCCTCACATCCAGTCTAGTCCATTAGCCAATCTGGCATCCTACCTTCCACAGACACCAGATTCTGACCAGCTTCTCCTTTCCTCACAGCTGCTCTCACCTCTCACCTGGACCATGGCCAGAAGTCATCTTCGAGCTCCCTGTCCCTTCTGAGAGCCTCCTATCCAGCACATGGATGATGCTTTTGAACAATGGATCAGCTCATTCCATTTCTTGTTCAACCTTCCTCAGCTTTCCTTCACACTTGGAATAAAATCCACTCTTCTTTGCATGGGCCCTGAAGGCTGCCTCCCCTCACTCATTGCAGTTGTGCTTCTCCAATGCCTTCAACATTTCTCGCAAGTGCTTTATTTCCTCTGCACTGTTTTGATCTTGCTGTACTGTCTGCTTGTAACAGTCATCTACATATTCAGGTGGCACTGACCTCACCCCAGGCTTTCCTCTGCTCCCCTGCTGTCACCTGTGCAGATCTCTTTCTGAGTTCCAGTCACTCTCTAGCCCTTGCCCATGTAATTCTTTGCATAGTCCTTAGAGCTTCCTGTAGGTACAACAAATACATATAGGTATCTATGTGTTGTCTGTTTCCCCTGCCTAGCGCATAAACTCTCTGAAGCAGGAACCTTTGTCTGCTTTGTTCAACACTGTATTTCCAGAGCTGAAAGCAAGGTCCTGGCATATGTAACATTCACTAAATATTTGTTGGGTAAACAGACTTGTAAGGAGGGAGTTACTAGACCTGAGAGCTCAAAGTGACTTTACCCAACATAATCTCTTTTCCTAGACATGAAGAATGACAGAAGAGGGACAGTTAGAATGGTGCCAGATGTAATGATAGTAACTGAAGGCAAAACAGGGACAATGGTCCAAGTGAAAAGATATGCTGTACTCAAGGAAAATATGAGTGCTGGGATGAGGTTAGTGCATAGTATAAAGTAAAATAAAAACTATGCTAAGTTCAGATTTTGGAGAGGCGTTCAATATTAGTATCAAGAACTTTGCACTTTAGGTTATAAACAATTTTAAACCCATTAAGCAATGTGAAACTGAATAGTGATATAATTGGGGAATTTTGATAAAAATTAGTTGTCTTTTAAAAAATTTATAATGAACAATAATAGCCACTGGAGGATCTATTAAAAAGTCGTTCTATTCTTTCTTATCACATCTGCCTTCTTTAAAGGACACAATTCCTAATGCCTCTAAGGTTGGACTATAGAGGAAAGCTAAATGGAAGAGCTCGCCTGGCTGGAGGGCTCCCTGTGGAAGAGGCTGAGAGAGGGTTTGCTTTAGCTAGAGACATTATATTCAATTTTATATTTTGAACTTGAAGTCAGACCTTACCAGTGTGCTGGTAGAATTCAGCCTGAGGGCTCTGAGCCTGCAGCAGTATATTCCACAATGAAATCAACTAACCCATGGCCATCCCCTGGGGCTGGATGAACCTTCAGAGCATGGGGCTGTATTCAGTCAACCCTTAAATGGTTATTTTCACAAATAAATGAGCGAGCTATATCTTCACTTTTATAAATCGTTTTTGAAAACAAATTCTCATTAAAATAACAATGTCAATATTAATTTAGCTACACTTTCTGAAAGCTTTTAGCAAAGCACAAATATAAAAGGAAAGGGCTAGACTCAACTTCTATCTTCTTTCACTTTTATCTCATTGTCAGAAAACATTTCCAACATTCTAGAAGTTATTGTTTAAATGGTTATAGGAAGCATAATGCCTAACAGATAGATTTAAGAAAGGAGGGGTAGCCCGGCCAGCATGGCTCCATGGTTGAGCATCAACCTATGAACGAGGAGGTCATGGTTCAATTTCTGATCAGGGGATATGCCCAGGTTGCAGGCTGGATCCCCAGTTGGGGGTGTATAGAAAGCAGCCAATTAATGATTTTCTCTCATCATTGATGTTTCCTCTCCCTTCCTCTCTGAAATCAATAAAAATATATTTTTAAAAAAGGGAAGTAAGGAGGGGTACACCCAAAGTCCCAGGTGTGACATAAGGAGCTCTGGGCCCATGGGAGAGGACTGGTAGTGATGGAATCAGGTGGATTCCCATTAAGATGGGATCTCATCAAGGCCATTGAATTTCTCATTTGTTTTATTATCTTCGATGAATACCATTCATTTAGCTTGCTGTTCTGAATCAATAACATCTGAGCTGTACAATATGTATGTCTTTAAGTAAAAATCTCCCAAGGGATTTAACTCAGGAAACTATAAGGGAGTTTACACTGTGTTTAATAAAGAATGGGTTGCTGGAGGGACAGAAGGAGGCTGGAAAGCTCAAACATTTCTTAAAGGTCTTTTCTGAAAAACAAAAATTGATATTGTATTTTTCTAATTTTCACACAATGAAGCAGTCTCAAAGGGTTCTTCTCATTTCTATGTTTTTCATAAGAATCTCCACAGTATTAAAAATGAGAGAAGCCTTATTTATCATTCAAGATTATGCATTCTTTGCATACTTGACCTTATGAAGCAGGCACTCAGTAGCAGAAGCAAATTGTTCTGCTAACAGAAATAATCTGTATTCTTCTAGGTCAAGTACGGTAGAGTCTGCAAATGACAAGAGATTTATTAAGTCATTTTTAATTTGAGGGGATTCTTATTGCCTCCTCCAAAAGAAAGCTCTGAACTATAACTTTATTTGCACTTGTTCATGTGAAAAGCAATGAAATGGCCTTCAAAAGTTTCATCTTTCCAGTTGGATAAATTATTAGTTGTTCTTGTTATGCATCAAAAACTCTTATTCACATTAAAAGGAATGCCTGAAGTCATATACTTCATAAGATGAAAGGATGCAAAAAAATGCTTTTCTCTTATTTTTTAGTAAATCACTATTTCATTTATCCTTTTTAAACTATCACGTTCAACAGAAAGTAGAATTCTGTTCCCATTAGTGGCCACCTTAAACAATTTACAGACCTATACTTAAAATTGTATGAGAAAATCTACCTTGGCTGACTGGCTCAGTTGGTTGGAGTGTCGTCCCATATATCAAAAGGTTGAGGGTTCAATTCCCAGTTAGGGCACATACCTAGGTTGTGGGTTCAATCCCTGGGAGGGAATTGGCAATTGATCCATGTCTCTCTGTCTGTCTCCCTCCCTCCTTCCCTCCCTCCCTCCCAGTCCCTCCCTCCAGTGTTAGCAAAGTGATATGTGATGTTAAGCATAAAATGATATCTTAAGACATATTTTTTATAGCCAGAAAAACAAAATGGTGAGGTATTTTTCTGTATTTCTAATTAATACTAGTATATGTTAGACGGTTAAGCCTTTCCATACTCTTGCTAACAAGCACAATTGAAACTTTTAACCTCATATATAATAATTGATACAGGTGACCTATAAACCATGTGTGATCTGTTTTGATAGTATATATAATTTTGATTCTATTTTTATATCTGACCTTTTCAATGGAATCTTAAGATGAGTTTTAAATATAATGAGTTATCTCAGAGAAATAAGTTATCTATCATCATATTATTTAAAAAACAACAAATAAAAATTATACTAGACAATGTATACATAATGTAAATAAAAGTCCCAAAGTCACTTATAGCTCAAAGAAAAGAAAAAATATCACATATAAAAGAAATATAGAATAATTAGAAAATAATATGTAAAATTAGGGATAGCAGGAAAGACATACCAAAAGCATAAGGAAATAATTGTTTGATTATTTTTTCTTTGGCCTCTAAATCTCAGTCTTCTTTACAGTGTCCTCAATTTTCAGAATTATACTGTAAAAGTAACATATTATTAAGATAGTATGAAATAGTGACTTAATCAAGGTCATCATTGTGGCACAAAACCTAGAATTTCCAACCAAAAAGTAGGATTACCATTGCTTCTGAGACAAAGGGACTTAAAATACTTTATTGTGGATAACCAGTAGATAAGAAATAGTGATTAAATTCTAATAGTTTGTGAATTCTGTGCATCTATAAAATGTTTAGGAGAAATCCTTTCAGTATTTGAAGAATTGCTCTTCATGTAGTCTATATTAATAAATTTGTTAAGTGACTGTATATGAGGTGCTTTTCCTTCTGGCATTCATTTGTCGACTAAAATAATTAAAAATCAGGCATAATCTCAGTTTTATTCACAAGTTTGTTGATCTTTTCTCTTTGCTGAAGTATAGTTGTCATTAGGGCTGCATCACAGGTGTATGTGTGTGTGTGTGTTTATATGCATGTATGATGGAAACCTGATAACATTTTAAAAATTCATTACCATTACTCTTTCTCTATATATTTATTCTCATTCAATTGTTCTGAATAAAAACTGCTTCTAACTATTCTCCCAATGATTTTTTTAAATTAAACTGAAAGAATCCTTTCTAGCCTTTTGCTGTATGACAATCATCAGGACTGGTGTTTTTATTACTCTGGTTGAAGAAACTTGTACTTGTTAAAATGCTAAAAGCAACAAGAACAACAAACAAATTTCTGTTTAATTTTTTTTTTCATAATCTGTGTGCACGCATTCATTTTCTTTCCCTTTATAATTGAGATAGTCTCAGTTTCAAGGCATCTCTTGGGTCTGAAATCACTTATTAATTCCACATTGTTCTCCTAATGTCTTCTTCCCACCATTTTCTCTTTTTAAAATTGCAGCAGTAAATCTTACCCTTTGATCACTAGTCGTCATCTTCCCGTATCTGTTTCCACACAAAACTTGCTTACTTCTTAAATCACTACCCCAATTCAATTGACTTATAGAAACCTGAAGCCATTTTTAACAATGATCAGGAAGCAGACATCTCCAGGGCTTTCTTATTTCTCCAACAGAAGTTGTTTCTGTGCTCCCACAGTTCTCTCCTAAGACCATCAAATTCTTCTGTAGTTATCCTGCCATGCATTCAACGACAAGAATTTTTCTTTGAGCTTTCTATAGCCTGACATATTTTATCTTGCTTGACTCCTTTGCCATGTCATTAATATTTTCTCATCCTCTCTTTAAATACAGAATAAGTCCATCATCAGCTATAACTTTCTTCATTCTTCTTCGGTGTTTAAAAATAGATTCTCTGGCCAGGATTGTTTTATGTGATGTCTCTTTAATTAGGGAATACATATCCCATTGCTCTAACATCAAACTAATAAAATAAAATATCAAATCTTATTAATTTTTTGGAATAACAGGCAGAACTTGGAAGGCAATCAAACAAGCTGGTTGTACTTAATAAAACAGTATTCTATTCTTACAAAGGCAAACATGCTGGTGATCAGGAAACAGATAAAATTTATAATTATTGACTATATCTTCATGCATGCTGTAGATAAGCTGATTTGTGATTTAGTTGTTTCTCTCTATGTATTGTCAAATGCAACAAAGACATTTAATCCTCATTAATTAAAGGACTGGACCTAGGAGAGGGGCTGTAAGCATGTGAAGATACTTGAAGCCAAGCATCTGACCATGGAATGTCTATATTTGATGAGGAAGATTTGCATGCTCACAAATATCTATAATAATCAGTTATTGTAAGCTATATGCAAGGTGCTGTGGGGAAAATAAGAGTTATTAATTTTAAGTGCTTTGATTCCAAAGGCTTTTATGGATATAGACTAGCATTGGAGATGGATGTTAAATCATCTAGAAAGAAGGTGCACATCATGTTGAAGGAGTGACTTGCCCTGAGAACAGCAGGTGACCCTGGTGATCGGAGTGCCCACTTGGGTAGGGAGACCACTTAAGATACAGCTATAGTAGATAAGACAGAAACAAAACAGCATTCTGTATCATCAGTGCTTCTACACATATGTTGTTCCTTTAACAAAATTGCAAAACATTGATATTTGCTTGGAGTGAGATGTTATTTTGTATTATTTACTTTTCTGTTATATAAATGCTATTCTTTAAATAAAAAAATAGGACTAGTTAGCAGTGGCAATTAATAGTAGTTAAGTAGTAGGAATAATCAATCAAATATGTATGATAAATATATAATAATATTTTTATAACATTTCTTTCTGTTCCTACAACAGTATTTCATTTTAACTTTTGTTAAACTAGTGAATGTTTAAAATTCGTAGGATATATATTATTACTCTTAACATTCATAAATGTGAGGATTTTATAAAGGGAAGTATATAAAAATAGGACTAATTATATTTTTTGTATTTAATAAAAATCATACTAACTCATTGCTTTCTGTTCCATAGTACACTAGGATATTTTTACTATTTGTTTACTTTTCCAATACTTTTCTGGACTTCTTGCAGCCTTGAGAACATCCTTCTTTTCCTTTTTGTGGTGGTAAAGTTGAAGACAGTCAAACATAAATTTTATTTGGACTTGCAGTTCTACTCTTATCAGACCTGCGTGACGCTTTCTCAATTTATTTACTGATATTGTAACTTATTTAGAAACCAACTTTTTTCACAAGTTCAAATTACCTTTTGCTTTAAAAATATGTTCCCCAAGAAAGAGCAGATTCTCTTATGAATACATCCAATGTGCTTCCTGGGGTTCATAGGTCGACGCTCAATGACTCACCATGCTAGTTGGGCCTCCATGATCCAGTTTTATGTGTTCTTCCAACTTCCATTAAAATAACACTGTCATTTAGCTTCGTTTTTTTAGTAATGTCTGGGTCATGTTGCCTTAGGAGTAATCATTCTTGTTTTCACTATGTGGACTGTTAGGAAATGTGGTCACAATATTAATCACATTATGGGTAAACTAGCACTATTTTGATACAATGGACAATGGTTAAGCCATTGGCAATCATGAGACTGTGAAGACTCATGATTTGCATCATTAGGAGTGCAGCTATGGATGTTCCAACACTGCAAACTACAATCATGGTTGCCAACATCAGTTGTTGGGGGGAAATCAACAACAGGGACCATGGATGCTGAATCATTGACAACATACACATTTGAAATTTAAAAGAACGCTGCTTTCAGCGCCTATTTTGGAGGCTGGCATTGGAATTCTGTACTTTCCCCCAGCCAACATTACACAATGACAAAGAATGACTTTGAGTTTCGCAACCTGGAGGTATTTCCTGGGATATGGAGCTGCCCAGGTAGAGCAGTATGCTTGGCTTGGACAACCTAACAATTTGTACATTTTGATTATTTGGGTGGTGAAAAGGTACACTAACAGTTTGAAACACCACAAATAAATGTTTGTTATTTTAGCTTCAATATTTGTTCTCTGCTAAAATGCAAATATTATAAAAAGATAAAAATATGAGGATTACTAGTTGTTCACCCTTATTATGAATGAGGTTGCCAGAGAATGAAGCATGAGATTGCAGAAGCTCTTTTATAGGCTGGTTTATGATATGAATTGAGCAAATCATCCATACCTCTACAAGGGGATATGGGAATATGATAAACAAATCTCCCTACCACATGTTGCCTATGGTGCCTTTCCTTCTAAGGGTCCTTAATGCTTCCTGTCTTTGTTCATTTTTCTTAGAAGAAAATTTTTACATAAAGAAAGGAATGTTGACTCTCCAGCAAAGAGTAGCTGGCTTTAGGAATAGAGATGAAGTTTTTTAACTTTAATCCAATTAGAAGATTAGAACAAATTTGAGCTTCTGTACTTGTCAGGGAAGTCCAAAGTTAAGATCTGGTTGTTCTCATCAGAAAGCTTACAGTCCACTGTGGGGATGCAAGTATTATTCAAAGAACTATACACAGAACACTAAACATCCCAGCTGAAATAGTGTTGCAGGGAAGAAGTTCATAGTTTTGCGAGAATGTGATAAAAGGCAATTGATCTGGTCAGAGAGATCAAGGAAGTCTTATCTAAAAAGAAGACAACTGAGCTGGTATCTGCAGAAAGGAGCTACTTAGACCAGAGAGCACCATTTAGGCATCAGGAACCACATGTAGAGAAACCCTGAGTGAGAAGCAGTATACTGTTTTACAGGAATGGAAAAAAAGTTAATGTGGTTATAGAGAAAGTGGGCATGGTGGCTAGACAGATGTTAGGTCTCTGTGCTTAGTGGAAATTTTGGGTGTGTTCTTTCATTCTTATATATTCCCCTTTATAAAGAAAGCTAGAGGCTTCTCTTTACATGGAGAGAGCAAAAATGCCACTCACCCTCTGCCTACCTACCTGTTGAACCTAGCCACCCTATTCATGGACTCTACTGTCAAAACCAGATTATTTTGTCTATCCAGATTCTTGGGGTCACTTTCTCCCATCACTTCAACCATGGCAAGGGGTAAATGATGGTTCCGTATGAATACTCTTTTGATTATGAGTCACTTTTACCTCTTTTTGTCAGTATTTCAAACACTTAAATCTCAAATCATATCAATTTTTAGAACCACAATTATTAGACCTGTTTATAGACAAGCCAAGTAATTAAATACTGATGGAACCAACCAATAAATCTTCTACATAGTCCACAGCTTCCTCTAATATTTTTGTTTCATTTTCATGTGCTGTTTGTCCCTAACCCCTTGAAAAACTTGTATTTCCAAACATTCCTTACTGTGCATTTTGCTGCAATCAATATTTGTACATGTGGAATAAAAGTACCAGTTCCTTCAGTAAAAAAAAGTTTTTTTTGATGCACTTGCATCCAAAAACACTCCATCCAAACCAAATACTCTAAGGTAGCAGCAGACCTAAGAGAGCCCAACTTACCTATTTCTAAGACTGGGGTTGGTAAAAGACTCAAAATCAATATTATTTTGCATCATTTCTTTCCGGGATTATTTTCTCTGTGTAGATTTTCCCAGAAAATTCCTTTTCTGGTCATTCCCTGCCATTTTTATTTGTCCAACAACACTGAGCTGCAGCTCAGGAGAACCTTTTTACCACTGACCTTAATGTTCCTCACACAGGAAATACAAATGACATTTGTCCTGCACATCATGAGAAGATATAAGCACAAAGGTTAAGACTAGTTATGAAAGCATGTCAAGAAGTTCTAAAGATTATAAAATGGTGGATGATCCTCCAATACATACAGTTTCTGTGATAAATTCTAATTCATCAGTTTTTGATAATAGATTGCTCCATTTTTCATAATTATTCTACATATGAATATCATTATGAAGTCATTTCAACAACTGTCTTTTCTTGGTTATGGACGTATTATCCTCAAAGAAAATAAAATTGTGTATTCCCCCCTCCCTCCCCTTGGAGTTTTGATTGAACTGGTTTTGAATCTTAATAACTGCAGAAATAGCTTTTGTTGCTTATTTGTGAAGTACACCCATTAGCCAAATCTTACAAGTTAATCTTTCTAACACACTTTATTCCTTTGGTATCTAAGAAAACACCCTACTTGCAGACAGTGAGGAACTGATAGGAAAGTAGGAGAGAGACAAATAAACAGCCAATTATAAAAATACTGTAGAATTGCAGTTATAGAGTTAGAGGTGAGATATAACAAGCCATTGGGGAGCCAGTGAAGCCTTCTTAGAGGCAGTGACCCATGAAGTGAGGTTTTATAGAAGGAGAAATTTAAGGAGGCAGTGGTGTCAGAGAAGGCACATGAAAACCTGGGGAGGCAAGACTAGGTAATTGACTTTTTAAGCCATCAGTCTGGTCCTGTTTCTGGTGCCATCAATCCTCTGTGTCAGGGTAAGTTTAAAACAGGCCCTTGAAAATACGGCAAAATACTTGCAGCCTGCCAAAGTGCCTTAAAGGGTAGATGTTCTCAGGCATCATTTATCAGTATAAAAATAATGGCAATAATAATTAGAATTATTATCACTTCAAATAACCGATCCTACCATTTCTTTAGCAGATTTTATTTTTGTCTTCAGCTGTTTTCTTTTTTCTACAGTAATCTTTATGAGAATGAATCAAATGTGCACCACGATTTTCATACTGTTTCATGTTTACTAAAACATATTACTGAGTGTTCTAAAAGGGAGTGTGTGTGTAGGGGGTGGGAGTAAGTGAGGATGTTAAATATGGGGTGAACTAGAGACAAATGGATGTGTTAGTGATGGTTTCTCATGTGGTTATTTTGATGACTTGCACATTCCCGTTATTGTTTCTGCCTTCTACAGTCGCATCCTTAATCTTTGCAGGGCCAACCCAACTCACACGGCACCTTTTGGTACCTGGATCAAGGACCCTCTTTCAGTGGACTCAGCCCCAGGCGGCTGGTGCTCATCTCCCTCCTGCTGTCTTGGCAAGGCAACCTGGACCATGTAAAACTGTAAAATCAACTGAATGTAGCATTTATCCTCCTCTGGAAACCATGCCTTCTCTGCAACATCATCCCACTTTTCCCTTTTCTTTCTCAGACCTCAAGTCATTCACCTAGAGGGATTTCTTGCAATGTCTGTCACTTATAACTGACAAAGTCATTTGTCTGTGACCCTCCAGAGGGAGACAGGCATTCTTCAAGCCCGTGTAAATGTGAACTACAACTCCCCACTTGCCGCCTCCACTCCACAAAAGTCCTCACGGTTAGTTCCCCCTCGATTGGGTGGTCCACTGTGCAATGCATCCACTCAGGACGTTTTCTCTTCCACAATTTTGGTTTTTATTTCTTCTTGAAACAGGCATCTTCAGCTGTAACCCACTGTCTTTTCAGACTCATGGGCATTTGTTACATACGACGTTGAGGTAGAGAGGTGTGCTGCCTTTTTAAGTTGAATCTGTCAGATACTTGGCTTAATTTTGCTGAGCTAAAACAGTAAGTTGGGGTAAGGATGTGGGTGTTCTTGTTTCTGGACACTTTAGTGTCTTGTCAACACTTTAAGGTTTCTTTGCAGAATAACAAGGAGTTCTTTGAATTGATTAAACACTTTTACTAGTCTCTCAAGTACCTTATATTATCTTTTTGTTATGCTGCGATATGTTTCTACATAATAAACGTGAAGAGAAAACCCCAAGAGGGTGATACTGATATAGATAATGGTACCTTTTTTAAAAATGAGACATTTGGTGGGGAAATAATAAAATGTTATACAGAGTTTAGCATCATGTGGATATACATTTCTATCACCATGGTTCCACCATATGGCTTAAATGCGTGTTGAACTAATGAAATTGTTCCTTTAGTATACAGAGTTTCCATACTGTCGGTTATAAATGCCCTATTTTTTTTCGCAGAGGCCCCTGTTTATTTGTAGGAACCTTATCAGCAATATGCTCACTGTTCAGACATACCCAGATATCTGGAAACTTACTAAGTCTATGTAATTGTCTGTGAAAATTACAAGTGGTTTGTTCACTTTTAGTTATCCCCAGATAATTCTCCATTATCATCATTTAGAATTGAAAGTATATGCATTAAATAGCAAGCCCTTTTTTTTTTTTAATTGCAACATACATATTAGGGAGTATCGGGAGGGGGGTGTGTGAGGAATGATAATAGGTAGTAGATGATCCTCTTTATCCAAGGGTAATTTCAGACTAATCAAATGCTGTTGAGAATACTCTTCATGGTCAGCCTTGGGGACACAGCATGACCCACACAGACAGGGTTACTGCATTTGAGGAATGTATATTCTATCTTCTTTTTGTAAATATATTTTATTGAATTTTTACAGAGAGGAAGGTAGAGAGAGAATTAGAAACATCGATGAGAGAGAAACATCGATCAGCTGCCTCCTGCATGCCCCCTACTGGGGATGTGCTCACAACCTAGGTACATGCCCTTGACCAGAATCAAACCTGGGACCTTTCAGTCTGCAGGCCGATGCTCTATCCACTGAGCCAAACCAGTTTTGGCAATGTATATTCTATCTTTACATTATTTTTGACTTTATATATATAATCAGCTCTCCTAATTTTTAAGTTGGTATAAGTCTTATTAAAATTAGGATTTGGAATGTTTATGAATAGATGCATTTTTAGATCCTTATGGCAACTTTACTCATTATATGGAATATATTAAGAAAAGAGTAATAATGTTTTTCAAAAAAGTGTAACTACTTCTAGGAAAATATAATAATAAAGTTTGCCTCCCCATCCCCTTAGGGTATCCAAAGACAATGAGTTAAAAATATATATGATAAGAAGGGAACGAAAGGGGTAGATAAAATGCTGCATTCATCCATCTTCTTCCCTGTCAAGAAAATTCAGATTGGACAGAGGACATGAGAAAGTCAAAAAGAAACTCTTCTGTTTACCTTCTGTACCTGGGCTTCCCTTACCGACTGACCTTTGGGGAGCTCTTCCCAGGTACATTGTAAGTGGCCAGACTTACTAACACCAAGCCAGGAAACATCTCAAAACACGGAAAGGAGTTGGCTTCTCTCTCCTATGAGTCCAGCTTGCCCCCTAGTCTCAGAGATATGGGAATCCAGGAAATGGGAAAATTTTGATCATTGCTTAATAAGAATGCTGCTTCCTCCTAGATTCTTGTGTCTGCATTCTTCTACTGAGGGCTCTTCCTATAATCTTGTCCCCAACAATTACTCTGTGTTCCTATTATCTTTAATCTGTGTTTTAACAACTAAAAACTAAACATTTTCTCATATCAATTTCTAATTATTAGATACGTCTACTAACTAGTACATCAGATCAAAGCTTAAAGAAAAGGCTTATTTGTCCAATAATTTAAGCTCCCTTACAATCCATGGGGGCAGAGGGTCACTCTGCGTATGTGTTTTGGCCTTTTCACAAATGATAAGTATTTTGTGCACTCAACTTTATGCCTGACACGATGCTAGATTCTGAGATAAGCTGGGATTAAAAACATTGGAGCTGCAGGATTTGGCTGGGTGGGTGTTAAAGAGGAGATAGACAAAGGACAGGCAATGCTTTCACAAATTTATGGGGGACTATACTGTTTTAAGTGTTATGAGAACATATAACAGAGAATCCTGTTATGGTCTAGGGCAGTGGTCGGCAAACTCATTAGTCAACAGAGCTGCAAACCGTGGCTCGCGAGCCGCAGTTTGCCGACTACTGGTTTAGGGATTTGGACATGTTCCCTTAGGGATTTAATTAGCTTGAAATAACTATAAGAGGTGATAGGGAGGCAAGGTGAGATAATTTATTATTCAAAGCTCCCCACATACTTTGCAAGAGAGCATGGTATTCTGGGAACTGAGGAAAGGCTCCATGCCCAAAGACCCTTAATGTATGTTCATATTTTTTCACTTCAGTTAAATTTTAGGTAAACATCATATGAAATGGCTTATAGAAGTTGTGTACAGGTGCATTGATATTATGATTAGAGCAATTATTCATTTGTGCATTCAATGAATAGTTGCTGAAAATCCTTTGCAAACTTGTTTGTCTACTGGGTACCAGGAATACAGAAGTATCTGAGACTGAACCTCTTCCTGATTTTAGGAAGTTCAATCTCTAAAGTATTTACAGTTTTGTCTTTTTTAAAAAGTTTTATTTTTTTCTAATACAGTTTATATTCAATATCATTTTTGTATTAGTTCCAGGTATACAGCATAGAGGTTAAAACATCATATTCTTTACAAAGTGTTTTCCCTGAGAGTTTCAGAACCCACCTGGCACCATACATACTTATTACAATGTCATTGACATATTTCCTTTGCTGTGCTTTACAGTCCCATGACTATTTTGTAACTACCAATCTGTACTTCTCAGTCCCATCACCTTTTTCACCAATTTTGTCTGTGAGTATCTGAGTGTAAATGAGATTTGGGAAATATATGCAGGCAAGAGAGAGGAAAGTAGACTACTTGTTTAAAAAGCAGTGATGTATATTTAGGTGTTTGCCCTTCAATAAACTGCTTTGCACTGGTGGGTCAGTCTTTACAAAACAAGAGGGCTGATGTTACTGCAGATGTCTGGAGCTTTAGAATGCTGGGAAATGCAAAAAGAACTAATAGGATCCAAGTAGTGAGCTTGCTGAAGTTCCAGCAGAAGGGCCAGTAAAGGATCTAGTTAATTTTTACTCATTAACAACCACTGAAAGAGGCAGCAGTGAAATGCATTGCTTCCATCTCCAAAAAGAACACAGACACACACAGTACAACTGGCAAAGCCTTCATTTTTGGGAGAGTGGAATTACCCATGAAAACCTACTCGATGCCACTTATAACATAGCTGCACATTTAGGATATTTGCTGAAAAATAAGATTCTTTTAAAGATCTATGTGAGTGTTTATGAGGTCAGCAAGTCCTGTGAGGGTATAAACAGAAGCAGAATTTGATATTCCATCATGCCCCACTATTCAAGTGCTTTGATCATTGGAAACATCCTACTGACAAATACTCTGCAAGGTGATCCCTCTGAGCTCTCTGAGATGCTTTCAAACTAAAGATGAATTATTATGGTTGTGAACTCCAGTTTCTCTAAAGACTACCTCTGCTTATATGTCCATGGAGTTCTGATTTGAAATATAATGATTGGCTTCTGATGCTCTTAAGAAAGCTGTTCTTAGGATTTTATCGCACCCTTCTTTTACCTTTGAGAACTTTATACAGACATCTTCTGATGAATGTCAATAGAAGAAGCTCTCCCCATCTTTTCCTGCCTGCTACTAAAGTAGGCTGCATTGCATGCAGGATGTTAAGGAGAGCTACGAATGGATTAGAGACATTTATTAAATGTGCATTCACTCAACAAATATCTATTGTCTGGCATGGGAAATCCTTAAGTGGGCATTAGAAAGCCCTTGCAGAGCTTTGCTTGTTCTTCATTTAACCTTGATAAGGGAAAAGTAAAAAGGAAAAAGAAGAAAGTCCTTCTTAGTCCAAAGCATCCACTCTCCCCGTGCCAAACCAATGGTTCTCCTTGCCAAGGTCCTATGGGGATTTCGAAGTACTAAAGAATAATTTAACTTTCAGACATCTAATGTGTTCCTGTGATTGAAAATATGACTATTCCCTAAAGTAATTTTCCAGAAGTGTTTATAAAGCAAGAGAGTCACAAATGGACACAAAATGAGTTCAATTCAATAGTGAATATAGAATATGTAGGAAAAAGTAGATACTTCATTTTTTCTAGAAGTACTATAATATATAACATATTGTACACATATTTGTTTCAATTATTTGTCTAGTGTCTGTGAACTATAATGAATGATGAATTTCTCATATATTTTTGGCATTCTTCAGTATGCTGTGGTGGTTGGGGGAAAAGAATGCTATTTTAGAGTTTGGAAATTTGCATTTAATGTTGAGTTTTCCATTTACTTGCTGTGAGACTGTAGATAAAACATTTAACCTATAAATGTGAGAAAAGAGATTATCATAATAACAAGAGTAATAATAGCAGTAATATATATTCTTGTGAGACTCTTATAAGATTTTATATATACACTAGATGCCCAATGCACAAAGATTCGTGCAAGAATGGCCTTCCTTCCCCTGGCTGCTGGCACCGCCTTTGCTCCGGGCCCAGAGCTGCCTTTCTGCCTTCCCACGCTGCCCAGAGACCTGGAGCTGCTGGGGGTGGTATGGAACGCCTGTATCATCGCCATGGCAAGCATCCTGGCCCGCCCCCAGCCACTTGGAAACTGCATATGCAAATTAACCCATCATCTTTGTAGGGTTAATTTGCATACTCACTCCTGATTGGCTGGTGTGCATAGCGAAGGTACAGTCAATTTGCATCTTTCTCTTTTATTAGTGTAGATGTGTGTGAGAATATGTATGTGTATATTCTATTAAAAAACTTTTTAACTCTAAAGGTTTCTAGCTATATTATTTCTGTAAAACATTTATAGTTATAAAATTGCTGTCCTTTATATAAATACTTATAGTCTTGTAATGTCACAAGTGTAAGAGTTTAAAACTTAGGTTCCAAGTTGAAGTTCCAATTCTTTTCTGTGTAATCTCATTCTGATCTAATCCTAAATAATAAAAGCCTAATTAATATGCTAAGTGTCCAGTTGTCCTGTCCCCATTCAACCAATCAAAGCGTAATATGCCAATGATATGCTAAGGGTGCTCAACTGCTTGTTATAACTTGCACTCACCACTAGGGGGCAGACAGTCGACAGGTCAACCAGTCGTTATGATGTACATTGACCACCAAGGGGCAGAGGCTCTGACCTGTGGGTTAGCTTGCTGCTGGGGTCCAGCCAATTGGGACTGAGCAAGACAGGTGGGACACACCCTGGAGCCCTCCTGTATCCCCTCCCTGGCTGGACAACCTCCCAAAATCCTCCCCTGCCCCAATTGTGCTCCAGTGGGGTCCCTCAGCCTGGCCTGCACCTTCTTACAATCCAGGACCCCTCAGGGGATGTCGGAGAGCCAGTTTCAGCCTGATCCTGCAGGCCAGGCTGAGGGACCCCACTGGTGCATGAATTCATGCACTGGGCCTCTAGTATAATAATAATTAGTTCAAAGTTAATTCAACAAAAATATCATGGTTAACAGTTCTAAAATGATCTGATCTATTTTGTCTAATGATTCCTATGAAGTCCAATATTTGTGTCTGTAGATAAAAAAGGTAAATACTCTGAAAAATTACTGCTTTAGTTGCCTTAATAAATCAGATTTCTATATGTTACAGGAGAAAATCTGATTAAATGAAGACCAAATATACTTTGCATTTCTTCAATATACTGCCAATTATAAGAGTAAGAAAAAAACAAAGATAATTAAAATATGACAAGTTATTGATTTTATTACATGACATTTTAAAAATGTTATAACACAATGGGTAAAGTTGTCTTAGAATCAAAGAAATTTTGAATGTGTAATTTTATCTAGATTAGCTAAAGCATTCATTAAGCTGATTATACAATATACATGCATTCATTTATTACTTGATAGATATTGATTATGCTTGCTATGCACTATGAGACTAGGTGAATAAAATGAGACACAATGAATGTGCAACATTGTACAGGGGAGCTCACACACTATTTGGGAGGTAGCCACTGATCGATAATTTCACTAATAAGTTTAAAGCCATGACATTCCAGACCTGTTTAGTAGGGGAGGGCATTTCTTAGGTGTTACCCTCAGCATGAATTGGGGAAGGCCTCTCTGGGAGATTTATGTGCCATTGAGGCCAGGAAGATGATAAAATATTAATTGGGAAGGGGTAAAAGGAGATGGTGATTTACAGTTTCAAAATACTAGTCACAATGAACTTTAACACTGTAGCTAGGAAAGTGATTTGGGACTGATTCTGTTCATATTCTTCCTCTTGCTTGTCTACTAGTCAGTCCCACAGTTAATTTTCTATGTAGGACTACTATCCATCCCCCACATTGATTTTGACCAAAATACGTCTGTGTTTTCCAAGGACAAGTATTGTAGATCACTCCCTAAGCTCTTGCTGAAAATTCATTTAAATTTTATTTTTTATTAATTATTCTGTTTTAAATACTTAATTCTCATATGTTCTGCAAAATGTGGGTACCCACTTTACTTAAAAAACTCAATGCATTTTCTCTGTTTTTATCTATTCCCTCTTTTCTTATTCAATGCTCTCCTATATTTAAGTACTCTGCTACAATCATAGAAGGATATCATAAAACTTACTTTATTAAAAAATAACTTCTTCATTAGGGTTTCTGGGTGTAATAGGGTTCTCTAGAAAAAGAATTAATACTGTGTGTGTGTGTGTGTGTGTGTGTGTGTGTGTGTGTGTGTGTGTGTAAATGGATAGACAGACAAATAGAAAGAGCGAGATATTTATTTTAAGAAATTAGCTCATGCAGTTGTGGGGCAAGTACAAAATTTCCTGGAGACCATGGAAGTGGTGATGTTACAATCTTGAGTCCAAACAGTCTGCAGGTAGAATCCCCTCTTCCTTGGAGTACTCAGCCTTTTTCTCTTAAGACATTCAACTGATTTGATAAAGCCCACTCACATTATGGAGCATCATCTCCTTTGCCCAAAGGCTACTGATTCAAAGATTAATGCCATGTAACAAATGCCTTCATAACAACATCTAGAATGGTGTTTGACCAAATATCTGGGCATAATAGCCTGCCCAAACTGACACATACAATTCACCACACTGGGATCATCCATTCTATGCAGATGGCAGGAATTAGGATAATTGAACACTTTCTGCATGGCCTAAGTCAACATCCTCTACTTCCACTAAAACTCATGGTATTTTAATTACTTGGTTAGGAAGGACCACTTAAAATCACAATGTCATAAAGCACAGGGTCCCTTTCTTTATTCTGACCCTCCAAGGCCCCTATCAAACATCACCTTTGCCAAGAAGTGTTGCTTATGCTGTTGATTAGACCCATCTAGTCCTTGTTTTAACACCTCCCCTCACCCCCCAATAGCACTTTGCACATCCTTCCCTTGGATTTTCACTCATACTGCTTCACTGGAAACTCTTAGATTGAAGGCAATATGTCTTTTTCCTTCTAGAGTGCTATCTTTTATCTAATTGATGCTTAATAGATTATTTTAATATGATTAAAAATCAACTGAAAAGTCAGATTTAGTATATCTTTACGTGTTTTAGAGATAAATAACATAAACCATGGTTAGTTCAGTATGAATGCTTTTATATGATAATAACCTATTTTTAATAGAAAAGAAAATATCACTAGGTTTTTATTGTTTATTTTATTCTGCTCTGTTAAAGGATAGTATGAAAGAAAGACTTTTATCCTATTAAATCATGTGAGAAAGATTTCTGTGTAACAAACCATTTCAAGATAGTCTTTCATTTATTAGGAATTTTTGGTATGGGCAATTTCCATTCCTGGAGAGAAGTTTCATCATATGAAATTCATTCAACCATGCATGGAATGAACATTTTTCTCCAGTAGCTTTTTCTTAGTCTCAATAGACTAATAATGCAATTACTCTCTAACATGTAACTCAAATTCTTAGCAATCAATTCAATAGTTGTATGTTTGACAGATAAGTTTAAATGTAATCAGTCAAAGAAAAATTTTTCAGCCTCAAAGAACTGGATGCTGCTGCAGAACTTTTCTGATGGTCAAAAGAACTAACATATTTAGATATTGTTCTTCAGTAACATCAAGGGGTTCTTCAGTATCAAATGATCAAAACTTCCTCCCCCTTGTTTGTTTTACTTTGTAATGTTTATAAAGAATATAGTAGAATTAGTAGATATATTAACCAGAAGCTATAAGAATGCCTTCACCAGTATATTCTGTTTAAAATTAGATTTAAAAGCAGTCCTATTTTTAGTGAATACTTAGGGCTATAAAGTTTACCTTATCTCATATAATCTCAACTAAGGTTCTAAAATACTTCATTTTGGATCAGAGTACAAAACATAGTAGGTCTTTAGTATAAAGAAATTTAACTATGCTATAAAGACCCCAAAGACACATGATATAGCAATTTGGAATTTTACTGAAGAACAAATTTGTGTGAAAATACTGAAGGCAGATATGCTAGAATGATTTAGCTAATAAATGCCTTATCAAATGAATGACTTATCAAATGAATTATTTAGCTAATGAGTAAGCTTTACTTCCACAGAGGCAAAATTAGTGTTGTTATTAAAGGAGGGTCTGTGAAGTCAGCATGCCTGGTTTCAAGTTCAGCTCCTGTACTCACCAGCAATGTGTTCCTGGTCCATCTACCTAGCTTCACTGAGCCCTATTGTCCTCCACTGTGAAGTGGGAAAATGCCAGGAGAAATATGGCTAAAAGAAGTTGGCTTTCATTAGCTCAATTTAGCTTCGAAGTTTTGTTATAAATAAAATAATCCCCTCCATTGATTAGTGTATTTGATTCTTTATGAAAATCAAACACTTTGGGGAAAAATTTTTCCTGCCCTATATCAAGACAGAAATGCTTTAAATTGCTCATGTTCCTGAGCTTCAGTCTCATACTTAGTGTTGCAAAAGTTTTCATGAAGGAAATTTAGAGAGAGAAAGGGGAAGAGGAAAAAAAATCTGGGGAAAGAGAAGTTGAATGGAGATAATTATGCATGATTATAAAGAAATTATTTATTCTTTCCACAATATTCATTGCCTCCAGATTTCTTGAAAAATAATCCATTTTGACTTTAAAAAGTTACCACAGGTTTCAAATACATTTCATGTGTCTCAGTGTTTTTCAATAGACTAAGACTATAGAAGCATAAGATTCTCTTTGAGGGTCAGGATATTAATGAATGATGAGTATAATTAAAAATGAAGTTTTAGTTACTTCATTTCCCTGTTTTTGGGCCATTTCTCACTTAAAACCTCATCTAACACTTTAATTCTGTTTAGAAAGTAACTATTTAGCAATTTTAATCACCGAAGTCATAATGAAACTGAAATGCGGGGTATTGAGTCCCAAGTTCATTATTCTCGCAAAATCAAAGAATGAACTCTCAGACAAAAAGAGTAAGTGGAACCGAAGTTTATTGAGATAAGCCAGTCCTGGAAAAGGTGCAACTAGGGTTCCAGGAGCAGGCCAGTGTCCAGAGCTTCCTTTCCATGTTACAATAGGGAGTAATTTAGTATCCAACCTAATTAAAGTCTAATAGTCCATGGCTTATGGCCATGTGGGCACAGGGGAGCCTATCTCCTGCCATCAACCTAAGAACCTCTCTTGCTAGGGGAGAGGAAGCTTGTTAGTTTCAGATTGGTCCTTTCAACGAATTTTGCCTTAGCAACCTCCGTGGGATTGGTTTTTACGCTTACTACCTTGGTTGTCTGCCCACTGCCTGTCATTTTACTTGGATTTGTTCCTTGACGCAGTTTCCCTGACTACAGGTGCTATTAATGAATCTCTAAGCACCACATGGAAATATTTTTAAGGTCACATTAACATGACATATTTTGAAAATAGTTACTGTCCATTGAAAAAGTTTAGTTACTCTCCTAAATTGTTTGTTGAGTTAAAAATTAATTGATACCTGAGTTTCTAAATACCTCTTGGCTCATTACAGGAACACTTGTGTTAATTGACCCAGCAGAGGGTCTCTGTGGTTGTCTCTGCTGCCAGAGATTTCTACCAGGTGAATCCATTTAGGAATTCCAACATAAATCTATCATCATTGTCTGAGGAGATTAAATGCAGACCTCCCAACTCCACTTGCCTAAATTGAGGTGTACCTATAAACAGAATTAATAAAATGACCAAAAGTTAGTTATACTTTATTCATTGCTATATGAAAGAGTAAGTGTTTTGGATGGCTTGATACTCTCTAAATATCAAAGGAATACATTGGAGTTCTAACTCTTGGCATGATTTTCACTTTGCTTGCAATATATTGCAATTAGATAATTTAATATTCTCACTATATTTCAAAAGCAGATTATATACTTTTGAAAACAAAATGTAATTTAACTTAACATACATGTTATACATGAGAAAAATATATTCTGAAATGGTCAGATAGTTGGTGATGGAAATTAGAAATTCTAAACCTGTGCATCATAGATCTTTATACTATAAAGCTTACAAACCAAAATATCTCATTTTATAATCACTGTCTTTGATAAGTGGTTTATATTTCAAAGTTCAGAGAACATGGCAGGTAATTTGTGTCCATAAAATGTCAAATCAGACATAAAGTGGCCTGCAAGGATAGGATGTTGTTTGTAACTCTGTGCCACTCTTAAAAGTAATTACATTAATCCTAGAAGCTTTCATTTTTGAAATATATATTTCTGTCATAAACTCAATGTGTAAACTCAGTACTGATTCATTTCCCAAAAGAATGTGGTTGTCTGCAGACCTGGAATCTTCTCTTCTCAGTAAATGTGTCTCCAGAGGCATCCTGTCTCAGCAATTTATAGGAAAAATTGTATTTTTGTGTTGGGTGAAGGCGGTGGGTATGAGTTTCCCTGTATGTGAGTTCCTACATTATGCAGAGTGAAGAACTCTTTATAAAGAGCTCTGTGAAGAAATAATTACTCCCTCAAGCTCTGTTACTTTCTGATTTAATTCTGTCCATTCATTGAGCTGAGAAAGACAATGATTTCTCTGAGAATTTCTTTAGTAGCTTCTAAAATAAAATTAAGTTATAATTATATTTATTTTTATTAGTTTATTATTTTTCTCTTCAGGGCATCTTTAAGAGTAAATTTACATTGCAGAGTAAATTCTTATTAACTTAAGACTCTCCAATAAACCCGTTGTCGAGAGCATCAGGCATTTCATCATTTTATGGTAATTAAAACCTTCTGTGTGAAAACAAAATATGTGGAACCCTACAGAGAAGTAGCTTCCCCATATATTCAATGAGTGATAGCTGAATTTGAATGTAAGTTCCATTGAGTTGTGATCTATTACTTTGTTTGCCTCTCAGTTTCAGCTCTTCTAGCATCCTCTAAAAATCTAATGCCCCACCTGAGTTCTCTAATGAGAACTTTTTGTTTCCTTTTTCTGGATGGTACCATTTCAAATATTGTACCTAGATACCTGTGGGTTTGTCTTTGAGCATCTCCAAGCAGGATGACTAGCTTTATCAGCAAGGTTTAGATAAGAGTGGCTTAACTCAAATGACATATTCAAAGACTTTATGTGTAGCTCAGATGGGAAAATAACAAATGTACTATGAAGGAAAATATCTTGTGGAAGAGGAGGAACTTAGAAGATATTTTACATCACTATGATTTTTAAAAATGTAATATATTTTTAATCTCATTTACAAATAAATAAATATACAAACATAAAAACTGGCTATATCTGTGGAAGTAAGACCTCAGTGAGTTTGGCTATAACAAAGTACATAGTTTCTGGTGAAAAAAAAAAAGGCACTTACTATAAGTTACATGTAAACATAAACTCTCTGGTCAAACTACTGATACCTGGGGGACAGAACCTAAGGGTTAACCAAACACTGTTAGAAGGCAGGATCCTCTAAGGGCTGAGAGCCAGTTAAGGGCCATCCTCCCGGGACAGGCCTTTTTTGGTATGTGCAGGACTTGTACCACTAAGACCTGCTGAATGAACCCTTCATTGCACACCACGTTTTATTACAATAATTCCACATGCCTTATCCTTCTACATTCTCGATACTTACCATTTTCAACTCAGTATTTCTTGAGTGGTTGTAAAAATATATAAATGCATTTCTGAAACTCCTAGCATGACCTAACATTCTTTACATATGTGCAATATCCATTATGTATTTATAGGTTCATAATAAATAATAATAATTAAGACACAAGTTTATTTTACATTTCCTTTTATTTTAGGGAACCAGCTAAAATATAAACTTTGTATTTGTTCACACTTCAAATTTTGCATTCATATTTCTTTGGATTATCAAAGAGCCTTTCGAAGATTTTGGTAGCTTGCAGTAACAGTTAGCAAAGGAACTCAACATTGATCTTTCCTTTAATGTGGAGTGTATAAAATGGCAAAATATTTGGATAAACAGAGAAAATCTTCCTTGAAGGGTTCAACTTCAATTCAGCAGAAGTACTGGAAATATGAGGGTCAAATCCAGTGTTTACAAAGCCAAGGGAAATGTCTAAATGTTAACTGACTTCCCGAAGATATGACTGAGACTAACCTTCCCCCCTCCGTCACCCAAGGATGTTCTTATTAATTTAGAGAGAGGAAGGGGGGTGGAGAGAAAGAGAGGGAGGGAGGGAGAGATAGAGAGAGAGACACAGAGACAGAGAAGAGAGAGAGAAACATTGGTCATTGATCAGTTGCCCTGCCCCAAACTGGGGTTTGTGCCCTGACCAGGAATGGAACCCAAGACCTTTCAGTGTATGGGGTGATGCTCCAACCAACTGAGCCACACTTGCCAGGGCTAACCTTTTTATTTTTAACTCCGTCATTGTGAGGATTGGAAAAGGCTGGCATCTGAGACCAAGGCTAAAGGAGGGCGAAGAAAAGTCCATGCTGCTTCACTCAGTTCAGTATTTCATTGCATCTTAAAAGCATCATTCAAAAACCATGTTTTGAAAACTTGTAGGATATACTGAGTGAATGCAGAAATGGGAAAATAAAGAGAAAAAATGGAAGGCATAATTTTTAAAAGATGTCTCTGACTTAGTTGAAGGCAAAATACACATGTAAGAAAAAGATATATTCTTTATTCTTTCTACCTCATGGTGGGATGGAAATGTCTAGAGTGTTTTTATGCAGGACACAGGGTTTTAGAAGTTCAATACAGAGATAAAGAAATGCTTCTAAAGCATTTTTATAAATATTATTTTTTCAACTGGGCAATGAATCTAATATGCTTTACACATATTTATTTAATAAGTGACATTACATGCAGATCTTTAAACAAATCATAGCATGATTTCACCCAGTTTTAATTACTTCAAGTTAATGATCATTTTCATTAATACAAGAGAATTTGCAATTAATGTTTACTTTTTCTATTCAATGAGGCTGTAAGTTTCTCAAAAAGTAATTTTATTAGATTTAATCTTTTAAAAAGAATATAAATTATTTCAACTTTAAAAGAAAGTTGATAAATCTTAGACTTTGGGGCCTAATCCATAGCTTTGGGTTTTATTAGCCTTCAGGTTTTTGTGGTATGGGACCTTACCAAAAAAAAAAAAAAATCTTCTTTAGGTAGTCAGTTAAAATTAAGGCAGTATGCTTTGATTTTATACTTTATATTTTATTAGGTGGCTTTAACTTCCACGTCAAATATTAAAAGATGTGCTCTGATGTACCAACTGAGTCCTTTTTATAAAATAGGATTAAGCTGAAGAAAACCTTCTAATACCCGTGGTTAGATTATAGTGCCATTAATCAAAGTTGTTCTTGCATTTAAAGGCTAAATTTGATATAGTCTGTAAAAAATTTCCAGAAGAAAAATAATTTGTAGAATAATTTTGCCTGAGAAATATGAGTTGGGCCAAAAGCAAACTGACATTAAGAAAAGCTATGGCAAAATTTTATTATCATTATACACAGTCTGGTATATAGAATACCAGAAATAACTATAATATGGGTAAAGTTATAGACCTATATTATGTGCCACCTTGCAAAACATAGCATGATATCAAAATCTATCATTAGATTTGCAAGGTACAGAATAGATCAATGCTTTGCTTCACCACAGAATTCTGTGCACCTTCTGCAGAAATTGAATTTGATGCCCAGGAACATTTTCTATAGAACAAACAGCCTAAAAAAAAGTAAGTACATTGAAACCGAGCCCACCTACTCCTCACATGGAATGATACTCTGAATATCAGTTGTTAGTTAATAAAATTAGAGGTGGGTGCCAAATCTCTGAGTTTTGAGATGTGTTTAAAATAGAAAAATAATTGAATGTTATGTAAAGTGTCAGTAACCCTGGTCGCTGCACTCCCACCTAAGGTCCCTCTGGTGCAGAGTCTGGCTTGGGGGATGCATAGCTGTGCTTCCTGGGGATAAACGTGGAGGTTGTGAATCTGGGGATGTCTGAGCTTTTTAATTTATCATCTTGTCACCTCCCACTCTTGCCTCCTTGGGGTTGAGATGAAAGAAGTGAGATATAAAGGAATATTCATTTCACTTTTTAATTAAACATTTGGTTTGGTTCCAAAATACAAGACTTCAGTTGTACAGAAAAGATGTAAAAAAATGGTGAAAATGTGAAGCCTTGAAAGGATATTCTGACACCCCAGGGACTTGTCCTTTCTCTTCAGCAGAGCTCCGCTTGCAGAGCGGAGGCGTTCATAAACGGCAGCTTTGAAGTGAGACTATTCCTTGAACTGTGTCAGTGAAAATAAGTGCAGTGTACCATAAAAATATACACTGTCCTAAGGTCTCTGACGAAAAATGTTTGTTGTTTTTACATTTATGCAGTACAATTTCTCAGTCTCTTGCTTTATTGAGTCTTTTATGTTTAGGTTGAGAACAGCTTTTCTCATTGCATGTTAACAAAAATACTTCTTTTTATATATTTACTTTAAAAACTTGTTATCAATTTGTGAAGTGAAATGATATCTTTAAAATGAATTTATGCTAATTTCATCTGTATATCTTCTTTGGTAAAGTGTCTGTTCAGATCTTTGCCCATTTTTTTAATTGGGTTCCTTGTTTCCTTTGTTGAGTTTTATGAGTTCTTTGAATACCTTTTTCAGATATGTGTTTTGGAAATATTTCTTCCCAGTCTGTGGCTTGTCTGAAGATTCTCTTAACAGTGCCTGTAGAGAGCAGAAGTTTTAATGTTAATAAAATCCAATTTATCAGTTTTTTCTTCCTGGATCATGCCTTTGTTATTGTATCTAAATTGCTTTTAAAAATAACTTCTTGCCCTAGCCAGTTTGGCTCAGTGGATAAAGTGTCAGCCTGTGGACTGAAGGGTCTCAGGTTTGATTCTGGCCAAGGGCATATGCCTGGGTTGGGGGCGTGCAGGAGGCAGCTGATCAATGATTCTCTCTCATCATTGATGTTTCTATTTCTCTCTCCCTCTTCCTTTCTCTCTGAAATCAATAAAGAAATAGATTTAAAAAAATAGTTTCTTAACTTTTTAAATGTATTTTCTTGACTTCAGAAAGGAAGGGAGAGGGAGAGAGAGATAGAAACATCAATGATGAGAGAAAATCATTGATTGGCTGCCTCCTGGGCATCAAGCCTACAACCCAGGCATGTGACCTGAGGGGCAATCGAACTGTGACCTCAACCACTGAGCCACACTGGCCAGGCAACTGGTCACTTATTTATCTTCTGAAAGGTTACACTTTTTCTTTGTTTTCTTTATATTGTGTCTAGCATGAAATCATCATTAAGTAGATGTTCTGAACAAAAAAATAAATGAGCAAATGCATAAGTGCAGAACATTTACCCTTGTATTATTCTCTTCCTGCTGCTGTGATTTTTGAGAGCTGTGAAAGATAAGGGGATAGAGCATGAGAGTATTTTTCAGTTAAACAATGTGGTATGAACAACATGAAAAGAATTAACAACAAAAAAATAAATAGACTAGGTGCCAACAACATCTCTGTTTGCATTTGGGAATGTCTCTTAAGAGTACTATAGTTCTCGGTTGCACTAGTGGAAAAATAAATGTGAACAAAGTTGCTAAAAATAAATATAAAAATAAAGCCATAGAAACATGCTGTGAAAGTGTTTATTTGTTTGGCTTTCTTAACCCAAACCAATGTTAGGGCATTTGTTTTAAAATAGATTTCTGTTCACGTCTCTTCCTATTATCCTCAATTGGCCATTCAGCTTTGAGCAATAAATAAATTTGCAGAGTGTTCAAAACCAAGCTCATGTTTTTATTTTACCTTAGCCTATGAAGATATAGTTACCAGGATAACAAATGGAATATTAAGCATTTTCTAGTCTAAACCATAAAGTTTTATTCTAGTAATTGTTCAAGTTATAGAATAGAATCCCTTTCTGCTTCTCTCCTGCCTGCCACACATTCCTGGGCTTGGCACCGTGTTTGCAGATTAACACATTATCTCATGATTCAGGTCAATGACAATATTCATGTGACCTAAGAACTCTCTATGTTCTTTCACTTCACTGTCTCCTGATTTTCCATGTGGTATTTCTCACAGGCCCAATGAGGAGTACTTGTTTTGGTTGGGGCCATCACTGGTTAATGGGATGGCCAAGGGTAAACCATTGCAGGTTTTAGCTTTTCACCAGTAAAATTAGGCATTTAGATAAAATGTTTTGAATGTCCCTCCTGAAGCTAATATTTGGATATCTTAAATGTGTCATTGCCTCATGGAAAGGTTTCACTTTAAATCATACCATCAAGTTGATGGGATGTAAACTTCTTTAGCATTAAAGCAGGATTTATTCAATTTTAGTGGAAAAACTAAGGATGAAAACACTCATTCTAGTGATTTGAGCACTTATTTTTCTACATGTCTCCTTCCTTCTGATAGTGGCGTTATGCTCTCACATGATGCCATGTAACTCTTAACATTTAAACTCCTGGATTAAATAAACCCATTAATTTATACAGCTTCTCAATGGGGTAGATAACATATATAATCTTATTTTTATGACATTTTTGAGAAGATTCATATCTTTCAGATCTTATCTCTTTAATGAGATGATACCTTTTCCTAGAACTTATCGTGATTTTTAATATCATTTTTTAAAAAATATCAGCATTTAAAAAATATTTATTATCTAAATAATCTAACAACTTAAGAAGTCATTACTGGGGACCAGTAGAGATCACCTAAATAAATCATACTACATCCACATAGAACTCTCTTCCTAGCCCAGTCAGTTTAATAAAATATTTTATCTGGCTCTTCATCAGACTCTCCTTACTTAGTCGCGACCCACAGGTTGAGAACCACTGCTGTAGAGCCTAAGACCATTGGAAAACACAGATAGTTTCATTACGATTCATTAACAGTAGCAAAATTACAGTTATGGAGTAACAACGAAGATAATTTTATGGTTGGGGATCACCACAACATGAGGAGCTGTATTAAAGGGTCGCAGCATTAGAAAGGTTGAGAACCACTGCTTTTAACAATCCTGCCTTCAAAAAGAGAGCACTGAAGAAACAAGGTGATCCAATCCAGTAGTGGCATTCTTTGATATTTACCCAAATGAGATGAAAACTGTGTCTACTCAAAAAGTTACGTGAAGATGTTTATAGAAACTTTACTTAGAATTGCCAAAACTTGGAAGCAACCAAGATGTCCTTCAGTAGGTGAGTGGGTAAATAAACATCCAGGCAATTAAACATTATTCAGCGCTAAAAAGAAATAAGCTATGAAACTATGAAAAGACAGGGAAAATCTTAAATACGTATTACTAGATGAAGAAGTCAGTCTGAAAAGACTGTGTGATTCCGACTTTGTGATATTCTGGAAAAGGCAAAACTATGGAGACAGAAAGGATCAGTGATTGCTAGGGAACAGAAGGGAGGGAGAGATGCACAGGTTGAGTACAGAGGCTTTTTAGGGTTGAAACTATTCTGTATGATACCATAATAGTGGACAGATGCCATTATACATTTACAGAAACCCAAAGAATGTGCAACACCAAGAGTGGACCCTAGTGTAAAGTATGATGATGATGTAACAATGTGGCTCATCAGTTTTAACAAATGCAGTGCTCGGTGGGGAATATTGATAAGGTGGAGGCTATACATATGTGGGTGAGGAGGGTATGTGGGAAACCTCTGTACTTCCCACTCAATTTTGCTGTAAACTGAAAACTCTCCTAAAAATAGGTCTTTTTTTAAAAAATAAGGCAATAGTTATGTTCACTTATAGAATTTTTGAGGTGTCTCATTTTATGTATGATTCTTAATAAACATTAACATTTAAGCACTTAATATATAATTAAGAGATAGTATGTTATATTTCTGAATAAACAAAAATGGATTATTAAAAGCATTCCTATTTCACTTGAGTTTGATTTACTAAAACTTTCCACTAGCCAGACCTAATGTATTACAAATAATGCATGAGTATCTTTCATTCGGTTACTGACAAAAAGATTTAACTCCTGGCAAACAACAATAACAACAACAGTGGTCACGAGGAAGGGTCTGTGGGCCCAGAGAAGTGGTCTGAATGGTAGACAGCCTCCAGGAGGGAGCTCTGGGGTGATCCGTGGAGATCAGGTTCCATCCAGGAAAATAGTGTGCAGCTGGTTGGGAGGTAGAAATATTTCCAGGTTTTCCACATTTTCAGTGGAAGTCAGTGTAAAAAACCTCCCCATTCAAAAACCATGTCCAGGTGTGACGTGAAGCTTGGCAGGCCAAACAAGTGCAACTGAAGACCAATGTGGCCTGTGGGCCACTACTGTTTTACCTTCTGAAGCATCAGTCACCAACCTTTTGCACCTGACGGAACACCAGTGGTCCGCAGACAATCAGTTAGCGACCACTGCTCCAAACCTTTCCTTAAACCAGAGGTCGCCAACCTTCAGACCTCATGGACCACTGTGAATCTAGAGCATGAGAAACAGATGTGAAAAAGAGACTAATGAGGAGTCCTGGGCAAGGAACAAAGAGCTGAGGCAGGAAACATGGGAGGAGAAGGAAGAGGAGAAGGCAGCAAGGAGGTCAATGAAATAAAATGCATTTATGTATGATAGAAAGATAGGTATGGGCACGATGCTAGAAGGGTGAGGTCCAGTGGAGATTCAAGCCCCAAGCCGAGAGGGTTCTTGGCTTTGCTCAAGAAATAATTCAAGTCAGACAGCTCCAAACCCCAAGCAAAGAGGAGAAAACTGCAGCTCTCACTGTAGCTCCTGCTGAGTGGCCTCAGACAGTAGCTGACCTGCACCCCATTGGAGATCCAGAAGCCAGTGTACCTAGTGGTCAGTGTGAGACACCAGATTTCAACTCCTCACATCCATAAGTGACACATTCAAGAGGCAGACTCAGTGAGCACCAAAGCCCCACTGAAACAAGTCCTGCCCCATAAGCGTGTCTTCAGCGCAGCACTTCTTCCATTATAGACACAGGGAGTGCTCACAGCTAATTGGCCTGGAGGTCAATTCCTCCCAGCATACCAACAGCAATTCAGGCTTAACTACACCAAGACTTTGCACTCAGCCCACAAAGGGGTGTACCAAGAGCATCCACATCAGGTGATTGGGGAGGCTGAGCTACTGCCCCCTATAGGTCACCTACCACACAAAGCCACTCCATCAACACAGGGAAGAAGCCAAAATGCAGAAACAAAGAAACATGTCACGAATGAAAGAAACGGAGGAAAGCAAACTACTGGATGACATAGAGTTCAGAATCACATTTATAAGGTTACTCAAGAATCTTCTAAAAACTGCCGAGAAACTTGATGGCACTTCTGAGGAGCTTAGTGAGACCTTCAAGGACCTTAATGAGAATGCCAAAAAAATGGAAAAGGATCAGTCAGAAATGAAGCATACACTGTCTGAAATAAAGAATATACAGAAACTCAACTGTAGATCAACATACCCCAAGAATCAAACCAAAGATCTGAAATATGTGGAAACAAAAAACATCCAACCAGAAAAACAAAAAGAAAAAAGAATCCAAAAATATGAAGATAATGTAAGGAGCCTCTGGGACAACTTTAAGCGAAACAACATCCGAATTTTTGGGGTGCCAGAAGAAGGGAGAGAGCAAAATATTGAAAACCTATTAGAAGAAATAATGACAGAAAACTTTCCCTACCTGGTGAAAGAAATAGACTTACAAGTTCAGGAAGCGCACAGAACCCCATACAAGAGGAACCCAAAGAGGACCACACCAAGACACATCATAATTAAAATGCCAAGGGCAAAAGACAAAGAGAGAATATTAAAAGCAGCAAGAGAAAAACAGTTAATTACCTACAAGGGAGTACCCATACGACTGTCAGCTGATTTCTCGGCAGAAACTATGCAGGCCAGAAGGGAGTGGCAAGGAATATTCAAAGTGATGAACAGCAAGAACCTACAACCAAGATTACTCTACCCAGCAAAGCTATCATTCAGAGTTGAAGGTCAGATAAAGAGCTTCACAGACAAGAAAAAGCTAAAGGAGTTCATCGCCACCAAACCAGGATTACATGAAATGCTGAAGGGCATTCTTTAAGAAGAAGAAGAAGAAGAAAAAGGTAAAGATAAAAATTATGAACAACAAAATGACATCAAATACATACCTACCAACAAGTGAATCTAAAAATCAAGTGAATAAAAAATCTGAAGAACAGAATGGACTGGTGAATATAATAGAATCAGGGACATAGAAAGGGAGTGGACTGACGATTCTCAGGGGAAGCAAGTGTGAGGGGTGCGGGAAGAGATTGGACAAAAATCTTACTCCTATGGATGAAGACAGTGGCGGGGGGTAAGGGCATGGGGTGGGGTGGGGAATCAGGTGGAGGGGAGCTATGGGGGGAAAAAAGTGGAACACCTGTAATAATCTGAACAATAAAGATTTAATTAAGAAAAGAAAAAAAAAAAGAAATAATTCAAGCCACAATCCAAACAAGAAGCTAAAGTGGAAAAGCAGGTTTTATTGAGCAGGGAGGACAAGCAGGAAAAGCCACTCCTTAGACAGAGTGGCAGGCTTTCTTCACAAGAGAAGGAAGGGAGACCCAACCATCTCTAGAAGTTGAGCTAATACCAGCTTCTAGTTTCTCTACCTTGTGGATATGGGGAAATACAGAGCAGAATACTGTTGGGATTAACTTTCACTCTTGCAAGGTATATTTTGGGGGCTTGTGGTTTTCTTTATGGTATGGGTAAACGATAAGGTACAAGTGAGTAGCTATTACTCAATCTTTGCAGGAATTTTCTTGGTCTGGAGGCTCTTCATGGTCTGCTTTGCCTCTCTAGTCCCCTGAGCTCCATATCAGGCAGCAGGTAGCAGGCACCTGATTTAACTTTTGTTGGACCGTAGCTGATGTGTAGAGTTTTCATGCCCCTCTTCTATATTAGGCAGGCAGGGGACAGGGGAAGGAGAGAAAGAGAGAGAGAGAGAGAGAGAGAAGGGGAGCGGAGGGGAAGGGGGAGGAGAGGAGAGGAGAGGAGGGGAAGGGGGAAGAGAGGAGAGGAGAGGAGAGGAGAGGAGAGGAGAGGAGAGGAGAGGAGAGGAGAGGAGAGGAAGACAGAGTACCAGGGAAACCAATAAAATAGAAAACAAGCAAGCAAGTAGGATGGGTGAAACTCATATTCTATCTCTGCAATTAGCACACCAAATGAAAGCTGAATACTGTCCACTCTGTTGTACAAGTAAGTTTACTTTTGAACTTTGACACTATGATAACCATTGAGCATTAGGATTCCGTTTAAGCGCTGGGGAATACACTGAGTGGCAGATTATTATGATCTCTGAACGCATAATAATCTGGCCCCTCAGTGTATATCCTATATAATAAAAAGCTAATATGCAAATTGTCCTCTCGACCAGGAGTTCAACCAGCAGGCAGGCCAGCCAACCGCCCATGTCCCCTCTCCCTGGCTAGGCTGGCTGGGCCCCACTCGTGCACAATTTCATGCACCGGGCCTCTAAAATATATATATATATATATATATATATATATATATATATATATATATATATATATGTTTATCCACACACACACACACACACACACACACACACACACACACACTGAGTGGCCAGATTATTATGCATTCAGAGATCATAATAATCTGGCCATTCAGTGTATAAAGATAAAGGAAAATTAGAATGAATCATGCACAATTTATTTAAGAAAGAAATTGATCAGAAATCAGGGAGATCAATTATGTCAATAGAGAAATGATTTTTCTGGGTAAGAGAGGTCTGTTCAGGTGTAAAGCAGAGTGAGAAAACCAGGGAGGAGGACAATGAATAAAAATGCTGGAGGAAAGAGAAAATGGGCTAAAATATCCTGAGCATTTATCAAATATGCTCCTTGTCACACCGATTTTTAAAGTGACACTATTTCCTGTAATTCTGTAAAGCCCACATAGCTCCCTCTCCCTCTCTCTCTCTTTCTCTCTCTCTCTTTCTCTCTCTCTCTCTCTCTCTCTCTCTCTCTCTCTCTCTCTCTCTTCTCTCTCTGTCTGTCTGTCTGTCTCTCGGCTTAATAAGTGCTGTTGGTTCTGAGGATTACAGCTCCTAAGTGATCAAGACACAATATGTTATTATAACCCTTTAAATTCACCTAATCTAGCCTGTGTGCTTCAAAAGAAGAAATCTTGACATCCACAGTATGACCAAGAGCAGGAACGATTGGGAGAACCTAATTAACTCACAGACCTGCTCCCTGGACCGATTGAGTCTGCAGGGTTATATAAACCTCACGCAGGGGTCCTCACATCTGGCCTCTGCATCAGGCAGAAGAAGAAGACAGACATTCCCACCTGTCGGCGCTGGCAGGATCCTGCCATCTCTGGTGTTCTGCCACAGAGCTCGGACCCAGCCTGCATCCCTTGCTCACTGTCGGCTCAGCGGAGCATAGTTGTCCTAATTGCCTCCCTTTGGGTTTTTATTTCATCTACAGGGCAACTGGTTTCAGAAGGTCCACATCCTTTGTGTAAGCAAAATAATGTGAAATCCAGTGTCATTTCCTGTGCGGTGACTCACACCCCATCTGGTACAGCCAGGCATTGAAACATCGTCTCCGGGGCACAAAGTAGTTAAAATGTAGCTCATCGCTTGAGGTTTTCACAGTCAATTCAAAGCCTATATTTTCCATTAGTTAAATATTTAGTATTGGCAGCATGAATTTGGATTCTTTCATCTTCTTGCAAATTATCTGTTTGTAATTATTAGTGATGCCTAATGAGACTGGCAACAAATGGGGTTCCTCAGCAGTGCCTAGTCCTGCTTCTATTCTCAATTTTAAACCAGTTCAGGCCACAGAGCCTGAGGAATTTACCTGTGCCATCTCTAAGATGCCTTACATAGGGTGGCCTTTTTGACTTCTATTCCCTTCTCCCCGAGTTAAAAATACCGTGTCACCTAATCAATCCCACACCCCAGATTGCAGTCTAACCTGAATGCTTCCTTCATCTCATCTTACTTCTGTATTTCATCCCTTTGAAGTTGGGTTTCCTGAATCACACTGCAGGAAGGGCTCTTTAAATCTGTGTACAAATCAAATCTTTCAAATGCCTGTGTGCAGTTCTCTTCTTGGTCCTCACCGCACCCCCTGTCCCCTTTCTTCTCTCTCAAACACTGTCCAGAATCCCCTTTTCCTCCTGGGTTCTCTCAGTCTCTGGGCTTTGTGATTAGCCCTGTCTATTTTTCTCCACATCCTTTCTGATTATTCCTCCTCTGTCTTTCTCATTCGCTTTGTTCCCACCAGCCCTAAAAATGTAGGTGTTCTTAAAGATGTATCTTCCAGCTACACTGTCTTAATAATATCATCTATCACGTTGCACCTGAGAATGAAGTCTTAGATGTAGATCCCATTTAGAATGTTGCTGACTAGAATGCAGCAACTGGGGTTGGAGTCCAGTGGGGACAAATAGGAGGAAGTATGCCATTTTTATGTCATCTTTTAATCTCTTACCGTATTTATGTTACCCTGAAATCACTATCTCTCAACCCCACATCCTCCTGGACAAACACTCCAAAGAAAATTGTTGGTGCCAAAGTGGCCAAGGTACCACAGTGAATGAGGAAGTAGCCACAGGAGGCAGTCTGCTCTACCTGCTTACTAGTTGTGCAATTCTAGGCAAGGCATCTAACCTCTATGTGCCTCTGTTTACATGTATGTAACATTTGGAATATAATGAGATCTACCACATAGATTGTTGTGCTAATAAGATTAGTTACTATATTTAAAGGACTAAGAATAGGCTCTGACACATAGTAAGAGCTGTATAGATGTTGGCTATTATTATTACACACAGCTTTGCTCGTTAACCTACATTTCTAGAACTCATCTCTCTTCTGAGTTACATGGCCAGATTGATGTACTGACCTCATGTTCCCCCAGCACCTGACGACAGGTTGAAAATCAACTTTATCTTTTCCACTTCTGCAAACCTGCTTGAGCATTGCCTTCCTAGACTTTTTTTAAAAATCTTTGTTTTATGTTACCAGTCTTCTTGCTTGAAACTCTTCACTTTTAATTCCTTTATCTCTTTCGCCCTTTATTTTATTTTATTTACTTTATTTTTTTAAATAAATCTTTATTGTTCAGATTATTACAGGTGTTCCTCTATTTTTTCCCCCATAGCTCCCCTCCACCTGATTCCCCACCCCACCCCATGCCCTTACCCCTGCCACTGTCTTCATCCATAGGAGTAAGATTTTTGTCCAATCTCTTCCCGCACCCCTCACACCTGCTTCCCCTGAGAATCGTCAGTTCACTCCCTTTCTATGTCCCTGATTCTATTATATTCACCAGTCCATTCTGTTCTTCAGATTTTTTATTCACTTGATTTTTAGATTCACTTGTTGGTAGGTATGTATTTGATGTCATTTTGTTGTTCATAATTTTTATCTTTACCCTTTTCTTCTTCTTCCTCTCCTTAAAGAATACCCTTCAGCATTTCATGTAATCCTGGTTTGGTGGTGATGAACTCCTTTAGCTTTTTCTTGTCTGTGAAGCTCTTTATCTGACCTTCAACTCTGAATGATAGCTTTGCTGGGTAGAGTAATCTTGGTTGTAGGTTCTTGCTATTCATCACTTTGAATATTTCTTGCCACTCCATTCTGGCCTGCATAGTTTCTGTTGAGAAATCAGCTGACAGTCGTATGGGTACTCCCTTGTAGGTAATTAACTGTTTTTCTCTTGCTGCTTTTAATATTCTCTCTTTGTCTTTTGCCGTTGGCATTTTAATTATGATGTGTCTTGGTGTGGTCCTCTTTGGATTCCTCTTGTATGGGGTTCTGTGCGCTTCCTGGACTTGTACATCTATTTCTTTCACCAGGCAGGGAAAGTTTTCTGTCATTATTTCTTCTAATAGGTTTTCAGTATTTTGCTCTCTCCCTTCTTCTGGCAACCCAAAAATTCGGATGTTGGTTCGCTTAAAGTTGTCCCAGAGGCTCCTTACACTATCTTCATATTTTTGGATTCTTTTTTCTTTTTGTTTTTCTGGTTGGATGTTTTTTGTTTCCACATATTTCAGATCTTTGGTTTGATTCTTGGGGTACGTTGATCTACAGTTGAGTTTCTGTATATTCTTTATTTCAGACAGTGTATGCTTCATTTCTGACTGATCCTTTTCCATTTTTTTGGCATTCTCATTAAGCTCCTTGAAGGTCTCATCAAGTTTCTCAGCGGTTTTAAGAAGATTCTTGAGTAACCTTATAAATGTGGTTCTGAACTCTATGTCATCCAGTAGTTTGCTTTCCTCCGTTTCTTTCATTCGTGACATGTTTCTTTGTCTCCTCATTTTGGCTGCTTCCCTGTGTTGATGGAGTAGCTTTGTGTGGTAGGTGACCTATAGGGGGCAGTAGCTCAGCCTCCCCAATCACCTGATGTGGACGCTCTTGGTACACCCCTTTGTGGGCTGAGTGCAAAGACTTGGTGCAGTTAAAGCCTTAATTGCTGTTGGTATACTGGGAGGAATTGACCTCCAGGCCCAATTAGCTGTGAGCACTCACTGTGTCTATAATGGAAGAACTGCTGCGCTGAAGACACACTTATGGGGCAGAACTTGTTTCAGTGGGGCTTTGGTGCTCACTGAGTCTGCCTTTGAATGTGTCACTTATGGATGTGAGGAGTTGAAATCTGGTGTCTCACTCTGACCACTAGGTACACTGGCTTCTGGATCTCCAATGGGGTGCAGGTCAGCTACTGTCTGAGGCCATCCAGCAGGAGCTACAGTGAGAGCTACAGTTTTCTCGTCTTTGCTTGGGGTTTGGAGGTTTTGGAGCTGTCTGACCCAGGCTGCAAGTTTGCTAGGTTAAGCTGCGATAGGGCGGGGCTTTCTTCTGCTAACGCTGCTGCTTGGAGCTTGGGTGGGTTTGTAGGTTGTGCAGGGCGGGGTCTCAGGGTGTCACTAGGCTAGGGCGTGGCAAACAGCAATGGCTGCTAGTTAGCCGGCTCTGTGTCCCCAAGGGCGTCCCAGAGTCCCGTGTCCCAGTGCCGTAAACAATTATTCCTGCGCGCAGCTCTGCAAGTAAGCCACCCTCACTGGTAGACAGTCCAGCTTTTCCCCGTAGGAGTTTGGGTCCCCCGCGTCTCCCCAGAAACTGCATTTCAGAGTAGTCGGGGGCTTGTCTCCCTTTGGGTTGAAAAAAGCAACATCCGCCGCCAGCCCGAACCTCAGCTTTTCAGCGCTCTTGCACATCTCGATGCTCTTTTCTCTTTCCTTCTAGTTGTAGAACTTCCACTCAGCCAGCTTTCCCGTGGTTCTGGGTGATAGACGTTTTGTCTTTTAGTTGAATTTTTGAAATTGTTGCGCGAGGCAGCAGTTTAGGTGTTTACCTACGCCGCCATCTTGGATTCTCCTCCTCTTTCACCCTTTAATATACCCTTGACAATGTTAGCTCTTCCTTTCTCATCCATTTTATTCTTTATACTTCATTGTCAATAGTCTAGGTCAGGCTTTCTTCCCTAACTTATACAATAAGGAAATTTCCCAACCAGTTCTTGTTCCAGTTTTATCTGCTGCCCAACCTATCCTCTGGATCCTGCCCACTGCCCCTGTGATGTTGACGGTATAGTTCTGCTCTACAGATAGTTAGGTGAAATTCAGAGGACAGCCAGGAACAGCCCTGCAGCTCCTATCACAATGCTTACATGAACCACAAGTAGGACATGATAATATCATTTCTTTGGAACTCTAACATGGAAGTCCATGGTAGCACTTTTAGACACTTAATTTTCAAAAAACAATCCCAGGGCTTTTTATATACACACGTGAGAGTCCATTGTAGAGTCTTTTTTTTTTTTTTAAATAAATGTTTATTTTTCAGATTACAGGTGTTCCTCTTTTTGTTTTCCCCCTATAGCTCCCCTCCACCTGATTCCCCACCCCACCCTATCCCATGCCCTTACCCCCTGCCACTGTCTTCATCCATAGGAGTAAGATTTTTGTCCAATCTCTTCCCGTACCACTCACACCCGCTTCCCCTGAGAATTGTCAGTCCACTCCTTTTCTATGTCCCTCATTCTATTATATTCACCAGTCCATTCTGTTTTTCAGATTTTTTATTTACTTGATTTTTATATTCACTTGTTGGTAGGTATGTATTTGATGTCATTTTGTTGTTCATAATTTTTATCTTTACCTTTTTCTTCTTCTTCCTCTTCTTAAAGAATACCCTTCAGCATTTCATGTAATCCTGGTTTGGTGGAGATAAACTCCTTTAGCTTTTTCTTGTCTGTGAAGCTCTTTATCTGACCTTCAACTCTGAATGATAGCATTGCTGGGTAGAGTAATCTTGGTTGTAGGTTCTTGCTGTTCATCACTTTGAATATTTCTTGCCACTCCCTTCTGGCCTGCATAGTTTCTGCTGAGAAATCAGCTGACAGTCGTATGGGTACTCCCTTGTAGGTAACTAACCGTTTGTCTCTTGCTGCTTTCAAAATTCTCTCTTTGTCTTTTGCCGTTGGCATTTTAATTATGATGTGTCTTGGTGTGGTCCTCTTTGGATTCCTTTTGTTTGGGGTTCTGTGCGCTTCCTGGACTTGTAAGTCTATTTCTTTCACCAGGTAGAGAAAGTTTTCTGTCATTATTTTTTCTAATAGGTTTTCAGTATTTTGCTCTCTCTCTTCTTCTGGCACCCTAATAATTCGGATGTTAGTATGCTTGAAGTTGTCCCAGAGGCTCCTTACATTATCTTCATATTTTTGGATTCTTTTTTCTTTTTGTTTTTCTGGTTGGGTGTTTTTTGTTTCCTCATATTTCAGATCTTTGGTTTGATTCTTGGGGTACGTTGATCTACAATTGAGTTTCTGTATATTCTTTATTTTAGACAGTGTATGCTTCATTTCTGACTGGTCCTCTTCCATTTTTTTGGCATTCTCATTAAGGTCCTTGAAGGTCTCACTAAGCTCCTCAGAAGTATCATCAAGTTTCTCGGCGGTTTTTAGAAGATTCTTGAGTAACCTTATAAATGTAGTTCTGAACTCTATGTCATCCAGTAGTTTGCTTTCCTCCATTTCTTTCATTCGTGACATATTTCTTTGTCTCCGCCTTTTGGCTGCTTCCCTGTGTTGCTGGAGTGGCTTTGTGTGGTAGGTGACCTATAGAGGGCAGTAGCTCAGCCTCCCCAATCACCTGATGTGGATGCTCTTGGTACACCCCTTTGTGGGCTGAGTGCAAAGTCTTGGTGTAGTTAAGCCTTAATTGCTGTTGGTAGGGAGGACATTTGATACTCAACTGTGTATCAACGTGGGATAATCGGCTGTGAGGACTCGCTGTGTCTATAAGAACTGCTGTGCTGGAGACACGCTTATGGTGCAGGACTTGTTTCAGTGGGGCTTTGGTGCTTGCTGAGTCTGCCTCTTGAATGTGTCACTTATGGATGTGAGGAGTTGAAATCTGGTTTCTCACACTGACCACTAGGTATACTGGCTTCTGGACCTCCAATGGGGTGCAGGTCAGCTATTGTCTGAGTCCACCCAGCTGGAGCTACAGCGAGAGCTACAGTTTTCTCCTCTTTGCTTGAGGTTTGGAGGTTTTGGAGCTGTCTGACCCGGGCTGCAAGTTTGTTAGGTTAAGCCGCCGCGATAGGGCAGGACTTTCTTATGCTAAAACTGCTGCTTGGAGATTGGGTGGGTTTGTAGGTTGTGTGGGGCGGGGTCTCAGGGCGTCACTAAGCTAGGGCGTGGCAAACAGCAATGTCTGCTAGTTAGCCGGCTCTGTGTCTCTGACTGCGTCCCATGCCCCAGCGCAGTAAACAATTATTCTTGCGTGCAGCTCTGCAAGCAGGACCCCCTCACTTTCTGACCCAGTGGGAGACAATCCAGCTTCTCCCCGTAGGAGTTCGGGTCCCCCGCGTCTCCCCAGAAACTGTATTTCAGAGTAATCGGGGCCTTGTCTCCCTTTGGGTTGAAAAAAGCAACGCCTGCTGCCAGCCCAGAACCTGTGCCTCCGTACCTCAGCTTTTCAGCGCTTGTGCATGTCTCAATGCTCTTTTCTCTTTCCTTCTAGTTGTAGAACTTCCACTCAGCCAGCTTTCCTGTGGTTCTGCGTGATAGACGTTTTGTCTTTTAGTTGTGGTTTTGAAATTGTTGTGCGAGGCAGCAGTTTAGGTGTTTACCTACGCCGCCATCTTGGATTCTCCTGGCACCCATTGTAGAGTCTTAAATTCCTTGTCACCTAAAACAACTCACTGTATGTTCCTACAATGATTGAATGAATCTGTAATGCATATGAAAGTACATAAAGAAAATGCAAATGTGTATAAATGGCCATCAATCTACTACATGATCCACTATGACCACCAATCTACTACATGATCCACTTTGGACACATTCTTCCATGTAAATATTACGTAAGTATTCTATTTCACCACTTCCATAGACAATGCCAAATCTATGCTGAGGTAGAATAAAATGATCCAAGATGCCAACTATTAAAAATAGTCTCCTCTAACTTCCAGGTCATGTGACTAGAATTCTTGAAACTGGGATGTTTCCTTAGGTTAAAATACTGGAAAGAGAACACTGTTAAAAATTCACATTTCCTCTTTAATATATCTGCATGATATTTTTTATCAACTTAGTTCCAATTGTGGTCACATAGTGAATGGACATTGGTTGACAGATACATGGCCCCATGACAAGATGGAGCTGGTGATGTGTAAGGTGGGGCCAAGACACAAAGTAACTGTAGAACTCAGGGGAAAATAGGAAGGTTGTCTGTGGGTTAGGAGATGGGCTAATAAGTACTGTATGAGAAAGGTAGGGAGCAACTTCAAGCCAAGGGGGACTGACAGGAGGTAAGCAGAAAGCAGAGGGTCAGAATCGCCCAGTATTTCGAAGAGCATTCACCAGTTCCTCAGAGCTAAAAGATTGATAAGAAGCCTTTTAAATGCTGCTGGCTGTAACAGAAGCATACCAACATCTCCTAAGTGCAGCAAGGCAAGGTCAAGTGCAGGGAGTCCACTGCACTTGAACAATGGCTGCACTTGTCAGGTCCTGATACCGCAGGCTCTGTGGCTAGAAGAACTTAGTAGCTGTGGGCTCTGACACTAGATGGATAATGTTCTTTGGACTCTACTTATTCCCTAGTCAGAAAAATTACAGAATATGAATTGCCCTTTTTAAATAAAATGACCTCTCAGTTGACAGCCATTAAAACATTTTTTTCACATAATATGAAATAAAAGATGTTGTTTGCATCCTGTTTACCAAATTGTTTTTACTTGCCATTTTTCTAGAATGTAAATGAAGTTTATTGGGTTTTTATTAAATATCTGCATGGCAAACACATTAATGTAACATCTAGTCCTCATAACCACCTGGGAATTGGGTATGATCCCTCCTTTATAGGTGAGAAAACTGAGTTTTAGAGTTGCCATATAACTAGTAAGCTGCACTGATAAGAACCAATGCCTGTGAGTCTAAGATTATCCCACGTTGATACACAGTTGAGTATCATGAACTAATGTAGATTTGGGAAAGATTACTGCTTAGGTGAACATGTCTTGATGCCTTAATTTCAGAATAAAAAGTTAGAGTGAGGCCCTAACTGGTTTGGCTCAGTGGATAGAGCGTCGGCCTGCGGACTCAAGGGTCCCAGGTTCGATTCTGGTCAAGGGCATATACCTTGGTTGCAGGCACATACCCAGTAGGGAGTGTGCAGGAGGCAGCTGATCGATGTTTCTCTCTCATCGATGTTTCTAACTCTCTATCCCTCTCTCCCTTCCTCTCTGTAAAAAAATCAATAAAATATATTTAAAAAAAAAAGTTGGAGTGAGATTATTAGGTGACCTCAGGGATCTTATGGTTAAGAAATGGTTGGGCCCTAACCAGTTTGGCTCAGTGGATAGAGCATTGGCCTGAGGACTGGAGGGTCCCAGGTTTGATTCCAGTCAAGGGCCTGTACCTTGATTGCGGGCACATCCCTAGTGAGAGGTATGCAGGAGGCAGCTGATCGATGTTTCTCTAACTCTCTACCCCTCTCCCTTCCTCTCTGTAAAAAATCAATAAAATATATTTTAAAAAATGGTTGGGGTCACAGGAGGAGAAAGGTGATGAAGGATGGAGGAAGGTTTCTATGTTGGCAATATCAACAGGATATGACCATTGATTTCTTCTAGTTCTCCAATGGATATAATGGATGAGGACTCTTTACTGCTGAGAGAAATGGAAAAATTACTTAACATATATATTTCTACCCTCTTCATTTCTGCTTTCAAATTTTCAAATTAAATATGCCTTGTGCTATAGCAGCTGACCTGTGGTTCTTATACAGGCTGCAGCCATGGCTCATAGAGTAGCAAAAAGTGTCTCAGAGGGACATTTGTATTTTTCCTAAGAAGTGAGCCCCAACCCTACACTGGTTTCCCCATTGCTGAGTCAAGATGCACTTCTCTCATTCTTGTATGACATTGTTTTGTTAAGCAATTTGCACAAGAGACAAGGAAGGACACATTGAAACTTGGTTACTGGTGTTTTGTGCCCTTTAGCTTTTAGAATCACCCAATGCAGATGTAACCTCCTCAAGCCAGAGAAATATAGAGCAAACCTAGAGCACAGAAAGCATTTACCCAATTCTTATTTAGGCAGGACCTCACATACAATAACATTTCTTTATACATATGTGTATATCACAAAAATGTGTTTTTGATCATGTTTTTGAATGTCTAATTGGTTGAGTTCTTCCTATAAATAAATCCTAAACTGAAACCCAACAATTAAAACAGATGTAAATCAGACCTGATGATTTAGATGTAAATGAAACTGTACAAAGAGCAATAATTTTAAACAGAAAAAAATGTTAAGTAGATGAAAAGATGGGTTTCCCCAAACCAAGAACTATCCCCAAATTACTCAGACCAGCCCATTATCACCTCTTCCTGAGAACCTGGAAACAGAGCTCCCCAGTAATAGGTAAACTATAGAGAACATAACCATGTAATTAGAGCAGAGAGTTTCAAAATTGTCTTCCGGGCCAATAAGACTTTATAACACTTTATTTTTACCAAGTTGAAATACTATTTTAAAGTTAAATTGTTAATTAGAAGAAAGATTGGTGAGCCAGAAAACTTAGTAAAATCACACACACACATACACACACATTGGAAATATCCATCAGAATAAGCCAAGACAGAAGCTGATCAGAATTGTAAATCTATAGTAATAACACTAGTAACGAGAATAAGAACAACCAATATATTTCTATGCCAGATTTTGTACTAGATACTACACCTATTTTATTGAATCCTCCTTATAACCCTATGAAGTAGATTATTATACTGACTTCACACATGAGAAATCTGGGGCACAGAGAAGTTAAGTAAGTTATTCAAGGTCACACAGTAGTGGAGCCAAAATTTCAAAATAGGTAATCTGATCCACCATCTGTGCTCTGCCTAGGCTAAGATGAACTCACCAGGCTATGTCACCTGGTGCCATAAATATTCTCATCCTTGCATACGACTTTATATATTCTATGTTCACAATGCAAGATTCTAATTATGATAAACCTTACCTTATAGTTCTGCCTGCAGAAGTCATGCTGTCCAATTTATGAATAGCTTTATTTCTAATGATAAAATATTAAATCAGCATTTTGGTTTTAATCATCAATATTTCCTAATGGAATCTGAAACATATAAATTGTCAACCTAAAAAGCTAAAGGCCATGCCTGAGTTATGGTCCAATTTACCATCTGCAACTCATGGAGATCAGCTCCTGGACTGGAAAGGAAAGAAAGCAGGCCTATAAGGAATGCATCTGAGAATACAGACTCAGATCAAGTTGCAAAGTGAGCAGGAAATGCTGTGCCTCCCAAGGTTTTGGCAGTGGCTAAAGGTTGCCATAACAACCCCTACTTTCCTATCAATAAAGCCCCATGCCCACTTGGCTCTCTTCATCTATTACTGGTGGATACAACTGTTGAACATGACCACTTGGCTATTTTCTTCTGTCACTGGCATATACAACTATTGAACTGTCCTAGCCCCATGGTGTCACCAAGTCCCTAGTCAATCCTGCCCCTCCCAGTTCTGACTCAGAAGCAGCAACCCATCCAGAACTGATCTCAACTTCCTTAAGCCCTCCCCTGAGCCCTTCTTCTTCACCTTCACTTCAAGTCTGGACATGACAAAAGATAAGATTCTTTCTGCCTCATTCTCATGGAGTGGCATCAAGCCAGTGCATCTGATTTCATCAAAAGGCAGGCTCATACTTGGTGGTCTGTGGGATTTAATTGTTTCTGGTCCATGGTGCCTGTCTAGATCCAACACCTGGGTTCTGAGGCTCCTGTCCTGGGTTCAGTGCCCAGGGCCTCAACTCACTACTCTTTAAACCAGCCTGTGTTTTCTGATCTTCAAGGAGTGATTATCCAGCTCATCTGCCAGACCACCAATCCTTTCTGTTTAATTGAATTCCCATTTTTTGAGAAAGGCAATAAGGACTATGTAGAGAAAGGGATTAGTATTCATGCAAATCTTATTATAGGATGTACTATGTGATATTGGATATATTACTTATAAAAAAAAAAAACTGGGGGTTTCAGTTTCCTCACTGGTAGAATGAGAATAAAACCTACCTCATCTAGTGATGTTGTAAGGATTAAATAATGAAATTGTAGAATGTGTCTTAAAAATAATAGTTTTAAAAATTATTTATTCTTTTCCATGATACCACTTACTCTTCTGACTCCCAACTACTAACTCCAATTGCTGCTCAATTCCAACCACAGTCTTACTCATTCCAGTGTTGAACTTGTTTCTATAACATTAAAAGAAAATTAAACTCATACATCAAGAGAAAAAAAATACTGATTAAAAAAAGTGATTTGTTTTAGGAATATGTTCTAAGGGAAATAACTTAAAAATTTATATTTGAAATTTAAAGTCACTTATGCTTTTAAATTATTAGCTATATTTTGATTAATCTAAAGAAAATAAATATTTCCAAATTATCCCAAAGAATTCTCTTAAGAAGATCAGCACATTTTGAAGAAAAATGAACAACTTATAGATAGGATCAAAGGCATAACTGGGGAAAGATTTGACTCTCTTGTTTAATTTATACAATTATTTAGAATGAAACTTGTAACAAAGATTCACTCAGTTTTCTTCAAGCTAAATCTGAAATAGGTAGGGTACTCCACCGGTATTGAATAAGGGTAGTTTTAATGCAAAAACATATAAAGATAGAAATTAGTCAACACTTTTTAGAGCTTCAAAATATACTTCTGAAGCCTCCTCTATAGCCAGAGGATGTTGATCTAGAAACCTCTTGGATCTCCTCTTCTGTGGTTATCTGATTAAGCACAAACTGCAGTGATCTATACATTTCCTTAATTTACCTCAGGTTATATTTCTTTCTAGATCTAACCTAATTGTAGAGAAGAACAATTTCATAATAACTGACTTATGTACTTCAAGAAAATTATGTCTGCTCTATCTCATCTTCTGATGGTTGAATTAATAATGAAATACATCAATATCATCAGATATCAAAATTTCTGTCTCTGACAGAAATGGTCCAAGGAGCAGGAGTCTCATACTTTTTAATAGAATGAGTTTCCTGAGATTTGGTTAAAATGGAAAATTATACAGAACTAAATACTTGAAGGGAGTCATAACAGACTCTCCTACACAATTTTTAAAACATTGATTTGGGGGTTGGCGAGGGATCTTTTAGGTAACATCTATCTGAGGTCAGATGACATGTTACAGTTTGATGACTTGATTGCATTGGTTGAAGACAATAGCAGCTGTTTGTTTATTTTACTAAAAATCACCAAAAGAAAATTATAACTGAAAGCTTGTCTGAGATTGAGATGAAGTTGTGTCTGAAGGAGTTCTCTAAACACAGTTCAAGGATTATAGAACAAGTTTAGTTTAACGGCAGAAATGGGCTTAAATACCTAGATTTTAAATTTATTGAATTTCGTTAACTCACTAAAATTCATTTTCAAGCAAGATTCTGTGCTATCTTCCTCATAAATAAAAATAAATTGCAATAAATATGCAGACTAAACAAATGCTTGATTTCCTGCTTGGTGTCCCAGTGTTTACCCCTCCTCCACACATTGTGCTTCATCAGTAGAACTGCTGGTAGTTCAGCACACACCAGCCCCTCCTCTTTCTCATACACTCAATCCAAGTACCACCACTGACTTAAACAACACATAAACAAAACGTTTTCTATTACTTTTCCAGGACTTGGAACTGCACGAGTAGGTACTAAATAAACACGTGTTGACTTAAAGAAGAATGTGACACATTATTGGGCTTCTGGTTTGCTTAGTTGCACCACCTATATCAAACGTTAACTTACTCCACTTAAAGCAACTCTATTGAGTTGATATTTTGTTATATTAACTATGATGTTCCTCTCATCCCCCACCACCCTCTCATTTTTATATTCCATCAAACCCTTTCTGCAACTCAGGTAGGTAGGATGATCTACTGTTGTCTACAAAAGGAGGAATTTTAATGCAAAATAATACAGAGAGAAATTAGTCAACTTCTCTTAGAGTTTCAAAATATATTTCTAATGCCTCAAAGAAAGGGTGTTGAGCTAGAAAACCTCTTGTATCTCTTCCTGCCGCATTCCTCTGATTCTGCATAAACTGCAGTGGTAATGGGTAAAGTCAGATACTCTGAATTACTAAGTGGATGCATTTGTTTTTAAAAGTTTAGATATTAAAACATATATATATATATTGTATATACCTACTATATATATATATATATAATGCCCATATATTTTAAATTATCAGTAATCTTTAATTTGCTTTACAATTTCAATTACAGTTAAGGGATAATACAGTCCAAGAGTAAGATGTTTTTCTTTCTCTTTCCCTTCCTCTTCTTTCCCCTGCCCAGAATCATCTGAGGCTATTTCTAGGGAAACTCATTTAGTTTGGCAGCAAAAATCTGGTCTCACTATGAAGGTAGCTTATTGAGCATAGATTCAGAGGACACAGAAATATTGAAACCATGAAGTATGCTATGGAAGTGGAATAACTGTGGTTTAACTCCATCTGGCTGAAAGAAAAGTGCCCTAACAAGATTGAGATTGATAGATTAATGCATATAGAGAATGGGGTCATTAGAGGATGACAATAAAAGGGGGAAAGAATTGTGGAAAGAGGTTGGGGCAACATTGCATTTGGGAGAGGAGAACTTATCCAGGCATGTAAGTTGTCTTTCCTCATAAAATTACAATCCAAGGGCAGGTGATGTTTTCTTTAGATATTTGGGAAACAGTGTCACTCTCCACTGTGAAGACCCAGTCAACACTAGCAACAACAGAAGAATGAGAACAAGGCCAAGAACTAGGTCTTGGTGAAAACCAGCTGTAAAGAGGAAGACTAAAGGAGGTTGCTTTGTTAGTGCTAGTCCTATTAATACTGAATGTTCTTGCTGTCTTCCTCCTAGGAAATTGGTCTGTATTTTTCTTTAGATGCCATAACTCTCCTGTTGGAAACAGAATCAGGATATTAAGTGCTAAGAGTGAGAATCACAGAATATGATGAAAATATGGTCTCTGTCTTCAGGCTCTTTACATTAAATTAACATATAAATCTATGTTAGAATAAGGAGAACAATCATCCAGCATTGTGGTTGCTAAGCATTAAATATACTTACTGTGAGTTCAAATATTTGTGATTTAAAAAATAAAACAAAACACTTGTGCTGTATCGGTTGCATGAATTATCTTTCCCTCAACTCATTAATAATAGATGACATCTCTGAATTTAAACATAAATACTAAAAACATAACAATATGATTTAAAATGAATGAACATGGCATGTATAAGATTATGTTGTTGGTATATATTATCAAGAGTCCTTCTTAAGAGAGCAAACAGGCACAATCTATATATATAGAAGCCAAACAACCTGAACAAGCAGAATGATGGAACAACCAGTCAATATGACACATACTGCGCCTAGCCAATTGGTCAGATTGAGGGTGGGGCTGTCTGACCAACCTCCCATGGCCACTCCCTCCAGCCGGCTCTGACGCCGGTTGCCCCCCCCCCACCAAGGGGGGACAGCTGGACCCCACCTATGCACAAATTAGTGCACTGGGCCTCCAGTGTTATATAAAAGTACTGAGAATGCAAATTCTTGCCTTGTTCTCAATCTTAAGGGGAAAAAAGGTTCAAAAAATACACCATTAATTATGATGTTATTTTTTCACAGATGCTCATTATCAGAGAGAGAGGAATTTCCCTTTTGTTGTTGTTTTTTTTTAATATATTTTATTGATTTTTTTTTACAGAGAGGAAGGAAGAGAGATAGAGAGCTAGAAACATTGATGAGAGAGAAAGAAACATCGATCAGCTGCCTCCTGCACACCCGCTACTTGGGGATGTGCCCACAACCAACGTACATGCCCTTTACCGGAATCGAACCTGGGACCCTTCAGTCTGCAGGCCAACGCTCTATCCACTGAGCCAAACCAGTTTTGGCCCCTTTTGTTTTTTGTTTGCTGGCAGTTTTTATCATGAATGAGTGTTGCATTTTGTCAAATGCTTTTTCAGCATTGATTAAAGTGATCACAAATATTTTTCCTGTTATTATGCTAATACAGGAAGTGTCAAGGGTTTATTTTCAAATATTACACTGGTCATGTTAAGATAATTCTCATTTGGTCATGATTATCCTTCTTATAAATTAGTGAATCCTACCTTTTAAAAAAAATTTTAGATTTGAAAAGATGTATTGTTTAATTGTTTGCTTACCTTTTATCAATGAAGCAAATTTTCTATTTGGATTATGTTCTCAGCAGAGATAATGGTAATTGCAAGAATTATTTAGAAACATATTAAGAACACTATGAATTGAAGAACAAATACATTATTAAGGACACAAAGTTCATTGGCCAAACTTGCTTTGTTTACTGATATCGTTGCTATACTTTTCTGTCTAAGATAAGGTTTTGATGTAGTTTGATTTTAGGAAGATGATCCTCCTAATGAGGTGAACCCCTGACCCAGTTTTGTTTGTGACAAAAACTCCAGTGACTCGGATGTGTTGGGCTGAGTTCTATAGCACTAACTGCTCCTAAGGATCTCAGTGAGGAAACTCTGCTTTAGGTTGAATAGGGAGGCTGCTGTAGGTCTTCCTGGGAATGATAGTGCCCTGTATCCTCAATAATCAAAGTTAAGAAGGGCCATTCTCTCATCAGATTCTTGTGCTGTTTATGTGGTATAATCTCAGTGTGTGTGTGTGTGTGTGTCTTTTTCATTTTCTCCCTCTCCCTTTCTCTCTGCTCTCTTCACCACCCCCCACTCTTGTTCTCATTCCTTCTCACTCTCTTTCTTCAGTTACATCGTGATGGTGTGACTATTTATCAAAGGCTTGTTACCCATTTCACTGAATTATTTTTCATCTTCAGCAACACTACATCATCTTCTTGTATGAACAGAGTAAAAGCTCAAGTACTTTTATGTTTTCTTCAGGTAAACAATGACTGGGTTATTAGCTGTGTCAAAATTGCTGTATTTGTCAGCAAGTTAACACAAGATGTAACCATTTTATGAATGGGAAATAAACCTTTGTATCCATATATAATCATGCAGAAGAGATTTAAGGAACTCATAGATTGGTCACTTAGAAAAATGGGTAAAACTGTGGCATGCTTTTATTAATTTAATAGAACACCTAAAATGGGTCTGCTAACATCATTTCAAGCTAACTTGACTTTTTTTCCTCTCTCTCTTTAATCAAGCTCTAAGGTTATTATATTTTTAATATTTTCTCAACTCTCCTACAGGTGGGAAAATTTTTCAGAAACCCCACAGAGCAGCTTGATGATGTTTCAGGGCCAGGATTAGGGAGATGTGCCCATTTTGTTGTTCTCAAGTGGCTGGAATCTTTGAGCTTTGGGCTTTTTGTATATATATATTTATAAATGGTAATGAGTTGTCAAAGTTACCCCCACAAATCTTGCTAATTTCTTCAGGAAACTGAAGCAAGAGCCTTATAAAGGAAAAAAGCTTTGAAATACACCCAATGTCTCCAGAAATCTCTGGTTGCTTGATGACTGTCACCTTTTGAGCCAGCTTGGAGATAAGTTTGATGCCACAGAAAAAATGGGTATGGGTGTGCAGTGTGGTTATGTTTCTCCGATTCCTGTGAAGATTGATGAAAGTATCTACATTGACTGAGCACTCCCTACATTTTGGGCCCTCTGCTATCCTATCAATCCCTACAAGAATTCTGTGATATGTAATATTTTCCATATTTGCAAAACAGGAAAAATGTATCTTGGAGAGGATACTCTAGTTTCTGGAGGTCCTTGCTAGAAAGTGGCAGAGCTAGGATATAAAGTAAGATTTGCCTGACTCCAACTCTGTGTTCTCAAACACTGAATGCTGCCTTCCTGAGTAGCTATTCTCCCAGTAGTTAGGTCTAATGATGCAAGTTGTACTATATCTGTGAGTTTTATTATTGTTTATTTTTGGAAATGTGTAAGCCATTTTGGGACTCCAGAACCAACTCACAGAAAGTTGCAGGAGGGCTGGATTGGCATACTAAGCAAAAAGAAAAATGTAACCAAATAGCCTCATATGAATTATATAGAATTCTTTACAAATCTGATTAGTATGGATTTTATCATCTTTATGATGATGGATCTTTACAAATAGGTTGAGAGATTATATTTCTCTTTACCTACTGAGAAAGGAGTAAAATGCACATTAACTTTAAGTGGTAATGAAAAATCATCCTACAGTAAATTGGTATAAAGCTTCTAATTTCATATACAAATCAAAACCATGGCATTCAATAACTACTCTAAGTCATCTTTGCATGATAATAAAGTAACCTTCAAATGCAATATAGAATGGGATAATCTGACATTAAAACCAGACCTCTTGCCTGGCTGGTGTGGCTCAGTGGTTGAACATAGACCTATGAACCAGGAGGTCATGGTTCGATTCTGTTAGGGCACATGCCCAGGTTGCGGCTCAGTCCTCACTGCGGGGCATGCAGGAGGCAGTCAATCAATTGTTCTCTCTCATCATTGATGTTTCTATTTCTAACGCTCACTTCCTCTCAGAAATCAATAAAAATATATTTAAAAAAGCAACACAGACTTCTTGTTTAGAAAATGGTATATATAGTTCTGAAATTCTAAATTCTAAATTTGGATATGCATCCCAGCCGGCATGGCTCAGTGGTTGAGTGTTGACCTGTGAACCAGGAGGTCAGGGCTCGATTCCTGGTCAGGGCACTTGCCCAGGTTGCTGGCTCGATCCCCGGTTTGGGGTGTGCAAGGAGGCAGCTGATCCATGATTCCCTTTCATCATTGATGTTTCTATTTCTCTCTCTCCCTTCTTCTCTGAAATCAATAAAAATATATATTAAAAATAAATAAAATAAAATTGGATATGCAATTGGTCAATTTACTTTGATTTTAGTAGGGAGGGATATTAGGCTCCTGGTTCTCCCTTGACATTCTTTTGATGTTTCAGCCCATCCTCCTCATTCAATGGACAACCAATTTGCTCCTATTTTCTAGTCTTAGGTGGACAAGGCTAGTTGTCCATGAGATCACATGTCCTCCTGGCATGCACAGAGCTCTGCCAGCTCCCCAGTGTTTATCTCACATCAGCTGACACGTCTTCTGCCTGTGTGTTTCCTGAGATGTGTCTATTTCAGCAGAGCATCTGGGTGTCTATTTAACCTTATACAGTAAATGGAAAATGATATCTAGGGAAATCTTTCCCTTTCACTCCTCTAAGAATTTTTGATGATACATAATCAGTGATCATAGTGCTTCTATCTTGACATGAAATGAACCATTTTTAACTGAAGAAGTGGGAACTGTTCTTCCAGGAAGAAAGAGAACTAATTACCTCTTTAAATCTTCTCTCCATAATGTGAAACACTAGCAGTAGACTAATTTGGGAGAGAACAGGCAAATTACCCTCGAAACTCAGTCTGTGACCAGTTAAGAAGATGTGGATTAGACAATTAAAGATAATTGTATTTGCAGAAGAAATAGTTAATATAACCTCAGAATATTATTAGCAACTGGTCTTTTTTATTATTATGTGTTATATATTATGTAAAAACTGGTCATTTTTCCAGTCTCAAGTTAGTACATTGCATGATAATAAAACAAATTTATTCTTTTTTTCATTTATTTAGTAATTATAAAAAGGGAGCATTTTATTATATTAGCTACTAGTACCAGAATTCTTCATAGGGTCAGGCTGTTTCTGAGAAAATACCTCCATAATTTGCTTAAAAGTGAAGGTAAGCATTAGGAAATAGTTATTTACTTGTGGCAAGATTTCTCTGTAAGGTCAAGCATGACTTTATCTTGAGATAGAAATGAAAGATCAAGAGGTGAGTGAGGGAGTTAAGAGAATGTAAGAAGGTGTAAACTTGAGGGCTCCATGGGATGAGATGCAGAATCTTTGTGAGAATATTTTAGGAGATGAATAACTAATCTGTGATCATTGATATAAATTTCTCCTCCATTGCCAAAAATTATAATTAGAACCAATCATAATCTGAATTTATTTGAACGGGCAAATTATTGAAATCCCAAAGAAAAATTGAAAACAGCACAAGTAGATAACAGAACCTGGGGGCAGAGTGACCATGAGCACATAAGACCCAAAGGAAGCTGAAGAATCTTGTTGAAGGTTTGAATTTGCATAGGCAGGAAATTTTAGATGTATGACCATCTATCTAGTGGTATAAGATTGGGTGCCTCTGACAACTGGCTTCCCCACACATTTGTTTATTCACAGAAGTAGTTCTCAACCTTGACTGCATATTGAAATATCCTTGTGCTACCGGAGGGGTACATCAGTGGGAATCTTCCATTGTTTGTGGAGTTCTTGGGGTGCCACTGAAATAAGAATTTTCAGAAGCCCCATGTGAGGATGAGAGGTGGTAAAATATTTTATTGGCATGGAGTTACATTCCTCAGTTTCCAATGTCCCATTTCGCTTAAGCCAGTCCTGAAAGAGGGGCAGCTGGGAGTTCAAAAAACCAGAAACAAGGCCAGTGTCCAGGGCTTCCATTCCATGTTTCAGCTAATTAAAGTCTATTAGTTTCTGTGTGGAGTTCCACATGGCCATGAGCTGTGTGGCCACAGGGGAACCTGTTCCTGCAACAGGAGTCCCAAGAGGGCCCAGCAAGTATATGTTGTGTGTTTGTTTGTTTATTTGTTTTGTGTGTGTGTGTGTGTGTGTGTGTGTGTGAGAGAGAGAGAGAGAGAGAGAGAGAGAGAGAGAGAGAGAGAGAGAGAGAGAGAGAAAGTTTCCAGGAGTTTCCATTGTTTGGAAGTTTAAATATTCAGTTTTCTCACACTTGCAGTGGCCACACCCATCTTGGCCACTGACTTGATTTCAGGTGTAATTGATGGGTAAGCAGGTAGACACCATCCCACCTCACTCAGACCTTACTGGGCATGAGTCTAAATTGCCTTGGTCTAGTCCCTTCTTCCATCAATCAATGGGGAACAAACTAGGAAAGTTTCGAAGGCAGCTATTTCCCAAGGCTGTATAAATGGCATGCCTATATTTGTCTTCCCTTTCCCTCCTTCCCTGTTAAATAATAACTAGGTAATTACAATGGTATCACTTGGACAGCCTTTAACACCTGTTAATGCCTGGCCCCCCCTCCAGTAAGACTGATCCTTAGGATGTAACTTGAACATTGTTCTTATTTTCAAGCTCCTTCTAGCATGTAGTCAAGTTAGAGAAGCACTGAACTTTGTGACCACAGAGAATATAATGCTGAAAATGTCATGTAACCAAGAAATTTGGAATGAGGTTCCTCATTTGAACTATAGAACATGCAAAATTATTTTGGTAACTACTGTTTTTTTAGTTCCTTCAGGATTCATGTAAATGCTGCTCTCCTAAATGCATATGGTTGTCTTAGGGCCTGGGGTCTCAATTGAAGAGGACCACATTATGAAGAGCAAAGTAGTAGAGTGACTAAATGATGTGCTTTGGAGTCAGACAGAACTGTGTTTGATTAGGAACTTAAGCATCTGTTAGCTCCTTAGCCTTTTTATGTCCAGTTCTGGTTATTTGAATCATCTGTCTTGATCAATATTATATTCCAATCTCATATCATGTAATAATGTTTTTGTTGTTGTTACACGATCAACTTTTTTAAAATTAAATTTATTGGGATGACATTGGCTAATAAAATTATGTGTCAAGTATATAATTCTATGACACATCATCTGTATGTTGCATTGTGTGCCTACCACCCAAAGTCAAATCTCCCATAACCATATATTTGACCCCCTTTCTACCTTCCCACTCCCCTTCACTTTGGTAACCACCATACTGTTGTCTGTCTCTGAGTTTTTGTTTGTTTTTCTTGTTTGTTCATTTGTTGCTTTCAGTTTTATATCTCACATATGAGAGAAATCATATGGTTCTTGACTTTTTCTGTCTGACTTATTTTGGTTAGCATGATATTCTCATGTCCCACCCATGTTATCACAAATGGCAGTGTTTTAACTTTTCTTATGGTTGAGCAGTATTCCATTGTATATATGTCCCGCATCTTTATCCAATCATCTATTGAAGAACACTTCAGTTGTTTTCATGTCTAGACCTCTGTGAATAATGTTGCAATAAACATAGGGGTACATATCTCTTTGTGAATAAATATTTTCAATTTTTTTCAGGTAGATACCCAGAAGAAGGGTTGATGGGTCATAATGGTAATAGCTTTGCTATAAGTATATTTGAATGTGTGGACAAGTGAATGAATACATATATTCCAAAATCTGTCTTCATTTGATTTGCCCTACTGTGAATGTACTCTTTAGAAATTGATGTCTCAATATTAGGGCTTAGAACTGAACACCTAAATCCAAATGTGATCACTCAGTTCTTATATAGGAAAGTTAAGCAGTCTAATACTTTATGTGTTTGTTTAACAGCTTTATCAAGTGTTGTTCTTATTAAGCTGGGATATCTAAAATCCCTCAGGTTTGACATCAAGTTGCTTTAACAATGCTTTCAAAACCATACATGTATATTTGATAGATTGAATTTAGGATTTTTACACTTACCACTGTTAAATTTAACTCAGGTATTTTAGTTCTATGTTTCTCCAACATTTGATTGCTTTAATTGTGATTCTATCTTTATATCTATTGTTCTAGCACCTTGTAAGCACTGCAAATTGATAAGGAGCCTTAAGTCATTGATAACAATATTGCATAAAAAAAGAAGGGATGAACACACTGCACTTCACTGTAGACTCTTCTCTTTTTTGGCATTAGTTAGTTTCAGGAACACTAGTGAATGTGGTTCTCCAGTTGGCAACAACCCAATATTACTATCACTATTATCTAAACAGCGTTTTTGCCATGTTATCTAAACAGAATGTTAGGATAGCATTAGGTGGCCTCTGCATTCTCCTTCATTTAGCAATTGGTGCTCTACCTAGAAATGATATTAACTTATACTTAGGAAGTAAGCATCATACACATGAACAACATGTTGACTACTTTATAATCCTTTTGTTTTAAAAATCTGAGCAATCCAGACTGCAAGCATTTCAGAGACAAAGTTATATGATTAAAACCCCATAGAACACCTGGTTCACATTAAGCACTCAATAACCATGCTGAAGAATGTATCTTTAAATGTCTAATGATTTCCTTACACCCTTGTATGGAGGGTTATTTGAATAGTGAAAATGTTGTAGGATTGTTATTAGCAGAATTGATGTTAAGTTGCAACATAAAGCACATAGTTTGTTAAAATAAGATACCAAGCGAGCACCATGAACAATTAATTAACAATGAAATATTTAGCTTGAAACTTCCTTAAAAGCATTAAAGACTGAATAGATAGATAGAAGTAAAGATGTTTTTTAAAAGATTATTTGCTTAGAACTTTGAGAATCTAGAATTTAACAACATATCACTGTGTCACTCTCTGTTCTCATAGTTCCCATAACTTTGCTGTTCAGCACCTTTTCTTGGGCTTTTTCCTGATTCTGGAAGGCTCTGTTTTCAGATTTTTAGAGCTGGAAAGAGTATAAAAGTAATCCAGTCTTAAATACCTCTCAAATTTTAGGTGACAAAAATGAGCTCTGGAAATTGTTTTGACATGAAGCTGTCAATAATCCACATTTCCTGATTTCCAGAACACTAGGCAGCACAGGGTAGTGGTGAAATCCCAGATGGGTCCATATTGCCACAGTTCTGATTATGGTTAGGTCCTTTATAGAAGGTGTGTTGTGATCCCCGATAAATTACTTATAACTTCTGAACCTCAGTTTACTCATCTCCAAAATGAGATAATACTATCATTAACCTCATTGGGCTGTAACAAGAATTAGCCTGTGTTAATAAATATGAAAGACTAGAAGAGGGCCCAGCTCATGGGGAGTGCTATATCTTACTAGAATCAGCGGTACTTATTAGTACTCTACCATACCCCAGAGATCAGTTCATGCACCCTCTCTTCAAAGAAATATTTCCAACCAATTTCATCTATTTCTTCCCCAGTAATTCTGTTTCGTCAATTATTTTATTCTGCTTTAGATAGCTAGATATTTTTCTCCCTAAGCAAGGTTCTTTGTCCTAGAAAACTAATGAAATATTTCCAACTAAATACATGCTTGTTGACTTGAAGTACATTTTCCTTTTGAATACTGAATTTTAGAGATAGCTTTATCTTCTTCCCCATCTCTAATAGTGTTTAGATGGAGAATTGGTATTCCTGGAACAGAGCTCTCAGCCAGGTTATGAGCAAATCTTTTGAGGCCACTCCAAAGAGGAAGCTCATAATTGGATCTGAGAAGGAAACTCTGTTCCCTGTGTCTAATTGCTCCAGCTTTGAGCATGCCCAAGAGAAAGCACAAGACAGGCTTTTTGCTTTATTTATTTAATTAAAGAGAGCAAGGATGTCACCAAACTTTGTTAAAATCTACCCTTTCTGTCTCTTTTTGCTACCGTCTTCTTTCTTCTTTCCATACAAACTTGACTCATTTGAAGTATTATTTAAGAACTTATTATCTAAAGCTGACAACTCAGCTCTAGTTTCATGAATATTCATCCTGTTCCTTAAGAAGTTTATCTTTTAAGAAATGAAATTCAAAGAAATGTCTACTTTTATACTTCAGATAGTATATCTCTTGGTAAAATATAATTCCCCAAACAGTCAAAAACGACTATAATAATCCCTTACCAAATTATGTCAGACTGCTTTTTAAATTAAAAAAGAAATATTCTCCTTGTTACAGTCTTGAGCTAAAAATATTTTGGAGAAAATGCAGTAAGAGTATAAAAAAAGTGAACAAAAGCCACAAGTATTGTAAGGTTGGTCTTAAAAAACAATGGGAATATGATGTATATAGTGTAATTTTGTATATGAAATGGAGTAAAATAATGATTTAATGAAAATTTTAAATTACCTCAATTTTGAGTACTTACTTTAAATGTCAACATCCTTAGTTTTTAAATTATGAAAAATTACCTATCAACACAAAATCCTGACATTGAAAAATTTTAATTTTGCTTATTAATTTCTTTTACATGTAAATTTAGAATATACTAGTATAATAGTTGAAGTAAGTGGTTAATATTATATAGGTTATATAATTTAGGTGATTATTTCACATAAGAGATATCTTAATTTTATAGCCTTTATAATGATTAGTTTTAATGATTGTATTACATTTTATTCCATTATATCAAGAGCCTAAAATCTGTATTATTTTATGACTCCAAGTTGCATGACATCATTGAGGAAGCTTTTCTAAGAAGCAAGCTGCTGAGGGGTAAAGAAATAGAAACCACGATTCTAGAAGCAGCCTGATGAAAACCATTGGTATATGTGTTTGAAGGCTTATTTGGTTGGGAAAATGTGGAAATTCTAAAGCTGCATTATCACTTCAAGGATAGAACCTTGTTGTAGAGTTATAATGGCCAAACTCTCATTCCCTCTCAAGAGCAAATGTGATGGGACCTTTTACATGCTCCTCATGCAAATATATGAGAAAAAAATTATCCCAAACACACTTAGGCATTTCGAAGATGGTGGAGGAACCCTGGCTAGTGTTGCTCATGGACAGAGCCTAGGCCTGCTCACCAAAGGGTTGTAGGTTTGATAACTCGTTGAGGGCACATACCTGTGTTGCAGGTTCCATCCCTCCTGTGAGGGAGACAAGCAATAGATGTGTCTCTCTCACATCAATCTGTCTCTCTCTCTCTCGTTCTCTTTCTCTCCTTTGCCCTCCCTCCCTGCCTTCTACCCTCTCTAAAAATCAATGGGAAAAAATATCCTGAGGTGAGGATTAACAAAACAAAAAACACACACACACAAGAAAAAACACAAACGTGGTGGAGGAGCTGGAGCATTCCTAAGTGGTGAACATCCCATAGGCCCTAATGTTGGTCAGGTGAAGATTCAGGTATCTGTTCTGTCTGTAGGTTGTTAAAATGCTGAAGCACATTTATTCACTTATTCAACAATTCCTGTTCTCTTGGAACTTACCATAAAGCATGCCTCTTCCAACGAGAAGAGTGGGCTGAGTGGTGACAGGATTGAGCAAGCAATTGAGTCGGAAAATGTCTAACATTTTCTGGTACAGAGCTATTCAATATGCTATTTTCACAAAAAATAAATAAATAAAAATCTGAGTTAATAGGATGTCAAACTTTTTCTAATAACTTACTCCTAACTTTGCTATTTGCTTTTCTTCTCCTTTTATACTACTTGCTAGAGGCCTGGTGCATGAAATTCATGCACAGGTGGGAGGCCCTAAGCCTGGCTGGTGATCAGGGCTGATCAGGTTCCCCACCTCCCTGCCTCTACCTTCCCTCACCACCCACATGCTGCCACCGAGCGGTTCCCCACCTCCTTGTTTCCCCCCCTCTTCCTTCCCTCGCCACTCACATCCGCTGCCACCCACTCTTGGTTCCCTGTCCCAGCCTGGGGCCCAGCCCCAATCAGGCAATTGGGACCTGCCAGCCAAGGGGAGGAAGATTAGGTAGAGGGGCCAACCACCACCATAGCTGATGGGCATTGGGCTGATCAGGGCCTGCCGGCTGCAGGTAAGGGAATGGGGAGGGACCTGGGAGGTTGACCGCCAGCTTCGAGGAGGGAGCCAGCCCTTGGCCCCCTGGGGAAGAGGCCGCATACACTACCACTCACCCCCAGTTTCCTGTCACAGCCCAGGGGCCCAGCACTGATCAGGCGATCGGGGTCTGCCAGTCACGGGGAGGGACCAGGAGGTTGGCCTGAGGTCTGGGGGCAGCACCTGCATTGAGTGTATACCCCCTAGTGGTCAGTGCACGTCATAGCGACCAGTTGTTCCAGTCATTCTGGTCCATGATAAGGGTAGCTTAGGCTTTTATATATAAAGATGTTAAATATATGCACTCTCTATGCTATTTTGTAAGTGCTTTTATTATGTCTTAAGCTTGATTCACTGATGAGTTTTTTCTCTCTTGAAATTTGTTTATGCCAAATTACTGACCAACAGGAAGAATTCACCCACATTTGATTTGTGGTTGTGGTTGGGCTTATTGCTTCAACCAGTGTTGCTTTAAAGTAAATGCCATTGGTAAAAAGCATTCTTTTCTCTAAGTTTACTTTTGGCTGGCAATATGGACCTTGATCTAATCAAATTCCTTACTGTTGCCAGTAGGGAAAATTAGGAGCAAAATGCAACTTTGATTTTCTAGAGCAGGTTTGGTTTGTCTAACAGGGCAAGCATCTGAGAACAGGTACGCCTTTCTCACTGAACAGGAAGAATGAGGAACTTTGTAACTGACAAGTCAAAGGATGTGGTTTTTGTGTCCCATTCATAAGAAAATACTAAAGAATCAAGAGATGTATAGCCAACAGTCTCATTTCTTCATGTAGAATACCAAAGCACTTGTAAATGAACATTTTAGTGACCTGCTAATAACTAATTATTTGGGAAATATTAAAATTCCTTGAAAATCAAGTGAACTTGAATAAAAGTCACAGAAATTGAGATCAATAGGAATTGAACAGAACAATGGTATATTCTCAATGTTTCATTTCCAAGTAAAATCTAAAATGTTTTAAAGTTTCTTCCCAGCAATGACATTGATTCTTTACTCAACGATTTTGTTCAGTTGGGATGAGATAGATAAATTGGCTTTTATAGAGTCATTGATAATCCCTTAAATTAAAATAATGTTCTGGTAACAGTATACAACAGCAGTCTACTGGCACATGGCATGTCAGAACTGCCTTTGTGTACATGAGAAGACAGCTCATTTCCAGATGGAGGAAGGAATCTCAGATTACTTTGGAGAATTCTTCAAGAATCAGCTGTATCAGTTCATATGATGTGTAGCTAGTACTGAATGAGATCTGATAATAACGCATGCATTCAAAAAAATTGAAATGTGAAGCAGTTAAAGAATTCTATTAGATGTAGAAACACTATTTCTCAGATAAATAGTGATCTAGATAAAAGCTGACAGATATAAATGACTTTGTTGGGTTAATGATTTGATGTTCTTTAAAAGTAACTTGCTAAATTATATGATGTATGCTCATTTGTCTAGGATTGGTAGCCTCAGGAAATTGTCAAATAAAAGAAGTCTGCCCCAGCTTCTGGAGGCATAGGTGTATTTATGTTGGCTCCATGGTTACTGAGGTAGTGCAATTCTGGTTCTGGAATCAGTGAAGATCAAGTATCTCCCTCTCTAACTTATTAATCCTTTGTTTCTGTTAACCCTGATAAACCTTTAAAGAAAATGCTTATTACTCAGTGTCGGAAAATGATTATGAACAAATTTTAGAATAAGTAAGTCTGGAACCAAGTCCTGGCTTGACAACTTACATATATCTATGACACAGCATATCTGCAAAGTGAAGATAATCTTAGTAACTCTTCAGTAGTTGGATATGAATATTCAATGCTTGCACAGAGTCTATTATTGAATACTGCTCAATAAACAGGTGCTGTTTTTATGAGCAGAAAAGAAGACATGAGACAATACTTTTTAGCCCTTTTATGACATTTTTAACACTCTTTATATGTAGAAAATAGTTCTTAAATATATAATGACAATACTTGAAACCTACAGGGATTGCTTCCCCCTGGTTGGCATTCTCGACAGGGAAGTGGTATGGACAGTGTACAGAGCGGAGTTTTATGAAGTCAGGTTGCTTTGATGCTCCTGAACAATGAGACATTTACCTGGGCTTCCGAAACCATTTTTGCCTTTCCATCCTTGTCTTTATAGCAGGAACAATATGTCCCTATCTCGTACTGTGGTTGGGAGGTTTAAATGAAATACTGTGTGGAGAGCCATGAGAGTATGCATATAGTCAGCATATGGTGAGCACCGGATACATGTGAGCTGTTATTACCTACACTGAAAAGCATCTGTTAGACAAGAGAGAAAAGGCCACCAGCCTACTGCTTATTTAGTGGGGATGGAGATGGGTGAATACTATAGCCCAGAAATATAAGCCTGTGAGGGGAGGGGGCGTCTCAATTGAGGGGAAAGATAATGACTTCAAATTTGTTTTTCCCTTTAAGGGAAGATTTTTCTCTTGTTTACATGTAATGAAAGACAAATAATTTAATCTGTGCTAATAGTTTGTATCTGAAGAATTAAGAAAGGTTCATAGGAAGTTGATGGAAAGGATGTGGATAGATTGAAGAATGGTAAAAAAAAAATAGGACCAATGAATGATATTGTATGCACCAGATGATAAGTCCCAAATCAAATATCTCTCCATTCTTGTTTGAAGTTAGCCAGGATTTTCAAGTAGAAGATTGGAACTTGTTCATTTTCTAAGCATTGCTGCTGCTCTCCTTACTCCTCATCTCTTTTTCTTTCCTGTCCACCACCTTTGTCATCTTCTATCTTCTGTTCTTATGTGTGCTGTCCTCATGTTTTATAACAGCAGAAGGATGTATACATCTGTCTACTATATTTGGAAGTAGAAATTCCAGTATCCCCAGGCCTGCTCCACGACACCATACAGAGATTTTATTGGCTGTGTCTTCTTCATTACAGTAAAATTACAGTTAATACATACAGAAGGGATGATTGAAATAGAAAATTGCCATTTAGCTAACATTCTAGTAATAATTATTTCAGACACTTAGCATCAGTGGAAGCTAAATTAAGTAGCTTACACTATAATGAGAAAACAGATTTTTGCATAGTTTCATAAGGTATTTATTAATTGCAAAAAAAGAAAATAATAACTGTACGATGGAGAAACCTGACAGATATCACATTAACCATGTAATCAAAGTGAAAATCAGTAATGAGACATGTCAGCATCCTGCATCTCCTGATATGATGTGAAGAGCTGGGCACTGCACCGTTTCTGTGGTATCATTGCCCGAAAAAGGCATGCTCAGAATTTAATCATGATGAAGCATTAGACAAACCCAAATTGAGAGTCATTCTAAAAGTAAAAATAACTGTTCTAGGGACTACTTAAACAAGTTGTCTAAATTATATAATATAATCTTGCTTTGAGGTAAAAACATATTAATTTGAAGAAGTATATTCAGCATATTAAATTATTCTAAAGCTTTTGGCAGATACACCGGGATTGTCCATATGTCTTAACTAAATCCATAATAATAACTTTTTTGCCTTCCCAGAGCAATTTCAAAGCTAGAAATGTTACTAGGTCTCCAAGATTTATTTTGTTTTTCATGTGAGCTGAAACTATTCAATCTGAGAATATTACAGGACTTGTAATCAAAAGTAACAGTGAGGTATATGCAGGAATTATTTGTACATTTTCTCTCATGTTTTTTCCCTTTCTGTCATTTGAGAAGAAAATAAGGGAAACTATATATTCTTCAAGTTGTTTGTCCTCTTTTTGAAATAATATTTGCTGTGTGTGAAAAAGGCTTCTCTTTCTGAGCACTGGTTTTCCCACCAGTGAACATGGAATAGTCTGTGGAGAATGACCAGTGCAACACCTGGATTGCTGAACATAAACTGACAAATGCCTCTACACAGAGTCGCTTTCCTGCTTCTGGCTCATTGTTCTACTAACTACATCTTGGACTTTTTAGACTTAGGAACTTATGCTCCAAATTATCTGCCCCTGTGTATCTGTCCTACTTTTCCTGAGCTTTGCTATTCAGAAGCCACTCTCAAATAACTACATTACTAGTTCCAAATTGGCTTTCCCTTTCAAGTGAATAGTGAAAAGAAATGCATCAGTATATTGCTGTCTCCCAAGGCAGGAGTGGACATGTTCATATCCAGATATGAACACAACTGATGTATTTCTGAGTCAGTGCATTATCACTCTATTAGTTTCCTATCACTGCTGGAACAAATGATCACTAATTTAGTGGCTTAAAACAACACAACTCTCATCATACAGTTCTGGGGGTCAAAGTAACAAAATTGCCTTCACTGGGCTAACATCAAGATGTCAACACTGCATTTCTTTTGGAGGTCTGAGGGAAGTACTGATTTCCTTCCTCCTCCAGCTTCTAGAGGCTGCCCAGGGACTGTGTGCATTCCTTGGCTCCTGGTCTCCAGGCAGAAATCACATCACTCTGACCTCAGCTTCCATAGTCACATCTTCCTCTAACACACCTGCCTCTCTCTTTGCCTTATAAGGACTCTTGTGATGATGTTGGGTCAACCACATAGTCCAGAATAACTTCTCCATCTCAAGGTCCCTAACTTACTCCTGTTTGCAACGTTTCCTTTGCTATGTTATATATCCTATAGAATAAAAGCCTAATACACGTCTGGTCATCAAGTGTCTGGTCAACTGGTCAACCATTCGACCAATCAAAGAGTAATATGCTAATGATATGCTAAGGCCGCTCAACAGCTCACTATGACATGTACTGACCACCAGGGAGCAGACGCTCTGATGGATAGGTTAACTTCCTGCTGGGGTCTGGCCAATCGGGACTAGGTGAGAGGGGGCCAGACATGCCCTGGAACCCTCCCGTAGTCCCTCCCCAGCCCTGATCATGCACTGGTGGGGTCCCTTGGTCTGGCCTGCACCCTCTTGCAATCTGGGACCTCTTGGGGGATGTCAAAGAGCCAGTTTCAGCCTGTTCTCGGAGGCCAGGTCAAGTGACCCCACTGGTACACAAATTTGTGCACCGGGCCTCTAGTATTTTAATATCAATCTCATCAGTATTGAATAGTAAACTCCTAATAATGAGGATAATGAGTTTAATATTTTGGTATGATACCTAGCAGGACATGTATAGAGAGCAATTTGATAAATGTTTTCATCAGCATGACTGTAACCATGATGATGAATGGGAACAGTACTCTTCCCCTAAGAAGTGATCTATAAATTACATGGAATGCATTTCAGGGATAAGATTCTAAAAGTGACATGGAAGGAGCCATTACCTCACAAGAATTAGAATGTCTAAGAAGAATTGCATGCCTTATTGACTGTCCCCTTCAGAAAACACAAGTCGTGTTGTCCTGCTTCTAAATCCTCAATATTGTCAGTTTGCCTTTTCCAAAGTTGTATTTTAGTCAGTGCTTTGGTGAAAACTGGGCTGAAAACCGGCAACACGGTGACCTTTTATACCACCCAGCACCATTCTTTCAATGTTTACAGAAAAGGGAGAATGGAGAATGAACATGGAAGCTTATGGTGATGCTTCCTGACATAGCTTTTCAGCTCTTTCTCCACGTCTGCTGAGGTGGCATTATGGAGTTCACCCTGCATGTGTGACATCTATCAGGGTAATAGAGCTCAAGGGAGTAGCACTTTAACAACAGGACATACTACCTTCATGTCTACCTTTCTGGCTTATTATGTGTATAGAATGAAATACCTGGTAAGATGTACTTGGCATACTGTTTTCTCTTTCATTTATAATTTATTGCTTTCTGAATCAGAATTGTCATGCCCTCTTTTATTAAATAGCTATTTTACATCCCTAAATAGCACAGCATACCTCCAGTAAGCAAATATATAACTATGACTATCTGGAAAGTAACTGGCAGTTAAAATTCTCCTTTTCAATCATTTTCAGGATATAAATGAAGGGGGAACACCAAAAAAAAATTCACACAAATCTGTGATTGGGGGTTTATCGGTAAAGATCATCAGAGCTCTGAGAGGACTGTGTAAGATTACAGCACAGGTCATGGGGCTGGGTGAAATAGTTTCCCTTTCCTTGCTTCAATTAAGTATGCATTGCTGAAAAGTGGGTATTTTGGTATAAAAGTGGTATTTCCTTCCATGTTTTAATTTTTTAAATTTTGATTTATTGACTTTAGAGAAAGAAAGAGAAACATCAATTTGTTGTTCTACTCATCCACTCACTCATTGGTTGCTTCTTGTATGTGCCCTGACCTGGGATGGAACCTGAAACCTTAGTGTATTGGGATAATGCTCCAACCAGCTGAGCTACCCAGCCAGTGTTCCTTCCATGTTCAAAGTCACTTCAGTGTTGTATGTTGATGAAATAAAAACCAATTGCAACTTCCCTTTATGACCTTTTATTTTTGTTGTTTAGAAAAGTAGTTAAGGAAACCCCTAAAATAAAAATAATAAAGAAACAACAACAGGGGGATACTGAATAGAATGCCTAGAGAAATGCAGAAAGGTGCACATGCACGCACACACACACACACACAACACCACCAAGTAGGAAGTTATAAAATGTTTCCTAGATAAATAAAGGCACATAAAAAATGCAAATATATCCATATGTACCTGTATGGTGTGTGGCTGACTTTTCCTAGATTAATGTATTGAATGGATTCCATTAGAAACCCTAAGGAGACACTATCATTTCTGAAATGAAAGCCATATACGTGGCTATCATCACTTTTAGATGATTGCCTCTATGCTCTCATTTTATAGCTGTAACTTCTCATCAAATATACATGAGCTCCAACAAAATTAATTATTCTCAGATAGAAATAGATGCTGTCTGACAATGAAAAATAAAATGTATTTTTTGTTTTCCCTTACAGATAATTATCATTTTATTAATTAGTTTCCTTCAAGAAAAGAAGGAATACATTTTTATAATATCAAGTCATCAATGTATGAAAAATTTATGTTAGAGAAACCATCTTAATAAAATAAGTATGGCTATAAAATAATTCAGTGGTTGAATTCACTTGTTTTTTTTTGTTTTTGTATTCTTCAAAATTGAAAACAATTCAAAACTATTAACTTAAAACAGTATTAATCTTTTCATTTTTTCTGGGGAACAGTGAAGTTGAATTCTATAACTATATGTCCTAATAGCAAGTGAAAATGGATATAGAAAGTATGAGGCTATTTGCCTTTCTAGAGCGCAAACTCAAACTTACTACCATTGTTTTTTAACTTTTCATTTTTGCAGTTTTGCAAATATATTGAGACTGGTCCTATCAGTACCAGACATGAAACACATAGATAAATTGTTACTTCAGCACTCCATAGGAAGCTGCATGAACACCAGTGTGACAAGAACCCTCCTGGAGAGGTGGGGTCAGTTCAACAACAGGTCCTCAAAAGCAGAGAGGGATAATTTCTTCCTTCTTCACTTCAAGTTTTGAATCAATTTGAGACAGAAAAATACAAACATAAGAAATAGTGTAAGTAAATATGCAAATACTGCCATGAAGAACACATATTTGGGAGGGTGAGTAGAAGAATTCAAGTGCAAAATAGCTTTAAAAAACACTCAGGGGTTGGGCTTTCATCTCAAGTAAGTCTTGCATGTCAGATAACAAATCTCACCTATGCTCTAGAATTTATATTCGAAAATAGGACTTCTCCATGTTGTAGTTAGGTACAGGAAAACCTACTTAGGTGCCAGGTCACATTGGAACACAGAATTTGGGTATGTCTATCAAAAAAATCTTACAAATGATTTTAAATGAAAAGTAAAATGCAAAATTGGATGAACTAATTTTTTCTGCATTTACAGTTAGAGGAAAGCTAAACCATAATACTACATGATGTGATCATGCAGTTTAATTTTCCACATATTCAGAGTGAACTGCCTGTTACAGCAACAATAATTAATTTGGATGAAATGTCATAAATATCATTTTTTCTATTGCTTTAGAAAGTTTCAAGGCCTTTTTTTTCTTCAGAATAATGAAATCTGCTATGTTGTCAGCAAGATTCATATGAAGGAAAACTTGCCAGTTTTCACCCACCACTAATCCTAAATCTGTTTCAATCTAGGTAGTACAGTATGTACTGTTGTTTCCAAGCAGAGGAGACTGTTTTGTGCACAGAAAAAAAGTCTATTTTGGTCCTCATTTCTTTCCTTACGATGTTGGACATTTGGAAGTGGATATAAAATCCAATAAAATTTTACTTCTTGGAGTTAATATATTCTTTGATGAATCCTTTTACTCTTTTAATTCACTGGTCCTTCACCCTCATAATAAAAAAAATGAAGATATCTGTTTATGAAGATAGGATATGTACTAAGCAGAGAGAATTTCATAGATATATTTTCTATATCCAATTATGTAGTAAAATCAGTTCACTTTTTGTGTCTCAGTTTACCAATATGTTATAAAAATAAACTTATAAAATGTAAAAAATATATATTTTTATATTTAGATATTAAATATATAGTATTTTATAGATCTCAGTTACTGAGAAAAATGTCATACAAATTTAATTTAAAAACAAAATCAGCCAGCCAGCATGGCTCAGTGGTTGAGTGTCAACCTATGAACCTGGAGGTCAAGGGTTTGATTCCACATGCCTGGGTTTCAGGCTCGATCCCCAGTAAGGGGCATGCAGGAGGCAGCTGATCAATGATTCTCTGTCATCATTGATGTTTCTCTTTCTCTTTCTTCCTCTCACTTCCTTTCTGAAATCAATAAAAATATTTTCAAAACAAAACAAAATCAGTTACTCATAAAATGTATAGGTATAAATTTAACAAGGATACCAGAATCTATAAAAGGAAACCTATAGACTATTGGGTCAAACAAAAGGGAGGGAAATGCAAAAAAAAAATAAAATTAAAAATTACCTTCTTGATGTAAAGCCCAATGCTACAAAAACATTAATCTTAAGTCTAATATTTATATTAAATTTAAACTCAGTCTGAATCTAAAAATCCTTTTAATTTTTAACTCCAGAAAATAACTGAATTGTATGTCTGAATAAATATTAGTAAATGATCAGAAGAGTAAAGGTTGGAGGAAGGAATTGATTCAGTGGCATTTATTGGGGAAATATAATTAACAGCAAAAACTCCCAAACCAGAAAACCTTTCCACAAAGGTTGCAGAGAAAGAAAATACTTTTATTATCAATAAATGTTAAACCAGGAAGCAGGCAGGTTGAAGTGCAGAGAGGAGTTTGAGAGAAGAAAGCTGAAAAGGATCTTCTATAGTCCCAGTTCCTGGGTCATGGATCCACAGAGCTCTCCTAGGCCCCCTATCTGAGAAATACAGTTTTAATAATTTGGTCAATTAAGTGAATTGGACCTTCAGCAAATGTAAATTTCAGGGAGTTGGCTCTTGGCAGCGTTGTCTTTAGCAAGCCATCCAGAGTGATAGCGATATTGGCACATGGAACAGGCAGGCAAGTCATGGAACAGAATGGAGATCTCATAATAAACAACTATGTTATTAGTGGAATTAAAAATAAAGAAATATTGATTGCTTAATAATAAATAGAGTTGGGATGATGGGATAGCTATTTGAAATAAAATTTAAAGAAAGGGAGAAAGGGGGAATAAAAAAAGGATGGAAGAAAACTGGATTATACTTCCCACTTTTTATGAAATTAATGTTAAATATTAAAAAGTGGCATAGAAGTACAATAAATACACATGTAAGTTTTTTTTTTAATAATGTTCAGTAAGGTAAGGCTTTGCAAATTATGTTATTATTATAGTAAATTATTTTAATACTAGAGGCCTGGTGCACACATTTGTGCATGGGTGGGGTCCCTCAGCCTGGTCAGTGATTAGGCCAATTGGGGCCATCTTGCCCAGTTGCAATCGGGGCCAATCAGGGCCAGCCGGCCAGGGAAGTTGGCCAGCCTGGGAGAGGGACCTTGGGAGGTTGGCTCTGGGAGCGTGTTGACCACCCGAGGGCAGCTCCTGTGTTGAGCATCTGCCCCCAGGTGGTTAGTGCGCATCATAGCGACTGGTTGATCAGTCATTCAGTCACTTAGCTTTTTATATATATAGATGTAATTATGACTACATACATTTTAAAACATAAAGATATTTCTGTATGACAAAAGTTCCTATTTAAATGAATGAAGGTTGAATGAAAACCTGAGAAATTTTTGTAACATATATGACAAAGTCTTTATATTCTTTATATATACTTGTAATATGTGATCAATGTGATGTAAAAAATATAGCTTCAAAGTAGAAAAATGAGTAAAATACAGAGATGATTCACAAAAGGAGAAAAATAGTCAATAAACAGATGAGTTATTTTTCTTTTTACTTATCATGTAACTTTACTTCAATTAGCTAGGTTCCACAATTTAATTATACCAATCCTATTTTAAACATATATAATCTTAAAAAATGTACAGAGATTATTTAAGAAGGTTAATAAAGTTTGCTTTTGCCATTTTCCTCTTTAGTTAATATTTGGCAGAGGCCTTTATTGGATGAGATTTAAATGTCAAAATTTTGTTTCTTATACTCAAAATATAACGTAAGACTGTTAGCACTTAACCTTTATATCATTGCAAATAACATGCTCTTAGAATTATGTGGTAATAAATTATTCCTTTCAAGTTTATTTATTTAAAGCCAATTGCTCAAATATGATATTAACACATACATTGTACTATAATGAATGTTAAATATTTCCCATAAAGTCTATAGCCTTTTTTTTCCAGCTTGGCAGATAGAAAAAAGATTATTCTTTTTTTAAAAATATATTTTATTGATTTTTACAGAGAGGAAGGGAGAGGGATAGAGAGTTAGAAACATCGATGGGAGAGAAACATCGATCAGCTGCCTCCTGCACACCCTCTACTGGGGATAAATCTTGCAACCAAGGTACATGCCCTTGACTAGAATCAAACCCAGGACCCTTCAGTCCGCAGGCTGACCCTCTATCCACTGAGCCAAACTGGTTAAGGCGGGATTATTCTTTATTTACATTGTATTCCTCTGTGACTGGTTCCTCTTTTTGGCAAGAAGACTACTATTAATACATTAAAAAAAATCCAGGTTAAGTTTATAAAAATCTACATGGCTTTCATATATCACACGATGAGAAAATTTTCTGATGTTTCTCTCATCATCTGATGATGATGAGAAAAATGGGTGTTTTTTGCCGAGTGTGTGTGTGTGTGTGTGTTTAATTCTCACCCGAGGATATGTTTATTGGTTTTTAGAGAGAGAGAGAAGAAGGAAGAGACAGAGAGCTATGGATGTGAGAGAAAGATTGATTGGTTGCCTCCCTTACTCGCTCCTGCCATGGGATCGAACTGTCAATCTAGGCATGTGCCCTGACCTGGAAATGAACCCTGAACTTTTTTTGGTGTCCAGCACTATGCTCCAACCAACTGAGCTACTGGGCCAGAGCAAAAATGGGTGTTTTTGCTAGAAAACACCTTTGTACAAGCATATTTCTTTTACTGTTAAAAATGAAGACTCCGCTAGTTCATATAGTATAAAATCCATTTTTCCTTTTTAAGATAATTTCATTATGCCAGAAGTGCTCTTGTGGTAAAGCTGTAACTAGAGTCATAACATTGTGCTGCATTGGTTAATGTGTTAATGGATGATTGCATTCTCTTGATATTATAGTTCTGCAAATATTCTCAAGGCAGCATCTGACTGAATAATTGTCTTATGCTATGTTACAGACATAACATTATGTGACAGTGATATGCAAAACACATTAAATGCAATATGAACTCAGCAATTATGAAACTGTGACTTGCTGCAGGGGACACAAACATAGCAAGCAATATGCTGCTACTCTCCTTTATGAAAATGCATGGTGCTGGTGAATATAGTATATCTGGCAGTCTATGAGTTTAATAATAATGGCAGCAACAAGTCAACATTATAATATGGAATGATCAAAGCAATGGCTTCCCTGGAGGCAGCAGATGCAATGCATACCAAAACAGGATGATCATTTACTAATCTTTTTCAATCTGGGCAAGTTTTTTAAAATATCAGTAATATTCAAGTTTTTATCCATTAACTGAAAAATAATAGTACCTGTTCCATAGCATTGTGCTGAAGATTAAATGGATGATTTCTGGGCCATATTTAGCAAGGTGCTTGGTATAAATAAATGTTTAATAAGTGTTAGCCACTGTTGTTATTGCTGTTATTTCAGAGAAAACTGACTTTCACCTGGGAAACTATCATTTAATTGTGTGGAAATCTTGACCTTATGGTATTTCTGTCCCTGTCACTTAGAGTCACAGCTCGTTTAGCTGGGAAATTGTGAGTTGAACAGATCCTAATAATTTGTGGATTATCAGAATTTTAAAATACACTTCATATCATGTCAGCAGCTTCCAGTTCTTAGGATAAAACAGAAAAGAGAGGAACAATGTATGCTCATAATTCTAAGAGCATGTTATTTGACTTTTGACAACCCTCTTGGTCTTAATTCTAGCTGCTCCCTTTGCCACACCACCATCCTCCCCAGTACACGTACACCCCACACCTCCCTCCCTACACCCTTATTCCTCTGAATCTGCAGAGGTGTTCCAAATGAACTTCTCACTGGCATTCTATTGGGTTCTGCCTGGACCTTCTCTCATGCCGTCTTCTCTTCCTGGAATGGCCCTCTATTTCAGTCCCATTAACTGCCCAGCTGTTCTCATCCTTGTAACGTGACTTCTTCTGGGAAGTTACCCCTGATGCCTTCCCCACGTCAGTGCCACAGTGTGGTACATGAGGGGGCACTGAGGCTGTGTGCTCATAGCTCATTGTAAGTGCTCAGTAAATGTAGCTGTTCTTTCTTTCTTTCTTTTTTTTTTTGATCCCCTAATATTTCCTGCTCCTCTTGATGATGCTCATCGTCCATGTTGTCACCTGTCCAATATCTGACTTCCTTGCTGCAGCGAAGCACAATGAAGGATGGGCCAGCGCTGCTTTCCATGCTCCATCTGCAGTGCTTAGCATAGCACTTGGCCTGCAGTAAGAGCTGAACACCTAAATGTCTAAATGAGGAAGAAATTCTTGATTTCTACTTCAGATTTTATATTTTACATTCCGCCTGTGGGGAGGATTGCTACAAAGCATTCCCAGAAGAAAGAAATGTGTTATGAGCTCTGCAACAAAGGAAAACCCACAACCTTCCTTAAATGTCTTTACGTTTCTTTGAGTTTCACGTTACTTTCCAACAATTCCTTGTTCACAAGACTTTGTTCATACCATTCCTAGGGTCTTAATAGTTTAAATGTAACTTCTGTATTAAAGGAAATGTGTTTTTTGCACATTTCAAAAAACACAGCCTAAAGTTATTCAGTGCTCAGCTCTAAGTATTTCTATTGGGTGGAATTTAAGGTTACTTTTATTATGACAATGATATACTTTCATGTCTGTGTCTTGTAGAAATATCTGGGAACAAACTTTTATAGTTTTCAATATTTTATTACATCCTGATAAAACCCAGATAAAAACAACTGTTCACACTGATGAATATGTAGCCTCACTTTTATGTTATCTAATTCAAAAGATTATTGTGCAAAAGTAATTCTTCCCCTTTTATTCCTTTTTTTACAGATCAAAATCATTATCTGACCACCTTTAACATAAAGTAAATATATAATTCTTATAGTTCAGATAAAAAAGTAAAAAATAACTTAAAAGTCATATAATTTCAATTGTAAATACAGGGTGTGGCAAAAGTAGGTTTACAGTTGTTCGTATGGAAAATAATATAATAATTAATATAATACATAAATAAACTCTGTGTTTTGCATACTCACAACTGTAAACCTACTTTTACTCCACTCTCTATAATGTTCTAAAAGAGGTGAGTCATTGCTTTTCTTTGATCTTTTGTGGGAAAAATATTGGGCTTCCTCATGGAAGAACTTGCTTCAGTGCTTACCATTTATTAAAGCCAGTGAGCATTCTTTTTACTGCTTTGCAGGATTGACTTAGCATCTTGCTTAAGTATTAGATTGGGCATGCCATATACGATATGAAAAAGGCATTCTTTTTCACCTTCAGAGCACATTTAAAATGTTGCATTATGCATTTTAAAGACCAAATAAACAGAAACTGCTAGGAATTAACATTTGGGGCAATAGGTTGTGCTGAAAATAATGAGTAGTTATGGCAGAATTACAGAGTGGCCAGAAATAAGGAAAATATCTTAAAATTCATGGATTATACTTTTTTTAGAATTTTAATAGTGCTGATTTTATATAACCTGTTTAGTGAACACACAGTCACTTCATATACTTCCTAAAACTCTCTAAAGAATAATATCACTCCTTTTAGAGGTGAGAAACCTGAAGCCACAAGAATTTAAATTCTTTGCTTAAACACACAGATTTGATATTCAGCTCTGTTTGACTTCAGTCTTTACCTTCTGTGTCTTTCAATGAAAATGTGGTTGTAACATAACTCCAGTTGAAATATTTATGAGCAAGCCATTAATAATTTATATAATCCAAATAAAACCAGGGTATATTGTCAGGTATTGTATTAGTTGTCTATTCCTGTTCAACAAATTACGACAATTTAGTGCTTAAAACAACACTCAGTTATTTTCTCATGTTATTAATGGATCAGACGGCCAGGCACAGCTTTGCTGGCTTCTGTGTTCTGAGTACCTCTAGGATTGCATTCAAAGTGCTGGGCAGGGCTGGGGCCTCATCTGAAGCCTTGACTGTAGAAGGATCTATTTCCAAGTTCCTGTGGTTGTTGGAAGGATTCAGGTTCTGAGGGTTGTTGAACTAAGCATCTCAGTTCCCTACTGGCTGCAGGCCTGCTCAGTTCCAGACTACAGAGGCCTCTCCAGCTGGGTTGCTTGCTTCAGCCGAGCCAGCGAAGGAGTGAGTGTGTTAGGGTGAAAGTGCTGCCTTATGAAATGTTGGCATGGAAGGGACATCCCGTCCGCTCTGTAGGCCAGACCCCATTCTGGGGGAGATGATTACACATGGACATGAATACCAGGACAGTGGGGATCACTGGGAGTTATCTAAGAGTCTGCCTTCAACAGGTATGGAGATTAAAATGACGTTTTATAAGAAATACTAAAATGAATAAATGAGAAATTAAATTAATTTAAAAATAATTAAAAGTCAAATTGTTTGTATAAAGAGTCACTGATCACTCCAAGCTGTTCAATGTGGGTGTGATTATGACTTTACCCTATCCTATATGTATTGTGCAATCATTTACCTTCAGTCAAGTGCCAGTGGAACTGATTGGCAATTATTACAACAGGAATAGAAGCTCAACATTGTTTTTAGAAGTGACAATTCTTTCAGTTGAGTGATGATACTTTTAAAATGCTCTGTTTATTTTAGTGATACACAATATTTTTCCTTTTGACATGGAAATGAGCAACTCTAGAGAAAAGCCTGTCATACAAAAAGCAGTTGACAAAATAAATAATTTGTTTTAATTTATCTGCAGTATTTGTTGTGATAGAGATATTTCAAATATTATTTTAAAAGAGACTGCATAGTCATTAGTGAACTACTGAACAAGAAAAATGAAATTCTTTTAGCATCCAGTTTTGGCCTTACATTTTCTGTGTTTAACCAGGATTTACATGTTGGCCTAATCAGAATATACATATAACATAATTAAGACTTTATTTCCTCTGAAGAGTTCTTGTAGCCCATCTCAGGGGGATTTAGTTAATCATCATCTAAATAATTTCATTGGGGAAGGAGTGTCTACGTGGGGTCTTATCTAAATTGGCCCAGTCATTTACTTGTGAGCCCAGTGATATATCAAGGTTTGTTTTATAAACTATGTCACTACAAAAGACTGTAAGACATTTCTAAGGATAAAAAGTAAAATTGATTGTGTTGAGGCTAGTTAATAAAAGCAGATTTAAATTTATATTTTTTTACTAGAGTTCTAAGATAAGACAATTCAGAAAGGTGATAAAATTTTAGAAAAATTAAAGAGAGGTATAGTGAAATTAGAGGTATTGTATACTGTTAAAAATACTTAGCTTTCTATTGAATAATCCATACTTCACTTTGCATAACTAATTGATAATATGCTAAACTCATATATGTTAATGTGCCTAATTATGTTTGAAAAGCTAGAAAATTAGATAATTTGTGAATCATTCATTAAACAATTAACATGTATGAGACATAGTACGCAATCCTGAGGTCGAGATCTAAAATAAATGTGGTATTAAGTGAATGCATCACCCACAATTAGCAAAATTTAAATTCTAGTGTCATTTTTATTGTACATTATGGTCTGTAAAATTCTTTTAAAAGAAATATAATGATTTTAAAAAAAGTATCATTATGCAATGACTTTAGTTGACATCATTTAATATAAATAATTCACCTATGCAGCAATAGCTACGCAAAATGATATAAGTATTGCATAACTTAACATTCTTTTGTGCTTTCAAATTTGTTTTTGTTTGGACATTTTTTATCATATGTTCATGAAAAAAGAATCAAAGAAGTTACATACACATTCTAATAAAAATCAAAGCTCAGGTTTAGGGCATTCTGCTGTTTTTTCCTCTTGGTAATGCATCTCAAGATTTCCCCATTACTTGAAACTCTAAGGGCATTAGTGGAATGTGAAGATCTGAGTTCTTCCACTAAGTGAGAAGCCAGGGACTTTGGATTAACCAGGGTTCTGCAGTTAAAAGACACAGTGAGGATACATTATCATGATGACATGGCCAGAACCATGGCATTTTTTGAGAAGCACTGGGGCTGAGCAGATATGTGAGGAGAACCTTTCTCTTTTACCAACTGGATAAATTTCTTTTCTCTTAAGCATTTTGTGCGTATGTGTGTTTTGTTTTGATTTTGAGTTATTTATTTTAGGGAAGTACAGTGCAAGTTGGATAATTATGAATGTTGAACATTTCACTATATTGTGGGTGTTCTGTTGTATATGCCAAAATAAGTGCTCATTTATTTGAACACACACATCTATATGTTCTCAGCTATGTGCTCAGGGACATATCAGTGATCAAGACACTTGTAGGTATCAAAGTATTTAATCTGTATTAACATGTCAAATTAGCATATCATCAATAACATACATGAACATAATTTGTACCATGGAAAGTAATAGAGAAATGTAAATAGATTCCCAATGAAGAAAAACCAGCTATAATATATGTTTATTCCACACAAGAACAATACAGTAAGAATCACGATTTTAAAATGCTTCCACTTAGTTTTAAGAAGTATCCATTAACATGTCTGATGTAGCTCAGCGGTTCAGTGTCCTATGAACCAGGAGGTCACGGTTTGATTCCCAGCCAGAGCACATGCCCAGGTTGTGGGCTCTTTCCCCAGTTTGGGGTATGCAGATGGCAGCCAATCAATGATTCTCTCTCATCATTGATGTTTCTATCTCTCTCTCTCTCTCCCCCTTCCTCTTTGAAATCAATAAAAATATATTTTAAAAAAAGAAATATTCATTTTATGATATGCATGTTATTAAACATTAGAATTCACGTTGTTCATTTATTCTGTATTACTTGAGATTTTTTGGATGTTTGTTTATGCTTTCAAATTTCTCACAGTACCAACATTTAAAATTCCATGTTTGTTTTTTTTCTGAGTTGAGGATGAAATCTCCCTTCTCTGAATCCACTGGATAACCAAAAGAAATCTGAATCTTACCAATTTTAAGCCTTGTGGTCACTATTTGGATAGCTGAAATAATAAGAAAATATGTAAAAAGGTATCATTTTACAAGGAGATGCATCATTCCTTGTTCCTTCAAAATGGATATTTATAGGTGAGAATTGTAACCTTAACCATGGAATTTAGAGAAAAAATACCAAATTCTTTTGTTGAAGAGCACAAGCAAGGTGAAATATGAATTGCCCATTATTTCTGTACTTCTAGAACTTTGTCAAGCTGGTGGAGAATGAATAAATATCAGTCAAATTCATCTATAACAGGATCAATTATGTAACAGTGTATTAGGCACTCCAATTTTAACCACTTTTCCTGATGGCCATCATTTATATCATAAGCCTTATATGCCAATCCCTGGGTTATTTTTAGGATGTTGGAATTTTCTATATATAGGAAGATATTAATATTAAACACCAAAGTAACTTTTTGATACCCCTCCTTTCCATGACCACTAATAGACTCCAGCCAGGAATTAGGTTCCAAGGTCTAAAGTTGGAAACTGTAATAGGCTATTCTACTTGACAAATATGAAGCAAAGCGATGAGTCTAAGACTCTGTCTTTGGAGCTCTAAGGAGCTCTGAAAATCCAACTGTTGGAAGCCAATTATAAATACTAAGTATTGTTTAAGTACAGACTGAAACTCAGGCAGGCTGGAGAAAATAGCTTACGTACAAGGAGAATAGAACCCTGGGTGATTGAATCTAATGACATAGGCGTGCCTGGGAATTATTTTTGTTGTTGACTTGTCCTGTAATTAGTAATTGATGTGCATACCAGTCTAAGTTAGACATATAGGGTCAGAGCAATGAGTTTGCAAAGCGTTTCCAAGTTCTCATCAAGGTTGCTTGTCATTCCTAATACCTTAATATCAGGAATACAAAGAACAAAGGGAGGGCCTTGGATCATCTCTAATTAAGTTTTCCTCCTTTCATCAACTGTCAGGATAGAGAATAGAAAAATAAGGGTCAGGAAGAAGGCAATCAACTATGGACGTTGTGTGGCATTAGCACCAGAAGTTGGCGCCTATGGATGGATTCTAGAGCAGCAGACTTCAGGAGTGGTCCTCAGGACAGTCCTAAAGTAATTTTCCTACTGGGATGACTGGCCCACCAGTTTAGAACCAGCCAACAGATGTGTGTTGTATGTGGGGCAATGCAAACAAGAACCTTGACTTATAGTCCCAGGTGTCAGAACTTCCACAAAGGGTAGTGTTCTATCCTTTAAATATGCCCCTGGGGTAACATTGCTTTCTTTAGTCTCTGTCACTATCTTAAGTGATTTTATATATATTTATGTGATCACACACTCAAACACACACACAGTCTGCTTAATATCAATCAATTAATATTTATAATTTCCTACTTTATAATCTCCTATAAGTCATTTCTCTCCCTCCCTCTCTCTCTTTCTCTCTCTCCCCCCACCCTTATAAGTGAGGGTGTAAGCAGGATACACTCTACTGAGAAACCCATCTCCACTATAGTGTAAGAGACATGTGCTAACTCTTCTGATATGTAACTTAAATGAAGGATGACACTAGAGCATTTTATTCTAAAAATCTCATTAATTATTTTTTTTTAATTTTATTTTATTTTTATTGTTTTAAGTATTACAAATAGTAGTACATATGTCTCCTTTTTTTTTCCCCTTTGATCTCCCCCCGACCTCCCCTACCCCCCAGGACATGCCTTCACCTGCCCACCCTCCCCCCCCACCCCAGTGTCTTATATCCATTGGTTGTGCTTATATGCATGCGTACTAGTCCTTCGGTTGGTCTCTTACAGCCCCCCTCGCCCAACCTCCCCTGTCTTCCCAATGTAGTTTGACAGTCTGTTCAATGCTTCTTTGCTTATGTATCTTTTTCCCACCATTTCTTTCCTTTAAAAAGTTTTGCCTTTGCAGACTGGAAATAAACATAAAATAACAAAACAAGACAAAACAAAAAAATGTTTGAGTCCCAATTTCAATGTCCAACAGTTCCTTATGTGTACATGTCAGCAGTGATATCTGGATGGTGGGCACATGGTGGCAATGCAGGTCCGACCCTCTCTGGTTTGGTCCTAGGTAACCTGCAGCGGTGCACAGCTGCTGACTGCTCCCATGGCAAGGCGTTGTCAGCGTCTTCCATCTCTGGACTGTTTTTGCCTCTTGTCTTCGTGGTTGGAGCACTCCTGTCAATTCCTCTCTGTTGCAGGAATCCATCTGGTCTTGGGGTTGTTTTCTGAAAATATACAAATATATTCTCGACCACAAGTTAATAAAGGAATCTTTTCTATATAATTGATTTGGGATCCTTTTTATTTTTGTTCAAATCTCATTAATTATTAATGATGGGATTTTTTAAGAATATTTTCCATGAGTGCCCAATGCTATTATTACCTAGCCTTACCTGGCCTTACCTGTGAGGCTTGTCTCCATGACACATTGCAGTCTGTTTATTGCCATAATGGTCATTTTCTGTCACTTTTTCCTGATAGTTAGTCATAGAAGATCAGTCTCTGTAAACACTTTAAGCATTGGAATGGGATATTAAAATGCCTCCTGCTTGAAAAAACAAAACAAAACACAAGCACCAACCTTGTACATGCTATTCTTGGTAGCACAGCAGTGCCTACTGGAGCACCAATTTTGGGGAGCTTCCCTGAGTGTTTTTTCTTGCACTCCTCCAAATCCAAAGGTAGAAATGGCCATAGGAGGGTTCTTTTAATAACAGAATATTGCCATGATGGGTTAAACTGTGCACCCCACCAATTTGTATGGTCAATTCTGCTATGGACAGAATTGTGTACCCCAAAATTCATATATTGAAGCCCTAACTCTCAATATGTCTATATTTGGATTTATGGCTTCTGAGATGACAAAGGTTATATGAGGTCAAAAGAATGGAGCTCTAATCTGATAGGGCTGGTGCACTTAAAAGAAAAGGAAGAGCTACTTGCTATATAGGCCATGTGAGGACACAGGAAGACAGCATTTACAATGTAAGGAGAGAGTTTTTACCAGATACAAAATGGGCTGGCACCCTGATCTTGGACTTTCAGTCTCCAGAACTATGAGCAAATCAATTTCTGCTGTTTAAACCACCCATTCTGAAGTATTTTTATGGCAACTGAGCTCACTAAGGCAGTGTTATCCCCCAAATACCTCAGAGTGTGACTGTATTTGGATGATCTTTAAAGATGTAATTAAATTAAAATGAGGTCATTAGGGTGGGTCCTAATTCAATATGCTCATTGTTCTTGTACGAAGAGGAAATTTGGGAATGGACAAAGAGGAAAGACCATGTGAAGACACAGAGAGAGGGTGACCATCCACATACCTGGGAGAGAGGCCACAGAAGAAACCAACTCTGATTTCTAGGCTCTAAACTGTGAGACTTTAAATTTCTGTAATTTAAGCCACCCTCTTGAGTACTTTCTTATGACATCCCTAGCAAGCTAATACAGTTTCAGAGAAAACTACAAACTTGCTGTCCAACAAAAGCATCATAAAAAGGGGTAAACCTCAAAGACATACCTGTAGGTTCATGGTGATAAATCTCAGACCTGTAGTCCTTGGACCTCAAAGGGAAGTAGGAGGAGGTGCTGATTTACTTGCACCTCCCTAGAAAGCTCTGAATAGTTACTGAGAGGTTTACTGTAGCCTTCAGTCTATGACCTTCAGTGAGGCTGTTATTGATTTTAGTGTTGCTAAGGTCTTGTCTTCTTAGTGTCATTCCAGGGCTGACCAAGTGAGCATGGTCATCAGTCAATTCAACCACCACCACCGAAGGTGAAAGTATAACCAGAATCAACTCAGTTAATGTGGTGGATAAGATTATCTCACTTTTTTAAAATGTCTTTTCAACTGACTGCTGCTATGAACACAAAGGCAATCAACTTGACTAATTAGATTAGTTTTCTTGTCATGTAAAAGCTGGTCTTCTTTGAAAACATTAACATTCTCATTTCTCATGTAGCTGCTTCTCAACAGCCTATTAATTTCTTTAGTGGATGGGGGGATCTATGCCTTATATTTTTGTATCACCTTTAGCACCAAGCACATAAACTCAAAAATATGTTGTTTAATTTAATGAAGCAGAACATTACTGATGTCCCCATTGGAATGACCCTCTTGTCCCATCCCTGCCACTTTGCTGGCCATATTGGAAATGTTGGAAATATTGCGAGTTTGTTTTGCTATCCTTCCCTGTTTCTTGTTTTTGTTTGTGCTCCCATTGTCCCTTTCAGGCCTCTGTTTGGGGGTCGACATCCATTCAGCAGGGCCCATACATTTCTGAATGATGCCTTCTGATCCATTATTAACCCAATGTTTTATTCTGCTATGAAGATCTCATTTTAACTTAATGTCTCTTAACTTCACAAAATGTCTCTAATAATGGTCCTCGCCCAGAAGTTTCGATAACTTTAATAATTTATTGAATCTTTTCATTTTTTTAGTTCAAAAACATGCTTAAAGAAACACTTCCATAATGAAATTAATCTCTGTACTGCAGAGATTAATTCACCAACCTTGATACCCCGTAATCAAATAGATTATGTATACATGGTCTTTGATGGCCCCAGTTTACAATTTTGACTCAGCTTAAATGTTAATATCTGCTCTTTCACTATTTTTTTAAAATTTCTTTATTGATTAAGGTATCACATATTTGTCCTCATCTCCCCTTTCCCATCCCAAACCTCTCCCCACGCATGCCCCCATCCCCCTGTTGTCTGTGACCACTGGTTAGGCTTATATGCATGCATACAAGTCCTTTGGTTGATCTCTCCCCTTTTCCCCCACCCTCCCCTACCTTTCCTCTGAGGTTTGACACTGATTGATGCTTTCCTGTCTCCAGGTCTGTTTTTGTTCATCAGTTTATGTTGTTCATTATTTCCCCTAGATGAGTGAGATCATGTGATACTAGAAATACACTTATAAGAACTGAAAATGAGACAAGCAATAATGGTTATGCTGAGAGGCAAATGAATCAGTCTGTAGTGAGTTTCTTTCTGGGCCAACAGTTCTTTTGAGTCCCAATTTCAATGTCAAACAGTTCCTTATGTGTACATGTCAGCAATGATATTTCAGTTCTGGATGGTGGACAAATGGTGGTAATGCAGGTCCGACCCTCTCTGGTTTGGTCCTGGGCAACCTGTAGCAACACACAACTGCTGACTGCTAGTATGGCAAGGCATCGTCAAAATATCCCATTTTGAATGGTGTAGTATATGGTCACATCACATAGTCTACACATTTACAAGGGCAATTTTGACACCAAAAAAAAAAAAAAAAACCTACATAATTTTAAGGTCTCATTGATTTTAAGTTGATTATATTTCTCAAGTACATTCGTTGTTCACTGCCAGTGTTGGTCTGAATGCTGTGGAAATATTTCCCATTATAATTTTAATAAGTTATTGAACAAGTGACTTCTAATAAAATGGAAATTATAATTTTTAATTAATGCATTCATGTAAGTATTTGCTATAATATTAACCTATTGTCCTGCCAGGATGGCTCTGGCTGAGCATAGAACTATGAACCAGAAAGTCATGGTTCAATTCATGGTCAGGGCACATCCCAGGTTGTGGGCTCGATCCCCAGTGTGGGGCATGCAGGAGGCAGCCAATCAATGATTCTATCTTATCATTGATGTTTTTCTCTCTCTCTCCTCCTCCTCTCTGAAATCAATAAAAATATATTAAAAATAGTAATATTAAATTGACAGCTAATAAGGAAAAAGATGTTGCAACTTATTAAAGGGCTTAGTATAATTCTGTAAAGCATCTTTGGTGTGAAGTTACTTGTATATTACTTTATTACCAGGTTTTCTCCAGGACTGGCTGCAATTACTCACTTCCTAGACATTTTAATGCTATTTTCTCACCTATCAATCTCTATATTTATTATGTAGCATTTTACTTTTTATTGTTTTATTTATATACTAGAGGCCCCATGCATGGAATTTGTGCAAGAGTAGGCCTTCTTTCCCGCAGCTGCTGACACCGGCTTCCCTCTGGCACCCGGGACCCGGGCTTCCCTCTGGCTTCCCTCCAGCACCATGGACCCAGGCTTCCCTTACAAAGGGAGGCTCCACCCACTTTCCACAGCCCGCCAGTTGGTGGCCTGGGCCTCCCTCTTTGGGGTGATCCTGGAGTCTCCCAATTGATCATCCCAATGGCCCATGGCATGGGCCTCCCTCTGCAGGGCAGTCATGGGGTGATGGCCGGGCCTCAACCAATCGCATTGCACCTGCCTTGGCTGGCCTGGCAGCAGTGGGTATCACAGCATGGTCCCAGATGGTCATCCTGATGGTTGTTCCGCTGTTCAGCCATGTGGTAGATTTGCATATTACCCTTTCATTATATAGTCTCTTACAGAGTGCCTCTTTTTCATTTCTTTGTCATCTGTGATACATAAAATTCTAATAGAGATATATTTTGTTAAGTCGGGTTTTTTTTCCCCATTTCTATCAACTTTGAATTAAAATTCACACAGTTATGTACAAGATAAGGTTTTACATTGAAAAAATAAAAATCCCAAACCTCTCAAGTCATTTGGGCTGAATTCCATTGTTGAATTTTTTGAGATGCCTGGCAGAAAATTATATTCTTACACTTAATTTAATCATCACTAACTTTTAGCTGGCTGATATAAACATAATCCCTATGTTTTTAAGCTATTTTATTTAATCGTCCCTGTTCTTTCTCTCCCTTTGGCAGAGGAAGCCATGGGCCCATTAAGCCAGAAAGTCATTGAAAATTACAAAGCATCTCCTTCCCCAGAAGGAAGGGGATTCCTACAAAGGGTAGACATTTGCTTCATGCCACGTAGCAATTAATTGTTCCAGCTTCATGGCAAAGACCTTTACAGGACCACTGCTTCCAGCAAGTATTGATAAGTTTGAAAAGTTTATAAAATCTAGGTAAACTGCCACAAAGCCAAATGGCTAAATCAGTGACTTCATCGCCTTCTCTTCCTCCTCTGACACCTCCTCTTCTTTCTCCTTAAGAAAATGACTCATACTGAAAAATCTAGAATTTTTTTAAAGCTGCATAATATATAAATCAAAGTTAAGGATCCTCTGCATTCCCATATAACTCTTTATGGTCACTAAAATACCAGAGTAACTTTAAATCTCTTTAACGAATTGTTAAGTTCACATGAATAACAATTTCACTATGTGCTTTCTTCCCCCCCTCCCCCCGACCCCCCTCTTCATGTCTTCCTTTCTTTCTTCCTCTGGACTTTGCTAAACTCAGCTGCACACTGACATTCTTTCAGTTCCTAAAATGAGCCATTATTTGTCCCAAGTACTGCTTTCAACCTCCCCCCACCCCACCCCCCCCTCCCCAGGACCATAACTCCTCCATGGATTGTTTGTCTGCCCTCTCTGGCTAGAATCCTTCTTGCCATCTTGGTATAATAGGATGTTAATATGGAACAGTTAATATGGAACTGTTTCACTTTTAATTCTTCCAAGGCCCAAGATAATAGATGCTACCTTTTAAACTGAGACTGTAGACCACACACACATATATATAGACATAGAAACACATGTCTCCTTTACCCTTGGAAAATCTGACCAGTGAGAGCCTGTCCAGCCACTTCTAGAAACAGTGAAGAAAAATTGATACATGATGGGACTATCTCTGTCTGATATCCGTCCTGTAGAATATCAGAACATGACAGAACAAGGGATTCATGAGTGTTCAGCCTGGGGTTTGTACAGGAGACAGCAACCAAGAGATGGCTTTCAATCCCGTAGAGCAGCAGAAGAGACAAAGGGTGTAGTGCAAAGAAGCCGGAGGTGCTGCCAGGTGGGTGGGCAAGGGGAACCTGCATTTCTTGCTGCATAGTTCTCGGGATGTCTTCTCTTGTGAATTGGGATGATCTTGCTATGCTGGCACCATGGATTCCCTGATTCTAGCAATTTATGGGCTCTCATGCTGGACCTCTTTCTTTCCTCCACAGCATGCTATGTGCGCTATGACAAAGGGGTTGAGAAGCAGGCCCTATTCCCTCGTCATCTATTTTACTTGATGAAGAGCACTGAATTTAAAAACACTTCATTGTAAAACCTGCACTTTCTCTACCCAGGGCGAGAGTTTCTCCCTAAGATTATAAACTACACCTGATTTGTTTGCATGACACCGAGGTCTTATTTATTACTAGAGGCCCGGTGCATGAATTCATGCATGGGTAGAGTCCCTAGACCTGGCCAGTGATCAGAGCCGATCAGGGCTAGGCCAATTGGAGCCTGCCAACCTGGGGGGAGAAATGGAGGGGAGGGACCGCAGGAGGTTGGCCACAAGCCCTGAGGAGGGAGCCAGCCCTCGGCCCCCCCTTGGAAAGGGGCTGCATCCACCACCACCCACCCCTGGTTCCCTGTCCCAGCCTGGGGTCCTAAGTTCCCGGTGGGGTCAGGAGAGGAGGCAACAGTCGCCGGGCCAGGCACATAAGGAACAGATGCTGAACGCCGGCGCTGCTGTGGGTGCCCCACCACCATGGTTCTCCGCCTCCCGCCCTCCTCCTTCCCTCACCATGCACCACCGCCACCACAGTGGGCAGGTGGCCCCCTGGGAAGGCGAGGAGGGGAGCGACACAAACCCTTGTGTCGAGGGCTGACTTTCAATAGATTGCAGCAAGGGCACTGCTCTGCTATGTAGGAATCCCCAACCCAGAGCAGGCTGTCTATGAATGGTTTAGCACCAGGGGCCGATGGGGGCCAGTCGGCCCTGGGGGAAGGGCCGTGAGTGGTTGGCCGGCCATGGGAGGTTGGCTGTGGGGAGTGCACTGACCACCAGGGAACAGCTCATGCATTGAATGTCTGCCCCCTATTGGTCAGTGTGCATCATAGTTACTGGTTGACCAGTCGTTTCAGTCCTTTGGTCATAACCATCACTTAAGCTTTTATATATATTGATGAGATGATTACATTCTCATTCTTTCCAATTTCTTAAATACTTGAACACAGGTAGTATTAGGGCAGACGTCTCTATAAGAATAGAGCACAGATTTATGTATGGGTATAGCAGCTTAGTCTCCTATAGTTTTACAGATTTCCAAGTATTTGAGAATAGAGACTTTAGTACAGAGGTTTTGAAAAGTGGAGATCATATATGCTTTTCTATCTTGGTACAATAGCCTTGTCAATAGACATAAAGTATCCTGGGTAATAAAATATGACTTTTTTTCTGTTGCATGAGATCAGAGTTGAAAAACATCTATTTCTGTCAAATTCAAATGTCGAATATTATAAATGATTAAGCACTATAAGAGAAATTTGGGAACATTATATTATACCTCTGATTCTTTAATTACTAGACCAAAGATCATCACTCTTATTTCTAAGAGTCAGTGGCCAGAGGGAAGGGGGTAGGTGAGGACAGAGGCTGGTGCTGCTGATATGCTTTAGACATTAGCAGAAAGAAGGAGACAGCAAGAGGAAGTCTGCAGGGAAAGGCACACAATGGATGTACAACACATGCTTTCTAAATGAATGCCAATGAAGAGAACAAGAGAAAAAGACAAAAGAGAGGCTAACTTTGATGAGAAGACCCATGACAACACCTCTACCATGAGTTAGGGGCGCCAAGACTTATGCATTAATCAAGCTGAAGAATGACTTAGCTTTTTTAAAAAATGCAAATACCTGTGAATTTCAGCCAATTTTATGCATAATGTGGGCTGCTGCTCAACCGATTGTCAACTTCACAGACTTGAAAATGTGGCACCATTTGTCCTGCACACATTCTGAATCTACAGTTCAGCTGACAGTTTTGGGGAAAGCTTAACCTCTACGACACAAATTTTATAAACCTCATCTCAGATCAGGATTTATCTTTGAAATCGTATCACATTCAGAAGGATTCAGTTTTCCTGATGCTGAGTAGATCTTGTGTGTGATCCCAGAAATTTTTCTTTTAATCTAGCAGTGTGCTTTCAATTGAACAAGACAGCAGTAGACAAGCAAGCAGTGAACCCCAATCAGTGGGGCTGACACTAACCTATTACAGGTGTGAAGATAAGTCATGTCTTGTTCTGGAGACTTCAGCTTTGTGAAGCAGTGAAAGGACCTGCTGCTCAGTGTTGCCTGATGTGGGTGGAACCAGGGACAGAAACTCTCTGTCAAACATCATCCGACCTGTGGTCACTCAACTAGACAAATCAATTCAGACAATCAGTAATACAGATTTCTGAAATGCCTCTGAGTTTCAAAAGTTCACATTTGGATCACTTCCAGAAAATAACTAAATTTCTGTCAGATTTGTCTAAATCTCTAAGACATTTTAAATGCCTGAAATGCCCTTTATCAACTATTTTTCTTCTCTCTCCCAGGATGTGTCTATTATTGTACTACTTATTTGAAGTAGCTAAGGATGCTGACACTAAAGGTGTTTGTGTGTGTGTGTGTGTGTGTGTGTGTGTGTGTGTGTGTGTGTGTTTGCGGGGGTACTGGGAGGTGGAAGGAATGGAATCTAATACATAAAGTGAAGTCTTTCTAGACTGAGAAAATGTCAATCTTTAATCTGTGATGCAGTTCACTACATGAAAAATCTGTGTGCAGCTCTCTTTTTAACATGTCAGTTTTACTTAAAAGATAACTTTGTCTTTATCACTTCCCTGGAATACCCATCATCTTATATTATCTTCCTTTGACCTCTAAACTCTCTGTATAAAAACTTGAGTGATACCTGAGGTATAGGTGAGAACAGGTGAAATAGCTCAGATAGCTTTAGGGACTGGCCAAGGAAAAATCTGTGGCCCTATTTACAATAGAGTCATCATAATTTCATTAGAATAGTAAAAATTTGAGGCCATCAAGCCATTTCCCTCATTTTCTAGAATTCATAATTGTAAAGGATCATGCAGTTAACTATTGTGAAATAAACACTGAAGCTCTTATCTCAAAATCAAGAGTTATTTGGATTTAGGAATCCAGGAAAATATTTCCAAAGCAGGTGACAATCCAGTGTGGCATTATAGAGAATGACTATTTGGAAGAGCGTTTGGATTGTAAGTTTGTGTCTCCCCCAAAATTCAGATGTTGAAATCCTAACCCCCAATGTGAGGATATCAGGAGAGTGGAGCCCTAATGATGGGATTAGTGGCCTTATAGCAGGAGCCTCATGAAATCTGCCCCCTTCGGCCCTGGGAGTTTAAAGTGAGAAGTCAGCTTTCTGCAACCAGGAAGAGGGCCCTCCCCTTACCACAATCAGATTACGCTGGCATCTGATCTTGAATTTGCATCCTCCAGAACTGTGAGAAATAAGTTTCTGTTGTTTATAAGCCACCCAGTGTATGGTACATTGGTATAGAAACCCAAATGGACTAAGACAAAGAGGCACTATGGAGAGGCTTTACAAGTAGTGGGAACAGTGGTACAAAAGCCTAGTTAGGAGAGAGAGAGTGCACACTGCTCACAAATTGAGAAGAAATGTCATTCACACAATTTTTTCACTCTTAGAACAGAAGTGGTTGAACATCATTCAAGGTATATCAATTTGACTTAGAGAGAGCCAACCCAAGAGGCTTTTGTCTATAAACATTGCCTTTACACACTTTTTTTGGTAAGTAATCTAAAAATTACATGAACATAATTTTTTAAGAAAGGGTATTTTGAGTGAATATTTGTATCTTTGAATTGTAATTTATTAGCAGGCTTCAATGCCACGCTTAATAAGCCAATTCTCCCTATGAAGACTGAACATATAAAGAAACCATAATCTCATGTTCAGTAGTGTTTATAAAAAGTGTGATTTTTATGTCATTTAAAGGTGAAAGTTGTTCTCTGTTTTAATACTAAAATTGGTAAAGTGTCTGGTTTTAGAATTTAAGGCATTCTCATCCATTTCAGGGCTCTGTATTGGAACATATTGTTTTAATTTTACAGTTGTGACCTAATGGACTATTCATATTCTAATAGGTATTTTTTCTTTCTAATTCTGTATCTGGATTGAACTAAGAAAGGTCCTTTCTGTTCAACTTAAATATCATTAATGAGTGGGAACAAAATGTTAAAATAGACTATGAAATAGCACTTTCTGTAAATGGAAGTAGAATATGGAAATAAGGAATTTGTTCCTTTAACACTATGTGCTAAGGATTGGCATATACAGTTTGCAAACTATTAAATAAAACAAAATCTTGTCCTCCAAGTAGCATGTAAACCTGTTACTTTAAGATACTCTCAGTGCAATTAATTTCCAAGAACTTAAGAACATTAGCTTTACTTCTCTTCATCATAGACATGCTTTTGAGTTTAATAAAGGGATTTCTTATTTAACAAAGAAAAAAAACAAAGGAGATGGAAATTTTTTCCAACTGAACTTGAAAAAAAAATAAGGCTTTTTTGTTAATTTTAGAGATTTTTTGAAATAATAAAAATGGGAATAATAGCTAACATTTAATTATCCCTTAATATGTGCCAGGACTATGTGAACCTCTTTGCTTCCATTACGTAATTTAATATTTATAACTATAGTAGAAGCGTAGCACACAAAATCACACAGCCCCGCCCACCCAAGTGTGCCCCTCCCACCCATCTGCAGCCCTGCCTGTCTGCTGGCCACCTCAGAGCCTGTGGTCTGTGCTGCATGAGCCCCGAGCCCCGCCCCACCACTGCAAGTGGTTCACAGGCCGGTAGGGACTGAGAGGTGCTCCATGCACCTCCTGGGGACCCAGGCTGCTTCGCTCTGGCCACCACTACCACCCACCCAGTTCCCCATGGTTCCCAGTCGGATCTCTCGGCATTACAGCGTTACGGCACAGGCCTTTTATAGTATAGATAAAGTAGGTATGGATATTATCATCTGCTTTCTACAGATGGAGAAATAGACTTACAAGGACTAATTTGCATGCCTGAAGTCCCACAGCAGAATGTAGAAGTCTGACTCCCAATTCTAAAGACTCTCAATTCTAAAGGCATAATCATTTAGGAAGTAAACTACTTGTTACATCAGGCTTTACAAAGCAAAATTAACATATTTTCCATATGGAATCTTTACCAATTTATTTGTTTTTTTATTTTTAATCATATAGATGAAGTTGGGTCTTACTTAACCTTTTCTTTCATCAGCCTGATTCAGCTTGTTTTGCATTTAATATAATTACCGTTAGAGGGAGAGAAGTTAATTGGAAAAAATCAATAGAGGATGCTCATAAACAAAGATTCATATGTCATCTGTACAATTAAAAATATATGCCTTGCTTGGTTTCACTTATTTAGATTATAATTGATTCACTTAAAATTTGGGAGAAATATTATTTTACTTTAGTCACTATAAAAATATAAATTATAGGGGAAAATAACAAATTGTTCCCACTTCAAATAAAAATTCACAAGAATGACTTGCTTTCTCAAAAATATAATAATTATTAATAGCTCTGGTACTAAATTTCCAGACTTCCTAAAAAGTAAAGTCAGAAGCCAAATCCAGTCTTCTGTAGAGGCACATGGACATAAGAGGTATAAATGTGTTGCTTTAACAAAGTGTTTCAATTTTTAAGTTGCATTCAACGTGAATTGATAAGGCAAATAATACCTACTTGTATTAAGAGAGTGCATTAAAAATGAACCAAGAGTCCAGTTGCTGTGGCTCAGTGGTTGAGTGTCAACCTATGAAGCAAGAGGTCACAGTAAAATATCCCCAAATATTTTAGCACCCCAAATATTTTTAAGCATATCAAAGGGATAAACATCAGTTATTACCCACGGAGAAAAAGATAATTTTTTAAACATGTAGAGCTTTGGAGCATACAACTTCAAAGTTGATTGTTTTAGGATAATTTTTTAAAAAAGATAAAATGTAAATTAATTTTACATGTTAAAAGCAAAGAGACTGATGTTTATGTACATTGAATTATTATGTTAAATCATAACCACTTTAGTAGAACACCAGCAGATGGAGTGTTTGTAAATGAGGTGAAATCATATAAAAGTTAAATATTAATAGGTTAAATCTGACTAGCTCAATTGTAGGTGAATAAAAGCAAAGACCATTATCAGAAGGAAAGGGTCACAAAATTATTTTGCTATTTTAATACTAAAGTTGTGTGTTAAATAGCAGGAATCATATACTACCCCCAGGAAGAGAGGCTTATTTCTGAGGTAGATTTATTTACATCAACCTATGAAGCAGGAGGTCATGGTTTGATTCTAGGTCAGGACACATACCCAGGTTGCGGGCTTGATTCCCAGTGTGGGGCATGCATGAGGCAGCCGATCAATGATTCTCTCATCACTGACATTTCTCTCTCTCCCTCTCCCTTCCTCTCTGAAATAAATAAAAATATATTTAAATATATATATTCCTACACACACACACACACACACACACACACACACACACGCACATATCCTTAGTGTAATGAGGTCATGGAATTTTCAAAATGTACCCAACTAATAAGTTGCAGTACTTAAAAATTTAGGATATGTGCTAGATTTCTATACATCAATCTTAGTGTTACATTTCTCCTCTCCCTGGTGGCTGCAGCTAGGAGCTTTGGGGCTGTGATCTCTGGTTATCTTGTAATCACTTCACACTGTCCCAGCTCTCTACTGTCTGTTTCACACTTATGTTTACGCGCTAAAGCAGAGATAACAGAAGCCACCTAGCCAAAAGCTGATGCATCATGTAAGAGCAGAAGAGTTCAGGGGGAAAAAAATTGAACTCAATATCAGATGACACTCTTCTTAGCGCCCACTGTTAAACTGAGAGACATTCTGCAAAACAACTGACCATTACTTTCCCAAAGTGTCAAGGACGTGAAGACAAGGGAAGAGGGGAATGGTCACAGATTGGAGGACCCTAAGGAGGCAGGACAACTAAGGCAATGTGGAATCTTGAATTCATTCCTGACATAAAAAACACATTTAAGGTGGAAAAGGATTGTTCTTTAGTTAATAGCGAGCATTATATTGATGTTAATTTCTTAGTTCTGATCATCTATACTGATAAAAGGGCAATATGCTAATTAGACCGGATGTCCCTCTAGATGACGCCATGGTGGTAGGGGCTGAGGCAGAGGTGGTTAGGGGCAAGTAGGCCGGCAGGGGAGGAAGGTTAGGGGCAACAAGGCTGGCAGGCAGAGGTAGTTAGGGGTGATCAGGCAGGCATGTGAGTGGTTAGGAGCCAGCAGTCCTATATTGCGAGAGGGATGTCCAACTGCCAGTTTAGACCCGATCCCGGCAGTCGGACATCCCCCAAGGGACCCCGGATTGGAGAGGGTGCAGTCGGGGCTGAGGCCCCCCCGCCCTCATGCATGAATTTTGTGCACCAGGCCTCTAGTGATTACATAATATGTTAACTAACATTAAGAGAGCCTAGGTGAAAGATATATAGGAATTCCGTGTACTATTTATTTGAAACTCTTCTGTAAGTCTAAAATTATTTCAAAATAAAAAGTGAAAAAATTAAGAAGTAAAACACATGAAAGAAGATAGGGTTATATGATTCCAGAATATTAATAAGTGCTATAGACTTAATGTGTATCCTCAAAATTCATCTGTTGAAATATAACTTCCAAATAGATGGTTTTGGGAAATGGAGCCTTTGGATGTGGGTAGATCTTGAGGGTGGAGCCCTAGTGAATGGGATTAATCCTATATAATAAAAGGCTAATATGCAAATTGACTGAATGGCTGAATAGCAGACCAGTGGCTATGATGCACACTAATGCTCAATGCAGAAGCTTCCCCCAGAGTACACTCCCACAGGGGGAGCACCACTCGCCAGAAGCCCTGAGCTGGGCTCACCACTGGCGAGCGCAGTGGCGGTGGCGCTAAGGATGTCTGACTGCCGGCGTAGGCCCGCTCCCTGTTGGACAGCTCCCAAGGGCTCCTGGACTGTGAGAGGGCACAGGCTGAATTTCGTGCACTGAGCCTCTAGTACTTACATAAAAGAGATCACAACAAGCTTTGTGATCCCTTCTGGCCTGTGAGAACACAGGGAGAGACTATAAACCAGCAAGGGGCAGGGACACCAGATTTGCCTGTACCTTGATTTCGGACTTCCCAGCCTCCAGAACTTTAAGAAATCAACTTCTGTTGTTTGTAAGTCACCCAAATGGATGAGGAGAAAAAGAATATTTGGCCAAGTCCCTCTTAGTACTGGGTTGTTTATACAACTATTCAAACATAAATTTTACCTTTAAGCCATCATTTATCTAACACCATATATTATCATGCTGTGTACATATCATGCATATACTATGTACATATCACAATAAACATATCACATATCATGTATATAACATGATCATCATTGTAAAATGGCTTCACACTTATGCACTTTAAGTGTTATAAATTGAAAATCATTTTTAGTAAATAGCACATTTCAAGTCCATAAGCCTCTTCCTTTCCCTGGAAACATGTAGCCATAAAATCTCATAGAATCAACCAAGTAAAACAATAATTCTGAGTTTATCTAGCATGCCTAATGAAAAGCTCATATTTATATCACTAGCTAATGATTTTAAGAATGCAAGATTATAAATCATTAATTGAAAATTATAGGAAGTGACAATATTAAAATGGTTAAGTGAATTTTTTGTGGTGTGAAGTGAAATTGGGTATTATTATTTCTTAACTAACACAAATTCACTAATTTTTTAGCCAAGAAAATTCTCATAAAACAATTAAGTTACAGTTTTATTCATTAAATTATTTTTTTCAGATTATTGGAAAATTTCAATTGTGTAGTTCATTTGAGTGAGTTCCATTTCTTTTAACCTCTAATGATTCAGATAGACTCTGAGTTAAGATTAGCTATTTGTATGATCATTCAGTTTATTTTTCTGTTATAGATAGCAATTGGCCAGATAGAAAATGTTTCTTTTGGGGTTAGAGGGAGGATAATCAGAGGCCTCCACACATGCCTAGAGACACTATACTGTAATTTTATTTTTATTCATTTATACAACAGCTATTTGTGGCACTCCTACTTTATCCCAAGCACTGTTCTAGACTCTGAGAATACACTTGGAGAACAGATAAGGTTCCTGCCCTTGTAGAGCTAATATTCCAATAAGAGAGCTAGAAATTAATAATTAAATAAATATCCAATGCAATTTCAAAAAGTAGTAAGAAGTATGGAATAAATATAGTAGGGTGAAAAGTTAATTGTGAAGAGGGGCAGGCCATTTTAAGTACAGTTGTCCAAGAAGCCTTTTAAAGAAATGTCATTGCATAAAGATGAAAATGTAGCCCAGCCAGTGTTGCTCAGTGGTTGAGCATGGACCTATGAACCAGGAGGTCATGGTTCAATTCCAGGTCAGGACACATGCCTGAGTTGCAGTCTCAGTCCCCAATAGAGGGTGTGCAGGAGGCAGCTGATTGATGATCCTCTCTCATTAATGTTTCTATCTCTCTATCCCTATCCTTCTCCCTCTCTAAAACCAGTTAAAATATTTTTAAAAAGATGAAAATGTAAAAATAATTTTAGGTGGTAAGAAAGGCAAGTACAATGGTCTTGAGAAAGGAGGAAATGAGTTGGTGTAATTTAGAACCACCAGAAAGGCCAATGTGGCTACAGGGGAATGAACATGGCAGAGATAAATTGGAAAAGACTTTGAAGAATCAGGAAGGGTCTAGACTACTAGGGCCTTGTAATCATTGTGAGGAGGCTGCATTTCACTCTGAATGCAGTGCAAGACACAGGAGGGTATTGGAATGAAGTATAACATGATCTGGTTAATGTAGGTTTGGGGCAGGTAATTCAGGCTGCTTTGAGAAGAAAATATTCCTGATAGAACAGAGTGGACACAGGGAATTTGGTGAGGAGACTATTACAGAAGCTCAGTAAGAGATGATGATGGCTAGAGCAGGACCATTGTGAGAAGCCAAAATCATTTAACAGATTAGGTGAGAGACAGAAGAAAATAAAGAAAGCCCAGATGACTCCTATGTGTTTTTTTGTTTGTTTTATGTATTTTTGTTTATGGTGTGTGTGTGTTTTTTTTATTTGTTTTTTTTTTTTTTTTGGTTATTTTGCCTACACAATAGAGTGAGTGATGGTTGCTATTTTCTGAGAGGGAAGATATTAGGGGAGGAACAACAGCCAGCAGCAGTGGGGAGTGGAGGTGAAGTTGGGAGTGTAATTCCAATAGTAAGTGACAATGGAGATTGGGGAGGAGTTTAAGGATGGGGATCTAAAGGGTACTTGTCCACCAGGGGTAGCTATTGGATATTGATGCAGAATGGAGCACAGACACCAAAAAGAAGGGATGATCTAGGAAGAGAACAGTGACCTTTCTCCTGTGCCTGCTGGATCAGGTATTAGCAGCAGTAACGTGTCTGGGAAATAGCCTATGATGGGCCCTTCCTTTTAGATAACCCATCAACTATTTATGGGTCCCCATATCTGTCATGCCAACCCCTCCACTTAGAACTTAGTCTTAGAGAGGCAGAAAGGACTGAGATTCCCTTTTTTCTTTCTTCATCTTTTTTTCTTTTTTCAGGTTTCACTCTTCTCTTTAATAAAACCTTAAAAAAACCCACAATATATAGGAAATGAAAGCAAATCAGTACTACTAAAACATATCCACTTTTTAATCTCCATCTTTTGACAAAAATGCTTTCTCTTTTATTCAGAGATGGAATATTCTCTGTTTTCTTTGTCTGTTTTTAGAAAATACTCCCTCAACAAAATAACAACCTATCTCTCTTGTGCTGAAAGAGGCGTGAGGGAAATTTCAAAGGAGGAGGAGATCACACTGACATATCTAGTTGAAGTCTCAGAACTGCTTTAAATTAATACTTGTATGTCTCCTTGCCACACAAATATGCACCCAAGTTTTGCATTTCTTTGGTTAATACCATGAAGTACTCCATCCTCATATAAGATTTTGCCCTTAAGACGATTTATTTTTCTAGTTTCATGTTTTATTTTTGTAATCATTGTCACATAAATAAATAACCAGAAGGGTGTGTGTGTGTGTGTGTGTGTGTGTTTAAGAAAAACAGAACCATAAAGGAAACAGTTTTCAAGTATGCAAAAATCTGGCAAAGGCTGGGAAATTTGGAATTTTTTAGGCTGTGTATTATTTAAATTGCAAAAGTGAAAACATAAAAAATACGAATGCTTTTTTAAATTCTTATTTTAGTTGGTATATTCAATTAATGACTGCAAATGATGATATAAATGAGTACTGAATGTACTGATATAACTATAAAAGATTATATTACTTTCTCAATGTCATAAAGAAAAAAAAGCGAATCTGCCATTAAAAAATTTTGGCATATGTATAACTGTTTTCTTGAAACTTAAGAGGTGTTCATAATGAATTTACAGGGGAGTGCGGATCTTCAGAATAGAGCATTTATTCACCTCTGTCTTGGAATTTTGGCATCTCCACATCCTATTGATTTAAGAGACTTTTATCTTAGCCTTGAGTATAAACCTTGTATGATCTATTCAGGTGATCATTTCTCTAGAAATAGAAGTGTATTTTATGACATGTCTGAAAGTGTATCATTTGTCTGAAGCTTAATTCGTTTGAATAAAGGACTCCGGTTGAGGTGCAGTTAACCAGACAAGGTTTCTTAGATGAGGGGTCATGGAAAGGAAAGAGAGAATTCTTAGGTCGGATTACAGTGAGTTCTGAGTGAAAATGATTGACAGATGGCAAGGCTGAGCTGGTGGTGGGAACACTCCCTATGAAGGGTAGAAGTTCCCTGGTGATCCCAGTGTGGGTACCAGGCTTCACACCCTCTGTTTTACACCCTTTACTTTTCCCCAAAGTGCTTCTCAGACTTGAACTTCTCCCATGAACTCTGAAATACATTCAGAGTGGGGAAACATCATATTCATAAATTATCATTTTGGCTTTATGGAAACACAGAAATTTTAGACCATTTTGAGAAACCAATGGAGAGTTACTATAGCAATAACTATGATAACAGGTTGGGACTAGGACTTTTAAAGTCACTGTGATTTGTTTTGGGCCATGTTCCTTGGTAATAAGAGAAGCTATAATTAATTAACAGCCTACTACAATGGTTATTTCTGGGTTATCACTGAACAGAACATAAAGTGCTTTTTTGAGCTACTTAAGAAATGGAACCTTCCAAAATAACCTTCCTATTTAAAAGAATTAGTAACATGCAAGGTGGTCTATAAAGATAAAATAATTTTGTTGGAAGAGGCCCTATAAATTACCTAGCACAATAATTACTTTTTCAAGATATAATAAGGAGTTGTATTAGCAGAGACTTATCAACCCACATGTTGATCATTACTTTGGTCAAAATGCTACAAAGAATAAAAGCATCCTAAATTAATGTGTTCTTAATTTTATTTTTCATTTAATATATTAACCCCTAACTTTCCTGTGTTTCATGATAATCAATATACCATTTGTTTTTCTATCAGGCAACGGGTATTTAAAAAAAGGAGGGGGTTGGGGGGATAAATGCCTGTATATCTTATTTTTCAACAATAATATTAAAATTTTGGGGGGAAAAATTCTGTTGTAGTACCTAGGATTTCTTGCAGGGTTAATTGTATATACTATATTTTTTCTTATCTATGTTTTTCATTGAGAGCACTGTCAATAAGTCAAATGAAAGTCTATGTTTTTAAATACTCCGCTAAATATTCTTAGCACATTGAGCCAGAATTTGTGCTAATTTCTCAGAGTGTTTATGACCAGAAAAAGTGAAACAATCTTCAGAGAAAGTTTATTCTCAGAATAAGCATAGAAATGGATTTTCACAATGTTTAAAAGCACTTGGAGAGGTATGTCTTTGCATGTTTAATCTGACGATGTAGTTACTAATCAAAATTGGCCATATTAAATATATCTATATATATTTATAGATCTACAAATTATTAACCTGGGAAGGATCCATTACAAGGTAATAACCACCATTCACTTCTCATATACAGCATATCTCAAGTATAGAAATCCACTAGTTCTTGGCATTATTCAAATTTGTAAGAGCCCCTTGTTTACTCTTGGGAGAAAATTGTTTTTATTGGGGGGTTTTTCCTAGCATTGTAGAGAATGTAAAAGAAACTGTTATAACTTTGAACTTTCAGACAACTCCAGGTCACTCAGAATTTATTGTCTGTTACATTTTAAATTGCAACTCTGTTTAAACTCTGAGGTAGCCACAAAATAGAAGCCAAAAGAGTGAGGGGATGGCTTTTAAGCAAAGAAATCATATCTGATTAAAACTAAGACAGAGAAGAGAAAGAAGAAAAGGTTGTTTTGGGAAATGAATATTGGCATAAATAGATTGTGTCCAATAGATGCATTCAGTCCTCACTTAAATTTAGAGTCAGAAGTGATTTATTATCAAGATTATTTTGAAAATAAATTGATGCCTATCTCTCAGGTCATTTTATGCTTTGTCATACAAATTTGAGAATAACAGAATTAAGGGCAGGGCCCAGGCCTTGAGTCTGGGAAAAAGTGTTGGCTTTCTCCCAGTTTCTTTCTGTCTCCTTTCTCTTCTTTGTGAACCTCTGGAATTCCTTTTATTTCTATAACCCACTGCTGGCAACTGTGCGAAGTGCAGAAGTGAAGTGCATGACTCAGTTTCTCCACCACTACCCTTTTGGGATGCAGGCACAGGGCTGAGTGACATTGTGACTCAGGGGAAAAGGTGGGGACTGAGCCTCTCCCAAGTGCCATTCACAGAGCTGTCTCCTTGTCATACTTGAATCCATGAAGTCCCCATCCATCCCTGGCTCCAGGGCTCATGTAATCCTTCGATTAGGAGGAAGGACACACCTGAGGACTGGTAACAGGTTCAGCCCGGGTCCTAAAAAGGTAGGAGGAGGATGGATACTGTGCCAGGCAGGTCTGCTTTCTTACCAGAACAGAGTAGGACAACAAGTGAGCTTACTAGACAGTGAATGCGTTGCCTTCCATGGTTTCTGTCCTCTTTGCTGAAGAGGAGGCAACATGACCTAACAGACTGGGAGGGAGGACAGGGAGATCCGCTGGTGTTAAGTGACTGGGAGAGTAAAAGAGGCTTCACAATCATCATTGTGCTGAACAGGGGGCTGAGGGTGGTTGACAAGAGAAACACAGAACAATTGCTGGGCACTTGGAGGACATGGCTGAAGCCAGTGACCATGAATTTGCAGTGCAATCCATCTTCTTGGTTCTGCAATTGTCTTCACTTTCGTAAACCATATGTGACCAAGTAGGTACATTTCCATCCTCCTTTCCTACTGTGGCAGGTATGCATTACAGCTTTATCATTGGTAAATGGGCCTTCTTTTTCTGTGTTTTAAAACATTTGGTGTATTTATATAGCACACCTTATTATATAGATCAGAGCTACAGTATTTTTGAGATATTGAACATAATTTACCGACTGTTACATTACATTGTCCAGCAACTCCCTGAAGAGAGAACATGCTCGATTATATATTTGCAGGGTCATTTTCATCTATCAGCAGCTTCAGACTTTTAATTGAAAATGATTACTCACTGAGTTTATTTAACAAACATTTATTAAAAGCCTATTATGTGTCAGGTACTTTTCCAAGCATGGGGGTACAGAGGTAAGCAAGATAGGCAGAGTAGCTGCTTTTGTGATGCTTACATGGATACATGCTATTATCTAAAAGAAAGGAGGAACTATTTAGAAAAGAAAATGGAAGTTATTCTGTGTGTGTGTGTGTGTGTGTGTGTGTGTGTGTGTAGGGGGGAGTGCCCAGTAGCTTGTGACTATCATTGGGGTCATCTTGAAGCCCAGCTATCACACAGTTTCCCACCTTCCCAGGTCCACTTCCTAACTTAGTTTGGTTGGTAAATCCTTTCTAAACTTTCTCGAGAATTTTGTTTTTTTTATTGTGAACTAGGGGCCCGGTGCACAAAATCCATGCACTGGGGAGGGGTCCCTCAGCCCAGCCTGCCCCCTCTCACATACTGGGAGCCCTCAGAGGATGTCCTACTGATGGCTTTGTGGGAGGCCACCGGGCTGATCAGGGGAAGGCACCAGCCCCATCACCCCACTGCTGCATCCACTGCCAGTCACCACAGCTGCCAAGGTATTTTCATCAACACAGACTCCAGTCCCTTCAGCATGAAAAAACGACAACTTTCTTTAGGCATTTTCAAGATGTGTCTTTCATAAGATATGACATTTCTTTATTTTTCTTTTTATCCTCACCTGAGGATATGTTTCCATTGATTTTTTCCCCTTCCCTTCGATCCCAGTCTTGGCCCCTTTTCAAGCCTAAAGCCTCTGCCCCAGGCTTTAGGCTTGGGAATTGGGCACCCCAGCCCCTCCAATCGCAGGCTCCGCCCCTTCCCAAGCCTAAAGCCTCGGCGGAGGCTTTAGGCCTTGGAAGGGCCCCCCCACCTCTGATGGCCAGCTGGGAGTGACCTGGGTGCCGAGGAGGTTCCTGGGACCCAGGTATATATGCAAATTAATCTCCATCTTTGTTGGGTTAATTTGCATACTCACTCTGATTGGCTGTGGGTGTAGCGGAAGTATGGTCCATTTACATGTTTCTCTATTATTAGGTAAGATGCTTACCAGAATAAGGGAGTAGTGATCTGTGTTGATCCTTTTCCAAAACTTGGAGCTACTTCTTTGTTCTAGTCTTTCTTTTCTTTATGAGTTCTTATATTATTTAAAGTATTAAAATATTAAATTTTTAAAAAATCAAAATTAAAGCTTACAGTAATTTACTTATTTCTCTTGTTCTGTAATTTTTTTCTCAATTGATGTTGGAACATGTACAACATGAAGCTGTTAAGTACTGAAATTGGACAAAATACAAAGATGAGTTACTTTCTAATTATCTACATGATAGATATTTTTATGACATAATGCTTTTTCTTCTTTAATATGCTTTTTCATAGTAATGAGATTTTTGTGGAATGTGACTGGAGCATTTTCCAGAGTCACTCTATGAGAACATAAGATGTACTAGAAGAATGTCTAATTTGTCTTTGTCGGCTTGGTTAGACAGAAAACGTCAAGTATAACTTTCACATAAAAATGTATTTTTGAAACTACATACTTGAAAGCTAAACACGTAAGCAAATGCATACATATGTGATATCACAATTCACCCCATTTATTCATTTTTATTCCTGGAATCATAATTGTTACAATTCAAAATATGCTATATTTATTCTATCAAAATTAATGCAATTGGATTTATGCACATACTTCTTTTCCCCGGTAGAACCTGAAAATACATAATTGAATCATTTATATAATTAGAAGCTATATGATGTTGAAATTTTTAAATTCCACCTTTCAATGGAGCATATCATTTTAACTTACAAAATTGTATGTCTTTGCCACGCTTATGTAAAAATACTCAGGGAACACATCTCATCTTATCAAAATGAGTTGTCAGTCAAATGACCTCAGAGAAAAAATCACACAAGATAAATTTAGACAATGAATTCTCTTTTTCTGTTTACAATAGAGGCTCAATGCATGAAATTCATGCAAGGGTCTCCACTCTCGCAGCTGCAGCGGCTTGCCTCGGCCCTCACAGCCCCGGCTTTGTCTGGAAGGACATCTGGAAGGATGTCTGGAAGATCATTCGGCTGTCCAGTTTAATTAGCATATTACGCTTTTATTATTATAGATTGTCCTTGTGAGATTAGGTCCAGAGCCTCCAGCTTCTCTGTCCAAAAGATCAGGTACATTGTAGTATCTCACTCAGTATTTCCTCAAGCTATTCTATGATGATTACAACAAGTGAAAGCTGCTTAATGATATTTAAGTTGTCATTTTTAAATACTGCTGAGCCTGTCATATAAAACCAGAAACATTAAGAAATAAATTGTATTCCAGAATTTGATAGGCAGACTACTTTTTAATCTCTATTGGATTGAAAACTAGCCCAATGAAGATGGTCTGATGCAGTCATGTGCTGAATCAAAGTGGCTGAATTCTCCCTGAAATAGTTCCATGTTCTTGACAGTGAATTGTTCCACACAGAATGTATATTTTAATGGAGGGACAATTCCAGCAGACATAGGTTGGGGAAACATGATGTGATCATGGGACTATAACAGTTTCAAAAATAACATGGCAAGCATGCTAATCAAAGAAACATTGGAAAGGTCAGTGTTTTAATATTAATACTTTTCCTTGAGAAGAAAACATCCTAAAAGCAATTTTTTAAGGGGTTAAAGGAAAAACAATATTTCATTTTAAGGAATATTAAGTATGATGTTAAAACTATTGGTCATCTACAATCTATTTTTCATAAATATTTTAAATGAATGAAAACTTCTATAAATATAATAGATTGTTTTGACTGATAACAAATTGAAAGTATGAGTTTTGTATGGTAAATCGGACAAATCTCATGTTTGAAAAATATTTAAGAAAATGATAGTGTTGCCCTCTAGTGGTTGTTTCAAAGAGCAGGTTTAAAAGGCCTAATGCTTTAAAAGGCCTGATATGAGGAGTATCTTTCAATGTTAGATAGGTTATTTCTGGAAATTTCAACAGCCTTTTTTATTTGTTCTGGTTTTAGGAGAGCTATTGGACAGTTGAGGACCCATGTTTCAGTAGCTGTAGGAGCTTGAGTATAATCCAAAGTGAGTAGGGGGTTTGGGATCCCAGGGCTCACTGTAATCTTGGTTGAGTCACTAAATCAATGGTTCCCAATGTGGGGCACACAGCCCACAGGGAGCAATTTGATTTTGAAGGGGGGGAATTTGAGAATGAGTTATTAACAGGGAATTTTTTGCATTTCTTATGGTTCTAGGGGCCTCATGTACAGTATATAAATCTATATTGTGACATATTTATGCATTTCAATTCTCTATTACATGTTTTAAAACTTTATTTGCTATTTTTTCATTTTACTTCACGTTATGATTTTTTTTAAACAATTTTTTCCTCAGTACTTCAACTGTCCTTTCATTCTTTTATTTTTCTCTTTCATGGATGCCATGTTCTTTGGAAGCTTGTTTAGACCAAGCTAATGGCCTTTCAGGCTTCTTCTATGTGAATAAGAGTTTACTTTTTGAATAATAAGAATTATATGTCACTGGGGGCATCAGGATTTTAGAGATGCTTATGTGGGGTATGACCATAAAAAGGTTGGGAACCACTGCACTAAACTGTCTCATATATAACGGCCCTTAAAAATCGGAATTTAAACTCATTGCCATAGCTATATTCCATTTTTGGACTTCAGTCTGTCCTGGGTTCTGCTTCCCTGCCCAAGGTCCCCAAGAACCCAGAGCCAGCTACCAAGAATGCTGGGTACTAGTTTCAGGTCTGCTTTTCCGGTGTGATCCTTAAAAAGTCACTTTCTTGGTAGGTCTTATTCCTCTGTAATAAAGAATAAAAGGCAAAGGAAAGAGGAACCCACATGTGTTGAGCTCCTAGCAAGAACCTTGCCCTCCATTAGGTGTCCTATATGCCTGATATAAATTTATTCTTATTATTCATGTAATGATTATGTAACTCAGAAGTTATAGGAACTAATCCTTAAGAAATCAGAGTATGCATTGTTATCTCCAGTTTACAAGTAAAGACATTGGGGCTCAGAGAAATGAAATGACCTCATTGAGCAGAGGCTAGCAGTGGAGGAACTAGGATCCAATCCAGATGTATTTGATACTTAAGCTATAAATATTACAGAGAGTGAGAAAATTATATTAGTAGTTATTTCTGTTTGAGAAATGCTAAGGGAAACAACATGAAGCAGATTTTCTTCAGAGTTCCTTGTGGCCTTGGATATCTAAACACCACAGTGATGCACTCTTGCATCTTTCCAAACATATCTGATCACAGATTAGTGCTCTGAAGGGCACATTGAAGCACTGATGTATGCCCACAGGCTGTTTTCCAGTATCTCATCTAATCAAAGATCTTTCCTAATTAATTACTACACCTGTCAGAGCTTTAGTTTTAATTCATGTTTTTTGCCTTTAATGATACGTATTGTATGATTTATTTTAGTGTTGTAATATCACTAAATATTTCTTCTCTGCTAAATTTCAAATTCCTAGATGGCAGAAATTAGCTTAGAGATAAGTAATATAACTTTCAATGAATAGTTGTGGCATATGAGAATAAAATGATGTGGTTATGCAAATTATAAGTTATATTTAAGGTTACTGGAGGTGTTCATGGCTGCCATGTCACATGTCCCTGTCAAGTTATTATTGTTTCAACAGAGGCATCAAGTATCTTACCCTGAAGGAAGGGTGTCAAAAATAGAAATCATAGGCATGGTGGCACTGCCAGGGAAGGATTTGATCGAAAGGAGATTTCACAGTCTTTAAATCATATGCACATTGTTAAAACCTTAGCATTAAAAGGGATTATATGTGTCTGAAAGATGAAAGACAGACTTGAGTTCATCTGAAATAATTTATTTTTCTAGCATCTCCCCTACTCTTGTTGCATTTGCAGCTGAGACTTCCCTGAGCTTTGCAGAGTCGAAACAGGAGCTCACTCAACAGGCCCCTTTGGAGCTTGGAGAATAAATACACAGTCACAGAATTTTCAGACTGGAAGAGCTCTTAGAGGTCATGTTGACAGGTCATTTTCAAACTCTGTAGGAAATGGATGGGGAACGTCTGGGAAAGTTTGATTACATTTATATTTCACAGGCTATGTTTAAATATTTCTAAAACTTAATACAGTTTTCACACATCAGATGCCATTTATCCTTTGACCAGTGCTGCAAGTCTAACTTCCACCATTTCTGCCTGGTTAAAGATATCCTGAATGGGAAGGTTAATTACTAATTTTTTATCACAATTTCACAGGATCAATACAAGAATGTAAATTGATAGTAAGGCCTGTATAAAACCAAAACCCTCAATCATAAATGCTAATTTCAAAAAGACATCTTTGCTCTGGCTAAATTGACTTCCTCATAATTAAAGATTTAAGGACAATCAATATCATCACATACGCTTATTTCAATAAAGTACCACTTTGGCTGTTTTGCATGTGGGGGTTTTCCTGTGATGGTGTCTTAAAACGCTTGGTTCAGATCCTTCACCTAGGTTTGCCGTGGAGGAAACGCAGGCCCAGAGAATAAGGACTTACTAAAATCAGGCTCTCGCAACTCCAAGTGTCGTTTTGCTTCCAATACACTCTGCATGGAGTGCTGCCTGAGGAGTAAGTTGTTAAATAGGTGAAAAATTAAAAATAATGAAGCCTTTATATTTTCTTTACATGAAATCACATTTAGACCTATTCAAAGATCAACCTAAATCTGATTAAAGTCTATGTTGATCCGAGTCCATTGTGACCACTAAGGGTAGACTTTGGCTCACCAGTGGCCCACCAGCTAATGATTTGGCCTTTGTAGTCTTCGAGTTTACTCGTTTTGAGCACCCAAGGTAAACAGACAGACCTTTGCAAGAAGGTGTTAGAATTCTCCTTAGGAACTCCGGAATATCGAGTTTCTTCCAGAGTGAAGCCAGAAGCAAATCATTTTGGGGGATGTACACCTTCCAGCAGTGCTGATTCACCTCACTGCATGTGGTATACACCAGGTATGGATTCCTCACAGGTAGTCCAGGAAAGCTAACCTTCCCCCAAACTACAATTTGGAAGGCGGAAAACAGAACTGGAGTTTCTTTTTTATTATTTGTGAAGTTCACAGACTTGCACTTTCTATGCCTCCAGTTAATAGAGATTTAACTTTTGAAAGGAAAATTGTATGTTTCAGATGAATGGCATTCTATCTACAAGATTCCCATGATGATTTTTTCTCCTTTGGGGAAATTCCTGTTAATTTTAATACATAAAAAATAAAAGTGCCCTAGCTGGTTTGGCTCAGTGGATAGAGCATTGGCCTGTGGACCAAAGGGTCCCAGGTTCAATTCCAGTCAAGGATACTAACCTTGGTTGCAGGCTGCTTCCAGGCTCAGGCCCTGGTTGGGGCACATGCAGGAAGCAACCAATTGATGTGCTTCTCTCATATTGGTGTTTCTCTCTGTCTTTCCCTATGTCTTCCACTTTCTCTTAAAAATCATTGGAAAAATATCCTGGGGTGAGGATTAACAAATAAATAAATAAATAAAATAAAATAGAAGTCATGCCCTAGCCAGTTTGTCTCAGTGGTTGGCAAACTCATTAGTCAACAGAGCCAAATATCAACAGTACAACAGTTGAAATTTCTTTTGAGAGCCAAATTTTTAAAACTTAAACTATATGGGTAGGTACATTGTTATTAACTTAAATAGGGTACTCGTAAGCTGGCCTTTGCTAAAAATGTACTCAATCTGATTGAGGTACATTCAAGGGGCCAAAGAGCCGTGGCTTGCGGACCACTAGGTTAGAGCATAAGCCTGTGGACTGAAGGGCCCCAATTTGATTCTGTTCAAGGGCACATACATCAGTTTCAGGCTCCATACCGGGCCCTCGTTGGGGCCTGTGTGGGAGGCAACCAATAGATGTATCTCCCTCACATTGATGTTTCGCTCTCTCTGTCTCTCTTCCTCTCTCAAAAAATCAATGGGAAATATCCTCTGTTGAGGATTGACCTCCCCTGTCCCCTTCTCCCCGCAAAAAAAGCCATGATGGTTTGCTTATTTTCTCTCTTCCTTTAGTCTAATATATAAATGAAAGAGACATTTTAGTAAGACCTGAATTATCTTCTCATATTTATCCCAAGACCATCTTTGGAAAGGCACCATAGTTAAGAGTGTGGAGAAAAAAATACAAACTATCTTTTATTATCCTACATAATAAAAGCCCAGCAACCGAATGCGGAATGACCTGAACAATCAGTTGACCAGTCACTATGATGTGCACTGACCACCAGGGGGCAGACACTCAATGCAGGAGCTTCTCCCTGGTGGTCAGTGCCCTCCCACATTGGAAGTGCAGCTCAGCTTACTGGGATGAGCGGCTGCTCCCACTGTGAAACCCAGGCCTATGGGCAGGAACCCAGGCTGAGATCGTCACCTACTCACCCCAGGTCCCCCCTCCTCACTCCCTGCTGCCTACTCTGCAGTGCTGCAGCCGGGCTTGCAGAGCTGACCCAGGAGGCTGCAAGGCAGGTTTGTGGCCTATTCTGCCACCTCTCAGTGCTGTTGTCCCTGGGCCCAGTCCTGACCAGGTTCTCTGGGGAGGAGAGTGCTCCAGCTCCACAGGAAGTTGCCAGACTAGGGAGCAGCCACTCAGCTGACAGAGATGAGGGGCACTCCCACAACGGGCTGATCCCCACAGGCCATGCCCCCCCCCCCCCAGTGCAGAATCCTGTGCACCAGGCCTCTACTATATTAGAATATCATAAAGAAGAGATACTTTCAAGAATAAACCAGTTTCATAATATCCGCTATCCAGAAGAATTTCTTCTACTTCTATTCAAAAAAACAACTACATAAACTTGGATAGTAGTTAAGCTCCTTTTCATAAAATCTTAAAAATAATTTGAGAAACCCAAGCAAACTCTCATATTTAGACCAAATTAATAACTTTTCCAAACCTTTTATTATGTGACTACATTAGTTCTCTTTAGAAGGTGTTTTTTTTTCATCAATTCATTAATTCATCAAATAAATGACTCTCAGGTATACACTGTTTCAGCAAGACAAAATGTGTACACAAGTATTTTATTTCAGTGCCTACTAGTATTTATACACACAATGAAAAATATATCAGTATTGGAAAGATATACACCAATTAAATGTTTCCTGTGTTTTATATATTAAAGGTAAAGTTACAGGCAATTCTAACTTTTTTCTGTCATGCTTATTTAAATAATCTAAATGTCGTTATAATAAGAAAAAGTTTTTAAAAATATTATGGTGCACCTAGGAAAAACTATCATATTCCAGATATTGAAACACAAATACAAAGATGAATCTTGGCAATCTGTGGTATGAACCACAGTCAGATGAGGGAATTTGTTTAAAAATATATTAGAATGCATCATGTTAAGCACTCTGATATAGCCATGCATTAAGTGACAGGGTAGTTCTGAGGAAGACCACCGAATGTCCCCTTGAAGAAAGCACATGGAGACAATCATTGGGAATTTGGGGCAGATGATAAGTAGGAGATCACAAGTCAGACAAGAGAGGGAACTACATTTCATGCAGAGGGAATAGAATGTGCAAATGCATTAAGCCATGTGAAAAAGTGACACTATTTGAGAAGGGTGAGCCAATAGGTCAGGATGTAATGCATTGGGGGACATTGCAGGAAATGAAGTTAAAATATGCCCCCGAGAGAAACACCATAAAGAGTATAGTGGGACAAACAGTGCCCTCCTCCCTAAAAAATATATCCATGCCCTAATCCCTAGAACCTGTTAATATTACCTTACTTGTTAAAAGGACCTGTGTAAATATAACCAAGGAACTTGAGATAAAGAGATCATTCTAGATTACCTGGATGAGCCCTAAATCCAATCACAAGTGCTCTTCTAGGAGACACATACACAGAAGAGAAGACACAGGAGAAGGCCATGTGAACACAAGTGAAGTGGCTACAAGCCAAGGAATGCTGAGGATTGCCTTCAACCACCAAAAGAGGCAGATAACAGAATCTCTCCTAGAACCTTTGGAGGAATGGTGGCCTTACCAACACCTCAGTGTTAAGACTTCTGGCCTCCAGAACTGTGAGAGTATACAATTCTTCTGTTTTTAAGCAACCAAGTTTGTGGTACTTTGTTACAGCAGCCACAGGAAACTAATACAAAGGGTACTGTATGTCATACAATGAAAAGCTTTATATGGACTTTGGGAGGGAAGCCACTATATTTGTATTACAACTCTGAGTATAGGAAAATGTCCCTAGGGACCTAGATGCAATGACTCATGAGTTTTTCTAAGAATTAAAATAAAGCATAAAAACCCAATTTATGTCTGTTTATGAATATACCTCTAGTAAATAGAACCCCATGTTTTATATACATAAAATTAAATGCTCAATAATTTAGCACTTTACATAGGGAACCGAGTACTCAGTATAATGGTGGCACTGAAATCAAAGATAACATCTTTAGAAAGACATCCCCTTTAAAACAAAGATTATTTCTATAAATGCATCTTTTTTGAACAGTGACATAGTCTACTTGAGATCTTTAAGCTCAGTCCTGATTTGAGCAATTTTCTCAGCCTATCCTAATGTTTGCCTAGTAGTTTATCACTGGATAATGATAGTCCCTCTTTGCCTCTCATGATAGTTTTGAATATAAAAATGAAATACTATAGTACTTCATTATTTTGCACAAGGAGGTGTGAATCTGGATGTGAGAATGTGTGTCTCTGTAGGTAAACTCCTGACCATGATAAGGATGTGATGTTATGGAAATGTGCTAGATAGCTTGTCCTTGGGCCAGTGATTCTCCTAATGAAGCCACAGCTTTATGAGAGTCCTTTAGGTGGAGCAAAATTCAGACCACAGTTGTAATTAATTCCTCTTCAAGTTTGGTTTTCATCCGCCAGCCAGTAGAAATGCTAATCAAATAGGAATTTCATACTCAATATATACAAACAGGAAATGAGGACAAGACTTTGTCCTTCAGCTTCTCCACCTGAAATAAGACTTCAGGACAATGTGAATTCTGGAAAAATATTCAGGTCAATCTAATTCAGGACTGAGAAACCTGTGTACCCTTAATCAGCATCAACTGATGGGGCACAGGCCTGCGAAGTGGCAGAGAGAGATCCATGGCTCATTCTTTTATTACAATTCATTCCTGAATTGCATTTTTATGAGGAAGATGGAGTGTGTGGTAAGGGATTACTCCCACAGTGTTTTTAAAATTAATTTCTAAATTTAAAAACATGTTACTTAGTTATTTCTTTCCTTGCCTAAACTTTTATTTTTTTATTAAATTAAATTTATTGTGATGACATTGCTTAATATGTTATGTAAATTTGAAGTGTACAATTCTTTTTTATTCTTTTTGTATTATCTTTGTTGTTCAATGTATTACAGATGTCCCCTTTTTCCCTCCATTGAACCCCTCCTCCCCACCCTCTCCTGGGGTGCCTTCACTGCACTATTGTCTATATCCAGGGGTTATGCATATCTATATATATATAAAAGGTTAATATGTTAAGTGTCCTTCCCACTGTCCAACCAGTCGCTATGAGATGCAGTGACCACCAGGGGGCAGATGCTCAACACAAAGCTACCGTGACGCACACAGAGAAATGGCACCTCAGACCTGGTGCTGACAAAGCAACACTTGGTTTCCCCCAAGTGGGCCACAGGCCCTGCCATCACCCCAGAGTGACAGCTCACCAAATCACAGCCAATGCGGCCATGGTGAAAAATGTGGCCCACAGCCCAGACCACCTTAGCCCGCAAAGGGTGGCTGTGGGCACTGGGTAATGACATCACATTTTTGTTGACATTCTGAAGCCAAAATTGTCAACAGAATATGTCTGAAGACCAACTATTGCCACACGTACCTCTGAAGCTGAAAGAAAGCAACATTGTCGACAGAATATGTCTGAAGAACAGTCATCGACAAGTACTACCAATACTAGTAGGAACTGCATTCATAGCGAAAATGAGGTAAATAAGGATGCAATTATCTAACACAGGTGTGGTGGAATGACTGTTCCATGTCATTTTTGCCTATCCCTAAATTTCTCCGATGAAAAACCATCTGATGGAAAATTTACTCAATGTTATAGCAAAGGCAAAGTTTGTCCAAATGATATAAATTTTCCAGAATGTCCGGCATATTATAAAAAAAATGATAAACAAAGATTCTGACAGTAAAAATTTCATGGAAAATATTTATTGTTATATCATGTTATTATTTTTTATTAGTCTATATTATTTTAATGTACATTTTATGAATTTTTGTTCATCTCTGAGAGGGCGAATAGCAATATTAAAATATTTCTTCTAATTAATTTCTCTTCAATGTGCACTAGGCCACAAGTATGCATATACGTTCTTAGGTTAATCTCCTCCTACCTACTCCCCTTCCCTCTGAGATTATCATTTACATATTATATTGTGTGCTCACCACCCAAAGTCTAATCTCCTTTCATCACCATATATTTAACCCCTTTGCCTTCTTCATCTTCTTTCAGTTTCTATCTCTTGCTTTTTCATTTTTACTCTTTTGAGTATGAAACTAATTGTCTCCAGTGTTCCTTCCTCTCTCCCCCCAGAGGTTAGCCATGCCCTTAGACACTCAGAAAAAAGGCCTCACTTCCCATGTAACAAAGCCCTTGCCACTGAGCTGCAGATAAAAGATTTACAGAACATCCAGGAAGTATCTGAAAGGGAGGTCCTTGTTACTGCCATTTCTTCCTTTCTGGAAGCTTCAGTATGGGTGTGATGCCTTGATGTGGAAACTGTATATTGAGGGCAACAGATCCATAGGGAAGAGAGAATGGGCTGTGACTCATTGGTAGAGATATAAACATTTGCATTGCTTAAGCCAGTGGTCAGCAAACCGCAGCTCGCGAGCCACATGCGGCTCTTTGGCTCCTGAGTGTTTTAAAGCCATTTCTTCAAAATAGACTCACCCAGACCGAAAACCGACTTCTGCACATGGGCCACGAAGTTTCAATCGCATTGTATATGCATGCCCGCACGTGGTATTTCGTGGAAGAGCCACACTCAAGGGGCCAAAGAGCCGCATGTGGCTCGTGAGCCTCGGTTTGCCGACCACTGGCTTAAGACACTGTTATTTTGCATTTTTTTATGCCACAGCTTAATTTTTCTTCCAAAGCAGAAGTCATTTGAAAGAGTTAAAGGTATGGTCCACATTATCTTATTGACAATGTGCCATTGGAGAAATAAAATAAAGGGAAAATAATGGCTACCATAAGAATCTCTTGCCTCAGAAATAAGTTGGCCTGAGAACTTTGTACATTTATATGAACTTACTTAGCGCACATGTGCAGACCTTTTTTTGATTGCAAGCCCAGAGCAAGCTTTGTTTTGCATTAGGGAACTTAGTAGTGGGCAGAGACTGAAAGGGAACAGAAGGGAAATAGAACAGAAAGTCCAATAACTATAATTTCTCCTTCAAGTCTAGATATTTGAAAAAATGTCCCATCTTAAGGAGAGATCAACCTCCGTGTATAACCTAACGTATTGTGTGCATTACAATCATAGCACGTTTTCTGCTTCACACTTCCCGTGTATGCGAATCCAGATTTTATAGAAACCATTAGTCATAGAGAAGTTCTTCCTGAATGAAGCTGTTACACCAGCTCTCTTTCTGGATTGAGCATCTGCACATGCTAAGAATGACTTCGTTGATTCTATCAAAATAACTTGTGAATGAGTATCACTCTATGTGTCTCCGTGTGCTTGAGGGTGATATCTATATTTGTTGTGTAACTTGTTTTAATGCATTCAGCACACAGGGAAATGTAGAGCAGAGCCACAGTAGGTTTTATAATTCCACTAGGGGCCCAGTGCATGAAGATTCGTGCATGCGGGGTGGGTCCCTCAGCCCGACCTGCACCCTCTCCAATCTGGGAGTCCTCAGGGGACCCCTCTCCAATCCAAGAGTTTCTGTCTGTCTTTGCAATCATATGAGCGAATTGTCTGAGACCCCAACCCAGTTTGGTTTGGTGCTCACAGAATAATAGAGGCTTTTTTTTTTCTTTGCTCCGTTGGTGGAGATTTCCTAGAAGTTGCAGGATATCTTCCCCTTAATTTTTTCTCAACACTGTGACTTTACTTATGTCTCTCACCTTTGTTTTCCCTGCATCCCCCACCCTCATCTGTAACTTGCTCCAGGCTCACTTTGCTCTAGTGTCTAGGACAGTGGCCAGCAAACTCATGAGTCAACAGAGCCAAATATCAACAGTACAATGATTGAAATTTCTTTTGAGAGACAAATTTTTTAAATTTAAACTTTTTCTAATGCCACTTCTTCAAAATAGACTCGCCTAGGCTATGGTATTTTGTGGAAGAGCCACACTCAAGGGGCCAAAGAGCTGTATGTGGCTCGTGAGCCGCAGTTTGCCAACCACGGGTCTAGGAGATCCTGCAACACATCTGCCACCAGAACTATGATCCCCAGAATTCCTGGTGCTTCCTGCACTCTTAGTTTCTGCTTCCGGTCCAGGGGCTGCACAAACAAAAAGGACTGTGAACTCCAGCTGCCCCCAGGCCAGACTGACAGAACCGGACACACCAGTGGCATCCCCAGGACCCTGGCCGCTCAGTGCAGGTGTGTGCATGTGCTGGCCACAGGCTTGAAGCAGGCGAGGTCCTGGGGATGCCACCCTGCCCCCGCAGCTCAGCGCCTGCATACCTCCACGACGCCCACAGGCCCACCATCTTTGTTAGGTTAATTTGCATACTCACTCCTGATTGGCTGTAGGCATCACAGAGGTATGGTCAGTTTACATACTTGTCTATTATTAGTGTAGATTGTTGCTTGCTAATTGACTGTTCAGTTTTATGAGACTGTAACCAAATAGCAAGGTGCTTGATATGCAGGGAGCTCAGACATAAGTCTAGGGAAAGGGGGGTGGAGGATACTGGTAGTGCTGAATAATAAACAAGAGTAGAGAAAAATACATAACTGCATAGATTGAGGGGTAATTTGGTAATATGAAGAAGCTGTAGCTCAGAAGAGCTATTAAATTAGTGATGTTTGGATTTAAACAAGCCCATTTACCGTGTGACTTGGGCTACACACAAATGAGGCTAGATTTCATCCTCTTTATTAATCATAATGCCTCTGCAGGAGGAAGGCAACCTTTCCAGCAACTTGATGGCAGCCTGGGCATCAATAAACACCATTGGAACAGGAAAGGGCCCTAAGTATGGTATTCACGCATCTATCATTTATTTCTGCTTCTCCATGTTTTGCCACATTTCCTCAGGTCAAAATCTCTGTAGAGAAAATTGTAAAGTAGAGGAAGAAGATTGAAGTGAGAGCTGTATACCTGTGTCTTGAAGTTCCTTTGTACAAGTGCCAGACGAAAACGTTAGAACAATGAGAGCTCGGAGAGAATAATTTTAGAAAATAATAAAGGTCGTTCGGCAAGTGGCAAGCAGCAAACTGTCATCTCATCTCACGTTTGCCCTGACACCTGCTAACATACTCCTAGCTTGCAGTGAATAACTTTTTTTGCAGCTATATTTTTCTGTACCTTTTCAAATTTTGTCTGACCACTTTTATTTTTTAATTTATCTTTTAATCCTCACCTGAGGATATTTTTTCCATTGATTTTTAGAGAGAGTGGAAGGGAGACGGAGCAGCAGAGAGAAATACCAATGTGAGAGAGATACATCAATTGGTTGCCTCTTGCATGCCCCCAACTAGGGCTGGGAGCCTGCAACTGAGGTATGTGCCCTTGACGGGAATTGAACCAAGGCCCCTTTGGTCCGCAATTTGGTGCTGTATCCACCGAGTCAAACTGGGTAGGACTGGTCTGACTAATTTTACAACAGCAAGTCCATCATGATATATGGTGACTGTTTTCAAGTAAACATTCAACTTGTCTCTTTTTGAGGCAAAGATAGGGAGAAAAAGTAAGCTTTCACAAAAAACAGACCTATTTTTTTCACAAAAAATAGACCTGAATGATGAAAAGTACCATCTCTTTGTCTCACTTTCAACACCACATCGTCCTGAGCGAGCCTGTCAGGCTATTAGGAACAAGTGTTGATGAACTTGTGACCTCTGCTTGTGTCCAACCATGTTTCCACATTCATGTTACGATCCTCACTACCTTTAGATGAAATAGAAAGAAAATGTTGATTTTTTTTAAACCTCATTTTAATTTATCTTTATTGTTGAAAGTATTACAGATATCCCCTTTTTCCTCCCACTGACCCCCTCCACCCCACTCCTGCCCCCTGCCCAGGCCTTCCCTGCACTACTGTTGGTCCATGGGCTATGCATATATGCATATAAATTCATTGGTTAATCTCTTCCCACCCCCACCGTTTCCTCTAAAATATGTCAGTCTGTTGAATGCTACCATGTCTCCGGATCTTTTTTGTTCATCAGTTTATTTTGTTCATTAGACTCCCCATATTAGTGAGATCATGTGATACTTGTCTTTATTGACTGGCTTATTTCACTTAGCATAATAAAATCCAGCAGTATCTTTTTTACTGCTGCATAGTAATTCATTGTATGAATGTACCACAGGTTTTTAATCCATTCAACTACTGATGGGAATTCAGGCTGTTTCCAGATCTTAGCTATTGTAAATAATGCTGTTATGAACATAGAGGTGCATATATTCATTCAGATTGGTGTTTCTGGCTTCTTGGGTTATATTCCTAGAAGTGGGATTACTGGGTCAAATGATAGTTCCATTTTTAGTTTTTTGAGGAAACGCCACACTGTTCTCCACAGTGTCTGCACCAGTCTGCATTCCTTTTTTCCACATCTTTGGCAGCACTTGTCATTTGTTGATTTGTTAATGCTAGCCATTCTGATTTGAACAAACTATTATAAATTAGGGAATAATATAAAAAATTAATTACATTAAGGCATTAATTTAAAATTTATTATGATAATGATAATGAGGTTAAATTTTAAAAATATGTTTAAGAATATTTTTTGAGAAAATATATTAATATGATCTTTGATATTTACTTCACAAAAATGTAGAGTATGAAAAGTGGCTGAGGATATAGATCAGTTATAACTTGCTATGAGATGAAACTTAATGATGGTAGGTGAGGATTCATTTATTATTATTTTTCTATATGAGTAAAAATTTCATATAAAAAAAGATTAGCTGAAGTTGGTAAAAAAAAAAAAAACATAATAACTAAGCCTTCGCCAATGCAAAAAGGGTGCGATACTTCATTTGCAGTTTAGTTCCAAATGGATTTGATGACTCCAACAGGTTTTTCATATAGAAGTGAGGAGGGAAAACAGTTTGGGGCCTGAATTCTTTGGGGATCTGAGAACCATAGTTTAGTGGTGATTGTGCTACAATTCAAATCCAGTTTTGGTTCTAATACACTATCAAGTCAAAAATAACTAGCAATATTACATAAATTTCTTTAGGCTCTGATTCACTTTATTTCCAATGCAATTTGTTGACTTGTGAATGCATACAAGTGCCTACTTTTATTGTCTATTAGTGGCATAGCAGCCAGATATCATCAGAGTAATTTTTTTTATGTCATGCATTTAATTTTAACTGGTCTCTTGTATGTTGCTACAAGTCATTTGCAAATTCTCACATCTATGCAATTGCATAACCACATGTGTGGTTGTCAACTTTAAAAATCAATTTCTCCCTTGTGCCCATAGTGAAAATGATTACAGGTTATACAAATGCAAGTTTTATCATGACAGTGGAGCAGAACTGATGTGGCATGCTAATTTATTCATTAAAGTGCAGATGAACAAATTATAATCATAGGTGGTTGCATAGTATCCTTCTGCCACTGTTGTCTGGGAACACAGGCTCCATTCAGATGGGAGACTAACAATTGGAGCCCTAAAGAGCACTTTGATTTTGATGCACTAAAATGTGTTTAAAATGCCACATTCTAGAGGCAGCAACATTTTTTATTTGGGTCCTAAAGTGGAGATATATTGCCATTGAGGAAAAATGGAAGGAAGGGAGGAAGAAAGGAAGGGAAGGAAGGGAAGGGAAGGGAAGGGAAGGGAAGGGAAGGGAAGGGAAGGGAAGGGAAGGGAAGGGAAGGGAAGGGAAGGGAAGAGAAGGGAAGGGAAGGGGAAGAACATTTTAGAAAGTAGAACTACATAATTTTTATCAACATGGCATTCAATGCTTTGTTAATATTTATTAAATTGGCCATTTATAAAGGGATATTCTGTTTGTGTTTTTTATGAAATGACATCACAGCAGTTATTCAATAACTCTTTTTTTGTTATAAAAATCTAGTTAGTTATAAATCTAACTAGATAACACATTCTTCCATTTTTAACACTGAAGTATGAGAAGGCAAAGTCTGTACTAATTCAGATTTTTGAAGTCTAGTAAAAGAAACAGGACAGTCACAAAATACATCAATTAGCAACACACAGCAAATCAATGGAACAGTGTAATTATGCTGCAAATCAAAGGAATAGTTTAATTATGTTAAGATTAGGATGTTCACTGTGGGTTAGAGCAGTGGTTGGCAAACTCAGTAGTCAACAAAGCCAAATATAAACAGTAAAATGATTAAAATTTCTTTTGAGAGCCAAATTTTTTAAACTTAAACTTCTTCTAACACTACTTCTTCAAAATAGACTCGCCCAGGCCGTGGTATTTTGTGGAAGAGCCACACTCAAGGGGCCAAAGAGCTTCATGTGGATCACGAGCTGCAGTTTGCCAACCACTAGAGAGTATCCAGAGGAAAAAATCCTATAGGAGAGAAGGGGCTGAAAAAGAAAAATGGGAATTATTTGACCTGAGAGTATAGAGAAGAGATTTGAACAATGAGGGAACAGTGAGCACAATTTCAGGGAAAGGGTTGTTCAGAGCACATTTTAAGGGAGTTTAGTCTGGCTAGAACAGAGAAGGTAAAATTAAAGCGGGACTCGGAAAAATTGTTCAGGGTCTCCAACAGGATGTGAAGCAGCTTTTAAAACCAGGAATTAACACAAAGTTAATTTTAAGAACTTTTAGAACTGTGTGCTCTTGTGGTTGAAATGCTGATAAAATTTTGAGCTGCAATATGAGTATTCTTTCCATGCTGCTTTGTCTTTTCACCAGGTTCCAAAAAAACAACAACAACAACAACAAAAAACCCTGTGTGTAAATAGAAAAAAACACAGTACTCCTCAAAATCAACATTTCAATTATGTATGTCGTCATGGTTTTCAAGCTTGTACATGAGCATAAATCCCACTTTGGGGATGTTGACTAATTTCTCTTGCATAATAGAGTGTGTTCAATGATGCAGGGGCCACCCATATGGTTTATTCTCCTGGTGATGGCAGAAGACATTGTATTCTTAATTTCAGACACTGTGTTTCTTTGGATATTTTAAAAAGACATGCTCTGGGAGTTTCTTCTTCAGGACTCCTTAAACAAGGAGACCCAGTCCTCAAGTTTAATTAACTTTCAATATTTCTTAGAGTGTGGTTGAGTTGACTACATAGGCTATAACTGGGTTCATATTTGGGGGGGGGGTACCCTTTTTCCTAGTATTTATTAAATTCATGCACTGCAAAGTGCTTCTCATCTTTATCTCACTGAAACTCAAATAATTTGTGTGATAATTACCATTATTCTCCTCTTTTGGCAGTTGAGGAAACTAAGACTCAGAAAAGTTAGATAATTTTCTAAAGGTAACATAGCATACAAACAATGAAGCCAGGAATCAAATCCTAGTTTCTACTCCAGAGCCTGCACTCATAACAACTATTATATATATACTAGAGGCCCGTTGTATGAAGAGATTTGTGCAATAGGCCTTCCTTCCCTTGACTTCCAGCACTGGTTTTCCTCCAGCACGCAGGACCCAGGCCTTTGCTCTGGCCAGAATCTGCCTTCTTTGTCTTTGCTGCAGACTCAGGCCAGAGTCTGCCGTCTTCACGGAAGACTCAGGCTGGAGTCTGCCATCTTCGTCTTCACTGCAGACTCCGGAGTCTGCTGTCTTATCTTCGCTGCAGCACTCCGCTCCTGTAGATCCCTTCGCCCCCCGCCCTCCCTCTCATAGGAGGCATCCTGCTCTGTCTGGCCACTCCACGCCTGGAGCAGCTGGGCGGCTGCCATCTTTGGCCTTCTAATTTGCATACTCACTCTGATAGGCTGTAGGTGTAGCGGAGGTATGGTCAATTTACATGTTTGTCTGTTATTAGGTAAGACTAGAGGCCCAATGCACAAAATGTGTGCAAGAGTAGTCCTTCCTTCTCCTGGCTGCCTGCACCGGCTTCCCTCTGGCCACCCAGGCACCCAGGACCCAGGCTTCCCTGCCAGCCCTGGCTTCATACAGAAGGTCGTCTGGTCTAATTAGCATATTACACTTCTATTATTATGGACTATATAATATAACGACAATATTCTATTTTATATATAAAATATAATAATATAACTATAGCATATATGTATGCACATACATAGTTAATACTATTGCATTCTTCTTTTTTTAAAATATATTTTATTGATTTTTTACAGAGAGGAAGGGAGAGGGATAGAGAGTTAGAAACATCGATGAGAGAGAAACATCAATCAGCTGCCTCCTGCACACCTCCTACTGGGGATGTGCCCGCAACCAAGGTACATGCCCTTGACCGGAATCGAACTTGGGACCTTTCAGTCTGCAGGCCGACGCTTTATCCACTGAGCCACACCAGTCAGGGCGATACTATTGCATTCTTAATAAATTTGATAATATAATACTAAGTATAAAAACTAGGTGGATAAAAAAACACATATGTGAATATATATATATATATATATATATATACAGAAACATTTATTTGTATACATTTATATTCACATACATTATATATATATAATTCATCTGTCTATTTTTTTCACTGTGATTGTATAATTTGTTTATTTAAAGTTAAATTTATTTTTCTTTCTTTCTTATTACAAATGCATGTTTTTGTATAAGCCTAACTGGCCTGCTGAATATTACATTCAATTAAACTCAATGATACCGTCCATGCAAATAACAGCCCATGCAGAGCCTCACAGTGACCCCTATTACATCAGTGATCTGTGTTGTTTATTCAAAAGCTCCTTAAGAATTAACCCATTAAACTAAGTTCTCTAATTTATGCTCATATGTTACTACATTGCTCTGCAAGAATAATATGGAATTATTCCCCATTATTATTTTCAAATTATGTCTCAGCCCTTTGGTGGTAACATTTACTTTTTGTCAGAGTAAATGAAGTACTGTGGGGAAAATAACAGGTCCCTCCCCTTGAAATGCCTCTCTTCTTCATTCATCTGTGCAAATTCTTCAAAGCTACTTCTTTTGTGACATTTCCCTTGGTCTTTCAACCAGAAACCATCTCTCTCTCTCTCTCAAAGGCATGCCATTACATTTAAAAAAAAATTCTCTCTAATTTCTTCATTGTATTATAGTTATTCTTGTACATGTCTTATTTCTCCATTAGGTTTCATGCCTCTTTATCTTTGATTCATCTCCTTGTCTCTCACTGTATATTTATGAATAGAGCACTATGATTCACCAAACATTTGTTTAAACAGTGGGATTGTAATATAGAAAAGGCTCGAGTAAAGCAGAATCAATGAATCTTGCTTGGTTGGCATCATTTTTTTTCTTTTCCAATTTTTATATATTGATTTGAGAGAGGGAAAGGGAGAGAGAGACATCAATTTGTTTTTCCACTTATTTTTACACTCATCGGTTGCTTCTTGTATGTGTCCTGACCAGAGATGGAACCCACAACCTTGGCATATCGGGTTGACACTCTAACCAACTGAGCTACCCAACCAGGGCTGACATATGTTTTTCAAACTGTTGTTTGAAGATAAAATAAAATTTCTCATGGAAGTTTGACAATCAAATTTGTTGGCCCTTATTGATTTGACCACAGAATATGTTCGTATCTAGTGCTAACAAGAGAAATTTATTTTAGCAAGAGTTTTATTTATTTTTGTTTGTTTGATCATGAACTTTTAAAAAACACAGATGCCAGTTATTACAGGAAATCATTTCATTTCTAAAACTTTGTCCCAGTGGAATGATTTGCATGATCTTATTATTTATATCATCTTTCTTGATCCTGAGTTCTACCCATTGAGGAGGATAGGGAATGAGAGGAGATGTCAGCAGGCTACAGAACAAATGCACACTAGAAAAAGTGGATAAATTGTGTTAATTTTGAAGTAATAAAGACAACCCAAATTGTAATTTTGCTTTCCAGGCAACTTAAGGTTCCTTTGTAGATATATAATAATTTATAATAATTTAAGTTAGGAAACCGCGTTGGGCTCACGAGAGACCTAAATTCCTGTTTTGTTGTACACCCTTGACATTTTGAAACTTAATTAACTGAGCATCCCCATAGTGTAGTAGACTTTATATTTTCATTAAATCTTCCTCTGCCTAAAATATCTAATAAAGATTATCTTTGAGAAATGCTAGTATGTTGAAAACATGAATCAGTACTAAAATATAGTTATGTATTTAGAGCTTTGCAGAAAATCTATGAAGTTTCTGAGGTTTCGAGCTGTGCTATCTGCACCTGTGTTAGGAGTGCTGCATGGGCTTGTGTTTGTTAAAGGGTGGGTATCCAGAACCCCATTTCACAGGCTTTCTGAAAGACAGTAATTTGTCACAGTAAAGGGGCCTGTAGTTAGATAGAGGGTGTGTAGCCACCGATCCTAGATTTTCATTGAATTTATTAGGTGCCAGAAACCTTAATGATTAAATGCACTAACATACCTTGCCTAAGAAATAGGTGTCCTACCGTATTAAAATCTTTCATTTTTAAATTTTTTTTCAAATTCTAGTCAGCATTTTTTGCACATCTTCTTCAGAAAAATATGGAATATATATATATATATATATATATATATATATATATATATAGTGAAACCTATCATTTTGCCAAAAATATGGAAAAAAAAATATATATATATAGTGGAACCTATCATTTTGCCAAAACCAATATATCTCAAACTGATAAAAGACTGATTCCCATACATAGCCTTGCTTGAAACATCTTGTAACTTAATTCACTCCCCTCTTCCTGTTCTTCTTTTCTCTTCTATTTCAAAACTCCCTGTGTTTAATTACTCTTTGTCCCTTAAGATGACATACTGATAAGTTTGAGGTTACAAATCTAGTTAAGTGGGAACTATTTTTTTGTTATCTCATTTGGCAAGGAACAGCAAAAACACTCTCAAAGAAGGGTTGGAGTCTCATCTAGGCATCTTTACTCTCTACTGCTCACAAAGGAAGAGTTATCATCTGAAACATGAGAGGTTTAGTAAGAAGTAAATGGAAATGAGTAAAACATGAAGGGTATATTATAGCAGATTTCATTGATTTTTATTCAGATGTGTTTAAATGACCTAAAAACATCATCCCACATATATTTTTTGAAAATCATTAAAATAATAAATGTCTGCTTCCTCTAAAATATATATAAGTTGTTACCAAATGAGGTAAGTGAACACACCTCATTAATGATTAAGAAAAAGATGTTTATTATATGCATTTAGAATTTCCCCAATAGATTTGACACATTTCTTGATATCTGTTGAAGGGTTAAAGTTGCTCCTGAGTAAACTTGCCCTTTTAATGTCAATGAAATGCTTCTTTAAAAAGTCTGATAATTTATATGTATTAAATTAACTTACTTGATCCATAAATTGCACAAGTAATTAATTTTCTTCTGAAAATGACAAATCAATCATTCAATGAAATATTGAGAATCTCTTTTATGTTTTTTCAAGAAGCTAAACACAATAAGCAATATTCAAAGCTAGTTCCAGACGGTGTAAAAACAATTGAGAAATGTTTCCAGATAATTAAGTTTAATCAATAGAATAACTGCAATTCTCTAAAATGGTGTCTCAGGAAGAATGTCAGTGGCATTGACACTTTTTAGAATCAGAAGGGGTGTTGATGCTTTTCCTCCTCATGCTGTGAGGCACAAACAAACAAGACCAGATCCAGCCCCATGTGGAGTGACTGCTGGTTTGGGGAGTGTACTCTCTGCAGCATTTGCGTCATAATGACCATGCATCTTAAAAGCTTGGAACACTTCATGGACAACCAACAATTCATTCCCATCCTTGTAACATGCTCAGCAGACACTGAAGTTTAAGTTTTATACATTGTTATTAGCAGCCACTTACTGAGATATGGTTGATAATTACAAAGTCGCTTTGTTTTCATTTGACTCAAATGCAGACTTTTCCATTTGCACTCTCTATTATTAACCAAGAGCCCAGAAATAAGGACAGACTCTTCACTTCAGGGTCAGGCATTTTATGCTCATCGTTATTTGACTTGGCTAGATAGTCTGCCCGTGAAGGAGAAAATGATAGAATTGTAAAGTAGATTGTGTTGTAGCTGTGTAAGTGGAGCTTGGCATAGGCTCGCAATAATTACATAGACTATTTTGTGTACCTTACTTCACAACTCAAAATGTGTGTTTGCTCATCTGGGGACCCAGAGTTTAAATTTTGTGTCTGTTTGAAATTTCAGGTGCCAAAAGATGCTTTATTCCTCAGGTAGAATGAGCTATAGAAAGGAAAGGGCATTAGATGGTTGATGGTCCCCTAGGCAAGCAGGGAGTGATGGGGGTGACTCCACAGGCAGGTAGGTCAAGGCAGAGCCATAGCCAGCCATCACTAGAGGCTCCTTGGAGATGAGTCTGATAAAACTAAAGAAAGGTGTTCATTCCAAGGTCCACATTATGGCTTTTGTAGTGTCCTTCCTTCACAAACAAAGGTGAACAATTATACTTTACTAGAGGCCTGGTACACGAAAGTGGTCCATGTGTGCAATCCCTAGGCCTGGCCTGCAATCAAAGCGTGAGCATCTGGCATGGAAGGGCAGGTCCCAGCTGACCTCTGGGCCCCCTGGGCAGCACATGAGCCCTCCGGCCCCCACACGTCCCCCTCTGCCTGAGTCACTGCACCCGAGTCCCCATGTGGAGATGCGGTGAGCACAGCTGGACGCTGCCAGCCGGGACTCAGCATGGCCCTCTGGACCACCCAGCAGCACCACACGGAAGCCAGGTGGGCAGCACAGCCTGGCAGACCAGCTCCTGCACAAACCCACGGGGAACCTGACCAGCCCCTGCAGTCCTGGCAGCTGCAGCCCGGCTCACCCGAAAGAAGTCACGCAGGTGTGGGGTAGTCTCCTCATGGGTGCCCGGCACCTGAGTGCAGGGGCTTCCCTGGTACTCGAGACCTGGCATCCTGGGAGAGGATAGCAGGGGGAGTGAGATCAAGCTTGGCGGACATCCCACCTTCTCACCGCACCTTTGTCCCAGTCACCCCTGCCCCCAGGTAGCCAGTGAGAGGTCGCAGTGCGTCGCCGATGCCCATGATGTTCCACACTGCTCCTCAGTGGTCAGCACACGTCATAGCAAGTGGTCGAACTCTGGGTCTCCTGGTTGAACTCCCAGTTGAAGGACCGCCCAAGGGGACAATTTGCATATTAGGCTTTTATTATATGGGATTACTGCATTAGTATAAAGATGAATGAAATCCAGGGTGGATTAAATTTACCTTTTCCCCCCCTGGTTTTTTAAAAAATTGTGTGTCCCTAATTGAAAAGAATTTAAGAAAATAATTGACCTAATCCTGAATTCCTATTATAAGTATAGTTTGAAAGACCCTATTGGTAAAATGGCAATTTTCCCTCCCCACAGTCTCATCAGAAAGAAAAATAAGCAGTTCTCCCAAAGTACATAATCCTGAAAATGGAGTTGGGTGCATTGTTTCTCAATTTTATCACAGTCCTAAGTCTGCAACAATGCAAAAATTAGAAAACTTTTCTCAAGATTAACGATTTCTGAGAAAAACTATCAACGTTAGGCATTTGGTATATGCCCTAATGTACCAAATTTTTGACAACTTCCTTTCAGTACAGTTTGTTTCTTCACAAGCATTTAAAGATTGTTGCAAAAATAAGAATAGCACTTTCCATTTCTTTTTCAGTTGTAAAGCCCGAGTATTCATGCCATTTATATTTTATTTAGCAAACACATAGTATGCTTCTACGGCAACATCTTTGCCTACGCCTTTTGTAAATGTCAGTACTCATTTAATCTTTGCAACCATTCATTATGGGTTGGATTGCATCTTCCCCAAAAGATATTTTGAAGTCCTAACCCCTGGAACCTGTGAATGTGACCTTATTTGGAAATAAAGTCTTTGTAGATATAATCAAATTAAGATAAAGTCACACAGGAGAAGCATGGGTCCTAAGTCCAATAATGCTGGTGTCCTTATAAAAATAAATTATGTTATTTGTTTTTTAACCACAATAAAATACAACCCTCATATATGTGCTAATAGTTAAGGAGATGGATCTAGTACCTACAGCCCCATGAGAAAAATCTAAATTAATACTTTATCATTAAACAACAAACAAGAATTTGAAAAGTATAGAATGGCTTCACAGAAATTGGGCTATAAAAGGCTTCATAGAAATTGGGCTATAATAACTTCATAGAATTGAGACATCAAGAGCAGTGGCTGGGGGAAGACCATCTTTCAATGTGAGCAATGAATTTCCGTGGCCATATTCTTCTTGTGTAGAATCATGCCTTGTCAACCCAGTCTGCTCCAAGTGGAGCTATTTTTTCTGGATGGTGCATTCTCAGCAAAAATTTTGAACTGTGAAGAAAGGGAGCTGCAATCTACAGCAATGTCTGAAGATGGCTTTCAGCCAGATCTTAACAAGAAATCAAAACTTTACTTGAAAAATGACAAAATTCACAATCTTAAGAGAAAAATAATTCACCATGCATCCTTCATGTAAGCAGCAAAGCAGAGTTGTCAAAAGCATGGACTCAGAAACATTTGAGTTCCAGCTCTTTCCCTCACCACTTGTGGGTCCTTGGTCAGGTCACCTACCTCTCCATGCCCCAGTTTCCTCTGTGGAAGAGAGAATAACACCTGCTTCACAGGTGGTGAATTAGTTTCCTAGGGCTGCCACAATAAAGAATCACAACTGGGGTTTAAAACAACACAAATGTAAACTCTCAATAGTGCAGGAGCCAAAAGTATAAACGCAGGTTGGTTCCTTCTCGGGGGCTCAGAGGAAGAATCTGTTCTAACTTGTGGTGATTGCTTATAACCATTGGCATTTATTGGCTTGAAGTTGCATCACTCCAGTTTCTGCTTACATTGTCATATGGATGTCTTCTTGCTGTGATTTTGTCTTTGTTATATATATAGTTTTTTATTTTTTATTTTTTGAAAAATGAGGGAAATAATAGTCTCCATGGATTGTGGTGAAGATTATAGAGTTAATATATAATCTATACACTTAAGTGGTGGCTTGTTTCATCTATCTATCTATCTATCTATCTATCTATCTATCTATCTATCTATCTATATAGGTCAGTTTTCATAAGCTGTGTTTCTCACATCACTCCATTATATCAATATCAGACATTATCGAGTACACCAACAGAGAAAGGCACTCTTCTATGTAGGAACCCTGGTCCAAATATTTAACACTTTATACAAAGGTAGGCTCCTGGGAAGTGTCTTATCAGGTCCCAAACTTGTTCGGTTTTTATTATTGCTGTAGTCTAGGCCTTGTTATCCTTAACATCAAGTGTCAGGAATCACTACCATTATCCAGCATGTTGACAGAAAGGGTATGTGGGTTTTCTAGAAAAAAAAAAGTATTAGGAGATAGGAAAATTGAACTTTACTTTTTCTGAATCTTTTCAACTAACTTTCATTCTATAAATCTACTGGCATTCTGCAGAGCAAAAACCTGTCTCTATAGTTCCTTCCCAGAGCTGCAGGACTGTGATCTGGTGACTTGTCCACATAAATGTGATGGTTCAGGAGCTGCCCCACTGCAGTCAGTATGAGGCCGACACTATTTGTTTAAAATAACATGTCCTGTTTAAATTGAATTTATGAGGAAATAAATCAGGATTACAAAGAAAATCTTAAGCCCTGGCCAGGTAGCTCAGTTGGTTAAAGCATGGTCCTCATATGCTAAAGTTGTAGGTTCATTCCCCTGTCAGGGCACATAACAAAAATCAACCAATGGATGCATGAATAAGTGGACAACAAATCCATGTTTCTCTTTTTTTCTCTAAAATCAATCAATAGAATTTTTTTTAAAAAGAAAGAAATATTATAACACTGAAACAGAAAATGGGCCAAAGGTAGACTTCCCATGGCCACTGTAGAAAGGAAGAGACAACTAAGTTGTATGTGGCGCTAGGCCTTTGGTACCCTCCAAACATAATGAGTCTATTTGTATTCTGCTTTCAGTAAAATACACAGTAATTCCTACTTTTCCACAAATGATCTCTTCCTTTCACACTTTAGTTTCTAACTAAATAAAATGTTCAAAAGGAAGCATTTAAAGGAATGCATATGACAAGACACAAATGTAAGAGGGAGTAACAGATTGGCATGGTAATGGCTAACCTGAGCCAGATCTCTGAGGAAGTTCTGATGTCTTTGAAATAGAGAGGTCAGGGGTGACTTTCTCTAAGGACTTTTTACATGGTAGATCGAGAACTGTGTTTTAATGTTTTCTAGCCTCAAACAGTAAGCAGAGCTACCCAAGAATAGAAAATAAAATAAAATAATTGAAAAGGACAGTGGTTTTCTTAAGAGAAAAATTATAGTGGAACATATTAGGAAATGTGTGCATGTTCATATGAATCTATGTGTGTGTGTATGCACACGAACACATACACACACACACACACACACACACTCTGAACCAGAGGATAAGAATCTATTATTTTAACAAAACCTCCAAGCAACTTGCATGCTCATTAAACTTGAGAGGGACTGTCAAAGGATGTAAATATGATTATTTGATAGACCAGAGTCTTTGCCTTAAGTGCTTGGTGGGATTTTACCACATTTTAAATAAACACAATACATAAATCTCTAAGTCAACAAAATAAACAAAAAAAGATAAAAAATAGATGGAAAAATAAAATGTAAATTTTAAAATTATAGTTTAAATTTAAGGTAGGGCTCTGTTTGTAGTCTGTTTTATATATGCATCTTTAGGGTAAAAAGACACAGGGTAAAAAGGCCCCTCACTGCATAGCAGCAGATATTTCTAAACAAAGTCTCCTTTAAACTTCACAGTTGTATTAGATGAGAGCTAATCTTAACTAGTGCTTAGTAGATGATAGGAACTTTTCTAGGAGCTTTACAAATATTAACTTATCTAATCCTCAGAACATACTCAGGGTATGTTGATCAGTTATCAGCTCCATTTTACAGATGGGAAAATTGACTCACAAGGGTAGGTCAGTGGCCAAAGTTATACATGTAATAAGTAACAAAGCAAGTAATCCAAGGTGGGTAACCTAGCTATAGACTGAGTGTTTTAACTACTAAATATGATGACTTATTGTGAATATATTTATGTTCTTTTACTGGTAAGAAAGGTAAAAGGTTAAATATTTTTAATTAGCAACTCAGTTCTATCTTCCTTCCCAAACTAGTACTGGATCTCCTATTCTAACTCCTTCCCTAAGTACCAAGTGTTTAAATGGACTTGCCCTGGCCAGTGTGGCTCAGTTGTTTGGAGTATTGCCCCATGCAACTAGAGATGGTGGGTTTGATTCCTGGTCAGGGAACATACCCAGGTTGTGGGTTTGATCCCGGGTTGGGGTGTGGGGTAGGAGGCAATTGATCAGAGGCTCTCTCTCTCCTCTCTCTCTCTCTCTCTTCCTCTCTTTCTCTCTCAAATCAATACCAAAAAGAGGACTTAACCTCTTATAGGAAGGAACTCTTCCCCATGAGGGTTGTTATAAGAATTAGGCCAAATAATCAATACAACAAACTTAGTGCTCAGCACATAGTAAGAGCTCAAATTTAGCAAGATTTTTTTCATTATTCTATAACTATATAAAATACTCTATTTCATAGAATTTAAGAAGTTATTTTAGCTAAGAAACATCCTAGTATCAGAGGTGTTAAAATGTGGATATGCATGCATATTTTAATGGATAAAATATGACACTCTACACATATTAGGTTTTCAATCAGTGATGTCAGATTGTCCCAGAATATCATAACTGTTTTTATGTGCATGATGGGGTGCCCCAGTACGTATATTTATTTTTAATTTTCTCAGCCATCTGCTATAGTATTATTTTTCATTGTGCATATAAGACAGTTGAGATTTAGAGATATTAAGCAATTCATTCAAAATCAAACCATTAAGTGGCAAAGTCCAGAGCAACATTCAGTTCCTCGGATTCCAAAGTCTTCAACCATATCACACTATGGTGCATCCACAATTCCGAATCCCTGGATACTTTAACTTTTTTCTCTGCGCAAGTATTTCTGCTCTTGTACCTTGACTGTTTCACAGAGGAAATTGCAGTAACAATGGCCTCACAAGGCCTTCCCAGGACAAAAAGAGAAAAAGGACATGGCATTGAGAGATGGAGTAGCATAGCAGGCATGATGCCAAGACAAAGTTTTTCTCTCCTCGTCTTTCTCAGTATTAATTTCTCAGGAAATGCATTATACACGTCAACAAACTTTAGCATCTAAGTGAGGTGCCCCAAAATTTCTCTCAATTCTCTCAAGAATTCAAAGATATACAATAAATTAAAAAGACAGAGGTTACATTTGAAAGCCATACAGATATAGCACTGGGTTTTAGTCTGTAAATATGGACACAGTAAGTTTTCTCTGCTGCAAAGTAATCACCCTATCAGTAAAATTAAAGAAATAATAGAATTGTGATTTCCATATTTCATTATATCCAAGATAGGTACATCAATACCTGGCATTTTAAAGGATCAGTTCTAGGCTTTCTCTCTAACCACCCAGATACTTGTATCTCCCAAGGTATCATCCACAGCATGATAGGTGTCATGCCCAGAATAGGCCCTTTTCTTCTTATTTTTATAGCTAACAAAAGTAAATACTTTCTTCTCAGGACAACCTCCTGTCTAAGATAAAAGAAGAATAACACTGGTATCTTTTCCTGTTATTGATCATTATGCATGAATGCATTAATATTGATTAGAAATAGACACTCCAATGGTGTTCTTAATTTTCTGTCTGGATCCTATTTTCTCTGCAAAATAGAATAATCGGAAAGAAATGACTTGGAGACACTTCAAATCAAGCTAAACGATAAACCTGAATTTATTGTTTTCCATTCAGAAGAGTCTTGCTTGAATTAGACTGTTGGGGGGAAATGTAAAGCTATTCAGCAATAGATTATTTTCAGGGTTGTTTCATAATAAGAGAAGAAAAAACAGCTACTGCTACAGATAATGGGCTTCACTTGCAGTTTCAGGCTGCATGGGATTACCATTCATGGAATTAACACAAGAAAAAAATGAAACCTTGTAGGTTCATAGTGTGTGATGAGTTGTTGCAACTTGTCTTCCTGACAATGTTAGAAAACAGAGTTTGGGTTCTCCTCTATATGATTTCAGCAAATGTGTGTCTGTTGTATGATTAGCAACCCACAAATTAAATATATAATAATTCAGTTATTTTTGTTTGTACTGTGAGGGCTCTAGGATATAATTTTCCAGTTCATTAATTTATTAGTCTATTTTAAATACCAATATGATACTAATTTTACAAGAAAGAGGAAGACTACAAAAAAATCCTTCACCACTCCCAAAACACCCATCTTTTCTGCAGTTCTCTGCTACACTAATTTACTAGTTTAATTTTTAAAATGCTTTAAAAAAAACAAAACTGAAAGATGCAATTAAAACAACTGAAAAAAAGAACTAGTTAAAATTTGGAATTTGTGTCTTTATTAATTAAGTAAAATCAAGTATAGTTGGTTGGAGGTATAAAAAAAAAATCTACTTCTCAATAGCTACTGATTTTGAGGTGGCCATGAAGATGTCAAAAACGTGCCTCATGGTTGAGATTTTAAAATTACTTTTAAAGTGGCTGAAAATTGAAAGGAGATGTTTAATTGCAGATGAAAGAAAGGAAAAGGTCATTGCTCTGTGAGATTTAATTGGAGGTTTTCCATGTGCTTCCCCTAGCACTTTCTGAGGCCTGGTGAAGACTGCTTATAGCTGCAAAATACTTGGTCACTTTTATTTGCAGTATATGTAACACACGGTATTCAGGAGCTGTTGTGTTAGTAACTGTTCAACAGTTAGGCATCATTTAATGCAAAGTCCTGGGGAATTGAATGTTCTCATCTAGCCAAAGCCACCAATTTTCATTTCCAGGAGATTTAAGATGGAAATTACTTAGTTCCAACTTATTTTCTCTCTTTAGCGGAAGGCAATCTTTCTGGCTCCCCCAACCCACAGCCCTCCCCAGCACATTTGTACTGGCTTTGAGACAGGCAAGGTGGGGACAGTATTCTTTCCAAATCCATTCCTCTAAACCTCAGCCTGTCAGTGCCCCTGAGGAGATTTGCAAAGACTCAGGAATATGAGCCCTTTAGATTTCCCCACCATTTCCTTTTCTTTGACAGCAACTCTCAAAATCCCAAAAACAAAATAACAAAACACCACCACCAATAATAAACAGTAATATAAGTCTCCATCACAATTCTGCCTGTGCCTAGAATATTGCTTTTGTTTCTCCCAGAAAACAAAACATCACACCACTTAGAGGCTCAACACCTTAGTAAACAAACCTCACATTTTGTTCCTCATTCCTGTATTTAGATACTTCATTATTTCCCCAAAATAGGAAGGTAATTGCTTTCCATTTGTGTAAAGAGCCATTTAAGAAGCTTAAAGCACGCGCGCACACACACACACACACACACACACACACACACACAGGAAATAAAACCAGAGTCCTAAGTGGAGCCCTAGAAAAGCTCCATTTCTAGTATGAATTGCAAATTTTAAATACAACTTTCCCCCCTACTTTCATTTTTCAAGGTTAAAAAATATCTTGCCTCTGGTGAATTCCTGAAATTTTTCACTAAGGAGTTGACAGAGCTTTCTGGAAGAATGTGTAACCAAGGAAGATTTAAAGAAACATCCTACAGAATCAGAGCTCACTTGGCAGGGTGCCTATGAGGGAGACATTGGAAAAGTCACTGAATACACACGTGAGGGTCAAGCTGAGGAGTTAAAGCTTGCTTGTTGACCTGATGGGTCACATGTTCCTAACTGAATGATCAAATCAGATGATCAGATTCTTCAATGAAGCATTTTTTCAAAATATACATATCCTGGGGTTTCTATTTGGGGAAAATCTGCCTAGGGAATAATGATAGCCCTCTATGCAAACCTTAAAATATCAGTACTATGTTAAATAAAGACTTGTTGAATATTGATTTCCTTGAATTTGATCTGCCATCACATGAATTAAAATATAACAAGAATATTTAATTAATGTTCAGCTTCCTTTACAATGTGGATTTTTAAATTTGCTGCAGCATTTCTTAACTTCTAAACATAGCTTCATGAGTGAAGCAGTGACATGAATAAATGAATTCATTCCCTTTGTTTAGGGGGAATTCAGAAGAAAATAAATATACAAAAATAAAGATACACCCTTTTTTCTCAATTATTCATCTGTGAGGAATTCTGAAACTTGCAAATTACAATAAGTTTTTGAATAGCAAGGAAAATACAACCCAAATCAACCATCAGAAGCAATTCCTTCTACAGAATGGGAGCATTCACTGTGCTCCTGGGGAAAGAAGGGAGGGGCAGCTCATTAGTTCCATGTTGAGTTCACTTGCTCTGCATTTTAGAGCACTATTTATGGAGTAACCCATTTAGAAGATCTCAAGTATTTGAATATTTGATGTCCCTTTTTAAGTTCTGCCTCATAGTCCTTCATTGATACCATATTTTCAAACTCAACTACTTTTTAAAATTTATTTGTAACATTCCCCCCCGCCCCAGCCCATATGGGGGTACCTCCAAGGTCATTCAGGGACCATGAAAAACTGGATTTGCTCAAGGGGCATGTTCCCAGCTGAGGTCACCCAAGGCAATGCTCTGCTTCTTGTTTAAGCTCTTTTTGTAGTCTATGTAATACCATATTTTTTACATTTTTTTAATACTCTTTGTTGGGGATTTTGCTGTCTAAAATGGCTCCCAAGCATAGTGCTAAAGTGCTGTCTAGCGTTCCTCAGAGCATTAGAAGGCTGTGACGTGCCATATGGGAAAATGCATCTGTTAGAGAAGAGTCATTCAGCCACAAGTTACAGTGCTGTTGGTCATGAGTTCACAGTTACTGAATCAACAATATATATTAAATAAGCTGCCTTTAAACAGAAACACACATAAAACAAATTCATGCATTGATTGATTGATTGATGAAAATGTTCTGCGCAGAAGCTCATAGGAGCCCAACCCTGTGTTCCCCCTAGGACCAATGGCACAGTCTGCACTAATTCAGTATCTGTGGCATCTTAATAGGGCATAACAGCCATGAGCGACAAATTTACTGTAAATATTTTACAATTTCTTTAAAAATTTTATCAGGTGTAGAATTGTATTAATCTTTTACTATTTTAAAATCATTTTTGAATACTGATAGGAATTTAGTTTCCGCAGTGGATTTTCATAGAAATAGGCTAATTTAGCTGTTCTTCAGTTTGACCATGAGTGGAAACATTGTGTTTGTAATTCTGGTAATCTGACCTTGCCCCTCTGGTGATGAAAAGGGCTCCCTTTGCTCCTCTGTGTAGCTCTGAGAAATGCCATCTGTTGAGGTAAGTGAAAGGGGTGCCCTCTGGTTGTGTTTTTCTATTCCTGCTGCTCCTCTGCAGAATATTTTTTTCACTGTTTAAACAGTTTTGATTTAATTCTCTCCCATGTTTAAATTCTCTATCTGTGTGCCAGGTGGCACTGTGGTTAAATGTGTTTTTGTTCCTTCTGCTAAGTACATAATTTATACAGGGCAGGAAGGGTCATTCCAGTGTTGTTATGGAACTAATGATTTTTTTTTTCAAAGTAGGCTCTTTATTGTTGTTTTAACAAAATCTATGTATTCAAAAGCAGATTGTTTTATATACAGAATGTGGTTATTCCAGGCACTAAAGATTAATATTCATATCTAGGAATTACTCTTTTATTGGAACTTAATTTAAATTTATTGTCATTTTTCTTTGGAAAGGAAATATTTTACAAATAATTTTTTGAAATAAATAATAGAAATAAGATGCTTCATGTGTCTAATTCTTGTTTTCTCATTGGCTATTTTTATATCCTTTGAAACATGTTCTTCATCCCTGAGAGTCAAAATTCAAGTATATACAAAATTGAATGACTTATGAAAAAATGTATATGCACTTCGACTTTCTTTTCTAAATGCCTGACCCTTTTTGAGTATTTCAAATATGCACAATAATACCCTCTATTAATTGAAAGTTGTACATATTATATAAAAATCTCATCATGTTCTAATGAATAGTTATCTAAAAGTTACTATAATATTACAATGAAGTATAGGAAGAGTCTGGGATATCTGTCAGGAGAATAAGATTTTAATACTGACTCTGCTACTAGTTCACTATATAAACTTCTGTAAGTTACTTGAATTTGAGGGGCCTTGATTTTCCAAGTTGTGAAATGCGGTCTTGAGACTGGGTTTCTTCTCTGGTACACATCATCTGGGGAAAATGTGATGAGGTGCACCTGGCAAACATTCATAATGCCACAAAAACTTTGTCCTTATATCTTATGTCATTTTTATTAGTTATAAACCAATTGTTTTCCAGTTTTCACAAAAAAATTGAACAATTGTTCTATCTCTTCAAAATATTACTTTACTGAGAAAGATATAAGGAAAAAAAGTCAAGCTTGAAATTCCTCTAAATGCTAACAAAAATAAAATTAATATATAGACATTTTTGTTCAATATTATAAAACTAAAATTGATTTTAAACACTTTAGAAAAAGTGAACATTTAAAACTGTTAGTATCTATAGCTCTCTTACCACCCTATTCTATATTATTGTAATTATTATATATTTTATATAAGTTCTAGACCATCTTACATTTCTCTATTTCATAATACAGGTTATAGTCAGGCATTGAAAAGATTCATTATATAATTAGAGAATGGACAGATGTTGATGTAGAAAAGGGGATAAGTTGATAAAATTATTTTCATGTATTTTAAAAAGAATTATGTTAGCATAATTCTTCATTTTTATTCTTCTTTGGAACATTCTATGGTGTTCTTCATGACAGAGTTTGAATTTAGACTGATCACATTTGAAATTGAAAGATGCAGTTCAGCTGTTAGTACACAAATATGAAACAATTATTGCTGGAAGCACATTTATCCAGTATCCCTGTGTAACCATGGTGACACAGCCCCGTGGCTTGAAAAATTTCACAGAACCTGCATCTAAGAAAAACCCTCATGCTGTAATTCTGGATTTGAGAGATCAGTTGAGAGAAGAAGGTGAAAGCAAATATACTTAAACCCCAGCATATGCGGCACTATTTTTTTTCCTTTCTCATTTGAGGTTATAAATATAAACTATCTTTGTCATAATAACCTCCATGTATTTTTCACCTCAACAGAAATTAAAGAACTAGTTTAATTCTCTTAAATTTCATCTTAATAACAAAGATATAGATAAAAATTAAAATACTATGGTGACATCAATTTATAGTAAATATCAGGCATCATAGAGACATGTGTCTTATGTATTTGTTAGCATCTTTTCCCCTTTGCCATCAAGTAGACAAAGTCTCACATTCTTCATCATCAGAGCCAGAATAACCAGATCTCCTCTTTTTACTTCTGGGGCTGCAAGTCTCCTGGGTTTATGATGCATATTTAAGTCAGATATACTGTAGTTTTGACAAGAGCGACTGCCTTGAAATGTCTGACTAGGATTTTGCTCAATGTAGTATTCAATAAAGCCAACCTCAAGCTTCCCTCACCCTTCACTCTGGAAATCCTGAGGCTAGAGACTAAAAGTATCTAGGCTGGGCAAAAGTACCTGGACACTTCTCAATGAGCTTCCTGTCTTTGAGTTCATCAGAATCAAGGATGCTGATGCCTCTCAAGCAAAAAGCAAATGTCTCATTTCCAAACTGCACTTCTCCAAGTCGTAGGACCTTGTCTTAATCAGTTCAGGCTGCTATAAAAAAAGACCACAGACTGGGTAGCATAAACAACAGATGTTTATTTCTTACGGTTCTGGAGGCTAAAGTCTGAGATCAGGGTATTTACATGTTTGAATTCTAGTAAGGACTCTCTTCCAGATTACAGACAACTGTCTTCTTGCTTTATCCTCACATGGCAGGGGAAGAGGGAGAGAAAGCTCTCTGTTAAAAGGGCACTAATCCCATCATGAGGACTCCACGTTTGTGACCTAATCTAATCACTCCCAGAGGGCCCCACCTCCTAATACTATCACTTTGGAGGTTAAGGCTTCAACATATGAAAGGGGGAGGAGAGACACAAACATTTAGTCTACAATAGAACCAAAATAAAAGGGGAGAGGAAAGAAATCATCTAAAACGTTAAAAGGTGAAGTTAGGCAGTAAAACCTGTGGGGACAATTTCTTTTTCTCAAAAAGTAAATTAAAGAGTCAAGCTAGATTTTCTTAGGAAGGTAGCTGTTAGATAACTGAAAATTACGTTTGTTGGAAAACACTTACCTAGGTCTGGACATGATGTTTCCTGGATTCTTGACAGCAGACTTTGTTTACTAAGGTGAAGGCTCCTTTCCACATGATTTGGTTATTAAATTGCTAAATGGATTTCCAGGAAAATGTTGCAAACTTCCTTGGATTGAAAACTCAGTCTCTTTTATCAAAGCCAACTTTAATGTCTACTAAGATTTTGTTTTGACATTGTGTTTTTCTAAGTTCCACAAGGCACATTTTCAGTTCCTAAGAAAACCTGATGTTTAAAACAATAGTTTAAGGATACTTAGCATTTATGGTGCACTTTTGGTCTTGAATATTACATATCTCATGATCCCGATAATCTAGTCTTACTGAGAAACTCTATCTCATTTATTAAAGCTAATATGTTAAATGTCATGCTAGTTAAAAACTCTAATTTAAAACCTAGTTAATGTTTTTTGTAGATATATTGGCTTAAACTATTTGTCCCTGAAAGTCCTTTTGATTAGCACTGGAATTGCAATTCCTTGGGATACTGCAAAAGTGGTAAAGGTCTGATGGTTAAGACAACACTATGTGGATGAGCCCAGTAAGCACCAGTGCCTCCCATTTATTCCCTACTGTGCATGCACAGGCTTAGGCTATGGATGGCAAGTGTATCCCTCCATTTTCTTCCTTTCAAAAATGAAATGGGAAAATGGTTTTCCAAGAATGTGGATAAAATGAGTTAGGAGGCATTATGCTGTTCATTTAGAAATACGTTTTGTTCCTATAAGCACTTGTGTATTCGTGGGCCTAAAAGGGGAGAGCAGAGAAACTACAGGTTATGCAAAAGCCCTTCCTTTAAAGCGCCCTGTAATTGACAGAAGGAAAATGCTCTATGTGAAGGCTTCTGATATCAGGTTAGATTCTTGAGTTTAAGCTGAAATAAATTAGATAATTATTTTTAAAAAACCCATTTGTACAAACTTCAAGAAAAGTTTGATTTAAACTTTTAAAGCATGACAGGCACTGGGAGTAGAGTGTGACAAGTCTGGGGTGGGGAAGAGATTACAAGTTGCTATGAGAGACTGTAACAGTGAGAGTTGTACCAAAGTGTGTGTGTGTGTGTGTGTGTGTGTGTGTGTGTGTGTGTGTGTGTGTATGGAGATGAAAGAAGAAGAAGGGTTATTACGAAAGAGAAAATTACATTAGGCTAAGATAGCCTGGAATTGGGTGGACACCACCAAGACGGAATTACAGGGGCAAAGATATGTACCTAGTAACCTATACCATCACTAGTCACATAAAATTAACCATCACACCATTAATATCTGATGGTTGTTGAAACTAATTACTAAGAAGATATTATTATCCATTTGCAGGCTGGTATTGCAATCTCTGATGATACCTAAGGAGTAGAAAAAGTGAGGTGGTCACCCACTGTGAAATGCATTTGAAGCCTGGTGGTCTGAGTCAGTCAAAGTTTTGAAAAGTATTGCTATTATCATATTTCATCAACCTGAAATTATTCACCAGCTTGGTATATTACTATATCCAGGACACTCAGTGACATTTGATTAAGTGGTAATTATACCAAAGCCCGATAATAGGAAAGAATGTATTAAAGTATATGAATGACAACCTATTAGAATATTACCCATTATAGAATAGTTCAGACATGATGATCTCATCCATATTGCATTTGTTTTATAAAACGATTTCTCTTGAAATGAGTATAGTTCAACAGAGCTTTGAGTTGAACAGAAAACAGGATCCAACACCTCCCTCTTACGAGTCAGCAGACCAGGCCTTTAGCATTCAAAATATTTCTACTACCACAAATTTAAAAATATTCCTTGAAATGTGCTGGTTTTTCTTGTCTGATAACTTTATGCTAGTGAAATGATCAGGTAACAAATAGGATTATTTTCTTAAACTAGCAGTTACTATAGAATAAAACGTTGGAAGTCAAAGGAAATTTACTTCAAAGATGTTTTTTGCTCTTCCCTCTGAAACTGACAGATTTTGAACAAGTTATTATTTTCCATGAATTTCTTTTCATTGGTCAAATCAGGACTATAAAATATGTCTCACAGAATTGTCCAGAGGATTAACTAAAAAATAAAAGTGAAGGAATTTAGAAAAAAACATAAATACTTCAAAAGGTATCTCATTATTATGCATTATACTATTTTCCATTATATTAGAGCCTTTGACTTATTTTATTTTTATTTATATTGTATTAAAGGTCTGATGCACGAAATTCATGCAAGAGTAGGCCTTCCTTCCTCCAATTGCCAGCACTGGCTTCCCTCTGGCACCCAGGACCGGGCTTTCCTCCGGCCCAGCTTTGTCCGGAATGATGTCCGTTCTAATTAGCATATTACCCTTTTATTATTATAGATTATATTATGCCATTTTGAATAATAATATGCACATACACTTTTCACATTATAGAATACTTGTTAAGTACCATGAAAATGTTAGAACATGGAAAATAAATCATATTGTTAACAGAGTATTTCTATATCTATAAAGAAGCCACTGACAATTTCAAGATAGTATTTGATTGAAGGGACTATCTTTGGCAGGATGGAGTGATTGCAATAGTCATCTTTAGAATTGATTCAATTGCTTCAGCAAATTCATTTTGTGGCAATAAACAGAAATCATTTAAGACTGTCAGAGTGAGCAAATTGGCTCTTCCAGGTTTAGTTAATATCATAGTTGAAAAAGTTTCTATGTGGCATTTAATAATATATGTTGAGTTGACAGTACTTATTTTTGCATAGCTGTTCTGTATCAATACATTTAGCTTCACTTCTGCAGTGAATAACAATTTCTTTAAAAATAATATAGATTATTGAAAAATGGAAAATAATTCAAGAGAATTTGTCTGTTTCATGAGATTACACATACATCTATTGCATACTATCTCCCTCTCTCTCTGTCTCTGTCTCTGTTTCTGACTCTCTCTCTCTCTCTCTCTCTCTCTCTCTCTCTCTCTCTCTCTCTCACACACACACACACACACACACACACACACACACACAGACACACACCAAACTCATATGCAGTATACCAAGAGCTAATGTATAAATATGGTAAAAATGTGGAATGCTTTAACCAACACTTATACCTTTGTGCAATGTTATCATTGAGCATAAGATACTTTCTTAGAATTTATTAAACTTCTTATAGAAATGTGCCTCTAAATATGCACAGATGCCCTGAATACTGCTTAAAACATTTTTTGTTGCCGAAACCGGTTTGGCTCAGTGGATAGAGCGTTGGCCTGTGGACTCAAGGGTCCCAGGTTCGATTCTGGTCAAGGGCATGTACCTGGGTTGCTGGCACATCCCCAGTAGGGGGCGTGCAGGAGGCAGCTGATCGATGTTTCTATCTCTCTCTCCCTTCTTCTCTGTAAAAAATCAATAAAGTATATTTTAAAAAATCAATAAAATATATTTAAAAAAGAATCTTATAAAAAAACAAAACGTTTTTGTTTGCTTCTTTGCATTTTAAAAAGTAATACTTTAATTTGTTACCAGTAAATTCACTACAAAGTGAATCACTTTAGAATTGACCCAGAAATGCAAATTTGAAATTATCTCTAGTGAATGCAGGTAAGTAGATTAAACCTAAAGGGGGAAAAAAAGGTTAAAATGAGTTTTAAAAAGTGTTTCATGAATAAAAAGCAGAATGTTTTAAAATGTAGTCATTTTGAGGTAAACTTTTATTTAAACTATAAGATACTATGAATTAGAGAAATAATAGGCAATTCTGGGAAATATTTGTCAAAATGTTGGAACAATAATAAAAATGAACCTTCTTTAAAGTCACTTTTGTCTTTCCTACTGATGAATACATTTATACAATATATAAACAACATGTGCATCCTACTTGTCTTTTGGTGTAAGTTCAATATTAAAATAACAAATTAGATATAATATGCCAGAGGCTCCATATAAGTGTCCTCAGGCTGCCTACTCCCTCTCTATCTCCATAAAAGAGTAAAATTTAACCCAACATATTAAGTTACCCTTTGTACCTCTGCAGACATTCTTTCATGCAGGGATTTTAAAGTATTTTTACAAATGCAAATTAACAAGCCTCATCATTTTTCTCCCCATAGAGGTGGTCCATTTAAGTAACAGAAATCTACCTAAGTGACCTATTCAAGTTCACCTGATAAGTCCTTTGTGTGATCTGGAAATGGATTTCCAAAGTGTGTAAATACCTTGCAGCCTCATTGTAGATCCAAATTCACTGCATCCCTTGGCAAGTACCACTGGCGGAAGGGATAGTCTTCTTTAATAGCAAGGCTCCTACCAGTTGGCCTTTCCTCAGCCTCACCAAGCACCCACATGTGGAAACCCAGAATTCAGCCTTTCTCTTTCTTAATTTGAAGGAGGATAGAACATGACTGTGGGGTGTGTGTGTGTGTGTGTGTGTGTGTGTGTGTGCGTTTTATTATTTTTTACTAAATTTATTGGGGTGACTGGTTAATAAGATCATATAGGTTTCAACTGCACATTTCTATGGTACAGGATCTGTATGTTGCATTGTGTGCCCACCACCCGAAGTTAAATCATCTTCTGTCTATCAACATATATTTGATCCCCTTTACCCTTTCCTGTCTCCCCACCCCCTTCCCTCTGGTAATCACCATAGTGTTGTCTGTGTCTATGAGTTTCAGTTTTATATCCCATATATGAGGGAAATCATATGGGTTCTTCACTTTTTCTGCCTGGCTTATTTCACTTAGCATGATATTCTCAAGGTCTACTCCTGTTAGAACATGACTGGGTTTTTTTTAAGATTTTTTTATGAATCATTTTGATTAAATAACTAGTTGACCACATCTTTTGTTCTCAAAACTCTTCTTTTAATACAGCCAACAAATATTTATTAAACACTTATTTTGTTGCTACTCACTGTATTAGACATAGGGGACACTATAGTCATGTGCTCCTACCTTTATGGGAAAGACAGATAGTAAACAAGAATCATATACACAGTAGTCAGAGGTATGAAGCTGACAAATATAATGAGCTGGGTGAGCTAGGTAGCAAGGGATGGATCAAGGAGGCCCTCTTTAAGCAGGTGATAAATATTTTTTAATTAATTTATTTTTTTAAATCCTCACCTGAGGATATTTTCCATTGATTTTTAGAGAAAATGGGAGAGAGAGGAAAAGACAGAGAGAAATATTGATGTGCGAGAAACACATCGATTGGTTGCCTCCTGCACATGCCCTGACCAGGGCCAGAGAGAAGCCTGCAAACAGGGTACCTGCACTTAACTGAAATCTGAACCAGGGATTCTTCAGTCCACAGGCCAGTGCTCGATCCACTGAGCCAGAATGACTAGGGCTAAGCCGGTAGTATTTGAACTGAGACCTGGAGCATGAGAATAAGTCATGCTCTTTTTCTTTTGTCCTTTTTGTTTTACAGAATTTCATTGCTAATAACATAAATATCAATCTGTAATAGCCCACATAAACAAACAAACAAACAAAAAAATCTTTGGGGGGGCCTTTTTCCCCCAGAGTAAAAGGGTCTTAAACCACAGGTGAGAAAACACTGTGATTTATTACCAGCCATCATTGGTCCTTTTCTTGCTCTGACCCCATAAGGTGCCATTGTGATGGAAGTACAAACTGTTCCTATGCAAAGCCCTGGGTGGGCTGAGGTTTTTTACTTTGTAGCCCAGGAAGTTGATTCATGGTGACCTGTTGGACTTGGACTAGTTAGCTTTGTTTTCTCTTCTTTTTAAACATTTCTTTACCTTTTATTTCTTTTTCTTATTTTCTCTTTCTCATATGTTGTTTTCTAAAAGATTTTTTATTGATTTTTAGAGAGAGAGGAAGAGAGAAATATTGATGTGTGAGGGAAACATCAATGGGCTACCTCCAACACGCCCCCTGCTGGAGATAGAATGAGCAACCCAGGTATGTGCCCTGACCAGGAATCAAACTAGTGACCTTTCAGTGCACAGGATGACGCCCAACCAGCTGAGCCACATTGGCCAGGGCTAAATTTACATTTTAAAATGATATCCTCAAAGACAAAGTAGAGAAACAATTGGGAGGGGCAAACTCAGAAACTAACTCAGAGGCTAATAAAACAATTCCGAATACCCTGCTCCCCTCACCCCCCAGAAAAGAGCAATTCTATCTAATAAAAGAGTAATATGCAAATTGACAGTACCTCTGCTATACCCACAGCCATGCCCACCTGCCAATCAGGACTGAGTATGCAAATTGACCCAATCAAGATGGCTGTGGCCACAGAGAGAGCAAGAAGCTTGGGTTTCCCTGGCAATGGAGGAAGCCAATCTTCCTGCACACCCTGGCCGGCCCTGGACTCTACTCAAGGCTACAAAGTTTCAATTATAGAAGATAAATAAATCCCAACAAAAATGGCTGCATCCACAGAGCAAGCAGGAGGCTTGGGTTTCCCTGGCAATGGAGAAAGCCAAGTTTTCTGCCTGCCCTGGCCTGCTCTGGCCTCCTCTCAAAGCTATAGTTTCAATTATAGGAGATAAATAAATCCCAGAGACCAGGGCCTCCGCTTGGGTCGCTGGGGGGCGTGGCCAGCCTGCAAACCATTGCAGGCCCCTCACCCAGGCCACCCCATGCCCCAAGGGAACTCCCACCAGGATCCGGGACACCCTTCAGGGCAAACCAGCCAGCCCCCACCCTTGCATCAGGCCTCTATGCTATCTAATAAAAGAGTAATATGCAGATTGACCATCACTCCAACACACAAGATGGCTGCTCCCATGTGGACACAAGATGGCTGCCACAAGATGGCCAGCAGGGGAGGGCAGTTGGGAGGGACCAGGTCCTGCAAGGGAGGGCAGTTGTGGGTGATCAAGCCTGCAGGGGAGGGCAGTTAGGAAGGACCAGGCCTGCAAGGGAGGGCAGTTGTGGGTGATCAAGCCTGCAGGGGAGGGCAGTTAGGGGTGACCAGGCTGGCAGAGGAAGGAAGTCAGGGGCAACCAGGCCTGCAGGAAAGGGCATTTGGGAGGGACCAGGCTTGCAAGGGAGGGCAGTTGTGGGCGATCAAGCCTGCAAGGGAGGGCAGTTGTGGGCGATCAAGCCTGCAGGGGAGGGCAGTTGGGAGGGACCAGGCCTGCAAGGGAGGACAGTTGGGGTGATCAAGCCTGCAGGGGAGGGCAGTTAGGGGTGACCAGGACTGCAGGGGAGGGCAGTTAGGGGTGACCAGGCCTGCAGGGGAGGGCAGTTAGGGGCAAACAGGCTAGCAGGGGAGCAGTTAGGCATCAATCAGGCTGGCAGGGGAGTGGTTAGGGGGTGATCAGGCTGGCAGGCAGAAGCGGTTAGGGGCAATCAGGAAGCCAGGCAAGCGAGCAGTTGGGAGCCAACAGTCCTGGATTGTGAGAGGGATCGGGCCTAAAAAGGGCAGTTAGACATCCCTCGAGGGGTCCCAGATTGGCGAAGGTGCAGGCTGGGCTGAGGGACAAACACCTCCCATGCACGAATTTCATGCACTGGGCCCCTGGTAGGGATATAATGTTGAATATTTGGAACAATGTGATGGATTTTTCTCAAAAAATTTAAAATAGAGATCTGAAGATTAAAACCTCAAATGAAGCAAGATTGTTAAGTGTTGTAAAATGAGAGGAGAGCTTTTAAAGCTTCTCAGCAGATCCTGGGAATTTATAGGTATAATATTCTTTAATTGAACTATTTTAAAGCTAATCAGAAGTTGTGTAGCAGGAAGGCACTTGCAATTTTGTTGGGAGATAGATATAAATCCTGCTGCTGGAAGTTTGGAAAGGGAGCAATGGCAGAACAGCAACATTGTGTCCTTGCTTGTCTTGTGCATTAACAAAACTTTCTTCATGAAAATATAAGCACCCTGAAAAACAAAGAAACAGCTCATTTCAATTTTATTGGAAAAGAGCAAGTGACATCAGTGTTGGTAAAATAAGTCTTGGCATTCATGCAGAGACCAGGGATTATCTAGGAGGCACCAGAAAATTTCAGACAATATTTTTTTCTAAACTTCAAAGGAAGACAAAAAGGAATTAGGTAACAGGTAGCATAATAGATCCATAGTTGCTTTCTCATATCCAGTAACAGGCTTGTGTTTGCTTGAAAAACAAGAACTCATCATAAGAATCCAAAATCAGTTAAATCTAATCTCAGGCCAAATATTATTTATTTTCTAGGTATTCTTTATTTTTTTCAATGAGGCATTTAACAACATGTCTTATGACAGCCTTTCAGATAAGATATAGATAAATGGGTTTATTCATAGTATGGGTACGTGAGGTGATAGCTGTTTGGAGTTGTTTCTGGAGACTGTGAAGAGGAAAATAGCAGTCTGAGAGGAGAAAGTACTACTGGGCTTACACAAAGGAAGGTGGGATCAGCATGGCCAACCAATTGAAACATCCTAGGGGTCAATATGGAAATCATGACTAGGTTCAAATAAAATCTGCTCAGAGACAAGGATGTGTGGTTTAACAAAAACTCTATATTCATTACAAGCCAAAAGGGTGAGTGGAATGGCTACTAAAAGATAATAATAATAAGGCATTAGGCTCCATTAATACAGAAAATGAGATAAAATTCTCATTTCATCTGAATTGATTATGTCAGAAATATATATTTTTAGGTTTTAGAAATCAGGGATATTGACAAAATTATAATAAAAAAGTGTTAACGGATAGAAAGTCTATAGAAACACTTGGAAGGGTGGCTTTATTAAAGAAATCATAGACAAAGTCCATGTACTTTTAGATGCAGGCCCAGGAACAACCCACAGAAATTACTGAAAACCGGAGTTCGGTTCCAGAGGAGCACAGCCTTTTTACCACTAAGAGTTGCCTAAAAATAGAATGGGCTGCTTTTCCAGCAAGAAAAAGTTGGTGCAAGTCCTGATCCTCAGAAAGTCATCTCACTAATTATTCCTGAAATCAGGAATTAAACACTTGGAACAAACTTGCTAAATGTAGCTTTTTCTTCAATTCACAAAGAAAATTTAATATTTCCAGTGGAGTTCGAGATGTTCTTCTACAAGTGAAAATTGCACAAATTACAGGGAAAATGATTAATACTCATTATCAATCACTGGCAATGTTCTCATATTTTAGTCTCAATATTCAGAAAAATAAAATCGCTTGTTCTGTTCTTTTAGCCAGCCTGTTCCCTTCCACTCATTAATTTATCTCGGAAACTACACTTTTCAAATTTAAAGGCCTTAATTAGAATGTTTAATATTGATGGGAAAAGTAAAATGAATATATTACCAGTGAAAATAAAAATACTTGTCATCCGCTTGAATGTGTCTTCTAGATTTGCTTTATCCATTGTAAGTATTGGTTTTTATCTTAAAATACAGTGTGTAATAATATTGTAAACTTCTCCACATTTTAAACACCTTTGACTTACAAGGTCACATAAACTATTTTTATAAATATTGATAGGATATAAGATTCTTAAAAATGCAATAGCTCTTGTTGAGACGATGTCATCATTAATTATTCATAGAGATTCACAGCCAGGAGGAATATCAGAGATCTTACAATCTATCCTATCAGCGTAAGATAAAGACTTGCAATCAGCTGAGGCGACATGAGCAGGCTTGTCCTGTCACTGATCATTTGCCCAGGATAAAGAACTCAGTAAATGTTCATTAAGCCTTGGTTCCTTACTCAAAGAAACTTTGATTCTTGCAATATTAAACAATTATTTATTAATAATGGAAGGCTTGTAGAAACAATCCCGGATTGTCTCAAGATTTGTTCTTCGGTACTGGTATTTTATTATCCTTTCCAAACCCTGCATGGCTATCAATCTAACTCTGTTTCAGCTCCTTGACTTTGTTCTGTGAAACTAAGGAGTCAATATGGGGAAGTAGGAAAGTGCCTTAAAGGTCTGGAAGATAGGTTTTACTGAATAGCAGCAGGATGGGTCAGGAAAAGATGGTTTCCTTTGTGGTTTTGTTTTTGTGGAGTGAGAAAACCTAAGGAAAAAAGTACCAAAGGAAAGACTACAGAAGAGGTGTTTTTCTTTTTTTTCTTTTTACCTTAATAGTATGCCATTTTATAGATATGTATTTTTTTAAATCTTTATTGTTTAAAGTATCACAGATGTCTTCTTCCCCCCCCTCCCCTCACATTGCCCTCCTCCACCTGGTTTCCTAGAGAAATCCATATGCATAACATTACACAGGACAAACCAAAAGTCATGGGATCCCCTTTTTTAGGAAATCACTTAGATGCCTGTATTTTCATGTACAGTAGATTTGCCATCAAGGCTGGACATTTGTAACCGGAGTCCTTTTCTCTAAGCTCCTGCTAAATGTCTCAAATGTATGCATCACATAAATTGCAGATTTAAACTCTAAGTTGGTATCTGGGTCTCACCTTTCAGTGGAGCTTCTCCTGCATTTCCAACATCAGATTAGTGGTAGCTCTTTTCACCCATGTAGCCATGTTGTGACCTTGGCATCATCTTAATCTTCCCATCTTTGTTCTTACCTTGACACCTTCCTTTATGTTTCTGGCAGTGATCTCCCAACATATAAATGGAATCACCATAGCATTCTGTTCAATATTTATCACTTCAATATTTTGTGACTCATCATTTTACCATCTAAACCCCATTTTTATTTTTATTTTTTTTTGATGAGCCCATTCATGAATAGTCTGCCAGTTTGTCCAGCCTTATCTTGTGGCACTTCCTTTCTCACATTTTTCAATCAATATTGATCAATATCTTGTAGCTATCCTCTAACATCTTTTTAAGCTCTTAGGGTTGGGATGGTTTAGCACAGTGGTCGGCAAACCGTGGCTCACGAGCCACATGCAGCTCTTTGGCCCCTTGAGTGTGCCTCTTCTACAAAATATCACGACCTGGGTGACTCTATTTTGAAGAAGTGGCGTTAGAAGAAGTTTAAGTTTAAAAAATTTGTCTCTCAAAAGAAATTTCAATCATTGTACTTTTGATATTTGGCCCTGTTTACTAATGAGTTTGCCAATCACTGTTGAGCAAATTGAGTTCCCTTTACTATGCTGCTTTGTCTATGCAGGGATATATATATATGTATGTTTTATCATGGGCTAATTAATATAAACAAGAATTACATTACTACAACATATTTCTGGTCACAGAAACATCACTGGACTTCTAAATAAAGACTTAAAAAAAACTTAGAATGCTAAACATTGAAATAAATTTAGAAAGATTAATAAAAATGAATAATAAACCTGCTTATTCCAGTTCAGGGTCAAGGGTGTCCAGAGCCTATTTAGGCAGCTTAGGGTGCAAGGCAGGACTCATCCTGGGCAGGATGCCCTTCCATTCCAGGGCACACTCACACCTATCCCCCTACTGACTCAGACTGGGACAATCAGACACATCCATTCACCTCACCTAACATGCACATCTTCGGGATGTAGGAGGAAACCCGAGTACGTAGAGGAAACCCACACAGACCAGGGAGAATGTGCAAACTCCAGTATGATGTTGAATGAAACATGTTATTTGAGGAACAGCTATATTTAAATAGGCAAGTGTTCCTGTCTCAATGGATATTATATGCTAGCTTTCTAAATAAATAAAATAGTTATTATCTTGACTATTACCCTACCCAAAAACAACCATACTGTACTTTCAAATAATCTTTTATTTTGCTGAATAAGTTTTGTCATAGTTGATTTAAAAAAATTAAACATAACACTAAGAAGAATTATTCTGATTGCAAAATCAGAGTTATAGTCTTGGCTACTAATGTTTCTACAATAATGTTAGAGAAGTTTCATATCTAAAAAGGAGCAACCTGTTTTCCTCCTAGAAAATACCTTTCTTTTATATTACTAGAGATAAAATTAAAACTAAGGTGTTTACTTTTATAAATGTTTCAGTACTTTCCACTTATTCTGTGTTGTAATAGTTACAATGATGGCTTAATGAAATATTTAAGTGTTATTTTAAGACTTTTTAAAGTTTAACTTCATTTATCATTTTTATTGGGCAAAGAATATGATCATTTTTACTACTTTGGGAACAGGAAGCCAAATGTAAAAATTTCAAGCAAAGAAATATGCTGTAGACTTTTTAAAGACCACTAAACAAAAATAGAGACTGAAGCTGTATATGGAAAAGAGCTCCAAAGTTTTCATAGTTAATAGTTGATGAGTTTGGAAGATCTGCTAGAATTGAATTTTGAAGATAGAAAACACTTCAACAGTACATCTGGGGTGGGGGGGAGGGGGAAGAAACAAAGAGCATTGAACATTGCATTTACTCAATGCCATTATGAAATTGCCTAATGTTTTATTTTATACTAGAGGCCCAGTGCACAGATTCATGCACCAGTGGGGTCCCTCAGCCTTGCCTGTGCCCTCTTGCAATCCTGGACCCCTCAGGAGATGTCGGACTGCAGGTTTTGGCCTGATCCCCTGGCCTCCTGATCCCCTTGAAGCAGGAGGCACTGGGGAGGAGCCTGAGTCCAGCCCTGACACCATGCTGCTCCCACTCATCCTGGCCCTGCTGCATCTGCCATGGGCTCGTGCCCAGTTAGTCCAGATCAGAAGAGGCTTGTGCTGCTGCAGCAGCACTCGCCAGCTGTGAGCTCAGCATCTGGCTCCCATTGGTTAGCTGAGTGGCGCTCCCCCGCACTGACCATCAGGGGGCAGCTCCTGCATTGAGCGTCTGCTCCCTGGTGGTCAGTGCACGTCATAGCAATCAGTTGACCAGTCCTTCAGTCTGTTGGTTGACCTGTTGCTTAGGCTTTTATATGACAAAGTAAGCAACCAAGACAAGGCAATCAAGATAAGATTATGGAAGGTTTTTTTTAAGTCAGACAGAGAAGTTCCCATGCAGCAGGGGTACAGTAACTCATAAATACAAAAAATTCTCAATGAGAAACAGTGTGAATTTGTCAGTAATGTTCATGTATGTGAAGCAGTCACACAGCTAACACTGCAGTTCATGAAGCTGGGTGAATCTGATAGATATTTTAAGATAACATGAAAAACTTATTACTAAGTGTCTATACAAACAACAGAAAAGAATTCCTGAATTATTTCACATTTTCTGTTATGATACACAAAAATGGTACAGAGAAAAGAACCAGTCTGAAGGAAAAGGTCAAATTTTTCATTTTATTCAAGTTGGACTTAAGGTGAGGGCAAGAAATTCTTATGAAAGCATCCAATTACTTGTTGAAGAATGAGTGGCAATCCACAGGATAACCAAGAATGTTTGAGTTGACATTATTATAGAAAAATGAAGGAGCAATGCAATACTGAAAGTATTTTCAGACTAGTTATCTTACTCTACCAGTTGGCAATTATTTTGCTTTGATTCCATTATTTGAATTTGGAATTAAGCTCTTTTTAATTTGCTTGTTTCTTTAAAAAAAGAAAATATATATATATGGTCTTTTATTTTTTTATTTCAGAGAGGAAGGGAGAAGGAGAGAGAGATAGAAACATCAATGATGAGAATCATTGGTCAGCTGTCTCCTGCAATGCCCCACACTGGGGATCGAGCACGCAACCCAGGAATGTGTCCTTACTGGGAACCTATCTGTGACCTCCTGGTTTGATAGGTCCTCACACTGAGCAACACTGGCTGGGAGCTTGTTTCTTAATTCAGCTAATATTTTTAAGTGTTAATGAAGCATTTTGCATTGTTCAGCTTTCTAGGTGTGTCCTTTCAAGGTACTGGTCTCCACTGGATTGGTTGGTGCCAGAGCAGAGGGTCATTAGTCATCAAAGCTGGTCATAATGATGTCAGCCATGGTATTGCCCTCCCCTCCTCCCTGCCCCAACCACCTGCCCTCACCACCACCACCACCACCATCACCAGCCTTGCTGCTTTTCTGGGCCTGGAGCTGAAACACAACTGAGGCCTAGAAGTTGTCTCTAGTTTGACCAAAACTCTGCCTCTGTGGTCAACAGGCCCAAAACCTTATTCCTAAGATTATTTTATGTGGATTGGAACCTCATTATCCAGAGAGCTTAATGCTGAAAGGAGTGGTCGAGCAAGGGCTTGTATGGGAGTCATATGAAGCTATTCTCTGACCTCTTGGTTCCCCTTGGCATGACTAGTGACATGTCAGGGGAGGAAATTTTAGGGAAGGGTCTGAACTGCATGACCAGCAATGTGAAAGGTTAGGGGGTCTAAACCGCATGACCAGCGATATGCTGGGGAAGGAAAGGTCACCCTGCAGGTGATGTCCCATCTTATAACTGTCTTTTGCTAGGCACCCAAGACTTCCCACCATGGTGACATTCCATACTAGGCCTGTCATTCCTACTCGGCTCATGCCTGTCTAACTGGCTACTACAACTCAAAGGAGATAAGTGGAGTTTAGAGAGTGGTGCAAAATAAAGCAAAAAGGGCTAAATCGGAGCACATCATTCAGTTCATTAAGGAAATAGTACACTATCCTGAGGCAATGAGGAGATGAAAGGACTTGTATTTGTAAAGGATTATTCAGAGTATCTGGTGGAAAGTAGCTTCCAGGAGGCCAGCTGGAGGCCAAAAGCTAATTCAGAGGCAATCAAAGAGTTCTAGGACAGGAATGATGATGGCCTTTATTGGGATAATGGGAGTGAGGCTCATGAGAAAATGAGTAGATTTACAAGTTATTTAGAAGATGGCCAAACTAGTAAATTATACATAGTGAATTGCTATGCATAATTTTTTTCAGTGCCCAAGTTTTCTTTAAGTTTATTGAGGTCATGGTTATGATTAGTCTTTTTATTTTTTTTAATTTTATTTTTATTTTACTGATTTTACAGCGAGAAAGATAGACACATTATTTGTTGTTCCTCTTATTTATGCATTCATTGGTTGCTTCTTGGATGTACCTGATCAGGGATCAAACCTGCAACCTTGGCATCTATATTTATAAAAGCCTAAGCGACCATTAAGACCAAATGACTGGTTGATCTGTAGCTATGATGTGCACTGACCACCAGGGGGTAGGTGTTCAATGCAGGAGCTGCCCCTGATGGTCAGTGTGCTCCCACAGCCAACCTCCCATAGATGGTCAACCTCCTGCAGTCCCTCCCTGATTGCCCCGATTGTCGGCCAGGCCAAATTCGTGCACTGGGCCTCTAGTCTATGTATATAAAAGCCTAAGTGACCAGACTGACTGGAACGACCAGAACGATTGGTCACTATGACATGCACTGACCACCAGGGGGCAGACACTCAATGCAGAAACTGCCCCCTGGTGGTCAGTGCACTCCCATAGCTAACCTCCCCCATCCAGTCAACCTCCCACAGTCCCTCCCCCCGAGCAGCAGGCCCTCCCCTTCGGCTGGCCAACTTCCTGCAGTCCCTCCCCCTAGCCAGCAGGTCCTAATTGCACGATCAGGGTTGGGCTCTGGGCTGGGACAGGGAACCAGGGATGGGTGGTGGCAGATGCGGCCCCTTTCCCAGGGAGATTGAGGGCCGGCTCCCTCCACGGGGCCGGTGGCCACCCTCCCATGCCTTGCCTCTCCCCCTGGCTGGTGGGTGCAATGGGCCTACCACCCACCCACTGTGGTGGCGGTGCAGCAGCGAGGGAAGTAGGAGTGGGGAGGCAGGGAACCGCACAGTAGCAGAGCACCAACGATGGAGACGTTGGTGTCCAACATCCATTCCTTCTGCGCCTGGCCTGGCAACCATCACCTCTTCTCCCGACCCTGCTGGGGCCTTAAGGCCCTGGGCTGGGATGGGCAACCAGGGTGGATGGCGACAGACTCTGTCTGTTTTCCAGGGGGGCTGAGGACTGACTCCCTCCTCGGGGCCAGCAGCCAACCTTTCTTGCCTTGTCCCTCCCCCCAGCCAGCAGGCCCCAATCCGCCCACCACCTGCCCACCATGGTGGCAGCACAGCAGCAAGGGAAGGAGGATGGGGGGAGGCAGAGAACCACATGGTGGCGAGGCGCCAGTGATGGCAGCGTCAACATCCAGCATCTGTTTCTTCCATGCCCAGCCCAGCAACTGTCACCTCCTCTCTGGCCCAGCCCTGATCAGCCAGGTCCTGATCAGCCCTGATCACTGGCCAGGCCTAGGGCCCCCACTTGTGCACAAATTTCATGCACTGGGCCTCTAGTACTGGTATAATGCTCTAACCAACAGAGCTACCCACCCAGGGCATGGTTAGTCTTTTTAATCGGGAGACACATGCCTTAAGTCCTGGAAAATACATTTATATTACTTTATTTTTTAAAAATCCTGTCCCTTATCATCTACATTCTATATTTTGAGATGTTTTCATTGATTACTTATTTATGCCTGTTCTTGATCCTACACTTGGCCATTTTCCTAATTCCCTTCTTTTGTGTTTTCTTTGTTACTTCCTAACAAAGATTTCCTCATTTTATCTTTCAAATTTTATATTTATTTAATTCCAGCTATAATATTTTACATTTTCAAGAGGTCTGTTTTCTTCTCTAGTTTCTTTTCATAGTACTTAGTTTGTATGTCATGAATGCAGCTTTTCTTCTTTTGTTTCTGTGAAAAATAACCATATTTGTAACATCAGCATTTTCTTCTGCTCTGTGTATTATAACAGTTTTTCCATATTTTCTCTTTAGGCTTGTTTTGGTTTCAATGGTAAGGAACTTTCTCAACTATTTTGTGAAATTTAATTGTTGTGTTTGTGTGATTAGAAGTGAGACACTTAAAAAGCTGAGTGCCTGATCTCTCCTTGGTGGTGGGAATATTGGAATTATTGCAGTTTGCTGTGCTAACCACTTCTCTGTTTGCTTTCATAATTTTTAAAAATAAATTGCAATTCTGGATTTTAAATGTCCCTGAGTTTCATAAAAATTGTGTTTCTGCTCCGATTCTCCTTAATTTTATATTTATGACTTCAAAGTGCAGAAAGCAGTTTTAGAAATATCTGAATTTTGTCATCTTAACACAAGAAGTCTGCCATTTAATTCTGTTTAGGTTTTTATGGAGCTGTTTTTAGGAAACTGAATTGTGTTGACTTTGCTCTGAGATTATTGTATAATTTAATGAATAATTACATATAGTTCAGTCTTAAGAAAACTTTTTTTACTAATGTGCTACAGTGTTCACTTCTAAGCCAGTAAGCCTAATAAAGTACCAAATAAATAGGTGTTTTATTAATTAGAAAATTATTTGTAGATGATAAGACATAGTTTTAAGATCTAATAGTTTTCAGATTAAATAGGTAACATCAACCCTTTTGCTTTTCTGATAGCTCTTTTGAAATTTACATACACTTTCAATTATAGTTTAAACTTGGATGGTAAACATGTTTATCTTTAAAAGAAGCATGCTGGAAGGTAACAGGAACTAGCTTCCTGAAGTAGACTTCTTCACTGCTCTGTTTTTCACTGGGACTATAGATGAGATACCTTCAAGCAAAAATAATAATAATTGTACTGATAGTGGAGATGGGAACAGCTGAAGAACTATCTTATTCTGTGGTGTGTGTAGGGGGTGTGGGGGTGTGGGTAGAGATGTGTTATAAGGTCATTCAGGATATTTGGCTGGCTCTGAGTTGTTTTCTTATCAGATTGATACTTTTTTTTATTCCCTTAGGCCACGTTTTCTAATTTCACACTAGTCTTTTCAACAGAATATGGTCTTTAATAATCGCAGATAATTTCATTGTGTTTTATGATAAGGTGGTTGACATATTTACGTCATTCAATATAAAAAGAAAATTGGGGTTTGTGTTGTCCTTCAGTTTTCTTTTCATGTTAGAGGAGCTACCTTTCTCCTTTATATTTTATTAAATGCAATTCATGGTGATACTTTCACATAAAGAAACATCACTGCTGAGAGGCAACAAAAATGTATTTCCTTTTTCAATATTTTAGTAGAAATCACATTTTTAGACCTGAAGTATTAAGACATTAAAAGCAAATAAACACAAACACATACATAAAAACAAAATCCCACAAAAAACCTAGCCCTGCTTTTGCAACCCAACTTGTTGGTACCTCATGAATCAAAATGCCATATAGAATTGACATCTGGGATGTTTAAGATAATCTACCAGGGTACCTTGCTCTTCAAATGAAGAAATACAATGGCTGTAAGCCTTTATTTAAGAGAAGTCTTCTCTACTGTAGAATTCAGGAAATGAGTATAATTGTAAAAGAAGATTTCTATACAACAATTAATGTAAGGCTGAAATTTGAACCACATGATAACCAAATCCATTACTAATCCAAAAGCAATGTGCTTTTAAGAGGAATTGGCTATATGTTCCAACTATATCATAGTCAGTGCCTCCTGAGCAAAATGTTAACTGAGACTCGGAATTGGGATTGATCACACAAATTCTTTCTACCAAGCACCAACCTCCATGTTAAGTTTAACCAACATTGCCTCACAGTTGAATATGTTCTCCAGATTTACCTTTTGGGCACCTTGCTACAGACTTGTGTGTTGATCTCTTATCAGGTTGATGCCAGTTTATTAAATGCCAGCTCTTGCTTTCCTGATTCAAATAAACTCTGCCTTTTCTTGTCAATGTCTGAGTCATACTTGACTTGAGATTTCTCTTAGAATTTTGAGAAACATAAAATGATAGTGCTCATGCTCTTTGGTATTTAGAAGCAGGAATATTTCTGGGTGCAATTAAAGTGGTCAAGGACTCCGGATGCCACTGAATCTGAGATGAAAATTAGAAGGGCTGGATGACATTGTTCTGGAAACCACTATGTTCATGTCTGTTGTTTCTAACCTTTTGTGTACACAGAAAGCATTTCATCAAACAAAAGCACAAAAGTTCCATTTGCTCACCATGGTATTGTTTATTCACACATCAGCATTTTGATGAAACTACAAAGTTTCAGCAAATGTGAAAATGAATGAGATAATGTCCTTACCATTAATAAATTCCCTGGCTAGCTAAAACATTCAAATTAATAGACACATTTCTATTGGAATGTTGCTCTTGTAAAAGATAGACACACAGCCCAGCCAGAGTGACTCAGTGGTTGAGCATCGACCATGAACCAAGAAGTTAGTACATGCACAGGTTGCAGGCTTGATCCCCAGGAGGGGGAGTGCAGGAGGCAGCTGATCAATGTTTCTCTCATCAGTGTTTCTAGCTTTCTATCCCTCTCCCTTCCTCTCTGTCTAAAAAATCAATTTAAAAGGAAACATTAAAAAAATTTTTCATCCCCACCAAAATAGAGATACACATGCAGACAAGACATATTTGGTCTGAAGCCTACAATGCCTTTAATTGTATTAGAAGTCAAATAAATTAAGCACCTCAACAAACTTATAGGAATTTTAAAAATGGACAGTTTGGACAGAATTCAAGTCTGAAGAGGCTGGTAGCTAATGTCAGGAGAAGAAATAGTGTACGGATACCCATGAACGGGTATTGGCTTGAAAAAAGAATAGCCTATGGGGTCATCCCTGTGCTAGCATGCCACATTTTTTGGTGATATAAGAAATTTTGTTATAAATATGTTGATTAATAAATATTTTTCACATTTCAGATAGATTTCCTAGGAGAGACTTTCAAAGTAGAATTAGAGGATCAAAGGTATGAGCATTAAAAATTCCCTAATATGTATTGCAAACTGCTTTCCTAAAGAGTATGCCAGTTTACACCTCTAACATCCACAATATCTGAGAGTGCTAGTTTCCCCAATACCATGATAGAATTTATGTATTTAGTTTTATAACTTTTGTAGGGATAAAGATAAATGTGGATTTAATTTAAAAGCAATTGAGGGGGTCTTTTATCTTGTTTCAGCACGCATATTTATTGCAAGTACTCTGGTTAAATACTGAAAAGTTATATGCTGTAGTTTAGCATTTGCCTTTGTAATTTATGGGAGGTAATGCAAAATATAAACTTTTGTTTTATTTTGCAAAAGAGAGTAAAAAGAGGAGTTGGAGCAGGCTGTATTAAAAACCACTGCACAGATTTCTTATAAATGGAACAAAGAAGGTTACTGGAGCAGGAATAATTTGTAAGATATAACATGTTAAATAGGCCTAACAATCCCATGGAGACACATGTTCAATCCCTGCTATTTACAGTCCCTAGAGTTTGGGGAAATCACATGAAGTCTTTGACTTTGAGTCTTCTCATCTATAATGTGGGGGTGATAATGGCCACCTTGAGGTGGTTACATGGTGAGCACAGACGGTGTGCTACCTGGGTGACTCAGGTATGAGTATCAATAAAATATCACTAGAAGTGATTTGGAGACAAATAAGTATAGCAGTCGTAGTAATAATATTTATTATTGTTTTATTAAAGATAAAATTATATAAATGAAATTTACTATTTTGATTGTTCATAAAGAGAAGGAGCTGGAAAAAAATAAATAAAAGCAGTTGAGGTGGAATATTTTCTCAGCCATTAGTTGGTTGTTAGTAAGGGGAAAGGCAACACAGCACAACAGAAGCTCTAAGCTGCTGGTTCTCCAACTTGGCTGCATATTGAGATAATCTGGGAGTTTATCCAACCCCAGGGATTCTGATTTAACAGGGTGCAGCTGGGCACTAGGAGTTCTAAGCTCCCCTGGTGATTCTAATGGGAGTAAAGCCTGTGAACAAGTAGTCTGAGGCACCACACCTCATCACAGGAGTGCATGCTGTCAATTAAAGTGAGTAAGACCTGCAAATGTAGCAGGGCTTTCACAGCGGAGTGGTGGCATATGTTTAGGAGGAAATAGACGTAAGTATGGAAAAAATTATTCAGGAGAAAAATGTCATGTCAGAGCTTTCTGGTGATATTTAACATTGTAAAGATGGAATGTTTTTAAAATAAAATAAAAGTTGCTCCTCATTCTTATGGTAAAAATATTAGGTAAGATGGTTTTTCCAATCACTTCTTGATTGAAAATAAAATGTTTGTCCTTGTGGTAGTGATGGTGGTGGTCACTTTTGTTGACAGATCTGGATCAGAACCTGTTCTTTTAGTCTCCCAAATTGAAAATGATAATCCATTCAATGTTGAGTGTTTGCAAATCATTGAAATTCCAGATTTCATCAGTGAAACTAGTCCCCATTGAAACTAACTGACAACAGTATCATTGGCCAAAATCATACATAAATGTGAGTGTGAAACATGGTAGTGAACTCTGACTTTGATTCCACTGTTGCTATATTACCCACAAGTGTGCATGTCTGCTACAGCTGGGAAGTGGAGAGCACCTGAGTGGTTCAGTTCTCTACAGATGATGCAATATTGATCTTACGCCAATGTGAGAGATCAAACCCCGGGTTTTTTGTTTGTTTGTTTGTTTTTGTTGTTTATATTTGGTCCATCTAAGAGCCATTCTTTATATTTCAAAGAAGCTAATAAAAAAACATTTTTAGATAGAATGAATAATTACTTTGGGATAATTTTTAAATTTAATTTTTATTTATATAAACATTTTTATCTTTTATTTTAATTTGTAATCTTTAAAATTTATAATTTCAGAAAACACTAAGCATGTACAAAAGAAAAGGAACTAATGAATCTCACACACATGGCATCTACCTTCAACAGTTCTGCATTCTTATTTCATCAACACTTCTACCCCATCCCTAACATATTTTAAGATAAAAATCACATACATTGAAATGCATACATCTCTGCAGTACAATTTTGACAAATGGATATACATGTGTAATCTATGTCTTTTCACAGCATGGACCATTTTCTCTTCCAAAAGTGTTTCCTTCTTATTACCTCCCAGTCAGTTCCCAACCTCCAGAGGCAGCCACTGATCTGGGTATTTGATTATTTTGGCTTTTACTAAAATTTCAGCTATAAGGAAATATGCAGTATACATTCTTTTGTGCTTGGCTTCTTTTGCTCAACATAAAGTGTATAAGATATTGAATGTTTCTCCAAGTATCAGTTTCCCATTCCTTTTCATGGCTGTGTGATATTCAATGGGACATATGGTTGGTGTGGCAAGTCAGTGATGTCATTAAGGATCCAGGCTCCTTTCTGCCAACCTCACTATGTCGGAGTTACAATTTCTCATGGATACAAACTTGTCCTCTCATGACATCTAAAGCATGTGAAGGAGATAAGTTTAAAACACGTTGATGTTTTTAAACTTAACCCAAATAAATAAAGTTAGTACTTGGATAAATAAATGAAGGGTGTGAATATTATTATTCCATGTGTTTTAGAAATCCCATTAACCTATAAGCAGCCACCTTTAAAATTTTCTGTTTATATCAAAATAATTCATACTTTGACATACTTTCCAGATAAGGAACAGATAAATATGAGATTTTATGAGTTATTATATTGTTGTTTTTAATACAAATAACCTACAGACAAGTAAAGAAAAGAAATTCTTACACTTCCTTTTGATCTCTAAAGCAAAGTCCTGATCACATTGTAGAGACACAATAACTATTTTTAACTTGGCAATGGGAAATAGTATGATTTGTTGACTTATGACCAGCTAATTGATGTGCATAGATCAGTGGTTCCCAACATTTTTTGACCATGCCCCACCTAAGCATCTCTAAAATCCTGATGTGCACCCCCCCACCCCATGACATATAATTTTTATTATTCAAAAAGCGAACTCCTATTCACATGGAGGAAGCCTAAAAAGATTGGTCTAAACAAGCTTCCAAAGAACATGGCATCCATAAAAGAGAAAAATAAAAGAACAAAAGAACAGTTGAAGTACTGAGGAAGAAATCACTAAGAAATTGTTAAAAAATAATAATATTATGAAGTGATATGAAAAAATAGAAAATAAAGTTTCAAAACATATAATAGAGAATTGACATGCATAAATATGTCACAATATATATTTATATACTGTATATGAGGCCCCTAGAACCATAAAAAATGCAAAAAACTCACTGTTAATAACTCATTCTCCAAATTGCCCCCCTTAAAAATCAAATTGCCCCCCTATGGGGTGTGTGCCTTATGTTGGGAACCACTGGCATAGACCATGACTTGGAAGAGTGGGCATAGAGTTGAATGAGAGTGTTGATTTTGTTCAATAGACTTTTTTTAAAAAATTCTTTATTTATTAAGGTGTTACATATGTGTCCTTATTCCCCCATTACCCTCCCATCCCCCCCACTCATGCCCTCACCCCCCTGTTGTTGGTGTCCATTGATTAGGCCCATATGCATGCATACAAGTCCTTTGGTTGATCTCTCCCCCTTACCCCTACCTTCCCTCCAAAGTTTGATGGTCTGATCGATGTTTCTCTGTCTCTGGAACTGTTTTTGTTCATCAGTTAATGTTGTTCATTATATTCTACAAATGAGTGAGATCATGTGATGCTTATCTTTCTCTGACTGGCTTAAAACTACTGGCTGCATTTCTTTAAATAGTTTATCATCACTGCGCATGAAGGACCTCATTTGCATTCCTATTATTTTGTATTCAGAAAAGAGCTCCAATAAGACCTTGGAAGACTTCTGCATTTATTTTCCAGGAGTTAGCCTGTGTTCATAATTACCTAATGGTCTTTAGTGCATTCATGGAATAATAACAACAGTGATAAATATGAGATAATATTTGCATGGGGTTACAAGTTGACCAAGACCCGACCTCTCTCTAGCAATTGGCATTCTTATCACCACCATCTCATTGGTACTGGGTTCCCTGGGCACACCAGCATGGTGTGGCTCTCCTCTCTCACTCCACTCTGTATTGTTTAATTGGATTTTCCTCCTAGTCTGAAGTATAATTATTTAAGGTTCTTAAGGAGCAGTAGACAAAGAATGAGAAATTAAGAATTCTAGTCTTAGACCCACATTTTAAACACTTAGAGTGGTCCAACCCTCTGAATGCTTAAATTTACTTAAAATGCAATGCAATCCGGATGGTGTGGCTCAGTGGACCTATAAACCAGGAGGTCATGATTCAATTCCAGGTCAGGGCACATGCCCAGGTTGCTGGCTAGGCCCATAGTGGGGGGCATGCATGAGATAGCCAATCAATGATTCTCTCTCATCATTGATGTCCATCTTTCTCTCCCTCTCCCTTCCTCTCTAAAATAAATAAAAAATATATTTAAAAGAATACAATGCAAATTTAAGGCACTGTCATTACTGCTCACTGTACACTTGTTATCTCAGTAAATTCATCTCTTTCCACAACTCTATCCTCATGTATTTGCTGATGAGTCCCAAATTCAAAACTGTATTATTCTATTTTGGGCTTAAATTTTAATTATTTATTTCTAAAATTCACAGTTTAATGTTTATTAGTACCTCAAACTCAATATTGAGGGATCAGTTGTACTAGTAAAAACAAGTAACTGTGGCCAAATATGAAAATACCATGTCTAACATGAGAAGGGTGATACTCCTTTGAGTATGTATCTGCAATGTTAACCATGATTTTTAAATTTATAATCACTCATTTTTATCTCTTCTGAATCATATAGAATAAAATTATATGGTCAAAAATGACATGGTCATAAGAAATTGTGAATATATCTCTATTTTTTTTGTAAATCTTGGGTGAAACTAAACCCAGAGGTAGAGATTGTGTTTTGGTATATTTTTCAAAAGGATTCTGATCATGAAAATTAAAATAAAGAAATACATTAAGATACAGTTACTAAAATATAGATTAAGACTATTTAATTATCTGAATATCTCCTGGAAAAAAATCTCAATCTGCTAAAAGATACTATGTGCTCTATTTTTTAGTTTCCTTTTTCCAAATTCAATTGTTTGGGAGGAAAAATAATTATTGAAGAGAACACCCTTCATGAGTTTTGAACATTAAGAAATAATTTAGTGTAGTAATGAGTTATGTAATTGTGTAGCAAAAATGGAAATTTTAGAAAAAGAAACTACATTACTTCATATTTGTAATAGCTAAGAGAGAGAATGATGCCAAGTCCAAGAGTTTCATGGCTTTTAGGTACTTGAGAAATTTGGTTTAAACAATTCAGATATTTTTTAATCTATATCTATAATAACAAGCATCTCAAATAGGAAGAAAATTGGAAATCAAAATAATTCCACACTAATGGCACAAATATGTGAAATTTTTAAATTTATTAACCTATTTATTTTTAGTTGAACTATAATATATGGGCAGAAAAATGCATAAAACATAGATGTATAGTTTGATGAGTTTTCTCTCTTGATTTTTGTGTTTTTGATCATGTCAAGCTATTTTTGTCTGAATTTTATTATAGGAATTTAATATCCACAAAATATTAAAAAATCTCCAACAACACAACAACAAAAAGACAAACAAAAATGGGCAAAAGACTTCATTAGACATTTCTCCAAAGAAAATATACAAATGGCCTATGAAAAAATGCTTATCATACATCATTAGGGAAATAGGAGAATCAAAACCACAATGAAGTCCTATTTCAATTGATGGCTATAAAAAAATGAACAGCAACAACTATCAAAAGAAGGTGGTCAAGAATGTAGAGAATGTTATGTATGTTTAATTCATGAAGAAAGAAAAAGAAGATTATCTGAGGCTCTAGATCAGAAGAGTCTTCAGCCCAAATCTGGCCCAAAGCACAACTTGTGTCAAGTATTTATCCCTGATACACCACAGTTTATGTCAGCAAATGCTTCAAGCAAAAATGGACAAGAAAGAAACGTTTAAATAAAGGGTCCACCTCTGTGTCACCCATCTTTTTAAGATTGGGGGTTCTCAACTTCTCACATCTTTGGTAACTCTCTAATAATGCAAATAGATTCTCACCCTAGCTTTTTCAATTGTTCTTGCTTTTAGGGTCATCTTTTACAAGCTAGTCCAAGGCTAGTTGAATGTAAAGCAGCACATTCCCTTTTGTTGTTATATTTATTCTTTATTTTTACTGTGCAAAGTATGTTAGAATAATTAAATATAGACTATAAGAATTGTCACCAAAAAAGTTATTCTAAGAATGAGCTAGAGAATAAAAGTGCTATACAATAACTTGCAGAAATAACTTCATTCTAAGAAGTAATTACATAGAATAAGTATATAATGAAAATTTCATATAAACCTAATCTCATATAGTATTCTAATTTTCAAATGAGGAAAATGAAGGTGAAAAATAAGTGACTCTTTCAAATTCACATAATATGTAATATCAGAGGTAAATCCACAGCAAAAGTGATTTATAGTGCTTATTTGGGGCTATGTTTGAAGGTTTCTATTGATGCTACTGATTATGTCATATTTCAGTAATTTTTACCTTTGTTTTATATATCCTCCTAGATTGGAAGCATTGCCTTATTTTAGTTTTTCACTTTTCAGTTCTTCATATCACAATGGTCCTCTGTTTTGCTCAATGAATGTGTGAATAAACACATGACCAAATGCATGGATGGATGTTGAACAAGCTAAAACTGCAAGGGAGCAAAACCACTGTACACACCATTAAATGTAGGAATTAGGATGGATAAATAAACCTAGCAGCCTCTGTTACATTTTATAGCTTGTGTGTGTGTGTGTGTGTGTGTGTGTGTGTGTGTGTGTGTGTGTGTGTGTGTGTACTAGAGGCCCGGTGCACAGCCCAGCCTGCACCCTCTCCAATCTGGGACTCCTTGGGGGATGTCTGACTGCTGGTTAGACTGGCAATCGGACATCCCTCTCACAATCCTGGACCGCTAGCTCCTAATTGCTCACCTGCCTGCTTGCCTGCTTGCCTCTAACTGCCCCCTGCCACTGGCCTGGTCGCCCCTAACTGTCCCCCCTGCCGGCCTGGTCATCCCCAATGCCCCCCTGCCCCCGCTGGCTGGGTCGCCCCACGCAGCCTGTGTGTTCAGTTATTTGGTCTTCCCTCACTAACTCCCCTGCCTGCCTGGTCACCCCACGCAGTCTGCTTGTTCAGTCGCTTAGTTGTCCCTCACTAACCCCCCTGCTGGCCTGGTCATAGACAGCCATCTTTGTGAGGATGTGAGGGTTAATTTGCATATTACCTCTTTATTATATAGGGCATATATAAAATAATTTACAACACATGTATAAAAATAACATACAACAATATGTATAAAAAAGGAGAAGAATACAGGGAAGTCCCAAACTCTGAATGCTGTCATTCCATTTTATAATAGTTTAACCCAGTGGTCGGCAAACTGCGGCTCATGAGCCACATGCAGCTCTTTGGTCCCTTGAGTGTGGCTCTTCCACAAAATACCACAGCCTGGGCGAGTCTATTTTGAAGAAGTGGCATTAGAAGAAGTTTAAGTTTAAAAAATATGGCTCTCAAAAGAAATTTCAATCATTGTACTGTTGATATTTGGCTCTGTTGACTAATGAGTTTGCTGACCACTGGTTTAACCTGATATATTTAAAATATATATAAGAGCCCAAGCTGGTTTGGCTCAGTGGATAGAATGTAGTTCTGTGGACTGAAAGGTCCCAGGTTCTATTCCGGTCAAGGGCACATACCTGGGTTGTAGGCTCCATTCCCAGAAGGGGGCATGCTGGAGGTAGCCCATCAGTGATTCTCTCTCATCATTAATGTTTCTATCTCTCTCCTCCTTTCTCTCTGAAATCAATAAAAATATATTTAAACATAAAATTTATAAGAAAGATTTGTTACATAATATGAATTTAAGATATTTAATGTGCACCTGAATTTTGGCTGCTCTAGATATATATTCTTTTAGCTTTGGGAGATTTATTGAAATAAATGAAGACCCAAACAATTAGTATATCCCTCTTGTTAAGACCATATTTTAGCTAAATTTTTGAAACTGCAGGAGGGAGGTAAACCATCATGAATATTAGGCATTTTTAATAAGCTATTTATTAAGTCAATTGCATTGTGTTTTTTTTTGTTGGGATTTAGATGCAATGCTTTCAAATGTCATTACAGGATCCATCAATAAGGAACATAGCAAATGTTAAAATAGTCAACATGAAATTTTAGCTTACAGTTGAAATTTAAGATGAAAATATATTTTTTTAATTTTTTTTTATCAGAGAAATGGTTGATTTTAGGGCTGAGACAGGCAAAATATCAGATGAGTCTGAAACTTTGGGTATATTCTCTTTCCTATGGTAGTATTTCCAAACATCAATCTAAGTACAAGAAAATATCAGGCAAACCCAAACCACCCTATGAAAATAACTGACCAATACTCATAAAGATGTAAAAATCATGGAAGATAGGACAGAATGAAAACTGCCACAGATTAAAGAACAAAAAGAGGAGACAATAATTAAATGCATTGTGGGATCCTGGATTGGATCCTAAAGCAGAGAAAAAGGACAAGGGGGAAAAACTGGTAAAATTTTAAAAATCTCTTTTTAAGAGTATTATGCCAAAGTTAATTTCCTGGTTTTGAGAATTGTACTATAGTTATATAAGTTGTTATCATTAGTAAAAAGCTAAATGGATAGTATATGGGAAATCCCTGTACTATTTTTGCAATTTTTCTATAAGACTAAAGTTTGTTGAAAGAAAAAATAAACAAATAAACATGTGTGTTTATTAACTCACTAGAGGCCCAGTGCACGAAATTTATGCACAGGAGGGTAGGTCCCCTCAGCCCAGCCTGCACCCTCTCCAATCTAGGATGCCTCGGGGGATGTCTGACTGCCCGGTTAGGCCCAGTCCCGGGGATCAAACCTAAACGGGCAGTCGGACATCCTTCTCACAATCTGGGACCACTGGCACCTAACTGCTCACCTGCCTGCCTGCCTGATTCCCCCTAACTGCTGCCCCTCACTGCGCCCCCCCCTTCTGGCCTGGTCACCCCTAACTGCCCCCCCCGGCCTGATTGCTGCTAACTGCCCCTCCTGCCAGCCTCATCACCCCCAACTTCCCCCTCTGCTGGCCTAGTTGCCCCTTACTGCCCCCCCTGCCAGCCTGGTCACCTCTCACTGTGCCCCTGCCGGCCTGGTCGCTCCATGCAGCCTGCTGTCCAGTCATTTGGTCGCCCCTCACTGCCCCCCTGCTGGCCTGGTTGTCCCACGCAGCCTTCTGTTCAGTCATTTGGTCACCCCTCACTGCCCCCCTGCTGGCCTGGTCACCCCACACAGCCTGCTGTTCGGTAGTTGCATGAGGGTGTCCCAACCAATTTGCATATTACTCTTTTATTAGTATAGATTATAACCTAAACCTAATCTATTAAATTTTCCCAGTGTATAATATAGAAAACTGGTTACAGTTGGAGACATATTTTGAGTGGATAGCCAGTGGCTTCTACAGTAATAAGTGCTCCCTCTAATTGTTTAAGAATTCCTCAGAGAATTGGATATTATTTGACTTGTGTTGATTCATGGAGATATTTATAAATGTGCCCTGTTTCTCATTTTGCTCCTAATGTATGCACAGTTCACATCCATGTGGCGATAATCTATTCAGCAATAATTCATTAAGTCTGCTCCATGTTACCATCTGTTAAATAACTTCAAAACTGATTGTTAAAACTTAAAAATAAGCTGGATTATTGAAGTTCAAAATTATGAAGTGAGTTTTACTCAAGTTTGAATTATATCTGACAGGTTATATCTGCTTTCAAGTTTTTCATAAGTTATTCTGATAGTCATTATCTTTCTCCAGAAATTCCAAGATCCTTTGATTTTTCTCTTTTTCTTCTTAGGAGTTACCTTTTCCAAAATCTAGCCCTTTGGAAATAACTGGCTGCCTACTTGTGTAAAATACAAAGATAAAGGTGCCCTTTCCTTTTAATATACGAAGGTCAGATATCCTATCCTCCTCTCTAAGTTTTAGACATAGAAGTTATTTTATGGATACAGCTGATGAGAGAGAGAGAAGACAGGTAGATGAATTATATAGGATCTCAATGATTTTACTGGTAATTTGAGAAAAAATTTTTTTTCATTATCAAAGTAGTCATTAAAACATCCAGGGAGCGCTCCTTTTGTGTAACTATGTCCTCTGAAGGTAAAAACAATTCAGACATAACTTTTTCCCTCCACAGAACTTTCCATTTAGTGAAAAAGGTGGGAGTATGTGTGTGTGTGGAGGGGGCGGGGGGGGCAGGGATCAACAGCTAAACTGTAGCTAGGATGGAGATTCACAATAAAGTCCCAGAGGAGAGGCCTCTTACGCAAACTGAGAGAGTTAGAGATACTCAACATGAATGTCATTAGTATTTTCTATTCTAGCTCTATTAATCAATGAAAAAAAATACTGTAGTCTATGTGGGTCTGAGTGGTGATTAATAATGTGGCATTAATTTTCTAAGTTTTCCAGACACCTTAAGATGACATCTGCTCCCAGTTATCTGTGTGAGTGGCTCCACCTTGACATTGGATGGAGCAGAGCTGACTCTCAGGACTCATTCTTCCTTAGAACCTAATCTGCAAACATTTTAAATCACATTACCTTGTTATAATCAGCTCTTGCCACTCTCCAAGGTTATTTTTTTATTCACTTCTTACCTGGTAATTTTCTTTCTCTTCCATAAGGATTTTGACATTGGTACGCTGCTGTGACCTAGCAGATGGACTGATGAGTCACTTCTTACAAAATATTTGTTAAAAGAATGAAATCTAGGGTCAGCTGATACCCACTGCCTGTCAATGTAAAGCCAGATGCTTTCTCTTAAAAAGTTTCTCAGTGTAAAACACACAGATAGTTTTTAGAGGGGAGGGAGATTGGGAGGCTGGGTGAAAAAGATGAATGGATTGAGGAAAAAACAAAAAAACAAAAACGCCACACACAAAGACACCTAATAGATACAGACAATCGTATGGTAACTGTTAGAGGGAAAGGGGACTGGGGGCAGGTACAAGAGCCTAGGATAAATGGTGATGTGAGGAACTTGACTTGGGATGGAGAACACACAGTACAATATACAGATGATGTATTATAGAATTGTATACTTGAAACATATATCATTCTATTAACCAATGTCACCCCAACAAATACAACAAAAAAGAAAAAAAATTAAAATTAGTTGAAATTGAAAAATATGTTTCTCGGTGTAGCTGAAACTAACAAGGTGAAGTAAGAGCTTTAATTAAATGATTATTTTTTTGGCCCTAACCAGTTTGGCTCAGTGGATAGAGCATCAGCCTATAGACTGAAGGGTCCCAGGTTCGATTCTGGTCAAGGGCATGTACCTTGGTTGTGGGCACATCCCCAGTATGTGCAGGAGGCAACTGATCGATGTTTCTCTCTCATCGATGTTTCTAACTCTCTATCCCTCTCCCTTCCTCTCTGTAAAAAAATCAATAAAATATATTTTTAAAAAAGAAAGAAATGCTTTTTTTTGGGGGGAGGGGTCAATGCTTGCTCCCAAGTTAGCAACTAAAGCTTCTTCATCTTTGCGCTAGCTCCCTCCTAGTCATCCTGCCGTCTGCATATACTTTCATAGGTTTTTTTGTTTCACTGATGAATAGTCACTAGATCTTCCTTAAAAAGGTAGCCAACCTCACAAAAATAAGCTAGAAACAAATTTAATTGATTTTTATTAGTGTTAGGTAAGTATATATTCTCGTTATTCTTCTGATACATTTAAAGAAATTTTAAAAATAAACATAACGGATTACAACTGAAAATTCAGTTGGATGCAATACAATTATTCATTTGGCAGTGTTTATTTTTGGCAGAGGAAATACAGTTTGGGGCACTGCTATTAATATGATAGTACTGTGCAAATTCTCGTTTCCATTAATTTTTCTTATTAAATTAGATAAGGAAATGCACATAAAATTGGAAATGGAGCCTAATTGGCAATGTTTTTTTTTTTAATGTTTTGAATGTTCCCTGTATTTTGCTTTTGCTTTTTTTTTTTTTTTAGTTCTTTAAACTCTTGCATGTTAAATGAATTCAGTCACAAATTGTTTCAGAATTTACATGGACAGTTCAAAATATCAACTTGCAAGAAAATTGAGATATTCCGTAGTTTCTGAGTGCTTTTGAAAAAAATTTTAAAGTGTTGCTTTAAATAGTCAGTTTTTGACAGATGAAGGTGAATTTTATACCCATAGGGTTTTGTTCTAAAGTAATAAAATAAGATTTTAAAAATCAATACTTTAGTTCAAAATCAGAGTAATTCAATACTTGTAGTTTGAAACTAATCAGTAGTCTTCCTGCTTCTTGATCTCCTACTGCCCTGTCATTTTCTCTTCCCCCTCTTCCCTCTCTATCTTCCTCCTCTCTTCCCTCTCTCTTCTTTTCCCCCTGCTCTCCTTCCTCCCCCTTCTTCTCACTTCCCCCTGCTCTCCCTCCTGTTTTAATAATTTTGGAGTGGCTTTAAAGAATAGAGAGTCCCAGAGCTATGACAGCATTGGGAAGGAACCCCAGTTGAATCTTTCTGAGGGTGAAAAAGATGGTGGGTTGTATTGTGAGGAAGGATGCTGAGCAGGGATGGTACCTGAGCCACCGACCTCCAAGAGGTGGGAGAAGCTGAGATGTCACTGGAAGAAATGCAGTGCAGGGTATGGCAACAATCAAGGCTCTCACATTCCAGAAGCAAAAGAAAAGGCCTGCTCTGAGTACTCTTCTCAGGAAATGGTGCATTGTCTCTTTTTAATCCTCACATTAGCCTGCAAGCCTAGTATTATACTCACACCCTTAACTTAAAAGACGCTTGGTACTGAGAAGCTGTATACAGAAATACTTAGGAACTTGGTCATGGCAGATGGGATTCTCAGCTCTGTCTCTTCCCAGCTTTCTGACCTTAGATTCTGTGACTTCTTGTTGCCTCACTTTCCACATCTTTAAGATGGGCATGAGTAATAGCCCCACCTGGATAGCATTGTTGTGGATTATAAGAGTTGGACACGGAAGAGTACTCAGCACCTGTCCAGAACAAATATATTTGTGAAATAAATGATTTTTTCAATAAGTGTTAGGTGTTCTTTTTCTTGTTGTTACTGTTATCATTAGTTTCTTCGGTTTCATAGCTAGTTTGTGGTGGAGATCTGAGTTTGAATGTTGGATCTGATATTTTGTAATTATGTGACCATGAACAAGTTATGTAGGATAATGTTCGGTTTCATTATAACGCATGGGAAAAAGAACACTACTCTTCCAAGATTATAAGGATTGAATAAAATAATGTGAACAGGAAGAAACAGTGCCTGGGATTCAACTAGTTTTCCTAGTTGAGTGACCTTTTTCCTTGCTGATTTCTTCCCTATGTTCTATGAATGGACGGTCCCAAAAAGGTTGGCAGTAGCTATTTCTTGGATTAATTGGACAGCCACACAATTAGTAGTCATCTTCAGACACTGCTTTTCAAACCTACCTGCAAAGTTTACTTCACAGTGAAAGAAAGCCTCACAGCATCAGGAATGTAACAAAAGTGGTAGCAGAGGAGCTTACGTCCTCTTTTTTGTTTGCTTTAAATGTATGCTTAGCCCTGTCTAGTTTGGCTCAATGGATAGAGTGTAGGCCTGTAGATCAAAGGGTCCCAGGTTCAATTCCTATCAAGGGCACTTACCATGGTCGTAGGCTCCTTCTTGGCCTGGGTCCTGGTCAGGGCTTCTGCAGGAGGCAACCAATCTATGTGTTTCTCTCACATGATGGTTTTCTCTGTCTTTCCCTCTCTCCTCCACTCTCTCTAAAAATCAAAGGAAAAATATCCTTGGGTGAGGATTAAAAAAAATCCTTCAAAGTAAACATTTAAGATCTGTGTATTTAAAAAAGAAATGTATGCTTAACTTGCTTCCTGTGCATAAAATATCTGTGTTATTTATATTTAAAATAATATGGCTTTGTTGTCCAAGTCTTTAATGAATTGCCTTTCCAACTAGATGCTTTATAGTTTCTGTATTTGTTTAGGTTTGTTTCCCTGAAGCCTGTTTCTCTTAAACTTGAGTACTTCTTACAAAATACATGTTGCTGGGCTCCTCTCCAGCAATTCTGAGCACCAGGCCAAGGAAATTGCATTTTTCACAAGGTTCCAAGGGAATACCAAATGGGCCCTCTATGAGAATGACTCAGTATTAGTTACCACCATATGCATAAGTTGCAATTTTTTCTTCCATAAGCCTTTTTCTGGTTGCTAGGATGGAGATGAAATTCCAGTGAGTGAGAAGTAGGGAAATGACAGCTGTAAATACCCAGGAAAGTTCCCGATGGCCTTGGTTTATGGTGGAATAAACCATATATAGCTTTTTCTATTTTCAGGGCAAATTCTAAAAAATAATAAAACTGATGCATACTTTTCAAAGAATCATACTCCAGTAGGTGCAGAATAACTAGCTATGGTGAGATATTAGGTTTCATTTATATATTTCTATATTCTTTTGTTTTTAAACATATTTTTATTGATTTCAGAAAGGAAGGGAGAGGGGGAGAGAGATAGAAACATCAATAATGAGAGAGACTCATTGATGGGCTGCCTCCTGCACGCTCCCCCCTGGGGATCAAGCCCACAACCCAGACATGTGCCCTTGACCAGAATCGAACCTGGGACCCTTCAGTCCACAGGCTGATGCTGTAGCCACTGAGCAAAGTAAGTATTCTTACTTATTGAATGTAAGAAGTTCAAATGCTTCATGATTGTGTTCTATTTGAAAATTAAATCAATTTAGAATATGTACTAATAGTTTAAGTAAAATATATAAAATGTTTTCAAATAAAACATTTATTTGAAAAATATTTTTGGTACTTTTCTTTAAAAATACTTTCTAGATACTAATCCAGAGATTAGTAAGTTTAAATTTTTGGTTTTGGAGATAATTTCAGGTTATCCTTTATCAATAACTATCAAATAAGGGAGAACTTTTATTTCTTATTATCACTTAGTGATTGAGATCATGAACTAGAACACACTAAATCAGGGCATAATTTGTCATTGTTGTTCACATCAACATAGCTAATGGGTAGTGTAATAGCTTCCAGAATAAAGATATACCAAGGAGAAGAATGTTTTACATATTTGGTTGTATATTTGAAGTAGTTATTAAGGATCATCAAATTTCAAAATATGTCACATTAGATAGAGTGCCTAAGGAGAGACGATGATAAAAGTACAGTGACAACGCCTTGCCACGCGAGCAGTCAGCAGCTGTGCACCGCTGCAGGTTACCTAGGACCAAACCAGAGAGGGTCGGACCTGCATTGCCACCATGTGCCCACCATCCAGATATCACTGCTGACATGTACACATAAGGAACTGTTGGACATTGAAATTGGGACTCAAACATTTTTTTTTGTTTTGTCTTGTTTTGTTATTTTATGCTTATTTCCAGTCTGCAAAGGCAACACTTTTTAAAGGAAAGAAATGGTGGGAAAAAGATACAGAGGCAAAGAAGCATTGAACAGACTGTCAAACTACATTGGGAAGACAGGGGAGGTTGGGCGAGGGGGGCTGTAAGAGACCAACCGAAGGACTTGTACGCATGCATATAAGCACAACCAATGGATATAAGACACTGGGGTGGGGGGAGGGTGGGCAGGTGAAGGCATGTCCTGGGGGGTAGAGGATGTAAAGATCAATGGGGAAAAAAAAGGAGACATATGTACTACTATTTGTAATACTTAAAACAATAAAAAAAATTAAAAATAAATAAAATTTTTTAAAAAAAGTACAGTGTAGTTCATGAAGGGCAAGCTTTAGCCAATTAGTAGCAAGCAAAAGCTTTTGTTTTCTGGAATTTTCCTCACAATCTCAAGTGAGGTCTATAGGACATACTACACCTTTGATTAATCACTGTTTCCAAATGTATCAGTTAAACGCGACACTATATTTCCTAAAAACTCAATGACTTGCAAACTAGAAGATAAACTCAGAAATTTATGCCAGCCTATAAAAAACTATAGACGATATGAACATAAAGGTATCTATGTATACATGTATATATAGAGTACACTAGAGGCCCAGTGCACAAAATTTGTGCATGGGTAGGGCCCCTGCTGGCCAGGGCCTTCCTTCATTCCGCGCCGCCCCCTGGTGGTCAGCACATATCATAGTGTGCAATCAAACTCCTGGTCAGTCGAACTCCCGAGGGGACACTTTGCATATTAGGCTTTTATATATAGAGATGTACATATGTGGTGCATAGAGGCATGCCTCAATAATAATTAATTTACTTAATTTGAAGCAATTTCATTTAAAAATATTGATACAAGCAATACATTTTTCTTTTATCATTATTCTGGTTACTTACATCACTAAAAGAAGTTTTCTGACATGAAATCATCCACCATAATTTGTAGCAAAAAGTATTTTAGTTTCCTCTTGAAAGAAAAGAGATGTTGGGAGGTTTCTGAGATAGGGGATACTTAGAATTTCCAAAGCTTGACAAAGGAATTCTGCCAGTGAAGTCTACTGAAGTCCCAGTATACTCCAAATATAGGGCAATTCTGCCATTTTCCTATCAGAAGATGGAAATGCCAACATCCTGTTACCTGCCACCCTTGTTCTCCTGAAAGTTCCTGGACAAACTCATAGTGAACACTTGCCCACATTAGAACAAGGTTTTTACTGTGACTGATGGTCCTAGGAAATGGCTTGTCTTTAAATTCATTTATTCTTCAATACTGATTCATTTGCATTTTTTGACTCACAGAGATGACCATATTTTTTAACATTCCTTTAGTCGTTGAAACATCTATATTCCAAGCTATTCTGGTAGAGTGTTGGTAATGAATTCATCCAGGAAATAGCTTGTTTTAGCCACAAAGGGCTCTCAGCTGGATGACTGCAGATGGAGATGATGGATTTGATTGTGTACACTCAGATGTCTATACTCCCTGGAAGGACCAGGAAATTTGGATCTGATTATCTTCTAGTTCAATGGTCTCCAAACCATCAGTAAACAGTTTTGAAGACCTCTTCCCAATAGGTGTCTGTGTGTGTATCTGTGGGTCTGTGTGTGAATACAAATATATAGTATGTCATATGTACATAAAATATATGTAATGTAATAATATATATATTAGAGGCCTGGTGCATGAAATTCATGCACTGGGGGGGAGGGGGGGTTGTCCCTCAGCCCAGCCTGCACCACCCCTCCAACCTGGGACCCCTCGGAGGATGTCCAACTGCTGGTTTAGACCTGGACATCCCTCTGACAATCCGGGACTGCTGGCTTCTAACTGTTCGCCTGCCTGCCAGCCTGATCACCCCCTAACCACTTCCCTGCCAGCCTGACCGATGCCTAACTGCTCCCCTGCCAACCCATTTTCCCCCAACTGCCCTCCCCTGCTGGCCCAGTCATCCCCAACTGCCCTCCCCTGCTGGCCTGATCACCCACAAGTGCCCTCCCCTGCCAGCCATCTTGTGGTGGCCATCTTGTGACCACATGGGAGCAGCCATCTTGTGTGAGGGCGTGATGGTCAATTTTCATATTACCTCTTTATTATATAGGACTATACCATAGTATACCTCTATAATGTATTACTTACATTATAAAACAAAAAAGAACAGAAAATAAGATATTTAAGAGAATTCATTTAACAACTCTTTCAGTGAGTAATTATTGAGCATTTATTTTTGTGCCAGGTACTAAAAGTGATGAGGATTCAGCAATGAACAGGACATTACATGGTGCATATATTTTAGTGGGTAGATAAACAGTAAGCACATCCTATATAATAAAAGCCTAATATGCTAAGTGTTTGGTCATCTGGTCGGCTGTTCAACCAATCAAAGCATAATATGCTAATGGTATGCTAGGGCCACTCAACTGACCACTATGACATGCACTGACCACCAGGGTCAGACAGTCTACAGGTTGACCAGTCGCTATGATGTACACTGACCACCAGGGGGCATATGCTCCAACCAGTAAAGTCACTTGCTGCTGGGGTCCTGCCATGGAATCCTCCTGCCGTGGAATCCTCCTGTGGTCCTCCCTGGCTGGCCCACCTCCTGTATCCCTCCCTGGCCCTGATTGTGCACCAGTGGGGTCCCTTGGTCTAGCCTGAACCCTCTCGCAATCCAGGACCCCTCAAGGGATGTCGGATAGCCAGTTTCAGCCTGATCCCGCAGGCCAGGTTAAGGGACCCCACTGGTGCATGAATTTGTGCACCGGACCTTGAGTAAGTATATATAATAGTGTCAGTGATCGAACCTCAATAAAGAGAGAATGAAGAAAATATTTGAAGCATAGGGAATAAAAAGTGGAATGTGCCTAGAGGAAATGGAGGTTGGATAAAGATAAACATAATTTATTTATTAATAGTAAATAAGACATAGTTAAAGAGAATGAGGGCATACCTACTTTTTCCATAGTCTTTTTAATATTTTTGAATTTTTTGAGCTGTTTGTCCTATTTGGTGGGTTTGTTGTTATTTTAACTCTAAAATGTAGCTAACAGAGAACTTGTATTAGGGATTAGAGCATAAAACCTATGCAACCATTTTCTTTATCTACACATAAAAAATATTTTCTATATTTTCAACCAAGACAAAAAGTTGGTCTGCTATTAAATATGGTTTCAATCTTTTAAAAAAACAGTTGTGAATTTTGACTAGACAGGGTTTTATGATAAAATCAAAGAGTTAGTTATTAAAATTTTATATTTGGTATTTTGTTATCCTTTATTAATAGAGAAAGACCTAGAAGGCAAAGATCAAGTCTTTTGAAGTATCTGTATGCCACAGTGAGAATACAGACCCGGAAACATACAGATCTTAAATTCATTAATAATGACCTCTTAAACTTTAAGCAAATTTCAGATCATTTAGGATACAAATCTCATCTTTGGTAATCAGAATTCCATATAATGTAATAAGCCTCTCTTCGGAAAAAATTATGAATTCTGGAAGAATCTGAATCGTTTGCTGCTTATTTGACCTGTTTAGGGTATCAGACGGCCAAACAAAGTAAAAACAGCCCACACTTCCAAGACAGCAATCAAGAATTGTAGTAACACACTAGCTTACATTATCTATGATTTGGGTATGTCACTGCAGAAAGAGAAAGTCTGAACTTCCTAAAACATAGTCATAAATAGAAGGGACCAGATTGATTTCTATATGGTGTTGTGTTTGCTGTAAAGTTTCAATGACAAAGACTGAATCTATTTGTACCAGAACAGTTTTCCAAATAGTGTATGTTGAAGCATGGTAGTAGAGATGGAGTGAAGACTATAGTTACCATATATATTGTCACTAACAGCTCTTATCAAATCTGCAGTGAGGTAATATTGCACTCCTTTCTGGAAATATGGCTCATGAGTCTATATCTATTTTAAAAATAATTCATTGAAGTAAAATTCACATAACATAAAATTAACCAATTTAAAGTGAACAATTACTTCATTGGCATTTAGCATATTTACAATGCTGTACAAACACCACTTCTATCTAGTTGTAAAATAGTTTCATCTCTCCAAAGTAACACCTCTCACATTAATCAAAATTTCCCTATTTTCCTTTCCCCTAGACCCTGGGAACCATCAGTCTAAGTTCTGTCTCTGTGGATTTGCCTATTGTGGGTATTTTGTATAAATGGAATCATAAAGTATTCAGTCTTCTATGTTTGACTTCTTTCCCTTAGCATGTTTTCAAAGTTCATTTATGCTGTAACATGTAATAGTACTTCATGCTTTTTATGACTGAGTAATATTCCATTGTATACATATTAGCATAAATAAATTGTGACATATATATATATATATATGTGTGTGTGTGTGTGTGTGTGTGTGTGTGTGTGTGTACTGAGTGGCCAGATTATTATGATCTCTGAACGCATAATAATCTGGCCACTCAGTATACACACACACACACACACACACACACACACACACACACACACATATATATATTAGAGGCCCGGTGTCCCTCAGCCCAGCCTGCACCCTCTCCAATCTGGGACTCCTTGAGGGATGTCTGACTGCCTGTTTAAGCCTGATCTCAGTGGGATCAGTCCTAAATGGGCAGTCGGATATCCCTCTCACAATCCAGGACTGCTGGATCCCAACTGCTCGCCTGCCTGCCTTCCTGATCGCCCCTAACTGCTTCTGCCTGCCAGCCTGATCACCCCCAAACCACTCCCCTGACAGCCTGATTGATGCCTAACTGCTTCCCTGCCAGCCTGTTTTCCCCTAACTGCCCTCCCCTGCAGGCCTGGTCCCCCCCAGCTGCTCTCCCCTGCAGGCGTGGGTCCTCCCCAACTGCACTCGCCTGCAGGCCTGGTCGCCCCCAACTTCCCTCCTCTGCCAGCTTGGTCTCCCCTAACTGCCCTCCCCTGCAGGCCTGGTCCCTCCCAACTGCCCTCTCTTGCTGGCCATCTTGTGGTGGACATCTTGTGTCCACATGGGGGCAGGTTCTTTGACCACATGGAGACGGCCATCTTGTGTGTTGGAGTGATGGTCAATCTGCATATTACTCTTTTATTAGATAGGATAGAGGGTTGGTGCATGGGTGGGGCCAGCTGGTTTGCCCTGAAGGGTGTCCCGGATCAGGGTCGGGGTTCCCTTGGGGCGTGGGGTGGCCTTCGAGGGGCCTGTGGTGGTTTGCAGGCCAGCCACGCCCCCCGGTGACCCAAACAGAGGACCTGGTATCTGGGATTTATTTGTCTTCTACAATTGAAACTTCGTAGCCTGGAGCGGAGCCAAGCCTTGTGCTTGCTTCTCATTCTGGCAGCCATTTCTGTTGGTATTTATGTATCTTCTATAATTGAAACTTTGTAGCCTTAAGCGGAGGCTTGGGCCAGCCAGGGTGTGTGGAAAGCTTGGCTTCCTGCATCGCAGGGGGCAACCCTAGCCTCCTGCTCTTTCAGCTCTGTGGCTGCCACCATTTCTGTTTGGATTTATGTATCTTCTATCATTGAAACTTTGTAGCCTTGAGTGGAGGCCTAGGCTGGCAAGGGCAGGTGGAAAGCTTGGCTTCCTCCATTGCCAGGGAAACCCAAGCCTTCCTCCTGCTCTCTGTGGCCATAGCCATCTTGGTTGGGTTTATTTGCATATTCACTCCTGATTGGCAGGTGGGCATGGCTTGTGGGTGTAGCAGAGTGATGGTTAATTTGCATATTACTCTTTTACTGGATAGGAGATATATATATATATATATATATATATATATATATATATATATATATATATATTAGAGGCCCAGTGCATGAATTGGTGCATGGGTGGGGTCCAGCCAGCCTGGCCAGGGGTAGGGGACATGGGTAGTTGGCCAGCCTGCCTGCTGGTTGAACTCCTGGTCAAGGGGACAATTTGCATATTAGCCTTTTATTATATAGGATATACACTGAGTGGCCAGATTATTATACAATCAGAGATCATAATAATCTCACCACTCAGTGTGTGTGTGTGTGTGTGTGTGTGTGTGTGTGTGTGGTGTGTGTATGCACTAGAGGCCCAGTGCACGAAATTTGTGCACAGATAGGGTCCCTAGGCCTGGATGGCAATCAGGGCTGATCAGGGCCTTCCATGAGAGGAACTTCCAAACTGTTTTGCACAGCAACTGAACTATTTTATATTCCTGTGAGTAATGTATAAGATTTTCTATTTTTCTTTGGCTTTGATTGCAAAGTGTTCCAATGTGGATCTTTTTGCATTTATCCTACTTGGAATTCTTAGAGGTTCTTGGATTCATACAGTTATTTAATGTCAACAAATTTAGATAGTGTGGTTTTTTTTCCCCTTTCATTTGTTTTTCTCTTTTCTACCTCAGAGACTCCCATCATTTACACATTGGATAATTTGATAGTTTCCACAAATTCCTTTGGATTTTGTTCACTTTTCTTCACTTTTTTTCTTTCCACTCTTCATACTGGATACTTTCAATTGTTTGATCTTCAGATTTGCTGATATTTCTCCTGTCTACTCTAATCTGCATTTGAAGCTATCTAATATTTCCTTTAGTTCAGTTACTGTACTTTTCAGTTCCACAATTTCTATTGGATTACTATATTAGTTAACTGGGATGCCAGAACCAAATACCATAGACTGAGTGGCTTAAATTTATTTCTGGCAGTTATGGAGGCTGTAAATCCAATATCAAAGTGCAAAATGGCTCTCTTTGCTTATAGTTGGGTCCTTCTCTCTGAGGCTTATAGGATCTCTTCTTTATATATCCAGGGAGAGAAAAAAAAGATAATGCTCTATGGTTTCTCTTATTATAAGACCACTAATCCCGCCAAGAGGCCAGAATCACTAGGGCAAGCTTGGAACTGGCTACCACACCAACTATTTGATGAGTCAACAAGTTCACTAATTCTGCCTCTCCCTTATCCTCTCTGTCCATTGTCTGTTACAACCTTAATCCAGGCCTTACTTAAGTGAAAGCATTATATAGTTTAGTTAAAGCACCTAGCACAAAAGCTGATGGCATTGGTGATTATTCATTCCATTGTTGGCCATATGATTTTAGCCTGACCTCAGAAGGCTTTGTCTGGATAGAATATTGGTGTTAATGATAATAAATGGGAGTGGAGACAGGGTTGCTCAAATCAGCAGTGTCAGATTTACATTACATTAAATAAGGTTACAGCTGAGAGAGAGGGTCTGCACTTCTGATTCTTCCCTCTTCTTTCACTGAGATGCATCTGCTCAGCGGGCAATACAGTCAGTACAGACTGAAAGCCTCCTGGGTCAGGTTCAAGGAAGTCAGGACTGTGGACCCACTGCCTTCACAGGCCAGGAGAGATACCTCATCACCACTCAAGTGTTTAATTGCTACCACTTTTGGCAGTCCTTTCTCTGTCTCTGTGTTCTGTTTCTACCATACGCAGGAACATGGACACTCTGAAATGACCCCTTTGCCTCTTTTCATTTTGTTTTCTTTAATTGAAATATTCTCCCCGCATGTCCAAATTATACCAATTGTTAAAAGATCAGCTCAAATTCCACATGTCTGTGATGCCTTTCTTGTTCCTTCCTGCTGTGAAAAGAACCTCATTATTTCAAGACCTCCCATGGCATTTCATCTGTAATGCTCTTGAGGGACATATCACTCTCAACCTTTAACCAAAGGCATTTGTGTATATTTCTTGCATTCTCTATTATATTGAGAGTCCCTTAGGAGCAAGATTTTTGTCTAATTTATATTTCCAAAACACCTGAAGTATTATGCATGCAGCAGGTACTCAATAGGTAATTTTGTAATAAATTAAAATGTTAACCAATGAATATTTGTAAGGGTGCAATCCTTATATATCTTTGTATTTACATTGTACAGGGATATAAAAAGATGGACATGCATAATAAAACATTTCATAGAAAATGTTAAATTAATTAAGCAAATATAAAGCTCTGTTATAACCATCTGTTAATGAAAAGGGCTGCAATACTCCATTTTGATCACAAGCATTCTCTTAGTTGCTTAGAAAAACTAGAGACATAGTTTCTGATTGTGAAACATTCCAGTTTGGCACAGAAATTCATATTCTCATAGTTTCCATAGACAAGTGGTACAAAAGACAGATTATAAATTATTATTATTATTATTATTACTGTTTGCCCTTTAGTTTGAGCTGACTAATCACAATTTGCCCAAAGGTGACAATTTAGAGAATAAAGTCTCTTAAGATTCTTCAGTTTGCATCAAAATAAAGACATGCAACCTTGTTTGAACAAATTTTATCTTAGAATAGTTTGCTTTCAAGCAATAAAGGCATTTAAACAATAGGTTACTTTCTGTTTGTACATCATGTGATTATATTTTGGAAGTTAATAAACAAGTCTTTGCATTTATCACTCAGTCAATCAGCAACTTCTTTGTGGTTAAACATGGGACACTCTTGGGTGTTTGATGGGCCCTCAATTATCACAATGTTGATGCAAAGATAAAAAAGATATATAAAGCTTACTACCCCTCATGCAGTTCACTATATAAGTAAGAGAGATGCAGCATTTATACTACTTACTCATAACATAATTGAAGTTTTTTAAGCAAGTAAAATTGAGATTTGAAATTTCACAGTAGTGAGAGATCGTTTTCATCAAAAAAAAGCATTTGATCTTTACATGGTAAAGAGGGAAATGGAACAGTTGAAAATTGTAAGTGGGAGTACTTCAGAGTTCAGAGGAACAAAGTGCAGTATTGATCATGTAACAAGGCAGTCCATCTGGAGAATGCAAAAAGTATAGGCAGATAAACTAGTTTAGGTACTGTAGAAAACTGAAGAGAAAGAATTGAGAAAATGTCATCTTAGTTGGCCTTTACAAAGTAACTGCTGGCCTGGTGAAGCAGTAGTTACAAGTCATTATTGATCAAGTGGAGAGGAAATGAAAGTAGCAAGTAGAGATTGTGGGGAGTGATGATAAAAAAAAAAGAGGGAAGAGATAAGACTGCTTGTTGCAAAGATGCAAAATTGAAGGTAGGATTTTTAGAACAAGGAAGCATTATGTAGGCAGAGTTGAGTGGGTGGGGATGGAAAGATTGAAGTGGAAGAGATAATGAGATAATTGATGGTGCAAGGTCTGGGAAGAAGAGTTTTCAAGAGCATCTCTGGATGATTTTATTAGAAAGAATTGAAGAAAGGGGAAGATATTTCCTCCTGTGTCTGGGGGAAATAAAGAGTAGATGAGTGTTTTGAGGAAAATTCAGAGAGCTCAAATTATGATGGCCTTTATCTCAGTCCAGTCAGAGTTCAATGTAGAAATTGTGGGGGTTAAGAGAGGGCAGATGATTTGAAAAAAAAAACAACAAAATGTCCTGCAAAAAAAACAAATAGGCAGATGGACAGTTGAGAACAAATGACATTCATTTACCTTGAATTTAATCAGTGTTATTACCTGACTTTCTCTAGTAACCTTGCTGCAATGTGGAAAGGGAAAATTTTTATAACACAGAAAGTTTAACAGAAGATTTAAGCACATAACAAATTTCAGTGTACTCTGGGAAACTTTATTTAAAATATTCAAAGGCTAATAGTTTTGTTTTTTTTTTTTTTTTTAATAACTCTTCTTCATAGCCAGTCATTTGTAGGTAAATAAGATTAGGTAAAAGTACTATTATTACCAAGACTCCTTCCTCCCCACCCCTGAAAAAAAAAAAAAAAAGAAAAGAAAAGAAAACCCAAACAACTCAAGTTTTGTAATTAGTTGGTAAGTCGTTTTATTTTACATAAACTACTACTAGCATCCAAATTTAGCTAATGTGTACAGACTATATGGCATTCTTCTCTTGCTGCAGGATCTTAAATTATGAGAAACATGGTAGACTCATTCACTCACTCACTTTTCATTAATTTACTTGTTCATCACATTGGTGCTACTATTGAGTGTTAAGAAATATTATCAAAATACCAGAAATAAAGAGGAGGAAAAAATACCCCACAATCCTTAATTCCAGGGAGCTTATTGTCTGTTGTTTCATTCTATCTATCTATCTATCTACCTACCTATCTATCTTGCATGAACAAATATCAAATAAAATTCACTTATTAGAGTGATTCTTAAATTTTTGAAAAACCTGCTTTGGTAGACAAAGATCAAAATTGAGTCCAGATTGATTTTGAGAATGATTGGTATTAAAATGCATAAAACAATCTAACTAGAACTAACTCTTCCCTCTACTAAATATCCTCAGAACAACAACAAAAAACACGCTGAATGGTGAGTTGATCATTAATGTAACCTATGATTAACTCGGTAACCCATATTTTGTGACACATTTTTAAACATCTTGCAAGAACTATGTTCTTACCCATAAATCATGGTGTAAAATGGAAACATGTTGGCTGTTTTTGACCACCCCCTCCCCCCATTATTAAATCAGCAATGTCAAAGACATAGGGAGAATCCTATCTAATAAAATTGTAATATGCAAATTGACTGTACCTCCGCTACACCCACAAGCCATGCCCACCAGCCATTCAGAAGTGAGTATGCAAATTAATCCAACCAAGATGACTGTGGCCACAGAGCTGCAGCAAGCAGGAGGCTTGGGTTACGCCCAGCAATGGAGGAAGCCAAGCTTGCCTGCCACCCTGGCCAGCCCAGGCCTATACTCAAGGCTACAAAGTTTCAATTATAGAAGATAAATAAATCCCAGATACCAGGGCCTCCACTTGGGTTGCCAGGGGGCGTGGCTGGCCTGCAAACCACCACAGGCCCCTCGCCCAGGCTGCCCCAAACCCCAAGGGAAGCCCCACCCTGATCCGGGACACCCTTCAGGGCAAACCAGCTTGCGCCCCCCCCCTTCCCCCGGTGCACCAGGCCTCTATGCTATCTAATAAAAGAGTAATATGTGAATTGACCATCACTCTAACACACATGATGGCTGCCCCCATGTGGTCAAAGATGGCTGCCTCCATGTGGACACAAGATGGCCACGACAAGATGGCCAGCAGAGGCGGGCAGTTGGGAGGGACCAGGCCTGCAGGGGAGGGCAGTTAGGGGCGATCAAGCCTGCAGGGGAAGGCAGTTAGGGGCAAATGGCTGACAGGGGAGCAGTTAGGCATCATTCAGTCTGTCAGGGGAGTGGTTAGTGATCAGGCTGTCAGGCAGAAGTGGTTAGGGGCAATCAGGAAGGCAGGCAGGCAAGCAGTTGGGAGCCAGCAGTCCTGGATTGTGAGAGGGATGTCCAACTTCCTAGGTAGGATCGGGCCTTAAGTTGTACATCCCTTGAGGGGTCCCAGATTGGAGAGGGTGAAGGCTGGGCTGAGGGACACACCCCAGTGCACGAATTTCGTGCACCAGGCCTCTAGTAATAATATATAGTAAAAGCTTTACACTGTAAATAGGACAAACTACATTTAATTAAAAGGCCACATGGGAGGGTTCCATGATGCTGGTGTGGGACAGAATATATAAAACTTGTAGTGCCCATGACATCAATTTCATTTGTTAAACTCCCACTATTTTATTTTAAAGTAATTTTAGTTTGATGTTGCAGTTAAGAATTAAGTCCATAAACTTTCTCACTCATGCTTTGTGAAATAGCAGGTGAGCAGAAGGAATGCTAGGAATTGGTTGGTAATGTGGAGCAGGAAGGAGGCGGCATAGAAGCTGGGGATATGGTGGAGAGAGCAAACATATTTGCATCTTTTAGTGACTGGCTTGAAAAGCCCATTTTTATAGTAGGATGAGTGATGTCAAGTAGCCTTTTCCCAGTACAATGCTAATGAGAGAACCTGACAGCCAAGAACTAAATTTAGATACTGATAATGGCTCTTCCCAGCTGTAGGTAACATAAAACAGTTAAGTTTTGACCTAGAGGAGGAATAGACAGTTTTCCTTCTGGGTAGTTCAGTTTTTAGAGGAATGTGCCTAGAGTAGAAATGAATATGTCATGATTCCTTAACTGAGAGAAAAAAATGAGGCAAAGGTAAGAATAACACCTATTATCTAACTCTTAAAGCTGTATGGTGTTTGCTAATTGGACCCCCAACAGGGTAATTTATTCTGCAGCAATACATTATCTAGTTTTTAATGGGCCTATCTCTTTAGGATAAAGAGATATAAAATTTGGAGATGGGAGAGATATAAAATTTCTTACTTTGGAGATAGGAGAAATATAAAATTTAAATTTAAACACTTGATTGAAACACAACTTCTGAGATATGACTTTCATATCCCCATTAGAGAAATGTTTGCAAAAATATAGAGATACTTTTGAAATTTTAATTTTTAAAATAATCCATCTCTTTAAGAAAACTGTGGCAATCAGAAATTAGTAGAATGATGTTTGGAGAGGGTTTGTTGGCACTAGCCATTTCAAAGCAAAAATAAAAAAGTTTTTTTTACAACTTTTGAAACTGTACATAGTTTATACATATGATTCCACTAATCCAACAAAAACATGGGTGCATCAGGAAAGCAACATTTTTGAATTGTCTCCCTTTATATCTAACCATCACTAAGTACTATTCTTTGCAACATTTCTCAAATTCTTCCCTTCTCTCTCCTCATTTTTTCCTTCCAGCCAGTTAAGGTCTTTATCAGTTTTACCTGTTCCACTACAATAGTCTTCTAATTGATCTCCCTACCAATGTTCTCTTACATGCCCAGAGCAACTCCACATGCCAATATCCATCTTTCTGAAATATCACAACCATTATGCTACTTCCACACTCTAAAAGCTTTACTTGCTTTCCATAACCAAGAGAATGGGTGGAACATATTTTGAACTAGAAGTAATGTCTTCTGAAAATGTTGCTGTAAATCTACTTTGTTCTGTTTTGCCACACTGTATGCTTCCATTGTATTGGTATTACCAAATCATTTGCAATACACTGGTTGCTAGACGTTCCACAGAAGAAAATAATTCTGTTGTTACCTAAGTGTGTGAAATGTAGCATGTCTTCACTCATTTGCATAATCACCAGGTGCAGAAGCAAGGGCAGATACAGGCTATGTGAGCATCTATGTAAAAATGAAAATTCACCAGTACAAAATTTTGTATGATAGTAGGAAAAAATCAGTAAAACAGAGCACTCAGCCTCTGAAGATTCAGGTCCTTTTTAACTTTTTAAATATCATAGACTCCTTGAGAAACTATTAGCATGGTAATTCCTCTCCCTAGCAAAATGCAGGCCTCCACACCCATACAAATTTGCAGTTGAGGGTCTTCTTAATTCTGCACTCCACTACACCTCTCTAATCCTGGGAGGCTACATGGATGCCTGCTCAGCATCTTGCTTTGGGAAATTCCCATTTCTCTGGCAGGGAGACCAACCCTGTACTGTACTATGTATTCCAGCTAAAATGAGGTTATTTCCACAGGAAATCTGTTCGCCATTCTTTCTCATAATTTTTGTTTTTTATAGTATTTTTCTTTCTTCTGTCAATCTGCACCCCAAAAGACAGAAAACATGGTGTCCCAACTCAATATTTGAAGCTCTCCTCTGTAACCAAGGTAAATTTTGATCCTAATGCTATTACATCTTCATTTCAGTTAAATATTACATAATTTTTCATTATATGTTAAGTTTCAAAACTTTATATTTGCATAGTGTGGGAATAAATCTTTCCTAGATTTATTTGCTTAGATTTATCTGCCCTAGATGGACAGATAAATGTGTCAGTGGCTTTTTTTGTCTTGTCTAGTGAGTAAAAATATGGAGACAGTGAACAGTGGTCAATGTAATTTTAATTTTGTGTGGTGCTATATGAATGATTTATTGATCCAAATCTCACAGTAAATTTAATAACTTGAGCTGCATAAATAAAAATACATTTTAAACCTATTGAAAATAAGGATATTATATTTATTTACAAAGTTATTTAACTCAATGTTTTCAGTACATCAGTGTTAGCAGGTACTGCTGTTCTATTAGTTAGAATTTTGTTTGGTTGCAAGTTACAAAGACCTATACCATAGTGCATTGAGTAAAATAGGAATTTATGACTCTCAGTCCAATAAAGTGGACACAATAATTGGGACGTTTTGCTATCAGAGACCACAGCTCCCCCACATGCTCCATGATGAGCATGTTCCCAGATGGCTCTAGAAGGTCCAGCTGTTATGTCCACCTGCAAAGCATCTGGAAGAAGGTAAAGTCAAAGAAGGTACACCCTATTCCTATGAGGACATTTCCACTTTCCTACCTATATCTCATTGGGAATACCTTAAATCTGTGGGATGTTAAGCTGCAAGAAATGGCAGGGAATATGATCTTTGAGCTGGAAGAAATGTACCCAGTTAAAATTTGATGATATCATGTATATGAGTATAGTGATTATTTAATGTCTGTCTTAAAGTTAATTTCATTAGAGATGTTTTAGAAATATTTTATGACTGAGGAAAAGAGATGCAGCTGAAGCAATGAAATATGTACTGAGGTACTCCTAATATGTGTCTGTGTTTGACAAATTCATAAATATTTTTCAAAAGAAAGACTGCTTAGCCAATAAATTGTTTGGTAAAATCAAAGGGATGCAATATGGCCAGAAGCTTACCAAATAATATAATAGCTCTGGCTGCAAGTGGCCATGCATAAAATATTTCAAATCAATACTGAGTCCATCATAATTAAATTTAATTGTAAGTTAATGTAAAATCGGGATGTATTTCCCATTTACAAGAAAAACAAGTTTTTAGAAAAGGCTCATGTTTTACACACTGATGCTACGAAATCCTAAAGTGAAGCTTTTATTCAGAATGCCCAAGTACAACTTATTAACACTGCACTCAGTTAAGAAAACATCTGGTGCCTAATATATAACAAAGTTAAATTAACACCAGCCAAATAAATAAGCACTTTCTGTTTCATGGTACAATATATTGAAAATTGGTCAAAACTTTGGGTATAATTTGTTTAGAAGAATTAAGAGATGACTATACTTTTAAAACCTGGTAAGACAGAAATTTCCATTTTGTTAGCTACCAAATCAGTTATTGAAAAGAAGAAATGAAAAGCCCCTCTAAAATGTCACAACCTTACTAAAGCAAGACTGTCTTTGTGGCTCAATTATTTTCAGATAGTTCAGACCATTTGGGTAGTTGCTTTTAGTGGTACTGTTGAGCGTTTGCAAAGTGAGCTCGCTGAAGGCACTGCCATCTGAAGGAATTGTGATAGGCCGGAATAACTCTGTGTTGTGCTGTGTTGTGTTGTAAAAGCTTAAGACTATTTTCTGGCTATGGATATAAGTATCATTGGCAGAGATTGCTGCTGCTTTCATTTTGCCACATTTGTTTCATGGGATGCTGAATGTCCTTTTCAATACAGTATTCCATTTCTGATGATTGCGTATCAATTAGTTCTGTAAAATGCAGAAATTCAGTATTTCTCTGTCTCTCATTGTACTGACATGTTTTCAACCCACTTTGTGTGCAGACACAACATTTCTTCTCACAATGTAAACGCAGCTCCTTCTATGTTCTGTGTAGTGTCTGGTATATAATATTTCTCTCAACCATCTACCTCTCTGTTACATATGCTATAGGTGATTCTATTAAAAATGGCCATTCAATCATCAAGAACAACAATATGGCAAACACCTTCTAAGAACCTCTTCTGGGGTAGGTTCTTGGGATGATCTGATTCTTGGCATGGTTTCTGATAATGCTTGACCATCATTTAAGGGAAGTTAATTCTGAGAATAATATTAATAAAATACTTATAACATAGACAGTGAAAACAATCCAAAGCTTATTGAGAAAACATGGCATGATATCATGAACTTTACATGCTGTGTTAAAGCACGCTCATGCCATATACTTTCTCACTGATAAAAGCATATATATGTGTGTGTGTGTGTGTGTGTGTGTGTGTGTGTGTGTGTATTACTTATTTTATGTCAGTGTTAATATTTATCTCTGATATGATAACAATCTTTCTTTATTGGCTATAATGAGATTTCCTCAGTTTAGGAATTCACAACTTTAGCTTTTCTTAGTTTTAATAGTACCATAAACATGTTGGCATTTCAAAGCAACCTGTGATTTATAGCACTTTTCACCTTGCTTGAAAGTTTTCTCAAAGGCTTTTAATGGTTTTGATAGTTTATTAAATGGGTAAAATCTTGAAGGACTAAAAATCTACTCTAATACTGATTTATAGCTTCCTGATGAGCCTTCAACATCATTGCAAGAGCTATATTGTACAAGACAAGAATTATTAAACAAACTAACTTCCTTACAGTTGTAAAAACGTGTACAGAATTGTGTAGGGCAAGCATGTCAAACTCGTGGCCGATGGGCTGCAGGCCTTGCCGCAAGTTTGGCATGCTTGGAGGGAATCTTCAAATGTGACTGAACAAATATCCATCCAAAACACTGACAATGAATTTCTTTTGGGGGGAAATTTCTGGGCTCTGCTTATTGGTCAGCAAACATGTTAATTTTGTGTGCATTTATTTTGATACATATATATTATATATGTGTGTGTATATGCATGTTATATTATTATGTTGACATTTGTGTTGCAACTTTGATTGATGTGCTAGTACCTCCTTAAGGCACTACATATAAAAAAGAGAAAAGGACACTCAATTTTTATGTTTCAAAACATGACTCTAAGAACTATGGAATGATTTGCTACATGGGAATTGACTTACAGAAATAAAAAATTAAATCACACTTACACATAGACCCATTTAAAATGGTATAGGCATCCTTTCCAAAAATCGATCGATCTTACTCTCTAACCCCTTGACCCCAGCCTTTTTTCAGGTGTTTCTGGCTTTAGTAAATGACATAGATCTATCTAATCAATTACCCAGTCCATTTCTTTACTTCCTAAATAAAGCCTGAGTCCATCTATTTTCTCCATTCATATTGACATCAATTTGCTTGGTACTTGTATTTTTTTTCATTATTGCTGTAGCTTCTCAAGCACTCTCTTCCCACTCACTATTTCCCCATTTCTAATTCAATCTGCACTCTACAGCCAGAGTGATAATAGAAAAACACTCATCTAATCATATTACTCTTCTCCTTAAAACAGATTACCCTTGGAAAAAAAGTAAAAAACAAAGCAAGAAGAATACTTATTATGACTTCAATGTCCCCAAAAATCTGGCTCCTTGCTTACTCTTAAGACTCACATTGAGACACCCTTTCTTGCTCTCTATGCTTTAACCAGACTGATCTTTTCTTAGTGTCTACATCTAGTCAGGCTTTCCTAGCTCAGGGCCTTTGAATATGCTACCTCTTTTTTCCTCAAATACCATCCCCCTGACTCCCACTTCTCCTCATTCACCTAACTCGTCTTCAGGGTCTTAGTTTAAACATGACTTCTTTCAGAAGATTGCCTGATTCACTAATCTATATTAGTAAACCCTTCCCTCCCATTTTTATTAAACTTTTAAATGAGATAATTGTAAGTTCACATGCAGTTGTAGAAGTAATTCTACAGAGAGATTCCATGTACCTTTAACCCATAGTGGTATTACCTTGCAACACTGTAGTCCAATATCAAAACCAGGATATTAATAATGATACAATCAATCGATCAGTCCTACTCATGTTACTCCAGGTTTACTTGTATTTATTTGTGTGAGCATGTGTGTGTTTATTTGTATGTAATTTGATTAGTTGTGAGTTTGAGTATGCACAACCATAGACAAAATACAATTTGATCACTACAAAAATCCCTCATAAGACTTTTTATAGCCATTCCCACCTCCCACCTACCCCTCCTGAATCCCTGGCAACCACTCATCTGTTCTGCAGTTTCCCTTTTTCTTCCCTCATTTATCAGTTTGTGCTTCTGGCATCACTTTGCATGGCTGTATCTTAATAATTGTTAACTTTTATTTGGTATCTAAGCTACAGTCTCAGCTAGACTAAACCCTATGTTGACATTTATTTTCAGCTTCTGTCACGTTGCTTGGCACAAAATAGGTGATCAATAAGTATTTATTGACTGACTGATGGATCCTAACAGAAAATACAATAAAATATGGTGGAAGGAGCCTTGGCTGGAAAACAAGTGATTTTGGGGAAACCTCAATTCTAGGACTGGCCCCGCAGTGAAACACTTGCCTCAGGGACCTCAGCTAAGCCTTGTGTAAAATAAGGCAGAGCAAGGCTTGAAGCAGCACTTGCTCTGTAAACATCATGGCGAAGGAAGAGGACTGGGTTTGGCTCTGGGTCACTCACTACCAGCTGGGTTGTGCTGCACACACCATGTCAGAAACGAAGGAGCTCAGTGCTGTGGCCATGCATTTTTCAGGTCCACACTGTTCAATTTAACCACAGTGCTAGATTGTAACCCAATGGAAAAAAACAAAACAAAGTGCTATCACTGAACAATAGAAGGGCATTTTGTTACTAACTCACATAGCTGATTTTGAACATAATCATGTTTTATCTTTTTTTTTTTAAAGAATAGTTAGAAATTACATTCTGATGTGCTGTGACTTTGGTCACTGTTTGTGATGTTTTTCCCATCACACTATACTTCTGTATTCATAGTTTAAAAATAGATATATTAAATCACAGGTATCAAATTTTTCTGCAGATGAAGCCAAACACAGGGTGGGAAACTTAGAGCAATGGGAGTAATAAGCTGAGTAAGAAGAAATCAATGCCAACAAAGAAAACAGATGTTTGTACACAGTGTGAAATCTTGTTAATCAGCAATAGAGGTGGCCATATATTTGCCAGAATCTGTGTACACAAAGCACTATGTTAACTTGCAGTGAACAACCTTGTATCCTTCTTCACAAGGATACTTTATTTAATTTTAGGAGAACAATTAATAGTGACAGTTTTTCAGTTAAATTTTAAAAAACACAAAACATGCCTGAGTGTTTATATCCATGACAAAGTCACCCTGGGATTAACCAGGAGGCTAAAAATCTGTCAGTATGATAGGTAAGAGTACCTTGAATGGAAAAAGGAAAATTTATACCACAATTTAGCTTGTGTAGAGAATTTATAGGTTACCTTGCATGGGTCACTGAAACTTTATATTTGCTGGACTGTTTTGCAAGGCCATTTAACCTTTCTTTGTCTCACTTGCTGGAAATAGATTATAACACTTGGCATTCCTTCCAGGGCGAGGATAAAGGAAAGAGAACCTGAGATAATGATCTCTCAACACCTTAGAGAAAACCCAAATATTTGCTTCTATATTTTTCTAATTCCTGACACTGAAGCTACACTGCTGATTTCTTTACTAAGAAATACTTCAGAAATAGTCTTATTACTTAGTCTATGCTGATAGCATTTTCTTGTGAAAAATGACAAGATTTCCAAGATATTAATTACATGGAAAAATAATCATATTCATAAACCAAAGTAATTGTGATAATTTCTCTAAACGTTTCATTTTAGAAAACGGAACTACCCTGGCATTCCTTAAAATCAATGCTTAAAAACATTTTTGACATTTGGAAGTTGAATTAATGTCTTAAAACACTCAATGAACTAAGGAGAATCAAGTCATATGTTATCCATATATAGAATAAAACCTAAGTGACCATCTGACCATTCGACCATTTGACCAGTAGCTATGACATGCACTGACCACCAGGGGGCAGATGCTCAACTCACAGGCATGGACATATGGAACAGACTGATAAATCTCAGAGGGAAGGAGAAGAGGGGAGGGTGGGAAGAGTTAACTAAAGATCTTATATGCATATAAGAGGCCTGGTACACGGATTTGTGCACCAGTGGGGTCCCTCAGCCTGGCCTGTGGGGATCAGGCTGAAACTAGCAGTCTGACATCCCCCAAGGGGTCCCAGATTGTGGGAGGGCACAGGCCAGGCCAAAGGACCCCACGGATACATAAATCTGTGCACCAGGCCTCTAGTATTAATAATAACCAAATTTAGTATTGTGTCTAGATGCAGAATAATATAGAAAGAAATTCAACAAATCAATGAGGAAGAAACAAGCAACTCAATAGAAAGTTTGGAAAAGTATAGGCAGTTCATGGAAAAAATAATTGGTCAAAAACCTAAGATATTTCATTTTACTATAATCAGAAAAAGTATATTATCCTATCTAATAAAAGAGTAATATGCAAATTAACCATCACTCCTCTACACCCACAAGCCATGCCCACCAGCCAATCAGGAGGGAGTATGCAAATTAACCCAACCAAGATGACAACGGCCACGGAGAGAGCAGGAGGGAGGCTTCTGTTGCCCCGACAATGGAGGAAGCCAAGCTTTCTGCACACTCTGGCCGGCCCAGACCTCTGCTTAAGGCTACAAAGTTTCAATTATTGAAGATAAATTAATCCCAACATAAATGGCGGCAGCCACCGAGCTGGAGAGAGCAGGAGGCTAGGGTTGACCCCAGCGATAAAGGAAGCCAAGTTTCTGCAGCCCTGGCCTGCTTTTATCTACGCTTAAGGTTACAAAGTTTCAATTATAGAAGATACATAAATACCAACAGAAATGGCTGCCACCATGGAGTGAGCAGAAGGCTGGGATCCACTACAGGCTACAAAGTTTCAATTGTAGAAGATAAATAAATCCCAGATACCAGGACCTCAGCTTGAATTGCCGGGGGGCATGGCCTGCCTGCAAACCACCACAGGCCCCTCACCCAGGCCACCCCATGCCCCAAGGGAACCCTCACCCTGATCCGGGACACCCTTCAGGGCAAACCAGCTGGCCCCCACCCATGCACCAGGCCTCTATCCTATCTAATAAAAGAGTAATATGCAGATTGACCATCACTCCAACACACAAGATGGCTGCCCCCATGTGGTCAAAGATCCTCCCCCATGTGGACACAAGATGGCCACCACAAGATGGCCAACAGGGGAAGGCAGTTGGGAGGGACCAGGCCTGTAAGGAAGGGCAGTTGTGGGTGATCAGGCCAGCAGGGGCGGGCAGTTGGGAGGGACCAGGCCTGCAAGGGAGGGCAGTTGGGGGCTATCAAGCCTGCAGAGGAGGGCAGTTAGGGGTGACCAGGCCGGCAGAGGAGGAAATTTGGGAGCAAACAGGCTGGCATATCGGGCCTAAACGGGCAGTGGGACATCCCTTGATGTCCAGATAGAACATATGGAACAGACTGATAAACCTCAGAGGGAAGGAGAAGAGGGGAGGGTGGGAAGAGTTAACCAAAGATCTTATATGCATATAAGAAATACTTCAGAAATAGTCTTATTATTGGAGAGAGTGCAGGCTGGGCTGAGGGATACCCTCCCCTCCACCGCACGAGTTTCGTGCACCAGACCTCTAGTAGCCAGAATAAAACACTTTCTTAAATCAAGCAATTATAAAAATTAAAAAAGTGGATGACATCTAGCTCTTCTTACAAGGCAAGTTTGACAGCACTTCTCAAAAGGTAAAATGCCTTCTCACCTGCTAGGTAATCATTAAGAAATCGTTCTTGTTAAAGTACTTCTTTTTTAAAAAATATATATTTTATTGATTTTTCAACAGAGAGGAAGGGAGAGGGATAGAGAGTCAGAAACTTCGATGAGAGAGAAACATCAATCAGCTGCCTTCTGCATACCCTCCATTGGGGATGTGCCCACAACCAAGGTATATGCCCTTGACAGGAATCAAACCTGGGTCCCTTCAGTCTGCAGGCTGATGCTCTATCCACTGAGCCAAACCGGTTAGGGCTAAAAGTACTTCTTGTACATAAAAATATATGTGCACGCCTATTTTATGCAACAGTGTTTGAAGGAGTGTAAGATTGTAAAGTTCTCAGGTGCTCAGAGATCAGGATATGATTAATTAAAGTTCAAAGCACACATACAGCCATTAAAATGAACTTTGTATAATCACATTAATATATAAGACAGCATTAATGAAAAAATCAAATTGAATAATAGAATAATAACATATAATGTTATTCTATTTACTAGAGGCCTGATGCACAATATTCATGCAAGAGGAGTTCCTTTGCAGCCACAGCAGCTGCCTGGATCCCTCCCTCACAGCCGTAGCTACAGCCCTGGCTTCATCCTGAATGATGTCCAGTCTACTTAGCATATTATGCTTTTGTTATTATAGATATATTTAAAATGATAATTGCAAAATATTTCAGTAGCCACACAGATACATACAAATATAAATGCATAGAAAATCAATGGGAAAAATAAACATCAAATTAGTCACAGTTGTTTTTTTTTAGAGCATGGTGTGGGAATTGATGTTGGGTTGGGGTAGAGTTTGCTGTAAAGGACGTTTTTGTTCCTTTTAAAAAATCATATATACTTCCATATTTCTAAAAATATTTTAAACTGAAGGTGGCATCCTGTACTATTTTTGTAATTAACAAATAAAGGTACATTGGTCCAATGGATGATGGAGTATATAAAGCTTTCAATAACAGTACGGGTAATGATGATCAAGAGCAAAATAATCAAGTATTTCCCCCTCTCTCAACCTAGTAAATTGCCTCCCTTGTGCAAGATAAGCCCTTAGATGTATCTAAATTGGCCAACTCATTTAAAAACAAAATTCAATGATTATTTCAATTTAGTCAAAGAACCATATGCTTTTCCTAATGGGCTTTTAAAGGAATCCCATTAAATGAATTCAATCTTTAAAATGAGATAAGAAATAAGTCATTTGTGTATATAAACTAATGATTATAAACCAATTTTTGGCAACAGTTGATGAAAAACTTAATATTAATTTACCACAACTGAAAAAAAATGTCCATTAAGCATTATAGAAAATAAAGATTATAACAAAAAACAAGAGCATGTTCCTCACATTTTGGAATTTGAATATCATGAATGGAGAAAAAAAAAGTAAATGCACATTTTCTCTCAAATCAATTTTGTATCTGAATCTGCCAAAAGTACTCTTTACAATAATCAACTTAAAATCTAAACACCATTTTCTAAGGAATGGTCAACGACATCCCTAACTCGGCCAAAGGATTTGCATCAGCTATTGCTATGAGTTGGCTGGGAATAACAGTTAGGTATAAAAGGAAGTTATAAGCCCTGACCACTTGGTTCCAATCCAAATAAAGGCCTAGAATAATTTTCACAGTAGGGAGATATAATAAAATATATTCTACGGACCATTAACAAATAAATGGATTACAGCAGCCATGAAAAGATTTGGTAGTCTGCATACTCAGGAACTACAATGAAATCACAATGGATTTGTAGTAATCAAGCAAAGAGTCATAGACACATATGTGAGTCCATTGATTCATATGTGTGTGTGTCTGTGTGTAAATAAGTATACACTTGACTCTTGAAAACACAGGTTTGAACTACTCAGATTATTTTTCAGTAAATACATTTGGCCCTCCATATTCAAGAGTTTCCCATCTTCAGATTCAACAGATCACATTTGATCTGTGATGGGAATCTGAGGGCTAACTGTATGCATTGTTCTACACCAAGCATGTCAAACTTGCGGCCCATGGGCAGCATGCTGCCCACAATGAATATTTTTGCGGCCCAGCCAATATAATGGTAAGTAATAAACATTTTAATAAAAATTTTGTGACTTAATTTTTATAATATCCTGTTATACATAAGTATTAATAACGTTCGCTAATGACTGATTACTATGATCGTGTTGCATTCATTTCCCTTATGTGCCTTATGCATAGGCGCACCATTTCTTTCCACTAATTCTAGCAGCAAATATTTTAGCAGCTGATTGCCTCTTGCCATGTCATTCATTAGTCTTGTACTGACTTGTTTGGTGTGCGCAACAGGAAATATTTTGCTTTTGGAGAAAAATAAAAATAGGTTTATTTGCATTATGCTTATTAATTTGTACAGTTATTCAGTGTCTGGTAAGTGAATGTTAAGAAAAAATATTATTTTTATTAAAATGTCCTATTATTTTATGTTAACACCTAGGGGCCTGGTGCACTGATTCATGCACAAGTGGGGTCCCTCAGCCTGGCCTGTGCCCTCTTGAAATCTGGGACCCTGAGGGATGTAGGAGAGCTGAAGCAGCAGACAGCTAGGGAGGAACCCCATTTGGGATGGGCACAGCTCCGCTGTTGCTCTACCCGACCCCGCTGCTCCTGCCACCACAGCCGCTGCAGCTGCACTCACCAAATGTGAGCCCAGCTTCTGGCTGAGCGAACCTCCCACTGTGGGAGCCCACTGACCACCAGGGGGCAGCTCCTGCATTGAGCATCTGTCTCCTGGTGGTCAGTGTGCGTCACAGCAACTGGTTGACCAGTTGTTCCGGTCATTCAGTCATAATGGTCGCTTAGGTTTTTATATATATAGATTACTCATTTATTTCAGCCTTTTGTATTCAGCAAGTCTCTACTGAAATAAACCTATGTTTCTATGAAACTTAAAGCTTTTTTTTTTTTTTTGGCCCTCATAAAATTAAACCTTGTTTATTTGGCCTGTGTTAGCCTTTCAGTTTCATATGCTTGTTCTCACCATTGTATGTAAAGGATTTAGTGGACTTTGGTATCTGTGGGCTTTGGTATCTGTTGGAGGTCCTAGAACCAATCCTCCATGAGTAGTTAAGTTTTGGGGGAGTCAAAAACTATATGTGGATTTTTTTACTACAAGAAGTTAGTGCCTCTAAACCATCCATTTTTCATGTCAACTGTATATTTATACACATATTATTATGTATGTATATGTGTGTATATGCTATTATTGTCATTTTTGGGGAGTTTGGGGAGTCTATATGTTTACTCATAGATTATAGAGTTTAGCTTCTAGATTAAGAAGAGTCCTCCAAGGATGACCAACCAGCCTGATCAGCCAGGACTGTTTCTTTCAGATGGGGGAACTTTGCTAAAGACCCTGGCAAACCAGGATGGATAGTCACCTTAGCCCTCCCTGGTCTTTCTACACTTTTGCTAACCATTTAAGTTCATTGCTCCTGCTATTAAATATTTGATGGAGGAGTCTTGCATCTTCCCCATATGAGCATCAAGTTTGTAATTCTCTTTATCTTGCCCAAATACTTATACACTGGGCACCACATGCAAACAGTACAGTTATGGAAGATGTTGTCAGGTAGCTTGTCATTTTTATTTTCACAATGTCTTGAGGTCACCCATGTACAATGAAGTGATCTTGCCCAAGAGTGAGAGAGTGAGCCCAGGGCAATGCAAATTAATAGAGTCCCTTGGTATATTTTTTCCTGATAATACTGGAAATATTTCAGAGTCAGGAGCATCCATCCAGTCAGGTAGCCTAAGTGATATCTATATATATATAAAAGCCTAAGTGAGTGTCCGACTGGTAGCTATGATGCTCAATGATCACCAGGGAGCAGACACTCCATGCAGGAGCTACTGAGCTTCAGTGACTTGGCAGCTGTGGTTCTTGGGTGAAGCACCTGGAACCAGAGAGGAGGGAACCCGATTCTGGGGTACATCACCCACAAACCATCTTCTTGCAATCCAGGACTCTTCAAGGGATGTTGGAGAGCCAGTTTTGGCCCAATCCCTACAGGTCAGGCCAAGTGACCCCACTGGTGCACGAATCCATGTACTGGGCCTCTAGTACTTTTATAAACAGTAGTTATTCAAATTGTAATGTAAAATTTCAGCAGGTGAAAAAAATCTATTTTTCTGGGGTAATAGTTGTTTTCTGTGCCTATATCAAATGCCTTTTGGAAGTATTTGCATTCTTTGGGAAAAATAGATCCCATGGAAGGGACTGTTGTGTTGGTTTGATGTATAGTATAAGCATTATCTAAAAGAAATATGGTATCTTTCATATGTCCCTCATGATAGCTATATTTGTTATAATAATAGGTAGAAGATTGCTCACTTTATTTATTCTTTAATGTGAGTGCTAGTGTGTGAGCACATAAGGAAGTCCTGTCTAATAAGAGAGTAATATGCAAATTAGTCATCACTCTGCTACACCCACCAGCCACGCCCACCAGCCAATCAGGAAGGAATATGGAAATAAACCAAACCAAGATGGCTGCTGCCATGGAGAGCAGGAGGGAGGTTTGGGTTTTCCTGGCAATGGAGGAAGCCAAGCTTTCCACCTGCCCTTGCCAGCCCAGGCCTCCACTCAATGCTACAAAGTCTTAATTATAGAATATAAACAAAGCCCAACAGAAATGGCAGCAGCCATGGAACTGGAGAGAGCAAGAGGCTAGGGTTGCCCATGGCAATGGAGGAAGCCAAGTTTCTGCAGCCCTGGCCTGCTTTGGCCTCCGCCTAAGGTTACAAAATTTCAATTATAGAAGATACATAAATCCCAACAGAAATGGCTGCCAGCATAGAGCAAGCACAAGGCTTGGCTCCACTCCAGGCTACAAAGTTTCAATTGTAGAAGATAAATAAATCCCAGATCCCAGGGCCTCTGCTAGGGTCAGGGGGAGGGGGGCGGGGGGGGGGATGGGGGGGCATGGCTGGCCTGCAAACCACCAAAGACCCCTCTCCCAGGCTGCCCCACACCCCAAGGGAACCCCCACCCTGATCTGGGACACCTTTCAGGGAAAATCAGCTGGCATCCACCCATGCACCAGGCATCTATCCTATCTAATAAAAGAGTAATATGCAGATTGACCATCACTCCAACACACAAGATGGCTTCCCCCATGTGGTCAAAGATCCTGCCCTCATGTGGACACAAGATGGCCACCACAAGATGGCCAGCAGGGGAGGGCAGTTGGGAGGGACCAGGTCTGCAAGGGAGGGCAGTTAGAGGTGACCAGGCCTGCAGGGGAAGGCAGTTAAGGGCAAAAAGGCTGGCAGGGGAGCAGTTAGGCATCGATCAGGCTGGCAGGGGTGTGGTTAGAGGGTGATCAGGCTGGCAGGCAAAAGCGGTTAGGGGCAATCAGGAAGGCAAGCAGTCAAGCAGTTAGGAGCCAGCAGTCCTGGATTGTGAGAGGGATATCCAACTGCCCGTGTAAACGAGCAGTCTGATATCCCTCAAGGGGTCCCAGATTGGAGAGGGTGCAGGCTAGGCTGAGGGACAACCCCCCCGCCAGCACGAATTTCATGCACCGGGCCTCTAGTAACAAATAAATTAATAAATATGATTTGTTAAGTCACATTATAAGTGCATCGAAAGAAACAAATAATACTTTTTTGTTTTACTTGCAAATTATCTTATAAAATGCAAAGTCTGCCACACTGAGTATAAAATGAGTTAAGTGAGATATAGTGTTGAACTCTCAGGAACATTAATCTAGGTTTCAGAAGTCAATGATCTACCTGTGGACAAATGATACCAGAAGTGCTTTGGAAAGATACATGTGGCCTAGGTAGATTTCCATGCCATGATATTTTGTAGAAATTAAGGTGTGTTTTTTTTTTGTTGTTGTTGTTAAAGGAAATCTCTTATGCCTATAAAACTGTGCTTTGAAATTTCCAATTTTAAACTGTAATAGTTGAGATATTTTTCCTCTGATGTATTTACTACCTTTTTGTTAAATAAGAAGGGATTTATTTACTCAAGAGACTGGAATTCTAGAGGTACTTCAGTCCTGAAGTCAACTTAATCGAATGGCTCACACCTCATTCCCTGTATTATCTGACATTTCCTTGGCTATTACATCCATATGTGTTGGCTCAGGGACTTCTTGTTACTTTCCTTTAATTCTGGATTCCCTCTTCTTATGTCCTTGGACCTTCTAGCTCAGGTTCTCAACAGTGACTTATAATATCTGACCACATTTGCTTCTTTGCCCTCTTCTCCCACTTTTTATTTTTGTTGTTATTTGTTTTGCAACATTCTTTTTGTGGCTTCCTGACCTCAACTTTTGCACAACCTGGGTTAGAACCCAATTTCCTTGTTATGATGATCTCTGTGTCTTGACATGTGAGTGAGATTTTACAAAATTTCAGACTTAATATTTGGAAAGAGACTAAATGCTTTCTATTCCACGTTTTCAGGCTCTGACTTCCTCTACAAAAATGATCTTGTAGTTTCTGCCTAAATCCTTTTAAAGATGGAGAGGTCAGAGTCAAATGTAGCAGCCCTTTCTACTTCAGAGAGCTTTCCCATGAGTTCTCCTTTCACTTTTAAGCTAAAAGTTAACTCTATGAGCCTAGCTGGAGAGGCTCAGTGGTTGTGTCAACCTGTGAATTAGGTCTTGGTTCAATTCCTGGGCAGAGCATATGCCGGCTTGTAGGCTTGATCCCCAGTGTGGAGCGTGCAGGAGGCCGTGGATCAATGATTCTCTCTCATCATTGATGTTTCTATATCTCTCTCCCTCTCCCTTCCTCTCAAATTAATAAAAAAAATATATTTTTAAAAGTTAATTCTGTGAAGGTATCACCTGGTCATTTAAATTTTGTATTGTGGAGCCACACATCCTGATTCACCATGAATGTCCTTCAAATATTGAAAAGCAGCTTATACTTCTTTCTGTCTCTGCCCATGAAAACATTCTTCATTCTGTAAACTATTCCTTAATATATGTATTTCATTTTATAGACCATTTGTCATTCTGGTCCTCTTGCTTGTGGAAGCTTTTCACTTTGTCAACATAGCAAAAAAACTGAACATAACACTCTTTGTGTGGTATTGCTAGTGCAAAATAAATCTGTACTGGTATTTGGTAATGTGCTGTCTCCAAGAACTGCTAGATCAAACTGGCATATTGCTGTCCATATCATCCTGAGGGATCATATCAAATCTATGCACTTAGCTGCAGATAAATCACACCTCAAGTAATTATACAGTTAGGTTTCAGACTTACTTGGGTAAGGAATTTGAATTTATCCTAATTAAATTTCACCATTTTTTATTTGACCAATCTATCAAGCTAATTATGATCATTTGACTCTAGGCTATATATTGACTCTCTGTTGCTAGAAGAATGAAACCTAGCAACATAAAACATTTTGTTTTATGGATTTTAAATATTTGGGGAGGCAGTGGTGTGGGCATCTGCACTGTTAAAAACAAAACAAAGAGGAACAGTGTTTGTTATGCCTAAAGTACTGATTAAGCAAACTAAAATTAAAATAAAAAGCACTGGCTGGTTTAGCTCAATGGTTAGAGCATCAGCCACAGCCTGAAAGATTGTGGGTTCAATTCCCAGTCAAGGGCATGGACCTGGGTTCCAGGTTTGAACCCTGGCCCGGTCAGGGCACATGCGGGAGGCAACCGAGAGATGTGTCTTTCTCACATCAATGTTTCTCTCTTCTCTCTCTCTCTCCCTCCCTCCCCCTCATACATCCCTTCCTCCCTCTCTAAAAAAAAAATCAATGGAAAATATCTTCAGGGCGGATAAGTAAATAAATAAATAAATATTTTAAAAACCCTAAATAAAAAATAACGCTCACGTTTATTATGTTATTAAATTATTTAATTTCTATACATTTTACTTAAGATAAGAACCAAACTTCCTTTGCAGTCTTTTGCTATTACCAAATATGCCAGGTTGTTTCACAAAAGTATATGTGTATGGGAAACAAATCATCTCTTCAAAAACTACTCCATGAGCTGCACTAGAGTCATTTACATATATATATATATATATATATATCTCCTACTTAATAAAGACTGAATATGCTAATTAACCATCACTCCATCACAAAGGTGGCTGCACCCACAGCTGAGGCCAAGTTCCCATAAGGAGCCTTAAAGAGCAATCAGCAGGGACCTGAGGCTACACAATCCCCTGCCCCCATGGGGCTTGACAGGGGACCTCAGGCCGCACCCCATACCAGGCAGGGCTTGACAGGGGACCTCAAGGTGCGCTTTCCATCCTGGTACTGGGCTAGGGAACCTCAGGCTGCTCCCCGAACCCTAGCGCCAGGCCGGGGGACCTCAGGCCATGCCTCCCACCCCGCAGGGCTTGACAGAGGACCTCAGGCCGCGCCCCCCCACCCGGTAGGGCTTGACAGGGGACCTCAGGTGCGCTTCCTGTCCTGGTGCTGGGCTAGGGGCCCTCAGGCTGCTCCTCCCTCCCCAGTGCTAGGCCAGGGGACCTCAGGCTGAGCCCCCAACCAGGTGGGGTCATCAAGCTGGGCGACCCACCAGGCTGGGGGACCCCGGCATCAGGCTGGGGGACCTCAGACCTCACCCCTGCCTAGCGGGGCTTGACAGGGGACCTCAGGCCACACACCCCGCTCCAGCACCGGGCCAGGGGACCTGAGGCTGCGACCCCTGCCTGGCTGGGCTTGACAGGGGACCTCAGGCCATGCCTTCCACCCAGTGGGGCTTCACAGGGGACCTCAAGGTGCACCCCCAGTGCCGGATTGGGGGAACTCAGGCCGTGCCCCTGCCCAGCAGGCCTTGATGGGGGACCTGAGGCTGCGCCCCCCTGTCAGTGGGGCTTGACGGGGGACCTGAGGCTGCGCTGCCCCTCCAGTGCTGGGCCGGGGACCTGAGGCTGGACCCCCCTGCCTGACAGGGGTTGACGGGGGACCTCAGGCCATGCCCCCCACCCATTGGGGCTTGACAGGATCTCAGGCCATGTCCCCCACCTGGCGGGACTTGACAGAGGATCTCAAGGCATGCACCCCCACCCCGGTCTGGGCTGGGAGACATCAGGCCACGCCCCCTGCCTGGCAGGGCTTGACAAGGGTGGGACTGGCCCGATCTGGATCTAGCCCAATGTGGGGAGCTGACCGGGTCTGGGCCTCACGCGATTTTGAGGTGCATGTGGGTGGGTGGGGACTTGACTCTGGGTCCCATGATGAGCCCCCAGACTCTGACAGGAGGAAGGTTTTCATATAAATTTTACTAATTTTCTTTCATCTCTGACACTTCTATTATAGAGAAAGAGCAAATAACAATATTAAATTATTTCCTCTAATTAATCCCCTTTTAATGTGCATGAATTTTGTACACCGGGTCACTACTCACTACTGTGTGTGTGTGTGTGTGTGTGTGTGTGTGTGTGTGTATTTTTTTTCTTCACTGTTTTTTTAATGCTATAGAAGTATATTTCCCTTTGTAAAAGAGCTCTGTAACTTGCTAAATGTTTCCAGCATTTAGAGACACGTTCTCCCTTCTATTTTAGTCCTGGTAGGAAAAAGACTTGCAGAGGCCATAGGGAGGGCTCAGGAGCTCTTCACAGTGTTGCTTTTTATCTCTCATCCATTCTCAACAGCCCTACAACACCCACCCACCCCCAGCCTCAGCCCAAGTCAGTCTTTCTGAAAGACATGTGTCTCCTCCACTGCAAAGGCTCCGTCTGCAGTGATGGCTGCCCATGCCTCTGGACCCCTCAGGGCATCAAGAAGTGGGAAACAGGTCACTGGCTTCTTCACAGATGGAGTGTTCCCTGCTGCCATTTCTCAAGATCAAAGAGAAAAACCCATTTCAGTGATGCTCTGGGCTCTTTATAACAATCCCAGTGATTTCTGCTACAACCTATAAGAGATTAAATCTAAATCAAGAAAAAAAATTGGAAAGAATGATTTTCAAGTCTCATGAGTATTCATGATAGCTCTTTTACACATTGATATTTTAAGTATATGTCAGCTGCATCAAGTATTTTAAATTTGCTATCATAAGTTGAACAATTCCATGCTCCACGAAAGATGAGATCATGACTGTCTTACTTACTGCCATACTGGTAACTGGTCAACAGCAGATGCAAAGGCATATGATAGGCATATGTACACTAAGCTTATACATTTTACCGATATAGTGGATGTGGAGCACACACACAATTTACAAAAAGAAAAATATACACTACTCTTTGTTATAAATTCTATATAGCCAAATGATGCTTACAGAATATGTTGCTGATATTTGCAAACTTTTGTATGTGCAGCCCTGGTTGTAACTGACAAATTATTACAAGCCCAACATGAATGTTGGTTGATATTTTTGGTCACATTAACTAGTAAGAAGAAAGTGATACAGTGATGACATAAATTAAAACTTCACTCATCTGTCATGAAGTGATGTGAGAGCAACTTCTTTCCTGGTTTGGATGGTGGCTTTTGAACCCTGGAAAAATATTTCTTAATGCTGTTCTATTCACAATGTGACAATTATGCATGAAGCACTTTTAAGCTTTATGTGATTTATTAACATTTTCTTAAGACTAGCCAATCAATAAATCAGGCCATCTGTACCAGTAATTTATATTGTTTACCTATTTCTGTAGTGTAAATATTTCAAGCTATCAATGTGACATCCCTGAATGTGGAGCTTTGAAGAGATGTACAGTAGTCCTCCATTAGCAGCATTTTCACCATCCAAATACACTCAATATTAATAAACCCAAGAACACAGGTAGTAATAGTAGTAAAATGTCATAAAATAATTAAGAAGAGATGCATCTTGAGTATTTACTCCCAACATTTAGTTAATTGTAAAGTTATATAATTTAATTTTTAATATATATTTTGATAACTAGTTTGCAAAATTCCTAAAAATTTAACATTGGGCTATCCCAAGCTGGCACAAACTGGGTACATAGACCACTTGAATATACCTATCATCTAATAAGCATATTTTGGCACTAAGCATACACTGTCAAATAATGTTGGTCATTATTGCCTGTGCCGATATCTGATTTCTCAAAGTTCTTAAGATATTGATAATACCTTCCTATATTAAGTGGCCAGCAAATGTGCTGATCAATTGACAAGATTTTACCTCTTTATTTGAACAGTAAAAAAAAAAAGTGATTAAAGAGATGGCTTCAGAGACAGACAAATTAAGTTTAAACCTCGGATCTGTCACTTTCTAGAAATGCAAAAAAATAAATAAATAACCCATGTCGCTTTAAGTTATAAAATGGAGATAATAGCAATAACAGCATTTCTGGATTTGTAATAAGCATTAGATACTGTATATAATATATGTGCTTGACATATATTAAGAACTTGAAAAATTTTACTTATTGTAGGTTTTTCTTAGGCCTCCCACTATCTTTAAATAGCAGTTAAATTTGTGTATCTATAAAATAGAGTTAATTATTCCTGCCTTTCCAAGGATGTCAGCCCAGACTCAATAAGGCTGTGAATATTACTCTGTTCCTCAGAGTGAGGAGCCATCTATACATTTGATCTTTATTTTGGGTAGTACACATTGTTGCTGCAGAGGAATCAAATACCAACCCATACTCTGACTTAAATATTACTTCACTAAAAAATAGTTAAACATAAAGGGATGAATAGAAAAATGAAATATCTTTTTTGGTAAGAATGAAGAACAGCAAAAACATTTAATCAATAAAACAGCAAAAATGTAGAAAAGGATGAAAGAGTTAATTGTGTTTTCTGCTACTGCACCACCATTTAGGGACAGAATATGCAGCCTTTGAGAGATTTGTTCATTCCTGCTTTAAAATAGGAATTACAGGTTGATGAATGAAATAGACAGATATTTCCCAAGCACTACTAATTCTTTTTCCTGTTGTGTAGAGGTTCTAAAGGCTATTTGCGAAATTTCTGTGATGAGAAAATTAAGATAAATTAAATATGTCCTGAGTTTAACAATAGCATATCTTTTAAGAAACAAACTAAACTAATATTGAAAAGATTAAGTAAATATGGATTTCCATAGGTCCAATTATATTTATTAACTACTACTGTGTGTGTTTTCCTTGAGTTAATGTAATTAAACTGGATATTTGACGATTATAGATCAATATGCTAACAATAATAGCTTGGTTAAATTATACAAGACAAATACGATTTTCTCAAAATTCTAGTTCCATTGGGGAGACTGAAATAAATAATGATAAAAATAAAAGTTCTGTTAGTGATGACTATAATCTAAAAGAAAATGTCTCCTCTGAAGGTTATGTCATATCACTTGGTGCCTTATTTATTTTAGGACTAGTCTTTTACAAATGGTAGTGGTGGCTGCAGATAAAACAGTTCTCTGCTTTGGTAATGTTTCAGACTATGGTGTTAGAAACGTTCGCTACGCCTTTTCCACTACCTTTCTGCTCTCCATTTATCCCTATTTATGTCTTGTAATATGCACAACTCTCCTTTCTACTTACTATTCAGCACTCAGCATGTCTTATTTCTCATGTGATGCCTTTTGTGTATAGTGTAAGGCTATAAGTGTGAGCTTTCAACGGAATGAATGACCTGAGTTCAAATTCCAACTTTGTCACCTCTAGCTGTATTCCTTGACAGACTAACGTGTTCCATCGCTATTTTGTAAAATGAAAACAACCTCTCCCTCATGAAACTATTGTGGGCATTAAATAGCTGGAACACATAAAGTGTGTACACTTGGCATTCAGTGACTGTTAACTCCTCTTATTCTTCCCAAGCTCCTGAGTGCTTACAGTTTAAGTAAACACATTTAATATGTACTGATTAAACATCTGTAATATGCAGATATTATTTGGGGCACTGGAAATACAGTGGTGAATAGAACAAAATCCTTGTCACCATATATTTTTATGGGCAAGACACACAATAAACAAGTAAACACAAGAATATAATATAAAGGCAGGTTTATAAGCTATGAAGGATATAGAGACAGCGTGGGGCACGGAGAGGGAAGGCTCCTCTGAAGAGCTATCATTTAAGCAGAATATTAACTGACATATGGAGATTTGGAACAGGGAATGAGGAGGGGAAGGGAGTTGATGCACCAAAGTTGTCGAGCCAGGAATGTGCTTGGTGTGTTCAGAGAGATGCGGAAGGACCTGTGTGACTAGAGAGAGGTAATCAAGATAGTGACAGGAATAGGCGAGAGTTGTGCTAAGGAGTTAGCGTTTCATAAGCCAGTTTAGAATTAGTATTTTAGAATATAATCTGATTACATCATCTAAACAAGCATTAGAGATGCTGAGAACACAAACTCAGTTGGAAATGGGGAGGATGAAGTGACTTCCTGCGGGCTTAGAGTGGAATCCAGGAACTTGCTGAAGGGAGCAAGCTGGCTCCCTGCTGCTGTGCTGACATCCTGAGGAGACCTGTGCCTCTGAAAACAGTCCCAAGTTTGCCTGCCATCAAAGGAGCACCAGCCATCAGTCACTCAGTGTCTCGTAACTTATTAGCAAATGGATTTAGAAACAACCTGCTGGGTGTCGAATTTGTTGCTAAGTAGACATGCTTCAGGGCTCCCAAAACAAAGCTTTCATTTGATAAATAGGAATAAAGAATTCTGAATGTAGACAAGAAAAAAATCAAACCAGGGAAAAAGGGATTGCCACCAAAAAAGAATAAAATACATTATTTCAAAGGGTCTTAGCAAATATGAATTAATTCAAAAATTTTATGTGCTGGTTTTAAAAAATCATACAATAATGCAATTATAGGAAACCAAATCTGACACATTCAAAACACCATTCTTTAATAGACTCACACAATCTTTGTTCTCTCAAAATTCAACTATGTAACTCCCAAACATATTTAAGTAGAGAAAGTCCCTTTTAGTAGCAGAATACAAATAAATTGATATATCCTCCCAACACATTTTGTCTTACGTTGCTTCCATTATGCCATCTTTGGCTTTGCTATAATTAAGCCAAAGATGTTATAATTACATTCTATGGCTCTCCTACCTGCAGTTTACACATCATAGTTTGTAATCTCTTACTCCAGAGTGGTCCTGAGGTCACTGCCCATTGGCTGTGCTGATCTCTAATGAGAGCACTTAGCATACTTGGGGAAGGTTGCAAGTCTGCAGAAGCAAAATGTTCTGTTCCGCTTTTACAAAATTTGTATCTTTTTAAACTGAGACAAAATGGAGATCAGTGTCTTATTTTATTATTCTAATTCCGTGACTTTTTTTTGATCACCCAGAGATATAATTTTCTGTGTTTGCTGCTTTCTGAATTTACTATCATTTTTATCAGTGGGGTGTCCTCTGCGTCCCCAACTGTCACTGGTGGAAGTGGGGCTCTTGGGATGCCGTGGGAACAAGAATCTCCTGAGGCACTGACGGGAGGACGAGAAATCATGGAAAGTTTTGTTGATGAATTCACATTAAGGGAATTCCCCTCCAAGGTCCCATCTCCCTCATCTTACCATGGAAAATGTCTTCAATAGAGCTAGGATTAAAGTCACTGCCCAGAGTTTCTGCTCCATACTAAAGCACAGTCCAGTCCAGTCCAGTGTCTGGCTAGCTTAGCTTGTGTTCCTAGCTGTAGTCCATTGCCCTGAGCCATGCAGCTGCTTAAGGCCATGTGGCTATGGAGGGACGACGGGTGAGTGTGGGTCACAGAGTAAGCGAGAAACAGGAGTGCAAGAGCAGGCAAGCAAGAAGAATGAGAGAGCAAGAACTCCTTTGTCTTGGGCTTGTAACTAGAAGCTTAACCAATTATGACTTCAGGATTTCCGGCACTTGCAGTGGCTCCACTCGCCCAGCCAATTATCTTTGTTTCCCAGGCTAGACTGATAGTCAAGTACCTTCCTTATGTCATGTCATCCTGACTTCACTGTACATGCGCCCATCTTCCCCTTTGTTTGATCCCTTCCCCCAGTGATTTGCAGGGAGTGGACGAGTGGTTGTTCCCTGTGGAGCTTGAAGTTGCAGTTTTCTGGTGAAGCTGCCCAGTTACCTATGCTTGTATTGCCTGGCCTCCCCTTTGCTCTCTTCCTGTTATTAATATTAACTAGCTAATTATGAAGGTGACATGTGAAGTTGAAATGCAGACATTCATTGGAGAACAAGTTTAGCTGCACAATGTGCCCAAACTAGTGAAAAATTGTATTTTGCATTTTCCTATCCTCTCTGAAAATTATAGCACAAGATGTTAGTGAAAATTAAAATGGGTAATATTTCTATCAGACCTACTGAGTCTAATGTTACTACTGTCCCAAATGGGGAAAATTAAATTAAGATTTAAAAATAATAATAACACATAAATTATGATCATCATTGTTCTTTTGGCATTCCCTTGTCTGGCTCAATAGTTTTTTGTTTGTTTATTTTTTAAGTATTTTTAAATTAATTTTACTATTGTTGAGGCTCATATTTTAAATTATTTTTTGTGTGTGATATGAATACACTAAATACCTTTTTTGGTTAATAACAGTAAATAGATATTTAGATCATTTCAGTTATATAAATATACTTTTCCTCTATGTTATAATGTATCTTAAATAAATAGATTATTTTTTATGATGTATAATCAGAATTGCATCTAATTCTAATTTAGGGTCCCAGTAATAGTAAAGAATTTATTTCATCCATACTCCTCGACCTTGGCTGCACAGTAATATTAACTAGGGGGCTTGAAAAGAAATAATCAGTGCCCTAGTTAATCCTTACAGGATCTATTATAATTGTTCTGATTAGGAGACAAATCATGTTCTATATTAAAACTTCCCTAAGTGATGCTAATGAGCATCCAGGGTTGAGAAACAGTGATTTATAATGGAGGGAATGCCCCTGAAAACCACGTGTGTGTTTATAAAGTGATTAATTGATCTGCATTTCATTAGTCCATATGAAAAATCAAACATATGGTTAACACATGTAATTCCAAAAGCAAAACTTTTACAAAACAAAAACTTTTAGACAAAAACTAAAGGACAACATGATTTGACAATATATATATTTTAAATGTAAATGTAAAAGGGAGGAAGGAAGAGAGGGAGAAAGGAAGGAAGGGAAGAAGGAAGGAAGGAAGGAAGGAAGGAAAGAAGGGAAGGGAAGTAGAGAGAGAAGGGGGGAATGAGAAAAGAAAGAAAGGGAAAGGCGATTACAATAAAAAATAAAAATCTCATTTATCTTTGACATATTAAAATTCTGGTTTTAGCCATGTGCCTATATCTATAATCAAAATTGACATAGTTTGCCTCTTTTGAATCTTATAAGTAAGAACAAAGCATTTATATTTTAACTAGAAGCCTGGTGCATGAATTCGTGCACCAGTGGGGTCCCTTGGCCTGGCCTGTGGGATTGGGCCAAAGGGACCCCAGATCTCTGACATCCCCTGAGGGGTCCTGGATTATGAGAGGGTGCAGGCCAATCTGAGGGACCCCATGGTGCACACTTGGCCGGGGAGAGATGAAGGAGGGCTCCAGGGTATGTCCGGCCCAGCTCGCTCAGTCCAGATCATCCAGACCCCAGCAGCAAGCTAACCTACCAGGCGACTGTCTGCTCCCTGGTGGTCAGTGTACATCAAAGCAAGTGGTTGAGTGGCCTTAGCATATCATTAGCATATTACACTTTGACTGGTTAAATGGTTGACAGCACGAATGGACATTTAGCATATTAGGCTTTTATTATGTGGGATAGCTATTTAAGGAGTTTGGCTACCCTTCAGGTTGTGTCATAAGTATATGACCACACTGTGTACAAAGCTACCTAGTCAGCTTATAGTCACTAAATATCTTTTGGCTCTCCAAAGTTGGTGTTTTTATTAGAATGAAAGCATTGATTGGAATTGGCTCAGTTCCCTAGCATCCTTCTTGTGCAATTTTATTTGTCTGAATTTTACAGTCCATTTGGGATGTGATGTTTTTAAAATAATGTTTTGTGTGTGTGTGTTTCTCTAGCTATATTCCTCAATGAGAAAACAAGATTCTCAATTAACCATTTAAGCTAGATTTCCTTACCATTAATTATCACAATATTTTACTGTAATTCTGTGACTAACTATAAAACTATCTCCCATCATATCTTTGTCATCAAAATCTCAAAAGATAAATTTGCTTTGATAGCATCTGAGTAGTTTTCTGGCATTTTGTATAAATATTAAATATTTTTGTATTAAATATAGCGGACATCATACTCTAAATAGATGGAAGACTAAGTGGAAGGATGCGAATTCTGGAATTAGAAAATTTTCTGAGATTTTTTTTTAACATGATCAATTTGAAACATTCCATTGTTGTTTTAAAAATACATGTTTTCACCCAGCCGGCATGGCTCAGTAGTTGTGCATTGACCTATGAACCAGGAAGTCATGGTTTGATTCCCAGTCAGGGAAGCCTGATTCTCTCTCATCATTGATGTTTCTATCTTTCTCTCCCTTTATGAAATAATAAAAATATAAAAATAAATCTATCTAGACCTAACTGGTTTGGCTCAGTGGATAGAGCATTTGCCTGCGGACTGAAGGGTCCCAGGTTCGATTCTGGTCAAGGACATTTACCTTGGTTGCAGGCACATCCCTAGTAGGGAATGTGCAGGAGGCAGCTGATTGATGTTTCTCTCTCATTGATGTTTCTAACTCTCTATCCTTCTCCCTTCCTCTCTGTAAAAAATCAATAAAACATATTTAAAAAATAAATAAATATATCTATATAAAACCCTAATATGCAAATTGACCAAATGGTGAAATGACCAGTCGCTATGACAAGCACTGACCACCAGGGGCAGACACTCAACACAGGAGCTGCCCAAGCCCGCAGGCCCCGGCTGGCAGCGGCAGTGGGGGTAGGGGTGTGGCAAGCGGCCAGCACCAGGCCAGCAAGGCAGATGTGAGCGGGAGCCCCCTGTCGCCCTGCTGGTCACCCCACAGATCGGCACAGATCACTGGCCAGGCCTAGGGACCCTACCCTTGCATGAATTTCATGCATCGAGCCTCTAGTAAATAAATAAAAATACAAGTTTCGCTTTGAAAACGTATGTTTACATGTCATGTAAACAAATCACACTTCTGTATTATATATTTCTCTTCTTAAATCAGCCTTCCAGAAAAGAATTTTAAATGTTTTTTGTTTTTATTAGAATGTAGTTGTCCAGATCTATCAATTTTTCACTTAGAAACTGCCTAGTTCTGCACTCTATTTGTGAGGATAAAAGACTCTGTACACTCAAAGTTCTCATATCATAAACATGTTCTAGTAAACTCTCTAGACCAATACTTGTCCATTAGAACTTCCTGCAAGGATGGGAGATGTTCTATATCTATGCTGTCCCACAGGAGCACATGCGGCTATCAAGAACTTGAAATGTGGCTAGTACAACTGAAAAACTGGACTGTAAATTTTATTTTATTTTGAATTAATTCAAATTTAATTTTAAAAGCTACATGTGGCCAGTGGCTACCACGTTGGAAAGTGTAGCTCCAGAAAAAAATTGGAAAAGTTAGATTTTATTAACTTCAGTTTTACTGTTAGCTTTTCCTTTGGCTACAGGGAATTTTGAAAGTCTTGACTTGTCAAATGTTTGCAAGAATTTAAGTTAGTGAGTGGATTACTTTCAATGGTTGTCTACAAGACCTTAGAGTAAGCCATAATCTGTTGGATAACGAAACTATCAAGACCTCAGCAGTAAATGATAAGTTGTAGCCTGAATGCTAAGTGTAGCATTCTTTTCTTTTTAAATATATTTTATTGATTTTTTTACAGAGAGGAAGGCTGAGAGAGAGTTAGAAACAACGATGAGAGAGAAACATCGATCAGCTGCCTCCTGCACACCCCCCACTGGGGATGTGCCCACAACCCAGGTACTTGCCCTTGACCGGAATCGAACCTGGGACCTTTCAGTCCGCAGGCTGACACTCTATCCACTGAGCCAAACCGGTTTCGGCTAAGTGTAGCATTCTTGCTAAAGAGAGCACCTGCACATTTATTATACAGTAAAAGCTTTTGCATAAAATTTCATTCCAGATTTTGCTGAATACTTGAGTCTTTTTTCCCTAATTCATGTTCTTTTGTTTTGTGGCAGTCCCATTCCCTTGTGAAGAGCCCACATTCTACTGTCTTCATGCCCCCTTTTTATCTTTCCTTTCTACATAATTTCCCTCATCCACTCACTGTTGGGACAGCAAAGTGGTGGTAGTGTTAATAATGTTGACATACCTGGTAGGGGGCCTTTTCATCTGAAATGCTTAAAGCTATCCTGTCAGTGTGAATTTTCCCCAAGATGTTTGATAATGGTCAGTGATCTTTTCTATTCCTTTACACCTTGTCACTAAGCTATAGTGATGTGCTAGACTGGACCAGAATGCCCAAGTGTGACCTGCTCCGTGGCACACTGATTCATATCCAGCACGTTTCTATTACAGAAGTCAGGCAGACTGAGCCAATGGATATTTTTGTTATTTGTTTCTGGGTCGGCGAATTCAAAATCCCACAGATCACTTCTTAAGATTCATGCTTTCCCTTCTTGATTCTAACTGATTCCATCATCATTACTTTTTGTTTTCAACTACATCAAATTCATTGAATTCCATTCCAATCAAAATAACAGATATTCCCAGGTATCCCTTGAGTGGTGGAGTGCTCTATCAAGTATATGATTGTCTCATACATTTAACTTGCGATCCTGGTGTATAATATTATTTTCATTCCTAAAATCTGAGGCAGTTCTTTCATTTATTTTCCATTAAGCATCTTTTCACAAAGGATTCCTAAAAGTTGTTTTGCATCAGAATTTATTTTAAAATAAGCAAATCATATTCCTTTTTTCTTATTTGCTTTGAGTGCTTATGCAAATCAAATTCATTTTGGGGTATAATCATGAAGAACATTGATTATCCTTGTCTGTTAAGATAAAAGAAGTAAATAGATTTTATCTGTCATCATCATGCCAGGTATTTTATTTCAATGGGAGACACTAGATAAAATTCGAAAAATAAATAAAATAACCATTCTTTATTCTTAAAATTTGCCCTGTCAAAATCAAAAAGAAACTACAGGTTTAGTGGTGCCTTATAATATTTTTTATTATGTTTCAAACAACAGGTTATCAGTAGCATTAATCTAGATTCCCTGTAACATTTCCAACGGTTTCCTTTCCCTCCTTCATGTTAATTCAAGGAGATAAAAAGGCCAAACTTATTAACAATTAAATTGGGTAAGAAGAATTTATTCACTGGCTAGGAAATGTTCATTTGCAACTCTGAGTAAATTTTTACAGATGGGAGTAAATCCTTGCAAATAACTTTTGTAATGGAAACACTAAAATTCTTAAATGAAAGTAATCCAATGGAAACTTTCATAAATCTTTGCAACAACTGATATAGAAATGTTCTTTTACCCCAGAAAGTTACCATTTCATTAGCTGTTTATTATAATTTTGGGAAATGCCACTGGAAGATGAAACTTTCTTCTTTCCTACCTCCCAACATAAGCATGATGTTTGGATGTTTGGGAACATAATTGAGAATAATCTCCAAAGTAGCATTTTCTTCCAGAGCAAATATAACCATATATTTTTTTAAATAGTCTTGTTCGGGTTTCATATTTTCTGTGGCAAAAAAAAAAAAAAACTCTGCCAAAAGCATCCTGAATGAAGAAATGTTTTTGTTGTTGTTGCTTTTATCAGATATTATAATCTTCAGCAGATACTCATGAGGGATCAAAATATATAAATACGGTGAAACAATCTTTTTGAAAGTCATACATTTTACTCCATGAGAATTCTGTCACGTCTCACCATGTTCTGAAAAACAAAACAAGTATTTTAAGGGGGAAAAAATTGATTTTTCAAAGAGAAAGCAAAGAAGATGAATGGATAAAAAATATCCTGCATTTTCTAATAGGATTTCAAGCTTTAGTTTTGATACTGAAGCAGGATTCTAACTCTGCCTGCTTTGTTCTCTTAAAAAATGTTAAATATAACAAAATCATAACTTAATGTATAATGTAAAAGAAATAGTTCTAAGCTAATGCGCTGAGATACTCTGGGAGAGAGCTGGGCCTTAAAGGATGAAAAAGATGATTTTTGTCTTTGTTGTAAGAATACTTACACCTGAAAGTAAAGTATTTCATACAGCTTGAAGCATGTCCAATTAAATGTTAAAAAAACACAGACGAAGTGTGTACAAAATGCTCTGGGTTTCAGAGAAGCAGGCTATTGCTGTTGGTGCAGAATGAGAGGGGAGCAGGTGGCTGGAGTGAGGGGAGGTCACTCTAGGTACCAGCAAAATTAGCAGAGCCAGAAGGAAGGCTATGCGGGCTTGAGGAGGAAGGTGGTGGATTCGGTTTTAGGTGTGCTGAGCTCAGGTTTGAGGTGACATTTGTTCCTCCCAGAGGAAATGCCTGTGCTCCATTCAAATTGTGGGGTTAACCCTCATTAAAAAAGGTAGTCTGAGGCGTAGAGGTATGGATTTGGGAGTCGTCCACATTGAAGCAACAAATCTCTAATGGGAGGCAGAAACTTGCTTTGGGCTGAATGTCCCAGAAATAATTCCCTTACTTTAAATTTTTTGAGAGAAAATTATTTTGGAAAACATATCAAAATATTACCTTTTTCTCCCCATTTGACAAGATTTGGGCCTCTCTCTTATGGCAAACATTTCTAGGTAAAAAGATACAAAGGAAAAAATCAGGAAAAATAATATACAAGTCATCAGTACATAAGGTGGTTAAGATTACTTTCTTAGGACTTATTTCACAGAGGGTAAGATAAAGCAAAGCTATTATAAATGTATTGTCTTAGAAATCAGTTATTTCTTGGTGAGCTGCGGCTCTGAATAGGTTATATTAGTTACAGGATGTATAAATTATGATCCAGGGCACAATAATTTCTTTTGTGTAACTTTTAAAAAACTTAATGAAATAAAACTTTAATTTGATTTCATTCTATACCTGAAACAATGAAAAGTAAATTTTAAAATTTCAACAAATTCACGACTTGCTACGAATCAACATGAAAACCACGTTTTTCTTTATATAAGAAACTTAGGTGAAAAAAAAACATAGCCATTTTTCATTTAACAGATGTTTGTTACTATGACTCCAATTTTAGAAATAGACTTTTAATGTCACAAAGCCATAATGAAGAGCAACAGTATCCAATGCTGCCATATTCAACATATGTCTTTGACGCTAGTCTCCCAAAATTAGTTAAGTCTGGCTCTTATAAATAGCTGCTTTATAAATTAAAGTTAGTGTTAAATTGCAAAATAATTGTATTTTCGTTCAACTAACACACTATGAAGTGCAAATGGCCCTTGGTGAGGCCATTGAATTTAGTTTAAATAAATAGTAAGAAAGGCAGACTTATCTGTTTGCTATCTGCTGATTATCAGGGTCAGATGATAACTTAGCAGCTACTGAACTAAACAAAATTGGTAAGCAAGATTGAACTTTTTCATCACAGCACTATGAGGTAGGAATAAATATATTATTTTTCTCCACGAGGACTACTAAAATAGGACTGCTCAGACTAAATGAAAGGAGAAATGAAAAATTCAGCTAAAAAATGTGTAAGGACCAGATCATGTAAGTTCCCAAAACACTGGAAGTATTTGACCATTGATATGAAGAATCCAAGTCAGAGGAATAAACACATCTACACACGAAGGCAAACAAATCAGTCTTCTTAAGACTAATGTTCATATTCACCTTCTCTTTTCTTTCAGAAAGAAAGGAATCTAATCTCAAAAGATGCTAGGTCACTATGATAAAGCTCAGGTAGCATTTAAATAATAAATAGTGGTATGAATACACAACTATAGTGACAGTACATACTGAAAAGTGGGTGCAGGGAGCAGATCTCCCCCTTGGGGGTTCTCATCTCACAAAGGTTGAAAAATAAAATTCGCAGACTAAAAGGACTTGTTAGTAAAAGGGTGGAAATTTATTGGAAGCAAAGAAAGACTCCTACACAGGGAAGGAGTTCCTAAGGGGGTTATCCACTAAGACCCTCTTTTCTAAGGGTTATAAAGGCTGTAGTTATTTGTCTCTTCATGCTCTCTTCTAATTGGACCTCTTCCCCATTTTATGACTCTGTGCTTTTCTAATTGGTCACTCTTTTTGTAGAATATCAACTTCAAAGCCCAAAACCCACCTGATATCCACTCTTTCCCTCCCTCTTATCTTGTAACATTCTTCTGTCTCCTGTGAACATGTTTCCTCACCCCCCACCCAATACTCTGTCACTTTTCATTATCTTCTGTGAATGTGTACCTTCCTCTCCCCTTATCATGTGGCAACTTTCTATTCTCTGTGAATATATGCCTTCTGGCAGCTCCAAGCCCTAACCTACAGGTTCCTCCCCCATGGACCCTCTTTATTCCTAAGACTCCCTAAACCTGCCTATTTTATCCCTAAATTCCTTTCAATACTATATTGATCGTATACTTCTTTGATGATCAGAAATTACAATAAACATTTTCCCAAGCAAAATCACCACAGCCATTAATATTTATTTTAGCAATATCATTGTTCTGGCTCAGAACAATTGTTGTTTTTGTTGTTTTTTGCAGTGTCATTGCACAGAGTCAATATGAACAATGGAATAATTTGTTGCAGGATTTGAAATGATTCCTGTTGAGGGAAAAGTATAGCAAATTTTGACACAAAATGGTGGTGCAGATTGTTTCAAAGTCCTTGATATGCCTTTTTATTGATGAATTCAATACAAAAGTCAACTTTCTTATAGTTCAGGAGGCTAACCTGATATTTGTGACTTTAGAAGCCTTGGCATGGCTTTATGCAGTGTTTTTCTTCAGTGATTAGATTAGGGAGGAAAGGAAGGGGACAACTAGGAAATACCCTTCAACCACACAGCAGTTTTTAGCAAAACTGAATGCCTCACAGAACGCACAGCATGGAAGTCAAATGGGGATATCTAGCCTCTTTTTCTCATTTCCAGCTGCCTCCTGGAGCCACAACAGAGGGTATTTTTCAGTTTACTGATGCTTGACTGTCAGCCCTGCTTACATGTACAGACAGCATTGTTCATCAAATACTGTGGGTAAAAGAAATCAAAATAAAGCTTTAAAACAAATAAGGATACTGAAAAGGAAGGTAGCATTAAATATCTGATGGCCCTTCTCTAGATCTTTCTGTGCACAGATGCACAGCTCATTTTTTTGTCCATTCATTGCTTTTAAAATAGCTAGTGAATTTCTACCACATTCCAATCATACTGTTCAATGCTGGGCAACAAATGAGACCCATGTGGTTCTAGAAGGCCTAGGATTTGGATAGAGA